>OZ012678.1:71982654-73289761 GCA_963942445.1 Argyra leucocephala | reverse complement strand
CAAAGATTTACATTCACATGCACGAATGTATTTTATATCAAATCAAAAAATAGGAGTAATTAGCATTTCCTTTTTCCTATATTTATTAATTCAAATCGGTAAACACGAATTGTAAAAAATAACAATAAAAATGGATACTGTTTAAGCACTACAATCACTTTTTTATTGTTGATAAAACAATTTTGAAAATTGAAAAGCATTTTTTTGTTAACACAGAATTTATTAAACTTTCAATTATGTTTTTATTTACTTAATAGAACTATTTTTTATTGTATTTAATTAAATAATTACGATATTAATAAAATAATTATCCTATTATACTCCAATTGGACGCAATCAGTGCAAAAAAAAAAAATTAGGGAAATTATTGGTTTATTCAGTATAGTTTATTCAGTATATTATTCAGGTCACATCTAATTATTTAAAGATTACCTACTTATATTTCTAGCTAGAATACACTAGATATTTTAAAAATAAAAATAAATTTTTGTTTTTGATAAATTTGTTTTTAGAACATAGAGGGCAAACTTACTCCACATTTTTGTCTAAAATTTTTATGTATACCTACATCAAGGTATCAAAATTTTTAATTAAACCATATAGTCCCAGACCTAGATCCAGTTCACCCAGAGTCATAAAAATTTATACATAAAGTACTCTTAACTTAATTAAGAAAAAAAAAAATATTGATACGTTAGTATTTGATATCACATCCTGGAAAGGGGATATTACTTGTTTCGAAAACGAAACTTCAGGATCAAACGATATAATTTTGTCAAAAAAATATTTTTTCAAAAATTTACTACAATAATTCCTGAAGTGAATAAATTCCTTCCAAAAAAAAGAAATAACAATTTATTTACAAAAAAAATAATGCATGCAAATTAACGCCACATTTAGTACATGAAAAAACAGTTTGATTTTTGCAGTGACGGCATCGAGCTCGTTTCTCACTATGAATGATATTGTGATACACACGATCATATCTAATTGAAGTACCTGAGTTTTGTCCGCTCTCTCTTAGTGCTAATACTTTTCTAAAGGTATTTTTGCGGATTTCACCAAGCACTCAACAAAAAAAACTCGGAATTCAAGTTGGTGTATAATGCTTTTTTTCAACTTTTCTTAGTAAACAACGAAGTTTCCAAAAACCTTACCTGTTGCAAAATCAGCAAGTGATGAAAGACAGCACAAGTTTGTGTAATGGAAAGAAATTATCGAACGTAACGGTAGTGTGTTGGTTTCGATTTTATATATTTGCTAACAAGCGCAAAACTACGTTTTCTCCTCCATATAGGCTAATATTTAGTCCATATGGGCTATCTTTTTCCTCTGAAGCTCCTCCGTAAGATATAAATGAGAACAAGTAGCCTTCAGCAGAATAAAAAGACCAATACTTGAACCCAAATCGAATAGGCTTAGATTTGTTGAACATTTTGCAGGAATGGTGTGCAAAATAAGCAATCATTTGCTTATCTATAGATAAATTGTGAGAAAATATTCCACATTGCATAAACCGTTTGTTCATAAATTCGTTCAAAGATGTTTTTGGTATTATATTTCCAAGAATTAAAAAACAGGTATTAAGTTCTTGGCTTGTAAGCTACGCCGATTTTAGCGTGTCTTGCTATTGTGTTTCCAAGAACTCAAGCTCAGGTATCTCTTATCATCAAGCTATTAACGCCGATTAGCATTGATTTCCAAGTAGTCTATCGCAGAATACGTGGTCCGTAATAAAAAAAGACAGTATTGGTATAATTATAGCTTGGAAGGGGAAAAAACAACAAAAAAGAATATAGCATTTGTTTTATATGAAAATTTTTAGATATCGTTTAAACCTGATGTTTCGTTTTCGATACACTGCTTGAAAAAGTCACCCTGTAGCTACAAATTTTGTTGGATTAGTTTTATATTGTGATTAAATTATTACTATGGATTTGAGCTAGTTTATTTAAAAGATTTTTTTTTTATTTTTATTTTTTTTGTATTTTTTTTTTATTTTAACAAGAATGAAAAAAAAACTCGAAATTCGGACTTTTCAACCCATCGGCAAACATGCTTTTTGTCACGTTTAAAAAAAAAACAAAAAAAAGGTAAATTAGATATTTGTTTTAAATTAAATAACAAATTTTAGTTTGATTTAAAATACACACCGGGTGACCACTATGCCGGAAAACGTCATATGTTTCGTTTTCGACACTCTGGGTTTATATGGGCTAAGAATATTTTTTCTGCATCTAAACTTTTTGTTCCTTTTATTTTCAGTAACTTAGGTAGAAATACTTTTCCAGACAAGCTCAATATCTCAATAAACTCTTAAATGGAACTCACAGAGAAATAAAACTGTAGATAGGGATTAATAAATATTATAGCGCAACGACGGAAGTCAAACAATTTTTTTTTTTTTTTGTTTGTTTTTTTATTCACAATCTGTATGTTAATTAAAAATAATACAATAAGTGAATATGTTTTTGACTGACTTAGTTAATAATAGACATGTGAAATTACAATCCAATAAAAGTAATTTCTTAATTTATAATAAAAAATATATTGATAATAATGTCAAGAAATTTCTACAGATCTCCTGGTGTATTTCGTTGTAATCTTGTATGTTGTGTAATATTCATAAGTGTAGTTGCTATTACATTGGGATGACTATTTAATCTAGCACGATATCTCTGGCTGTGTCGGTGAATTTCGTCTTGGACCGTCGACACTTGCAAATCATTGTGTATTATGTAATTTGGCACAAACCAAGGTGCATCAACTAAAGCTCGCAGTACCTTATTTTGGAAGCGTTGTAATATTTCAATATTAGTTTTCTTGGCTGTTCCCCATAATTGTATACCATAAGTCCATATTGGTTGGAGTATCATCCTATATATCAGCAATTTGTTTCCCAGTGTCATTTGAGACCTTCTACCGACAAGCCAATATAATTTCCTGAAGTTTGTGCTTAGTTGGATTCTTTTTGTGTAGATGTGCTTTTTCCAGGTCAGACGGCGATCCAGATGCATTCCAAGATACTTGACACTTTCTGTTTGAGGAACAGCATTACTATTTAAAAATACTGTAGGACATGTACCCCTCCTTAATGTGAACGTAACGTGATTAGACTTAGTTTCATTGGCTTTAATCTTCCATTTGTTCAACCATAATTCGATATTATTTAAGCTCTCTTGCACGAGCCCAGAAGCCACATTCTTATCCTTGTGCGATGCAAGTATGGCTGTATCATCGGCAAATGTAGCTATCATTGTGTTTGTTGTTTGCGGTAAATCGGCAGTGTATAGCAAGTAAAGCACTGGACCTAGAACGCTACCTTGTGGAACTCCCGAATGAATTTCTTTGAGGCTGGTAAAATATTCATTTTGTTTGAAAAAATAATAGCGATTTTCCAGATAGCTTTTTAACAATTCATAGTAGTGATATGGCAAATTTTGTTTTAATTTATAGAGAATTCCTTTGTGCCAGACTTTGTCGAATGCCTGGCTTATGTCAAGAAAAACTGCAGAGCAATAATTTTTGTTTTCAAAATCTTCATTTATTTTATTTACAATTCTATGTATTAGTTCCACTGTGGAATGTTTATGCCTGAAGCCAAGTTGGTGTGCCGGGATTAATTTTTTTTGCTCAACTATTGGTTGAAGTCGTCGTAGGATTAGTTTTTCCATCACTTTAGATAACACTGGAAGAATACTGATTGGCCGATATGATTTGACGTCTTCAGATATTTTGCCTGGTTTAAGTATCATTAGGATTTGCGAAATCTTCCATTGGTTCGGGAAAAATTTGAGCCTTACGACCGCATTGAAGATTTGTGTCAGTTGAATAAGGCCCCGTGGTGAAATTTGGCGTAATATGTTTCCAGTGATCAAATCATATCCTGGTGACTTTTTCCCGTTGATTTCCTGCATTATTACTTGGTTTACCTCTTTTTTATTAAATTTTTAGTTTGGTAACTCCATCTGATAAGCAGCTTCCATATGTTCTTGTATCTCTTTTTCGACTTCCGAGTTTGTTGGTAGAGGCCAATGTGTGAATACGCTAGCAAGGTGTTCTGCGAATGCATTGGCTTTTTCTTCATCATTTCTTGCCCATTTGCCATTTAGCTGTCGAATTGGTGGGTTTGACTTTTGAGGTTGTTTGACTTTTTTTGTTGCCTTCCACAGATCATAGTCAGTTGTTTTGGTTGCCGTCAGTTTAGAGAGATATTGTTGAACTGCTTCATTGCTTTCTTTTTTTAGCTCATATTTTAGTTCCTTAATTATACGATTTAGCTGTCTTTTGATGTTCCTTTTTTGTTCTGGGATTCTTGTGTTTTTCCATTGTTGCCTTAGACTGCGCTTATTTTCAATCATTTCCCTTATTTTACGCGAAGTTCGATTTGTAATAAGCCTGTCAAAGGAATCGGGTGTAGCTGCCCAAGATGCTTGTTGTATGTTGTTGGTGAAGTCGTTGACAGCAATTTCAATGTCTTCCTTTGTTTTCAACGGAATGTGTAGATTGAGTTTACTATCTAGATGTTCCCGGAACTGAACCCAATTTGTTTTTCGGCTGCATAACGTCGGAAGTTTCTCCTTTTTTATTACCGAATCATGTAGAGTCATAATTATTGGCGAGTGATCTGATGATAATTCTAACAAAGATTCTATCTTTAATTTTTTAAGATCAATTCTTTTTGCAATAAAGAAGTCTAGTAAATCTGGAATTTTATTTGTATCAGATGGCCAGTATGTTGGAGTATCAGGTGATATAAATTGCAAATTTCTGCTTTCCATTGACATTAGAAGCTCTCTACCCTTGTACGTGATTAATCTGGATCACCAATGGGTATGTTTCGCGTTGAAATCTCCACCACATATAAATTTGTCTCCAAGTGTATCGAGAAATTTGGTAAACTGGTGTCTATTTATAGTATGTCGTGGAGGGCAGTACACTGATGAGAATATATATTTTCCCTGACTTAGTGAAACCTCAATGTTGGTTGCTTGTAGGTAATCAAACGAATATTTTGAAGTTTCGGCATGTTTAATGTTTGTTTTGATTAATATTGCTGCCCCTCCGCGAGCTCTTCCACTTGGGTGATTAGTAGTATATATTTCGTAGCCTTTCATTCTTAAATAAGATTTGTTTGTGAAGTGTGTCTCTGAAATTAGCATTATATCAATGTCATGGGTTCTTAGAAAATATTTTAGTTCCTGTGCATTTTGACACAAACCATTGGCATTCCAGAGAGCAATCTTAGTATTGTTTTGAGACATTTATGCGAGCTTAGACACGATAGTAGTCAAGAGTGTTAACATTCCTGACATTTGTGACATGAGTGTTTTCATCATAGTTTTTAATTCAGAAAAAATACAAATGTATACTTTTTTTTGTTTTATTTTGAAATACTTTCGTTTTTTAGTTTATAAAATCGCAACTATCAAATGGTGAACTTAAAAAAGCTATATAAGTTTAAAATTATTAAAGTCTCCTTTGAAATCATTCAAGCGGTCATTCTCGTTTTCAAGAAATAATTTTGGATAAACTTTGGAAAAGGGAACGCATCCGAATTAAACGAAATTTTACATAATCGTAACTGACAATGTCACACATATTTGTTAGAAGACCATTTTTGGCGACAAAGTCATTTAAACGTCAAATTGACCTTTTGAAAATTTCTAAACTTTGTAGTGTTTTATTTAACTTATATATTTTCTCTAAGACAATATAGAGAAGCTTCTTTGCAACAACATTGTTGGGATTTCTCCAGCTTTTAATGTGAATCTTATTCGGTTTGGATCAGTATTACCGTTTCAGAGATATTATATAGTCCAAAATTATAGATTTAGAATAAAAAATAAAAATTTCATATAGTTTCTAGAAACCCCCATATTTTGAAAATTTTAAAAAATACCTTGTAACTATTTTTTTTATCATTGGAAAGGTTTTTCCTATCCAACAGTATATAATTAACGTTGTATAGGATGATTAATAGCCCTACAAAATTCAAAAATTCTAAATTTTAATTTAAAAAACAAAAAACAATTTAAAAAAAAACCTTTTTATACTATATTTCGTACCTAGTATGAAAATATATAATGCATTTATTTTATATACATATATGTATACCATGCATATAAATCAGGGATGGCAAACCTTTTCTTGACTGCGTGCCAATACAAATTATTTTGATAAGATGAAAATACAAACGGGCCGTACCTTATCAAAAAAATATATATTCATTTATTTCTATAATTAGTTGACATAATTTTTGATGAGATTTTGGTTGTTGAATAGTTTTCGATAATGCATCAATATCAGGAAAATAGTTTGACAATTTTAATGAAATACAAGCCTCGTCAGTAAGTCTGTTTCGTTCAGATCAGATTTTATGTGATTAATTACCGAAAATAAGAAATTCACAGCTATACGTTAATGAAAAAATTGTATGAATATTCAATTTTCTATTTCATGCATCAATTCTACAAAATTTTTACTTCCAAATACAGCTTGATTGGAACTCTCCCAACTGCATTTCTAAATTCTCTAACTTTAACCATTCTAATTCATCAATTTTAGTAGTTTCCAAATCGAACTTATCTGGGTATTTAATAAAGTTAATTAACGGTTCAAATATTTTGAAATGTTGGAATCATTGGACAAAATTGTCTTGTATGTCATTTATAACTTGGCTATAAAAATTTATATTATTTTCAGAGGCTCCACGAGCAGAAAATTTTTGAAAATGATCTTTAAACAAAGGAAAATACTTAAATGTATTGTTGTCAATATCAAGTTTAAATATAACTAATTTGTCATAAAAAACTTTAATAATAGTGAACATAACATCCACATTGATTTTCCACGGTCTTGCAATTTAATATTTAAAAACATAATAGTTAAAAACTGTAATTAATTTTGTGATTCAGTCATTATCAAAAAGGGAGGGAATTCAAATTTCTTATCATAAGAAACATTATAATTTCATCAAAGCATTCTACAAAACGTTATAGAACAAAGCCGCGAATAAGCCAGCGTACGTGATTGTTCATTAGCAATCCATGGTAATTTGAACTAACTTTTTGTAAAAGCAACTGAAATTGCCTCTTATTTAAAGCTCGGGCTGCTATAAAATTTATTATTTTAGAAACAATACTTGAAATATTATCAAATTCTGCCAATCCAGACTTCGTAATTGACCAAATTTGGTGTATATTTTGAACATAATATGCTTTGAATTTTTGAAATGTATACATATGTACACCTACATATATAAATAATATAACGCTGAAATAATGACCACAGAAATCTGTGAAAATTCTTTATTTTGTTTTTTAAAATATTAAGAGTTCAATTTTATGATTCAAAATTAAAAATTCATTTGATTTAGTACATATGAATGAAAGAATGTGTATGTATGTGCCAATGAAAATTGATTTGCGTGCCATAGGTTCGCCATCTCTGATATAAATTGATTTTATTTTAATTTATCGAAACTTACTTTTTTTTTTAAATATAACACTTTTTCAGAAGCTAAGATTTTATTGATTATTTACTCTCTATAAAATAAAATATTAGCTTTTTCAAAATCTCATTTTTCAAAATATGATTTTAATTCCGGTAACACTGATCCGGACCATAATTTTAACGGTAACACTGATCCAGACCAAATAAGTTTTATATTAAAGATTGGAGAAATCCCAACAATGTTAAGATTTAATGAAATATATAAGTTTTTAAATAAAACACAAGAAAGTTTTTCAAAATGTCAATTTGACCTTTAAATGACCTTGTCACCGAAAATGGTTTTATGTCACAAAAATTTATGAAATATTTGTGACATTGCTAGTTATACTTATGTAAAATTTCGTTTCTCCCTTTTCCAAAGTTTATCCATAATTTTATTCTCATTTATTTAGTTTTGATATTAAAATTTTTTTGATGTCGACTAAAAGAAACTTTAAACTAATTATTTTTGTCCTTTGTTTTTGCGTTTTTATATATCTGACTTTACGAATGCAATCTGTACCATTGAGTATAGAAATACCACTAAGTTGACGGACAAACTGTATAATAATTTCAATATCTAAATCACTCATCGAACCTGGGTCCACAATTGATATTACACAATTATTGTCAACAAAATTAAAAATCATACCAAATTCAAATTTTACCATGACGTCACAAGAAATGCAAAAATATAACTACGAGTTTTGAAAAAATTGGAAAGAAACTAAAGATTTATAAAGAAAAAACTTACATTTTTTTTTTTATTTAAAAAGGTGGTGGGCCCTAATATGTCAGGGCCGACATGTATGCTTAAAAAAAAAAAAAAAACTTACATTAGTACAAACAAATTTAAGATTTTTAAATTTTATCTGACATTCTGGATATTTTGCATTAAAAACAAACAGAAATTCCAAGTTCGTTAAATGACGTAAATACTGAATTTTACCTAAATAATAATAATAAGTAAAACAAAACAATGAAAAGATTTAAAAAAAAAAGTACCAAATACATTTTATGGATTTGAATACAACCTATAATTTGTAATAATGAAAACCTTAGGAAAATTTTATTTTCCATAATTAAAATATAAGTCTTTACGTATAGGTATTAATTTAAAAATATTTTTCAACTATTATTAAATTTTTAAAAATAACATTGAAAATAATTCTTTTAAAGAAAATTTTAAATACCATGGCATATCTTACCATAACACTTTATTTAAACCTATAATTTATTTTAATTACAAAAAATTTGTTTATAATTTTAATTATAAAAATTTCATAAAAAAACATTCATTCTACGGGTTTATGTATATACTATGTAAAAAAAAATATTTTTAATTCTTAAAAAATGTTATAAAGTTTAATGTTAAGGCTTATTAGTTAAATTGTATACAATTGAAATTTAAGAAATCATTTCTAGGAAACTGTGTTTAGATACATAAAAGTTTAAATTAATATGAAAAAAAAAAGAATTATTGCCAAATTAAAAATATGTTAATGTAATTAAAGGTTGAATAAATTTTCAACTAAAATTAATTAAATATAAATTAGAAAGTTTATATGCTCTCTAACGAGTAATTATGAAATAATTTTCAAGAAGATCTGAAACAGGTTTTTAAGAAAAAATGTTTGTATCTATTATGTGTATTAATGTAAAGTAGGTATGTAGCAAATAAAATCACGAATGAATTTAAAAGGAAAACAGGAGACTGAGAGGGCACATATTTATCAGATCATTATGAATGCGTGTGTTGACGACATTGCAATTGAAGCAACATCCTTTGTTAACGTAAAAGAAATATTTCTAACTCTATAAAAAGAAGCTATTACTGTAGGACTAAAAATTAGTAAGGCTATAGCCAATCATATGAAGATTGCACAGGAACAAGACTATTCGTCCAAAATACAACAATAAACTGTTGAAAATAGTCGAATATTTTCCTTTTTGATTAAATATGCTTATCATACAGATACATGTATTATTTCGTCTACTGAGCGACCGTGTCGAAACAAAACACTGAATAAGTCTGCAAATAATAGACCAAGTATCTGTATGATAAGCATATATAGTAAAATTAGGAGGGAAATATTCGACTATTCTAAAGCTAAAGAAAAAAATTTTCTAAAAACTGATGAATATATAAATACCATTATTTTGAAGAAATATATAGCTTTATATACCTATAGGTTAAGTATATAATAAATAACAAATATTACATGTATGAAAATTAACGTAATAGAATTCAACCAACACAAAAATGATTCAAAGGCCTTTTCAAGTCTAAAAATGTTTCTGCGTAAAACACATTTAGGATGTTCAATTGATAGTCTTGGAGTTGTATAAAAAAAAACAGAAAAGAAGAACAACTAAATTAAGAATGCACATAAGATCCAAATACAACCTGTCTTAACCTATACTGCTGCGAAGTTTTAATAATGATTGTAGTAATTAGAGGCGAAAATAAATTAAAAATATTCGAAAGAAGAATATTGAGAAAAATATTGGGTTCAAAAATAAATGACGATGATGGGTACCAAATTAGATCAAACAGTAGGATCTCGAAGCACTAATTGAGGGACACAATATTGCAAAATTTATTAAGATAAAAAGACTAAATTGTATTAGAAAGACTAAGGAATATTAAACGCAATACCGTAGAACACTAGAGCATGATGTAGACAAATATTAAGATGGCTGGATGAAGTCGAGTACAACTGTCGAAAGATTCAAGTTCACGAAAGAAGAGCACTTGTGCAAGTTAGAACAGAACGGGAAAAGTTTTAAATGGAGTTAAGGCTCACCCTAAGGCATTCGGAATTTGGTGTACCAGCCAAGCTTATCCGATTGTCAAAAATTACATTTGAAAACTCAAGATGTGCTGTGGGTGATTGTGGTAATAGCACTTCTGACTTCTTCCAAACGTTTGCCGGATTTCGATAAGGAGATGTGACTTCTTCAATCTAGTATTAGAACGTATAATGCGATGAGCGGAAGTAAACACGGCCGGCACTATATTTTTCAAACCGGTTCGACATTGACATTATCGCCAGATCACAACGATAAACGAAATAAAGGCCTCTTTATTGAAGAAAAAGCTCACAGTAATGTGGTCTCAATCAATAATGGTGTCACAGTAAATGATGAGAAGACAAAATACATTTTGTCGAAGAAAGGATTCCCAACATCATATTGGTCAAAACATCACTGTCGGCACATATAATTTCGAGGTAGTTCAGAAATTTACCTACCTTGAAACCAGCATTAATCCCACAAACGACATCAATGTGGAGGTACGGCGAAGAATAATCCGGGCAAACCGTTGCTGCTTCGGCTTATCAAAACATATCGGATTAAAGCTCCTTTCCCGAAGCGCCAAAGTACAAATCTATACAAGACGCTTATACTCCCGGTTCTGCTTTATGGATCAGAATCATGGACACTGTCAAAAGCAAGTTTTCGAGAAGAAAATTCTTCGCCGAATATATGGTTCTGAAAGCGACGATGGGGTCTGAAGGAGCAGATATAATGCCGAACTCTATAAGCTGTATAATGAGGTGGACATAGTCACGAAAATTAAAGTCAAGAAACTATAGTGGCACGGACACCTACAGCGGATGAACAAAAATGCTCCAGCAAAAATAATCTTTGAATCCAGGAGGTACAAGACGTTGGACAGGTCAAACCTTCATTGGAGAGACGAAGTATCGGCAGATCTCGCATCTTCAACTGGAGAGAGTCCACCCAAGACCGACAAAAATGGAGAATGTTAATGAACCAGGCCCAGGATTTGCATGGACTGTTGACCACTTATGTAAGTTAGTAAAGTAACTCCAGCTATAAAACCAACAAATGATAAAGATGATATTGTACTTAAGCATTACCAAATGTTGTAAAACCAATTTTCCTAGGCCACCTAGTTTGAAAGCCGAATTTAATTTTTCCAGTCACATTGTAGTTCTAATAACAATTCATTAGAGAGATTTTAGAAGCTACCATTGAGTTAAATACTTTACTTAATTAATTCTTTGTTGAGTACTAATTGAAATCATAAAAATCAAAAAAGCCCTCATTCTTTGTTTATTTTTCATTGAAATTTATAGACCTTTTATTAAATCTATATAAATTTATTTTAAAAACATATAATTTTAAATCAGTACTAACATCATTCACAACATAATATAATAAATTATAGTTGAGAAAAAAAAACTAAAACAACAGAAAGTCATTGCTCTGGGCATTCTTCTATAAATTAACCTTTCATTGCTTATTATTTAAGAATTTTTTTTATTTAATTTCAATATTCTGTTACTATAATTAGAAATATATAGATGTGTAGTGTTTATATGTGTGAACACAGAACTAATAATGAAAACTAATTTATATTATATATAGGTATATTATATATATATATAATGAAAACAAAAGCTGTCAAATCACTTTGTACTTATATATTAGTTGTAGTAAGAATAAAACAGTCATAAACCTAAAAATTATTTAAAATTAACTGATGCATAACAGTGTCACTGCTAATTCTACTATGAAATATTTCCTCTCCCAACAACGTGACAAAGCGTTATTGTTGAAGATCACTTTTCAAACTACGTAAATATATGTATATATTAATATATACACATATATATAACATCATTAGTAATGTTTTTGTTACCTTTGAACTGATTATATTTAATTTATGTTTTATTACAATAAACATAAAAAATTACATATTTATATAAATATGAATTTAATAACAGTCTTTTAATATATTATGAGGCACTAATTTTGATTAAAACAGATAATTAATACAATAAAAAAATATATAAACTAAAGTCTTAAAATAATGCAAATTTGTTGTCAAAAATATTATTGTTAATAAGTAAACAATGTTAAGCGGTCAGACTTGTTTTCAACAAATAAGAACATTGTTTCTGAGATAGATTTTGAAAACACTAAAGTATTCACCTGTTACCACCACTATTTGGTGAGAAATGAAAATATTTAAGACCAGACATATCGGGGCTTTGAAAAAATAATTCAACATGGTTATTAGGAATTTATATACCTGATGTTGGTAATAATAATATATGTAGTCTGTGTGTATATATAGTCATAATATACGATAATATAACACTTCATCATTTGGATACCTGTTATGTTTATACCTTATAACGTCTTAGTTAAATTGGAGCTTCTCAAATGGCTGATAATGCAATTTTTTATATTTCAATATGACATTATATGCTGGGGTATTGCTTACTTTAACAAGATTCAGCCATTTTCATTTTCGCAAAAAAAAATTTAATTCGTATAGTTCTTGAAAAATGATTTATCACATATTGTGCGTGACCAATTGAAAATTTTACCTTAAGCCTCTTTTTATATGATGTTATTTATCTGCTAGATATTATTTTACTGTTAATTTAAGAATCAAAAGACCTTTTTATAGAACTCATTTTTGCATTTGTTTTTTTGAGTAGCTACGCAGGAAATATTTATAAACTTCTTGATAGTATGTATTAAAACTTCTAGAAATCCGTCCAAGTTTCTTTGCTTCACTAAAAAAATATCTTTTGAATCCGGTAGAAGTCCGAAAAATGTCGAAAAATTGTAACTAATTCAAGCTTAAAAAAATATATTTTGTAAATTCCGTATCACTGTTGAAAAATTTTTGTCTTGACTAGACATATTTTTATTTTACTTTTTTTTGTATTTTCTACAGCAATTTTTACTTTGCTTTTTTATTTAATTTAGTTTTTAACAATTAATTTTTTTGAATTATATAATCTATAATTTTTTATTTAATTATTTTATGATTTTCACCATTTTGTAATTTTTTTTATAGTTTTATACACCAACTTTTGTTTTTTTTTAATATTTTTCAATTTTTTTTGGTTACAACATAATGTTCTATTGTACATCACAACATGAGCTTTAAAAGTTATATATTCCTGATTTTTTATTAAATTATTTTGTAAATTATATTTGGGTATACATATATATAAATTTTTTATTTGGATTAATTAAAACATGATTTTACAACATCAGATTGATGTATGCCATTTTATTGTATTTTGGTTTTGTTATCGCTGATGGTCTTGCTTGACACACATGAATATATCAAGGATATTTTTTATGATTAAGTTAGCCTAGCGAATATCATTGATTAATGGAACATTATGTTTGATAACCTAGTTAAAATCTTTAAATATACGTTGTGGGTATCTATAAATTTATTTAGAATACGAGTTTAGTCGTAGATTAAGGAATGGTTCAATTTGTATTGTAGCAAGTCAATATTGACTTAAATGTTGTATAATGCCAATTTTAAAAATCGATTTGAAAAAAAATCAGCCTAAAATTCATAAGGTTTGTTTCAATACTGTCCTGATCAAATAGAGAACGATAAAAGTTTACAAATAAGTGAACATCATCATCGAAACCATTGAGGTATCATTAACCGTTGAACCTACACAGCACAGATTTGCTCAATTCTGCTCATAGCCTTATATATTTATTTTTCATATTAATATTAAAAATTGTTAAAAATTAAATTTAAAAGTAGGTACATATTACCAAAAATTACTTTTTCATTTTCTAAAGCACTTATATACCAGCACAATAATATGGCAGAAACTGTTAATTTAATAAAAAAAAAATAAATATTAAATATATGATTCATTTAGGCTGATCGGTGACCTTAGATACGCTAGTATACATTATTATATTTGTTTTATCACGCAAATTTTCTTCCAAATTCAAAATTATTCAACTCAGTTATTCGGAGGAATAACAAACAAGAAAAAAAAACAAATGTGTAATTGCATCATACCGACATTATAATATTAAATATATACATCTATCTACAAGATCTTTGAAATGAAAAATTATATTTTAATGGCTAACCTTATACACATATAGGATGAAAACCACTTACTGTGTAACTGAATTAATTTTACGTTTATGACAAAAATAACATTAAAATGAATAAATTTTATTTATTTAATAAGTATTTAGTGCTAAGGATATAATTTAGTACATATATATTTTTGAGCAGTTGGGATATGGCTTAATAGAGCTAGTGATGGTATATAATTATGACAACACATATATTCTAAATAATATGATCGACCGACATAATAACGATATAAATATGATATTTACTAGTGGGTATGACATGTAACAACAAAATAAAACAAAATTTTTTTTAGGAAATTGTATAGTTTTGTACATTTAATTGATTTATTTATCATATATAAGTGATAAATAAATACACTCGTTAAATTGTACTTATATGACCACAATAGGGTAAAAAATAATAATAAATAAGTGTGTCATCATTATTTGTACTGTAGTATATATATTAAGGTCATATTAAAAATTTGGTTCATATTTTCCAGATTGCACTTTTAGTAACAGCCGTTCGAAGCCTACAGCTTTCAGCTGACCCAAATTGTTTTACCTTGAGATTTTCAATCTAATGATATTTTATCGATATCAACGAAGACTTACACTGCCGTACATTGCCGTAGTTATCCACACTTGCAATTAATATTGCGTTTTCTCGGTTCTTTATTGTAAACAACTTCGCCACCAAAAGGTAGGTAGTATTTTTCATAATGTTTTGTATGCTGGAAGAAATCTAACCACTAGCGAACGGAATCATAATTATAAAGAAACTAATAAAATCTTGGTTAGGGAAAATAAAATTTTATGTTTCAGAAAATTTTTCTCAGCCATCATAATTTTTTGAGTGAACCGAATTTCTGATAAACTTTTAATATTCTGTTTTTCGACGATACAATTTTTCTTCCGCATTGGCTTTATTATGGGTTTATTAAACATATTTAATATGTATTTTACGAAACAAAACTTTCAGAAAATTTTAATCAATGTTTAGAGATCCCATAGTTATGTGGCTTCTTTTTTTCATCACTATCAAGAATTAATATAAAGAAAAATTAAGGCACCCTTGGTTTACTACATGCATCAGGATGCTAAATTTATAGCACAGCATACCGGAATAAAGAACTCTCGAACACAATTAGGTCCCATGTCCAAAAAACAAACTTTTCATTGTGTTTACAATTTCTTAGGAACTACATAGCTAGTATTTAGAACTCCATTATTAGGATATTAAGGAACTCCATAGCTACCTAGTATTTTCCACATGAACATTCGTTGCAGGCTATCAAATACTCACTTTCATTCAACAGTCAACCATTAGGGATCCCATAGTTTTGTGCCCCACTTTCCTAATGCAGAACTATAAGTGTACATTATTCATATTTTTCAAAACCAAATATGCTTTGGATAATAATTAACGCTCCTTAGTGCGTAAGAATTAAGTGTTTGAAACCTGATATCTTGCAAGTCAATATTGCAATCGAAGAGATTGAAAAAATTGCAACAACACTTAAAAAAGGAAATCCCTGAGATTGAAATGATATTAGGCGTGAATAATATCCTACATCGTCTTCAAACTATGGAACTCCATTTACTGATTAACAGATTGATAATGGAATATATTAGAATAATTTTGTTCCACGAAAATCATTACAAAAATAGTTTTTCTTCACAAAAGACGATGATTTGCATAAACAATATCAACGTGTGTTTAATCTCTGAAACACACTTTACCAAACAATCATTTATTAAATTCAGAGGATATAAATTTTGCCACATAATTCATCCAGAAAATGCAGCAAAAGATGGAAGTGCTGTAATAATCAAAGAAAATATTACCATCACAGTAGCTGAAGTTAAAAATGAAATCAAAATAAATATTAATCAGAAAAAAGCTCCTGGATTTGACTTGATTTCCGGTCAAATACTAAAGGAACTTGACAAAAAAGCATTGACTAAACTAACTAATTTGATAAATGCTTCATTTCGTCTACAGTAAGTCCCACAATTATGGAAAGTAGCTGAAGTAATAACGATTAGCTAAGCCAGCAAAACTGACCTCTGAAGTAACATCATATAGACCGATTTCACTATTACCAATTCTGTCTAAATTATTCGAAAAACTTCTATTCAAAAGAGTAAAACCCATCATAGACATGAATATATAGATATGAAAACACAGCCAAATATCTAGGTATGACACTTGATGTAAAACTCAAATGGAAACCACATGTGAAGAAAAACGGGAAGAACTAAATCTAAAGTACAAAAAATGTACTGGCTACTAGGTAGACACTCTGTGCTATCAACTAAAAATAAACTTCTGTTATACCAACAAGTTCTGAAACCCATTTGGACTTATGGAATTTAACTCTGGGGTTGTACCAGTCAAAGCAATAGAAACATAATACAAAATTTCCAAAACAAAATACTACGTGGTATAGTAAATGCCCCGTGGTACAAACGTAATAATCTACATGAGGATTTGGGGATAGACAGCGTTATCAAACCAATCACACAAAGTCATCAAAAAAGACTACAAAAACATATCAATGCCAACAATGCTATCCAACTCTTGGACAATGATGATACAACACGAAGATTAAAACGAGTAAAACCGTTTGAATTGTGGTAAAACTAATGTGCCTATTACAGGTATCACTTTTTTTGTCGGATCCGAGTAATTTCTGGTGACAACACTAATTACTATTACAACTGTCACGCGCCGACTGAAAAATGCGACTCAATTGTCACTTGCAATTTATATGTGACAGGATTCCGTTTGCCTGTAATTTTGTAATTTTTTGTGTCTATATAAATTCAAATAATGGATTCTGAAAAGAAAGGGTATGTAAATATTTACAAATTTATTGAAATAATTTATATATATAATATTTATTTGAATTTGAATTTATATTATATAATATATATTTGAATATATTAATTCAAAAATTGAATGATAAACATTTTTGTTTATTTTAGTTTAAAAAAAACAACAAAATCACAATTTCAAAAAAAACATAAATAAACACATAAACCAACTTTGTATTCTTATAAAAATATTTTTTTTAAATTCAAACGTCAAATGAGTTTTTCTGTCAAAGTACATAAAAAATACGTTCAGAAATTTGTTGCTGTCGGATGAGACTTGTAATACGAAAGTAAATTTCATTCGGGTGACTGGGAAAAATGATTGGAAAAGTGGTGTGACACCTGTAATAGGCACATAAAATTATAATATACATACATGTATATATATATATATATATATATACATATATGAAGAAAGGAAACTGTCATAGGATAAGACTTTGTATTCTAAAAACGTATCCAATTAAGATTTAAAGAAAAATAGTTTATTAGTATGTAATTACTAGATTACTATCAATAAATTCACTATTAGGTGTTTTTTTTAAAAAAAAAAAAAAAAAACGGTGACGACGGGAACGACGATGATCTTTACTATCACGGGTATTATGGTAATAATTTCATTATAACCAGAGTACGGTGAAGATCAATTATTGATCTGTCATAGATTGATTATAGAAAAACTGAAATATGTTTAATGGATTTAAGGCCTACTCACCTATATACCTACCAAAATTTAAGTCTACCATCCGAAAAACTGTTTGACCAGTTAAATATTTTATAATATTTGTGCCCAATACTACTACTATAATTTAATGAAATTGTAATAACTTGTTAAATATAATCTAATCACTTCAGCTTTCAGATAAAAAATAAAGCTATCACATTTTTATTATTCTTATTCATTAAACTAATCTCTTGCAAACTGTATCTTAAATATGCGTGAGTGAATTAGTAGAATTTGATTAATATCAGTTTGGATGAGCTCTCCTCCACAACTACTTCTACATGTAATATAAAAAAAAATTACAGGGTCTTACAATGTATTTATCAAATAATAGGCAGTGTTTTTTGTTTTATTAAATTGTATTAAAAATTAGTTTGTAAATTTATTTAAAATAATGTGTTTTTTTTCATGCTGTTTTTTTTTTTTTTTTTATTAATTTTCTATTTCCACATAATAATTTCTTATTTTAAAAGATTAATAATATTTAGCTATTTACATACATTAAAATTTAATTCCATTAATAAATTCATCACCTCCTCATATTTAGATACCTTTTTATAAATAACTCCTTTATTAATCAAATAAATTCAACAACAACAACATCAACAACAAATACCAGTTATAAATTTTCCCATCAAATGGTTATAACTACATATTTATAATCGTGTATGTTATTCAATATGCGGTGAGAGATTAAATTAACTATCATCATGATAAAAAACAAGAAAAACAAAAATAAATAAAGTAAAAAAACAAGGAGGGAATCAATTGTATGTAACTGTCATGTTTCATTCAATATTTATGGTGTGAATTTTAATAAATAATATGCGAATGCAAATATGAATTATAAAAATGTATTTAATAATGTTTGTTAATTTATTCATCTTTATTTAAAAGAAAAATTGTAAATAAAAATAAATCTTCCGTCGACTGTGTATATGTATGTAAATTGTAATCGCATTCCAAAAAGAAAAACAAGTTGGGAAGTAATATTTAAGTGACTGGATTCTATATTGAAGACAATTATTTGAGTAATTTTGTATGGCGAAATTATTGATCAAAGAAAAGTAGAAATAAACAAATTAATTATTTATCAATAGAATTTAAACAAAAAATTGAAATGTAAATAAAATTTTATTCCGGAAAAGGTTAAAAAGGTTATTTTTACCGACATGTATTTTTCTTTCAAAAATTAATTTCGTTCAAATTAAACGTTGAATTTTGTAATTTTGAATTTATGACGAATATTAAGTATATTAAGTAATTATTACTTATTGCTTATTACTTTGTATTTTAAATTATAATTAAATTAAATGATTGATAATATTGTTAAGTTAATTTATTTCATTTTAGTATTTAGAAAATTTCACTTTTAATAACAAGACAGTATAGTATGTATTTGGAAAATCTTCAATTAACTTGTTTTCGTTTATATGGTTTTTTCAATAATTATTATAATTATCAAAAATTGAAAGTGAAGTTGAAACTTTTAATTAGAGAAATTGATATTTATTTGAAAACTATTTAATAATTAAAAAATAATCTAATAAAAAATTTGAAATTTATGGAATTGAAAAAATTCTATTATGTATGTATTTATTTATGTATATACATTTTTTTATATTTCCATAATTAATAAATTAATTAATTTATATAGTTTGTGACTGGAATTAACAACTATGATGACTATAAAAATTCTAGTTTTTATTAAAATATTTAAAATTGAAATCTTCATAATAAATTCGTAATTTTTTTTTTCAAATTTCATTAAGAAAAAAAATTTGATTTTTTTTATTGATATCTGCATTATAAAAATCTTATAACAAAAGGATTAAATTAGTTTTTATTATTTATTAATTAGTAAAACATAGTAATTTAAACAAATAATAAAAAGTAATTTAATTTTTTTTATTATACAGATATAAAAAAAAACTGCAAACTTATATTTTCTTAACGAAGACATTAATTTGTATTATCTGGAGATAATAAAATACAAGCTGAGATCAACTAACTAGCTGGTGCAGTTTCTAGAAAAATATAATCATTAAATATTATTCACAGAACAAGCCAAATTCTAATCAAATCAAGGATTAAAATGATCACTATGCGTCATTAGTCAACTTGAAAGTTCGCAATCAAGTTAGTAATGCCTTTTAATTGTCATATGCTGCAATGTAGCAGGTCTCTTGAACCCTTTCTTTGCAGTTACCCGATCTTAGCTAAGTCCAGGGTCCCAACTCTATATAAAGGCTTTCCAAACAGTATGTAAGAGACATCTCAAGGAGAAATATAATAGAGGTAGACGTTTAATCCAATTAAAAAAAAAAAATATTTTTGTTTTTGTCAATTTTTTTTTTTAATATTAGAATTCATTACAATTAGTAATTTCAAGATTATAACATGAACAAGTATACTCAGAGTATTGACATACTAATAATAAGCATACAAAATATTTTTTTTTATCTTTGGATTTTTGGTATGTCTACTGATTTTTTAAATGTGGAAAAGTACCTTTATTTTTGCCTTTATAGCGTAGTTTCAATTTATATTTTGGTAGATATAATTTAATAAATAAATGTTCTAAGAAACATTGTAGTAAAATATTGTAGAATATAAATTTGCAGTAAACCATACTTAATTAATTAAGGACAGAAAAGTAATTCTACCTCTGTCATGAACATAAGAACAAAAAAAAACCTTTTGAATAATAGCCAAATTACATAATCATTATATGTCATATTGGTCGGCAATTTCACTGCCCAGATTGTCTCTAATAAAATTAAGCTTAAACAAATAATTCTCTAAATAAAACAGTTTAATAAATTTAGTGACTAGAATCGTAGCAGAAAAAGGACGCAACCTAGGCTGGATTGCTGTTTTTTTAATTTATCAGTATCAATTGCATAAGATAAATTCAAAAAACAGATCATTAATACCAAATCAAGAAAAAGAAAGTGGACAAGAATAACGTACAATATTACTTAGTTTAAATTTTGTTATATTAAATTTTTATAAATATTTAATTTTTATTTGATATATGTTTGAAGGAATAATTTACTTTACTATAGATAACAACGAAAATTAATTAAAGGCAGCATCAAAAGCAACTGAACTGGCCCATATTCCTAATGAATAAGATATTAGGTATCTAGGATTAACTTAAACCTAAACTGAACTAAACTATGTCCTAAGAAAGTCAAAGACATATCAGAACTCATCTATTTGTTCACCAAATACGAATGATGAATTGTGTAAAATCACATTCTGAGGTTTTAGACCGACAAATCCTAATCAATTAAATAACTATTCAAGAAGAGGATCAATGAAATAAAATGTTTTAAAATTTAACAAAAATTTAATTTCATTCCAATATGTGTGCGGTAACAAAATTTAATGAAAGTTTAAAATTTTCTTTTTGAAGAAAATATCCACTTAACTTGCGCCTACACAAGAATGTTATTATAGATATGACGCAAGATAAATTATCAAAACAAAAAGCTAGAAAATTAAGATAATAAGAAATTTTATTGATCGTAATAATAACCTTGGAAATAAAAATTTATATTTTAAAATATTTTTATAAAATTTTAAATCGTTTTTCTTTATTACTTTTCCACAGTCTATAAAATTAATAATTTGGTCGTATCAAGATTTGGTAGGCAATCTTTGACCGCATCCAAAATCAAGTTGCTGTATCTATAATATATTTTACAATAATAATCTTTTGTTTTGATTATTAACTGCACTGGCATAACAATAATTCAATTCAATTGCAATGCAGTGATTTAAACATTGTTGTCAACATTTATTAGAGAAAGTTAAATCGCTTAAAGGTTAAAAATCATGAAATTTGTGTAATCAAATCACCAATAGACTTTAAACACTTGTAAATCGTACGCAAACGCAAAACAAAAAAACATTTTGTTTTTTTGTTAATACAATTTCTTAGCTGGAAGCTATTAAATAAACTTTTGCAACATAAAATTATTATTTAGATGCAATTTTGACAACGAAACCCATGTTTTAACTATTGAAAAATTTTATCTTTAGATTTATGCATTATTAATTTTTTTTATTTTTATTTTATGTGTATACTGAGATAAAAGAGAGCGAATAATACGGCTAGTAAGCAAATCTATGAATATTATTAATAAATATTAATTTTTGTATACAATTAAATTGATTAAAACATAAATCAATTCAAAATAACTGATATTATAAATGAGTAACGGTATAATTAAGAAGATTGCGTAAATTAAATATGTTGCATTCAAAATTGCATAATTTTTTTCTACTGTTATTTTACTTTCAATTTTCAATTAATTTCAATGGAAGGTGTTTATGTTGGTATTGTTTAATAGATATTAAGTAATTTAAGTAAAACATTGAGATATTATCGTAGGATAAAAATTTAAAAATAAATTAGTAAAAATTTCGATTGCATTTATAAAGGTTATAATAGATATTTCTGTTATTGTATTAATGTATTAACTATTTTATACTTTTCATTTTAAGCTGAACCAAATGTAGAATAAATTATTAATTTTAATATTTTTAATTTATTATTTCTATTATAATATATGTTATCACGGTAGTCATAGCTTGTCATATATTTCATCACGGTAGCAATAAAGTTAAATAATATAGCTATACCAGACTAAATTAAAAAATAATTATTATTAATCCAATTTTTATAGAATGAATTAAATATTGTACATTCATATTGCATATATTCAGGAGAAACTGAACTTATCAAATATGTATGTAAATTATTATATGTTTTTATTTTCGTGTATTTTTTTAGCATTGAATAAATATAATATCTATACTCAATGATTTTAGGTTGACCTTTTTATTTCCATTGATTAAATATACTACTTCACTATCTACTAATGAATGAATTGGAGAAATTTGTTGGAAATAACTTGATTATTTTGCTATCTTGGTAGTTAAATCATAGAAAAAACAATATAAGTTCTTTGTGGTTAAATCCACCGAGGTGGAGGTGCAAATGCAGGTATTTAAAACCGAATATTAAAAACTCACCAAACCAATGGATTTTATTGGTTAAAAAAACTTAAGTAATATAATATTCTAACCAGAATTGAAAGAATTGATATTGATTAAACGCAGAAAAGAGACATTTAATATTTAGAAGACATCACAAAAACGCCGCTAGATTGACTATTAAGCTAAATATGGCATTTTTTTTACCAAAATAACTTAGTCGTAGCCGAAGTAATCACTTTGGAAAAAATAGAGTGGAATATTACAACAACATGAATAATCAAGTTAGATGTTGTTTTTTTTACCACTCTTGACAGTAACTTAGATTAATTTAGTAGGATACTGCAATTTTACACTACAATATCTACAATATTTCGAATATTTATTTAACAAATTACTGGCTTATATACACCCATTAAATGTGGAAAACTACTGTTATTATCAGGAACTAAGTCTTCTTAAATAAAATAGTTTCATTTTATTTAATTTACCACGTCATACTCTTAATTATTTTTTGTCATTTATCATATCCAAAGGGTATTAGACCAGGTCGAAAAACCAATAAAGCATTTTTTTTGCTTCATCGGGAATCGAACCTGCGACCTTTCGGTTGAAAGCAGGCTATCTACTGCTCCAACCAGCGTGTTAAATATATGATTTATTTATAAGCATAATACAGTATCAGCCCTAAAAACTAGAAAGCTTGTGAACAATTAGGACTTTGTAGTTGAAAATAATCTAATAAAAGATTTATATCGGTATAATTTGTAAAGCATTTTTTTAATAATAGCAATACCTACATAGTTAGTTTTAGTAGACTTAGGGAACAAATTTCAAAATATAACTTCAACAATAATAACTATAAGGTTCAATTATACGTTAAAGAGATAACTAAACTGAACTCTATCAACATATAAGAGAAATCAATTACTTCAATCACATTATTTAGATTTTATTTGTATAAGATTGTATGAAGATAAAATTTAAAACAAATGGGATGTTGACAGAAAGTACGTGTAATGATTGCACTATACATAAGAAATTGAACAGGAATAACAGTCATACTGTAATTGATCAATACAGCCTGAAGTTGTGAAGGATTAGTACACCTCGTTACAAATATCGAATATCAAAGTAGATTTTGGCTCAACTTCAACATTTATTAGAATAGAATTAAAATGTTAGCTAAAATTAATTTTCCTCTCAAAATACAAAATTAAAGCTAAAAACTCTTCGAATTAAGAAACAAGTAGTTCATAGTTAAGGTGAGTGTAGATTAAGTTGTGTAATTTAATTTTACATTTATAAATACAGGGATCTTACAATTAAGAAAATGAATATACTTGTACTACAGTAACATAAGATTCGCATGTTCACATCTGAAAACATTATTGGTCTTTTTATAAAAATTTGTTTTCTAGCGTTAGAGTAAAATTTTCATATAATTGTCGAAAATTTTCAACAATATTATTGGTCTATCAATTTATATCAAACATATGAAAGATAAAAAATAAACTCGTTCAAAGTTTCTCTGACACATTTTGTCATAAGCGTTGATATTTTATTTATTTATTTAATTTATCTTAAAAGAGCAATTAATTTTGCTCGTACAGAGTGTATATTTATAAAAATAAAATGTATAAAACAGTAGCAAACAAAATATGTAGTAACAATCAGTTAAAAAATATATAAAATTAACAGATTAAGGCTATACAAAAATCAATTAAAACATTTCTATACAGAATTTTACAGATGTCAATAAATAAGATTTCTGTAAAATTAAATGCAGAACAATTTGCAGATAAACGTAAATAATTTGTAATAACATCAACAATTTTGATTAATTTTCCAGTACATATAGAACAGTGTTTTTCAACTATAATTTTATTACAAAGGACACGTATTTGCAAGTATACATTTTTATAAAAATAAAACAATAATAAATATTCTAACAAGCATTTCCGAGTAAATTTCATTGTAAAATAAATGTACCGGGAGTACTTTAATTGTAATAAAAATTTCAGAATATTAATTTAAATAACTATAGGCTATTAAAAATCATGTTAAATTGTCATTAATATACATATTATGCACATATATATTATGCACATATAATTTTAAAAACAATGAAGTTGTTCTGTAAGACAATCTTTAATTAAAATTAACGCCGTATTTAAATTAGTTGAATTCAACGTCATACAAAAAAAAAATCTTCTAAATTTTAGACCACAGAACAGAAACTTCATAATTTTAATTTGAATAAATAATTTGAAGAATTTTAATTTGAATAAATAATATTAAACTATCATAGCTCATTTTAATATTTAAAAAAGTTAATTTTACATATTTAATAACATGTTAATGTATTTATTGCATGAAAAAACGAAACTTGGTCATGTTAGAATAAAAACTACAACAAGAACAATTATTATTTTGCTTATGTACATTTTATTTATTTTCTGAAAACGCATTTGTAATAATTCATGAGAGATGAAATTTTAATGAAAATTAGCTTGGATGGAAATAGTAAAGATATATAAAAAAAAAATATTTTTAATAGATTTTTCACTATTTTGTTCAACAAAGAGAAGCAGAACTTAATTGCATTTTTGCAATTTATACCATTTGAAATTATGCATGAATTGAAATAATGTATTTCCGAATCTAATATTGAGCTATAAAATCAAAACTATTAGGTGCCTATTATGTATTTCGATCAACTTTCATCAAATCGTTCATTGTTATCGTTAGAATTATTCGATTGTAATCGTTAATGCCATTATTTATTTCGATGAAAATTTGATCGAAAGTGTTTTAAAATGCTGTCATTGTAAAATTCAAATCTACGATGAAAATGACATATATTTTGATTCTTCGACTGTCAAATTCAAATTATTATACGAAAAAAAAACAAAACAATAGTGTTATAACCATTTGAAATTTTTAAGTTGAAGTTAAAAGTGTTTAAATAAAATAAAAATTATTAAATTAAAAGTTTTTACAAATAAAATGATTTTAGCAGAGTTAAATTTTTCAGTTTCTGATAGTGCTGAAAAACGCTATCAAATTGCAGAGTTAAAAAACATATAGTCGACATTATTCCAATCCACTGGATTTGGAAGATTATACGTATGTATGATGAGTTATAAATAAACAGTTTAACAGTGTTAAACATCATTTTCTTTTATGGATTTATTAGAAAAATTAGGGTAAAAATTAAAATAGCCAATAAGTAACTGCGTATTAAGATTCTGTGCGGTTTGTACCAAGGAAATGATGTGCAGCGTAGGAAATGATTTGCATGTCGGACTAGCAGATCTAATTTTTTCTGTTATGCTTAAGGAAGTTTCATATGAAATTTGCAGTTTATACTTATCAAAATGGATCAAATTCCATTACGCACTAGAAGAAAAAAGTCAAACAAACATTATTTTTATGATTAAAGTAGAATTACTGAAATAATTTATTTACACTAACTTTTAATTGCAGTTTATTTGTAACTGGCTAAATGGTAATAGCAATGAAACTATTAAAATTTATTTCAATAAAAAATTATTATGAAGAATAAAGTAAAATATCTACTAACATTTCAACTTTTAAATTTATTTTTATTCCTAAAAATATCGCAAATATAAAACAAACACCAGGTGTCCAAGCGTCACTCTTTTATTTTATCCTTTCAATTCAAAATTGAAACAATTTGTACAAAATCTCTCTTTCGATGTGTCTTTCGTGATAAAATTTTATATCGGTAAACTTTATCGATTTCGTCTACAATTTCTGAACGATATCGAAATATATAATAGACACCTAAGTTTTAATAAAGAAATGCGTGTTAGGATATACCTTTTAACTTACGTATCACTGGACGAAACATAACCGAGTGGGATAGAAACAGAGAAGAAACATTTAATGAAAATAGAAATAAAACAGAATTAATATTCATTCTAAACTTCTGTAGGTTTTGGTTTGGACTACAATTGGTATCATAGGATACAAGGTAATATTAGTATAAGTAAAACATCGGAAAAGTTAAATTTATTGGTATGCAAAAAACTCTGAATCAAATTTGACTAAACTATATGAATCCAATCAAGTAATGCAACTTCAGACAATTCATTATAACGCATAGCAGACCACAAGTAGTGAAATTACATTCTGTACAACAGCAGCACTAAGAAACTAAATTCAATTTCAATTAACACAAAGAAAATTACTGAATCAGAAATTACATTACGAGTATCATTCAAATTTTATTATCATTTGGAACAAAATTTGGAAGTTCAATAACCGATCTATGAATAGTTTGTCGTCTAATAATTGGGTTGATTTTTTTGTTTGTTTTTTTGTTATTTAATGATTAAAAATATGTGTCATAAGTCTTATTGCGATAACCAATCCTATAAGCATTCATTAAGATAGAACAACACGTTATATTATTTTTATTTTTAGTTGTTATATTATTGTTTAGTTGTAACACTTTTCATTCAAATAAAAATTACACGTACTAGCAATTTAAGTAAATATATACGAGTACGAGTATAATATTGTATTAGACATAATAACAATTTAAATACAAATTAAAACTCGTTATTACGAAAACAAAAAGCAAAGTAATACTTTCAAAATAATTATGATAGTTAATTAACAAATTTAATCCGATTTGAGAGAAATGGTTTTTGAGAGAAAAAAATCAATTTATAAATATCAATTAGAAATGTACTGAATATCTTAAGGATTAAGTCTATTAATTTGAATTTATTGAAATGAGAAATATCACCGTAAATGTAGGATTGATTCATAGTTATAAAATTAATCAACTATGATTGTATTAATGTTTATAAAAATCAAATTGATTGTATCCAGAGGATAACCAAACAACTTTTATTGACTGTAATTTGTTTCAGTATAGCTTTAGTTATATGCCAATCATCATAATCAGCATCACGGAAGTGTCCGTTAAAATATCAAGTGTCAAGTAAGACAATATTTATAATTATCACACAATTCTGATTTATGATTAATAAATAATAAAATATTGTTATTACTATTAAGATCTCATAAGCGTTATGTTAATAAATTGACCCAATTTCATTTTAATTGCTAAACGCGCAAATATTCTCAATTTTTTCTCAAAATAAATTTTTTTAGTGACGCAATATATTTAACGTAATTTTCATTTCTCAAATGAATTATTAGTCTATACTTATAGTTGAACCAAATACGATCATAAACTTGATCATAACAAAATATACATATACGAATTGTTGTCATTTTGAATTATAAAAAGTAAGAGTGAATTTTGCTTTCTTCGTTCAAAAATCGTTTTTAAAATCAAATTCGTATATACATTTATATTTTATTTAGTTTCAGTACTAGCAACGATTCGTACAACTGTACAGAAAAATTATCTGAAATTATAGAAAGTTATCTGACTACGAATCAGAAGGTTGTCTGGATTCGAATTCTGCTCAGGTCATGGATTTTTGATTAGACTTTTCTTTCGTTATTGATAAATTATTGAATTTTTATTAAATTTGTTAAGAGTATAAGTGGGTAGTAACTCAGTAAAATGGAACTACGCTATTTAAGAAGTCCGCATAGATCCATAGATAGTTTTTCACGTTTAATTAATTAATATACCAAAATACTAATATGTAAATTTTCGAAGAGCATTAATTGTTCCACTTTAGAGGAGGTGCTTCTAACTGAAGCCTGAAGCCCAATGAAAACGACCCAACATTGTATGTTACAAAATATGTCTAATGATGTTTTGAACAAATCTGTTTTTAAATAGAATTATAGCAAATAGTGAGATACAAAAAAGTTGGCGACAAGAATTTGATTAAAATTAAAAATTTGCCGTTGTTGCACTGCGACATTTCATTTTGACAGTTCTAAACCATTAAATTAAAAATATTTTTCTTGTTGTTTTCGAATTTTATTGTTTGAAAATAAAAATGTCGCATCTATTGAACTGCTATGCAACATTCTATGTCGACAAACTAAGACAACAATGTCGTGTCGTTTTCTTTGGACTTTAGACTTAAGCTATTAACAATAACATAAAAAAAAATTAGAAAATAAATTGACCGGTGATTTGTAAAATTTGACGGAATAAATTTCATGCATGCAAAATTTTTGTATACAGTTGTCAATATGAAAAATCATTTATCCCTATAATCTAAACCAAATGATGGGGTGTTATATCATGTTAGGTTAATATAATGATTTAATAGTCCATCTTTTTTACAACTGGATATATGAGTCATTTTGTTGATAAAAAAACTCACCCATTCTATAATTCCAATAATTAGGAAGCGTGGAGATTGATACAATGGTATCAATATAAAGCTTTTAAATATACTAATGCAACTCTACGGAATGGCATATAACAGTACACGCAGAAGTAGAAATAGATTCAATTACCCATCAAACTACGAGTTGGAAGTTTTCGAGAGACAAGTAAATAAATAATTAATGGGTCTTACACATCTTCCTAAATCTAATATACTAATACTGTTCCAATTCCTACTCTTGTTTCTAATTCTTTATTCTTTATTTAATTATGTACCTACTTTTTAATTCCTTCTATTTCAATTTTTAAATCTTAGTACTATACTAATCTTAATCTTATGTCACTCCTAAACTGAACATCAACAAAAAGCCTGAGGTAGGTTTTCCTGCTAGGGCCGATTGGAAGCGTGAATTAAAGAAAAGGGAAAATGATATAGTGATTTTCATTTATGGATGGAAAATGAACTGCGAAGTAGGTGCAGAAATTTTCATAGTAGATCTAAAAATATCAAAGACTTATAATCTCCCTAAATACGCTAGTGTCTTTCAAGCAGAGCTGCTTGCAATTAGGGAATCGGTTAAAACCCCCTAATCATATTCATACGCTCAAAACAAAAGTCACCATCTTACCCTATCTGCTCTAAGCTGGTGGAACAATGCCGAAGCAAAATTGGAAGCTTAGATAGCCGGTTCTCGATGTCTCTACTATTGGTTCCTGGCTACAGTAACATAGATGGGAATGAGAGAGCCTATGACAATGATAACATGATGAATTGGCAAAGCAAGGTTCCGATCTCGATAGGCCCCTTGAGGAAAACATTGACTCGCCAATGAGAGTCGTCAAGGAGCCCATCCATTCATACTTTCTTGCCAGAACGAATGAACGTTGGCATAAACTAAATACCTGTGCGACCTCGAGAAAAACATGGCCCTAGTATAATATCGATAACACTAAACAACTCTTAACCAGATCCCGTACTGATATATCAAGAGTAGTACCCATCAGTACGGGTCATTGGCCAATAGAAGGCCATGCTGCCAAGCTAGGTATTTCATTCAATCCCCACTCTCCGCAGAATGAAGCAGAAACTCTTCAACATTTTCTTTGCAGCTGTCCAGCATTAGTTAGAGTCAGACTTCGGACTTTAGGTGAGACTTTCCCAAGCAATATAGGGTCTATCGCGGAAGGCAAAATAGGAGATCTGAACAAACTTCCCAATCCCACAGGGTTGCTTAAGTACTGCATCCTTGGAGAGAGTGAAAATGAGAGAATTATTCCCTATAATAACCAACAACAAGAAATAGATCAATCGAGTCGTGGTATCAAAAAGGCACAATTAAGTGCTAATTGTTTTTGCAGTAGTAACTGGAATAGCCACTTCTACCTACCTCTACCTCCTATACTAATCTTACTAATTTTTCTAAAAGTTTGCTGCCGTGCTTAATTCATTATTTTGGTCATATATCAGGTGTTTCATAGCATGCGTATCAGTTTTTTAAGAGGCAAACGAACCGTAATTTTGAAATAAAAAAAATTCTAGCTAAATCGAGGGTGCTCTATCGATTGTTGATATTTTCAACTTTCGGGAAGAACCGAAAATAGATTTTTTAAACCGGAAATTCACCGAAATCGAGATTTTCCAATAGTAAGAGGTATTTTTATACACAAATCTATGTACATTTCTGGTATAAAAAATAGTAGACGATATTGTGTTGTTATGAATTCCATGTTCAACACAGAACATTTCATAGAAACAACATTTCGTATTAAATTTCATCAATTTTATTTCATTAGAAATGAGTGATTATAAATTTTCAAAATGTTCACGGATTCAAAAAATTCAAATTAAAAATATTGAGTTCAACTGTCAAATTTTTTGATTGTATTTAATTCAATAAAAATTAATTATTTTTGTAGTAAACACAATTATTATAAATGGAAAAAAATAAATTTAAAACGGAAATAAATACAAAAAAATGTATGCAAAATATTTACTTTCTCTATTTATATATTTTTATTTAATTAATAAAAGCTATGAAATAATCGGAGAAACTTTTATAAGATCTTTATTTTATGGTGTAGTAAACAATATTGATAACAAAGAAGTTCAAAATAATCCATTCGAAATACCTAAAAAATATTGTAATGAAAATCTTCTTATGTTAGAATTATCAAAATTTTATATTACAAGTCCAGAACGTATAATATTACTAACAACATTGAATTCAATTGATATAATATGTGAAAAACTCAATCAATTAATTATGATAATCAATCGAGAATCAAAAGATTGTATACCATTGGATTCGAAAAGTTTATATTCAAAATTGTATTCATCGGTAATTATATACCATAATAATGTATGTGTACAAAATTTGGTTAAAATACAAAGTTATAATTTGTGTTTACAAGAATTACATTCAAATTATATGAATTGTGAAGGTCCATTCAATTGGTATGAAAGATCAAATCAAACTGAAGTTTGTGAAATTTATATAAAAATATTAAATTGTATTTATTTGGAGACAACTGAATTATGTGGTTTATATCTTGCTAATTTGATATGGTTGTCAATAAAAGATGTATTTACACCAGTTTTACCAGATTTATGTAAAATGACTTTACATATGTCACAGATTAGAAAAGTGAAATTACATGAAAATTCTTTATTTGAAATATTTTATCCAGATGAGAATAAGTTTTATATTTTAGCAGCATTTGCTGCAGCATTAGCTGTAGCTTTTACAACATGTCTTTTAATTTGTATATCAAAATGTAATAATAAAAATAGATGAGTTGTGGAATTTTAAGTGGTTTTTTGGTTCTTTATTATATTAAGATGCTTTTTCTTTTATTTTCCTCTTTTTAAAGTGTGGTGACTGATAAATTGTTGAATATCATGCCTCCAACTTATTTTAATATGATGCTCCAAGATTTATACCCTTATAATGATTCTCGAATCGAATATGCTAGCCGAATGTTCGCGTAAATGTGATCTGGATTAAATATATAATAAATTTATTCGTTGTGGAAAAGTCGTTGCTAACCTAACAATCGAAAATCAAATATTTTGAAAAATAATACACCGTTTTTTTGTGCTAATAAATTTTATAAACATATTTAAAGATATACTTTAAAATATAAATTAAAATAAGCAATAAAAATGAATAAACAATAAAAATTAGTACAAGCTGTGTTATTTTTTTGATAACGGATGGGAAAGTAATAGTAGTACTAGTGTCACCTAAGCCGGAGATCTTGATTTGAGCATAATCCGAAGAACTATTAGAAACAACTTCAACCCATTAGAGCTACCAGATGTCGCGTAATATATAGGTAGTCAGTTATTGATAATTGTAAATTTTGCCAAAAATATTTTTAGATTTACAAAAAACTTTCGGTTGAATAAAGATGCATTCTTTTTTATTTTGAATTCAATAAAATATAAAGTGAAGCCTCAAATTAGAGCAAATTGAATATAACCAATATTAAAATTATTAGCCTATGCACTACGGTTTTCCGCTGAAAGAAATTCATCATCAATGATTTTAATTCCGGTTTCGATTGTTTGGGATACATTTACTGCTACTTTTTATTTGAGGTTTCTTAAGTCTATTTGAATCTGGATCTCTGAATTAAAATTTTGTTTTTTGCTTAGCACAGCATCGGCAGCTTATTCCAATAGAGTCAGGGAAATTTCTTGATAAAGTCTTACGATTGTGGTTTTTAAAGTCAAGCCATACCTGTAATAATATTATTATTTATACGCAGTACATAGGTGAATAAATAAATAAACATTGAAGTTCCTATTGCATTTAATTCGGTTGCAAATCGATCCTGATTCAATAGGTTTGAGTTAAAACTGGTTTGAAATACTGGGTAAAAAACACACAAACGAATCATTTAAATAATCCATGAACAATCAATCAATTAAAATTAATAAAGTTATTTAACTTAAAATTCATACTAACGCATTATCTATCTTGAGCCGGAATTGTTTTTTTCTTTATTTATTTTAGGCCAAAATAATGGCATAAGCACCGTAACTGTTTTCCCAGGATTTAAACCATTGATACCACAACCATTGATACCAAAAAATACCACTAACTGGCATACCACTAACTGGCATATGGTCTGTAAATTGTTCTAGAACGATCTCGAGTAAAAAAAGAACACTTTTTTGTGTTCAGTGGTTTCCGTTAATTAAACTTTTTGTGCAAAAGTGGGCCGATCGGTGTTCATTAGATTGTCCAAAACAGTTTTAAATTGATCTTTTTTGTTCTGAATTTTTTTCACTCTTTTTGTTGTTTTTTTTTTTTAAATTTTGACATTAAACAAAGAAAAAAATTAGAACAAAAAAGTTAAAAAAAAAGATTAAGAAAAAAATGTTCAGTATAGATTTTTCTGTTCTAAGTAATCCTAAAGTGTTTGACATTTAATTGTCATTTTCAAAATAGTTCTGTCCGATTCTGTTCTGATTCTACTGCACAAACTTATAAAGAGAGAGGATTAGTCGTAAAATCGAAGTGAAAATTTTTACGCGTCAAATTTTCATTTTTATTTATGCTAAAATGAAATAAATTGAAAATTTTAAAATCGTTAAAAATCAGAAAATAAAAATAAATAAAAGTAAAGCTTAATTGCGCAATCAGCTCAATTCAGTTATAATTTTTATCTGTGAAATGTCAATATTAAGTATGAACCATTCAAAAATCAACAGTGAACAAAAATGATTAACTGAGATTTTAATTTTATTTTCTTTAAATATAAATATTCAAATATTTTGGCTCTTTTCCTATAGGAATGTAGGGCATCTAACTGAAAGAAAATACTTTTTTTTGTGTTAAAAATTTAATGCAGTCCAATACAGAAGCCAAATATTAACTTTTATTATTCCTATTCAATGTTGTTACTTAATTACAAATATTTTAAGTGCTTGCTAATGTTTAGTTATAAAGTCTATTCATAAATGAAATAAAATTTTTTTTTTACGTAATTCAACTATATTCGGAATATTTACATAACTTTATTTCTTAATCCAGTATATGTACTTGTATGAGTTGCATACATATATAAGTATATGTATACACGATAAATAGAAATTATAAATACGATCAAATTTAATTCAAATCAAATGCATTTTAGGTCAATTAGTAAAGATTATTTTTAAAGTTCCATGATACAATAGGATTTTGTGCATTAAAGTGTCTCTTATTTAATTTTTTTTTTTATTATTTTCAAAAAGACGACAATATTTCAATAGGAAATACAATTTAAATTAGTTTGAAATGTGTGAAAAATTGTCACATAACTTGAAGATGTTTTTTTAATAAAGAAATAATTTGAAAAATCTCACTTTTTTTTTTTCAAAATTAAATAAATAGAAATTAAAAGAAAAATAATAACAATTATGGTATATATACAGTGAGTACCAAAAGTAAAATGTGTATAAGATCAAAACAAAAATTAAAACGATTAAATAAAGGGTAGTGTAGATCACACTGGAATATGTACTCGCGAAGAAGAGACTGTTATAATTCAGTAGTTTTGTGATTCAGCAGTCGAACTATTTGAAAATTTATTTACTCTGTAAGATATACCCTGCGTTCGGTATCATCAAATTGATCGTCAAAGAAATCATCAAATACTATGATTAACAGTAGTCATTTTGACTGCTGCCAAATTTTGATTACGGTCAATTGAAAATATTTTCAGATATTCATTAAAAAGAAAATGAATAAAATAGTCTTGTGGTATTATTTGAATAAAAATAAACACTTTCTTCCATCCAGCTAAAAAGCAACAGAATTATTTTACTGCGCTTTTGACTCACTTATGACGATCAAAATGACAAATTCGATAAAATCGAACGAACAAATGCACGACTTGCAATTTACAATACCGAACGCATGGAAGTTATTGAACTGTATTAAAAATATGAATCAATTAGATTAATAGATAAGTTTATTCATATCTAGAATTCATAATATCTATCTGTAGTATTTGATATATCAATTAAGTTTTTGTTCAAGTGTTATGAGTAATATCTCAATCACACTTTCTACTGATTCCATTTTTACCTTCAATGTTTTTGCCTTTAAACATGGTTGGAATACATATTTTTTCGACGTTTTATACTTGTGTCAGTTAGTATAATTCTATAATTCTCTTCAGAACCCTGTCACTTGAAACGGGATCTGGCAAATAAAATTTTGAGTATTTTTCTGTAGATTCACATTTTTTATGCAGGATTTCAACTTATTTAATTCATTTTAAGACCTATAAGCTTCTAAGTCGTATAATAACAATAACCATACATAACATTTAACAGCTCAAATTATCAAGAAAATAAAAGATGTTAATGCAGGTAGAATACACACAATGACGACAATAAAATGTACTCTGCTACGTAAATTTCGACGCTTTAATTTTGAATTTTCTAGTAAAATGTTAATAGTGTTGAAAAGCTTCTATTCAACAGAGAACAGTACAAAATTTAAAGTTCTATAGTCTCAAAATAAAATGTATGATAATTTGAAGACCAATCCGATACAATTAATCCGTCGCAATAAATCGATGTAGCAAGTAATGCGCATTATAGAAATAAAAACTTACAAAGAATAAATTTGAAACATATTGTGTAACATTGTGGATGGAAAAGGAGTAGGAAAAGAAAATGACCAGATCATGTCGTGAAAATTACCAGAAAATTACCAGAATGCGTGAAAGTACAATTGCCAAATTGATATAGGAAATCAAACCAAGTGGCTTATATGGCCATGTGGACGACCATGTAAAGGTGGAGCTTGCAATCACAACAGATTGTTGTTTTTTAAATAAGTAGAAATTCTATCTTAAAAATGAAAGGGAAAGCCTTCATCTATATAATGCTGTACTGATTTGATTTATTTTACCTCCTATACATGCTTAAATCTCACAGTCAAATCTTATCTGATAGCAAAACATTAAAATCGGGCATTTTATCAATATTGTCCTATAAATCGATTGGTGAGACAAAGAGCGGAAAATATAAACACATAAGTCTTAGATCTTGGCTTTGAAACTGATTAATTCAGTTATAAAAATAAAAATTAAAAACACTAAATATGTTTCACTAATTTTATTTAATATATTGATCGATTTCGGTTATTACATCATCATCAGCAAACTGCCACCTAACCGCGTATTGCTACTTTCGTACTCTGTATTGCGAAATTAGCATTGATGTAATGCGAAAATCATTTAAAAACTATATAATATTAAAATTAATAGCGATGGGAATTTTAATAATTTCTTATTAAATTTTTAATTACATAAATTTATTTTATAATTTTATATAGAAAATATATTAACGCATTTTTGTACTACATTTTACAGGTTGTGTTGTGTATTTGTTACGCGGTACGGATACATTTCATATTGTTATTGTTGTTGTAGACCCCTGAAATGTTTCATCTAGGGTCTATACTCTATACCATATTCTATAAAATATATCAATTCAGTCCATGTCTGCAAAGTATTGCAAGAGATAAATTGTCAAGTGAAATATAAAATTTACAGGTAAAATTATTGTGTTCAAATAATTTTTGTCTCAACTGCATAATATGTGCATAATTTGTTTTTCAAAATTGATAATAAATTATGAAAAAAATTTAAAATAAAAAAATTACAACAAAAATATTATTAGAGTATCTCGGTATCACATAATAAATAATAGAGTAGACCTTTCTTCAAAATGCAAAATGAGAACGACTAATTTCTTATTTATTTCTCTATAGATTTCAGTTTGGAGTTTAATCTTTATTTTTTTTATTTTGTTTTCAATGATTGTTCATAATAGAAAATTAAATGTCTTTTGTTTGCTAAATACTTTGTTCCAAATCATTTTAAAAATGTCATAAATACTTTTTTTTTATTAAATAAATTATAACTGTATAAACCTGTCTTACGATATTAATATGTTCCACACATCATTGTAATGAACTTGGATTCATAAATTTATAATGTCTAATTTACTTGTTATAAAATTTTAGTACAGGGTATAATATTTATACAATAATACAATACAATAATTAAATTCAATTTTCTAATGAAGTATAGAAACTCTAAATAGAATAGAAGAAAAGTTTTTCATTTTGATAAACAAGATTTAATACAAGTACTGGTACTTAAAATTCTTTGATTATAGAATTTGTTCAGAGGAATTCAATTTAAAAACAAAATATTTTAAGTTTATCATCTGACTTCTATCACAGACTAAATAATTATAGTTATTATTATTAATATTGAATTCACCACAATTTAAATTATGGTTAATTTTATAAGCACTAGCTGCAGAGGCTTTGGGTTTAACTGTAATAATTATACTTATTTATTCTATATAGAATTAGCATTCGTATTTGAAATATATGTCAAAAGCCTCTGCTGCTAGTGCTTGAAATTAGTTATGTTATAACATAGTATGGTTAATTAACAAAATTGTGGTTAATTAATAATAGACCTTCCTTGTTTTCATAAATGCAAAACTGCAGTCAATCTGCATATTCTGAATTTATGAGCACACTTGTCAGATTTTCTGACTGCTGTTTATAAATGCAGACTAAAAGTCTAGTGGGCGTCAACTTGGCAGAATAAATTTTTAGTGTGCATAAAAATTTTTGAAGTAGTTTTCTTTGTTGTTTTGAGTATTTCAATTTTTGTTTTGTTATTTAAAAAAAATTGTTATTCTCAAAATGCCAATATTAATGAACAGAAACTTGAATTGTGAATGAAACTGAGAAGTGTCAAGTAAATGTAGAATATATAGATAGAGTTTGTGTTCATTATTGCAAAGGACGCCAACTGGTGGCAAACTTGTTGTCAGTTTGCATCATTTATGAATATATCCCGTACCTTGATTTAGGATTTACCCTGTTTAATTCCTGTTTAATTCAATATTTCTTTAATATACAGCCCTTGTCTTTCTTTCGTTCAAATTTACGAGTAAATCAAAAATTCATCTTTAAGATTAAAAACAATTTACGTATTATTTATGGATTAAAAGAAAAACAAAAAAAAAATGTTTACCTACAAGTGAATTTTTAAGTTCGTAATAATAAGAAACAAAATACAACTTATAAATAGTTTGTAATAAATAACAAATAATAACAAACAATGTGGGTAAAAATAAATTTTTGAATTGAAACAATGGAAAAATATCTTTAAAAGTAATTCTCAAATAAATTTTTTTTATTTTATTTGAGATAATTGCTCTGCTATATATGAACTAAGAAACTTGTTTAGAAAAAAAAAACTATGACTATTTAAAAATAACTAGATATAATTTTCATTTTATAAATTAATCAGTTTGAATCTTCAACGTCGATAGTCTTAAGGTCATATGCGAAATCTGTTAGTTAAATCCTGTATCTTCGCTTTTTTATTTTATTTTGTCTTATATTTTTGTCTCTGCTTCTCTTTATTTTAAATTGGTATATTTTTGACGTATAAACGATGAAAAACGTATATGAAGCCCTACTGAAAAACTAGAAGATTTTCTACAAGTACAATGCTTTTGATATTACTAAGGTTTGACACAAAAACCCTGACGCGCAGTGCAAGTTACAACGTTGGATAGAAATTGTTGATCAGGTGGTATTTGACATACATTTTGGATGCAAACTAAATACTAATACAATATTATTATATAATATATTTATAACTGGTTTAAGCCAATGAGACAATATATGAAGAAATATGATGAAATATGATGAAATGATATGAAGTAGTGTCTTACATTGGAACTCCCATATATAAATTGTGCAAATTTTTGAACTCCTTACTAACTAATATATTGGATTTTAAACCTAAATTTAGTATTAAAATTAATCTGGATTTGGTTTCACAGATAAAGAGTATGATTATTCCATAGAGTTCCAGATTAGTTTCGATTGGTGTTAACAGCCTGTTCACATCTATACCAATAAAGCAAATAAAAATAATTATTCAAAACTTGTACAATAATTGTAATGTGGCTACACCTGTTAAAAACGAAATAATCAACCTGAACATTTGTTTGGAACAGAACTATTTTCAATTCGATAAGGATTTTTACAAACAAGAAAAAGGACTTCCAATGGGTTCACCGTTCCAATGGGTTCACCATTAAGGCCGTTGTTGGCTGAAATATTTATGGATGACTTTGAAAGAAAAGTCTTAGAACCTGCAAATCCAATAATGAAAATATTTAAAAATGATATAGATATGTAGATGACGTGTTTTGCGTCTTTAGAGGAACTGACAGACAATTGGATAAGTTTCTCGAATTCTTGAATGCTGAAAATAAACAATGGTAAGTTCACAATGGAAAAAGAATCAAATAATAGTCTCAACTTTTTGGACATTTCTATAAGTCGTGTAGAGGGAAAACTCCATTTCAAGATTTATAGAAAAGACACATATTCAGATGTGGAGATTCCAGCACATTCCAACCATCCCATCAATACTAAAATGTCCGCTTTCGATATCTACGTTGATAGGCTATTGAATATTCTGATGTCGAAATTAAATTATAATGAGCTACACAATAAAATCAATAGCGAAGAATAACGGATATGAAGGGAACATCATCGACAATATAATAAGGAAGAAAAATAGAAAACTTGAAAAACTATACAATTCTTCCAAAGAGATAAAATCCGAAATTAATTACAGGAGGTTTAATTTTATTACGGGTACTTATAGTTTAGAGATAAGAAACGCCATGAAAAGATATAATATAAATCCAGTTTTCTATAATAACAACGCAATTAAGCATAAATTAGTCAATAATAAAATCGTTTGCAGGAACAATATCAGTAAATCGGGTGTTTACCAAATAAAATGTAATGATTGTGATTACATATATATTGGCATATATATTGGACAAACTGGAAGAAATTTTCAAACCAGATTTAAGGAACATTCAAGACCTGCGCTTAACGGAAAAAATGATTCAAACGTAATGAAACATCTTTTAGAAAATAATAACGAGTGCTCAATGAATAATTTGGAAATTTTACATTTTGCAGAAAAGGGTAGAAGATTAACGTACCTGGAAGCATATGAAATTTTATCACCTCAAAAGCAACACAAAAATTTGATGAGCGAACAGGTAGACCTAATAAAATCAAATCTTTTAAAATTCATTAAGCCTTTGTAACTGTAATAAATAAATAATATTATAGGTAGCTATTATGTAAAAATTTCAAAAAATACTATAAATGTTAACACATGTGTAATTACTTTATCAGTCTTCTGATGATGGTGTAATAACCGAAATCGATTAAGATATTTAATTAAAATTGTGAAACATACCTAGAGTTTTATTATTTATTTAATTTTGTTTTAAATAAGTCTTGACAGCTTACGCTATGAGTTTTCTCTACTCGATTGTATTTGTGATGTTATTTGCCAATTTTATATTCAAAAATTCTGATGCCAGTTTTATATTGTATTTTCCATACTTAAGTTTTTAATTGCAGTAGTTTACAAGTTTTGAATATTCTAGGCATTCTTATAACTTGCAAAATTAGTCAAAATTACATATTTAAAAATATCAATTTAATTTTATTTTATTTTATCCACAAAAAGAAACACGAAAAATGTCGTATTGCTTAATATGTATTTCTATATTAATCTGCCAGAGCTTCGGGTTTATTCCTTTTTCTTTCGGTTTATGCCCATTAAACATATGTAAACATCTGCAAAAGTTAAACAAATTATTCATCTATTAAATTTAATTTTCTTTTTATGTTTTTTGGGCCCGTCTGCCCTTTCTTCGTCTAATTAATATCATGAAAGCCTTCGACATGGTGTCACATGAAATATTATTGCATAAATTGTCTAAAATAGGCTTTAGAGGTTTTATTCGGAATTGGTTTCAATCTTATTTATACAATCGAACGCAAAAAATTATTGTTAATGATGCAGGTAGTAGAATATCTTTTTTAAAAATTGGTGTATCGCAAGGTTCTGTATTAGGCCCAGTACTTTTCTTAGTATGCATTAACTCCTTATTCTCTCTGAATTTTAAAGCGCAGGTGACTGCATTTGCAGACGATTTGGGTAATATATATATAAATCGAAAAGTTTACTTGACTTAGATTTACTGAAGAAATGGTTTTCTGCCCATAGATTAACAATTAGCAAACTAAATTAATGTATTTTAGTTTGTCTCCTTATAATTAGATTTAGATTTTTCTACTATATATCATGCACCGGCTTGTCGTAGGTTTAAAATGTACTTTAGTAATATTCAATGTTCGTGTGTACCTAATGCATCATGCATTTTATTTGATAGTAATTGTGACTGTAATGATCAATGTTTCAACATTGAAATAGTTAGGTAATTTAAATATTTAGGTCTGTTACTGGATTGCAGAATGAATTGGACCTCACAAAGTGAAGGTCTAAGAAAATATATGTGCTATTGTATAAGATGCTTTTACATTTGAAAAATATTTGCTGGGAAAAAATTCTAAAAACATTCTATTATGGCAATGTACAGTCAAAGCTACAATATGACTTAACTTGTTGGGGAGGTACATCTCAGAATATAAAATATCACCTTTAATACGTCTCCAAAAACACTTAATCAGAATTATTTGCAAAAAATCTAGGTTTCACAGTAGTCTTCCATTAATTATTTCAGAAACTTAAAATTCTACCTATGCGCCATTTATAGTATTAAGTATAAAGTATTAAGAATATTTTTTATTAGATCTGGTCATTTAAATCACAGAATTTCAAATTTTTATACACTTCGCACAAACTATTGTTCTATAGTTACAGTTCCGATTTTTCATACATCTGCGTTCAAAAGTTGTTTCGTTGTATCTTCATGTAGACGGTATAATAGACGCCCTGATCTCTGAACAAATTTAGTATTAATGTGAAGTTGTGGTTGACGAATAATAACTACTATGAAGTTGAAGAATTTTTTTAAATATTTGAAATTTTTTAAATTTTTTGAATTTTATCCTTAATTTAACTTAATGTGAATCCCAACACAGAATTAATCATATCTTTTGAGTTTAAATATTATATTTTTAAAATGTTTAAGCATTTGGTTAAAACTCGTGAAATTGATACTATTTACTACTATTTACTTATAAAATTAAAATGTCACGATTAATACTTTAATATTCATTGTATTTGAATTGCTTAATGAATTATTGTTAATTGTTAATTTAATGATGAATAATAAAGGAAAAATACAATGATGAATAATAAAGGATAATTGCAATTGAAATTGAAAAATAAATCGTCAAATAATCTTCCATTTTTCAACTGTAAAAAATAATTGCGAAAATTTTCTTTTAAACTATGTACCGTTAACACTTTCAAATAGAGCATTCTCACCTATACCTAAATGGTCACAAACAAATGTGTATTCAGCCATCTTTTTAAAGGTTAGGTAAACACTCACATTCAATTTTTATTCACGCATACCCATTGTCTCCAAAGTCAATATTACAAAATAGATTTAACCACAACCAACTGGTAAAGTATAGAACTCCTAATTTTAATTAACATTGGCCGAAATTAATATATTTAGTTCTAATATTAAAGCAATACTATACAATACATGGCAGCGAAACATTGTTGATGACAGAAGACATACCTCAGAAAATTCAATACTTTATCATATAAAAATATAACCAACAATTTAGCCAGTAATATGTGAAATCTTATATAAATAATTCACAAGATGAACGACGTGGTGAGTAAAAAAGCAAGAATAATTGAATAGTAAATTACACCACAAAAATATAAAAATTTTTGCAAGTTCTTGGTGCTGAATACTTAAAACATTTAAAATAGTTAGACCAAATAGTGACTGTTATTTCCAAGTTATGAGAGACATCTATACTGTAGAATAAATTTCATTCTTATTTAAACTTATAAGAAAAAATACAAAAACAAAAACACAAATAAAAATCAGATCATATCATACTCTTCTAAAATGATATAATAAATGTCAGCTCATTTGCTTCTGCTTTTTAAAAAAAATATATACAGTAAAACACGGTTATAGTAATTCGCTAAATTTCAGTAATATTTCTGACTATAACCGTTTTGTGCTATAGGCGTAGTTAAAAAAAATTGCATCTTTATCAACAAAAGTTTAAGCTTTATTTTATTCATAAATATCAATTATATTATGTAATCACAAAATATACATATTTGTAATAAAGAACAGAAAAAGACTGTATATGTACCTATAAATCAATTTTTTGACTTATTTTTTTGTTTTATTGAAAAAATTGGGGTTATATTTTAATGTGACTATAAACGACATCGATTGGATGAACTTATGAAGTTTATTACTTTCTTTCAAACAAATTGTTGACTATTTCTATAACAGAATTGTGACTACAAACGTTTTTGATTATAAACGAATTAAAATACATCGATATACATACTACGTTGAGAGTAATGGGACTTTATTATGTTAATTTATATTAAAATTAGTATTCACTTCATCATAAAATATTAGGTATTATACTTTAATTTCATTATATATATATTCAAGAACCAAGCGATTCAGAAAACAACTACAATTATACCAAAACAAATATTTCTTTTTATATAAAATCGTACCTGAAAGAACTGCTTCTGTGCAATTGGACAGGGGATTCACTAGTAAAAAAATAAATTACTGAAATATATAGACACACTAAATTTATATATAAACACACTAAATATCTTTTTTTAAATGATCAACAATTTTTCAAATGAAATCTGGAAGGTACTAGAAATCGAGGGTGCCCGAAAAATTTATTGAAGAATTGAAGATCTATAAAAGAGGATACTGTAAAGGATAGACTAGGCTAATTATGAAATGAAATGAATCCGATAAGACCAAATCTCACTGTTCTTGAATACATTATTAAATAGTATATGTAAACAGGAGATTCGGTGAAAAAATGTATAAATAAACGTATTTAAATGTTAAAATTAAGTCTGTGAGAAAAATGCAATCATTCTTCTCAACAAAGACCAAGATGATTTAAAATTTGAAATTTTAGAGAAATTTTTTAACTATCAAATTTTTAATCAAATTTTAACTTTTAATTATAAGTAAGTGTGTTTTTTTTAATGTAAACATTAATATTTTATAGGCTGTTCAGCTTCTTTTGAAAAAAAAAAAATATATAAACATTGAGTACAAATTACAAGTTCACCTTATAGGTCCACCCAAGCATCACTATAATAAATAAATAAATAAATGAGAAAAACGGTCATTACTCAAACAAAACGGATTTTAATTATAAAATTAACTTAAAAAGTCTTTTAAAATTTATTATTAATAAAAAATTAAATATAATCTTTGTACTGCAAAAAGAAAATCTAAAATCACCTTCTTAAAATTTATCACAGATTTTATTAGAAATACGTTTCATTTCTTTAATAACTTGTCACGTACATAATAGTCATGACTAGTTTTGTTTTTTCTTTAAATCAAAATCTCGTTTAATTTTTTCTACTACATCATAAATATTTGACGACGAAAAATAAAGATTCATTACAGAAGTAGTAAAAAAAAAACAAAAAAAAAAAAACAATGAAGACATCAATCAATTTTTATTGTATGGTTCAATATGGTATCCAATATGCTATTCGGAATCATTCACAAGATTGGATTGCATAGCTTAGAAACATTTATAAAATATCAAACAATTACTTTAGGTGGTCATCAACAGTTTTAACCTCAAAAATCATTTTGTCTCAATTGAATTGAGTAAAAGTTTATTTTTATGAGCAATCAGTAAATTGATGAAAAGATTTAGTTTGAATCTGAATTTCAGTGAAATCATTTTATGCAAGATTAAAAATGCATTCATAATAGTATATTCATCAGAATTGGGTCACCATATGTTATTTTGAAATTTCAAAGTTTGTGATTTTGTTTACTATTTCTTATTTTTATTTCTTAAAATTAGTTCTTTTGATAGAAATGATACATTATATGATGAAACGTAGTCCAAGATGGTTGTCCACAGGTGTTGTATAATTTTTTTTAAAAGAGAGTGAATTGCTCTTTGCATTTGAGGTGTATTGTGCTATCCACCAATACAATATATATATAGATTGTTATAATTTCAAATCTATGTTCTTGAAGAGAACAAGAAGACAGAGAAAAAATAATCTATACGCTAAGGACAGTGACCTATATGAGTACTAGGTATTGTGCGTCGATATTTGTTATATAATTTTTCTGTTTGATTATCATTTTTATTTTTAATATCAGAATCCAACATTCTGTCTAAGTGCGATATTCCTATTTTAAATAGGTTATTGATTTGGTGATATGCTCAATATAACGAACTACGTTTTAAGACTTCTCAACCTTTTCTTTATATGGTTTTACTCGGGTTGGGTCTGAAATCCCAAAGTCAAAATCGCAAAACCAAGATCCCAAGCCCAAAATCTCAAAAAAAAAATTCCAAAATTTAAAACACCCAGTGTTAGAAAATCCCAATATCACAAAATTCCAATGTTACAAAATCCCAAATTACAAAATAATATGTCTTATATATTCAAAAATTAAAAATTAACTTAAAATGAATCGAGCTACAAGATTGTCATTTCTATTGCTGTCTATGTTACCGTTATCTAGAAAAAAGGTTTTTGTAATCATTTTATTTTAGGTTTGAATAAAATTCTTCTTCTAAAAAAAGGTTCTGAGAACCATTAAATGACAGAACGGCTGCACGAGACTCCCTAAAACCAAAAACGAACACATAATTTGGGGATTTCGAATTTTAGTCTGGATAACTGCTTTTTCTAGAAATAAAAAAATAATTAAGGTAAGTATTCTCGAAAAATAATATATCCATTTATGCCTCCAACAGCGGCTACTCATAAAATTAATTAAGACAAATATTCTGGAAAAAGGGCCAACGCTGATTTTTGACTACAACTATAAAATGCTCCTAATTAAAAATCTCACATACACATATATAAATATTCTGTAAAAGGCGTATAACTCTGATTTTAAATCCAACTCTAAAATACTCCTCATTTATTGGCACCCTGTTGTTGCCGAATTGTTTTCATGTATTAAGTATATAGTTTTAAATTTGAAATAAATTTTTTTTTGGTATTTTTCTTTTTGAGATTTTTCTTTTTGGGATTTTGATTTTGTATCATTGGGATTTTGTATCAATGGGATTTTGTATCATTGAGATTTTTTTTTTGGGATTTAGGTGGGAGTCCACCTAATGAGTCCACCTCATCCAGAGTTTTACTCTGCATTCCACTATAAAAAAAAAACGATTTTCAGTTTGCAAATATCGATTGTAAGGAACTAGGTTGGATTGAAGTTTTTGATTGTACATGTATTAAACACTATGAGCTAAGAAGATCTATAGTGATCCTATGATGGTTATGTAGAGAACGCATAATGCAATACATTAATCACGTCATGTGTTTATAAATGATTCATACATTAGTTTAAAGTTTTTAAACTACATTGCAAGAATCATATGGATATGACGCCAGTATATTAGAAATAGAAAATCAGCTACGCATTATAAAATTTCATAATTAGTAGTAATTATGCATTTTTGTTTTAAAATTATTCGAGTAATTTTTTAAATTATTTAAGTAAAAAAATGGAGTAATTTTGAAAATAAATTGCTCCATTTTTTTTTTGTATAATTGTAAACAAAATGAAAACAAAATTTTAAAGCCATGATGTATAATTCAATAGTCACGTCATATAGCGTTTATGAAAAAGCCTTGTCCAATCAAGTAATCCAAAGCTTCCCGAATATTTCGATTACATTTAATTTATTTATCCAGTTCGTTTTATAAAACCTATTAAATTGTGTAGTGTGTACTAAAGTGTGCTTTTCATTTTTGTAGACCTGCTTTAAATTTCCTGATATACTAATATTCTATTGATAGCATTTAATTAATAAGTTAACAATTCCGAGATCAGTTTTGATCATTGCAATAAAAAAAATCATATACATTGAACATCGCCTATCATATTAAATTTGTAGAACTATACAAATGATGGACTAGTAACCTTTGCTTACGGTTTAATACAAATTAAAAATTTATTTAATCACTCAGAATCAATTGCCAATCAATTCGTTAAAAAAAAAAATTATTGAATAAAACAACTTATGAGTTCAAACAAAACTGCAGGATTTATTTTTGTTTTCACAAAAAAACAAAAACAAATGCAATCAAAGTCAAGGATTAAAAGTCGAATTTCAATTAATTAACAAATTCACGTTTAAAAACTTTAAAAATACTTTCGCAGTAACCTTTTGATTCAACGGTCTTAACCCGAAAACCATTTACTTTAACAAAAACAAAAAAAAACCCACGTTGGTAGACAACTACCATATTCAATTTTCATCTTCCAATTCTACTGAATTTTATTTTATTTTTTAATAAAGCTTTTTTTCAAATTCATTTAAAAACACTTGCAATGAATAAGAAAATAACAACAACAAAAATAAAAATTGCAAAAGTCTTTTACATTTACGTCTTCTGGAATCAAAAATGAAGTCAAATGTGAATTTTGCAAAATATAGAAAATTTTTAAAATTATTGCGCACACTGAACATTTAAACTGATGTTGGAAGCTAAACGCATTTAAGTGAAATTTAATTGTGCATCATAACTGTGTAATGATTAAACATTAAAATCTGATTACTGGTAATATTTTGGTTCGTTTGCTACATATTTACAATATTAAAAAAAAAATCATTTGCTTTATATATGCTAACAATAAATTAAGAAATAAAAATACAGAGTGTATATGTCCAATTATTTTTGGTGTGATATTATTGGAAACATTAATTATTAGAGAAAAATATTGTAGAAGTAAGATGATACTTCTTCCTTTAAAAATTCAGTTGAATTGATTTATTTCTTTCTAAATGTAATTCAATTTTTATTTATCTTGAATTTGGTAATAATTATTTATTAGGAAATTTGTTTATAATGTCGGATCGATCATAAGCCATTCACAAATAAATTGCTACTACGAGTAATTTGCCAACTAATTTTCCGCACACTTTAGTAACATCATATTTACCGCTCGTTCATATGCGTGGGTATGTGCAAAACAGAAAATGTATAGAATACCTGTCCCAAACTGAGTAGGGTATTTGATAAAAATTAAAATGATTTTCGGAATTTAAAGGTTAGGAATAGAAATTATTATCATTAAAAAAATGATATGGTGACATGGAAGTTAAGACAAATCAAAAACTAATTCAAATATCTTCTATGATTCTTTGACAGTTCGTATATGAATAGAACAAATGCCGATGAAAAGAATTTTTGAATTTCACTTTTCAGTAACCTTGTCACAATATGTCAAAGCTTTTTTAGTATTAGACTAACACGTAGAGTGTATTGTTTCAGGCCTTCTTACTCACTAGTTTTTACGAAATTAAGCGAAAACTGTTAAAAATTATCTCCTACACAACAGCCTTCGTTTGCACAATACACTCAAATTTCATTTATTTTTTTTTCTTTTATTCCATTTTGTTGATGAAATTACATTAACACTTAGGGCGTTTCCGAATCTCTCGCACTTGCACTTGATACTCGCACTAAACCTGTCAAATCGCACTTGATTTGTTGTCAAAATTTTAGTGTATTTTCAAGTACACTAGATATCGCAGAATTAAATTTATTAAATTTAGTGCGATTTGACAGGTTTAGTGCGAGTATCAAGTGCAAGTGCGAGAGGTTCGGAAACGCCCTTAACCTTGATTCAAGCTCTTTTAGTATGTAAATTGAGAAAAAAGATGAAGGAAAGAAAAAGTTTCTAATTTTTCCATTAGTATGGTTTTAAATCTTCTCCAGTTTGCTGCTTTATATCCTTCGATTTTAAATATTCCCATAAGGTTTATATACAAATAAGATACATTTTGAAAGTTGCGCTCTGCATTAATGATGCATTAATGTCGCTTATAAAGATATTTCCATTGAATCTCCGCTTCCATCGTTATAGAGAATAGCAAAATTATTTAAAATGCATAAATTGTGTAGCTAAAGCAAAAATACACAATTGAATCTCAGAACATTAATAAAAAGATGAAATTATGTTAAAATAAAACGTGATAAAAATTTGATAAATCTATGTTAGTCTAGATTTTAATCTCCTACTGCGGTTCAAATTAACAAGATTGCATTAAACTAGTATCTATACTTTTAAACTATATAAATTTTTATATGACGAATCAGCACATCACATTATGCCTATTAATTGGATACAAGTAATTTTGAGCTATTCTCTGTGTATTTAGATGAATTTTTAATAATGTGGTAAATTGTAATAAATTTATTTATTATTTAGTTACAGGAGTTGCAATTAAATCAGATTTTCAAATCAAAAACTGGACAAACAATTCAAAATAATTAATTTTCTTTTAATCAAAATTTTTCTACATTTGTTACTATATACAAGGTCTCTTATTAATTAAGGTGGAAATTTAAATCTAAAAACACTTTTCTTATATGGAAGTACTAAAGTCGATTTTGATAATTATCTATGATCAGATTTGTTATTTTTATCGATTCCACTGAACTTTTAATTACTATTTTTTTTAGAACCACATTAAGCAATTGTGCAATGTTATGAAATGCTTATATACTGCGCAATAATTAACCTTTCGATTTAATATTCAAAAGTATGAATTGTTCTTGTTTACTTGAGTAAACAAAAAAAATATTAAGTACACCGATTCATATTCTTCTTTTTTTTTTTTTTCTTTATTAACAAAAAATCATGTTTACATTATATACATTTGTATTTGTATAACAAAATTTTATGCATTGAATTATTCATTATTGGAGAAAAAATTAATATAAAGATTCAGACCTTAGTCTAAACTGTATGGTCGTATATTATTGCCTATCCATAATTGGATGTCAGCGGTCATATGATATTGACAACGATGTCCTGGTAGATGTTTCGATCTGTTGATGAATGGATTAAATCACCAATGTTTCTGATGTATGTCCAGTTTCTAATGTTACCCAACCATGTTAATTGTTTTCTTCCTATACCTCTTTTTCCTTGAACTATTAAGTGAAGTAGCTCGTATTTATTTCCACGCATAATATGCCCAATTTAGTATTTAGTTGTAGTATGTATTTAATTGTAAATCCAATCGTACGGAAATTTAGCGTGGGTCCGAAAAAGTTATTAATTCCAAAAACTGCTGTCACAAATAGATTGATTTACTAAATAAACTTTCCTTTTTTGTTGCAATTGCAAAAGCAATAAGACAATAGATTTAAGACCGTGTAGTTGCTATACAAAGTCTATCTTTTGAAATTTTGATAATTAACTGATTTAAATTACGAAAATTATATTTATTTAATTTCATAATCCAATTTTATTTAAATGATCACTAATATGCATTCCAATCTAATTTGAAGAAATAAATGTAAAACAATTTTATTTTACAACCTTTCATGACACAAACAAGATTGAACTCTTAGTTGTCAAACTAAGGGCACCTAGAGCGGATGAACGAAAATACTCCAGCCAAGAGAATCTTTGAATCCAGACCCGAAGGTATAAGAAGTCGGAGCAAACCAAACCTTAGTTGGAGAGACGAAGTATCGGCGAGCTTAAAACAATTTAGCATCTTCAACTGAAGAGAATCCGACCGTGACCGGCAAAAACGGAGGGCATTGATGAGTCAGGCCCAGGACATGATCTGTTGGCCATCTAAGTAAATAAGTTTTCAGATAACATAACCAAAATTTCATGACAATTCGTGAAGTTATACAAATTAATAATGCAATTCATAAATCATATACAATCATTAAAAAACTGCCAATGTGATATTCAAAATAGACAAAAATATTCAGTTGAAGAATTGTAAATGCATTCACAATAAGTTAGTTAGTGGGTTTTTAACTATTTATTGTAATAATAAAATTTTCTTCATTTTATAATAGGTTTTTATAATTAAAATACGTTGATCTATCAAGTAAAGCTTCAAAACTAAAAATGGAAATAAAATGATAGTGATGTTAATAGTAATAATCATTGATTCATATTTAATTAAGTTTGGGCAATTTACCTGAACGTATTTTTATATAAATTCTCTAGTAAAATTTCAAATTAAAAAATTTTTTTGGCCCACTTTCACCACTTTTTTCAATTTTCAATATTGGTGACAATTCAACTGTCAGTACAAAATTGTGTTAGTAAATTTATTCTTTTAGAATGCAATTTAAATGTCTAAATTGAATTAAAAACTATAAATTGAAAAATTTAAACAATTAAATGAAAAAATGAAACTTAAATCAAAGCAAAAAGTTAGAACTTGGTAGAAGTAAAATAACCAACGGAAAAAGAAATTTCAAACTATCAAATACTTGAATTCGTTCACAATCAGCGTCCGTTCTGATCTGTATTGAACAACTGTTTTTTCATCCGTTAACTTCAATTTGTGTACATTGTTCTCGACTTCGTCTAGTCATCTTGATCTTGGTGTAATGGTGTATCTCTTGCTCTAAAAAATATATATAAAATGGGTTTTATGTTCATCTTTATCTTGGTATGCCTTAAGCTTTATTGTATTCTGATGTAAAATGTATATACAAAATGGGTTTGGCAAAAACACAATGTTATGTTGCTACATTAAAATTACCGCTTTTACAGATGGTACACCCGTTACTACTGTATAACTAAATTACTAAAAATAGTGATAACAAATTACTCTGATTTTAAAACTTAATTAATAAAAAATGATTTTGCAATTTATTTATTTATTTTTTTTTTATTGGTTTTTATACAAAAAATCAATTCAAAAATGTTAATTTTACCTTTTATTAAAATTTGCTAATAACTTAAAGATCCAAAACGGTTATTACTGTGATAAAAAGAAATATGTAACAATTCACTGACTGTATAATCAATACTTTGTCGATGAATCGCTTATCATCATTAATAAGAAAACCTGAACGAGATCTGCGTAATACAATTATTTTGTTTTTGTTTTTGTTTTATTTTTATTACTTTTCAAAAACCGAAATCGAAAGTGATTGACTGGTTTGATTTTAGTTTTTTTGTTTTTCATCTTATAAGCTTCTACCGCTTTCAGCTCTAGTTTTGTCTTTTTTAATTTAACTGGTATTCAAGTCGATTACAGTAGAAAAGATCCTTCTATGGTCGTTTTTGACATTATATCAGTACAACTTTGTTGATATCAAGTTGACTGAATTTTTTTCTTCAATTTTAATCTCACTTTCATGGTAAATTAATTTTTTTTTTTTTTATAATATAGTTTTTAAATAAGTGAACTAATTAATAATTTATATAACAAAAAAAAAAAAAAAAAAACAACAATAAAAAAAGAATGACTTTCTAAGGAAAACTAGACTTTAAATAATGCAATAAAAAAAATTGTTATCTAGAAAGTGAAATTATACTTGGAAATAAATAAAAATAAAAATTATTAATTCCACGATTAAAATACTTTAAAAGTTTTTGTTTCTTTCAATTAGATATATATATAATGTATATATACAGAAGAAATAATGTATTTACTGTAACCAAGTTCACAACAATTTGTTAATTCTTACACAAGGTCTGTAAATATTATAAATGAAAAAAAAGATTGCTTTCAAAAAAGTGATAACATGAAATATTATTTTAGGACCTGTGTACACCAACACAACTACAAAACAAAATTTTTTTGCGAAAATGCAAAATGAAAGCCAGATCATAAATTCGGATTCAGAAATGGATTTATGTTATTAATAAATAATAAATATGAGTATTTATAGATTTGAATTTATACTTATATATCAAAGATAAGTAATAGATCAGTAATATAATTAATATGTATAACGGTTATTTAGACTTGAAAGATATTTACTGACACTGTTGCACCCACTTATTTGTATTTACCTAGTGCAATATATTACAATATGAGTCTATCAATCAGGTGCATATTTATATATTTAAATATTGAAAACATTCCGCAGCGAAATACCATTTACATTAAGACATATTTTAACTTGGAGTGGAACTTGAACCAGATTGAGTATTTTCATTAATAGTATTACAGCTATATTATTAGTACAAGATTCGTGAGACAGACAAAACCAAATTTTGAAAAATCTCTGCTCAAAGAGATGGAATAGAAATATAACTTCTACACGAAACGAAACAACTAATAACTGGAGTGGCAGCACGTAACTTGTTCACGTTCGTCAAAAAGACGTATTAGCAATTTTGGTAGCCTGTAAGCAACGTTGACATTGATTTAATTCCGAAAACGTAAAGTACACATTTTTTCGGTAGCATGTAAGCAACGTCAAGTAAATTTTTTTTTAACGTGAACGTTGGTTTTTAAACGTCTGTAATTTTCTCACCGTGGACTAAAATTTATACGGGAAAGTTAGTTTTTTTAATAATTTTGTGTTATTTTAATAATAAAAATATAAAATTTAAATATTTATAATAAAATTTGAAATCTTAAGAACATTAAATTTTATAGTTTTTAATAATTATAGTAATATAATTTTTAATTTCTTTTGATAACATTTTATTTCTATGATAATTGAAGTATTTTTGTTTGCAATAAAAAAATAATTTTATTTCTGTGATAATTCAAGCAATTTTTATATGATAACAAAATAATTTTTTTTTAAATTACATACAAAAATTCAAAGAAATACAAGAATTCAAATAAAAAAATTCTAAAAAATTTAAATTCATTTCTTTTTATTTCAAACCTCCATTAAATTTGAAAAACATATTGAAGTTTTAAATAGGTTAATTTGATTGTCAAAATAATTTTCGAACATTCGGAATATATTTTCGAGTTTTCAGAATAAATTTTCAACGTGATGTTTTACATGCTACCAAAAAAAATCTTTGACGTTAAAATACTTCACGTTGATTTTTGAACGTAAACGTTTTACGTGCTGCCACTCCTAGAAATATTGCTTTGACCAACTGCTAAATGCAGAGCATCGTCAAATACAAAGTTTGAACTGAGGTATTGATTAATTGCTTGCACCGAAATTTTAATGGAAAAAAGGTTTTCTAATGACTGGAGTATATAAAACCGGGTTTGGAGAGACGATATATTCGGTAGTCATAGACTAATTTTGGATATCCAACTAGAAAACAATATTCTGTTAATATCAGAAGTGGAGAGTATTAGTATATCCTGCAGGTCATCCATTCAAATAAAAAAGTAATCATTACAGGAGTAGGCATGAAATTATGACGCGATAAAAGACATATTTCAAATATTGTATATCAGCATTCGAACTCATAATGCTCCAACCAATTATATTAAGAAATCATATACATTATCAAAATAAACGTAGGACTTTCATCAAGTCTAACTTTATTTTGATATATACTATATTTATTTTGGACCAGATCTTAAATGTTGACTCGCTTTATACTTATATCACTGATAAGTGCTTTTAGCGTCGTTTCATACTATATGCTTGCCTGCTTTCAGCGTTGTTTCATACCATATATTACTAGGTTTTTAATTATTTTTTCATATATTTAGTTACTTATTCACTTTTGATCACTCTCAAGAAAAATTTAAAAGTTTTATTTTCACTTGTGAGCCTCATTCTTGTGTCCACTTTTATGTAAATTGTATTTTATAACTTACGCAATAGAGTACTTCGCCTTCATAATATAATAGATTCGACCCCTTTCTGATTACTATAATTCTGATTACTATAAATCCTTCTGATTACATAACCGCTATACTATATCGATAGACATTATCCACGCGATATAGAGGTTTACTTTGACTTTATTATACAGACATCTAATAAAATATACAAATTATTCAGAATATATCCTAGAATAAAAAATTAAAAATTTTGTTTGTTTATATTCCATTTTTACTTTTTTCCATATGAAATTTAAGTTATTCTATTATAAAGCTATTATAAAAATGTAATTTCTTTGTTAAACTCTTGTATCCTGTAATAAATCGTAAGTCATTTTTAAATTCGGAAAACAAACTTCTAATATATAAAACAATTTTGCGTAGTGTATTTCTATATGGATTTATCGTATGGAAAGACACTGCCAAAACACATATGCAAGTTTTGCAAAGAAAACAAAAATGCAATATTGAAATTAATTCTTGCAAAATCTAGACATTTTTCAACCAAGAAATTGCATAAATTAGCTAATATAAACACCATATTGCAACAAATTGAAAAGCTGAAACCTGCTTTCCTGGAAAATTGCTACAACTCAAATAATCCGCTCATAAGAGCAATTTAATAATAGATTTTAATTTAGGTTTATTTCTTAGTATGTAAGTAGTGGTAAGTTTTATGAAAAACCATAAATATTCAAAAAGGTTTTTTGTCGCCATTTTTCCTTTAAATAATAAATTAATTAATAAATAAATTAGTCAGCTAGCTTAAGTAATAATTAGGAATAGTCATAGGTGTAAATACAATAGTATAAGCTCTAAAAATTTAATATTGTTAAAAAAAAAAATTATGAATATGTATCATGGCAATAAATAAATAATTATTCTATTAATTCTATATATACTTACGTCATGATACTCCAACTATATTATTCCATTCTGATCGCAACTTACATTCAGTTGAGCAAACCCTATTTTTATCATATTTTTAGAAAATTGTAAGCTGATTTGTAAATTATCGAATAACTTAATCAATAGCAATGTAAAACTACAAACCAATTACTTAGTTCATAATTACAACACAAGAAGTGCGGATCTACTATTGATTAAAAGCACTTAGAACTTAAAGTGGATAAATATGTTATATGTTCGATGGTCCAAACATTTTCAATAGTTTTTCCAACAATATAAAATATGCCCTAAACCCATTAAGTATTCAACAAACAATCGATCTGGTCAACAAAACAATTGAAATAAAAATTAAATTAAACTAAAAATTCTAATAACTTTATTAACTTTATTTTAAAATTTATTATAAATCATAATTGCTAGGTAGTTTATAAGAGAGATTTATGCTAGTTTCTACTGTCTCAATAAATAAATAACAATCAAATTAAAAACAATAGTTTTAGTTCTAAATACTCTAAAAAAATTTCCTTTTACTTTTTGTTTAAATTTTTTTTTTTTTATTTGATAATTATTTATTATTTAATTTAACACATTATTTTTTGTTTGTGTGATTTCATCTTCAGAAATTACTGAACATTTCATAATTCTTGCTATCAACTAAAAAATTTCGCAATTTTCAACATCATTAATTTAGTCAGAGAAAACCTTAAAGTGGTCAAATGTTAAGGGTTATTAAGATATACCCCTCATTCTTTATATCATGCTCTGGGCTAGTGTTGTAAATATCAAATTCGCAATCAAAATTTATATGAAAAATAATTATGAGAAGTCAAAGTTTCTATAGTTATTTTATTTTACTCATAATTTTACTATACTTGAAAATTTGAAAACTTATTTTATGTTTAAAAATAAATTTAAAATTAATTTAAATGCGAGTGGAAATTTCGAAAATTGTATCACCTTTGGCTGTGCACTATACACACTATACTAGATATAATAATAAAGTATGCAATGAAGAATACAAAGATAGAATTAGTCATATTAAGTGTTTGGCATAGGTACGAAACATTTTAAACTGTTGGGAAATTTTTGCCATGAAACCTACGAAATATCAACAAAATTATAAAATACGAGTATACAACACAACAATATTTAATATGTAAACTTGAGAATAAAGTATTTATTTATTACCTGCAAGGTATTGTAATTAAAAATTTTTTCAAAAGTAGACAACAACTCTGAGGTCAGAAGAATTTAACACCAGAACATATTAACCAAAGACAGCAAATATATAAAAAATACATAAAAAGTAGTTTGATCGTACAATGGTCAGAATTGATGTGGATCATTTTTACGATCATATTGTTTCATATTAACAACATAAACAACCAAACATCATGTTTAGAAACAACAACAAAAAATAATACATAAAAAGTAGTTTGATCGTAAAATTGACAGAATTGAAATGGGACATTTTTACGATCATATTACTTCATATTAAAAACATAAACAACCGCACACCATATAAAAAAACAACATAATAAAAATATAGAGAATACCAACATGTATGGTAGTCTCAACTCTCTTTATTTTACGATCAAACTACTTTTTATGTTTACTGTCTTTGGTAGCACATTTTTCTTTTTATTGCATCAGAACTAGATAGATTTAATTTGATTGTTCGATTCTTGCTAATTTATCAAACAGAATATTGAATAAAAATTTATGCCGCAATCATTTCCGACTGTCATTCTTAAGTTAAAAACAAACTGAAAATATCAAACAGTTGAAAAGAATAATATGGAAGTAATTATTTTCTTATTATTGCAATTATTGTATTTTATTACATATTTGATATTATGCTAAATAATAAAATATAAATTCCTTTAAGCAATAAGTGTTTACAACAATAGCAAACAAATACAAGTTTTCGACATATAAATTTCAAAAATAAAAAATTCTTATAAACAGTTCAACGCACAGCATTAACATAATTAAACCAAATGAATAAAAACTATGAATACAAATATCACAATGGGCCTTACCGGTCAAAGTGTGTCTACGTACTGTCGTCTACCTACTACTACCTACAAAGTAAAGAAACGAAATCGTTAAATATCAAATTTACCATTAGAAGAAGGACACAAGTATGTAACCTTCAATAACAAAGTTCAATTATAGAAGATATCGGTAGATAATTAAATTTGCATTTGAGGTGATAATGTAATTCAAATTAGAATAGGAAAAACATTTACACAACACAAGTAAACATTTAAGAATTAAATTCAAGAGCATTTTATTTCGATGAAATTTTGTATATTAGATTTATTTATTTACAGAGTTAACTTAACAAAAACGTATACTTATTTCAATTGAATAACCAAGATTAAACCAATATCAAATACAAACATTCGTTAGATGTTTCATTTTCATTATAGAAAGAAAAAGCATACTCCACAAAGTAACATTAATTCTCAGCTATAACCATATAGAATCTAGTTATGGTGAAGTAACAGCTAGCAATTCAAACTTCAGAACTCCAAAGCGATTCGCACATATACTTAGTTATTCACGCAATATTCAACACACCATTCATGATACTTCAGTACATTTTCTATGATATCTGATCATACATTCTGTGAATTAAAAAATTGCAACAAACATTGCAAAATATTACTTGAATTTGATCCAAATATACATAAGTACTACTAGCATATGATCTAGTGAATATCTAAACAATATAATTAAAACACTATTGGTTTTCTATAAACAATAAAATTATATTTTGTGCAAAATTCTAACTGAAATAGCAATGATGTCACAAATATGTTTTTTGTTTTGTACGCAGGAGTTAACTTTCTATACTTATTCTTTTTTTAAATTTCGCTCTATTAACTAATTGAAGGTTGCAGTTATAGCGATGATACCTAAGAAGTATGGAAAAATTTTTGTTTTCAATTTTACTGCAGTGGGTAACCAAAATTTTCAATATAGTATTCTAGGAATGGTAAAAAGTGTTTTAAAAAACAAATTATGTTCCAAATTGTAACATTTTCAAGTTTAGAATATGATAAAAAAAATATATTTTATCATTTCAAGGGAACAGCAAAGTCGTCAAATGGGCAGTAAAATAATAATTTCCTCAACTGATGGCTCCACCTTGCGTCAGGAAGATCTAGACTCTTCTTTTAGTTGGTGTAGCTCCAACAACCTACTCCTAAACATTCACATATGTGTTCTAATTCCCTATTCCCATAGTTTTTCCCGCTTAGTAGTCAACTATACTATGCTAAACTTATTAAAAGAGTGGACCTACAGTGATGATAAACTTTCATTTAAACCACATTTTAATAGCATAATTAACAAAGCAAATTCTATGTTAGGGTTCATAAAGAGATGATCTAAAGAATTTAACGATCCATATATATTTTAAGGAAAAAGTGTAGTCATTAATTAAGAAGAATAAAAATTTTGTAGAATAATGCTTGTTAGGTGTGAGACGTCTGAAAGATAGTTTTGTTTGGAGGAGAGATTTTTTTTTTTTTGTTTTTGTTTTTGGACTTTTGTTATTTTATTACTTTATCTCCGTATTTTATAGTTTTAACTTTAATTTGTTCTTGTTTTTTTTTTTTTATTTTTTTTTTTTTTTCCTTTTTTTTAAATTTTCTTTTATTAATTTCTTTTCTTTATAAATTATTTTCATTATTGTTAATTTCTTTTGGTTAAGGTTTAATTTAAATTAATTTAATTTAAGTTAATTTAAGAATTATGAATTTGCTACACATTATACTTTATATACTCCTGTAGAGACTTACCGTCTCATGTATATGTACGAAATAAAATTAATAAAATATTTCAGTTAAATAAAATATAATTAAATCATTATTTACCACCCTTGTTCGTCCTTATCTTGAATACGCTAGTCCCATCTGGTCACCTTACTACTACACTCATATCAACAGAATAGAGTCAATTCAAAAAAAAATTATATGATTTGCCTTACGTAATCTTCCCTGGTCCAACCCAAAAATCGTGCTTACTTACCAAGCGCCTCAAACTACTTCAATTAAATACTTTGCACTAGAGAAGAGTTGTTGCGGATATTTTATTTATAATTCAACTATTCACTGGCGAAATTGATTCCCAAACTATAAAAGGCATATAGACAATAAGCAGATTAATATTAGTACGCGATTTCGTTCAGAAAATGGTTTTAACCTTCCATTTCACACAACAAATCATGGTAAATTTGAACCCATAAATAGAATGGTAATGGTAGTTAACCAACATACAAATAGTATAGACTTTTCTTTTTATAGTATAGACTTTTCTTTTTCCAGGTTAAAGAAAATCCTATTCCAAATCCTTCCTTAATCCTACTAATCCTATTTAAATATGTAAGTAGTCACTAATTTACGAATTAAACTTAATTGGTTTCTATGAATTTATTGTTTTTCCTCACACTTTTCTTTTAATCGAATTTAAATTTATTGAGTTGTTCATCATTTTTTTTTTGTTTATATTAATTTATTTCTAAGTTCATAAGATTGTTATCAATTCTAATAATTTGCTTTTTATTGTAATTATAATTTAAAAATTAAAATTTAAATGAAAATCTAAATAAAAAAAGAGGAAAAACAAATTAAAAATTAAATTAAAATATATTATAAACTTGAATTGTTAATTAAGCTACAATATTGTAACTACCGTTTGAACTAAATGGTGAATAAATAAATAATTAAATAAATAAATACTGTTATTATTAATTTACGACACTTTAAATTATAGCCAATTATAAGTACATACTACCATCTGCTTTCGGCTTGAGTAAAATAATAAAATTTAATTTGAATTATTGAACTTAAAATATTGAAATTTAGAACTGAATTTGTTTTTTTAGAACACTTTTTACTTTTCCTATAATTTTATATTACAATTTAAGCATACCTTTGCAGTAAAGTTCAAAAACAAAAATTTAACGTATACATTTTACGTATTGTTATAACTGTTATAAATGTGTTAAACTACATATATTTTCCAACTAATTTTCAGAAATACGTAAATAAAAAAACTATTTCGGTACAATATTCATTCCACAGGTAAAATTAGAATCTACGACTCCCTCGTTAGTATTCAGATAACTATTACCATAGTATAATAAATAAATTAGTTTTTAAGTCAATTTAAAAATATAATTGAAAAATCAAGATAGGAAAATAAATGATTTATTTAAATAAATAAAATGACAATCGCCTATAATATTAAGACGTATTATTAATTTTTTTTTATAAGAAGTCAATTCACTGCCGGTTGTCCATCACAAACCATATCTTCAAAATACACTTTGTATTTGAGTAAATATAAAATAGTGTTGTAAAATCTATACATAACAGAGTTAAATAAATAAATAAAAAAAATTACCGTTATTTCGACAATAATCCACTGTCTTGTCAATTTATCGATATTTGTTATTTTTGTTTAAAATAAAAAAAAAAAACAATTTAATAAAATAAAAGGAAACCAGCAATTTATTCTTTGCAATTTAAGAATTTTACTTGAAAACATATATGTCAACATATACAATACATTAAGTAAACTAGTTAAATAAACGTGTTACACAACTAAAATGATATTCCTATTCAAAACAAATTGTATTTATTTTATTACATTATATTTATATTATTTTATATAGCCGAAGGCATCCAGTACTCGTGATAAGATTAGAATAAACAAATGTAAGTTAATTTTGTATTTTTTTGTTTCAATAAATTTTATTTTTAAAACAATTTAATTAAAAAAATATATATATATATATACTTTTGTAATTCAATATGTATTAATTTAATTTAAATGTGTAAAAATCAATAAAAATGTTTACTCAAAATTATTATTACCAATTATTATGTTGTTGCAATGTGTGTAAAATATATCCAAATATTTTTGAATTATTAGCAATCCAAAGAGAATTTCAACTTTCAATAATGAAATTTTTAAATTTAGTATTTATTAATCTTCCGCTTTTTTAAGAATATTAATTACATTTTTAATAAACAACTTAATTTTTATATTTCGTTTTTTTTGTTTTATTTTTTTCTTTTAATTAACTTATCAATTTACAAAACAACATATTTAAAAAAAAAAAAAAAAAAAAAAAAACATGACATTAAATTCCTTGTTTAAATTTATTTAACACTTGATTTTTAATTTTTCACAAAAAAATAAAAATATTTTCAATATCTTAAAAGTTGAATCTTTCTTTTTCAATTTCTTATCTACTCGTACAATCGTGTTTAATTTTCATAATATTCAATAAAAAAAAAAAAAATTATTTATTTTTTTATTTCTAATTTCATTTTTTCCAAATTTAAAAAAAAACAACAACAAAAAATTTTAAAAATTCGGAAATAATTCCAAATATTGAAAGTAACAGTAAAAAAATAATGAAACATGTATTTTTGCGAAATTACTTTTTGCTTTGCGAATAAAGAGATAGTAGTTAAAAATTTACACGTGTTATCGTAACAGAAGTCAGGAGACGTTTAAATGTAATTTTTTTTTTTTTTGTTTTCTTAAGATTTTTCTTCAAAGATGTTCCGTTGATATGTTTTTCACCGTTTACCTCTTTAATTTTCTTTCAACTAAAATTACATATTATTTTTTTAATTTTTTTTTTATTGTTATTATTTTTTTTTTTTTATTTTATTTGTTTGTTGATTTTGACCGAGAGAAATGGTGTAGCAAAGTTGGTTGTACAGCACATATAATATAAAAATCACCACATACAAATTCATAACGTATATATAACAGTAACCAGTTAATTACTATTGAAAAGTTATAAAATGCAACCTGCTGATGGGAAACATATATATGCACACATGTATAAAACAAGTGGTACAAATGTATATGATACAATTGTACATATACTATTTGTATTTTTATCATTGAATCAAAGAGTAAACATGGAATATGAGTACAATAAAAGTAGATTTGAAAAAGAAGAAGATAAGTGATGAAGTTAGCAATAACATTGGTGTTGTTGAAATATATTTACATTTATATAAATAAAACGTATTCAAGAAATTCAACGATAATGAACCTATATAAAATAGTTATTACGAGCAGACAGATTTTTTATTTGTTAAAAACTCCTATATTTAATTATTGTTGAATTCTGAAAACTGTTTTTTTTTTTTTTGGTTTTAAGATCTTCTTGACTTTAACGTGCTTTAACTAAACTCGTGGTTTTTTTTTTTATTAAAAATTCTGATGTTGTTTTATTATTTTTAATTTTGTTTTTGTTTTTATGTTTACACTCGCGATTCAGTTGATTTTTGAATTTTATATTAGCTAGATATGTTTATATTGTAACTATATTTATTGTTCTACTTATGTTTTGTTGTTGTTGCAATATTTTTGTTTTACATTTAAAGGGTGTTGATTTTTAAAATTTCATAAATATTTAGTTTCCTATGTTTTTATTTCAAATATGAAAAATAATAGACCTAATAAAAATTCGTGGACAGTGTAGAATGGGGTATAAGCTATAATATGATATACCGAAAACTATTTCGAATAATATAAAAGATTATAATAAATATGGAATGGGATATGGCCACGTTGCAAAGAATGACTATCACCGACTCTGAACACTCAGATAAGAAAGTGAAAAACTGAGAGGAAAAAATTATCACCCATATTCTCTTAGACCCTTCGTTGACGAGAAGAAAAAATTCATCTCGTCTCATCTCGCTGAATATGCATTTCTGTTAGACACTGTAAGCGGCGCGATAGAACATTTTATTTGTTGGTAGTACTGATAATTTTTTACTGACAACCAAAATTATTGGTATATGAACAAAATATGGTTAAAAAATTTTTGGAAAGTATTAGTGGGGTTTAGTTTTAAAATATTTTTTAAATGAAAAATAAATATAAATATATTGTTTTATTTTAAATATTTTTTAGTTTAGTACATAAACAGTAGTAAAACAGTAATAAGTAAAGATGTTTTTTTTTTTTCAAAACAAAAAGACAATTTTAATAATAATGCAAAAAAATAATGAAAAATTGTTTATTAAACTGAACTATTTTATCTATTCAATTTATTTATTTAATAAATAAGAAAATATATCAAAGTGTAGAACAAGAATGGATAGAAACGGACGATAGCAACAAACTAAAAAATATCAAGCCAAATACGAGACCTTGGAAAAATCTCAATTTACTTAACAGAAGAGAGTCGACCGTGATTACAAGAATAAGAATAGGGCACACTAATTTAACACACAAATTTATATTTGATAATACAACACCACCAAATTGTGCTTGTGGAGCAAACCTTACTATTAGACATCTGTTCGAAACTTGTATTAGATATTCAAGAGATAGAGATAGATATTTAAAAAGTAATAGTCTAGATATTTTAAAGAGTGATGATGAAACCAATTATAGAAAAATAATAAATTTCCTAAAAGCTATTGAACTATATAAAACAATTTAAAAAAAAAGATTAAATAAAATCAATAAAATATGTTTTATATAGAAACCAAAACAAAAAAAAAAACAAAAAAAATTAAAAATGTATTATATGAATTATAGAATATGTAATTAGAAAATAATAAAAAAAAAAAAAAATTATAAAAATTAAAAACTAATGTAAAGACCTGGCCTGAAAAAACCTATATTGTGTTCAAAGGCCACTTAAATAAAGTTATAAAAAAAATTAAATTTTTTGATAAAAAAAGCACAAAATACTTTGACGAGATACTCTATCGCTTACAATTTTTGACAAGATAAAAAATTGCTATCTCGTCTCGTCAAAGGAATACAAAACTATCTCGTCAGAGATATTCTCACGCGATCTCGCGAGATGGGTCTAACAGAATATGGGTATATATGTTCAAATTGATGGAAAATCGTATATCATTCGTTATGAAGTAAATTTGAAGATGTTAAATATATATAAAAAAAATTTATTTTTATGATTATAAATAGAGAATAGTTGACACTTACACAATATCAAATTTTCCAGATTAAAGAAAATCGTCGAGTTTACATTAAATTTTTCGGGCAGAATAAAAAGTTGAGGCAACGACTTTAAAACACTACAAACACCTATCCAATTGTGAAAATTAAAATTAATCGTTAGACTAAACATTATAACACATTTTTTATTCCACCATTGATATTTTGGCAATACTTTGTTTTGAACATTTTGATATGCATCAGTATAGCTTAACGAAATATTTGAATAATGTTTTGGTTTTGATTATAGATTAAAACTTAAAAAAAAAAAAATAGTGGTGAGTATCAATGCTATTTAATTTGTCTTAAAAACATTAAATTTTTCGTATTATATTATCTGTTCATTTATTTAGATAAGATAGGAAATTTACAGAAATTTAACAAGATAATTTACTTTGCTATATTTACATGAACCGATATCATTCTTACCTTTTCCGATATTGTTTGACTATTACTGATTTATATAATTGTACTATAAAACATTTTAATTTAAATTAAATTCAATACCTTATTTACAGGCACTAACATGTTTTTATCAATCAACTGATTCCAAAAGCACTTTCCATTAATGGAAAGGATGTTTATAGAAAATAAATTAATGTACTAGTTTCTAACAGGCCTTTTCTATAAGAATGTTAGCCATTTTTAATATTTATTATATATTAATAATTATTTTTGTTTAATATTTCTCTTTCGTAATAATGTTTAATCACTTAATTATCAACACTATATTATCTTTATATTGTTTTTCATTTATTTATTCATTTTCAATAAATTTATTTTGTATTAAGAACTTTTTAACATTTTCAATTTTTTTTAGATCTTTTGAAATTATCATTATCTAATTAAAATATTATTACTTGATCTTATTTTTATTAAAATTAGTAATTTTTATAAAATAATTAATCTTAAAATCAATTCAAATCATTATTTACACTTAAATACTTTAAACTTAAACAACCAACTTTTTTTACGCATTTTTACAATTAATTTTTTTATTGTATGCGTATGGAAATTGGAAAATGCCAAGCCAATAAAACAATAAATATGAATTTTCTGAAATATCCAGCAATAACGGTAAAAAGTGACGTTTCTATAATTTCTGTTTTATTATTCTACATTATCATAGATGTCACTTTATTCATATGTACATACATACAACAAAAATAAATTTTCTCAGTGACTGACAATGATATGACAATTTGATATAATTGTTGTTAAGTTGTTTTGTTATTATATTCCACCAGTGACCAGTGAAAAAGATTTTCCGAATAAATAAACAAATTAAATAATTTATGTTTCTTTATGAAATGTACTAAACTAATCGGTATCAAAAATTTCTAATGTAATACAAAAAAAAAAAAAAAAAAACAAAAAAAAACAAAAAAATATTTAGATTTTTTTCTAAAATCGAATTCAAGTGATAAGAAAACTTGTATTTGCCAAATAGAGAAAGTCAATTGAATTTAAAGACTTTATTGACCATACATGTACCGTCGTATGCATAAGAATTCAATAAAATGATATTTATTAAGATTATCTACTATTTAATACAAAAGTGTAAACTTAAATAATTTAAAGTAACGACTGCGATAACATTTTTAAACAGTTTTTGACTGTTTAATACTTTTGTACACACCACCATTATAAATTATTGTAATACACATTCGATTAACTTAACTATTAAAATTATAGGCAAATAAAAATAATTGGCTTTCATTATAATATAAATGTGTGTATTTATGTTATCAACTAATGAAAATATATAGAATTGAGAAAATACAAAAACGAAAAAAAAACTTATAGTTATTGAAAATTTCATTTTTTAAAGCATTTAATCTAATCAGTTGTGATTAACTATTCGTTTCACTTTGACTATTATTATAGTAATTTCCGTATATTCCATACATTTCAAGATTTATAATTTATAATAAATTTTGTTTTTTAGAATATTTTTAGTTAAAATATTTTTAATAATTTAGAATAAAAAAAAAAAACAAAAAGTGTTATACATATATATACATATACATATATTAATTAATAATAATATAAAAAATGCATATTGGTGTTATCGGATGTGGGATGGTCGGTTTAACAACTGCATTAGAATTACAAAAAGAATTTCGTAATGCTCAAGTATCAATAATTGCTGAAAAATTTAATGAAGATACTTGTAGTTATGTGGCAGCTGGATTATTTCGTCCTGGAACTAGTTTTAGTGGACCAACAAAAGAAATAACTTAGTAATAAAACAAAAAATATATAATTTATATAAAAATTTAAATTATTAATTATTAAAAAAAATAATATCGTATTAATAAAAAAAAAATGATAAAAATTTACATAAAAAAAAAAATTAATATAATTTAAATTAGATTTAAATTTGTCAGTAGTTATATGTACATAATATTATTAATAATAATTATTGAAAAGAAAAAGCAGCATTCTATATTTTTCATAAATCCGAGTTTTAAATTTTTTTTTTTTACAAATAACGAGATTTAAATATGTTGTCTTCTTCAGTGTATAGTTATTTATATTATTAATTTTGAAGCTAAGCTTAGAAAAAAAACTTGTTGTTTTTCTTTTCAATTTAAAAATGTTATTCATAGTAGTACAAATAATGCAAAGATTATTATTATTATTAATAGTAAATGGATACAAGATTCTTATGAATATTGGGATAATATTCGACGTACATCAGATGCATCAAAAGCTGGAATATGCCAATTATCTGGTTATATATTTTCAAAAATAAGTCCAAATATTGTAAGGGTAAGTAACATATCATCAGTTGATTGTTAAAAAAATTTTAGCATACCTTGAAAATATGATATTGAATTTAATTTTAATTATGTGTGTAGTGCAAATTTAATAAAAAAAATTATTTAAAAAAATAACCAAAATAACGTAAACTTTTTAACGTGTATTTTTGAATTAATTAACATTCGCAATTTGTATTGTGCAAAAATTCAAATACATACATATATAAGTAATTCCCAAAGTGAAATGGTTATTATAGGTTTATAGTGAAATTATAGGTTTTTCGACCAGTACCCTTTGTCATTAGAATAAAATAAATGGCAATAAGCAAAAAAGAAGCCCATATCTCGAAAAGGAAAAAGACCTCAAAGTCTGGCTGCATATTAATATGCAGGTAAACTGATAAATAAATTAATAACTACACACACACACACTTATGTATAAGTAAGTAGTTAAATAAAAATTTTGCACTCTTGTTCAAAACTATAGACATAAATTGACTTATCCGCTCCAGAGTGATATCTAATAATATTATTCAGGTGTTTTTAATGATCTATGTATATAGATCCCGACATGAATCAATAAAAAAACGACTAGAATAAATTATTATTTTTGTTTTGATTTAATTTTTACTTAAGAACTAAGTATTCAATATTACTACCAAAACAGTGAAATTTATAAATTTATCTTATTTCATTTAGAGAAAAGCAAGCAGCTGGATAAAAAGCAAGATACGAATATTCTTCAAAAAATTCTATAAATAATAGATAGTTATCTAACTACTATGTTAAAATTTATTATAAAATATATTATAAAGCATATTACATTTTTCATTGTATTTAATTGTAATATAAATAAATTAATTATTAATCTAATCTAATCTAATGTAAATATTTTTGTCAAATGCAATTTAAAAAAAATTTATGTTTTCAAAAGTTTAATAAAGTGAATAAGAATAATGTGAATAGGGATGGATTGTCATAATTCCAAAGTTACAAAATTACAAAACACTCTAAGCACTGAAAAAAAATTATCTCAAAATAAAAAATTCCCCACATATACATGAATGATTTTAGAGTTGGATTCAATGATTTTAGAGTTGGATTCAAAACCAATGCTGTAGTTACTCCTTTTACCGAATATTTACAAAATTATTTTTGTGCGTAGCCACTATTGGATAAACAAAAGTTTGGGAATTTTCATTTTTGGAATGTTGAATTTTGGAATTGTGTAAATGGAATTATGAAAATGGAATTTTTTTTGGACTTTCGTACCCAACTCTGTGAATGTAGTTATTTCTTACTTTCTAAAATAATTTATAAATGCGACTAACATTCAAAATACATAATATTTTTGCTTTGAATTTAATGTCTATGTTCAATAATTAGGATCCAAAAGGATAAAACAAAATAGGTCCGACTGATTCGTTTTATATTTTGATTGTCTCAAATTACAGTAAAATAATTGTAGACGTAAATTAGAAAACCCAGTTCCAATTAGAAAGTCCAGTTCAGAAATAATAAGTTTGTTCAGTAGATTTTAAACAGAATCGGACAGAACTGCCTGTGTTGGACAATTAAATGTCAAACTATTTAGAATTACAGAAAAATCTACTGAAAATTTAATTTGATCTTTTTTGTACTTTTTTGGTCTAATTTTTGCTTAATCAACGTGTAATAAAATTACATTAATTATATGACATTTTATTTTATTTCTTTAATTTTAAATGTTGGATTATACTTCACTAATTAGTATTTATGAAAAAATTAATATATTTTTATTAATAAATATTTATCAGAGACTAATTATAAGACTTTTAATACTATAAAGAATCTGACTGATCAAACAAGTAAGAAAAAAAAACAGAGACTTCTAATATTTAATAAATAACTAATATAATAATATTACAGTCGAGTCCACTTAAGAGCATCTCGCCTAAAAACATAAACGCTTTTAAGTATGCATTATATTTCGAACGCAATTTTTTTGCTTTTTCATATAATTCAATAGCAAAATATTTTGAAATTGCATAAATTTCTGTAAAACATTTTATAAATTTACATACTTTTCGCGTTGTTTAATAGCACATGATGCCAAATTTTGCTAATAATGTGTTGAGACAACAACATAATGCAGCTTTAGAATTAATAAAAATACGGACAGTTTAGTAATTTTTGCAGTCTTGAATATCATACATACTATGTTCAAATACATAGCTACAAAAATTCAAATATAAATATGTTATGTACCAAATATGTTTGTCATACTTTTATTTACAACGTAGAGCCTATACATAATTAAAATTAATCTAAAAAAAATGTTCAGAAAAGTGCACAAAATTTGCCTGTTATCTTCGATGTGCTCTTAAGTGAGTTCCACTGTAGTTATAAGAAATTTCTACATTAGTTTCAGTTTTGAATAACTTATTAACTCAAAATACCTATATTATACAAATCAAAACAAAATCTAGCGACATCATTGCCATAAAATCTTCAAACCAAATATTTCATTCATTTTCAGGGCAAATTTTGTTAATTGTACAAATTTTAACGAAAAATATGACAAAAAGAAATCCAAAAATATTCATTGTTATTGTTGTTAAATTCAGATTTGGTAAAATAAATAATGTCAAATCTCTATTCACTAAATTAAAGAATATACGCATTGTTATCAGCAAAAAAAGGTAAAAATAAAATATATATGTGACATTTCATCCAAGTATGCTCTATTTTTTTTCTCTTTGTAATAATCTTAGTAAAAATTAAAACAGCAAATTCAATAACAACATACATGTCCTTAATACACATACATGTCCTTATTAATCAAATTTTCTACATAATTAATATTATTGAAATATATTTTTTGTACATAAAAAATTTCCTATCAAAAATCCCCAGAGACCAAATCACCAAAACAAATATTACCGAACTTGCTTTTCATTTAACCTGTATTGGATACAAAAAAAAAGAAATATCTTCTGTTTCCATAGTTTGGGAAAAATATTTGTTATGCATAGCCATTGTTCGATACAAAAAAAAAAGAAATATTTTTATAAGTCATTTTGAGACGGGGATGTCATACCCAACCCTGTATAACGGTTTGGATAGCTTAGTTGTTGAATACAAAAAGAAGGAAATAAATTCATTGGTGATTTTGTTTCACAATTTAAAATAATACTCGCAGCTGTTTAGATACTAATGCAGCTGCTTAGATACTAATAATCTAAACTCTAACTTAAATATAAGAAGACTCTGTCATTCTAAATTATGTATTAACAAATTTTTGGAAATAAACGAACTATTTATCATTGGTGATTTTGAGACGGGAATTTCGTACCCAGCCCCGTATAACCATTTGGATGGCTTAGTATAAAACTTTCCAAAAGAAAAATTAAAATATATTTCAACTTCAAAATTAAACACATATTTTCAGTATACTATATTAACTATAGCGAATTAAATACATTCCTTTTAATTTCCTATACTTGTATTTATTTTAATATTTTTAATTATAAATGTTGATTCTTAATTAAAAGAAATAAACAAACAACAAAAAGTAGATCATTTTTATTTTCATATTGTGGCATTCTAATACATTTAACTATTTTCTAGATTTCCGAGCCATAAAAATGTTTTAACAACTTCATTTTGGCACTATCAGTCGATTCAAAAATTATCTAGCGATTATATTTAAATATTTATTTCAAATAAAATCGTATCTGAAAAAATATCTGCTGTGCAATTGCTTAGTGCATCCACTAGTTTTAAATATAAAAGTATCACAATTTTTAATTAAAAGTTACTGTTATGTGTTTAATATGGTTTTATATGTTTAATATGGCTTCAACAACTTTAACTATTACTCATACATAATATTATTACTAGATAAAATAAAAAATTATTTGGTTGATGTTTTATAACGCGCATATGACGTATTTATAACCACTTGTAATAAGCTATAAAATCAATCAAAGTAAAATCTAGTTCTGTAGTTACGTTAACCCTATAATAATACTTATAGTGATGAATTCAAGTAGTGTTATAATGAACGTTCGTTTAATAAATTAATTATTCTTATTATTATTGTTTTACCCCATTAATGACCTCCAAATAACATTTTATGAAACCACAAAAAATGGTACAAATTTTTTTTTTTTTTTGTGCCGATCTTAGTTATTGTGCAAGAAAGACTAGGCCAACCCGTAATAGAGTTAAAGGAAGCTTTTGTACTTCTATCTATTTTCAAAAATCATCAGGTTAATATTTATGACTTGACTGAAATTTACTTTGACCTTAGCCATAAGGCCGAGAAGCGGAGCGGATTTAGAAAAACTTGTATATGAATAGGAACAGTTTTTAAAACCAGTTCATTTCAATTTAGAAATTGCATATTTTAAGAAAGATATTAACAATTTTATAAAAAAAAAAAAACATTTAAAACTAATAATGTCATTAATATTATTTTAAATATTTTATTTTAGAATGAAATACTTGAAAAAATTCTACCAATTTATCGTCAGGCCGATGAAAGAGAATTGAATTTATGTAAAGGTGACTGGAAATATGGTTCATTCTTTACAACAATTTTAACAGAATCCAAAATGTTCTTACCATATGCAACTGATAAGTAAAAAAAAAAATTTATAAATATAAATAAATAAATTTTAAATCACAATAAGAAATTAATAAAATTAATTAATTTTTTTTACTTTTATTATAGATTTCTTCAACAAAATGGTAAATTATATAATCAAAAAGTTGAATCATTTTCACAGTTACAAGGAAAATTTGATATTATTGTAAATTGTTCTGGTTTGGGTGCACGTGAATTATGTCAAGATCAACAATTAGTTCCAATACGTGGACAAGTAATTAAAGTGAAAGCACCATGGATTAAAATGGCTTTCTATGGTGAATATGATACATATATAATACCAGGTTTTGAGGGTGTTACATTAGGTGGATGCAGACAATATGATAGTTATAAGACTGAAATATGTAAATATGATAAAATGGCAATTGAAGAAAGATGTTATGATATGTTACCAAGTTTAAAAAAATCACAATATATTAGAGAAGCATGTGGATTAAGACCACATAAATCTATTGTACGTGTTGAACCCGAATTATATGATACAATAACAAATGGAAAAATTAAAATTGTACATAATTATGGTCATGGTGGTTATGGAATTTGTACATCACCTGGAACAGCAAAATATTCTGTTGAATTGGTTAGGGATCTTTATTTAGCAAGTAATTTAAGTAAATTGTAAAATTATATTTAAAAAAAAGAAATTATTGTCTTCCATTTTGAAATTTAAATAATTATTGTTAATTTGTGTATATGTTTTGTAATTATTGTTTTATGCCATTTTAGTGAAGATTTCAAATAAATTTATCAAATATTAAAGTAAAATTTTTTTTTGTTTTATTTTTCTATAGGCTAAATACATTTTTTTTATTACAAATAAAATTTCAGATGTTTTTATTCAAAACTATTGCTAGAATCCAAAAGTTTTCGCTTATCTTATTGAATTAATTTTTAAAAATAGTACAAGTAGGTTCAGTTGTTGAATGTTGAGCGTGTAGGAATGCGTAAAATCATATTCTAATAATGACTTGGAGTTTCATGTGATCCATAGATTGATATTATCATGCCTATCCTACAAAACGCAAATTGGATTGCGGCGTGGCAATATTTACTTTTATGAAAAATAACTATCCTTGAAAACGTTGCGGATAATTGCGGAGCGGTGAATATTTTGAGATATCATTGAAAACGCAATTGACCGCGAATCATATATTTGTATGAACATTTTTACATTTTCTATCCGCAATAATTTTATTGCCGATTCATACATCTTAGTAGTACTGAAAAATAGTGCAGTTCATATATTCCTAGTGATTGATGGTGGTTGAATTTAAAAAAAAAATTAAATGAAAAACAAAACTTTGTAAGTATTAAAAATATATTTTTCACTATTTAATAATTAAGATTTTAAAAATTATTATAGAAAAAAAACAACAAATCAGGAGCAGTATAAGTGTTTAATTTCGGCCTTAAAAAAAATCCAGATATTGCAAAGAATTCAAAATTTGATTCAAGAGATTTTTGGATTGATCTCAAAAGAGAATTAAATACTTTCGGGACACCTTTTAAAGAAGTTTCAGAGTGGAAAAAGGTAAAATTGAATTAAGTTTATTAATAATAAAGACTGTGTTGAAGCAGTTCCAGAAACACGTAATTTTGGAGTACCTAATATAGTATTAAATGAAGCAATTGATGAATAATCTAACTGTTACCTCTACTGAAACACCATTGCAGTCTTTGAGGAAAAATAGAGTACCAAAAAAATAGTTAATATGATAACTTACTTAAACAACAGATAAATATCCAACAAAAATTAATGGAAAATGTTTCTCAAACGCTGCAGTCTATAAATGAGAATTGCAATAAAATAAAATTAGCCTTAAATAGACTTTGTGATCTGAAGCAGAAAGAGTTAGAAGAAAAATTACAAAACAATAAATTTAAATTATAACTAAAAAAAATTAAATTAAAAAAGATGCATATTACAAAGAGAAAACTCTATATTTTCAAAAAAAAAGCAGTATAAGATTTATTTTAAATGTTTTCTATTTTTAATTTGTTTGAATATCGTTAGTTATTTGAAAGTTAAAATATATTTTTTGTTACTTTTAAATTCAATTACATTTAGTTATAGTTTCTTATATTTTTAATATATGGATTCTAATAAAATAATTTTTTTTTAATGCAAAGTCACAATTATTTTTCTTTAGTTATTTTAATACTTTTTGAATAGCTAATCCTTTATTGAATTTTTTATTTAACTAATTTTAACAAATCTCTTTTTTTTTTATAAAAAAAATATAAACCACACAACACCATAAACAATATTTTTGTATTCTAAAATACTTAAAATATCTGTAAATAAAATATGCGGTGAAATTTTTTGTCAAGTTTCAATTTCAAAAAATTTTACCGCTCCGTTTTTGTTTAACGTTTTCAATGAACACAAATTTATTACGGCGGGAGTACTTGCGGATTTGATTTATTCCAAACGCAATCAAGTTTGCGTTTTGTGTAGGATAGGCATGTATATAATCCATATCCATCCATATCCATGACAATATTAATCTATACAACTCCAATATAAGTTGATCTTAGATATTAGTTGATCTTGATAAGTGAATCTTCCTGCTGAGTTTAATTTGAAAATTCTACTTAACAAGATCAAATGAAAAAAAATTATCTTATACCTGGTACAAGTTTCGTTAAACTCAACATTTATTTTATTTTTGTATGCAAACTATTTTTCAAACTTGATGTTTTACTCTACGTCATCATTGTTTATTTTTTCTATATACTTGCCATATTTATCATAGAATTTGAAAAATTTCGGAAACTCATCAATTGCTTACCTTTTAGAGTTTGTAATGGTCGTCATATTTTTTATTTAAATTTCATTTCATATAAATATGATGTAATTAAATTAAGAGCTAGCGCGTATCTTGAAAATTGATTTACTTACAACCACATCTTATAATCATCATATTATTTTCTCAGTTTTTTTGTTTTTGTTTCTCTTCTTCCGAATAGGGTCTATCTATCTCTATGCTCAGTTAAGTTTTATTTTTTTTTTTTTATGAATTAAATGTACGTACATATTGTTATGAATGTAATTATTGCAAAATTATACAAAATAAAGTTTTAAATGCATACATACATACATACACACTAGACAAGGTTTATTATTCAATAACTATGTCGCTTCATTTTGTTTTCTTCAGATCTAATTTGCAAATTGTATGAAAAATTAGTCTGGATTTAAGTAGTTCTAGCTTTAAAAAGAAGTCTATAGTTAAAAATAAATTGTGTTGCTTGTTAATCCATTAAGAGTTGTAATACAAAAAAAAAGAAAGAAAAATTGATGGTAATGTCTTCGATAAGAACTAAAAGAAAAAATGAACAACGTGTAAGTGTTTTCAACAGTAATACGGAAGATATAGCAATTACTTTCTTTCTGAGCAGTTATATTCAATAAGCAGAATAATTGTTGTACAGAATGGACGTTGAAATAATAATAGTCGTTTTCAATTAATTTAGAATCTTTTAAGTAAATTTATTTATAAAAACCTGTAGTCCATAAGTTTTTGAATGTTGAAAAGAGTACTTAGAAATTATTAAAATAACATAAAAACCTAACAGTTAGTTATTCCAAAATAATAAGTAGTTAATTTTTTTGAATGATTTAACAAATTAGTTGAAATAAGCAACGACTTCGATATGCCTTCGAAATATCTATGATTAGAACTTTATAACTGAATTTTGTTGTATATATCGAGAATCAGAGATTCAAAGTAAGGCTTGAAATAAAGTAAATAATCGAACATTTTTAAGAGAGGAACTTACACCTAAGGCTAAACAGAAAGTTATATATGATTAATGTATCCTGCAAGTATTAAAAAATGGAGTTGAAACAATCATTTTAACAAAAACAAAAAAATCATAAACAAGATTAAACTAGGTAACTCTGAACGGACAGAGGTCAATATTGTTATTTGTCAGAAAAAATGTAATACTAAATATGGAATTTAAATCAATAATAACGGGATAGACGGGTCATGTAACCCAAATGTCAGACAATATACTTTAGAATGGTGAACCAAAAGCGAGCAAAAGAAATAGAGCATTTAACAAGGTGGAATGACTGTATAAAAATGATTAATTGTCTGGCCAAAATATTTTTATATATATTTATTTATTTAAGAATTCTCAAATGAGCCCAATTGCTCGTACAGAGGGTATAATATAATCTAATAAAATAGATTAGTGTAAACTAAAATACAAAATATACAAAATACTAATATATAGAAACACAAAACAATAACAGTATCAGCAAGATTCACTTATTATAAAATAATTCAATATTGAACATTAATAAAACAAAGATAAAATATATCACTATAACTAAACCTACTGTACATAGAAAATAAATTTATATAAATATAAATTTTTTAAAACCTTTAAATCATTTTACTTTTAATAAAAAGAACAAGTTGTACTTACTGTACATATTTACTAACTACTTAAACATATTCAATTTAATAATTCTATTATATACTAGATTTTGGAAAGATAATATACATTTATTTCTCTTTTGAATTTTTTTGAACTATGAAAAATATTCATCGCACTAGGAATTGTATTATACAACTTGTATGCTTTATTACATAGGGTATTAGTCCATTGAATCTGATATTGGAATATAATCAATAATAAGCGAGAACGACTTTTTTGTGTAATTTTTTTATAAAATTTAATCTATTTAAAGTTAATTTTTTGTTGGGTCATTGTCTTATTTGTTAGCAACATGCCAGAAGACTTCTCCTCCCCTCAAACCACTTTCGCAGAACGTGTAGAGAGGAGCAGAAATAAATTTTCCGTGGTATCAAAATGTACCTTACTGGTCTAAGTGTGTCGGCGTAATATCGACAGCCACTGCTACCTACCTACCTACATAAAATCTAAAATTAATCTTTCAATTATTTCAAAACTTATAACAGTAGCTAAAACTTGTTTGTGGTAATATTTTATAAATCTAAATTAAATTAAAAGGACTCCACTGATTTTGCTCATGTTGTCCTCAATTCTAAAAGAATCATCAAAGAAATTTCATAATATTTGATCAATACTTTCTAATTAGACTAATATATGCTAATATTCTGCAGAAGACATGAACATAAATTTGAAACATCTAACCGGACAGAAGGAGTAGTAGATCTCGGCACACAGATATACTGCAGTGCAGGTTTCAAAATTAAACCAAACTTTGTTTTAAAGACAATAAATTTAAAAAAAAAATTAATTATATATTATTTTATTATACATATTTCATAACTCGTTGTGGGTTGGAGCACCGAGGAGCACGGGTTCTGACCCCGTGAGAGTAGAAAAGGTTTTCAATTGGTGAAAATTACTGAAAATGTAATTTTCTCTACAATCACATCGACTCTAATATAATTTTAAAAAAAATAAAAATAATATAATATATAACATATACAATAAAGGCTCATATTTCAAAAGAAAGGGCCTATAAAGCTGACAGATTTATCTGTAAGATCAACTGTTAAAACAAATAAATAATAAATAATCTGGTGTGTTGAACAAAAACCAAAACCACCTGAGTCCGCCTATTCATATGCAATTTGTTTTTAATATAATTATTATTGTATGCCTTAGATTCTAATGTATTGAAAATTGTTATTTCAGGGAACACGAATTATTAAAAATTAAAATTTTTTTAAAATTAAACATTTTATTACCAATATATAACATATATGTATATATTTATATTTAACTTTAAGATTATTTCTTACCTTGATATACTTCTATCTTTTGTACAAACACAGCTTAAACTTTTCTCAGATTGACATTTTGAGCCGCACATTGAATTCTCACAATATCTACAACGATTATAACTAAATGATGATGTACACAATGTACAAAATGAATCTAAACGATCTGAATCAATTCGATCTGTTGTTGTTGTTGTAGTTGTTATTGTTGCTGTTGTTGATGTTTCAAAATCAGTTGATATATTATCTTCATCTTCAGCACTACAATTATTATCAGTTTTTCTTTCATCATTTTCATCATCATCATCGTCATCGTCATCATCATCATCATCATCATCGTCATCTACAGCAACGATATTATTAATATTATCATCATCATCATCATCATCATCATCATGATCATCTCGGTCATCTGATGAAAATTCAAAACTAACACTTTCAGAACCCCATTCACGTTCAGATTTTCGACGATATGAGAAACTATTGCTCATAGGACTTGAACGAAAATTACCATTTGTATGAGGTGAAAATGTTCTCATATCATATTTGCTCGTCATTGACAAATTCTCATTAAAATAGATTATGTTGACGTCATTATATTTATTTATTAAATTATTTGAATACTGTTGATTATGATGGTGATGATGATGATGATGATGATTTTTTTTTTTATTAATTGACATTTTTGATTTATTAGAAAAAGCCTTTTGTTTTTTTAAACTAGTTTTATAATGTTTTGATGTTGATGAATTTGATATTTTTAATAAATCGAATAAACAAAGTTTCAAATCAAACATAACTTTTATCAAATCATAATTTTAAATATTGTCATCTTATTTGTTTAGTGTTTAAAATCTGTGAATATAAAAAATAACGGAAATTAATATTTCTAATTAAGAAATATTTTAAAATTTATGAAATACATTTTTTCAATAACAAAATAGTATATCTAGTGTCCACTAGAGTTCGCTATATCTATAGTACATTTATTTGTTTCATTTCAACACTTTTCTTATTCAGTTCAATCTCATTCAACTTTATTCCATTAAGAAATTTTTTATCATCTACTATTCCACAATCCACATCCACTATTCCACCATCCACCATTCACCATATGACTGACTGAATTGAAAATATTTTGACAGATGTTTGTTTTGATTGATTTTTAAGCACGTTTTGTATAAAGAAAAATTATTATAAAATTAAACTATTTTCAATTTAATTTCAAAACAATAAATTGGAAAGTAAGTTTAATCTTTTTAGAAAAATTAATTATTAATTAATAATATTGATTTATAATACATTAAGGACTAAAAAAAACATCAATATGAGCTCAACTAAAGGAAATATTCAAAGAACTCGTCCACAAAAATATCAAAATAGAACAGCATTTAAGAATACATTGTACGATTCAAGTGATTATCAAAAAAAATTAAATAATTTAAATGTATCTGAGGTGTGTATGCATTGTAAAGGAGTTATAGAATGGAAAATTAAATATAAAAAATATAAACCATTAAGTCAACCCAAAACATGTGTAAAATGTTCACAAAAAACTGTAAAGAAGGCCTATCATGTTATGTGTAGAGAATGTGCTTTAAATGCAAAAGTTTGTGCAAAATGTTTAAAATGTAGTGAAGAAGTTGAAATTATACCACCAGAACCAACTGCAATTGAACAACAAAAATTAAAAGTTGAAATGGATAAATTAATAAAATCATTTCCAGAACGAAAACGTAGATCATTTTTAAGGTATATGAGAAAAGGTAAGAAAATTGAAAATGATGATGCTTCAGATATTGCTGAAAATGATAAAGATGAAAAACAAATTGAAAAAGAAGAAAAGGCTATTAAAAAGAAAATAATACCACATAGTCGTGATGATTTATTGAAAAAAATTGAAGAATTACAACTTAATGAAAACGATGAAGATGATTTTAATTTCACTGATGACGATGAAAATGATGTTGATAATGATGCAGATGAAAATGATAATGAATGGTCTGATACAGATGATAGTGAAGATGAAAAGCATAAAAAGAAGCTGTGAATTTTGTATAATCAGAAATTGTGAATAAACAAATGTTAATAGAATGAAAAAAATTTCAAATTTATTTTAATTTCAAATTTTAGAAATTATTTTTGGTGGCCGACGTAGATTAGGATGTTAGTATGTATATTTTGTTCAGTTTACTTGGGTTTCAAAACATGGATAATTAAAATCTTTTTTACAAATAAAAACATTTATATTTATTTAACTTAAATATACTACGTATCGTATGTATTCATCTAATTATGTTTATAGTTTTATTAATGAAATCAAAACACTAAATGTACTATCACAAATTAATAAATATAATAATTCATTAATTAATACAAATATTAATACATTTATTGAAACTGATTTAACATAATGGTAAGTAACGGTTAGTTGTGAAAAATATCTTTTGATTTATCATAGAGGATGTATTAAAGCTGTTCTACTTATTTCGGCATCTCACCAATCTTAACAGAAAATAGAAAACTAAACTATTTATTTAGAAGAATTTAGTTTAAAATAAAACAGATACAGATACATATTACCATTTGAATTGAGTATATACATCAAATTTAAATTTATTAGAATAAGCATAATAGCACTCTTATGAACATGTTAATAAGTTTTAAAGAAACCTGGTTTTAGAAAAATAAAGAAGAAATAAAAAGAACTACAATATTACGCAAATAAAACATGTTGAGAAGGCACTTTGAAAATAAATTAGTCGACTTGAATCTCAAAATCTTCAATAAATAATCCAATAAAATAAAACATTTCGCATGCGATGTTTGCAGATTTATCTGCAGACCCACTGGAAAAATAAATAAAACAATATAATTTCAACAATAAATATATTTATTTGATTTATTTTAATTTATAAATAGAGAAAAAGGAACAAGAAATTATTCTATTGCAATTAAATAAATATATGTTACATAATTAATAGACTATAGTACCTACCACAAATTAATAATATCCATTAATATATTAATTTGTGATAGTACCTACATAATTATATCAGAATAAAATGCGTATGTATGTAGTATTTTTATTAGAAGACTACATACCTATGTAAAAATGTTTTTAAAATAATTTTATTAAAAATATATGTATGTATCAATTTTAATTTTTAAAATAAAGTAAATATCTCGAACAAAAAAATAATAAATTATTTATAAAAGAAATAAATCTAAATGTAATAAATATTATAATATCCAAATTTAAGTTTTGTTCGAATTCAGATTGGGTATTAAAAAATAAAATTTCTTCAAAATAATGCATATAGTTAGGCGGAATTAATTGTATTAACACTGGTTTTAAATAGAAATCTGAAATTATATATGAAATCATGTACAAATATATAATTTATAAATATAATTATAATTAATTAATACATATTATATTTAATCAATGATATTAACTTTTTTTTGTAGATTTTAGATTTTTAATTCATTTATTCATATTATAGTAAAATACAAAACTAAATATAACTAAATTGCTTTATAAATATTGTGCATTATATATATGTTACCGTTTTATAAAGCGATTACATATATACATACGTTAATATGTACTATATTAGGAATAAATATTTCATCAAATTTTTTTTCATATACAAATTTGGTCCTACGTCCAGTTGAAATTTTTTTTTATATTCAAACCAGTAAACCACAAATTAATAATATGTAACATAATTACATAGAGTAATCATACAAATAGAGTATTCACGTAGAATAATACTTGTTAATAATTTTCTTCTAAAATGCCCGTCCTATTTTTACTCAAAACACAAAAATGGCGTCCCATTTACTCTCAATACCCCAAAAATTTAGTAATATTCTTTTGATTTAACACAGAATTTTTATATTTTAAAATTTGATTAGCAAATCTTATTCTATATGAATACTCTATTTATATGATTACTCTATGATAATTATTAATTTGTGTTCAAACGAACCGTTTTATTGAAAATAAAATAAATATTAAAAAATATGCAAAAATAAAATAAAAATATTTAAGATAATTCGAGATATTTCTTTTTAAAATATTAATTTTAATTTTAGTAAATAGTTATTAAATATTATTGTAATTATTTTATTTAAAGTAATTTTCTCTAATTTTGATATTAATTATTGTCGATCGACATACTGTTACTTTGCTATGTGTTGTTATATGATTGATTTACACAAAAGTCATACATTGGTTTGAACTATGCTTTAATCATTTCCATCTTAATTATATTTTTTATTATCACCTATTTATGTTAATTTTGAGTATAATCACAAAATAAAATTAATTATATTTAATTAATAACATTATTATACTCATCTGCAGTATAATTAATGTATATAATTAATGTTTCGAAATAGAGTTACATACATAGGTAGTTTAATTAAAAAGTTTTTTTTTTTATATACCTAATTTAATTTTTTATATAATGGGATGAAAATCCTAACTGCTTTTACGCATACTTCATGATATACTGATATACACAATCATAGAAGTTTTTCTCCTAATTTTATTAAAGTATGATGTAACGAGATGTAACTATTATAGGTTATATAAGTACTTATTTAATTTTTTGTATTAATTAATATTAAGTATTTTTGTATTGATTTATAAATAATTTTGAATTAACACTTATCAATAAGATTGCATTGATTTTATTTTTGTATATATTTTTGTATAGCATAGATTAAAAAAATCCAAAAAAATAAAAATAGTGAATTGAAACAAAAAAATGAAGAAAAACGGCCAAATTAATTTCAAAAAATTTTTTTTATATAATTCTAAGTCTAACATGAACAGCCTAACTTCTTTTACACAGAGATTTGGAAATACACAAAATTGAAAAATACTTTTTCATAACATTCATGCCCTGAGTGGGATTCGAACCGTAACCTTTGTGATTAGTAGTCAGGTGACATTAACAGCATATTGGTGGACTAGTTATCAGGTTATCACTTATAAATGTGATAAAAATGAATAAATATTTATTTATATTAGTTGATTTATAATAAAGTCTATCTTATACACATTTTCATTTCTTCAAGCCTTTGCCGCCGCTCAACAAATTGCCAATAATACATATATTAGGCATGTTCGTAGTTGCAGTAAAACATGCGTCGGTGTCTTGCTGATTTTTTTCTCTGTTACTATGAACAAAAAATCTTGCGCAGGCACGCAGAAAATTGTTTAGCAGTCATTGTTGTTCATAGAAGTAGAACATGGACAATTCGTTTGTATAGTTATATTATATTATTTATAATTATATTATTATATATTTTTATATATATTTAATATTTTGATATATTTTATATATATTCTTTTTTAAATATTTAATATATTTTAATATATGTATGTATTACTTATATATTAAAATATATTAAAATTATAATATATTTTTTTCAATATATGTATTTATTTTATTATATTTATATTTGTATAAGCACATTTATTTTATTTTAATAATTAATTTTTATTTTTTACTTAAATATTTTCTCACGACATTCTTATTTATTACATGTTAAATAACATGCACTTTATTCTAAAGTTTCATTCTAAAGCAGGCGCATTAAAATATCTGCGTAATCTGCCTGACGCTGACGCGACACCGATTACTATGAACACAAGCGCTTGTTTTTTATCTGCGCGGAATTTTTGATGGTATGCAACTACGAACAAAAAATCTTGTTTGTTGCGCAGGCGCGACCACTTCGAACACGCCTATTGTTTATTTTTAATACATACACACACACACACAATGTTATTTTTAAGATAACTCAAGTATAGGTAATCAACAAAAATATTTTTCTAGAGTTCTAGGGCTGAACCCCGTAATTCACACTAAATTTGTTTGCGAATTTGAATTTTGGGCCGAAAATATTGAACAAAATATTTAGAAAAGTTTTAACAAAACCACGCGATTTTAGCAAAAATATAGCTGTCAGATTAGTTTTAACGTTTTAAGTTAATTTGGTTTTTCAATTTCCTTAGAAAGTTAATTTAATCACACATTTTAATTCAAAATATTATTTTTTAATTTATTATTTGGATTTTTATTTTTAATGATAATTTAAATTAAATAATAACGTGGCAACAATTAAATTATTTAATAATATTATTTTATCTGTTATTTAAGCAAAAATCCTAGTTATTCAATTGTATATTTTTGTGTATTAATTTTTATTAATTTATTTGTTATATTAATTTAATGTTTTTTTGGCCATTTAAAAATAATGGTTTTTGGAAGAGAAAATTAATTTACATTCTTGTTTGTCAAATGTTTGTAACTGTAATTTTAAATTTTAAACTTGTGTACATTTTTGAAAATTGATTTATTTATTTTTTATATTTGATCCTACAGATAAATCTGCAGGCCCTTTCGAAATGTGGGCCTTTTTATTAATTATTTGGTAGATATTTTTGTATATTATTTTTATTAGTTATTAAATTATATTTGAACCGATGTGATTGTATGGAATTGAAAATTACATTTGAAAATTGAGTTTTACAAAATTGAGTTTTTTTTGGAATAAATTGTGTAAATCTAAAATTGATGCTTATACATATATACAATTATAGAGAGACCAACAATCGTCTTATGTATATGAAATTGGATATATTGAAAATTGAAATTTAATTCACTACGTTTTTATGACTTTCTGCAAATCATAGTTTTCGTATTTTTTTTTTCTAATAAAATTTAATGAATTTTACTGTAAAGAAATTCAAACTTCCAAATTTTACTAATTATTTTAAAATTAATTATCATTATTACAAACTATTTAAAACCTACTAACACTATATAAGTTTAAGTACATATTTTTAAATTTGCTATTTAGATTATTTGATGGCACAAAATTAACATTAAAGTAAATTTAAGAGGACATACAAATTAAATTAAAGTTAGAAAATAGGTTAGACATTGTTCGGATGCTAGTCATCCAACTCTAAGTATGAAAATAATGACCTGCGAAAGTATGAAATTAACTTTTAAATCCAATAAATTTTTTTGTTAAATTCCTATTTATACCCTGATTTGAACAATCATTATATATTATGTACCTTATTCTAATACATTATATACACACATTGTATTACATTACAAAATGACCTTCAGAATACATTTGAAGGTTATCAAAATCAGAGAAAATTTTTATAATTATAATGTATGTAAATAATTACATATTATTTTTAGTAGATAAGTATAGTACAAGTAGTATTCGATGTACATTATGTATTATTGTATATATATATACTGTGTTTAAGATTATTTTTGTAATATCAGCTAAAAACTATTTAGATTTTAATAATGGCAACTTAAATTTAAATTTTTTGAATATTTTTTTTTTTTTTTTTCATATTATTGTCATAGAATTTCACTAGAACACAGTCTTATGTCATAAAAAACACAAAAAAAAAAAAAAATTAAAATTATTGTTTTGGTTTTCGTATGCATACTTTTTTATATCCTTTTTATTGTCCTTTTATTGATTTTTCTCATTTTGTATATATGGATATTTAAATGAGAACAAATTTTTTTCATTTATTCAAATTCACTTTCTGTTTCATCAGTTTCAGTTTCATCGACTTCTTCAAGAGTTTTTAATTCTTCAATTTTTTTTAATAAAGTTTCTTTTGAATGTGGTATACGACGTATTATTACGGTTTTTTGATGTTGTTGCCTTAAATTTGTGTCACTTGTTGCTGTTGTTCCACCACCAATACCAGCCGAATTTGATTGATTTTTATCTTTTGATTGTTGTAAATTTTCTGAAGTTTTACCAAACTCTAATGACTGAGTTGATGTTGTTGTTGAAGATGATGATGATGGAGGTTGTACTATTTTAGTTTTTACTTTTTTACCTCTACGCATAAAACGTAAAAATTTATCACGTTTACGTTCTGGTAAAGTTTTTATTAATTTATCAATTTCTTTTTTAAATTTTTGATGTTCTTTATCTGATGTAATCGGTGATTGAATACAATCATCATCTTTAATTATTATTTTGCATTTAGCACAAATATGCTCTTTTAAAACACAATTATAACAAATTACATGATAAGATTTTTCAACAGTTTTTTGTTTACAATTTTCACATGCCTTTGGATTTGCTAAAGGCTTATAACCAGGACCTTTTATTAATATTTTAATTGCATCTTTGCACTCTTGACACACTTCAATTGGTCTATTCATTATGAATGTTGTGTTTTTTTTTTATTTTTTTTTTTTATTGAATTTAAAGAAAACACAATGAGTGGCCACACAAAGTATTTCAAATTTTAAATAATAATAAAAATATATTTTGTCCAGAAGATAAGAAACATCCTTTCGAAAAGCTTTTATATAAGGACTATTGACAGACAAGGACAATTAATGACAAATAAACTGGCGTTGTAATAACAACTTGACTTAATGAACCTTGAAAATATTTCAAGATGAATTTTCATATATTTGGATCAATAAGAGGTAAGGGGGGTGGGTGGGTGTATTTGAAGAGTAAAATTTTCATGTATAAGATTTTTGACAGAAAATGAATTTTTTTTTTTTAGTGTTTTTTTTTTATTATTCGAACAGATTTAAGTAAAAAAAAACATATGTACTAAGTTGCTACATACTGTATATACATAATATTAATACATATATGTATGTATATAAATATTATACAATACAAGTTGGATAATTCAAAATCAATATTTTAGATGAAATTTACCGAAATATTTACTATTAAATTTTCTAAATAGTTTTTAAAATAATCAAATTTTATTTTCTGGAAAAAATATTGATAATAACAAAAAATGAGGACACTTGAGATGTTTTTGTATTACCTTTATAGATAGTCTAGATTCAGTAATATTTAAAACTTCTTTATGAAGTTTTATAGAGTCCAAAATAAGAGACTATAACTGCGCCTTGGACTGTACTCTGTAGTCTTTGAACATTGAGAATCGATGTTTCCAGATCAGAGCATACATACAACATGTCGTGTTGTAACATATAGGTACCTAAATAATATTATACTACCAAAAAAAATATATAAAGCCTTAGAATGAGAGAAAATTCGGGGATTCTGATGGAGATGCGTAGGGCCTAATGACCATATCCCAATGATAGCTGGAATTGCTAGCTTTCCAAAAATATATATCTTTAGTGGGGCATCTTGTCCTTTAAGGACGAAAAGTACATTTGAAAGTATCCTTGTTGTTTACTAAAAGTTTGTTAACTAAATCGAGGGTGCTCTATCGATAGGTGGTATTTTCAACTTTGGGAAAGGACTGCTAATCGTTTTTTTAAGATCAAAAATCGCCGAAATTGGCCGAAATCGAGATTTTAAAATGGGAAGAGGTATTTTTTAATGCAAATTAAAAACCCGGATATAATATGAACACCCGATATATATATATCTAATAGATCAACAAATATGACGGTTTTTATATAAAAACATCAAAACAACATAAGGATACTTTCAAATGTCCTTTTTTTCCTTAAAGGACAAGATACGCCACTAAAGATATATATTTTTGGAAAGCTAGTAATTCCAGCATCAATAGCTCCCTCAGAGCCAAGAGCCAAGAGCAATGCACTGACTGATTTACAAGGGAAATAACAGATTAGTATGCAGCAGGTTTTGTCATCAAGACAAAACTTTCGAACATATATTTTTTAAACTGCCACTACCTCACAAACCAAATGAATCTAGAAATATTCGAAACAAACACACCAGATAATAGAACCAGAAAAAGCTATAATTGAACACTTGAAATGGAGAGATAACGACAAACTCAAAATCACACTCATTTATATTTACATCAAAAGAATAACGAAAAAAGGTAAACGAAAAACCACAGGAACAAGAAGAAACAAGCTAATATTCATGGAACATACACATATTCAGGGAACTGAAGAACACCAAAAACAAAAATGGAAATACAAACATAACTGCTGGGGAAATACGATAACATAATCTAAATAAAAAAATAAACTGATTGTTAACTATAAAATGAAATGTTCAAGTCAAAATGTTAGTTTAAGGAAGGTTAAATGCCAAAGATGGTAAAACATGATGTAAAATGATCCAAATTCAAAATGGAAAAGGAAAAATACATTTCGTTTATATATTTATAAATAAGGGCAAAAATGAATTCAACTGAATGAAAAGTCGGATCTTTGATTTTATGCTACCATATTCAACGAAATCTTATCTGGTACAAACAAAAATTGCAGAAGATCGGTGAAATTGGTTCTTTGCATTATTCAATTTATTAATTCATATTTAAATTTATTGCTTAACCAGTTTTGTTTTGAGAGTTCACCCAACCTAAATTTTAACATTACGTCAGCACTAAATAAATTTGCGTCTTCACTACAAAGTGATTCGACCAGCTAATTTAATAGATTGTAATGATGCGATAATATTAAATATCAATGAAAATTCATCCCTCTGTAAATTTTAAATTACTATTTAGATCGATGAGTTTTTTCTGACCCAGATTTTTAACTTATAAAATGGTTCGAGCAATATGAAGAAATTGCCGGAATTACTGATAAAACTAGTAAAACTTAGCGGTAATACCGTAATTGATTTTTGAAATGATTTATCGGTTACCGGTTTTACGGTGCAATCAATACCTAGACTAAAAATAGTGTTATCCAGTGATGAAGATGATTTTATATAAATCCATAAAAGAAAAATTGTCATCGGTGACAGTGATGGTCATATAAATTTAGGTCTTATAGTTATACCAGACAGTAAGTTAAGTTTTATTTATTTATAATTATTATTTTCTTAAATAATTTTTTTTTATATTATATTCTTCATTTTGGTAAAAAATTGTTATTGATATGTTTTCTATGACCTAAGACTAAACTACTATTTTTATGTTTAATCAAATGTGTTGGTCATTATTTATCTTCAATAAATGACTCGAAAAGCTTATTTTCGATTTACACCATTTTACATATAAACACTTGCATTTTGGACATACACAATATTATGTGAAATCTATATGTACCTACCTTGTAAAGTGGGGGTATATTAGGTGTATTATTACCAGTACATTAGATTAATCCGCATTCACACAATAATCGATTATTTTTATACAAAGAAATTTCTGCTTTTAAAAATTTCATTATTGGAATCTTAATTCCGAATTTATACTTTTTACATTAATCCTATAAAAATTCATCACTTTTACTTCGAATTCAAATTAAACATAAAAAAAATTAACCACCTCTTCGAAAGAAAAAAACTTAAAAAAAAAAAACAAAATGCTTCTGGCATTGCGTTGTAAATATGATAAATGAATTGCGAACAGCATTTTAAAATAACCTATAGGTGAGGTTTTATTATTTTTTTTTTAAATTGTGTTAAAATGACGAATTGTTAAATAATTGTTGTGAGAAAATTATCAGATGCGATGCTATAGACTGATGAAAGAAAATGGTACAAACATTGTTGGAAATTTTCAACTATAGGTCAAAAGTATAAAGTACATGGTGACAATAGGTGTTAATTGTTTGTCATCAGTAGTAGTTAAACAGAATTCAGAGCAAAATGATTGCATTACAAAATATTCATGAATTTCATGTTTTTATAATGATTTGGATCTTAGATTGCTTAAAAATTTTATTAAAATAGAAAACTTATTGTCAAATGACTCTTCTGTGTAAATAATGTAAAAGAATGAAAAGAAAATGTAAATAAACTGAAAATTGCATAAAATTTTAACGTGATTATGAAACTATATGAAAATGGTAAATCTAAGAAACTCATCACATTAGATTTAATTTGTAAGATTTTTTGAAATAACAATATGTTACTTAATAGTATTTTGTTGAAGCCATAGTTAGAAAATGTGAATTATTTCTGTTATTTTTAATGTTAACATAATGAACAGTATAGTTTAATGAATTTAAATTATATAATGAATATAATTTATTTTATTTATTACTAATATTATTTACATACATCTTTTACGTACATGATATTATGATATTCTATATGTAGAATACATAAATGGACCTCTTGAAATCAGCTAATAACTTAAGCCAAACAACTTATAAATGGCTTCAGTACATATACTTTAAAACAGCTCACACACACCAAAATGAAATTCTCTCCACCTTCTTAAGGTATTGATATATGGTGTATATCAAATAAAGACAATTAAGCACTTTTTTCCTTACTCCTCTTGGGAACATAATGCTTCTATTTGACATTTCCATCGTACTCGATTGCTAGTTGCTGCTTTCACTTATTCCGACGTTAAGTTTTTTTTTCTATTTCGTTTTTTATGGTCCCCCGTTTTTGGATGACCGAGTCTTCTTGTATCTTGTGTGTTTCATTCTAAGGTCAGTCGCGCGATGTTTGTTGACGGCATCGCTAAGTGTATGGCACATCCATCTCAATTTCCTTCTTCTTATTTGCTTCAATATGGGTTCTTCACTGGTGAGTATCCAGATGTCCTTGTTGCTTATTGTCTTTGGCCAAAATATTCGGCATATTATCCTTAAACATTTATTAATGCAGACCTGTAACTTCTGGTTTAGCGAATTTTTGGTGTTAACAAAGTTTCACTGACGTATATGTCAGGATTGATTTTACACAAGACCGGAATATTCTAAGTTTAGTTGCTCTGGATATTTGGCTGTTCCTCCATATCAGTTGCAATCTTCCAAATGCTGCTCTTGCCTTATTTAATCTGTTTTCTACATTTTCTTGAGCCTCAACACTAGTTGCAATGATACTTTCCAAGTAGCAGAAGTTGTTCACAAATTCTATTTGTTCTTCTTTCAACCTCAGATGTTAGTATAATAATCAAATAGGCGACATAAATGTGACCTCATCCCTTATACCACTTGGTCTTCGTCGTATTGTTGGTCATATACTTGGTCCTCGTCGTATTTTATAGATATCTGCTTGGTGTAGGCACTTTTTCCGAGGAATCAAAATCTTCTTCTTCCTCCTCTCAAGCAATTCCATCGCATAACACGAGAGGCATCAAGTGCCCACACTTTCACAGTGGAAATTCCGAAATGATTTACGGTTATGGAAATTCTTTTATAGTAAGAACATCCCGATTGTGGAACCGCGTCCCAACCGAAGCATTCCCAATGAGAGAAAGGTTTTTTTATTTATGACTTACAGAGGTTCAAGACGAATATTAACAACATTGTTCACTCTTTCCCACCAAACTTTTCTTCTTCCTTTTTCTTTCCTTTCCTCTAACTATCTTTTCCTTTTTCAAATAGTCAACGGTACGCAAGTACTTAAAGGTTCAAAACCTAAGTTTTGGCTATAATATATAAAAAAAAGTAAGTACTTAAATAGTTCCAATGCGAAACAAGCCGCGAATGCCCACGTCTCGTTTATAGCTTTTCTAACTTCACGAATGTGGAACTATATCGAATGTGGAACCAACAAAAATAAAAACTCCTTCGTTTGGCAACTTCCTACTAATTCATACAATAACTTTCTTCTTTCTTTCTAACCTGTCATATTCAAAGAAGCCGTATGTAGGTAGGTATAGTGGCTGCCGGCAATACGCCGATACACTTAGAATAATAAGGTTCATTGTGATACTATACGGGAACTTTCCTTTCATCAGAATCCACTCGTTGAACCATTTTACGAAGCGGTGGAGGTCTTTGATTTTATTTCCTTCTAAGTCAGTCCAGTGACGTGAGTCCAGAAAGAAGGCTCCTAGATGGGTTGTGATTTTTTTGATAAAAGCCAGAGCAAGTACAGAGTAGGTGTTGGACAGTATCATCTTCTTTCTCCACTCTACACCTTCTGGCAAGTCGTTTAAGTCGTTTGTTGGACAGTTTCATCATTTTTCTTCACTCTACACACTCTGAAAAAGTCGTTTGAGAGTAGTCCACTGGCATATTTTGTTTTTATACTGTCAGATTGATGCTGGAAACAAGCACTTCAGACGTCTAATACTAGAGGAAAACTTGCTACATTTGATTGTGCAGTAATATCATTATCCAGTAGTGTTACTAAAACACCATCACCTTTGATTAGAAAAATGTTAAAACCAAAGCAGATACCTACGTCATGCTGTTAGTAGAAAAGTAAAAGTCATAAGTTAATACCATATTCAATAAATATTCATTAATTAAAAATACTTCAGAAAGGTCGAATATCAACGTTAAAAAAACACAACAGTTAGTTAGTTTCAGATCTATGTAAATTATAACGTAATCGGTTTTTTACAGTTAAAACACTTGGTTGTCGATTAAAATAATTGGAATAAGAATTAACTTCAACCTATTTTCCAATAAGACAATGACCCTTACTGAACCCTAACATAGTACTGATCTCACACCAACGATAGTAGGTTAAACGGTATATAAGTATTAAGTGTTACATACCAAAGCAAGGTGGTTCATAAAAATAAAAAAAAAATAAATATAAGTCGGCAGTAGCTCTCGAAGATGGAGGTGATTGAACAAATTCAAGACAACAGATTCTTTGAGCATATGAATAGAATAGCTTATATTGTCTTCAACAAAAATGTGTATGTAGTTTTGTTTAAAATAAAGTGAAATATATAGTAACTAGTGAGTGCACATTCCGTACGGGCAAAAGGCCTGTAGTTGTTAAATAAATAAATTAATAAATATGTAGTGACCCACACAACTAAGTCATAACCACTATATTTATTTATTTATTTCTTGTTTAGATCAAACAGATTACAGTTAGGTCTTAAACTAAAAAAAATAAAAAGTAAGAAAAAAATAAAAGAAAATTAATTAATATTTAACAAAATTATTCTAAACTAAAGTACTCTACAATTTAAAAGAAAAATAGAAGCAAATGGGAAAACTAGAACTACGCATTAACAAATGGCTATTAAGTGTGATGATAAGAAAATGTGTGTTTTTTTTTGTAACCATATATCTGTTCTATTAAAGCTCGAGAAGCTGTTTCTATAAAATCCAAGAGATTTGTAGCAATCCTTTTTAATTTGACTTCCACTTAATGAAAGATCAATGTAGCTTTTATAATTATTGCATAACATCCTATTAATGGGTTCATATTTCCCGTAATTTGTTCGATGATAAAGGGCATTAAAAATGTTCTATGAGCGAAATCGTGTACTAGTATTGACATGGGAATTCACCATATTTTTAATGTACTGTAAATAGATTTCGTCTTTCATAACTTGTAGTATGAAGAAAATATCTGAAATTTCTCTTCTAGATTCCAAAGAGATTAAGTTAAGTAACTTTAGGCGAATTTATAAGGGGGTAGAATAAAAGAGTCAGCCCATGGCAATCTACGTAACGCATACCTCAAAAAAAATTTTCTGAATTGCCTCAATTCTATCAATATGATTATTATAATGTGGTAACCACACTTGACTAGCATACTCAAGATTGGGACGAACTAGTGACATATACAATGATCTGGTAACATATGGATCGTCGAATTCCCTAGCCCATCTCTTAATGAAACCCAACATAGATGTGCTCAGTGAAAGACAGTTTCTCGTCAAACTTTACTACCAGGTCCTTAAAGTGGGGTACTCTTTTAATAACACTATCGCTAAAGGTGTAGTTAGCAGAAATTTGTGTTAAGCGATGAGTAAAAGAGATGACATTACATTTGTCGATATTTAGTCTTAAATTGTTAACTATGCACCATTTCATGAAGGTATTCAAGTCCTTTTAAAGCAAAACTGTGTCATTTGATGTGACAACTTCTTTAAATATTTTCATATCATCCGCATAAATTATAACGCTGCTGTTTTTAATTATCGAGGGTAAATCGTTGACGGAAATGATGAAAATTAATGGACCCAGATGACTGCCTTGCGAGACACCAGAATATAACCGCGGTTAAATCCGTAATTCGTAATAAATCTATAGATATCTAAAATGGACATACTGGGTATCAAACATATACACTTCTGTAACCACCTGTGTAAAAACTGTGTAATAATTCAAAATAGAGAAACAAAAACAACACTCACCAACTTTACCAACACTCTTTATTAATCTTAAGAACCACAATAATAAATATTTATTTGTGCTCGAATTAAAATTCGTTAAAAAGAAAATTTAAAATTATATTAATTGAGAAAACTCCAACCAATGAAAATTTTAATTTCGGTATCCGTTCTCAATAATTGATATTCACAAACAAAAATTATTTCATTTTAAAAACTCTGAGCTCTAACAATTTTGTTTTTTTTTTTTAATTTTTATTATTTTATTTTTATATAATTTTTAAATAATTATTATTTATTTTATTAGTAAATTATAATTTTCAATTATTATAAAAAAAAAATTAAATTTTGCACGAATGCAAACTAAAAAAAAAAAAAAAATAGAAAAAAAAAGAAAGTGCTAAAAATCACAAATTATCACTTTGATTGCATACGAAAAAAAAGTATAAAACCAAGTAATGCCCCAAAGGAGTTGAAATCAAAATGTTCACCTAAATAACCTCCTTCTTGGTATGATACAACACCTGAAACACATTTTCAAATGGAATAACAGTCATTTTGTGTAGACTAAAAAAATATAACAGTTAAGTGTGCGAGGTAAAATTTTGTTTACTTCGCGAAATTAAAAGCATAAAAGAAAGTGATGAGAGGAGAAATTAATGCTGTTAATGGAATTGTCAATTTTTATTTTTTCTTTATAATATTAAAATTTTGATAAATTATTTTTTTTTGTGATTTAACTAACATTATGATGAATTCAAAATATCCCGATAAGTTATAAAGTTTTCATATTTTTTTTTTGTAAAAGCTTATTTGATTTGTTAAAATTATTTAAAAAAAAAAAATGAATAGTTAGGTAAACTAAGAAAGTTAATTTAGGCGAGAGACTTCTTTTAGGGATTTAAATGCTTAAGTCTACATTTTTTTGTAATTGAAAAATTCAAAATAAATTTCGTAATGCTTCTTTTTTAATTTATAAATTTTTTGATAAATTTGCATGACATTTATTTTTAATAATATTTAAATCTGGTCTCTGTGGAGGAAATTCCAATGCATTTTATTGATTTTATGATAAAACCAGTGTAATTGATCTCGATTTTATCAGTTTGAGGGTGGGTCTTTGTAACTTTATAGTGTATTTATAACGGCTACTTCAGCAAGGAGCAGAGGAAATGAATATCCATAAAATTAAATTTACTATATAATATAATTATACTTAAAAAAAAATGTTTACATTCTAAATCTAAATATTAATTTTATAGTGACCGTAGCATAAGCTCTCTGGTCTTATAATTTTTTGACTATTAGACATGTTTCTATTTTTTATATTTTACATACATTTTTTTTTTTTTTTTTTGCTTATTAAATTATATAGTTTCATTTTAATTTTTTTATACTTAATATAAAATTACTTAATTCATTCCAAATAATCTTAATCCAAAAATTTTTTTGTTTTTTTTTTGTTTTCCAATGTGAGAATTTAATTACATTATAGAATCAACATTTCTTTTATTTTCCTTTTAAATACACCTATATTATTAATTTCTTTTATTTCCGTTACAATTCATTATAAATCTTTAAGCAACTATACAGGCAATTATTGTTTTTGTTTTCGGTTCTGTATAAGCAGTCGAATAGTAGAATAGTAGAAATTAGACCTGTGAAATATGAATTCAATATGGTTATTCCATTTAAGTTTGCTATCAATGATTAAATCTAGGTAATTAAAATTTTTCACTCAATTGGAGACTCATTTATAACAAAGTTAGTATTAGATAGAAATTTATTATCAAAGAATAACAGTTTTGTTTTTTTCACATTTAATGAGACTTTAACCTTTTTTAGCCATTCTTGAAGAATTTGAGAGTCAAATTCAATTGCGCTTCTTAAGTCCAATTCCGAGTTTTCAGCATATTTTAATACTGCAGATGATGTACAATTGGATAGAGCCTTTTGTGTTAAGTCTGAATATATCATCTATATATAATGTTTGTTAAAAAAAAGTATAGCGCCTGAAAAACCTAATAAATAAACTACATTGCCATTCTTTTAAAAAAAAACATTAAAAAAAAATAGTTTCTTCTTTGACAACTTAATATCCCGCCATTCATTAAAACATGCATAAACTGCTTATTGCAAAACTTGGATTTAACACCATACATATTTCATCAAGCGATACAACTGAGAAACTCATTTGTATTAAATTTCAATCAGTAGGTTATCCTGGTATTTGATATGTATGACACTCATTTGTTTTTATATAGTCTAGCTAGAATAAGAAAAAAAAAAAACTGAAAATACTTAATCGAAAATGTAATTGGACCTATTTTTAATTTCCTGCCTATTTTTGTTAAACTAAAATTTCAGTAAAACTACAAATTCATAAATTACATAATTACAATAGCGACAATACAATGAATGGACTGACTAAATTACAAAACAACAAACCGCATCATATTTAAATTTAAAACAACTTCAAATCAATTCAATTGCATTTTAACAGACATTCCCTAAGTAACAAACAAAACAAAAAACAAAAACAAAAAACAAAAACGAAAAACAAACATAATAAAAACTGCATGATGACTTCTTTACCTGATAAAGACTAGGTTAAGTCTTAAATAAAAAGTATGTCATAAAAGATGTTATCAAATTATTAAGTATGTATACACACTTGTTGGTATATATATACACTATTTTAATGTTAAATGTAGATTTAAACTAACTTATTTTATAGCGTTCATTACCAATGTAGTAATTAACCAACTCAACTGTACCGAAATTCATTGAGAACACTAACTACTGTCTGAATCAGTTAATTTAAAAACAAAAACAAAAAAACAAAAACAATTTTTTGAATTAGGTATTTTCAAAAGGAAGACGTAAGTTTAAATTATTATGTGAATTAACATTTAAATACAGTGATTTTTAAAATTATTTAACTAAAATTTTAATTAAATCAACCTGAAATATTTTGTTGCAAATACTTAGAATTGTTTAATCCAAATTAATAAATTTGATTTTATTATTTAATTTTTCAAAATTTGAATTACATATACAGAGTGTTCCGTTTTAAATGTAAAATACTTTAAGGCGTGATTCGTTGGAGTATTGTAGGAAAAAAATTGTTCTAGACAGTCTATTTTTAAATTTGATAGGAGACGAAGTTGAAAAAAATCGGATTGCAAATTTTTTTTTAGCAAATATCCACTACACCTCCTGAGACAGACAAGTTGGTGCATAGAACTCTTGGAAACTTTTTTTCAAAAATTAATGTATGTAATTAACCAGCGATTTCTATTTGGTGGGAATCAAATGTACCGTTTTTGTGTAATATCGGGTGTTATTATGTTATTTTTAGAATGATAGACCTTTAAATTGAAATAAAACACATTTAAATTAATTTCGTCCGAAAATTTCCTGACCATGTTCAGCATCCATTTGCACTTTCAAATATTAATGTCGTATTAATCGTTGGCTGTATCGGGAGCGCAAGTATTATGATCATATTTTTAAAATTTGACGGGGATAACGATTAATAGAACTTTTTTTGGATTTTGTTCCCAAATTTTTTAATTACGAACCAGCCGCCACACCCGCTTAAATCTTAAATTTTGAGATTTAAGTGTTTTATGATCACAAGAATAGTGGAGTTTAGGACTTGCAATACCGGATCAAATTTTCAAAACCGGTAATATATAATTATTTTTATAATTGTTGCGTTGTTAGTTCGTTAATGTTTTATTATTTTTTTATTTGATTTCACTTAACATTGTCCAATTATCATGGAAAGACTCACCCCGTAACAACGTTTACAAATTGTTCAAATTTTTATTTTTAAAATAAGCGCTTTATTCGCCAAACTTATAAAGCACTTGTTTATATTTATGATTTACATAATCGTCCATCAGAGCAGATTATTCGTCGAATGATATATTTTGGACATCATTTTCTCTACTCGATGCAACAAAAACAATAAAACAAAGAGCTGTACGTACAGAAAAAAATATCGATGCTGTAAGAGATAATGTTGATAAAGATTAAAATTTGTCTATTCCTCGACGTTCACAACAAGTTCGACTGTGGGAAACTACGACATGGAAGGTCTTCACCTATATAAAGGCTTCAACTGGTTCAAGAACTAAACCATCATAATAAGCATCGTTTGTTTGCTGATTGAGCCTTAGAACAGGTTGAACTTTTTATCCGAAAATTGTGTTTAGTGTTGAAACTCATTTCTGATTAACCTGCTACGTAAACAAACAAAATTGCCTTATATGGAGCGAAAACAATCCTTAGGAAATTCAGCAGGTTTCATTGCATCCTAAAAAATTCACCTTATAGTGTGGTTACACTCGAGGCATCATCGGTCCATATTTCTCTAAAAACAATGCTGGAGTTAATGTTACAGTGAATGGTGCAAATCGTTATAGATAGATAATCAAAGATTTTTTTCAACTCGGAAGTGTTTACCTTCCGACAACTCCATACTGCTACCACAACAATTCATTTATTGAAAGAAAGATTTATTGATAACATTATTTCGAGAAATGATCGAATTAATAGGCCTCCAAGATCCAGTGGATTATTTTATTTCGGATTTTGTCAAGTCATTGACTTTTGAAAAAATATAATTTTTTTGACTGAAAAGTTGATGCCGAAGAGTGAACTGTATAGAAAATCAAGCATTTGATGTACTGAATATTAAAATGAAAAATTAAATATCGATGCTGTCTAACAAAAAGTATATAACATTCAATTTTCAAAAGTTAACGTAAACCAATTCATGTAAAATTGTAAAAATAATATACGAAATTTTACAACAAATTGCGTTTAAGCTTTCGGTACTTAAATTGCATTATACTGAAAATGCCTTTATAGTTGTAGAAAATAATGTGTTAGCGTCGTGCAGATTAAATTTTTACCTTATTAAAAAAAACTTGTGCAGGCCATTTTGTATTTCGAAACAATCGTATTATAATAACTATTAATTCAGATAAAATATATGCTTATTATGCACGAAGCTGATGCAACACCGACAACTATGAACACTAGAGTCTGCTTTTTAACTGCACAGATTTGTTGACAACATGCAACTATGATCAAATTTTTTTGTTAATATAAAAATATAATATGTTGTGCAGGCGCGATTACTATAAACACGCCAATAGTATAGTGTAAATTTACAACGATGTTAAGCATGATTCAAAATAAAAATCGATATGCCACTATAATACTATCCAATATTGGCCAATTTAAACGTTATAAAAACGTAATAGTAAAATTGATTTGCTCGTTCATATCGCTTTAGTACAATAAGTAAATATTCATCGTATTGAAAAAAAACGGGATTTTGACTGAAAACAGAACATCACTATCACCTCAGATTGCAAGATAACAGTGGCATTAAATAATATAGAAAAAAAATTTACTGCTACGTCCACCATAAAGTTAAATTATTTTTTTTAAATAAATTAATAACTGAATTGGAATGTACAAAACCTAATCTTACTTAAGTTACTTATTAATCATTCGTTTTGTATATTTCTAAATATTAGAATTCGAGAGACTGTACAAATAATTTTAACAATAACTGTGATACATTGTTTAGGTATTTTTAAATTACACCTTTTTTATGATTTTTTTAAACTACTTGAAGGTAATTAAAATAAGGAAATTAAAACGACTCAATGCTCTGTTAAATTCAGGTTTTGTTAAAGTACAAAAAAAAAACAAAATAAAAATTCGCAATAACTAAAATGTTCTTTCTGAAGAAATTCATTCCCTTCCCAATTAATTTAAATATTATTTTTTACCTTAAATTCCATTGAATCGACATTAAAAATTTTAATTTTTTTTTTTTTGCGACTGAAAATGGGTTTTAACTAGCAAACATTTTAAGTGTAATAATATTTTGTTGTCTCTGAAGATCATGACCTTATTTTATATGAGAACTCAATGCATACGACAAGAACAGTAAATATCATTTACTGTGGATTTATGGCCGACATTGGGATATTTTCACACTAGTTTGGGATATTATACTTTGATAAAGTATTCTTTTAAAATATCAGGGATAGTTTTGTTTTATACCGGCAACACTTTTTTAGCAAATTTTTTTTTAAATTTTTTTGTGTATAAAATAAATTTTCCAAATAGAAATTTAGGAATTTCTTTGCAGCGATCTATTTTTTTCTTATGTAAAAATTCAATAAGATATCTTCGTCTTTAGAGCCAGCAAAATAGTTAAGTTTAATTATCTGTTTCATGTATTGTGATGTAATATCGCCTACAACTCTCAACTCGTACTAATTAGCCTAAATATACTAAAATGTATTAAAATAGTCAGCCTACATATTGCAAGATGATTTTAAAGTAGTATCTGTTTACCTGCGAGACATTAGCATTATCTTATATACAAAAAAATATAGATTTAAATTTCAAAAAAGTAAAATTTCGGCGAAAATAAAATAGTAAAACAATTGCTTTACTTACCAATATCCCAATATACAACAAAACAACACTGAAATTTATAATTGTCGATTATTTTCCTTTTAATTTTACTAATTTTGCTTATTATACAGCGACGCGAATTTCATTTACTATTTGCAGACTCCCTCAGTGTTTTGTATTCGATTTTAAATTGTAGGTTACACCAAATGAGAATTATTCCTCCTACATGGACAATTATCAAAAAACTTCTTTTAACGATATAATTATAAATCCACAAATAGTTGCCAACTATCTAAATAAACTTAGTGACAATACTTTCCCCGGTCCCCATGGCATAGCGGAAATAATACTTAGTAAGTGTTTTACTATACCTTTAACATAACTTTTTAAAATTTCATTAAATTTGGGAGTTTTTCCTCCTATTTAGAAAAGATTCTATATTAGACCAATTCATAAAAAGAATTCCAAAAAAGAAATCACAAATTATCGGCCGATAGCAAAACTATCTTCTATTCCAAAAGTTTTTGAACGCTCGTACAATGTCATATTCAAAAACATTATTGCAGAACCTTTCGAATATCTGAATTCTGGTGTTCCTCAAGGGAGTCACCTTGGTCCGTTACTTTTTATTTTATCGGTAAATGACGTTACTTCAGCCGTTTTAACTGTAAGCTTCAAATTTATGCTGACGATAAGAAAATCTTTAAAAAGATTACGTCTAATCTTGACGCTATTCTTACGCAAAATGACCTTCAAAACTTTAACAACTGGTGTGTTAACAATAACCTTTTACTTAATGTAAATAAGTGCGCACTCATATCTTATACACATCGTTCAAGTCCAATTTCTTTTAACTATACCTTAGATGGTATTGGTCTACCTAAAGTTACCTCAATAAAAAACTTAGGAGTGTATTTTGATTCTCATCTTAGCTTTAAAACTCACTAAAATAACATTATAAATAAAGCTAATTCAATACTGGGTTTTGTTAAACGTTGGTGAAAGGAATTTTCAGATCCATATGTTCTTAAGTCGTTGTACACCTGCCTTGTAAGACCGAATCTTGAATATGCAAGTCAAGTTTGGTCACCGTTTTATATAGTACACATTGATAGGATTGAGGCAGTACAAAAAAACTTTCTTAGATTCGCTTTACGCCACTTGTCATGGTCTAATCCTATTATTTTACCACCATATGAGCAAAGGCTAAAATTAATTGATCTGTGTACATTGAACTTTAGACGTGAAGTTTCTGATGTTATTTTTATTACAGATATTGTAAAGGGCTATGCCAAATCAACTTTCATTTCCAGCAATATCACTATTAGAAATCTGCACCGTCTTCGCTCATTCAATTTATTTAATATCAGTAATCATAGGACTAATTATGGCAAATAAAAACCTATTAATAGAATGCTTATTATAGGTAACAAACATAAATTTAACATTGACTTTACACTATCAAAACATTCCCAAAAGCAAAAATTGTACAATCGCTATTGTTAGGATATTGCTATTCTTTTTTTATGTTTTGTTGTTTTATTAGAGTGTATGTAATTGTTTATTCAATTTTAGTTTTAGCTTTAATTCTCAATTTTTAATGTGATTTGTAGCAAATATGTAATAACTTTTTTGTTGTAAACTGTTTGTGCTAAGCAGTATAAAAATAGTAAATAGTAAGTAAATAAAAAAAAAAAAATAAAAAAAAATATTTTGATTTAGGTCCAAAAATTTGCAAGTAAAAGCTTCTCATTGGAATACCTTGTCCCTTTCAAAAACGAGTATATGACGGTAGAAAATAAAGTGTGGACTTACAAAACATGTATACAGCCTATTTTAACGTATATGCAGCGAAAACAGAATAACAAAAATTACAGTACTGATGACCACATAATGACAAAATGACAATACAAATACGTAGCTACATTCTTACAGATAGAAAGTTTGATAAAAATATTAGGGAAACTAGCGAAATACTAGATATTTTTGACCTGACCTATATGTGACCCTATACATACGAAGGACCAATTTTTCTAAAACAAGCTTTAATAGACTTGAAAAAATAGCTATAATTGATAAGCCACAAGGTAAAAAACTAACCGGAAAAATTGTGTAAACCTGAAAAGATAGTACGAACCCTGATCATTTGTATCAGAAAATGAGTATAGGTGTTTTCATAAATGCTGTAAACTGATAACAAGTTTGACACCAGTTTGGTACTTTGCAATAATGAACACAAACTCTAAAACAAATTCTACATTTACTTTACAATTCTGCAAAGTTTCTGTTCATTTGATATATCTTTTATTTCAAACATTTTTTTTATATTTTCAACTATTAAACTCCTTTTCCATGGCAAATCTCGTAAAAATTAACAATATTAAAAGTAGTGTTGACCATTTGTTTATGGTCATACTTACTTGGGAATTATTTCTCCTATAAACAATACATTTTTATTTAAAGTTTTTGTATAATATATTTAAAAAATATGAAGTACTTACATTTTCAAAATAACAAAACAAAAACTACAATACTCAAAATAATTAATTAGAAAAAACTACTTCAAAAATTTGGATGCATACTAAAAATTTATTTCAGAATATGAAGATTGACTGCAGACTTGCACTTATGAAAACAGCCTATCAAAACTACCTAAAACAATCAATAAGTTATCTATAATTATAATAAACAAGCATCTAAGACCTGCGCAGTAGACACTTTTTCATTTTATCTCGCTTCTCCTTAATAAACTGTTAGTATGTAAATAAGTTACTGTTAGTATATACAACAGAAATGCGCACACGGGTTGAAAAAATTTCTATTTTGTTTTATAATATTCAAACTTTTAAATAAAATACGTCCATTTACCATTGTCCAATTCAACATCTTATTATTTTTATTCATAATTAAAGGAAATTTATCCTATTAATTTTTTTTAAGTAACTGTCTCAAATTATTGTTTTCTATATTTTGGTCATTTGTAGTAATTATATAGTTTTGGTTAAAAATTTTGTATATGTAGGTATATATCTCTTTAATTACAAAAATACTTTATTATTAGTAACTTTATCCATTAAATGCCACTGACTATTAGGAATATATCCGAAATGAATCAGTATATGAGGGAGGTGTATTTGTGTGTCCAAAATAAAACTTACTAACCTCCAAACTTTTTATTAAACATGAGTAGTTTTTGTTTTATCGTGAGAAGTATATGTCGGTTCGTAAATTACTGTTCTTTTCAAATCTTTAAATTTAGCTTCAACAGGGGCCCCTAGTAAAAAATATAACATAGTAAGACTCTAAAAAATTAAGATTTAATAGTAATGATTATATATGTCTAGGTTTCTAGATTACCTATAAATTTCCCAATTTAATTGTTCTGGCGCAATCTAGGACAATATTTTAAAATTTCTTCAATTCATAGAAACAAGCATTTTACGTGGAAAGCATTTTAATAATTATTCTCTATCATAAAAATAAATAATTTCATTATATATATGTATATATATATTTAATACAATTATGTCATAAAATAATATTATAGTTAAATTAATTCTGAGTGCCCAAAGATGGCACAATCATTTTTGGTACAACAATTCTTAATGGATCAGATCGAAAAACTTGACCAGTTGAAGCAGAATTTGGTCCTGAAATACGTTGAGGTTTCCATTCATCATTATTTGAAACTAATTTCAGAATTGTTGTTTTTGCAGTACTTGTTGATGTTATTCTATTGTTCACATTGATTTTATTTTCTTCTTCTTTAGAATTTTGTTCACTTACTACATCCAATGATTTAGTATGTCCAGTTTCTTTATTATCATCAATTGATTTGAGATTTTCTAAATTGTTTTCATTTTTCTGATTAATAATTTCGATTAATGGCGGTTTAATTATTGTGGGTTGAAGACTAGATTCATCAGTTTCTTGATCTTCATCTAATTCTTCAATTTCTGATTTAAGAAGATCTGATTTTGGAAATGTAAATTTTAAATCGAATATTTGCGAAAAATCAGTTGTTGTTTTTACATCGTCTAAATGTTCTTCATTTAATTCTAAGGTTGTTGTAGTTTCAATGGGTGATTCTGAAAGTACAGTACTCTTTGACATAGTAGTATTAATAGAACTTGCAGTAGAATTGATTTTAGATACATAATTTAAACTAGCACTTGCTTCCAGATCAGGTTCTTTAATATTATCTTCAAAATCATCGTCATATTTTCTAAATCCATTTTCCAAAAGCTCAGTTTTTTTATCAATTGATTGTTTTTCTAAATTTTTATTTTCTTGCAGATTAACATTGTCTAAGAATTTTTCTGTAGAAGTTTGCGTATCAATTTTAATATTATTATCTACTTTTAATTCACGATTTACATCTGGACTCGGCTTATTAGTATCAATTATATGATTTACTATTGATTCATCAATTTTATTTTCTACAACCTTTTGATCAGTATTTTTAACTTGATTTGGCATAATATGTTTATTATAATAATCAAATAAAACTGGATTAATCATATAAGTTCTTCCATCTGGATAACGTACATAATGAATTTGTGGAACATGATTAGGATCCACTACATGTTGTATATTATCATCACTAGTTTCAGCAGCAATACTATCTAAATTTTCTGATTCATTTATAGATTCGTTAATTGGACCGTATTCAGTTGGAACTTCTGTATTTGGAAGTTTTGGATTTTTAGTGAAAAAACCCGTCCAATGTCTTAATGTACCAAAAAATCCGGTTTGAAATGGATGAGATATAATTTTACTTACAATTTCAAGATTTGTTTTTGCTCTTTTAAATGAAGATTTAACTTTATTTTCTTGCGGAACATCTGTAGAATCATTTGGATCATTTTGTCTTCTTACAACAATTTTATCAGTTGATAATGGATTCTCATTTTCTATATCTAGATGATCATCATTATTATTATCAAAATTTCGACCCGTACTTATAACACTCATAATATTTGATTCATTTGATATCATATCATCGCTATCACTATTAGCTTTATTTTCAATTTCATTTTGCACATTATGAACATTTAAACTATTATAATTCGAAGTCATATTCGATGAATTTTCTGATGGTGGTATCTCTTCAATCATATACGATTTAATTAAATTTAAACCATAATCGGTTGATGCTAAATCCAATATAAAATCAATAGTTTCTTGTTCTGTCGATAAACCAATCAAATCTTTAAGTTCTGCTATTGATGGTAAATTACCAGTATCCTTATAACCTAATTTCTCTGCTAAATCTCGTAATTCTTTTGGCAATTTCTGTTCAACTTCAGCGATAGGTGTTTTAATTAAATTTTCTTCTAGATTATTATTAAATTCTTTTATTTGATTTGGAATATTTTCTGGTGCTAGTAAATGATAATAAGGATAATATGGAATATAATTTGAATTTATTTTAGTTTCTGAACTCTTCACTTCTTCATCAATACTATTAGATTGTTGATATAAATCTTCAATTGGTATATAATAAACTACTGGAACATATTTTCCAGAATATTGTACAGAATCTAATGTATTATCTGATTCTAGTTGTCCAACAGGAAGTATTTGTAATTTATTTGGAATTAAATTAGAAGTTGGTGTAGTAGGTATTAACGGCGGTACTGATGACGTTGTTGTAGATTCTGTTCTTCCAAAACCAAAAAATGATCCAATGTATGATGTTAAACCACAAGTAGCATGATGAATACAGAGAATGTTAACAATCAATAAATAATATAAAATATTTGCAGTCTAAAATAATTAAAAAATATTGTAAATAAAAAAAACAAATTGTTGATACTTAAAAAAATATTAAAGTTTTTAAAATAAAACAAAATTTCATTCTTAAATGTATTCGAGTACAAAAGCTATAATATGAAATGTACCTATACTTTTGTGAAATTGATTACATTTAAGAGTATTGTAGTTATTGTGGTGCATACGTTAATGAAGATATTGTAATGTGACAATTGCTGTTTAAAATTATTTTAGATACCCATTTGGGATAAATTACAAAGAAGAGCTAAACAGCTTAGTCCTATATACAAAAATCTAGCACTAATTGCTTACTAATTTTAAAAAAAAAACTAATTATTTTGAGATTTCGAAGTTCATATAAAAAATTATGAATTTCCAAAAAACAAAAAATTACCAAAATGAATGACTCAATACTTAAAAAGTTGAATAGTTATAGAAAAGCGGTGATCAAAGTATGTAGAGGTAATCTTCGATTAACGGGCCAATTTAATAACGTGATTTTGTTTTTACGCGTGGAAAAATTTGCAATCTATTTTATATAACACAAGTAAACTATTTTGGGCAGTATTCAATTTGTAATTTTTCTCGATTTTAATCCTAGAAAGGAATATTTTTGACTTAAAACGAAATATTGGTACCCTTCCACTTCGTTTCTTTACTGACTTCATTCATTGATCGTTTTGATATTGAAATTAAATTTTTGAACATTGAAATCAACAAAATTGTAAAACTTGAACATTCTCTGAGAGGTCAATGTATCTTAATATCGAATAAAGTTAACAATGATAACTTAAATAAATCAAAATCTTGATATAAATGAAGAAAATTTAATTCACATGATCAACAACACCAATTCCAATTCATCTTAAAGCGATATGGAAGAAGAATTTATTGGTTAAAGTTTTCAACTAGCAATAATCGCACCCCAGTAAACCCTCATTGGTTACGATATCGCCTCTGTGCAAAGCATAGCCTCTTATTGAAAAATGTTCGTAAAAAATTTGAATGCAGCACTAAATTTAGCACTTAACCATTAAAGTTTTCTAATAGAAAGCGATCCAGAGATTTCTAATATTCCAACATGATTGACAAGATATTCTAACTCTTCATACAGAATTAAAACTAGATAAAAATAAAAAAAACAATGCTGATTACAAGTAATATTACACAGGAACGAATTGCTACATCATTTGAAGCCGTTCCAATGATCAAATCTGATATAAGTTATATTTTTTAATTATTGTGTTGTAAAAATATATGAACTTGAATTAAGAATTATGAAACACTGTATACGAGCCTTATGGCTCTTTTGAGTTGAAAATAAAATAAAATAAAATAAAAATAAAATATAATAAGTTATAATAGGTTGAATAGGTTCCAGGAATCAGATGAAAGTTCTGATTAATTTTTTTTATTGGTTTGAAAAATTTAAGTTGATTTTTCATGCTCTTATCAATTTTAAGTCTTTTCTGAAATTTTTTAATATTATTTATTAATTTTCTGGAATAAATTATGAATACTATCAAAAAGGTACAATTAAGCTTACAATACAGCTATTTGGTTTTGCATAAGCTAAATTACGAATATTTTAAGAGTCAAATAAAAATTAAAAACAAAAATGTTTTCTCGAACTTTGGATCTTTTTTACATCGACTTCAAGTCTGGATTGGTTTTAATTTTGATGCAGTTTTTAGATACGAATCTAATGTGTTAATCGAGGGTTGCGAGGTATACTCTATTCAAAATATAATCTTCATAATATTATATATAAAATACATTTTCAACCAAATATATTATGTATAACTTTTTAAGTATAGAGTCATTGATTGAAAAAAAATTTTGTTTAGACCTGCCAGATTTTTTATATTAAATAGAATTTGCTTTGTTTTAATTGATTTAATTATACAATAAATAAAAATATAATTAATTAAGTTAAAATGTAAGTCCTAACTATTTCTGTAAAATAATGATAAAACAAACCACAGAACTAATATTATAATGTTGGTTTGATTCTAAGATCTTAAAATAATAAATATTCTGCAAAGAATAGCATATTTTAAATAAATTTTTATTACCTACTCAATTTAAGGCATATAAATTATTATTTAAAGTTTTCCATTTCAAATTTTTAATTTATAATTTTTAATTTTAAAAACACTTTCACATAATATTTATTGAGTTTCTGTGAACAGTTTTCTAGCTATTGCTTGAATTTTTTTACTATATTACACCTTTCCAATTAATTAAATATTTAATTAATTTATTAAAATTATAATAATTTTAATAACTTTTATTTAATTTTATAATTTAAAATATAATACTTTGTATATTCACCTTTAACTTTATCATTGTTTTTCAATTTAAATTTAATTTATTTTAAAACAGTTTTTTTTTATATATTTTGTTCTTTCAAAATTTTAAACATTAATTCTGTTTGACTGAATTATTTAAACTAAATAAATATTGGTTTCGATATTATTTAAGACACTTTTTAAATATTTTAAAATTAATTAAAATTATATTTGAAATGCATTAGATTATTAATAGTATAATAAGATAATTATTAAATAATTAAGAAATTTTGAAATAAAATTTTTTGTGAATGAATCGAACTTAATGGCAAAATAGTTACAAAGCACTTAAGCAAAAAAAAAAACATCGTTAATGAAGGTAATTAGATTGAGTTCAGGTAAAAATTCTTTAAAGTAATCTTTATAAGTTGAAATTAACTTTCAAAATTAATATTTTAAAAAATATTGTGATTTACAAGTTTCTGAAAGTGAAATTTTTAAAAATTAATTTTTTTGATTCATTTATAATTTAAATTTTATAAAAAAATTATAATTCATTATTAAATAATTTTATTTAAATGTTTATATAATTTATATACTATATATATAATATCTAATAATAATAATAATAATAATAATGATAATAATAAAAATAATAATAATAATAAAGGCTATAAATATAATTATTTTATAATTCTGTAAAAATATTTCTTGTAAACCTAATAATTTGATCGCACAGCAATCGCTAAGATCAATAATTTTAATTTATTTTAAGAAATTGTAAACAATTCTAAATATAATATTTTATAATTGAAATTAATAAAGGAAAAAAAATATATACATATATTAAGTATGGTAATTAATTTAAATAATATTTATCTGTTCAATGTTTCAAAAAATGAATGAGAAATATGTATGTATTTTGGATGTTTTTAATTAAAATATGCCAAAAAAAGATAATTCTGTAAAAATAAAAATTTTCCACTAGAAGTTTTAAGTGGTACACGCATGTGCACTACCTTCTTGGTGCAAAATAAAAACATAAAAATTTGTTTTGATAATATAATAATTTTTATTATTCTTCTTTACTAAATTCAATACCAAATAAAAATAAATTTATTAATTAAAGAATTCAACTATTTTCATCAAATTAACAAAAATACTTAATATTTATGTAAAAAAAAAATAAAAAATAAAAAACAGTTTATATAAATAAAGTCTAGTGCAGTGTTAGTCATGAAATTTCAAAAATCAGTTATTGTTATTTACACACCGGTACAATTTGCACTTGGTACATAATGTTCTTGAAAAACAGCTTTCGAACCGACATTGAAATGCAAAATGGCTTCCACAAAAATAGTGTAAATCATTATACCGCTTCTCTTTTTGATGAAGTTGGTGAAACGATTGAATAGTCATAGTTAGTAGATATAGCACTTAAATTATCATCAAAATGACGAACTTTTACTTTGGACTTGTTTTTCTTTACAACTAAAATTTATTAACACTTTAGCTATATAGATTTTGAATTTTAGAAGCGACATAGTATAATAGTTTTAGTTCTTTCCAATATAGTATATATTTCTGTTATACATGGTCCCTAAATTAACTATTATTGAGTCAGTAAAATGGTTGAATGGCTCGGACTGTCCATTTCTTTTTTTGTTTTTATGTAACAACGATAAAGAGACATATACCTATCACATAAGTTTACTCCCGGGCCATATTTGGTATACATATTTGCAATTGACATTTTAGTTTTAATTTCTTTGGACCATCTTTGTACAGCTACGATGAATAAAGAAAAGAATAGAACTTCCTTATTATATGTTTTTTTTTTATTTATTTATTTATTCCAAAATACTAAATTTACAGCAAGTAATATATTTATACAATTTTTTAAATTACATGAAATTTTTTTTTATTTCAAGTCTTAGCCGTAGCTGTCTGGCTTAATATTTATTTTTAAGTGTCCTTAACGTAATATTATATTGAATTCGAAAAATTTTTTATTTCCTTTTTTGAAATAGCCTAGACTATTTTTAATTATTGTGAAAATGAATTTAATTATTATGAAAAAAAAAGAAAACATATTTATATTTTAAATAATTTAGTTTTAGTGGATTTTTTAATTGATTTGAATTGATTTGAATTTCCATTTTATGAGAGATTATCTTCTCTGATCCATTCTTAATATTCACTTCTTTTGATTTTTTTATCCTCACTGTTAATTTCTTTATTATTGAACCAATACGCAAAAAATTATTTATCTTCGACCAACAGTTCGGCATCAGTATTATATTATTATATTTTACATATTTTTATTATACAGTAGGGATTAATTTCGTAATAAGTTTAATTTCGTAAATGTAGTTAATTCAATTATTACTATAATATGTATTTTCAAAAATGGAATTGAGGCCATTTTCATGTTTCCTATATTTGACCATGTTTTTAATAACCGTAGCACACATATGTGTACTTGTCAAACTTAGCTATATAATTAAGTTGATTCGCAAACATTTTGATAGAGTAATTAACACTCTGACACTCCACACTAACACAGGAGTATATGAAAAGAACATTAAAATCAGGGTTTATAGCACCCGAACATTTTATCTATACCTAGATAAAGAAGGTTTCATCCAAAACCAAAACCATATCCCAGTACTATTTTACTATAGTAGATGGGCGGGCTACGTGCACTAAAATAGATTATGAACCAAGTTATATTGACATCGGTAGCTTAAAATTCGATACTAATATTCCTATTAAAGATATGTTTGATTACAGAGATTATTGGTGGTTGAAAAATTAAACAGAATTTATTTCATTGTAGGTTAAGTTAGTTGTTAATTTTTAATTTAAGTTTTTATCTCACAACTTTAAGAAAATAGAAATTGAAACTTAAATGTTAAAATAATCAAGCTTCATAAAACCGAAAATTATATCAAAATTAACAAAAAAAAAACAAAACATTATATATTTTTTATAATATGTTAATCAGTATTAGAATTTAATCTAGTTTTGTAAACTTTTTCTTGATACTGTAAATAGAAGAAATAATAATAAATAAAAGAAAAAAAAAAAAATCAAACTTAGCTTTTACCCACTTTTTTTTTTAAATATCTTATTAAATATTTATTTGTACTGCCAATTTAAACACAAAATGTATCAAAATAAAATAACAATTAAATTACTATTTTATATCACTAAAAAATGGGTTTAGGAAATAAAGTATTTTAACTTATACCAACCAAAAGAGGCAGTTTATCTTCGTAACATTTTGATTTTTTGAATGACAATAAATTTTTATTAAAATTCCAAATTTAATAGTCTAACTAGAGCTTGTAATAACTATTTTTAATCTATATTTTCAAAATAAAACTTAAAAATAATATTTTTTATCGAAATTTTAGATAAATGTTGCTGTTAAAGTGAGTTCACATGCATATGTGAACTTTTACATTGAAAAGATTAAGTGATCATTAATATCTAACATAGTTCACTCCGCCAAACTTTTCACTACTTCAATCTCTACTACTTCTTTCTCTTAACTATCCCTTCTCTTTTCCAAAAGCCAACGGTACGAAAGTATTCTTTGACCTAAGTCTTGGCTTATAATATAAAACAAAAATAATAATATACATATGTATGTACACAAATTATTGGAAATAGAAACTTTATTTTTAGTTTAAAAGCCTTAGTCTGCGTAACTTGATAATTTTTATTTGACTGTCCAAATTACAGAATTTAATTTATTTTACATTTTTTTTAATTTCTATTTCATTTGATACTCAAAATATGATATTTTTAAGATATAAAATAGTTTACATAATATTAACACTATTTCCTCACGTAATAATGAATTTATAATTACAACTTGAAAAACTGAAGAAAACATTTTAAGAATAGAAGTTACACAATTGCAAAGCATTGTCAATACATAGTGGTATTTTTTCAATATTGAAATTCCTACAAATCATCTGCCATCATAAAAGCAGAAATAAAACAATTTGCTACCATATACCTTTACCATAAATCTCTTTCGTAACATGTCTGTATTTAAACTACATTTTGTTGGAAATCTAGTTAGTTAAACGACTCAAATGAACTTAAGCGCTCACACTGTGTTAGTCTACATAATTTTTTTATTAAAAACTCATATTAAAATCTTGTTTGATCAAATTTGTCTGTAGTTACAGAATCGAATGTGTATTAATCGTATATTGAATACACATTTCGAGTATGAAATAAATAAAAGTCAACCTGTCAAGTAACAATAATAATAAAATTTCTAATCACTGCAAAAAAAAAATAAATTTAAAAATATATATTGGTATACAATGCGATGGACACTGTAAAAAATGTTTACGTAACTAATCTGTAAGTTAAGGCTTTATAAATGATTTTTTTCTACCTGAAAAAAAAACAAAAGCATAATGTTCGATATTATAGTCGAAAAAGATCAGTGTAGATTGAATCAGAAGTCTGATGGCGAATTACAGCATACAAACCTCGGCATACTGAAGTACTTTTGAATATTTTTATGTCTAATAATACTTACTATGTTGTTATTAGTCCAGAAAGACCTTATGAACAGAAATAAATGTACAACAAAAAATTAAAAACATAGTAATTAAAATTCAGTTAAATAAAAACTTTGCACAGTTAATAATTCAAATTCACAGTAAAATATATTTTTGCTCAGTAAAATATTAAGCACAATACACAAAATGCAAATACTTAGTAAATAATTTAAATACACAGTAAAGAAATTGATCAACAAATAAATTAAATTCAGAGTAAATAAAAAAAATGCGTAGTAAATAAATTACATTTACAGTAAAAGAATAAAAACACAAAAATCACTTTCCGAATAAGAAATTTAATAGTAAATACATAAGCAACATAGTAAATTTATAAAGTAACGGTTAGTTATCTTAATTGATTTTGCAACGACTTTAAAAGACCTCAAAATTACTTTTGAAAGTTGAGGGGATAACGTTACTTAAATCAATATAGTTCGTAGGGGGGTATCAAGTTTTTCCAGAAGGTTTAATACAAATTTGGATCCTACAATTTCGGGAAATATATCCGCTTTCTACAGAAGGAATATTTAACCATTTTGTAACACTTCTGGAAAAGATATATCCCCTTTTGTAGAAGAATTAGCACAAAGTATCACGACAATTAAATAAGAAACAGATATTTCCACTTTTCCAAAATATGAAAGTAAGTTATTAGCAACATTAACTGTGCGTGTATTTTATTTATAATGCAAACATTATAATTTTTTACTGATGTGCACATTTAACTGAGCAGAATTTTTATTTTGCTGCGCAAAAAATCCTTTTTGCTGAGCAAATAGTAATATTCTGCTGCAAGTTCAATAAATTTTACTGAAGGTATTTTGCTCAGTATTTAATTTTTTTATAGCGTCATTTCTTGTGTTCAGTAAACTGTTCTAGAGTAAAAAAGAACACGTTTTTGTGTTCATTAGTTTCCGTTAATTGTTCTTTTTTGTCCGAAAGTGTTCTGTTCTGTGTTCATTAGATTGTGCAAACTATTCTAAATTGATCTTTTTTGTTCTGAATTTTTTTGAGAACAATTTTGGACAACTTTTTTTGTTGTTGTTTTTTCTTTAAATTTTGACAGTTAAAGAAATTTGAGAGTAAACAAAAGTTAGAACAAAAAAGTTCAAAAAAGATTAAAAAAGGTGTTCAGTAGATTTTTGTGTTCTAAAGTGTTTGACAGTTAACAGTCATTGTCCAAAACTGCTCTGTCCGATTCTGTTCTAAATCTACTGAACACAACTATTATGTATCTCACTTTTACACATCCGCTCTGACAAGTAAATTTCCACTCATTTAGTGATAAATATGTATTCTGTATCTCACCCCTAATGAAAAGGTGAATAAAAACGACAATAAATTATTCAAGTGTTGTATAAGTTGTATAAGGTGACAAAACGAAGAATAAAAAGAAGAGGTAAGGAAATTAATATAACTTCTAGTTATAATATAATTTTATTTTAATTGAAATTTTATTTTTTTATCTATATTAATTAAAATGAAAACAATAATATACACTCAAGAACAATTATACAGAAACAGATACATAAAAATTAAAAATCAACTATATGTACACCAATTTATAATTATAGGATTATATACTATACATTATAATTTATAATACACCGTTTGATATATTGTAATATATTCACTATAATTGCTATACTTACTCAATAAGTAAATCATATTCAACTCATATTAAGTATATATTGATATTTCATAAATCTAAGCAAGTGTAAATTGTTGATTTGTATAAAACAAATCCAAGTAACTCATACAAAATATTTTATATTGTATTGCATTGTATTATGATTTAATGAATGAGTTATTTTTGTTTTCAAGTGGTATTATGCAGTACACTGATCTATATTAATTAAATATTTGTAAATATTTCATTAATATACATCTGATAATACATCATTGAATACATCATTGACTGTTAGAGTAGAGTCATAGTCAGGGTATGTTGAATACACTATCCTATTCTATTCAATGTTCATCTGCATATTAAACAAACCTTTTTTGACATCTCTTTCCTATCACATTTCCATTCACTCTCACCTGAATTATTTCGAGGTACAGGCAGAGAATATAAAATACTTCAAAGGACGAAATTCAGAATGAGGCTATTGTATTTTACTATTTTTTACTACCTTGTTAAATCCGCTTAGCCTTTAAATTTCAAATTGTTCAAAAATGGACGAATACTTTCGTGTTTGGTCCCGTATATAAGCAGAACAAAATATTTTGTATAGGGTCAACTAGATTTCTGATATTCTTTGCATTTTTGAACATCACTGGTATAATCAGTTATATTATTGAATATTATTTTTGTGGGTATACATTTCACATTTTTCTTACAATGTGTCAACTCAATGAGCTACAAATAAGTATTCACATTCATCGTGATTATATTTACTACTTAGTATATGAAAATCTCATAGAGTTTATAATTAATTATCTTTCTATCATTATCAGACATAAATGTGACACTTATCCCTTGAATTATATTTAAAATTTCACATCATTTATGATGTGAAAAAATCATCATTAATTATGATAAATTGTTTTCTCTTATTTGAACCAAACTCGATTGCAACACCACATTTGTTCATATAACTTTTTAGTTTTTAACCTCTTTCATGCATATTAAGGAAATTATTTTTACCGGGATTTGATTTTTATTCAAAATATTAAATTAAGTTTTTTTTTAATTTTCTAAAGTATATATGGATGTAATTATTATTAAAAAAACGTCAAATTTTTTTTTAATTTCAACTCATAAAATTTTATTTCACTAATGAAATTTAATTTGACTTTGATGTTCATTAAATTTGATCTGGTCTTTCAATATAATTTCAATGTAGGTACTTAATCTAATATACTTTTACTTTTATGAGCAAAAAATTAAAATAAATAAAATAAAAAAAATTTGAAAGAACATAAGTAATATGAAATCAGAAATGTTTATAATATTTTATTATCAACATATTAAATGTTAACTCTCTAATAAGGTATACATATATATATATATTACTCTAATTAAATCTAATGATCACTTTCATAAGTTATCTATAGATCTTAGAAATTTTTTTTTTTATAATTTTGATAAAAACCTTTAAAATATGATTTCACTTACAAAAATTTATAGAAATTCTTAAAAATTTAAATTTTAAAAAATAAACTATTTTAGAGAAGGAGAGGTATTATAATATTTAAGATGTGTGCATATTGTAAAAATTCGATAGATTTATTAAACTTCTTTATTTTATAGTTTTAAAATAAAAACAAAGAAAGTGTGTAATTGTTAGAATGCCACTGTCAAATATCTAGGATTATTAAGGTGTGTGTCCCTAAAGAAAGGCTAATTTTAATTCGCTACTAGACACAAATGGATAATTTTTTTACATTTTTTTTAATTGATTGAAATAAAAGTGAATGAAAAAAGTAAAAAAATGGAAAAATTGAAAAATAGAAATTTATTGATATGTTTTTCAATTAGAATTGAGCTGTCACCATTTCGAGTTGACTAATTCTAAGACGCAAACAAGGGAAATTTTAAATTAGTCAATTATTCTAATAAAATTTGAAGTTAATTATGAATGTATGTTACAATTTATATTAGTCATGTCATTAGACAAAACCCCTAAATATAATAGTCATAAGGCGTCATATGAAATCATATGTCATTCCATTTAACCAACTATAATAGTCATAACATAACCATCATTTGTTGTCTTTTCAAAATCATTCGTTAAGTCATATCATACAAGAAGAAACGTCCCCAGTAACCAAACATTGTCATGATAAATTTTTGTCAACATATTATCAACACATTTCGGTCAACAATTGGTTAACAGGATTTGTAAGTTTTTTATTTATTTTTATATGTAAGAGTATTACAATTCATCAGTCCATCAGTCAGTCAGTCTAACACTTTTGAGAATCGGTATTGTTTTGACATTATTTTGTATTTTGTAAAACACAACAAAGTTTATTTAAAAATATGAATGAATTTTGTAATTAAAAAACAATTGAAATAGAACTTGTTTTTTAATTATTTTTATAGAATAAATTATAGACAGAATAAAATATGTAATATATAAAATACAAATTGTTTTTATTATTAAAAATCCACCCCTAAATTAATAAAAAACTGTCCTGTCTGTAAAAAAAAAAAAAAATCCACAAATTGATGACAAATTATTTACAAGCTGTTGTCAAAATTGTGACAAATTACTCAAAAGCTGTCGACAAAATAAGTCAAATAATGATGACAAATTATCAACAAATTGATGACAAATATGTGTACAAAATTGTCAACTAAATTGTGACAAATGGGGTCAACCTAAGCGACATTTTTTCAACAAGAATTGTAACAAAATTTAATCAACAATTCACCAAAATTTGTCAACATTTGTCACCTTTTTGTGACATTTTGCTGATCGGGGTACAAGTCATAAGCAATTATAAGCAATTTTGACAGCAATGTAAATAAATAAAAAATAATTTTGTAAGTTAAATGGAAAATTGCGTTCTTCCTTTCTTTTAACTAAGAACTTTATTCAAATATTAAAATAAAAAAACAAAAACATTTATTTATAGAATTTATATTTTTGTTCCACTTCTTTTAACTTTTGGTATTGACGTTTTGGATATAATTAGGTATGACCATTATAGTTAGGGTTATGATTGGTTATGATTTTGTTAAATCACATCGGATCATATCGAACATTTAACGAAGTATCATATGACTATTATAGTTAGGGCTAAACACCAGTCCATTGTTTTGGCATTTGGCAATTAGAAAAAAAAAAGTAAAATTAAATAAAAATAAATTAAATGAATACAATTTAATAAAAAAGATTTTTGTTATAAATGTATAACACAGATAAAATTTCCATATAAAATCCAATACACAATTGGCAATATTTTTTGTCAACACCAAAAGTGAATAATATATTCATAAAAAATTAATGATAAAAACAATGATAACAGATGGTTCATCAATATAACAATAATTATCTTCAATGTAATATTTCAATGTAACAATAAAACATCTTCGCTCATAATTGTCTTCCAAATTTATCTTCTTTTTACTCTAGCGGAGACGTAGCAATTAACAAACAAACCGTTATAAAAGGTTTTTACCTAATACTATATAAAAAAAAAAAATCATATTTTCCTTAAAATTTGTTCTGTATAAATAATTTTAGTAACTACTGTAGATACTATTATACATTATATACATACATACATACATATGAATTTTTGATTTGCTCTAATTTTTTTTTTAACTATAATATTACTGTCGTCAAACAACATGAAAAAAAAGAAAAAGTGAAAAGTCTCGCCCAAATCATTATCATCATGACTATGGAAATTAGTTTTGTTACTTTGTCACAAAGTAAAAAGATTTTTATTGAGAAGATTTTGAGGTTATGATATTTTCTATTTCTATTTATTTTCATATTATGCATGTAAAAATTCATGATCTCTTCTTCGGCAATACTAAATTATGTTACTGAAAAATTATTTTCTTATTATTTTTTAGTGATGGGAAATAATTTTGAAATTGAAAAAAAATGTTTCTTTATATTTTCAAGTGCAGTATTGCAATTCACTTTCAATTTTTGGATATATTAAAATTATTTTTTTTTTTTTGTCAGCAATAATAATATTTTAAAGCCTTCGTGTTTGAAAGTGAAATGATATAAATAAATTGAATTAAATTAAAAATAAATTTTAAAAAAAAAGTATATGTATATAAGTACATATTTATATTTTCAATTATGAGAGAGAGAGAATTAATAAAAAGCAAAAATATTTTAATTTGATATTTAACTATTTCAAATTGCATGATATTTCAGATTTTACATAATATATATTTACGAATTCATAACTATAATTACTTTCATTTTTAGTACTAAAAAATATTCAATTTCAATTTGCTCAAACTAAACCTATACTTGTAGTTCCAAATGTACGATAGAATAATTGAATCAAGCTTAACTTATGACAGCCATGTTTTAGGTTGAGCGAAGAAGTCTTATACTTAATAATCATATACAGGCAAAACTGTTTATTCTTGTGTTAGAGAAGTAAGTTTCTTAGAACCATCACGAACGCATATACTGGTATGATTGAAATGAAGCTATTAATAGAAATGTCAAAGTAAAAACCATAGATGACGTCATTAGAAATTGTGCTATTGAACTTGAAATCAGACTGATCCAGCACAGCAATTTTAAGACGATTGACTTCTTAAACAGATTAGATGACACAAAAAAGCTGAAAAGATTATTCCCCCATAATTTTGTTAGATCAACTTAAAACACAAGGGAACAGAATTATATTGATTCTCGTAACGTAAGCCATAAAAATTTTGCTTTTTAATCGCAATTTAATATTGGTAAGAATTAATTCAAATAACAATACTTTTTACTAACCTAACGATTGTTAATGAATACTAAAACAAATATTGTATAATTTATAACATATACGAATATTACAAATTGTTTTGAATAAATATTTATCTCTTCGTATAGATTAAAACTTACGTCACTCAAGACTATTCTTTTTTACAGTCATTATTTACGATATTTAAAAAATATTTTTTATCTGAAACTAGGAACAATATAATCTTAACTTTCTGACTTCTTAAGTTTCCTTTATTTATACACATATTTTTATATATATATACTTTTTAGGGCTGATGTTATTTCTGATATTTTCTAAAATCACATTGTTTCTTACCATCACTATAATAAATAGTCATCATCATAACCTATTGATTCTACCGCTCAGTGTGAGCCTTAACATTGTTTACAACTTTCCTCCATTCAACTCTATCTTGCGCAACTGTCTCCCATCAGTTAACTCCAATTTTTCGATAGTTGTCCTCCATTTCGCCCATCAGCCATCTTGATCTTGTTCAACCTCTTGCTCTAGTATTGTATGGTCTTACTACGTCTAATATTCTTTTCGACATCCTCATTCATTCTCACGACATGTCCTACCCATTTTAGTCTTTGTGTCTTAGTAATCACCTTAAAAACCTTAGATATCAATGGAACTTAGATAACATCGAAAATTGCTCGCTCTATTTAGCAAACCTAGCAAACCAAATGCCAAGAATAAAGAAAATACTTCTTATTTTTGTAATGTTATACCGGGTGTTTCAGAGCATGCGTATCAGCTTTTTAAGAGGGAAAGGAGCCATTATTTTAAAAGTTACTTAATTTTTGACGTAGAATCAGAATTTGCATAAAAAAGTACCCCTTCCCATTTGAAAATCTCGATTTCGGTCAATTTCGGCGATTTATGGTCTTAAAAAATAATTTTCTGGTACTTTTCGGAAGTTGAAATTATCACCAATCGATAGAGCACCCTTGATTTAGTCAATAAAATTTTTATTTAATTTTAAAATAACGGCTTCTTCCCCTCTTAAAAAGCTCATACGAATGCTCTGAGACGCCCGGTATATTTAAATATTCAAAAATCGTTCAAAATTCTAATTGTATTGTTAAAAAACTTAACGCATATCTAGAATTATCTATTTTTATTTCATCATAAAACAATTTCGGTTAAATCAACCAACAGATTTTCGTTTTCTTAGAATCTCAATTACGTCTAACTAAATAAAGATTATTATTCAAAACTACTGAAAATTTTTTTTTGTCAAATTGCTCTGGTGAAAAGTTGGAAAAATCGACTTTACCGATTATTCATTTTTACTATAGAATCTAAATTTTGTTAATCAACTTTTTTGATTAACTAGTTTCCCTCTAACATTTAAACAATAAGGGTATTCACAATTTAGTGTAGAAGTGTAGTAGGTGTAGATCTACAATGATTTGTACAACGATTTCGTGAACGCACTCATGTTACATCCTTTTCTACATCTACTCAATGTAGAATTGTGACACCGGTTTGCTTAAATATGAATTTAATTTATAAATGTGAGAATAAGTGAGAAAAACTTTTCCTTTTTCACTTGTAACTACAATTCATAAAATAATTTAATTAAAATTTTGTTTCAATTTAAATTTTTGATTTAAAAAATTACCTCTGTCCTTATCTCAGTCATTTTCCAAATATATGCATTGACTCTATAAATGTCAAACTTAAAAAATACAATGGGTGGGTGATGCAGTAGGTAGAGCGTTTGTCTTTCAATCGAAAGGTCCCAGGGTCGATTACCGATTAAGTAAAAAAAAATGCTTTATGGGTTTTTCGACCTGGTCGCCCTTTGTCATTGGGTATAACCCTTATATATAGTACTTTGGGATAAAATAAATTACTAAACATAATTGAGAGTATAATCTGGTAACAAATTAAATAAAATGTAGCTATTCTATTTAAGAAGACTTAGTTCCTGACAATAGCAGTAGTTTTCCACATTTAATCAGTTATAAGTCAGTAATTTGATAAATAAATGCTCGAAATATTGTATAGATATTAAGTTAAGTTTTAAGTTTTAAAATTCTTTATTCTCAAATTTACACTAAAAATGTTTAACATATTACAAAAATGTATAACATACTACTACATATTATTGTAGTATAAACTTGCAGTACCGTACCTAATTAAGCACGAAAAGGTGATTCTACCTATGTCCTACTGTCAAGAGCATAAAAACAAAAATGGCAACTAAAGTACAATAGTAGTTGAGTAAAAATATTTACACTTTTACATTTCCATATACCTAGTACAAGACTACACTTTCAATCTACACCTACACCTCCTATTTGTGAATACCCTTAATATATTAATGTATGTATATGTAGAAAAGCGAAATTGTCATGAACGTAAGGACGATCTCTAAAATAAAATTAATTTTTAAGTTAAGACTACAAAAATGTAATTAAGTAAAAATAAATAATAAATTTTATAATGTAAGTATAAATTTTTGTTTTATTCATTATTAATATTAATTAAACATTATTAAAATTATATTTTATTACTAAATTCACAAATTCATTATTTCAATATCATATCATATCTATGTGATGAAAATATTTAATATTACATATTTGAAGTTGATAAATTATTCGTACTTGGTGATACTTCATTTAATCTATATGAATTAAATATTCTTTCTCTATAATTTCGAATTAAACTCATTGAAACTAATGTTAAATGTAATAAAAATAATAAAATTATAATAATTGTTATTAAAGTTAAATTAATATTTGTATTATAACTTGTATTAATAATTGAATAACTAATATTTTTTAATCCATTATATATTAATGATTGATTTTCATTTAAATTTGTATTTTTTAAATTATTTATTGTATTTATATCATCATTATTTGTTAAATTAAACATAATATTATTTGTTGATTTTATATAACAACCAATACCAAATATATTATTATCACCAATCGATTGATGATTTTGTGGATGAATAATATTAACACGAAAATATAATGCTTTTATTAAAAATTTTAAATATGTACAATTCCATAAATTTTTTGTTAAACCTAAATTTAAATATACATTTGGTTTAATTACAGCACGATCATCATAATCAAATTCAGTTAATTTATTACCATCTAAATATAAATAATTTAAATTAATTATTTTATATATTGAATGTCCATCAAATTGTTTTAATCTATTATTAGATAAATCTAATATTTCTAATTGTGTTATATGCCAAAAACCATTATATGATAATTTTTCTAATTGATTATTTGATATATTTAAAATTTTTAATGTTTTTGATATTAATGTATTTGGAAGGATTTCAATAATTTGATTTTGAGATAAATCAATTAGATTTCCAACAACTGATTTTTCTAATGAGCTTGTATCATTCAATGAATTATTTTTTATTATTAATTTATCTATTTGAATTTGAATTGATTTTAAAAAATTATTTTCAATATTTAAATTTGATATTGTTATATTTTTATTTAATATATTAAAATTTTCTAATAAATTATTATGTAAATCAAGAATATCTATATATCCAAATGAATTGTTTAATGTAAAAGTTTTTATAAAATTATTTGAAAAATTTACTTTTGATATTCTAATTTTTCTAAGTGATGGTAAACTATAATAGAAACCATTCAAATTTAATTCTGTTATATTATTATAACTTAAATCTAATGTATTACTAACATATAATAATAACATTGAATCTACCATTTCTATTTGATTATTATTTGCTATTAATTTTATAAAATCTGGAAAATATAATCTAGATCTTAAATAAAAAGTAGGAAGTTTTTTTAATTTATTATAACTTATATCTAAATATTTTAAACTTAATAAATTTATAACTGATTCATGATTTATATGTTTAATTTTATTATTATTTAAATATAATTTTTCAATATTTACAAATGGACTAAAAAATTCAATTGGTATATTTTCAATATTATTATGACTTAATTCAAGTGTATGTAAATTATGTAATGATATATCACTCCAATTAAAATCATATTTAATATCTATATCATCTAATAATTTTATATTATTATTATCTAAATATAATGAATTAAAATCATTCATTTTATTTAATCCTTTTATAAAATTTAATTCACTTATATTATTATAACTTAAACGTAATATTTTTAATGATTTCATATTAATAAATGTATTCGTTTCAATTAATTCAATTTCATTATTATTTAAATATAATTCACTTATATAACCATAATGTTGTTCATTATTTATTTCAAATATATTTTCATTTAATTTTTTTAAATTTGTATTTGTTATTATTAAATATAATAAGCTTGGAAATTTATTTAAAATTTCTTTTGATAAAGATTCTATTTGTGTATTATTTACAATGATTTTTCGTAAATAATATGGATTTTTTTCAAAATTACCAAATAAGATTTTAAATGATGAATTTTGTATTTCAATTATTTCAACATTTTTAAATATTTGAAATAAATTTGTTGGTAATTTATGTACTGTAATATTTTTAAATTTTATATTAATTACATTTGTATACAATGATGAATTTTTAAAATCAATTTTAATATTTTCTTGCATTGAAAAATTGAAATTTGCACAATCAACATTATACTCATCAAATGACATAGGACAAAATTTTTCAAAATTATAGTATGTGATTTCTAGTTTAGCTGCAATATCAACATCAGGATTTTCATAATCATCCAATTCTGGTGTAACAAATGATTTTACAATGTCCAAATTAATTCCAAATATAATAATTAGTATACTTAAAATAATATTTATAATTTGAATTGATTTTAACATTTTTTTTATTTTTTTTTTTTAATTATTAAAAATAATTTAATCCGAACAATAAACCGAAAAAATTAAGACTAATTTAATATTTTTGTTGATAGAATGACATGAACCAAGTTTTTAATATTTCTTTGTTTATAGAATAATATCAGTAAAAAAAAAATGCAATTTTGTATTATCTTAAACTTATGATTTTGTTTACTTAGACGATATTAGTTGTTATAAGGAAGAATATTTACAAAATCATGGAAACCCTATTGAAGTTTATCAGAATATTTTTATTTTTTTTTTATCCTTTTTCACTTTACTCGAAAACATAAAATTTCGATATAACTAAAATATTGTGATTCTAATAAATATTCTACTATTTAGACTAATATATGTATGCAATAAATTTAAAATGATTTCTGATTAATGGGATCTAGAATAATGGTTAAAAATAGTGCTTTTATATTTATGACCATTTAGATTCATAGTTTCAACAATTGTTACTTTTAATATAATATTTTTTTATAAATTTTTCAGTTTTACCCACGATTCAAAACTTTATAATCCCATATTCAGCTTTTAGATTGCCTAGATATACAGAATGACATAAGCCATTTTCTTCTTGGTGCTCGAATAACGGTCTTGAAATGCATGTACGCTTTTCCAAATGCGAAATCATTTTCTTTTCTAGGAAAAGTCTTGCTCGTTCAGATTGTTACAACTACCAATTAAATTATTGTTCGCTTAAAAGAGAAAATTCCATTACAGATCTCGAGATCACACTTGACCTAAAACTTAATTTTGAGCTGAATTATAATGAGATTGCAAACTTAGCCCATAGAATGAAGATTATGGGATTGTGGATAACGAATCAATACAAGAACCGTATTGATTTCTCTCTCTCTCCAAAGACACTCTAAAGAAGCTTTTATATTCCTTTTACTTAATTCTGATCTCATTTCTCTATCATACTCTGATAGTTGCTATTTTTTTCTTGAAGTACCTACTAAGTGACTAACTTTAACCTAAAACTAATAATTTTCAAATGTAAGAGAATATTTTATTTGTTATATTTCACAGATGGTTCCATTTTTTTTATTCATTTTTTTTAACTATTTTTCCAATTAATTTTTTAGCTCTAATTTTTTGATATTTATATACTGTTAATTTTAAAATTTGTTTGAATTCACATAAATAAAATACATACATGTATAACTTGCTTGAATTAAGCCTGCATAAATAAATAAAAGATAGTGAGTAAATCTAATTTTTCTTTAGCTTTCATTAAACTTTGGTTAAAAAAATCCCCAAACTTCTTCCTCACAAAACACTTTTATATTATCTATGTGAGACCTACCCTTTAATGTGCTAGTCAAGTGTGGTCCGCTCATTACTTAACTTTTATTAATCGGTTGAAATCTCTTAAGATTCATTTTGTACAATTTACATTTATATTTTTTCGATCCACTGAGTCCTCTCTGTAAATCCACCAATTAATAATCTCAGGTAAAATGTTAGCCTTTGGAATTTCAAATTTTCTGCTTGAAAGAACAATAATTTCCGAACCGTTAAGATATTCCACAATCCGAACACTGCAGTGAACACTACAGAATATGGCAAAATTGAGCCAAATGTTATAATACTTCGTTAGGTCAATTTTAATCCAGTCATTTTTGACCGCCAAGTAAAGATTTAACTTTTAAAAGTATACTGCGTAGACGCTCATACTGGTAATTAATTAAAAAATTAAAGTTATTTCTTTTGCTCAATGAATTGGTCATATGAATAGTTTCCATATTCATGCCACATATATGTAAAATAAGTGTAAATTTCATAAGATACTTTGATTAACAGAATTTTATTATCTTTGTTAATATATAATGTACTTTCCAACCATTGATAATTAAATGGGTTTTTGATAGATTTATTTTGAATTATTTCTTATTTATTATATTATAATTCCATAACTCAAATGACTATAAAAAAGTGCATAAAATATTGATTTTTTTTTAAAATTATTTGACAGTAGATTTTGTAGAGGGCACCTACAATTAATAATATCTTTTTGCTTAAACATGATATGTGATAACTGTATTGAAACTGTTTGTCAATCCAAATGCTTGATTTCAGATACTTTATTTTATTATTTGAAATGCAGAGCATTATATGCCATTGAAACTAATTTTCAAAATACAATTAACTCATTAAAGAACAAAATCAAGTTTAAAAATATTGAGGTAGTTGTAGGTAGACTTTTAGTCAGATCCAATAGAAATGCATTATTTTAGAATTGATTTCACCAAACAACAGAAACTATTTTAGTTTCTAACTGAAAATTTTAGCTTTAGTAACTGAGGGGTTAAATAAGAAAAAAAATTACTATCGAGTTGAAGAGTTTATATTAAAAAACTTTTAGTTAGCAAATATTGAAATTAGTAAAAAATTTATTTCATTTTCTAAATTTAAATAATTATACAAAATATAATATTTCAATTGGAATTTAAATTTTGTTCAGTGCAGTTGCATTATTTAAAAACTAGTAAAAAAAAATGTACGATACAAATATATCGTATCTCTAAAATATATTCAGACTTGCTTTGTTAGTGTTTATTATTAACGTTTATCAGTTAAAAGAATTCTGACTTTGTTTTTTTTTTTTTATATTACTGTAAGAATATAAATTATGCTGACCTATCGTATTTAAGTTTGAATTCTTATTTTAAAAGGAACTTTGTTTTAATATAATATATGTATATTATATATATATACATAAATAATTAAATATCTGCTATTATGTAGGTGTATAATATCAGTATTGCGTATATGACGCTAAGTAATTTTTTAAAGGAAAATGGATGAAAAAGAAAGAGAAAGAATTACTTTAATTGAGATAAAAAAATGTTTTACATATTTGATATTGAAATTCGAATCCATATCTTTTATTAACATACTCTTATTAATATACTCGTAGATATAAAAATTTTTGCTTTTTATTTTTTTGTCTACTTAAATCATTTTTTTTTTTTTGTTATTTATATTACTGTAGGTCACGTTAAATTAAAAAATAGAAAAAAGGAATAAAAATTTAAATGTGTTATTTTAAAAGATTTAATATATGGCTGTCCGGAAATCAAGGGTTAATAAACAAAAAGTCGTTGATGAAGTGTTAATAAATCATAATCTATTTCAATTAGGACACAAATTAGTTCTTAATAGCGGTAAAATGAACAAAATTAAATATTAACTAAATAAATAGAGTCAACGATACTTATTACAATGATCAAAACAACGAAACATTATAACCATGTCCTGAACACCAATAAAATTTTTCTAAGATTAGAATTATTTTAATTTATTTATTTCGATTTATTTCGCTTTAATTTTATTATTTTGTTTTATTCTACAGGGTTTACTTTTAGTTATAGCTTATACTATCTAAATCTATGAATTTTTTAGCTTTTGCAATATTTTATTTTGATTTTAATATTTAGTTTTAATGAAAAAATGACTGGACAAGACCTTCACAAATTTGTTATTTTTATATAAAACATACTAATCAACTATCTTTAGAATTTATAGTCAAATTGGTTTTGGAAAAAAGTAACTTTATTACTATCTTAATTTAATTTAATGTAGCTAATGAGAAATAATAAAATTAATAAAATAATGATTTAATAATTATTAATATTTATTTATTTATTTATTGCCATATTCATAATCTTTTAAAAATTCTAGATTTTTTAGAGTTTATACTACTTTATTTACATTGTGAAATGCACAATGTATTTCTACTAGAAGAAACCCCCGGGTACATACTCGGCCGAGCAAAAGAAAGCAATTTTTCTGTGAAACGGCACAATAAAATGATTTTTCATAAAATTAAATATTTGACATGTTGCAAGAATCTGACAACAATATATAGAATATAGTTTTTATTTTTTTGTGATTTGCTATTAATATTACTATTCTATACATTGTTTTCAGATAATTCAAACATATCAAATGTTCAAATTTATTAAAAATTATTTTATTGAGATTTACCAGGGGGTTTTCTAGTATGTATATACATATAACCATCAAATGAAATATCCGCTTTTCCTTTTTATTAAAATTAACTATTATACAATCTGTAAACAAAAATTTGAACACGAGAATTTTGATATAGATTCGAAAACATAATAATATATCACATCATTTCAGTTATCTCGTTTTTATATTGGTGAATACAAGTTTTGTTTAAAATGTGTGAAACCTATATTAATGCTATCGTACTAATTAATTTTTTTTTCCTACTAAAAGTGCAAAAAACCAAATGAAATATCCAAAAACAATAAAAAATAATTAGACCCTTAAAAGACAATTGAATTCACAAAAATTTCTTATATTAATATGACGTTTCAATCAAATGAGCTAAACTAAAAATTTACATCATTGATTGATTGAATAAAGAAAAAAACGAAGGCACACGAAAAACCACGAAAAGTGTGCCTTCACTAATCGTGCTCTTGTGTATTATAATATAGATATGGATTAATCGTATGGAAAGACACTGCCAAAACATGCAAGTTTTGCAAAGAAAACAAAATGGGGTTACTATCACATACCTTTATTTCATTTGACTGAACTTCATTTGCCTGTACATATTTCATTTGATTAATATATATATGTATATAAACATTTGTATATATACAGTATACACCTACATATATACATATAAATATATGTATATATGTATATATACAGTATACACCTACATATATACATATATATATATATATAAGTTTTTATATATATATATGTAATGAATATGTGTATATGCGAGATTCTGAGTTAGGAAAGATTTTAGAATTGAATTCAAAATCAAAGTTCTACACTTCTTACAGAACAGGCAAATGAAATACAGTCCAATGAAATTCAGTCAAAATGAAATACAGGCATGTAATAATAACCATATTTTATTTTCTTTGCAAAACTTGCATTATGTGTTTTGGCAATGTCTTTCCATGCGATAAATCCATATACACTACACAAAATTAATAAATTTTATATATTAGGAGTTTGTTTTCCGAATTTAAAAAAGACTTACGAATTATTACGGGATTCAGTTTTCAATAACTTTATTGATGTAAATCTTAAACAATAATTTTGTATCGAGTTGAATTCCAAGATAAGTGATGTATTCTCTATTCCAGACAATCTGTATATTATTAACCAAAATGTTTCTGTTTTGCCAAAAACTGGGTTTCCTTCTTCTGATGGTAAAAAAAATCGCTTTGGTTTTTTCGCTATTAATTTGTATTTTGTATTTGTAGTAATAATCTTGAATATTTTTAAATGCATTTTCAAGATTGTTTGTATTTTCAATTGAACAGATAGACGTTGTTAATATAACGATATCATCTGCGTATAACTCGAGAGTGCAGATGTTGGGCGTTAGCAAGCCTTCTATGAAAATATTGTATAACATGAGTGATAATGTTGAGCCTTGGGGGAATGCGATACACCCAATCCTATTTGAACCAGAAATGATCTATTTTTTAAGAAGATTTGTATAATTTTTATGATATATAGGTAGGACATTGAGAGCAATTGTAACAGACAAAATCGAAGGCTTTTTCAATGTCAAGTGTCATCATTCTTACAGATTTTTTATTTTTTAATTTATTTTTTATGATTTTTGTTATGATCCTACCAGCTTGATGAGAAGTTGAGTGTTTACTTCTGAACCCGAAATGCTCATTAAGGAAAGATATTTTTATATTGTATATGTCAAGCATTTTTCTAATTAATTTCTCAAAAAGTTTTCCAATAGTATTTAAAAAGACTAAATGAAAGTTAACTTTCTTAGTTTACTGGGTTTTTTCTTTGTTTTGGAATGCAAGTTACTAAGGCTATTTTCCATTTTTTGGGAAAGTAGCCTAGTCGCAAAAATTTATTGGAAATTGTACTTAAGGTTTGATAAGATGTCTTCGACAATTTATTATACTATATTTGGAATTTTATCTCGAACTGAAGCTTTCCTAGCTTTTAATTCTTTAAAGTGTGGTTTTAATTTCGTTTGAAGTTATTTGCCTGATGTTTTCAATATTTTTTTATATTTCTTTATTTTATTTATTTTTATTTATGAATTAAAATATATATATATATATATATATATATATATATATATGTATATTATCTTATTATTTACTGAAAGTATAGAATATATATTAAAAATTAAAGTTTAATTACAAAATAACAACAAAAATAAATATATTAATGTATTCCAAAATATTCTTATATGTACTTCTAAATTTAATTTTAATTTTCTTTTTTTTATTTATTTATTTATTTTAACAAGATAAATCTGCAGGCTAACTTTATAGGTCCTTTTCCTTTTCGAAATGTGGGCCTTTTTTTATTAAATTTAAAAAAAACTTTATTAACTAAATCGAGGGTGCTCTATCAATTGGTGGTATTTTGAACTTCTGGGAAGGACCGCAAATCGGGTTTTAAGACCAAAAATCGACGAAATTGACCGAAATTTCAAATGGTAAGGATCAAATTTTTAATCAAATTCGCATTCTCTGTCAATTTCGGCGATTTTTAAGCTTAAGAAGCCCTTTTCTAGTGCTTCCCGGAAGTTGAAAATATCACCAATTTTTTTTTTAATTTTCAAATAACGGTTTTTTTCTCTTTTAAAAAGCTGATACGTATGCTCTGGAACACCCGGTATATTTATATTATTTTTATTAGTTATATTATATCTTTATTAATTATTAAATTATATTTGAACCGATATAGTTGTATTAAAAATTACATTTTCCAGTAATTTTCACCATTTGAAAAAATGTTCGGTTCGGGTTGTTAGGTTTGTTAGGCTTGGTTCGTTACATTACTACACTCGAGTGCTTTACCACTCGGCTACCTAGGCCAAATTTTCTTTGTATGATATTTAATTTTCTATATATAAATTCAATTAGAATTTATTAAAATAATAATTTGAATTTTAAACGCATAATACCTAGCTTTTTGAATTCAAATGCATTAATAATGCATTTTTGTGGCTGTTAAGTCTAAAGCAACTCCTTCAAATAGTTTTTGATAACTTACCCTCTGATACAGTAAATTGAGTAGTAGAATCGAAAAATGGAAGAGGAAACGAGTAAAAAAGACAATCTTCTTTTCTTTATGCATGCGAGCGGTTTAAAGTGAATGTCTAAACTTTGAATAAGCGGCTCATCGCAGAACGAAGAACAAGCTTCGGATATTGATCGCGGATCGCAACAGCTCAGAGATGATTATTTTAATCTATATATCATATATAATAATTTTTATATCTACAGCATTGTAAATGATTTGTTACAGGTTCACGGAATGTTAGGTTTAAAATAAAAAACTAAAATAAAATTCGAAAATTTTTAAGAAAACAAATGACTAGAAACATTTGAGCCACTAATTAATTGTCTTGCAAAAAATATCGTGTTTTTAAGACAGTATATAGCATATTTTTTAATAAGAAAATAAATAATTTTTTTCTATTAGTAGATGATGTCGCTTCTAAAAATGAATTATATAATAATGTTGTATTATTAATTGTTCTTAAAAATACAAAAAAATATGTAATTTATATAAAACTGCCTCAAACCAATTGCAAGAACACTTATTAAAAATTGAAGATTGGCTAAAAATATATAGAATCAATGGCCAATGTAAACAAATCAGTGCATGTTACTTTCACCATCAGAAGTGAAGATTGCCCGGCTGTAACACTAAATAATGTGGCATTAACACATGCAAACTCTGCAAAGTATTTTGGTATGCATCTGGATAGGCGCTTAAACTGGAAACAGCATATTGTCAACAAAAATAAACAACTTAGATTGAAGTTCAACAGGCTATACTGGTTAATAGGACGTTATTCGCAGTTATCAATGGAGTGCAAGATCCTACTATACAAGGCCGTCTTGAAACCCATCTGGTACTATGATATAGAAACGTTGAAATACTGGAAAGGTTTCAATTCAATGTGCTCCGATCAATAGTAAATACCGAATCGGTTAAAGGAGCCATAGCAACAAGAAGCTCAAAATACTTTGCGAGATTGGAAATACATCCCAACGATCTCGCATCACAACTACAGTGTACAGAATAACATGTGCGAAGGCTAAAAAGGTTTCATCCGATAGATCTAAGCAGCAGATTTATGAATGGTCAAACTAAAAATCCCCACTAGCTTGACCAGAAATATAAAACTTCGGAGATGACCCAATGGGCTCACTCACCATCTGTTAAATAAAAGAAGTCAAAACAAATTACTCAATATCGTCTAATAGTGACATACTATTATTAGATAAAAATAAGATAGATTGTAAAGTTAAATAAATAAACTAAAAATATATATAAAACCGGAAATATATATACATACAAATTATGATAAATAAATATCAAAATGAAATAATTAAACGAACGTATAGACACTCCAAACGAATAATTAAAACTATTATACGAGTACATTTTGAATTAAAAAATATACTTCCTGTTAAAGTTAAAAATAAAATTGACGTAGATATTTTAAGAAAAATTTTCTTTTCAAATTACTGCATTGTCATATTCTTAAAATTAAAAACAAAATCATTGAAACTCATCATTATCATCAAGTTTGTCATTTTCTTTGAATTTTAAAGAAAAATAAAAAAATAAAAATGAAAAGTTACAAAATCATATAACACATTGTGATTTACAATATTCGCTTTCTACCACTATTCAGAGCATAATTTTCGATTCGATAAGGTTGACAAATTTTCAAACAATAATTTCTTTTTATTTAATATACACTCATAAATTAACTTTACAATATCAATTTATGTATTTTGATTATTTTCAAATTTATTTTTTAATAATTATTTTTTATATAATAATTTACAGTTAAATTAAATTGAAGCTTGGCGTTAAACGTGTTGATTTTGTTGTTACAACAACAAAAATACAATCAAAAATAAAACGTAGCAAACAAATATAATTAACGTGATAATTTAATTTGATTTTGGTAGATGGAATCCAAATAAATAGCCAAATTAATCGAATTTATAAAATTGACAAACCTGTCATAAGGCAAATAAAAAAAAAAAAAAAGTAAAAAATACAAAATTTATTTATTTTAAAAAGCAAATATTTAAGGTTAATGTTCGTTCAGCCTCTTAATTAAGAATTCTATTGTTTAATTCATAATAATTACTTTTTTTCATTTTAATTTTTTTTTTTTGTTTTTATTCAATTCATTTATTAAATTTCCATTTCTAAATAATGACAATTTTGAATGAATCAATAATTTTACATGATTACTTTTAAAAACGAAAATCTGTAAAAATCAATATTTTTAAATTAACTTATGAAAAATTTCATTTCAAGTCAATTTCATTTGTTTGTGTTTTTTTTTTATCTTTTTGTAGGTAACTTAAGTAGTAGAATATCTTTTCGTATATGTATATTAGGTACGTTACGTCGTTACTGCAATTTATTACATAAAGTGGAACGAGTAATATTTGTCAATTATTTTATTTATTAATTTTCTGGTATATCAATTAATTAAATGTGGAAAACTACTACCATTAATTGAAACTAGGCTTTCTTAAATTAAATAGTTTCATTGTATTTAAGTTAATACTAAATTATACTCTTAATAAATTTAATAAAACATCATTGATATGCCTTGAACGTAAGACCCGGCATTTTATGTCTAGTAGTTATGGTGCGATAAAGTAGGTCTGCTAAGTAACTTAAAAGTCGGCCAAAGCCATTGTGATCCGTAACAACCCAAATACTAGGCAACGTGTAGGCTAATAATGACCTCTCTCACCACTTTCATCGCTCATAGCTATGACGAATCTTTGAGATATGGTTTTCACCAGACTTGGGTAGTTACAGAGAATATGCTTTATACCTTGCCAAGCAATATCCTCATCGTATATTCAACAGTACTCAAAAGTTCCACTCGTATATTGGATGCTTGTTAAGCAAGCAGTAACTTGTCAGTATACATATTATCGTCTTAATCTCTCCTGACTCAAGAAGATTAGAAGACTTAGAATACGTGAATGATATTGTCCTTCTCTATTATACATATCGATATGATATGCAGACGAAAATAAAAAGCTTAGAAAAAAATTCGTTAGATGTTAGTTTTTTCAAATTCAATACCAATAAAATAGAATTGCTAAGAATTAGCGCAAGAAATAGTGCCCCCTACGTAGTCGTCCTCGCAGCGTCCCCCTCAGTACAACTAACAACCAAATCATAGAAGATGTCACCGAATTCAGTTACCTTGGTAGTATGATGATTACTACAAGTGGTGGGCACTATGTAAGCCATGGAAAATTGGTTAAAATTAGCTAGAATGGCTTTCGGAAGACTTTGGGTTGTATAGAGACAACCTAAGATTGCCAGGGGCACCAAACTTAGATTATACAATACCTACGCTATTGTATTGCAGCGAGAAGTGGCTCATATACTAGAATTGTATAAGGAAAATGCAGGTATTCGTTATTCGTTAACAAATTCTTGCGAATAATATGAAAAATATTGTGGCCCAGAGTAATTAGAAACAATAAGTTCTGGGAAATGGCAAAACAAAAACCAATAAACAATCAAATAAAGAAGAGAAAATAGAGGTGAACAACCACATTCTCAGAAGATATATGAATAATATAGCAAGACAAGCATTAGATTGGAATCCGCGAGCCAAAGAGGAATAGGTAAACCACGGGAAACATGGCGAAGATAAATTCATAAGGAAATAGAAAATAACAAGTGAACATGGAGTGAAATTAAAAACCTAGTGGAGAATAGAGTCAGAGGGAAGAGCTTTGTGGAAGCCCTATACTTCCAAAGGCATTGAAATATAGGAAAAACAATATCTCTGTTCTACTTCGATTTCTTAGTTTCCTGATGGTTATCAAGTTCATTTTTCTGACCTAATAGCCAGTCAGTGTTCATCTATTTTCGGGTGATGATATTAATATTTCAAAACATTTTATGAATAAATAGCCGCTGAAGTCAGATCAAATACAACACCTTGTAAAATATCCGTGTAGAACCGAACTTCTCTTTATTATACTTATACTATACTTATACTGACTTATACTAATGACTTATGAAGTTATTCACTTCATGATTGTATTCACTAGACACTTTTCTAGCTAATCTATTCGCTACCTCATTAGTTTGTTACAACAGAATGTCCAGGAGTACAAAAACGTTTTGTACTGTTAATGGGATTTAAATGAAAAACATTTTTGAAATCAATTTTTGGTGACCAAAGCTTTCGCACAATTGAAAATTAAAACAATTTTCATAAGACTGTTATATTATTTTGCTTGCCCTAATCGAAGAGGTAGGTATACGATGAAGCTGATATTTAATAAATTTGAGATTGCCCTCATTATCTATATTTTAATAATTATACATTATTGTTTTTCTTTCTTATTATTTTTATAATTGTGTTTGTATTTGAAGCAAAATATTAATTAGAAGAAAAGTGGTGTAGAAAAAAAAATAAAAACAAAAAAAACACTAAAGCGGAGAAAGCTTTAAAAGTTATGCTTAAAAGATTTATGCTTAGATATTATTATGTAAAAATAAAACTAATATCCAAGTGCATATACATATACAAATACATACAACCTTTACAAAAATTTTTTTCATCTTTATTTTTTCATTATTTATGTAGATATTATTAAATATACAAACTATATAATATGAGCTTCTTAAATATATGTACCATATTATTTCATATTATTTTATATGAGAAAAAAAAAATTGTTTTCCAAAATAAATAATAAACAAAAACTTATAAACACAATTATCTATGTAAGTGTCTGCATATGTTTACAGATTTTTTATTATTGTTTTTGTCTTTTTTTTGGGTTTGGATTATTATATTTTCTCTATTGAGACTAATATAAGCTTATAATTAAGTTTTTAATTTTTTAATCTACAATTAATTAAAACAAAAATAAAAAACACAAAAATAATATTAATTGCATGGAATATAAAAATATAATTTATAAATTTTGAATTGCACGTGCATGTACCGCTTTTATCCACCAATTTAATTGAATTGTTAATTTTTGACATTTTTTTCATATTTTTTTAAATTATATTTTAAAATCTTACATATGAAAATTGTATTTTTACTTTAATTGATTGAAATATTTCCCACAATATAGAAGGATATACATTATAATGGGTAATCGTTTCGGAAGGTTCATTTTTTTAAAAGTTTGCACTAAGAAGTTGTTAAACGGTATTATAATGAACAAATTGAGGCATGTGGGAGTCCTGGTCAAAGCATTTGGAATTAAAGAATTGAAATGCTCCTTTAAACACTTGCAATTAAATAATAAAAAATAAAAAAAAATTCTTGTAATAAATAATTCTTGTAAACCTAATAATTTGATCACACAGCAATCGCTAAGATCAATAAATTCAATTTATTTTAAGAAATTGTAAACAATTTGAAATCTAATATTATAATTGAAATTAATAAAGAAAAAAAAAAAAATACGCATAATGAATCTGAAGTTATTCTGACTTAAAATCTATGTGACTAAAACTAAACTGACATGTAGACGCGGAGACACCACATTGTTTTACAAAAACCACAAAAATACGATTTTGTGGACAGGTATAGCTTTGTAACATTACTATACAATTTATTTTGATCAGATAGTAGATGTAGAAAGTATAGAATAATTGTCGTATCTGGAACCGTTTATAGCAAGGAGGTGGTTTAATTCATATATATTTCTATATTAAAAAATAATTAATATTTTAATTTTAAAGACAAAAATTAACTTCTATATAAAACTTTACTTTTAAGCTGACAGCTCAACATTAAAACTTAACTGCTCAAATTTCAACAATATTCAAAACATTTTTAAATACTCTAAGGTCAAATTATAATTTTTTTTTCAGTTGTCGAAATAATTGGATAAATACTTTAGTAAGTGCTGTGTTAGTACCTCATCCGTAGATATTATTGTAGTATAAGAGTACCTACAAATCTAGGTTTTGATCTTTGATTAATTCTACAAATTAAATAAACACATCTGTGAGTTATAAAAAATCAATAAAAATTTTTTAATTTTAAACTTATTATAATTTTAATAATTTATTTATTTTTTTGTAGTTTTATAACTAATAAAAAAAAATTATTAAAACTGGAATAAATTTATTTATAAAAGGTTTTATGTTCACAATTTTTTATTGCTTCTTATAACTCACAGATGTGTTTCAAATATCTTGATTTAAGTTCAAGAATCAATCAAAAATAAAAACCAAGTGTTATATAGGTTGTATAACACTAAATTACCTATCAATAAATGTAGATTTAATTTCACTATAAATGTTACAGAAATCGAAAATGGTTCTTCATCATGGGAATTCCATATGAGATGAGGTAGATTGAAATCACTACACAAAATGATTTCATCAGAAAGCATTAATTTGTTACAAATGAAGTGAATGGCACTAGAATAATTTTTGTAGATATCTAGGTTACTGTTCGGAGGAATATAACAATTAATAATAAATAGGTTTTTAGCATGAAAAATAATATTAACGCAAACAATTTTTAAAGACTCCAAGTTCGGAATTACTGTTTCGCTGACACTAAAGAAGTTCTTTATAGCAATTAAAACACCACCTTCTTTGGGTATAGTGACTTTAGCTTGTAAAGCTAAATTGGAGCCATGTCTATCTTTTCTAAACACTATAAAGAAAGATTGACTACAAATGTTAAGACTATATATGTTTTAGTTCTAATCTGTTTCTAAAGCATTCAGCCCTTTCCCAATTTACCTTAATTCGAATGCCTCGAACTTTAAAATAATTTGAAGGCTTTTCTTTTTATTTAACAATGTTATCTAATCAAAATCATGTTATATTCATCGCGACCCATTCCAAATTACATTACATAACCGATATTTCATTAACGCCTGTTCAAGTTGCGTAAGTGTATAGTTTATGATATTACATACTATCAATCGGATTCAATTTTTACTAACATTTTAATCAAAATCGGAATTGTCATCAAATTTGTTTTCTATCAATACCAATTAATAAAAAATAAGTAAACAAAATAGAAGAAATAAAAACGATGACTATACGATTAAACGATCATTACGAACCAACATTAGTCTCTGCAAGTTAAATACCAGACATTTTTCTCTTATTGAAGACTCAACAAAGTATAAAACAATTCAATCAACATTCATTAGAATCCGAAAAATGTTTGATTTTGTATTTTGCAATTAAGGAAAATTTATTTCATAGCTGTTTTTAATTATTTTTCTTGTCACTTAACTTAAAAAATTTTCAAATTTGTGAAAAATTTATCAAATTTCTAAGACGAGCAATAAAATATTCTAACATAGAACAATAATAATGTGATCACAATTATTAATAGAGCGTATCGTACATACAAATGGTTCAATTACTCAATTACTTAAATACCGATACTTACGTCTAAGTTGAAAATTAAAATGTTTTAAAATTATTGGATCATTAAATATTTATAATAATAAAAATAAAAAAAATTTTAATGTAAATTAGTCAAGTTTTTCTACAAATCAAAAGTTTTTATATGAACGAATGATGATCATGATGAATATGATATGACTTCATAATAAAAACGCATTATTACAGGTGTATATATATATTTTTATTCACCTGATTAATAAAAAACATTTTATTGTATTTCTTTTTTTACTATTATAATTATTTGAATTAATTTGTAATCATTATGACTTTGATTCATTGATCTTGTGTTTATTATGAAGAAAATTTTTTTTGATTTTATTTAATTTTTTGCTTTTATTCTTTTGCTTAGCTACATATATTTGTTTTTTAAATATAAAAAAAAAAAAAATTGTTTATGAAAAAGTTTTATTTTTTCAATTAGAAATTTTTGCTCTATTTTACTTTTTTCCATTATTTTATTTTTAATTTTTGATTTTGAGAAAAATATTGAAGCTGCGAGACTAAAATGAATATATTTACTTGTATGTATGTTTATGTATGAATTATTGAAATATTTTAAACTGGAAAATATTCAATCAGTTTCACTTTCATTGCGCTTTTTCAATATATTATGTACCAAAAATAAACAAATACATAAAACATATATCATGTAAATCAAGGAACATGAATATGTATACAACTGTGTTGAACTATATACGTACATATGTATGTAAAAACTTTCCATGAAATTTTCATTAAGTTAATATGGAATGAATTAGGACAAAGTAAGGGTTATAAGTAAGATAAGGTTTTTTAAAAAATTAATAATTGAATTCGATTAATCTATTTTTTTAACCTTATTCAAAATGCGTAAGAACTTGTTATGCAAATTTAAACAAAACAAATAAGTACTGTATATTAGTTTTTATATAGTTATTCCTTCAGATGGCAGTAGTAAAAATATAGCTTCATATTACACGTGAGATAATTAATTACATTTTTTAATTTAAAAGTTGTTTAGAAAGAAGAGTCTACATAGTCTACATATTTTGGATTGTTTATAAAAAAAAATGTTCCCACCTTATTATCATTTTTACTTATCGAAGACTATTCACATTTTTAGAGTTAATCATTCCATCAAATATTTATAATTTAATAAATTTAAATAATTTCACTGGGAATGTCAAATTTTCCAATTTATTCCTTGAAATTTAACTGCCATTCCAGTTTGTATCAACAATAATAACAATGTTGCGGTACGTAGCTGATATCATCGCAGGAGTATCAAAGGATAAAATAGAAATGATATTAGATCAACTCAACCAAATTCATGGAAATATAAAATTCACTATGAAGAGGGAAACAAATAAGGAAATACCATTTCTTGACATAAAAATAATACATAAAGATGGAACCATAGAATTTTATACCTACAGAAAAGATACTACTACCAAACGAACCATCCCCACGGAGTCAAATCACCCACATGGACAAAAAATGGCAGCATACCATACGATGGTCAACCGATTGGTAACTATACCATTATCAAAGACCAACTTTGAAAAGGAAAGGTACTACATCAAAGACACGGCTAGGAAAAATGGATATAATGAAAAAATCATAGACCTAATGATAAGAAAAAAACTGCACCGCATCGAACGCAATAACATGACGAGTTTATTTCAACAAAATAAGGATGATGAAAAACCTAGAAGGACTTGGACCGATAAATTTAAGAAAATGTTTAAGAAACTCAATCTGGAACTAGTAACAACTAGCAGAAATCAAAAAAAGAGCAGTATATTTGGATCAGCAAAAGATAGAAAGGAGATGAAAGAAGTTAATGACATATATATAAATATCATGCCACAACTGTTCAAAAGTATATATAGGGCAATCAAAACGGTTAATTACGGTGAGATTCCAAGAGCACTTAAGGGAAGTTGAATTAGCAAGAATAAGAGGTACTACCAATTTTAAACATAAAACAATAAAATTGATAAAACTGATTTATCATCAATAAAGGAGGTACACAAAATAAGCAAACTAGACACATACGAGAGTTTAGCAATTTCGAGGGTACAGGTAGACGACAGATTGAATAATGATTTAGGGAATGGATACTCACCGCTATTTAAAATAATTTGAAAAAGTACAGGTAAAATATATATTTAGTACGGAAGGAATAGGATATAAAAAGGGAAAAAATGAATTAATATATACAATTAGTCACAAGCACTGATGTAGGAAGTATGTTGCTTCCGAAATATTGATATTTGCAATAAAATATTAAAAAATAATTAGTGAAAGGAAACCTGACATATTAATAATAACGAACTTAGAGCGTTGATATTTTTAGTTTTTGGAACACTATATGTAATTTAAACGTGATTGAGTACTATTAGTGCTAAAAAACAAAACTCAGTTTGAGCTGTATCCCTTGCTTGATCTTCCTTTCCTATTTATTCATTTTATCTTCTATATATCTTTATATCAAGTATTAGAGGATAGCATGATAAATCATATCATATTGATTGAATTTTTCAGATAAAGAAAGTCACCACAAAAGCTGATGAAGTCATCGTTCTCTTTTCCAGGTGAAAGAAAAACTTAATGTTAAAGTTAAAACTAGTATTGTATAGTCCAACCAAAATCTAGTATTGTAAAATCTCTGTAACCAAATTCATACAATTTTGTTACTTTAGATATCTTGGATCAAATAAAAAATCACTTTCAGTCACTTCATAGGAAGTTTGATAAAAAATCGTAAAATTTCATTATGAATTATTGTTAAAATGTGTGTCCAGCTAATACGAATGCTCTGGCACACCCGGTATATATGGGTTTATATTTTAAATTGAAACATCTAATTGAAAATTAAAAACCTTTGAAAAAATATTTAGTTTCGCTACGTCTCTTTTTGAATATCTATCATTTAAAAGAATAATAATGAAAATCGGATTTAAAATGGTTCATATATGTTAATTGTACCGTACTTTTCTAAAATTTACAGATTCAATATAATGATTAGATAGAAATGATTGCAAAATAAAATATTTTAGCCGAAGACAGCTCTAACTAAGTTGTTCATTCGTCTAATAAAGCTTAATTGTCAGCTAAACGTTAAACTTCTACATTAACATGTTGAGAAAAATTAAGATGTTGAATTTTGTACGCCACAGCCAGTTTTAATTTTTTATGATAGGGAGCCTTAAATTTTTATGAATATCAGCATTCTCAACATACCAGATATCATTGAGAGTGTTTTGTAATATTTTATTCTGGAATCTTTAAATTGTTTGAATATAAAATTGTTTAACACATCTCCATATTTGAAAATTGCTTGAATATGCTTAAAAGCAAGTAGGCCTATTTTCCTCTCTCTTCTCGTAATTTTTGTCATCACGAGATTTTGTATCAATTTGGTATTTCTCTTAATATCTCAGTATTATTGGTATTAGTAAAAGAACGATGTAGGTTAATGCTATGGATAATTTTTTTTTAAGTTGGCAAACCTGTTAATTGAATTATCAAAAATTTCTATTGGAAAACTACGCAAGGCGCTTGCGTGATAAATATAATTACTAAATATTTGAGACCTGTATAAAAACCAGATAAATATCTGGGTTTAGAATTGTTATTGTTATTAAAGTATTGACCTAGACCGGGAACCGGATGAAAATATCACAGCTTTTGATAGCCATTGATACTATCAAATCCAATAAACATTTTCGAACAACGAGTTCCCAAAATTTTATTACTACTTATGGAGTGAGCTTCGTTTAATTTATTATAAATTAAAATTCAATAAATTTATTAGTTAAAAACCAACAATGTATACTGGTTATGCTTTAAATTTACAAAAATAAAAAAAGAAGAAAAATAAAATGAATAATTGAAGTTCACATTATTATAAAAAATAATAACAAAAAATTACAATTATAAACGAAAAGTTACAATTATCTAAGATTCTATTTTTTTTTTTAAATATTTTAAAAAAATAAAAACATTGACTTTGAGTTGGTTTTTTTTGAAAATTTTTTAATTAAATTTCTTCTTTTACTTCAAGCTTAATTTTATTAATTGTTTTTCAATTATTTTCTTGATTAATTTTTTTTTACAAAAGTAAGTCTGTTCTAGTTAATTGTAGTATACTTTCGTTTCGTTTAGTCTATATGAGGAATTCTGATAAATTGGTTTTATTTTATGTAAATTTTACAGCGCTGTGTAGAATTTTCCCCATTTTCAGGAGTTTAGATTTGCTTGTTTAGTAACCATAACTTCTACGAATTGAGTGTATTATTTAAGTCAAGACATTCTTTAATCCACACCTAATTTTCTTATTTTTTTTTTAAAACAAATCGATGCTTTAAAAAGTCATTACTTATCTAAAGAATTTGAGTAAAATTGGTCCTCTTTTACAAAATATTATTTTAAAAGAACAGAATTCCATCATTTTCTCTCTAATATTAATATATTTAAAAAATATTAATTTATTTATTTTTGTATCAGTTTGCCTACTAATTAATATGCAGGCAAACCTTCATTGTAAACAGCAGTTCTAGGTAACTATATATACAAGTTATTTGATTATATGTATTAAAGTTTTCTATGTACGCAGATATGAAGTACTTTCAGTTCCTATTCCCATTCGAGATGGGGATCTTTTTGTCATTTATGTATTGAGAATCGAATCTAAGATCTTTCAGTTAAAATACAGACGTTCTAGGTGCTGCTACACTACTCAGCTTGTAAAACATTTTTTTTCATTTATTTCTTTGTTATAGGAATGCATATACAATAATAGAAGAATATAAAGTTTTTACAATTATGACCAATTATTAATGTTCAGTTTTTTCTAGTAATAGGAAGTTCTTTCTTCCAATTAAATTCAATACACATTTTAAATCTTTCGAAGCTGTATCTCACAACGTGCTCAATGTCTCTCACGTATGCACCAAAAACGTTCAAAACTATATTTTTAAATTTATAGAATCGATCAATCAGTGGTAACATAATTATATTTATTTTTTTTTATTTATTTATTTCAGGATTCAAAAATAGCAGCTCTGCTCATACAGAGTGTATATATTTTTTAATTTATTTTCAAATTAGTATGTTAAAATCATATATGAAATTAATTCCCAAATCTTGATTGCCACAATTATAGTGTTATTACTCTGTTGTAATACCCTGTTGTAATAAAGTTTGTAGCTTGTAAAGTTTAGGTTATGGTTTCAATTTAGCTAGCTCTGTCAATATACAATAATAACATCATTATTTCATTAACCCCTGTTCTTATACCTTTTTAATCTATAATTTTAACAACATAATCCAATCAATTATAGTTCTATATAAATCGTAGGAAATTTATTGTAGTTAAGTTCATTAGAATTGGAGCGAAAGTGAATCAATTTGTTATTATTTGTTTTTTATAAAAATTGTCAAGACTATCGGATTACAATCTCAACTGCTGTACGTATAGTAGCATTGTTTTTTTTTTTGGGAAATCTACTAGTTTCAATGTGGAAAAACTATATATACTGTCTAGATCAGACGTGGCCAAACCTTCGTATTTTGATGTGACCGGTTGCCTGATATTTATTCTCTGTAAACAAAAATATTTACATAATCTATCAGAAAAAAAAATGTTACAAAAAACATATATTTATCGTTAAATATATAAAAATCGTTATCCGTGCATATATTCCCCTTTTCATTCATAAGTAGAAAATTTGAGTTGAAAGAAAAATATAATTAAAGAAGACGACAATTAAAAAACTTATTTAGTTTGGTTTGTTTTTGTTAAGGCACAACAAGTGATATATAAAATTAAATTTTATTACAGAAAAAAAAATAATATAAAAAAGTACAGATATTTCGGACACATTCCAACTTACTGTACTTCTTCGTGGAGTTAATGGTTCTTTCGAAGTAACATAAGCAATGCTAAATCTTTTAAATTTGAAAGTCACCAATAAAGGAGAGAATGTTTTCAACGCTATAAAAAATGTTTATCTTTAAATTCTTTACATTTAGATACGCTTTCTGGACTAACAACAAATCTGTAAAGTTGTAAAGTTGTTTATCAATGAACTGGAAGCTAGATCTATTGAAACTAGTGAAATATTTGTAATATACTGTTTGATACATCAACAAAATTTATATGCCCAACTATTGTCCATGAGCCATGTCATCGATGTAATGAAATCAGTTAGCTATATTCGATCATACGCGCTTCAACAACGCCAGTTCAAAGCATACCTGGACACGCTGGGTGGCGCAGTAGGTAGAGCGCCTGCCTTTTAACCGAAAGGTCCCAGGTTCGATTCCCGACGGAGGCAAAAAATGCTTTCTGGATTTTTCGACCTGTTCCAGTAACCTTTATCATTGGGATAAAATAAATGATAAATAGTTGAGAGTTTTGGTTATCACTAAAAATAAAATGGAACTATGCTATTATGAAGGCGAAGTACTCTACAATAGATATAGTTTTCCACATTTAAATTAGTATATACCACAAAAATTCTACAGAAAAAGCTATTGTATGTGATTGTGTATTCCAAATCTCTGTTTAAAAGCAGTTAGGGTGTTCATCCCATAGACTTGGAATTATATAAAAAAAAAAAAAAAAAATACCTTAACGAATTAAGTTTGGAATACAGTGATATTGTTTATTTTACCAAGGTTAAATGGTTTAGTCGCTGAACATGTTTAAATGATTTTTTGAATTAAGTGTGGAAATTGAAAATTTTATGGCTGAAGAGAGAACTCCAATTTCAAATTTAAATGTGGTTGTTGGACCTGTGTTTCTTAGTATATATAACCGCAAAAATTAACTAGCTAAACAAGGAGTTACAGGAACAAGATAACTTAATTATTAATGCTTGTAATCATATCAAAACTAATTTTATTTTAAAAGCCAACTTAGAAATGGCAATCTTCACCATTTTCCGTCATTAAAAGAATATAACAGCAGTCAAACTCCTAATTTTGCGAACTGCGCTGATGAAATTGGACAACTTTCAGCTGAATTTACGATGATCTCAGAACTTACAAAATATGACAAAACGTTTGAGATATTTTTTTCTCCATTTCAAGTGGACGTTTTCACTGTTCCAGTAGTTTTACAGCTGGAAATAATTAATTTGCAGTGTAATAATGAGTTGAAGTAGATTCATACAACGAAATCAAAAATTTACTTTTACAGCACGTATAAAACAGCGGAAAAATATCCCAACTTATGATTATTTGCTCCAAAAACTGTAAGCGCCTTCGGATCTACATATGCTTGTGAAGCTTTTTTTCAAAAATGAAAACGAAAATCTTGAGAATCAATTAAGATGTGCAACTACCAAAATTGATGTAGATTTAGAAAACATTGAAGTGATTGCAAGGAAAAAAAAATATCACATTAATAAATATTATATTTAAATTTAAGTATGTACTGAAATAATAAACGGTTTAATAAAAAATGTTCTTAAATGTGTACTGAAATAATAAAAATAAATGATTGGCAAGCAGAGCGACTTGAGTTGGCCAGGTCTGGTCTAGATGAAACATTTTTTTTACTGTATTCGATATATGTATAATCATCGATATATGTATACGATTAGTCTCGACAATTTGTATAATATAAGTAAGTGTATAGAATATTACAAGAATATTTAAACTAAGAAAATTGCAAAAACAAAAGCAAAACAAACTAAATTTACAAATTTTAAATTTACAAATAAAATAAAGATGAAATTCAACATGCCAACAATAACACATTTACAGATGGTTTTAATATCTACAAACTCTCGAAGAAGATGCCTCCATCTACTTTAATGACGCGGGATATTAATTGAGAGAGATCTCGGAGATCTACCAAAATCGAGTTTATTTATTATAAATATAAGAAGTAAGCCCAGTAGATATTACATTACACATAAAACAAATGTATTTAAAATTTAAATAATTATTACATGTGCCAGTCTAGATAATACTTAGATACATCAGATATCCTGTCATATTTGTGCGACGATTTGTGGCATACCTGGTACATGAACTAAAAATAATATTAAGGGTAGAAACATTGTTAGCATAGTAGACTTAACTAATTTGCAATCACTTCTGAATGGAATAAGAAAACTTTCAAAGTTTACGTAATATAGTATACATTCGATTTGATAGTTGAGTAACGTGATCGTACCAACCTAATGTTTAATTAAATACAAATAAATGGAATATTATTACTATTCAGTATTAGAGGTGGGAAATTATAGGGCAAATCTAAATCACAAACTTGAGACTATTAGCGGGATTCAGCATGAGTTGATTAGGTTCAGCCCATTGAGAAAGTAACTTCACTTTCATAACTCTCTTGAAATAGCATAGTTCATTTTCATAAAAAAAAATTTATTTTAATGTTAACAAAATTACAACAAACAATTATATTATATACATATCTATTGTCCTTATCAGGATTCAAATTCAGAATATTCTGATTAAGTCGAAAGTGTGTTCAGAAATTTTTTTATTGTTTTCAGCTCTAGCTCCTGTCTACATAGAAATGTTCAATATATATAATCAAATAACTTATATATATAGTTACATAGCACTGCTCTTTATAATGAAATTCCCAATGATAACTGTTAAAAAGAAGAGATTGCATTCAAATTAATTACGGTACCTAATTTAAATTTGAAATTGCGTGAGCCACCACTTTTACTTTTTATCCAAAAGTCTACAATCAAATAAAATTTTAAATTATTTTTATTTTGTTTTGCATACACCATGCCCTAAAATTTTACTTTCATTTAAATCGAAATGAAAGTAAACATTATAATAACTGTACTGTACCATTATGATGAAGGTATACATATATTAAATTATTAATTTAATTTTAAAGATTCAAATGACGTAGGTAATAGGTATGAATCGCGTAATAAAGTAAATATAATTTTAAAAATATTAATATTCACATTAAAACTGTGATTTTAAAAATTTATTTTTTTTTCAAAGTTTAATTAAAAATTTTTCAAACTAAAAACAATTTTCTGGTTCATTAAAACTTTTACGTACGTAGTTTAAATTAAATTGGAAACTTATGAATAAAATTAAAAATAAATAAACCATAGTAAGTACTATAACATATATTTCTGGGAAGTAATCATTATTTCCTAAAATCAATTTAGTTTGTTGAAAGAAATTTTTTTTCTAAAGTGAAATGACAATGTTTTTAGGTACAATTTTTGAATAAAAATGTCATATTACAAGGCCAACAGAACTGAAAGCTATTTGATTAAAGTTTTAGGAAAGTTTTAAGTGCCTAAATACTACCCTAAATAATATTGACTTATCAGATTGAATTCATCATTATAACTGTATAATGAAAATTTTGATTTTAAATTCATGTATGCATAAATTAACACCAATGTATATGAGTTGGCCTAAATTTAGTGTATAAAACATAAAATCGCTTTGTATTTGTAAAATTGCTTTTAGAAATAGTACTAATGGTATTAATATTTTTGTCAAGAATTTTTTCCTATAATATATTGGTAATTATATATATAACTTTCTGCATTTATATGGATGTTATAAGTTCGACGGAATACTCCAACACATATACAAATTGAAATATATATACAAATTGCAACATCATGTAATTGTCATAAACATAGTATCTGTTTTTTATTGCTTATATGTGCCATCTGTCATCTGTCATCAGTCATCTGTCATCTGTCATTTGTCATTTGTCATCTGTCATCTGTTATCTGTGTCATTTGCCCATCATTTCTTAATGATTGTCATGTCATTCAAGTGTTAAATTTAGATGACGCCATAGAACTTTTTACTTTTATTATGTCTTAATTAATTTCATTTTACAATTTGAATTTTACAGTAGAACGCTGCTATGATTGTAAAAATATAAAATTATTGTAAGTTTATATTCTAACTATATAGACTTTATTTTCAATATTATTTGAATTTAGTATTTCTATATTAATTTAAATTGAAATTATCTTTTTGACTAACTTACATTATAATTAATTGAATACAATAGAATGTCTAAGAATATTGATTATTTAGAATTATTGAGGTCTTAGGATAATTTATGTTTAAATTTCCAATGATGGTATATAAGATGTCGTTAAAATGATCGAGTAAATGACCCTTAGGGAATAGAAAATTTTGCAACAAATATTCTTGGTATATGGTAATTAAAAGTGTTATAATACAAAAATAAATGTATGCTTCCGTCATTTATGGCGGGTTACAAAACTAGTATTGAAATATTTTAATGTAACTAGTAAATATTGACCTAAATTAAATTTCGTAAATTAAGTGATAACCCGATGTCCTGGATAGTATAACATTTTGCATGAGTTTTTTTTTACCTAAATTGAGTTATTTATACCCTTCTCAAGATCACATGGAGTATTATACATCTGTACTTTCATGAATAATTTAAAAAAACTGGAGAGTTATATTTAAATTATATTGAAAATTTATAAGTTAACATGTTTTTGTTCTACCAAATAGCAAAATAATTATAAAATAAATATTTTCTACCGGGAAAGCTTTATTGACGCTGATTGAATGGTGATAATTATTAGCTTTTCAACTACAGTAAATTTATTACAGCTTCTTATTTTTCAAGAAAAAATCTGAAATACTATATTATACAGATTGTTTAATTATGAATTTATATTATGTGGTAAGTAGCAGTGAGACATTTGTGTAGTGATCATAACTGAATACGTGGTATGGTTGTAACCGAAACTGAGCATACAAAATATCTTTTAGAGACCATTAATCAATTGTCGAGTAACTTATTGCAGAAATAAAAATAATTTAAAACAATAAATAGGTCTACTACACGTATACAGTTCTATTTTTCAATTTTCCTCATCTCATCTTTCAAATAAATAAAATGAATTTCAAATGAAAATTATACTAAAAAAAAGAACAACAACAATCAAAAATAATTATTCCATATTTAACTGATTCATTTTAAAAAATTTTAATTTCACAATTTATTCACAAATTAGACATTGTAAATTTGTTGGAATTTGTATCGCGATATAACAAATTTGGTATTTGCAAGAACAATTTATAAAGAATAATTTAAAACCCCTACAAATGTACATTAATTAATCGGTGGATGTTCTTTATCAAAACTACAGAGTTACATAAATGCATTTGTATATATTCGACCAACAATTAGCTACGAAGAGAACAAATTAACCTGAAATTTAAAGGTACTTATGTACTGGTTATCAGTCTTTCGTAAACAAGGTTCAACTATACAAAGGTATATTGCATAACCAAATTCTTGAGTTATGCAATCAAATCAAGTGTAATTGATTCGTGCCAAGCCTATACACTTTTTGGATAGTATAAAATTCGGGTACATGACAGTTAGCTTAATTTCACTTCCTAATCCCATGTTATTTCTGTTGGCAAAAAAATTAAAAAGACAAGACAATTTAAGATCAACTTTCTAAAAAAAATAAAAATAAATTCTTTCATATGAAAATTAAAATTTTTTGATCAAATATTTTGACATTAGAGTTTTTGTAGAAGTGTCCCATTAGTATAACTGGAATTTAACTTTAATAAAGAATATTTGCTAAATATGATATTATACGAAAAAGTTTTAGAGTGAATATTTGTTTTTTAAATAGGTTTTGCCAACTGTAGTGCTACCATAAAATTCCGTCTTAGAAAACAAAGCAAATAACTACATTTATTTTATACATAATAGTCTAAGAGTTTTATTTTCAAAATACATCAGAGTGATGCTGAGAGATAATAATCGATAAAAATGTAAAAAAAAACACACACACCATTTAGGTATCGTAACCATTTAGGTATCGTAATAATTTAAATAAAAATCAAATATATTGTTGTTATCATAAGATGTTGGAAAGATAATACAAAAGGAACTTAATACATTTTACATTCACACATCAATTAATTATCTCCTTTTGATCTTATTTACAGAAGAACATGAACATGTAGAACTGATTTAAGTAAACCTAAAGTATCATTGGGATGGCGTAATGGTTTTCCTATTATTTTTCTATGCTTTTTTGAGAAAAGGGCTTCGACACTTTTCAAATCTATTATAATGTGAAAACTGGTTCTTTAAATCCAAAAAAATAAATTGACTATTCTAATGCCATTCTAATTTAGTGGCGCATGCAACCTATCGTTTTGATAGAAGATACAAATTTTTTATCTCCCACTATTAATCTTTTGGTTTCATTTTTTGTTATTACTAGTACCGATAGAATATAATATATACATACAACACAGAGAGGAATAGTCTAAAAAGGTTAGATGATAGTTTTATATGGACGGCTTTTATACGATAGGTTGTTGAATTTATTTTATATAATTAAGCTACATGGTGTGAAAGTTATATTTAATCTGTATAAATACCAAAAAGTACGGTATAATTATCTGAATCTTTTCCCAACTGATTTTCATTATTATCCTTTTGAATGATAAATATTTAAAAGGAGAGGTAGCGAAAGTAAAATTTTTTTTAAAATTTTTTAATTTTCAAATAACCCCTAAAAATATACCCCTAATAAATATACCCATACATTTTAACATAGAAACTTTCAATTTATCAAATTTGCTACTCACCAAAGTACAGAGTTTCATCTTTTCCTCACCAGAATTAATTTATAAAGTAAATATATGAACTTGTCATGAATAAAAGCAAGGAGCGTCAATCCTGATAACTGAAATGTTTAAAATATCAGCACATAGTTTAGATTTACTCTCCTTGCTTTTATTCATAACAAGTTCATATATTTGCTTTTTCGTACAAACATTTTATATAACATTATTTTGTCCTGGCTAAAGTCAAATGTTAGAATTACACACATAGCATTTTTTTAAAAGACCTTGAACTACCTAATTTATATTCTGCTTTTTAGTGCATTTAATGTTGCTACCAAATTTGTGTAACTCTTCGAAAAAGCAAGTTTTTAAAAAGTTTTTTTTTTTTTTTATTTTATTTTAAAATATATTATTAGGTATATGCGGTTGTTGCCTAAGATAAATCAATAAAAAAAAATTTTATAGTACAAGGATAAATTTAAATGATGGAAAACAATCCACAGTGCAATTTAGTACGATTTTTATCGAAATTGAAGGGCAGGCAAATACTAGCTTTTTTTTATTTATTAAATCAGATCTATTATCCGTGTTTTAATGTAATGAAAAATAAAAAAAAAACTGAAAATGTTAATTAACCTTATCATCAATATTTCAATAAAATACCTTTTAATTCTTGAATTTTTTAATCGGATTTTGATTTATTTATTTATAACAGTGGGATCTGCAGACAAATCTACAGTCCAACTACAGGTCCTTTTCCCTTTCGAAATGTGGGCCTTTTATAATATATATTAATTATTTGGTATTATACGTAAATATTGTATATTATTTTTTATTTTTTTAATTATAATTATATGTTTATTAATTTCGGATTTTTGTTTTAAGTAATAATTTAAACTAAATAATTTAATTGCTGCCAGGTTTCCGTTCACTAATAATTTTTAATATTTGATTGTAAACATTGATATTTCGGAAGCAACATACTTTCTTCATCAGTGCTTGTGACCAACTAGTTTTCTTAATTCTTTTAACACCCTAATCCCTAACCTTTACATATTTTACCTGCACTTTTACAAATTATTTTAAGCCTTTTAATTATCTTATGTTGCAGCTAGGCTTGCCACCTTTTAGTAATGCCAGGGAGGACATAAAAAAATATCAAAAACTTATTAGTATGTTTTTTATTAAGTATTAAAAATTAACAAAATGCTCTTATTTCGTGAGTATAGTAAATATTTATAAAAATTATGATTAAAATTAGTATTTAAAAAAAATGACAAAAAAACTAAATATACTCACTCTGAGTAGGATCAAAAGATTATAAAAAAATAACAAAATTCTAATAATATGTATGTATAACAAAAAAAATTGACAAAACTATATTCTTCTAGACTATAACTTTTGTTTATAACTATAAATTAGTTATAATGAAGTATTAACTAATTAATATTAATTATTTTTGTAGGTGTATTTTTCATTAGTTTTTCCTAAATTGATTAGCTTATTATCAAACTTAATATTCTCATAAAATTCCTGTCAAGTTTTTTTTTGGTTAAAATATATAATTAATTCACTCTTAATTAACTCAGCTCTTTCCTCTTTCCTCATTCCATTTAGCATTCATAACAGAAAACACTCTTTCCGTAAACGCACTACTAGCAGGGGTACTTCATAAATAAGAAATTTCTTTAATAATATTGAATACATACAAACCCTGTATTTAATAATAATTTAGCGATTTTAAATATCCAGCTATTTTCGGAAAATTCGAGCCGTTCATTCAGGGTTATCAATGAAATCATTTTCGATTTCAGATTTTTCTTCTTCATTTTCTATTTTTAGCAGCAATTGCCGTACTTCGTAACCAAAATATATTTTTTCGATTCTGTCAATAAGTTTGCATTTATAGTTTTCAAAAATATGAAAGAATTCAATAGCTGTGCAAACATTTGACTCAAATTATTTTGTAGTTTCTGAATACATTTTCAGGTAATGTAACAAAAACAGCATGTACATTAAAATTTTTGGGCATATTTTGTTATTTTTTATTCCCAAAATGTTTTTCGGCAATTCTTCACTAATAAAATATGACTTTAATGCTATGTTAATATAACTCTATCGATAGCTGGTAATAAAGACAACCATCTTGTAGTTACATGTCGAATTATTTCTTTAAATTGAATATCGCAAAAAACACAAAATTCAATTAATTTGTCTCTTCGTTTTGCGCTATTAGAGAAATGAACATTTCAACGTTTGTGTTGTTTTCAAAATAAAATTTTTCAACGATTTAAGCTTTGCATGGAGAACATTTGTGTGTCGTTGGAGTACGGAGGCATTTTCTTGCTAAAGGAGGACGGGTGCCAAGTCTAGTTATAGCTCTGTTCCATATACATAATTAATTGTAAACTTAATTTTTTTACACAACCACTAGAATACTATCCCTTCTCCGTGGCCTAATTGGTTGAAGCACACATATGTGTTTCAATTACGATGTGGTAGTCATGAATTCGATTCCCGTGGGGGTTATAAAATTTAACTAACAAAATAGCAAAATATTATACATAAAATTTATAATCAATAAAAATAGTTAATATAATTAATCCTTTATATAACAAAAAAAATATATACCTATATCAATATCTATATTATATCTCTCATCAATACTCATATATCTTATACAACACAAGAACCAAATAAAACAATAAATAATATTGGACAAAAACTAATAATAATTATAAAATTGTCAAAAACTCACAAAAGTATGTGACATGACGTACCCAGTAAACATAGTAATGTCAGACATCTTAACGTCAAAGATGGATAAAATCACAGCGACAACTTGCAGAAAAATATGACGTTGTCTTACCACGTAGGCGCAGATAGAGTTATCAAAGTGGTCTTCTACAGCAGGCCAATCCCATACTTCGACAGTACAAACAGATTAAAAATGAAATTAGACATTGCCTCGGAAATACAAGTGAAATTAGCAGGTATAAATCGAGTACGATTGAAATGTCAAGTGGAAGCCCTATGCTCCCAAGAGGGAAAAAAAACTAGAATACTAAAATTGCTACCATTAATATTATCTAAGAGATAAAATGGAAAATTGATTTTTCTAACTACATACTGTAAAATTTACTTTTTGTAGGCTAGTTACATGTTAGTTGACATATATAATACCTATATGTGGGTTATACATACATAATATACCAATCGATATGTATAATTTAAGCTGATAACAAAATAAGGTGTAGTCATAAAATCAAACATCAGTAACACTTCGTATATATACAAACTAAATAACATATCTGAATAACAAAAACAACAAAACGTTAAAACGTTAAAAAAAAACAAAGAAATTTCCAAAAAATTACTTACCCGAAAACACACATAAAAATTCAAATTCTTCTTGGCTCCAAAAAATCAAAAAAAAAAAAAAAAAAAAACAAAAAGAATCTATACAGGTGTAATCCAATTTAAATCAAAATATGCCAGCTCTTTTTATCATTAGTTCCATTTATCCATTTAACAGAATTAGTAGGTTAATAAAAATCAAAGAACGGAAAGTTGAACTTTAAATAATAATAAAATAAAATATCAACACAGATAACTAATTTTACATTATTTATCTGTGATATCAAGATAAATAATCTAGATACTAATTTTGAAAAAAAAAAATTTGTTTTTTTTTTTTTTTTGTGTTTTTATATTATAAAAAAAATTTCTCCATTAACTTTAACTTTAAAATTTGTCACTTTTATTATTATTATTATGTTTTTACTTTCTTTTTTTTTTAGAATTTCTCAAAATAATAAAAATTATTTTTATTAACTTATGATAATAATAATATTATTTTAAAATAAAAAAAAACATAATTTACACTTTTATTTAATTTTATAAATTTTTAAAACATTTCGAACATTCAAAATTTAATTTTCGATAATAAACTTAGAATTTCATGGAATTCATAATGGCGATAATTCACCAATCGATTTTTTTCATTTTTATTCTACTTATTTCAAATTATATTTTACCGTTTTATTTTATTTAAATTTTTAATTTTTGTAATTTATTAAATTAAATTCACATTTTCAAATTATTAAATTTATTTATTTTAACTATTTTTTTTGTTAATTATATTTTCACAGTTTTAAAAAATTTAATATCTACACGATAACGCATTCCGATTTTCAAATTAAACTGAAGAGAATAAAAATCAAAAACCATAACAACAAAAAAAAAATATAATCTTTAACGGTTCTTTATTTACCAAAAATCAACCAATATAATGTGATTGGTATAGCAAGCACACTATTATGTGTGTGTGTGTGAGCGTAACAAAATTTAATAATTCGCGTAAATTTAAATTTCCGTTAAACGGACAAAACAAACTCTTCTTTATTATGGGGATTTATTATTAATACACTCCGAACGTAACCAAAGAAATATTATGAATGAAACTGGAATATTAAAATTAAATTTTTCTTCTTATTTTGTTTTAAGTTGGTTTTAAATCTGGAGTACACCACCGGTTCGCACAACAACGTAGAAGTTTTCAAACATTAAAATTTAAGAAAAAAATAAAAGAATGATGATATGAGGTGTTTGATAGCACACTGGTTGATTGGTTGGTTGGTTGGTTAGTTGTTTGGTTAACTGACTTTTATCAGACTCAAAAATTATATAGCAGTAAAGTTAATAAAAGAAAATTATATATATATATATATATAGAGGTACATATAGTAAAGAAAAGTAAATAATAATATTATAATTATAATGTGTGTATGTTTGTTTGTTTGCATGCTGTGTTTGGTTGTTATGATTATACTGTTAAATAATTGTACTCTCTCAACTTGAGTTCAGGTGAGTCTTTTTCTTTTTCATTATTATTATTTTAAAAGAAAATAATATTTGATTATTGTTGTGAGACTGTTGTTTTGGTTTTTTTTTTTTAATATTATAATTTTCTTTTATTTTCAAAATTTTGTTATTGTTTGGTGTTGTTGTGTGACTATCTATAGTAAACAAGTTAGAAACATTTTGGTATTACCCATGCATTTGGTTGGTTTGATGATTTTGATTTTTTTTTATTTGTTTTGTTTTTGTTAAAAATGTTTGAGTGCATACTTTGAAAAACTTTTCTCTTAGTTGGAAATTTATTTAATTATTTTAATATACATAATTTGTATTCAAATAAAATAATAATATTTTCGGAGGAGTTTAACAGTATTTTAATAATTTAAGGTGATGTTGTAAAATGCAACTGAAAATTTGGCTACCAATTTCAAAAATAATAATTTTTATTTGTTTTAATGTTTTTACTTTTATTATTTCATGAAACGTTTCCCCTCATTTCATTTTGTTGAATTGCTTAATTTGTTTGCTTAATTTGTTTATTTGTTAAACAGTTTAAAAATGTTTTAACAAACTTGTTTTAAGTTTATTCTTAATCAGAATCGCATCCCTCCCGATGTGTTTCCTTAGTCAAATAATAATAGTTCTACATATTATAACCTTCAAAAATTGTATATGTAGTAAAGGTTCTATTATACCACGTGTCTGTTTATAAAAACACAATTAATATTAATTTAATCTCCAGTCAAGCAATATATATAATGTGTGTCGTATTTATTAAAACAATTAAATGGTATTTTTTCAATTCAAATTACTTTAACCGAATACCTTATACTTTTTTTTCTTTAATCAATTTTTTTTACAATTCAAATTTTAGCTTACAATATAGTGTTTGTAATCATTGATTTATTTAGAATTAGCCAGAACTGAATGGTCGTATTGCTTAAAATTTAACAATGTCAAAACAAATACAAATACTTATAAAGCAGTGGAACCCCCAGACAGTAGAAGCAGAGGAATATCCAAAACACCTGGTGTCAAACCATAACATCTGAATTAGCTAGTTATGGATAAACTAGAAAGAAAATCAAGATCACTGCACAAAACAGAGAGCAGTGGAAGAGACAAGTTGATGCCTTATGTTCCCAGGAGGAGTAACTTAAAGTAATTTACAGGGTTTATCACTATTATATTTTTTATTCTATGACCATTTTCAGATAAATTTATTTTAGAGAAAAGTAACAATCTTGTATTGATGATATCAATGTTTTGATTTATTATTCGATTAGCCAAAAAGGGTTTTTATTAATTACTGCAGTTTATCTACCGATAATATCTACTGTCTTTAATTACAGCCCAAAAATATTTCTAAGAATAAACTATATCAGATTTCGCTTTAATATTGGGTACATAATAATCTGTACTGCTTGTGTATTACAAAATATTTTTTTTTTTAAATTCGAAACTCATTTAATGAAAGTATAGTAGTGGACAGTAAGATCCAAAATATTAACCTAAAAATTAAAAATACTGGTTGCTATTAAATAATTCTTAACTGAGTATACAATTTGATATGCAAAAGTCATAAATTGGTACAATTTTTTGTATTTATATGGCTTCATCGATAATTTGTCAAAAAGACGTAATCTAGGTTATAGCATTTAGATTATTACAGTTTTCCAGTCACTGAGAGTCATTTTAGTTATTAATGTAATTTATTTTATACTCAATCAGCATATTTTTATTGAATTTATTATTTTAATATTTAATATATAATTGTAAATAATTAAATTAAGATTTATGTAAAATTTGTATAAAAGGGCATGATTGTCCAGAACAATAATCATTATTAAATCAAACCTTGAACAAAAAGAACTTTTACTTTTATTTAGGATTGATTTAAATTGAAAGATCTTTTCATACGCTTTTAAAAATCATTTATAATGTTAATTTCAATACAAGTTTATAATCTTTATAAAGCCATATACGCTCAAAGATTATATGTAGAATAGAACTCTAAGAATTGTTTGACAAAGCTATACGCTTTAAACATTTTTACGAGGTAAAATATAGCTTTACCCAAGCAATTCGCTTGAAAACTATATTGACGTAATACTCTATAATAAACTAACCCATCATAAATTACGTGAATCACAACGTAAATTACAAAAACTTGGTAGACTGCGATGACATTGCTGGTATATGGACACGTTAATTTATTTTGAAACACTTTAGCTAAGACAATTTTCACTTTAAGAATATCCAAACATTAGATAATGTAAATGAAAAATGGTTGATGTAAAATGACGTTTCAGTACAACCCCAGTGTGCAATAAACCATTCAACGAATTTCGATGTGTGTAACATAACCTAATACAGTTTGCTAAAGTTGTTTGATTTGTAAAAAATACCTAAAAATTAATATTTTATTTATGGCCACGTACATTGAGAAACACTATGGTGATGAACGAATTGTATAGTAACAACGTCAATTATTATAAACCAAACAAAATTAACAAGTTTGAAATCAATAAATTTAATTTGGATTACAACTATTTAATATGGAGAGACACTGTACGTTTTAATGTACTTTGCTACAGTTCTTGCTTTGTTACTCTATTTTGTATGTTTTAAGGGTTTAGTTTACAAAATAAAACAAAATAAGCTCAGTAATTAGTTTAAAAAATACTAAAGTAAATATATTTATTTATTTACTAAAATTTAAGTACATGATAAAAAAAAACACTCAAAATTTTCATTACAACAACAACCAAAGTAATTGAAAAGAAAATTAATCACCATTGTTGATCGAACTCACTTCGTCATAATAAATCTTTTTTTTTCTCTTTTGTTTAAATTCTATTTCTCTGATGTGTTTACTTATTTATTTATTTATTTATTTTATTATATCAAATGCTTCAGAGAACACGTTATTTTTGACCAGTGAACATTGAGATTTAGTATAATTTCGAATTTAATTGAAATGTATTCTAAACTGCATTGTTTATACGATGCGGTAGATGGGGCCGGCAAAATATTTTTATTTTTAATAAACAGTTTTTGCATTAATTTTATAAGAAATTTTATGCTAGAAACTAGAATCTGTGTAATAACAGTTTTGAATTTGTTATAGCGTGCAATTTCATTTTGCATTTGAAAAATTAAAAAAAAAAAAAAAAAAAAAATGTTGATGTTCAAATCAGATACTTCAGACTTTTAATTGTTTGTTGTTGAAAACCATTATAAAATTTAAAAATTTGGCTGCTTCATAAATTCATTATGAATAATTTAACGGAATATAATATCTTATTGATAATTATAGCCAAGTACTATAAGAGTATTTTAAAGAAAGTATATCGATTCAGTTATATTAGATAACTTTAAGACAACTTGTTTGAGTATTATAATTTAATTTTATATGTTTGTATTTACTCCCTTCCATGGCCCAGTCGGTTGGAGCACAGAAATGTGCTTCAATTACGATGTGGTAGTCACGGATTCGATTCCCGTGGGGGGTATAAAATATAACTAAAAAAAATAGCAAAATATTATATATAAAATTTATAATCAATAAAAATAATTAATATTAATAACTAAATTATACTTTATATAACTAAAAATATTACCTATATCAATACCTAATCAATACTCATATATCTCATACAACACAATAACCAAATAAAACAATAAATAATATTGGACAAACACTAATAATAATTACACAATTGTCAACAACTGACAAAAGTGACATGTGGTACCCAGTAAACATAGTAACGTCAGCGACAACTTGCAGAAAAATATGACGTCGTCTTATCACAAAAACGTGTTTCTTCAATTTATCTCTACCTCTACATCAATTTTGTCATGACGATGTCCAACTTTATGTAATTGGGTACGCAACTGAGATGGATCATCGGCTGACGAATATCAATTATTTGGCACTTATCAACATACTCTTATATTAATGTGCCAGAATGGTGAACATGGGCTCCTGACATAGTAAAGCACCAGATATAATTTATTAGAATTGCTTCACTCATCATTCCATCTTAGTTGAAAAATTCATGTTCACGATACTTGGGAGGTTTTTAGCTAAATCACCGATTCCACATGAAATTCGGATTCGTCTAAATAACTTTTTAGAGAAGCACAAAAAAGATCATTCATAACATGTTTGAGGAGGTCTTTGTAGACGCTTGATATTGATTTCATTGCTACTTTTGCTAACTAATCTTTCGCCATTCTGTCCATTCTTGAACATCATCTCTCCAACAACCAATATATTATTTATCGTATGCGTCCCTCATTTCATTGCTACGTTTTTTTATCTCTTAACGTAGAGCCACATATTTCATAAAAAATTTAAAATATAAGCTTAGATTAACACATTTTCATGAGTGAACACTACCGTTTAAAGAAGCATATCATGAGTCTGTTTAAAATCAAGATTCAATATGCTCAATAATATTAAATTAGATTCTTAAATAACAAATATTAATCCCAGAATAACAACATGATCAATATATCTTCTGTAACATATGATTTTAGTAGTTCAAAGAAATTCAGTTCCTGGGGACAGTTCAAATGCGAAGGAGTGAGAACTATCAGATCTAATTGAGAACGTATCCAATTGCCCTATACTTATAAATAAAAAGTGTGTTGAAAAATATGCACAACATTATACACGTATTATAAACGTTATAACAATACACTCTTGGACATAATGTGTTGCTATATAATGTTAACACAAACTAACAAACACATTTTTATTAAAATTAAAGTTAGCGTGTTAAAACAGTTGAAAAATAAAAACAATTTAAAATTTATATACATATAGTGAAACATCTTCCGATTAAAGATAATTAGGTTACCATGCTGAAGTTTTAAATAAAAATGAAGGAATTTACACTATAATTGTATGTATATGTCTTCTGCCCGGCGGTAATCAAAGTTAATCGATAATGAACATTATACAATTATAAAAAAAATCTCATTTCAAAAATAAATATTCTTCTCTTGTATTTGAATAATTTGTAAAAAATGTTTTGCAAAATGTTTTACAAAGAAGAAGATTGCATTGACCAATTCATTGAGGGATTTTTAATTATGTTTACTCTGAAATACAAAGAAAACTAAAAGGTAATAATCTAACGAACTTTTATTTAGTATTTTTCAAAAATTATTTTTTACACAAATATAACAAACACACTTCACAATAAAACTTAACGATTTACTAACGATAAAATTTAACGATTTAATTTAATTGATGATACAGTGATTATGGTCAACAACATATAGAGATCAAAGAAATATAATGGAATTAGAACATTGGGTCAAAAAATTAAGAATGAGAGAGAATTATCCATTCTCAAAAAGTATGCCTATCCTGTCCAGTAACTGTTTTTAATGTGCGGAAAGGTATTGTCAGTAACATACAAAATGTTAGTGTACAAATTTCGTAATCTGATGAAATCAAATATCTTAACATTCACTTGGCTTACATAGCAAAAACATACAACAACTAAGCAAAAGTTAAATGCTACAAAATTTAGATCACTCTACTGGCTTCGATACTGATATATACAATTAGGTGTATACTGAGCCAACGCAATTCGTTGTAGAACTAATTTTATTGTATACAACTGTACCGGTTAATCCTAATTTGCATTATAAAATAAGGTCCTCATTTCCTAATTTACTGTATAAGCCTATTTACAAGTATGTTCTACAATTGTGCATTTCAAGTACACCTAACCATCGATTTACACAGTGGATTGGTAAATCGTACCGGGTAAACTGAAACCGTGTAAATCGAAACCGTGTACATTGAAATCGTGTAATTAAATTCTAATTTTATATTGAAAAAGTATATGTAAATCTAAAGTTTGAATTCAAAAATTGCAAATGTTTGTAGTCTTACCAATATTTCAGCTCGTTATTTAAAATTGCACAACACTAAATCTTTTTCAAGACTAATTTTAAATATAACACTGAGATTAAAATATAAATCCGTACCGTACTGATATTAACTTTTATATATAATATATAGTGTATACTGTATTGTATTTGGATAACATATGTATTCAATATTTATTAAAAGCCTACTCAGATTAAAATTTCAAATTCAACGCTAAAAATTTATTGAGATTAAAATTTGGATAGCTTTTTTGGATTTTTGAATTCTAAATTTGCGCGATAGTTTTAAAGTTTTTTTTTTCAAAAAGTGTTAAACTAGAAATTAGAGCATTTCTCCAGTCGTGTTAAACCGATACCGTACAAATCAAGGGTTAGGCGTACTTAATTACGAGTTAATTATGTTCAAAAAAACCTCAACTAACAGTTCGTGTATAGTTAAGTTTGAAATTAATTTTGATATTCAAAATTCAGCAAAAGGTGAAACTCATATTAGGGTTAAACTTATGACAAGTAAAAAAAATTTGTTTAAAAAGAAGGTGTATTAGTTTTCATCAACATCAAACTATGACGGAACATGGTCCCTATTTCAAAAAATTTTGAAATTAATAGTCAAAATGATAAGTTTCAAAATTCAAATGATAGACAAACGATACAATACCAAAGTCAATTAACATATTAAAGTATCTAGAATATTGAACATGTTGACTAAAAGTAAATAAATTTTTACTTATAACTTCTAAAACAACGTCAATTGTAAAAAAATTGTAAATGGTTTTATCTATTGATTTGGGTTCTATTGAGCTCGATTAAAATGACATAATTCAAAAAATAAACACTTTAGACGTTAATTAAAACGTTGGGCCTGATGGTATTCCAAACTTAATATTTATTTATTTATTTCAAGCTTAAATCAAGCAGTTACAAAAATATTTACTTAAATATAAAGTTAAACAAAATATTATAAATCATTTAAAAATAAATACATTAAATTCATTAACATAAAATCTTAAGAACTAAAAGATTTGTATAGGTGTTCAGATGGTGTGAGAGGGAATGTAAGTTATTTCAATCGTTGATCGAGTTGCTTTTTTAAATCGGTCTTTGAAAGAGAGAGATCAATTAATGTCATATATTTATTTCCCAATATTAACATTCTATTAATAGGTTCATATCTTCCATAGTTTGTCCTATGATGAAACACAGTGAAAAGATTTACGGATCGAAGTCGAGAACTTGTGTTAATATTGATTTTATTAGAAATATAAGGAGATAATATATTACCTTTGACAGTTTGAACAATGAAGATTATATCAGCAATGTCTCTCCTTTTTTGCAAGGTATCAAGATGAATTAAATTGAGTCGATGTTCATAAGGTGGTAGACGAATTGGGTCTTCCCAAGGAAGATTACGCAAGGCAAACCTCAAGAATCTTCTTTGAATTGCTTCGATTCTCTGAATATGAACATCATAGTATGGGGACCATACCTGGCTAGCATATTCCAAGTTAGGCCGAAGCAATGTAATATAAAGGGCTTTAATAATGTACGGATCGCGAAATTCTTTAGACCAACGTTTAACAAAGCCAAGTAAGTAATTGGATTTATTTATTATATGGTTAAAATGTAATTTAAATGTTAACTTATCATCAAAATACACTCCGAGATCTTTAAAAAAGTTAATTTTTGATAGAAATTGTTCATTGAAAGAATAACTATAAGAAATTGGTTGAGAGCGACGTGTAAAGCACATTAAAGCGCATTTCTTAATATTTAACAATAAATTGTTGTTAATGGTCCAATGGAAGAAATTGTCTAGGTCTTTTTGAAGTAAGGCAGAGTCACCAACAGACTTTATTTTTTTTAAAATTTTCATATCGTCTGCGTATATTTGTAATTCACTGTTCTTAATCATAGAGGTTACATCATTTACCGAAATAATAAATAGAAGAGGTCCCAAGTGACTACCTTGGGGTACACCAGAGTTTGCTACAAAAGAAGTCGATCGAGATGACCTAAATAAAACATTATATGATCTATCAGCTAAATAAGAACTAATCCATTTTATAAAAAGTAAAGGAAAACCTAATTTTTTTAATTTAAGCAATATAATGCTGTGAGGCAAAATATCAAAAGCTTTGCTTAAATCAGTGTAAATCACATCTGTTTGAAGACCTTCCTCCATATTGTTTATAAAAATTGAGGTTGACTCAACAAGGTTTGTTACTACGGATTTACTTTTTATAAAACCATGTTGGTTATGGATTAAAAAAGAAGTACAGTGATAATAAACTGAATCAAAAACAATTAATTCGAAAACTTTAGGAATTGATGACAATTTGGCAATTGGACGATAATTAACCACATCATCTTTAGAATCTTTTTTATGGATAGGTCTTATTTTAAGACTTTAAGATAAGTCTTTAAGACTTTTTCCAAAGGGAAGGGAAAGTACCTGATTGTAAAGAAAGATTAAACAGAAAAGAAAGCGGAGATGCAAGTGTATTACAACAATTTTTTAATATATATTCAGGAATACCATCTGGACCAGGGAAAGAGTTGTTACTAAGATTTTTTAAGTATTTCAGTACAAGACTATCATTTATAGTCAAGTTAACAAAGGTAGTTTTTGAGTATCTATCCAAATAATTGAAATGGCTTTCGTCAGCTATAAAAACGGCGGGAGAGTAGGAAGATGCAAAAAAATCACAAAAAAACTCCGATATAGTCTTTGCCTCGTTACTAGTTTGATTATTAAATTTCATAAATGTCGGGAATGATCACTTTTCCTTTTTGAATTGACATAATTCCAGAAAACTTTAGGATTACTAATAATTTCAGACGATATATTCGTAATGTAATTATTGTACATAGCTTCAGAGGTTAGTTTAAACTCATCATATAGACATTTGAAGTTACAATTGCAAATTTTCTTCTTATAAAAGAGTTTATCCATTTGATGTCCGCATTAAATGGAGCACCCTTTATAAAGAAGAAAGAGGTATCATTACTGGAATTCACTACCGGAAATTTTCTATTAATTTCTTGATGGAATTTTACTTTTTTTACTTTTTGTGACCCTGGTTTAATGCTGACCTGGTTTAAATCAAGCTGATGAATTCTTTTATCCCATTCCTCTTTAGACCATGTTGTACCAAATCTAATTATTTTTGGTTGTTCGGTACTCTGTGTTGCTTGGGCTCTGGGTGGAGAAGTAGGTTGCAACAGAATTTCACTCGATTTTTCCGTTAGAAGCTCCGTCATTAACGATGGAGCATGTTGATCAGAGGATTCATGTTTTGATAAAACCGAATTTAAATTAAAGCACAAATTGTCTAGTTTTAAGCTAAATTCTTGACTAAGATTATCCATTTCTGTTATTACTTTATTATGATCTACTAGTGTGTTTTGTTGGAGTAAGGTAGCAGACTCATAAATTGAAGTATTTAGTGTACTAATTATATTGTGTAAGTATTTTTGTTCCGACATCATACCTCCAAATAAATTACGTATCTCCCCAATATGTGCAGAAAACTTTGAGGAAATGGACTCATCTATATATTTTTTGAATTCCTCAAAATTACAGGAATTCTTCGGCTCTCTATTTTCAAACGATAGAATAACGTCATTATGTATATTATTTAAGAGTGTTGATGTTTTCTTTGAATCATCACTTATCTTAGAAATAAGGCTATCAAGGCGTTTTGCGGTTTCTCTGCTGTTGTCTGCATTTATTCTAAGTTCCGCTGCTTGTTTCTTAATAATGCTGTCTTTATCAACCGTTATGGAATTTAGCATATTACTAATTTTGTCATACATAGAACTTATTTGGTGTTCTGTTTGTTGACATTCAAGGCAAATAAAATATTCCTCAAGCGAAGGGTGATACCAATCTCTCGCAGCTCCAATACATGATCCATGCATACGACGGCCACAAAACCCCTTGCAAATGACAATATTTGAAAATTTGTCAAAAACACTGCAGGCTGGCATGTCACATTTAAAACTCATTTTTTTTTTTTTAGTATTCAGCAAAATGTTCACGATAATTACTAAATCAGCAAATTGTGTAAATTTTATAATTCAAAGTAAAAATAAAAACTTTTTAAATTATTTAAATGGAACGAGCCAAAAAAAAAAACACGTCTTTTAAATTATAAAAATGATTATTCAGCAAAATGTTCACGATAATTACTAGTTAAATCAGCAAATTGTGCAAATTTTGTAATTCAAAATAAAAATAAAAAAAGAAAAACTTTTTAAATTATTTAAATGGAACGAGCGAATAAAAAACACGTCTTTACAGTAAGAAAGTACGATTGGTAATGTTAAAGAGATGTTGTCAAAGTTGGCTAGAACCTTTAGTTATATTATTTAATAAATTGTTAAAGGAAGGACTATATCTATTAATGATTGAAAATATTCCAATATTGTGCCTATATTCAAATCGGGATCTAAGTTAGTTGTGGAAAACTATAGACCAATCGCTAAATTATCTGCAGTTCCAAAACTGTCTAACTACTGATAAACTTTACTTCCAAATTAAAACAAATATTGGCTTTTCAGCATGGTTTTTTGTCAGGGAAATCGACAACAAGAAACATGTCAATTTTTCTTAATAAAGTCATAAATTCTAGCTTTAGGAATATATGGTACACTCCATAAATGGATTCAGTCATATCTCACTGGTCGTACACTCTCAGTTAAGATTTCAAATTCAAACTCATATATACTTTCAGCAACATCAGGTTTTCCCCAAGGTACCCACATGGGACCATTATTATTTTTACTTTACATGAATGATGTGAATATCGGATTAAAAAATTCAATTTTATCATTTGTTGATGAATCTAAATTATATTCAATTATTCAAAGTTATGAAGATTGCCTTCACTACAGGAGGATATCGAAAATTTCTATTCCTGGTGTAAGTTAAATGGATTTCAATGAAATATTAAAAAATGTAAACTTATGAGATTCCACAAATCTTCTAATATAATTAAATTTAACTATAAAATTAACCACTCCGTTATAAATCGGGTTAACGTAATCAAAGATTTAGGAATTATTCTAGAGTTAAATAACTTTTAATCCACATATAGATTATATAATATCTAAAGCTTTCTCCATTCTTGGCTTCATAAAACGTAATTTTCGAACATTTTCTGATTCATACAGTTTTAAATCTTTGTACACATCTCTGGTACGACCACATATCGAATATGCTTCTCCCATTTGGATGCCATCTTATGACAAGCACATTAAAAGAATTGAGTCTATTCAAAAAAATATGATAAAATTCTGCTTTCGTAATTTTAATTGGCAACAAAATGCTACAAGCTACAAATCTAAATGTCAACTAATTGATATTTCTACATTGGAAGTAAGAAGAAATGTAGCGGCAGTAATGTTTTGCTATGATACCTTGTCAAGTAAAATTAATTGCCCTCAAATTCTAAAGCATATATATGCACCAGCACGAGAGATTCGTTCTCGAAGATTTCTGTACCTAGATGCACACAGAACAAACTATGGTTTTTCAGAACCGATAGTCAAATCACAAAAATTATTTAATTCTTGTTTCTCTGTTATCGATTTTAATGATGTAAGAGAAATTGTTAGAAGAAATAATTCTAATTGTAATTTATTATTTAGTTTATCGATATTCATTAGGTATTAGTTATTTTTAACATTAAATAATATTTTTATTTTTATTTTTGCTTTACTAATTATTTTTAATCATTATAAAATGTTTATTTTTCAATTAAGTATGTATTTGGAATGAACTTTAGTTCCTAAGTAATATCTGTAAGGGTTAATTTCCCAGTAGATAAATAAATAAATAAAATTCTACTTTACAAATTACACATCACTTTCAATATAGTCTATACAATCTCTTTGTTCTTATGCACCAGTGTTTATTTTGGGTTCTTTCTTGTTCCAGAATATTTTTCAACATGTCACTATCTATGGTTGTCAACAATTTGACTCAATAATACTAGCTCATTCAGACAGTTTTTTTTTTTTTAAATGTGGATTTCAGTTCTTAAACATGTGCCGCGCTGTACCAACGAAGTCTGGTGAATTAAATTTTCAAAATTCAAATTTTACACAACACAAAATCGGAAAGCGAAATTTTATATGCAACAAATGAAACGATATAAAAATCATTGCATAAATTTAGGCAAACTTGACAGCTTTTACTAACTCGAAAAAAATTTTCCCTTTATTTTTTTAATCTCAAATAGGTATTGAAGTTAAGAGCTAAAAAAAGCCAAATTAACAGAAAACATTTTTACTTGTTTAAAAATATTTTTTTTTAGCTTTTTTTGTTAAATTAATTTTTTTTTATTCTAATAGATACACCTGTCTGCATTTCATGTTTGAAAATTTATCGTTGAATTTTAAAAATTTGCTACAATTTTTTTTAGTACTAAAATCTGTTAAAATTTTCATAGGGTGTTTGTAATATGTTTCATTTTTTTTGTATTACACAATATTATTAGAATTGATTTTTCATCTCAGAGCACTTTTTTATCTAAATTTGTTGAAATTAAATTGAATCATACAGTTTAGTGGCAAGTTCAACCGTATCAAATTTATTTGATTAACAATTAGAAAATAAATATGAATAATTATTCTCGTTTAGTTTAGAATTAATCCATAAAATCAATATTTTATCCTTTATTATTAAATTTAATCAAAATCTGAAAATTTAATTGAATAACGCCATATACAACATAGATAATATGAATCTAATCAAAATTTAAAAGTAAATTTAAATTTGTTATACTAATTATTAGAACAACAATATTACAGAAATTTATACATTAAAAAGAGAAGAACAATTGCGGAAAAAAAACGATTATGACTGGTATTCCTCTTGTTAGATCGGTCATAGTATAAAATAGAATGATTAATTAAAATTGTATATGAATCTTACTTAAATTTACATAAAACTTCTAATATAGGCTTTTATACAAAAAAAAAAAGTTCTAGGTACCAATTATGGTGATAAAGAAGGCCAATAATATAATTTTATATAACAGTTTTGAAAATAAGGTGCTCTGTGGTGTACAGCGGCGGATTAACAATTTGTGGGCTCCAAAATCGACCAAACCAAAATATATGTAAAATGTAAAGTATACAAATAAAAATATAAATTTGGAAAAAATATAAATTCATTTTAATTCATTTTATGTGATTAATATTTAATTAAATTTTTTGTTTCCGGCATTTTTTATTGGCAAATTCTCTTATTGCTTCATCATAAAACACTGATTTAGTTATGTCATTTTCAATTGGCAAAATTGAAAGATAATTAAATCTCTCCTTCAGCATTGTAGTGAGATATTTATTTTTAATAAATGTATATTTTGAAAAGGCTCTTTCGGCCTGACAACTGTTTATTGGTAGAGTTAGAAATATTTTAAATGTCGTATATAGATTTGGAAAAACAATAATTTCAACATAGTGGAACAGTTTGTTCGATTTTCCTTTTCATTTGTAATTTTAAGATATTCTCTAAATTGTGTACATTCGTTAAGTAGTTCTTTCAGAATTATCATTCTTTCATTCTATTTATTTGCTTGTATACGCTACCTCTTTTTGATAATTCGGTAGTTAAACAATCGAATAATACATTGAATACCTATATCCGAAACTTATCCTTGCCATCAAGTACATCAGTACCCCTTTCACGATTCGAAAAATTTTTTGTCCTTACCCGTTTTTTTTAAATCATTATAATTTTCCATAATTTCTTTATTCAAATTTTATGCTGTTACTTCGTATTCAGCCATTTTTTGTTCTGAATTTTCCCGAAATTGTCTTACAAATAATTCTAATGTAAAAATTAAATCTAATGTAAAAATTAAATCATAACCTTCAGAAACATCTAGGACGGGGGTTTGCAGCTTTTTGCTTACTTTGTTAAAACGTTCAAGAACTTCCTCCCAAATTAATGTCAAAATTGCATTTTCAGGTTTTATTACTTTTTTAAATAAAATAATTGTTTCTTTTACAATCAATTTTTATTCGCTTTCTTCATAAATATATTTAAGAGTTTTTAAAATATCCCTGGAGCCATTTTTTATTGCTTTAACTGATTCATGATGCATTGACCATCTTGTAATACTTAAACTTTTTGAAGAAAATTGTAATTTAGCATATTTCTTAAAAAAAGTCCCACCTGTGCGGCGATGCAGAAAAAAATACGTATAATCGTTGCAAAATCCCAAAGTAATCAATAATTGGTGCTACTATACTAACTGCTTCTACCCCTACCAAATTTAGAGAATTAGCTGCACAAGGTACAAAATCAGCATATTTGTTAATCTCCTTTAAACGTGCTTGTAGTCTGGTATGTTATCAAATTCTGAAATTAGTTCAATAAGTCTCATAAAGTTTCCATTACGCGGTGAGCCGAGAACAAGTTTCATCATTGCGCATTCAAACTCATTGCTCTAACGGGAAATCTAAAGATTATACATCAATATATGAACAAAAAAATTTGTTTTTTCTTATTTTCATTTTTTTTTAGTTTTTTTAATTTTTTAGAATTGGAACTAGATATAAAACTGAAAGCGATCGGAGCCCTTTTTACCGGGCCCTGAAGCTGCAGCTTCATTACCGTATAGGTAGATTCGCGCTTGATGGTGTAGTTGCACCAACGGGTACAGTATACACAATAAAAATCTCTAGCGTTGGACAGTCTATTGATCTACTCAGATTGAATAAATTAAAAATTTTGTAAACAGCAAAACACGAGTCAAGACTATTAATTTACGAGATGAATTCCACGAATATCATGGAATCAATAATTCGTAACTCTACTAGTTGATCATAATTCAAATAGAAAATTCTTATGAAATTATTGCTATAACAGTTTTCTATCATGGGGAAACCGGAATTATTGCGTTAATAGCCTTCCTCTATGAAAGCTGTTACAATAATAACTTTTGACACACACGAACGAAAATTAGTGAAAAAATAAGTTATTAATCGATATAACATAGATTGGTTTTAATGAAATAAAGTAGATAGCTTTCAGTACTATTTTTAATAAAACAGGATATGTCGAATACTTATAAAGTGTTTCAAATATTTCAATTTTTTTCTGTAACCCCGCACCACTCCCTTTAACTCTATAACTTTCATAACTTCAAATAAGTTTAAATTTTATTTCGTATAATAATGTTTTACTTCCTAATTAGTTTTTTTTTTTTTTTTTTTTTTATGATCTTGACAGTAACTTAGGTAGAATCACCTTTTCGTGCTTAATAAGGTACGGTACTGCAATTTTACACTACAATATCTACAATAATTTGAGTATTTATTTTAACAAATTACTGGCTTATCTACTCATTAAATGTGGAAAACTACTATATTGTCAGGAACTAAGCCTTCTTAAATAGAATAGTAAATAGTTACAGTAAATTTGTTGTCATAAGGTGATGTGCCATGATAACGGTACATTTGAAAGCTTATTTTCATATATTTGCATGTGTTTTTCTTATTATATATTGAGAAAGACCTAAATATTTACCAAATCGCTACTATTTACAAATTAACATATTTAATATTTTCAACGGATATATATTTTCTCTTATATTATCCTCTTTTCTCAATGTAAATATTAACAATTATGTTTATTAATCGGTATCCGTCATCTGAATTTGAACAGTTATGAGTTGTGCTTAGTCCCATAAAAATACAAATTTTGTTAGCTAAATCAATATAAAATTTCGACTTAAAGAAAAGTAAGAACAGTAACGCACATTATTCACCCAGAGCACTGATAATACATTTTCCTACATACACACAGGTATTGAACAAAGCAAAACAAGTAAATTTACATTAAAGAAAAACACAGTTACAATAATTGCCTTGAAGCAAAAAATTTGTTTTGAAAATAATTTTATTAAACAGATTAAAAAATGCACACTAGCTAATATTGATCTTTTATCACCTATTAGATTATTACAATATACCAAACCTGTTGATTGTTGTTGTATAAGTTCAATGTGTTTAAAATGTAACTCATAAAAAATGCTTAAAAACATTTAAATTGCAACCATATAAATTACATAACAATAGACTAATAGAAAGGGCAAATGACAAGAATAGGTATTGGTTTGCAAATGATACAAGTTTTTTTTTTCTTTTGTATAAGATTCAATACAAAAAGCACCAAATAAATTAGTTTTTATTTTTTGGAAATGCACGTGACCACTACTCGCATATATATGAATACAAAACATTCAACTAGATTAGCATTAATTACAATTCACATTCATAACAATCGTAACATAAGGATTTCAATAAAGAGTGTTTCAATTATCGAAGTGGAACTGGAAAATTTTATTTAAACGGTCATACAAATCCGGGGTTATTAAAAATTAATTTTATTAAAAGACTTGAACATAAACGGAAAAGTTAAATGTGAAAGCCTATGTGAAAGTTAAATATGTACATGTCGAAGCTGCAGATAAAGATTTGACTTCAAAACAAACAATAAAAATTGTGTGTGAAATTTTCCGAGATAATCGACGTTTTTCACAAAAATATCTGATTTTTATAAAAAAAATAAATGTAAGTTGAAAGAGTTATTACTCAAAACAGGTAAGTATGATATTTGGAAAATACTTTTAGTTAGATACACCAATTCTATAAAAAGTTCATATAATAAAATATTGTCCTAGCTTTGCATATCTTCGAAACTGTAGGTAATTAATATTTGTTAGAGTTTAGATTTTTAATCCAATTTTCTATAATCCTCTGCAGAACTCTTATCTAGAACCGGAGTGGGCAGATTTTAAGTGGGAAAGGAGCCGTTATTTTGAAATTAAAAAAAAGTTTGTTAACTGAATCGAGGGTGCTTTATCGATTGGTGATATTTTCAACTTCAGGAAAAGGGTTTTTTAAGCTCAAGTTTCGCTGAAATTGGCCGAAATCGAGATTTTCAAATGAGAAGGGGTACTTTTTTATGCATCTTCACAGGGATTCTACGTCAAAAAATGAGAAAACTTGTGTAAAGTAAATTATTTTTTAATTTATTTTCGTTTTTTTGTTTAAACTTTGTTTAAACTTTGTAAGAACCCAAAACTGAGGTAAAAATATGATAACATATAAAACAAATTTATTTATAAAAGTGATTATCATTAATTTTAGTTTACCAAATGAAAATATTGAGCATTTTTGTTTTATTGTTATTAATTTTTATTTGTTTTATTGTTTAACCCGATTCAGGATAACAGGATTCATGACCGAGGGTACCCCGGTTCGAACCCCGGTTGGTGGCGATTTATAAAAAAAAAGTCCATCATTAAATTTGTCAATTAAAAATTCGAGATTAATCGAATGGAAATCATTAATTGAGATCGAACCGCTAATAAGGTAGCGCCACGTTGTTTCTAGGCAGCGTTAGATGGTTACTCCATCTCCTAGGACCGGTTACTGTAGGCCAATCACCTGCATAATCGGTAAATCAATGGATTCGAAATAATAAAAGAAGAAGCCTCGGATACACGAATGACTACTTGTTATTAATTTTAAAGAAAAATACTAGAAAAACAAAAAAAAATCATTTAAAATAATTTTCTTATTTTTTATCGTAGAATCTGAATTTGCATTAAAAAGTACGCTTTCCCATTTGAAAATCTCGATTTCGGCCAGTTTTAAAAAGCTCTGGAACACCCGGTATAATATAATATACTTATTACCTATAAAACACATATTTTCGTATGATGTGAGTCTGAAAATAGCTTTTAATAATTTCAATTGATTCTAAAACAAATTTGTTAATATGTTTCGACAAAATTCATCTTTCACATTGAATACGGTATCAATATGGTATTCCTGAAAAACTTTTTACCCCTAAATTCTTTACAATAACACCAAATAATTTTTTGTCAGTGCATCAAGAGTAGGTTTATAGTAGTTAAGTCTACTCCATCCAAATATACAATAAATGCTAATAAACAAATATACATGGCTCTGTGGCAGAATTAACAGACTAAATAAAACTGGTATAGGTTATGGTATGTTTATAATAAAATAATTAGACGTCTGTTTTATTCTGTTGTCCGAGCAATAAGGTCAGATTTTATTTTTCTCATTTTACATTTCTATATTCTACTGCATTATCTACTGAACTTTACCTACTAATTTAATCTAGCCAACTTTATTTACATTAAGTCACTGCAAAGCCATTTCGAGAAGTTGTTAAATAATTCAAGAGCAGAAGACTTACATCGAATTTAAGAAACCTTAATTATTTTAATCTTATCTTAAAACTGGTTGGAATTTGACAAGGGAAAAATTGATAATTAACAAATCGTAAAACCCACATTGAAAAATTGATCATCACTCCATTAAGTTTTTTTGGTTGTTCCGAACCAAATTTTTGGATGATGGATAATCCCGAGCTTTATAATTTGATGATTTTATGCCCAGAAATATTTAAACCTTAAAATTATGCATGCGGAAAATTCCAGGAAAATTCATCTGCGTTTATTAGAGTTTTAAAATGTCCTTAAAAAATCTTGAGGTATGTAGAGTTTTAGTCTTCTTTCATTTACAGTATTTCAGTATAGCTGAAATTTAAATATCAATATGTAAGCTGCTGTCTGTTCTCAATTCAATATTTTCAGGTTAGCATTCAAATTATTTTGCTCCATTTGAGAACTGTTAATTAAATAAATAAATAGTTAATTCATATTTCTGTATGTACTTGTTTCTGAACTGCTTATTTTTGTATTGTACGTGTTTTTGTCCCATCAGCATTTAAATGCAAACTCAGATAACTTTCATTTACTGCTTCCTGCTGAATTTTGTTATTTTAAAATTGATCTGGCAGACATGCGCTTATGTGTTTCTTCTATACTAGGAAATGTGATATACACATTATTTGTTATAATTTTAAATATCCGAGTCTTTAACCATTTTGGTATTTTTTAAAATCTCAACAAACTACTGTGGTTCAACAGCACCATTAAATTTTTATTTGAGTTAAATTTGAATTTTGATCCTGAAAATGTATGTTGAAACACCTATTGCTTACAACATCCATAAAAATGTGGAATTTTAAATTAACTTTAAAATTATCAAAATAATTTTTTAAATTATGAAATCGATAAACCAAAGTATTGAAAGGGTTTCGATTCAATGATTTTATGTTGAAATTTACTCCATCTATTCTAAAACCTGGCAATATAAAAACTCAAAAATCCAAATACAATAATAATTTATTCTCATTATTGGTTAGTACAACAAATGTATCTACCTATGTGGGATGCAGATTTAATTATTAAAAGATTGATTTAATTAATTGACCTTTGATTTTAATATTGATAAATTGTTGTGAATTGCCAATTATAGATGCTACTCCAAACTAGAATCTTTATTCTATCATAATAAAAACAAAAATGTTTCCACAAAACACTTACAGAAATGATTTAATATTCAAAATTAGAATTTTAGATATTAATTTCAGAATTTACTTTTATTGTCATAAAATTACTTTAACTGGTTAATTATTTTAGATTGTCTGACGCAATCTGAACATTAGTACTTGTTTTCCATATAGTTTGTTAAAAACAAGAAATTAAAATTTTTGATTATATAATTTTGAAATTTTGAAATTATTTCATTTTGAATGGTGCAAATTCAACAAATATAAACTTCACCAACAGAAAAAAAACAAATGGGGGGCAGTCAAAGCAAATAAAGTTGTTATATCACACGAAAGCACATCACAAGACCTAAGTATAAAACTGTATACCAAACTTCGTTGGAAAAAATATTTTAGTAAAAAGAAAAAGGAACTAGAACACTCATACAGAAAGGTATTTTAGCTACTCTCGGTTGAAAATTTATCACATACAACAAAGTCTTAATATATAATCAAGTATTCAAGCCAGTCTGGCCTTACGGTATTCAATTCTATACACAAAGTATTCAAAAAATAATATATAAAAATAAATATATTTCCACTTTCTATTATGTTCTTTCGTTTCGTGAATATAAACTTCAGTGGTTTGAAAGCTTAATCATATACACTAAAATCGAAAAAACCGGGATGATCATATATTCAATGTTGCAAAAAACAGCCAAATGTTTAGGTTTTCTAAACTGGTTTAAGGCTTACTTCTCCTCTTGTAACCTCTTGAATATCTAGCAAACTTTCATACAACCTCAAAATGGAGTACAATTCCCACATATGAGCTGGCGCTTCTAGTAATACGTTAAAACATTTTGATAAAGTTCAAAAACGGGTTATTTGTCTTATCAATCACAAACAAACTCACTGCTCATTTTTTCCCTCTTGGACAACGTCGTGTATTATCGGAAATATCTCACTTTTTAATAGATATTTCGTAGCACATGCTTCGTGGAATTTAAATCTGTATTACCTCGGTTTAAGCGCTTCCCTCATGAAACACGCTCATCACTACACCGTATAAATCTCTAAATGGTAGAAGACAAGCTATGGAAATTCACTTATAACCTCAACATCCCGAATGTGTTAAACTAAAATCCTTTATCATTCAAAAAAGTCCTATTGGTTTTTGTTGAATTCAAAATTATTTCATAAAAATAAGTCTGACTTAAAAAAAAATGTTTACTCATATTTAACTAGTTTGAAATATGAATTGAGTATTAGTTTGAAGTACTTTTGGTGTGTTAAAATCCCACAGTATAGTTTGGCAATCTCGATCAAGTGAGATTGATTATCAAATCATTCAGAAAATAATTCTGACAAACTTTATACACCTTTTTTAATTCAAATTCTTAGTTATTAAGAGCACTATAACTTCTAGAGCTGTTTATCAGCTCGTATTTAACCCTAATTAATCTGCGTGTATAAACGAACACATGAAATACTGCGAAGTGACTCTGAGGCACAAATGTAAAATTACTTTTAGAATTATGAAAAAGAAGCCTGTTAATAAACATTTAAGAAGCATGAAAATAAACATTTAATTAAATAAATAATTAATATGTATAAAATAATTTATAATCAACAAAATAATATTTGAAGCTATACAACATATATCAATGAAATTGTAAAATATTGCAACAGGCCAGCTATTAGTCTTAATTCGTACCGAAAATGCATGTCCCATTTGGTTTAAAGTATCTACCCCAACCTTTGTTGAATTATAATATTTTATGATAGAAGATTCTGTTAACAGATTTAAGAACACATAAATTTTTTTTTCGGATCATAACTTACAAGACTGATAGCATGAGTCTCAATATAATCTACAAGTTTCCATTTATTATTATGATCTCGTATAGCTTCCAGATTTGTATTATTCACAATTTAATTTATAGAAGTAGCATCAAAAATTATTAAAAAACATCTATATGTTCTCCTATATATATGTTCCTGGTGATAACACTACTTTGCTTAACCCTCCGCTATAATATGGGCTCTAGTTCTGCCCTGATTATATAGCAAATTTTCCATTCCATCTATACCTATAAAAATTTTTGCTGCAAGAACTTTTGCAAACTAGTTATTGTTATCACTGAAATCTTGTTCATCTTCTCCTTCTGAATCAGAAGATTCCCATTCATCATTACTATCGTACTTCAATAGAATCATTATCATCAGATTCACATATTGTCGGACGTATTTGCTCCACTGTTATGATATATTTTATAGATATTATAATATAGATAATAAATTCGATGAAAGATAAACAAAAAATTTGTAGAGTTAGTTTTGTATAACATTCTTTTGAAAGCAAATAAAGGCGAAAATACTGACGAATTATAATATAATGCATTTACAAATTCTCTGCATCTGTTAGAAAAATATATGTACAGTTAAAATTACAAATATGCACTTTTTCTGAGAAACTACATAGCCTACTATTGTAAAACAAACCTTTTTTTATAATTTTCTATATAATATTACTTTGAATTTACCTTTTTCTTTGCAAATTTCAATATGCTTAGCAGCCTCATCGCAGTACCTTCTTAAGCTGCATTTTTGTAAAACGCCCAATACAAAAGTATACGTATCTTATAACAAAAAAAATTATATTTTTACATAAGTACTGAATAAGTAATAGAATACATAACACCATATAAACGATAAGAATGATATTTTAATGAAATTAAATTAAAATTAAATAAAATGTGCCTCAAAGACACGTCGTAGGTTAATTAGGGTTAATACGTTTTTTAAATTTTAGTAATGCACTTTCTTCATTATTCGTTTCTGATATTAAGTTGTATTGATGTCACGTTTTAGATTTGATTGCTCATATCTTTTGTTTCAAAAATTGTTAGATTAGTTTTTTGTTACTAAGGATTGAATATTTGAAGATTTCGGTTGAGTTTGTAATTTGAAAAAGGGAGATACGAATTGTTGCAATGCTGAAATATTTATTACAGAATAATACGAGATAATGATAAAACATAATTGCTCGGAAGAACTTTGCTGTAAAAAATTTCAATTGGTTTGTGAAACCATTTTTTCTGTTTATTATTACATTGTCTGTAACTAAGGCAAAACCATCTTTTCGCATATTAATTACAGTATTACTAAAAATATTCAAGTCAATTGTAGTTGTCAGTTATCAAGTATTATTTTTCAGTATTTATTTTTGAAACTAGTCAAAAATTCTGTTTCGTCCTATCGTGGTTGTCAGAACTATCAGTTTTTTTGATCGATTGTGAATTTTATTAAACGTCACTGATAAATTGGTATCGTGGAGCTTAAAATTTGTCATATTTTCTGTACATTTTCTATATTCTGTATCAGTTAAAATTTTTCAAATAATAAAAATAAATTTACAGAAAAATGACATATAGACATAATTTTAAAATTGCCAAAAAAAATTCATTTATTAAAAAAAACTTTAAGTATAATTTTAAAATAAAAAAAAAAAATTAATTTTTAATTGGTTTTGTTTTTTTTTTTTGTTAATATGAATTAATTTTATATTTTCTATAAATAGGTTTTTGATATAGTAAATAAAAAACTGTTAGTTTGATTTAATTATATTGTTTTTAATTTGATTTACATTTATTAACAATGATTTGATTTAAATATATTATAACAGTGGATCCTATACAGATTAATCTGCGGGCCAACTTTACAGATCTTCTTCCTTTTCGAAATGTGGACCTTTTTTATTAAATTTTATTTACATTTGATTTATATTTTATTTCCCGAAACCGCCTTTTGTTTACTGAAAACAAAAAAGTATTCAAACTTATTTTATTTCACTTATATTTTTGTCTTTTATATGAAATATTTTATTTTATTTAATATAAATTTACACTTGTATTTTATTTCACAAAACTGAACAAAAAAATAACTAAAACTCATCAGTAGGTATTTATAGTGTTAGACTACCTATACAACACCTGATTTTTATTTTTATTGATTTTATAACTTACTATAAGATGTCATTAGTACATCTGTGAGTTATAAAAATCAACCAAAATTTCACCGTAAAATGTATTATAACTATAAAATAAATTTATGTAATTATAAATTTAATTAGAAATTATTAAAATTTCCATAGCATTTTACTTTTAATAAAAAGAACAAGATCGATTTATTTATTTTCAATATTTGAAGAATGATACATTGATATAAATTTATATCACCATTGTATCTATAAATATTACTTACTTATAGTAAGAGTTTTTAGTTTAAAATTACTTTTAGGAATTGTTTCGTTCATCATAACACTACTAGAATTCATTAAAGTTAATTTAAACATTTATTCAATGAATCAGCTGGTTTTTGAAAAGTCAAACTATAAGGATTCACAATAACAAATTTTTGTCAAAAAATTTATCAGTATCAGTTCACGATTCACTTTCTAATAAATTTTTCAGTTATCAGATTTCTGACCACTGACAATCACGATAAACCTGATTAATTACATAAAATATTTTGGTTCGTTATGATTACATGTTGATTACTTGTTGGTGCATTGATGTACTATTTCTACGACCTCCTATATGTTATCAAACAGTAATTAATTTATATATTTGGTGAGATAAATCATTGTTCTTGTACTTATTACTCAGAGAAGTTGTCCACGACATCAGTTATATAATGAGGATTTAATAATTTCTTCTTAATTCAGAAATTATTGCTTATTGCAATATACGTTTCTCAAATTTGGGTCGCAGACTATCCGTGTTTTATTAACAAAAAATAAATTTTTATAAAGCTAAATTCACTAATAAAAAAATTAATAAAAACTAATTTTATTAGATTATAAAGTTTTCTGATTGAAAACTAAATAAAACAGAATTTATAACTTTCATATATTCTAAACTGAACTTTAGAACTGGTTTTATTTTTTTTTTTTTTTTTTACTAATTTGAATATTCTTATTTTTAACGACATACCAGAAAACTTTCTAATTTTTTCATTAGTTTAGTATTTAAAAAAACATTAATTCTAATATAATTTATTACCCATTAAGAGTTTCAGAAGATGTTCTATTTCATAATATCACCACGTGAATATTTTTTGATAAAGGGAATTGATTAACTAATTCAAATGTGAAGAGCTACATCGCTATTTTAGAATAGCTTCATAAAGTTCTATTTTATATTGTAGAGCTTATCACATCTATATTGTATTTTGATGAAGAAAGCATTTTAGACTGAATGTCGTCGAACAGAATATAAAAACGTATACATATATGGAAGATAATCTTACTTTACAAAAGAAAAAATAGTGAAACGAATACCAGAGCTAGCTAGGCTGTCTAAGTGGGAGATGATTTTCCAAATCAATCAAATTATTATTATCGTATTACTTAATTAAAAAACCTCAATGAATGATTGTCAACTGTATTAACATAAATTACGATTATTTTCTTGCTATTGTTATTAACAATTAAATCATTCCAATTATTGATTCAATCCGCACACAACTGCAACCACTGCAACAACTTTATTTTTAGCAAGAACTCTATTCACAGAGTCAATTCCGTGACAAGATATATTTTTTCAATTCACATGATTTGAGCATCTTCTTCTTATATTGCTAATTCACTACTGGATGTTAAGCGATCACTCAACTCATCACTGTGAGCTTGCTATGATGTTGGCAGACTCTTCTCTATATCTTGAACTGTGAGCCAGTTCTCCTACAGTTCTGATACCTGTCCTCGAATGTTTCTAAGCCATGACATTTGCTTTCTTGCCAATCTTGCCTTGTATAATCAATTGAAGTAGACTACTTAGTTCGTACTTCGGCTTTGTATCACGAGACCAAAGTAACCAAAGTAGCTTACTTTTCTACGTTTGACATTTCAGTATTCTACGATAACACCACATTTCGGAAGCTTCTAATTTTTTTTAGTACAACCACTTTCAACGTCCACGTACCGTAATTTAAGTTTGATGTTTATTTCTCGGTTAAATTTTTATATTTTATAAAGGAGCTTCTTGCCACTTCGTTTCTACATTTTAATTGCTTATCTGACGTCCAGCTTTCACCGAGATAACAGCCCAGATATCTAAAGCTAGAAACGCGTTCAATGGGTTCATTGTTGATTGTGATAACAACAATTATTCTTCGCGTTGTTTTGCTTACTGACTTTTATAAACTTTTTTTTTTTGTTTTTTGGTGTTCATGTAAATGCCGGAATATTTGCTATTGTTCGTTGTCTTTGTCAACTAGATATTGCAAATCATCCAAGTTGTCAGCTATTATATGGCTGTGTCATCCACGTATCGGATATTTTTGATGTAGTTTGCTTCTACTTTGATTCCTCTGTCTATTAAATTAGTTGCATCTTGAAAAATATGTGGAGAGTGCAAGTTAAACACCAGTGGAAACAAAATACACCCTTGTCGGACTCATCTATTTTTTTTCAGGTTAAATGTTACTCGATTGTTGACTTTAATCTCCGCAATTTGATTCCAATAGAGGTTGCTAATTCATTGTACGTCCTTACTACGTAGTTACATATTTCTGAAGATGCTCTTATTATTTTGTCGTGTTGTACTCGATCAAACGCTTTTTCATAATCTGGGAAGCATAATTGTTCTATTCGACATATTTTGCAATTTTACACTAGAGTGTATATGCTAAAAAGAGCTTCTCGTGTTCTCATTTTTTCTTTGATTCCGAACTGTGTGCTTCTCTTTGTTGATTCCCATATTTTCTGTAACCGACTTTGTATGGTTTTAAGGAATATCTTATTAATCTGTCTTATTAATCTACATCTTTTGGCGTTGTTCTTTTTTGGAAAAACAATAAAAGTTAGCTTTAACCAGTCCTCAGGACAAACTCTGCTATCATAAATATTTTTGAACACTTTTACCAGAATATTTATATTATCATCGTCCATTAACTTAAAGATTTCGTTTACCAATTCGTCAGAGCCAACCGCTCTGTTGCTTTTAGACGCTTTTATTGAATTTATAATTTCTTCTTCAGTGATAGAAGGACCCGACAATTATTGTGTTTACTAACTAATTTAATTAAATTTCCATTTCTTGAGTACCTTTATGAAAAATTTATAATTATCTAGATTCTAAACCAACGAAGGACTTATTTATTTTTTAATAATTCCTCTAATCTAAGACAATAAAATATTTAAAAATTTTTGAATTCAATTGATTCAATTTTTTTTTTTACAACTTTCTTTATAAATTGGTAAACTATGCTTATATACACATTTATTAAAAAAATTATTTGTGCAATTTGTACTAGTAAATAAATGAATAAATAGGTTCAGGACCTACATGGCGTGTAACACCGATCAAGTAGTAACACAAACAATACCATGTCCATGATTGCAAATGATTTATCGCTGCAGAAGTAAGCAGTTTGATATCTTTAATATTGTCTGTATATGCCTGAATTTCGAACACTCTAAACTATCTAGGGTACTCCACATAAAAATGTTGTAACTGCGTCTTGCTTGTTCACTTCTGATTTCGTTTAGGTTACATTAAACCTTTCTACGAAACTGAAAACAATTAGGGGCAATATCTAATCTGAATGCAAGAGGTTGATCATATAGAGCCTCTGGTGGAAAGATGACAAAAATTTAAAGGCAAAGATGAAAATGGAAGTGGTAAAGGAAAAATAAGTACGAAAAATAAAGTTTCAAATGGACTGGAACAAAATGAAAATGAAATGCTTAAGAAATAATGTTATATTTCTAACAAACTCAAATGAAACATCAAAAACTTCTTTTGCATGCATAAAATATTTCTTAGTAGTGGATTTTTATTTTTGTATAGATTTATGAAATTTACTTTTATTCCCACACTTCGGTGTAGGCTGTAGACTATAGGTGCAACATTTTTAAAAATTAAAATTAAAAATTCAGTTAAATATACTTAAAGTATATTTAAATAAGTTTAAATAATATATCTTGATCCATTTCGGTTATTACATCATGATCAAATGAGTTGATGGTGTCTACTGATGATGGTGTAATAATCGAAATGTATCAAGATATTAATTAAACTTAGTGAAACATACCTAGAGTTTCTAGTTTTCATTATAAAAATATGGAGTTGGAGTAACGTACGTTTATCCCGTTTAAAACAAATTTTCATCGAATGTATAAGCAACATCATACCTTAAAGACGATGCTTTTATGTCTCAATGTACTACAGAAATCATTCAAGAGTAGCCAAGGATGTATATCAGTCTGAAGAGCTGCCAGAATAAAAGATTATGAACATTTCTAAAAGCATGTCATTTAGGTTTTCCGCAAATTTCGACCTAAATATTATAATTTATGACTTAAATAAAATTTAATTCATTTTCTATGGCACATAATTTAGATTTGTATAATTTGTTTCAAACTGTATTTTAATTCAATTCTATCACAAAAAAAAATAAGTAAGTCAATGTAGTAAAAATTTAAAATTTGCTAATAAAAATTATAAAAACAAATAAAATACAAAGCGTTAAATTTCTTTTAAATTATTTTTAACAGTTTTTTAACATCAATTCGTTTCGAAAACAAAGTTCATATCACACAAAAACATAAAATGAAAAACACATATTTTTTTATTTTAAAAAAAATTAATACAAAAATGTTACATGGGTTAAAACAATTTTTTTTACTTTTATTTTTTTAACTCTCTTATTTACCAATATTGAACTTGAATAAAAAAGTATGAAGGCAAATAAAAAAAAAAAAAAAAGAATATAAAAAAAGCAAAAATAAAAAAAACTGTTAGCTATGAAAGAATTTCTTAAAGCTTTCTGGTTCAGTACTTGTAAAACATTCGTTGGATACGGAAGAAAAATAAAAAAAATAAAGTTTGTAAATTAAAAGTTTTTTTTTTTTAAAAATAACTGCTACTCAAATAATTTCAGAATTTTTGAATAGCTTCTAGAAAATTAATTACAAAATTATTTTTTTGGAAGAGTATTTTCACTACGCAAAAAATATTTAAAAACCCTGTCAAAATGACAATTTATGGAATAATTGTACAAATCATTTTGATTTGTTATTAATAAAAAGGATATGCATTTTTAAGGATATTCGTGACATAAAAAAAAATGTTTTGGATTTAAATAAATATTGGATAAAATTAATTTTAAAGGTAAGTTTTTTTTTTTTAATTCTATTTACCATAAACTAGTGTTTTGCTTTTCTAAATCAATTTTATTCCCCAAAAAATTATTGTATCTGATTTGAAGATTTTATTAAAGAAAATTTAATGAAAATTTTTGTGGGAGTTTCGGTATTCGTATTTGATATTAAGCGATTAAAATGATTAATTGATTATTTTGATATGATTATGTACGAACAATATCCCGAAAAAAAATCCGTTTATCGAAATCCTATCATATCAAAATCCCGAAAAAAGATATCTGAGAAAATTTATTGAACTTTTTTTTATTTTTTTTTTTTTTTTAATCTAAACTTAGATCCATTAAATATGTTAAAAATAATTTTAATTAGACATATTTGTACTAAATTATATTTTTAGTTTAATTGTAAATAAAGTAGCTGTTTTAAGCTATAATATTATTTTTAAAAAAAAACGAAAAAAGACGCAAAATATTGAAAATATAAAACATTGTAAAAAAAAATATTTGCAGAATTTTAATTTCCGAAATTTTAAATGGATGAATTCTGACATGCGGCAGTATTTTAATAAATAGGTTTTTTCGGAATATAATACGTTACCCGATTAGATTAAATTATTCAATTAAATGTAATTATGTCCTAAGCTATTCTTGAAATTTTCTTATTATAACTTTATCAGAAAACACTTTAAATATCCTTCAAATAGATATGCATATTTTGGATATAGAGTATTCTGTTTAAGAACAGACTGAAAAGTGAAAAAAACAGTTTTTTTTATTTAACTTTTAGAAAATTTAATTTATAGAAAATATTTGCTAAAACAATCTGCACTTGTTAATCAATATAATTTTTTAATATGTTCAACCCATTCTAGTTATTGAAGGTATAACACAGTTTTCGGTAATATCGTCTGCGCTATAACTGTAAAAAAAAATCAACTGTCATTACTCTTTCGGTTACGCAGTTGGCGACAATATTGACGATCGTCATGCTTTCGGTTATGTAAAAAGATATTCAAATTTGAGCTTTCAAAGAACAAAAAGTTGTACGATTAGTTATTGATCGTTATTATTGTTCTGCGAGTGAAAATATATTCTACATGTTTTTAAATATGAAAATACGTAACTATAATCTACTCTTTGTAATTTTTATTAAATATCTTTTACCAGAAAAAACACAATAAACCACAACCAACAAATCAAAAATTTATGTTCGGCAATATCGAAGACGCGGCTTCATGCATATGTCGATTTGACAGTTGATCCGTCGCATCAAATTTTAATTTATTGATCATCAATTAGGCATTACAAAAACAGTGATGGTTTAAAAAATATTAATTGGATTTGACTGCAAAATTCTTAAAATAGGAAAAATTTAATCTGTTATTTTCAAGCCAATGGGCACTTCTTTGTGGAAAATTAGGGGCAAATCGAATACGAGAATTTTTCAGAATGAGTTGTTTTTACAAAAAACTATTTATGCAATTGTGTGTGCCAAATGTCTGTGCAAAAGCAGTTAGGGGGCTCATCATATAATACTTGTAGAAAATGTGGTGATTCTAACTGTTTTTACCCAGACTCTTCAACTAATTACAATCACACAAAGCATTTTTTTTGTTTTGTATATCATTTGGTTAATTAATTTAAATGTAAAAAATTACATCTTTTGATCGGAAAATATAACCACCGTATTGACTAATACGCTTTCCTCTGCAAAAAAAAATTTTTTTTTTTAAATAAAAAATTTTATTTCATATTTTTTTGTTTTTTTTTTGGTTTTTTATGTTCTGTTATGCTTGAGACAAACTCGACGCCGTAGAAAATTCTTTAGGCGCAGACCGGCGAAAGTTAATTTAACCAGGCAAACTGAACGGCGTTAAATGACATTTAAATCTATATTTTTTAAGAAATGTCAAATGTCAATTGTAATTTTTTTACTTTATTGTGAAAATTTTCTGTGCGCTTCCTAAAACTAAATAATATTCTGTTTTTTTAAATTTTTGGATTTCTTTAAATAAATTGTGTTTTATAAACATTTTGTGGTTTAAATTGAGTTTTAAAATTAAATATTTTGGATTTTTTAAAATAAATAGTTTTTTTTTTTAAATTTTTGTAAAGGTTTTGTGCTTAAATTTTTGTGTTCTAAAATTATGTTTTTGAGTTTTTTCAATTGCTTCTTAATGGACTATGAAAATGTAGTTACAACTTAATTTATAACCATTAACACTGTATATTTAGCATATTTTTGGCTACATGAAGCAAACACATCAAGAAGATTTTACTGTATTTTTAGCAATTTAATTTTTTTTATTTAAATTAAATTTTTATAAGTATTTATAAAAGTTATTATACAGTTTATTTAAAAAAAAGTCTTAATAAATATTTACTTAATAAATATTTTAATAAAACTTATTTCCATTTTCCAAAAACTAACTACTTTAATTTTCCAAACACTTACTAATTCTGTCAATTACATTTGTACCATCAAATGTCATTTAACGCTGAAAAAGTTAAACTTGATTCAACTTTTATTTTCTTCGCCGAACAAACGCAGTAGAACGTCGTCGACTTTGCCTACTTATATTATTTTCATACGATTTAACTTTTTTTGACAGTTCACAGGTCATACGCCGTACAGACGCCGTCGAGATTGCCTCGAGCTTTATTGATCAAAATTTGATTCGGATATGAAAGTCGGAAAGTGTTCGGAACTATTGACTTTTTTTTTTGTTTAGAAAAGTTTAAAAATTTCCTTTGATGAAGAATTTAATTTTTTTGTTTTTGTTTTTTTTTAAATAAATTGTCTGTTATTATAAATTTAATGATAACAATCAGAAAAACAAGTTTAATGTTAGCAGTCGATGTAGTGGTGTAAATAATTTAATCCTTTTTAAAGTTTTTATTTTTTTCATGGTTCTTCTATGAAGGAGGCGGTATACACGCAAATAAACTTAAATTTTTAAAATATCGCTTCCAACTTTGTTTGTCAATTTCACAGACTTTTCACAGACACAAATATTGCAATTGCCTGTATTGAAATTATTTTTTTTCATTTTTTTTTTTTTATATTACGTCCATTTGTCACGTGAGAGTTTTAAATTTATTTTATTAAATTTTCATTTCGATAACCGTTTATCATTATTTACTGAAATTATAATATATTATTTATTTAAAATTGTTTAAATTTGATTCTGCGTTAACAGACGGTTAATCGAAGGTTGTACATTGATTGTACAAAAATAATTTTTTTTGTGAAATTTTTTTTGCGGCTCATCTTTGTAGGAGGCTATTTGAAAGATGATGAACAATAATTTATTATTCTTTCTTGTTTCTAGTGAAATTCTTGTTTTTAGTTTGAAGATCGTGTACACGTATATTGGATGTAATGTTTTAATAAATTATAAAAAATTCTTATAATTATGTTGAATATAATTATATAGAGTTTTTATGAAATTTATGATGGTTAATTCCTGTGTTATATAAATTTAAACATTTTTGGTGTTTTTCAAGTTGATTATTGATTAAGGATAGCTGTGTCGTCTTTTTTTTTGTCTCCTACGATCTTCAACTGTTGGCAAGGTTATATTTTACTTGTATTTTATATTTTTTGTTTTCTGTTAATTTGGTAATTTTTAATTTATAAAACCTTACCGATTTTACATTTGAATTACATATGCAAAATATTATACGGAAGTTTTATTAAGATCACATAGTTCAATTTAGTTAAAAAGGGAAAATAGTGAAAGAAGGAGATTTAAACGAAAATTGTGAACATAAATGAAAGATAATATTTCTCTTGAGCTTGATAAATGAAAAATTTCAAGTATTTAAGGAACACATTTGATAGTGTGCGCTTTTACATTCAGATGTTTTAACAATAACCGAACTTCTACAACCTGTATTTTGCTATCTGAATATTTGTGCGATGAAATCGAGAACACCAAAGTATATTCAGAAAATACATTTTATGTCTAAATAGTTTTTGGTCTAAGAAAAACAAAATGTATCTTAGATACGTCGTCCAATAAATCAACTTGATCAAAGTAAAAGCAATAAAAATACATGTGCATTGCAAACAGTTTTAATATAAATAACAAAATAATATCAACGGTAATAGATTTCTGCTAAATTAGTAGGGTAATACCGTCTGAGGGCCTGAGAAAGAGTAAAATAAGATATTGCATGCAGAATAAAAAGATAACTAGCTATTTTTTTTACTCAGCTTCGAATAACTTGGAGCTCTACAATCCTCTTCAGATAAACAACGATAGATATATAAGGTCAAGTCTGCAGTTTACAACCGCATAACAAATTCTGAAATTAAATGCGAATTACTCTAAAGCAAATTACTACAAAATCAAATTATGATGTTAGGTTAAAATGTCATCAATCATATGGCCATTTGCAATCAACCCTCCATTGCTCCATTACAGAGAAAGAGATGGGTGTGAGAAAGTGGAGATGGATTGGACACTAAAACGTTTGAAATTTGTAGATCAAAACATTTTCTTTAATCAAAATCACAGGGTACTCGAAAGTAAGGTAGATATCATAGCTCATACGAGGAACTAAAGCAATTATTAACAACACGTTTTTCTATATCAGAACTAGATTGATTTTTAGATGAATTTGTAAAATCAATCAGATCTTAAAAAACAAGCACTTCAATTTATTTTTATTTATAACGTAATTCATAATAATTATCCTTATTCGGTGATTCGTCATTTTAAAGCTACAAGAAAACTGTTAGGTTTGCAATCGGTTATCGGTAGCATCAATCGTAATCGACTAAGAAAAAAAATGTTGCCATTTGAAATTCATTTTTTTTTTTTTAATTTTATGTTTTGACATTTATAGAAAGGTGAATATTTATAATAATGATATACAAGTGAAATAGGTATTATTTTGTTAATATAGTTTCAAAAAAAAAAGTTAATTTGAATTATAAAGTAAAGTGAAAAACATCTAAAATGAATTAAGACTTGTTGCAACAATTCATTTTCCTAAAAGAGCAGAAATTTTTATAAATATTTGTTTTTATTAAAAAAAAAAAATAGTTCAATGGCTGCCTTTAATTTATATTTTAATAATAAAATTCGATCAGTAAAATGTAATCGATTTTAAACGATTCAGTTGTCATTCATGCTACCGACGTGTAGTCATTTTGACGGTACGGCAATCAAGCGTAATTTTGCGTTGATTAGAATAAGGGTCAATCTTATTTTGCATTGCTAATACAATATTTTCTATTTCTAATCTGAACGATTTATTTTCTTTACAATTACAATTCTATGGCATTGCATGCATTTTTTTTGGTCTTTCAACAGTGCGATTATCTTGAAAACTGCAAAATAGGATTTGTCTATCTGTCGATTCCTGAAAATGTATTAATGACATTTATTGCACTTTGTACGAACAATTCGGCTTTTGAGATGATGAAATAAATAAAAATAATTCATTGGAATGATGTCTAAACCTACAATATATCAAATTACTATTTTCACATGGTTCAAGAATGAATGTCACTATCAAAATTAATACATAAAGCAATTACTATATTATAAGCAATTTTTTCAAAAATAATTAAAATTTAATATTAATTAAAAAATGATTAAATGCCCCAGTAAATGACTTATTAATACAATTCTGTAGGGAACAAAATTCAACAATGTAAAATCTAAAATACAAAAATTTTGAATTAAATTTTTTTTAATTTGAACGCAGAAACGTTTAAACTTCTTTTTTTTTCAAAATTACAACATCCAATAATAATTATATGTACTGTCAATTTAACTGTCATTTAACAATTTAATTAAATTTGAAATAAAAAAGCCGATATTTGCTGATTTGCACCAAAAATTAGAATACAATTTTCTTATGAGAAAAATAAAATTTCCCTTGCAGGTAAAATTTAAAAAAAAAAAAAAAACATTTGTTTTTGTTTTTCCTCGAAATATGAGTACCAGAAAAATTTAAAAATATTCCACTTGAAATTCCGATAGTAATAAATATTAATAGTTTCATTTTAAATTTATTTATATATAAAAAAAAGTTAATGATTGCAATCAAAAAATTAAATTGTCTTTAAATCGCTTAAAATTTGAAAATAAAATTTTATAATACCAAAATTAGGTTCAGTAGACTTCAGTAAGGTGTATTTTAATTCAAAAAGAAAATAAATATTTTGTGTTTAAAAACAAAATAATACTAGTAAATAATATAAATCTTATTAATTGCTCCGTAATTTGTTCAATTGAAACTCAATCGAATGAGATTAGTTGAAGCATATTTTAAGTTATTTTTAATATTTTAATCTATGAGTATACTAATCCTGAATAATCTGTACTAACCGGAATATACTAATTATGTTGAAAAATTCTGAAGTTCTAATTATACTGAAATCAATAAATGTAGACTCAATTTCACTGCAAATGTCACTCAATTTCACTACACAATTCAATTCAATTTCAGTGTAGACTCAATTTCACTACAAATCAAATACAGAAAGCATTAAATTGTTTGAAATGAAGTGGATGCCATTAGAACAGTTGTTGTAGTATATCTAGCCTAATGTTCGGAGGAACATAACAATTAATAATAAATAGGTTTGTAGAGAGAAAAGTAATCTTAACGAAAACAATTTCTATAGACTCCGAATTCGGAATTACTATTTCGCTAACACTGAAGGAGTTTTTTATTGCGATCAAAACACTACTTATCTTGCCATTAGCTTGTAAAGCAAAATTAGAACTATATAATTTTTTTCTAAACACTATAAAGGCGGCTTGCAACAATTCTAAATCATTGATAGTTTAAACTAATCATGTTTCGGATAGTGAATAACAGTCAAAATCAAACGATATGGAGTTAAGATAAACGAATTTGTTTTTGTTCGTAAACCTCTTACATTTTGATAAAATAGAAAAAAGTTAGTTTTTATAGGAGTGGTATTGAGTATTAGGCGATATTAGTATTGGATTGGGTAGGACGAAGATTAACGTGAACTAGTAAGGTATGGTTAGGGACGTAAAACGATAAAATTACGTTTGAAAAAACAAACAAGTGAAACGTTTCTAAACAGACCCGATAATCAGATGACAAGCCTTCATGTTGAATTAAAACGCTAGTGTTGATTTTGGCTTACTATCAATACATACACTATCAGAATGATCATGCAGATACGCAAGGTATAATCGAACATTATTATATACTCTATTATCTCTGAATCTAGAGAGAATATATCTATAATTGCTAACTTCTGCAGTATTTTGAGTTAGTCGTATAAATATACAACTATCTATATAATAGATATATCACTATTTTTCAGTATATTAAATTGTTATTTTGTTGGTTTAATGATTGTTGAATTAAATAAGCTAACTTAATACTTACAACCCATAATTAAATTCTATCTATAAAATTAAAATTTTATGAGAATCTAAAAACGTTTAAAATTCTTCCAATAAATTTGGCTTGCGTCAAAGTACTTAAATTAATGATCCATACAATTGTATCAATCTCAATTAATGATTGTTAAAAAAGTTTTAGAACATTATTGTATAGTATATAAATTTTGATTTAAAAACCACTCCAAGCCTATTTTAAAAAAAAAAATGTATTACTTAAGGAAGAAAGATAACATCAACATTATAAATTGTGAAATAAAATAAAAATGGGCCAACAGCCCAACAATTTTTATAATTGTTTTTTTTTTTTTTATAGTAACAAATCGATTACCTATATTTTATACCTAAATTTGTTCACACCTGATTTATTTTTTTAATTAACTCAGAACAACATTTCAAATCTTAGATTAATTTTTTTTTTTTATGATTTGTTGTGAAATACTGGTGTGGAAGTGTTGATTCATTTACTTTCAAACTATTGCAGTAACATTTTAAGTACCACCTAAGGTAGTTATTCTAAGGTAATTAATGTGAAGAAATCAACAACCCTAAACCGATTTAAAAAAGGTTTACTTGAATGATTTTCACAGTTTTTTTAATGGTTGAAAACTGGATTCAGTAATAAAAATCGATAGAATCAATTTAATAACATTTTTTTTCATTAGATGTGAGAGTAAATTAATAAATCACGTTTATTCTGTTTTTTTTTTCTACTGTCTCTGTTTTAAATAAAGGTGCTAATCATTTTTTTCTTTTTTTTTTTGTTGTAGTTAATTTAAAATATTCCATATTATTTAAACTGGTGCTAGATATTCGGTTATATCTTAGCTATAGTCCTATGATGGATTTTAACGATAATGGTTTTTTCCAATCCTAGAAGCTATGTTATACCACGTAACAATTTTGTTGCTATAAGATTCTTGCACACTCTTGTAACACTATTATAAACACTCTTATAGCAGTATTAGTGTTAATTTGGTTGCTCCACAATTACTGCGAAACGTTATAAATACATTATTCCACTAAAATGGAGAATCCTATAAGGAACCGGAGAAATTGCTGTAATATTGTTATAGGATTAGTACACATATGTGGTAGTGTATATGTTTATATTTAGAAATAATTTATGTTCACGCGAGAGTGAACATTACTACTGCTATTCTAGCAATTATATCCTATAATAACACTTTTAACTCTTGTTAATGTATTACGCACTTTTGGACTTATAACAACATTGCTGCAGCACTTACTGAAAAAATTTCATTATAACAACCTCTGTAAATGCTATAAGAACATTTTTATAGCAATATTAATCACATTATTCCTATAAAAACATTACTTTAACACATTTAGTGCTTATCGGGAGTAATATAGGAGTCTTATAGCACTAATTTGGTTTTTATATTAATAAAATGTTACGTGGGTTACTATACTACATAATAATTGTTAGTCGTATATTCAGTTTTCAATTTATTCTGAATAATTGTCACATTTTCTTGAACTGAAAAATTTGATAAGGCATTTGGCATTTTGTGCCTAAAATATATAGTTTTTCGACATTAAACTAATTAATAGTAATTTTTAAATTTGTATTTATTTCAGAATTTCAGAATTTGATATTTTTATATTTTAAATATAGTCCAAGGTATGCGTATCATTATTCTATAGATCTACTTTACACGAATTCTATTTTATGCCATTGACGTCATTCATTTGTGTTCCAGTCCTAATGTAACTAGTCTTCAGTAACTAAAATATTTGAAATTTGGTACTCACTCTCTTTGAAATAATTAATCAAAATTATTGGATTAGTGTATTGTGTTTTTTCTGCCCCCCAATGATATTTATTTTAATGATCTTAATATTGTTTATATTGAGCTATAATGTTTGATATTAAAAGCTTATTCAAAGCTATTATAACAATTCTGACGATGAGTTTGTTCAAAATAGGATTCAAAATGAATATTAAAACCATGAATATTGACCCTTTGTCATTGGGAAATAATAAATGACAAAAAATAATTAAGAGTGTATCTGGTAACAAATTAAATAAAATGAAACTATTCTATTTAAGAAGGCTTAGTTAAGACAGTAATTTGTTAAATAAATACTCGAAATATTGTAGATATTGTAGTGTAAAATTACAGTACCGTACTTAATTAAGCACGAAAAGGTGATTCCTAAGTTACAGTAAAGATTGTATAAAAAAAAAAATAAAGGCGTTATCACTCTTCTTTTTATTTCGATTTCATTCGTAATGGCGTTTTTGTTTCTTATAAATTTTTTAATAATTTTTTTATTGTATAGACCTATATTGTACTCAGTTTTTAAGTCAGTTTGTCAACCTTATATACCTTACCGTAAAAATTATCATGTGTGAATACAAATCAAACCTAAACACAAAGCACATGAAACTAGGGGACAATTTAATTTTCATTTAAGAAATTTCATTTTTGACACTAAACCTAAACAAAGTCAACAATGTGCATAAATATGTGGCTCAGTGGCTAATACTTAAAAGAACATTAACCACTTTATTCTGATTTTTTAAAATTATTATTAAAAATAAGTCGGTAATAATTTCTTTTGTATAAATTGTTGAAAATATTGCACAATAGATTTATTTACTTTGCAAAGCATTAAGTCAATGATTTTGTAGCTCATTGCGTCGTACACCCTTCTATTTTGCCTTACAGTAATAGGTGGTAGCAATTTCTTGTATCTCTCTAGAATTCATTTAGAAATCTCAAAAACTTAACATTGTGCTTCTGTATATTGATATTTCAACTGCCGGTTGTTTTACTGTTGTTCGAGTGCTCATTCGTATTTCAACTGACAGTCAAGGTTTGAAATGTTTGAATGTGTGGGTAAGAATTTCATAAAATTTATTTCAAGAGAAAAACATCATAAGCCACAAATTTACAACGCAAATTTACAAACCACATATATACCGTGACCTCCAAAATGCAGTGAAATTGTAAAATTTATAATGTAGCATATTCCAAAATGTATATCAATAAAAGCTATTGTCACTGTTCACTATTCCATAATGTTTAAAATACGTAATGGAAACGTAAAATAAGAGTAAAGTGTGTAGCGAAAAATGCAGACTACATTTTGTATACATGTCACAGATAAAGTTACCAGAATCAATTAAATTGGTTATAGGTTAGCATATTCGATGGAAAAATAAGTTTATTGCCAAATTGTAGCAAAATATGTAAATAAAATAAATTTCTCCGTCGAAAATATTAATTTTCATGTAACGAAAAATAAACAAATTGTCAGATTATTACCGATTTATATTACAAAAACAATAAATGTTATAATTTATACGTCAACATATTGTATGTATTGATACTGTCAAAATAGTATTCCAAAACCTAGCACAAATAAAGTGGTTATAAAAGCTTTGAATGTTACTAAAATGAGATTTAAACTGTATTTAAACTCTTTATACCGCATTTTGTAAGTCACCAAGTTAATTTCCCTTTTGTATATGAATTAGTAAAAACCTGTAGAATGTAGTAAAGCCCTTATTTCAAAAAGGTTCTTATGTTTGTTGATCGAAGAAAGGTGTGTGAGGGAAAGAATAAAAAAAATAATATGAGTGCACAAATAGGTAACAAGCAGTGTGTAAATACCAATGTACAAATTCTTAATTTTTGTAATTGTATTCGGTTCTAAAAAGTCCTCTATTGCAGTATCAAATTCTTCTAGAGAGATTTCTGGTAGAAGATTTATTTTTTAAATTCTCGTTTTTTCATTTCTATAACATTTATATTACAACACAAAACTCTTAAATATTTCTAATTAAGGTCTTTTAACGCTCTAATGCTTTATAATTTAAAATTTAAAAAAAAAACACCAAATTTTCCATTAAAACTTCAAAATCTTATTGTTATTTATTAGCCGTGAATAACATTTTAAAAATTTCGTATCATTTATACAAGGTTTTTGAATTAAATTGTTAATTTCTTGTTTTATTCTTTATATTTTCATTATTATAAGTCTTCCTCAATATTATTTAAGAACTTGTAATCAAATATTTGGTACCTTAGAAATATAAAAGCTTTTCCGCATTCAATTAACATATGAAAAAAAAAAAAACAGAAAAAACTAGTATACTTGTTATAATGCGCGCGGGGTCTATTTTGTTGTAGAATGTCTAGTATTGTTAAACAGGTTTTTTCTAAACTCATATGAATTTATTCTGCGATGAATTATTGAAAGTTTTTTTAATTTGTTTTAATTATTATCACTAAAGTTAGTCAGCAATAAATAAAATCTACTCAAATATTTTATATAAAATTTGTTAGCGATTTATTATTAATAATTTACTTCATTTATTTATAGAAATAAACTACTCGTACTTGTTTTAATTCTTGTTTAAGGTATGATTACTAATTGGTGTTTGATTTAAGTTTAATAATTTATACAAGAAGTTATTGGTCTAAAATGGAATGCAGAACCATATTAGTATGGTAAGGAAAAACTCTTTTATTTGTTAACATATAAGTAAAATAAGCTTCGTGAACTTCAGTGATAGTGTAGGAATCGCACTAGTGTAGAGTTATAACCAATTTTAATATTCGAAATTTCTGTTACGTACACATGAATTAATATATACATACAAATAATACCAAAGGAGCTTGACTTTAATATTAAATTCTACAAAAGGATTTTAAAGTCAATTTTAAGTGAAAAATTGTTATCAACTATCTATTACATTTAATTTACTTTTAACTTCAGTTGCTCCTGAACAGCATAACGAATTGAATATATCGGGAATAAAATAAAAGTATTATAGACTTCCCCAATTGTGAAAGTTGAGCCCAGTATTGAGATTAATAGTCAAATTGAGTCGAATAATCCTCGGAAAACAAACCATAGTAACATGGTTAAGGACAAATCGATTAATGGTTTTAACAGTTCGGCATAGTACAAAAATATAATATAAAAGGATATACAGTGGTAGGCAAAATTAATTACACACTTAATAAACTTTAACATTTGTTTTTTGTTTTTCTTTTCTAAGGACGGAATTTACAAATGTGTTAAAAAAAGCTTTGGGAAACAATTTCACAAAGTGTTCTTAATTTAAATTTAAATTTTCGGCTGAAAAAAATCTCAAATGACTCATGTAGTAACAGCATAATTAATTACACATTATTATATTTTGATCTATTGAAGTGAATAAGTACATTTATTGATAGCGTTTAATTAATTTTTCTTTTTGAATTTGTATTCTAATATTTAAAAGTGATAAGTGCAGCTCTTAATAGAGTTTCAAAAAATTTTATTCTGTTAAAATTACTGATTCATTTTTCATCCATAATACGTATGACAAACGAACTAAATATTGAAAATCGCGCAGAAGTTGTTGCTTAACACTAGCTCAATTGCTAGCAGAAATTTATGGAATTTCATTTAAAACTGTTTAGAACCTTGTAAAGAAAAAAGAGGAATACGGTACCTTGAAAAACAGGGAAAGATCTAGTAGGAATGAAGTTGTTACTAAGAGACCGAAAGAAGGCTATTACAAATTGTTAAGTAATTAAAAAAAATACTGATACAAGTCCAGTTAAAATTGTTTTTGGGTCAGCCAAAAATATTGAAAAAAAAGTGGGAGTGAACGAACAATACGAAGAATATGGAAATATTCTAATATTCAAACTTATGGGGTGCGTAAAGTAAATGTTTTACCACCAAATTTTTCAAAACATGAGGCTTTTGCTCAAGAATATGTTAATGAGTCATTGGAGTACTGATATAACGTATTATGGACAGAGGAAAGTTAATTTACATTACACGGAAGCTCTGGGAAAAAAATACATTCATCTTCCAAAAGAGTTAAAGTATAAAGTGGTTTAATCATTTGATTCCCATGCTTGGGGATGCATTTACTACTATAGCTGTGGAGCTTTATTTCCAACAGATACAACATTATTTCAATGTCGATATATTAAAATATTAAATAAACATGCTTTCACTTAAGGAGGCAGAATATTTCCTGATGATAACTGCTATTTCCAGCAACATAATTCTTCATTTAATAGAGATTGCGTTGTAAAACGATTTCTTGAAGGTGTCGGACTGAACATTCTAACTTGGTCACCGAAGAGCCCTGAGTTAAATGTTATAGAGAACATCTGCGCATTTATGAAACAATGAAAAGGAAACAAATCGATAAAAGCAGAAAAAAGCTTAAAGGATTGATGAAATACTGAATATTTAGATAAAAATACCTAAGGAATTAATTAAAAATTTAAGAAATTCAATATATGAAAGTAATTGCAAGCTGTTATTGATGCACAAGGTGGAATAACTAAACATTAATAATGTAAAAATACTAGAACAAAACTATTTAACTGTAAACAATTTTTTTATTAAAAAATTAGCAATATTATTCTTTAGTTCTACCTGATGTGAAAACTGTTACTACCTGAGTTATTTGAGATTTTTTTCAGCATGAAATTTAAATTTAAATTAAGAACATTTTGTGAAATTGATTCACGAAGTTTTTTTTAACACATTTGTAAACTCCGTCCTTAGAAAAGAAAAACAAAAAAAAAATATTAAAATTTATTGAGTGTGTAATTAATTTTGCCTACCACTGTATATAGCCCAACTACTACTTTTCACTTGTAGAGTGATTTACTCTTTATTTGAAATAATATTACCATCTAAACATTTAAACCTTATACGCATAAATAATTATGAACAAAAAAATTTATATTTAATAAATTAAAAAATCCTAAATTTAATATTAGTTACAATAATTAATCAATATTGGTGGGAAAACATAATAAAAATATTTAAGAATTTCAATAATTTTTAAAATCAAATTACAAAGTTAACAAAAGATAAATTTTGAGGGCTAAAATTAAAAGTTAAATCTAAAAGACAAATAAGGAAAAAAGAAAAGTAAACGAAATTTTATTGTAAATAAAATGAAAGAATTATAACTAGGATTCACTTTCACGTGTAAATTAAATAATTGAGAAATAATTTTCAGCAAATTTTCAGTTTCATGGAAATTCAATTGTATTAACCAGATTTTAATATTTTTTAGAAAAGTTTATAATATACTCAAGCAGTTGATTATACATTTTTGGTGCTATCACATTATAAAAATTACAAAAATGAGATTTGTTGCATCTGGGAACAATAACGAGTCGACGAGAATTAGCTCTCAAGTTATAGGCACTAGAATATCTAATATTAAGATTCCCAGATCTAACAAAAAAAAATCTTTAACGTTTTAAAAAAGTAAAGATTCCTCAATGGAAGTATCCTTCTTTCTTTAAATAACTTTAAGCTTGGAGTTAGTCGGTGTTTTTCGCAAATTAACCGAAGAGCATGTTTTTGGCTTACTAAAAGTGGGTGCAATTTATTAAAATAAGATCATCCCCAACATACAATTCCATATTGTAGTTTTGATTGAAAAAGAGCGTAATAAGCCATTGATGTAATGTGACACGAGCAGTACAAACTAACATGGTATAGTCGCTTAATAACAGTATTAAAATAACTCTTAAGATAGCAAGTGTGAGCCGACCAGTTAAATTTTCAATATTGAAACAATTAGAGTCACAAGTTGAGAGGGAGTGGTATAAATACATAAGTGTTCCATAGTTTTGATTATCATAGTATCAGATATTAATATATTGTATTATAGGTAATCATTATTGGTGAATTTAAGATCTCGCATTGTTGCAGTAATAAATGGTTCTTGCTGTCATTCTCTTTGAAACTAATTAATTAATTAACTACGTTTATTACTTAATTAAAAAAAAAATTATAATCATGATTTTGTACTGCCAATTTCTGTCTCTAATATACCAGAATATAGGTATTAGGCCATCAGGTATTAATCGTTTATATTTATACAAATACTTACATTTTACTCACAGAGAAAAAGCGAAACTGCATTTAAATTACAGTATTTATTTATTTCTTTTTATAAAAAAGAAAATGACAATATAAATTTACAATTTTCTTATACTGATTTGAGCACTAGTATTTAACTTTACGGATATCAGAAATTATAGTATTTTGACCATGCGACTCAAAAATATTTTCTAACAACCCAATCTGTATTTTTTATTATTTCTATCAGATTTATGTTTAGAGCAAGTTCATCAGACGTCTATTACTAAACGAAGGCTTGCTTCATTTAATTGTGCAATAACTCATCATTAGGGTTAGTAAAACACCGCCACCTTTGATTAGAAAAATCTAAAAATAAACTAAACCAGATACATGGTGTTAGTAGAAGGGTAAAAGTCATGAGCTAATACCTATGTTAATATATATATAAATAATTCCAGTTGTACGTACATTAAAATAAAAAATACATTATTGTTTGTTAATGTTATGATAAAATCACAGATATCTTTTATAATATACAAATTTTGTTTTTGTCTGAAGCCTTTTATAACAATAACAATAAGGCTAGGCGCAGACATGCAATTTTTAATTTTGGAACAATTTAATTGCACATTATTTTGTGTTTCATTAGTTTATATGAAAGCGCGCATACCTGCAACTGGTTTATGTGAAAATTTCATGTCTGCGCCTAGTCTAAGAATGAAAATATCATGAAGTCTATTATGAATGAAAGAATGAGATTTGAAATAATAATTAATAGATGTAGGTAGAATTTAGGAACATTATTGTTTGTGTTTTGAGTTGTAATGTGAATTTTTTTTAAACTACACCCAAACTCTACTAGATTAGTTATGGCATTATGCTAGTTAATAATATTATTAATCTATAATTATAATTGACAAGCATTTAAGGACCTACGCTGTAGACACCTTTTCATTTTAGTTCGCTTCTCTTTAATGAACTCCTAATATATAAATAAGTTGTATATAAAACAAAAATGCGCACACAGTTGAAAATTTTTTTACTCATATGGTTTTATTATTCACCAAATACATTATGCATATGTAAGTTCTTATTAAAATAGAAAACAAAAACAAACAAATCAGTTATTATTATTACTTGCATGAAATCAATGTACATTGTACATATTATATAAAATAAAAACAAATACATCTAAAATAAAATATTTTAAAACATCAAAAAAACAAATCACATTCTTCATTTTTTATTTTTTTAAGTAATTGTTTCTAAATTTTGGTCATTTGTAGTAACCATATAGTTTTGGTTAAAAATATGTATATGGTGAATATACATACCTCTTTAATTACAAAAATATTTTATTTTTAGTAATTTTATCCATTAAATGCCACTTAGTACAGAAATATGTCGAAACGAAACAGTATATGAGGGAGCAGTATTTATGTTTTCTAAATAAAACTTACTAACCTTAAATTTTTATGAAAATATGAGTGGTTTCTACTTTATCGTGAGAAGTCAATGTCCGTATGTAAATTACTGTTCAGTTAAAAACTTTAAATTTGGCTTCAACTTAAATTATAATTTCTCAACAGGGGCCCCTAGTCCCATTTAGAATATAATAATCAATAATAAATTATTCCTATATAATTTCCTATTTTATTCATTGTTCATTTCTCATTTCTAAAATACTTCTAATACTTTTTTAACATTAATTTTTAATTTCCTTAAATAAATAAAAATAATAACAAATAACTTAAAAGTAGAAAAATATTTGATAGAAATATTTCAACTAACAAGCACTTGCCATTAAAATCAACAAAATCCATAAAAATCACATTTCTGACTTCATTGAACAAACAATGACAATATAATAATATTTAAAAATAAAAAATAAAGAGTAAAACTTTACAAAATATAAACAGAAAATATTCTCACAGAGTTCTTAAATAATTGTTTTTAATTTTTTAATTTACTCCTCCTTCTAACTAAAATACTCGAGTATATGTAATTCAAATTTTTAAAGTAAAATATTCTGTCGTTTCAAAAAATGTCAACTACCTAATTGGACTTTGTTGACAGGCAGCTAAATTAAAGTTAAATTAAATATAATTTATGCATTTAAATTTAAAAAAAAAAAAATAAAATCATTTTTAACAAATATGAGAAAATATGTATGTTAAGTTTTCTGCTATTATATAACGTGTTTTGAATATTCTATTATTTCAAACTTATTAACTTTGCTACTAAAATTAATTTATCATTTGGTTAATACATAATACTATATACATAAATATGCATAGACTACATACAATGAAATAACTCTTATTTTCATTACATCTCATTTTAATGAAATAAATTATTTAAAATATCATCTCAATTGCATGTCGAGAATTTAATGAGTAACGCACGTTCTTTCAACAGTGAGACTTTAAAAAACATTTAGTTGAATATTAATTTTGTTTCAATTTTGTTTTTGTTTTGTTAAAAAATCTTTACTAAAATGTGTTTAATATTATTAATTAAAATTAATTATTAACTATTTAATGAGATAAGATATTTTTTAAAATAAATAAAATAGAGAGTGTTTTATAAATAACTTACCATAGCAAAGTGGGTGTTTAGATGTTGCAAAATTTTATTTTTCTTACTTTGGGAGCATTGAACATTTTTTGGTCTATTCAAAAGGCTTGCCTATCTATTATAGTATATTTGTCATTATTTGTTTTATCTTATCCACATTAATTTATTTTAATTTCTATATTCTTGGCATGCAGCTCGTCCTTGTATTTGTAACAATTCTTTCATCCGGGGTTATACTCTCGTATTTAGCGATAGTTTTCGGTCCTCTTTAATGTGTGCACGCTACTTAGTTTTAATTTCGAATCTTTTATTTGCAGTAATGTTTTGTTTGGTTTGTAAGTGAGCACAATTCGTCAACATATTTTTTTTTAGAGCTCAGAGCAAGCAAATCAGACATCTATTATAGACCAAAGCTTACATCATGTTCCTAAGCAGTGTGATCATCATCCAGTTGCATTACCGATAGTACCTAATGTTAGTAAGAGAAAAAATAAATAGTTAACATGTTGTAGTTAACAGAATGTTAAAAAGATAAATTCAAATCTGAAGTACAATAATTTTTTATCGATTTAATTTTAAGCTTCTTTTACTAAAGTTATTATTACGTGATCTAATCGGTTAGAGCACAGAAATGTGTTTGAATTACGATGTGGTAGTCACGGGTTCGATTCCCGTGGGGGGTATAAAATATAACTAAAAAAATAGCAAAATATTATACATAAAAATTATAATCAATAAAAATAATTAATATAATTAATACTTTATATAACTAAAAATCTTACCTATACCAATATCTAATCAATACTCATATATCTCATACAACACAATAACCAAATAACACAATAAATAATATTGGACAAACACTAATAATAATTAAACAATTGTCAACAGCTGACAAAAGTATGTGACATGACGTACTCAGTAAACATAGTAACGTCAGGCATCTTGAACGTCAAAGATGGATAAAATCGCAGCAACAACTTGCAGAAAAATATGGCGTCGTCTTACCACGTAGGGGCAGATAAAGTTATCAAAGTGGTCTTCTACAGTAGGTAAATTCCCTACTTAAACAGTACAAACAGATGAAAAATGAAATTAGACATTGCCTCGGAAATGCAAATGAAATTAGCAGCTAGTAATCGAGTACGATAGAAATGTCAAGTGGAATACCTATGCTTCCAAGAAGAGTAAGGAGAAAAAAAAATTACCAAAACAAACTGCTTTCGAGTTAGATTCACATAACATTCTAGACACAGGCACAAATTTACCGTACATTCAGTACTATTATTAGCAATATTAAACAGAGGTCAACGGAACGTAAATTACGCGGATTCTCTCTAAAGCTTATTAAATTCCTAATCTTAGGTTCCAAAATATTCCCAGCAATAATTTTGTGAATAAACGTAATATCAGCCACCAATCGACGTTATTGGAGAGATTTTAGATTAATCAAAAGCAACCTATCTGAATAAGGAGGAAATTGAAAAGGATCAAACCCTGAAAAAGTACGTAGTGCAAAGCATAAAAATTTACGCTAAATAGGTGAGTCATCAACATTACGATATGGAGACCAAATTGGCGAAACATGTTCAAGTGTCGGTCTGACATATGTGATGAATAAATGTTGGATAATGTAGTGATCTGTAAGCTCTTTGGCCCAGCGCATTATAAATCCTAGTATAGAGTTAGCTTTATTAATACTGGAATTGAAATTTGCTTTGAAATTGAATCTGTGATCCAGAATAACACCTAGATCACGTTTCCACTCAGAACGCGTTAAAGTTTTATTCCCAAGATGGTAATCAAGTTCAATAATAGAGCTTTGAAACTTCCTACTAAAGCTCACAATCTGGCATTTAATTCGACGTTGTTAGTGTATATTTGATGTGAATACCAATGTATATTGACCATAGTTTACTGAACACTATCTCAGCTAATTTTATTATGCCTTTCCGAATTATATAAATCGAGACAGTTGAAGCTTACTGCTACTCTGCTATTTAAATCATTTATTTATACTTGGTCTCTATTTGTTTTGTTTTATCTTGGTTTTATTTAAAGTTATGTTCCGAATAACCCGACTTGCTTCCTATAACTTTCAATGTGTTCATTTTTTCGTTTCTATATATATGTGAGAAAACTAGATTTTATTATCTGTATATTTTAAGTCTTCTCATTCGAGTTATTAGTTGCAATTTAATACAGTTTGTATATTACCTAACTGTATATTACCTTCTAATAAAGTCACCACGCCCAAAATGTTGAACAGTGTTGATAAGACCCTTGAAAATTATTTTCTTTAAAATAAATAGTGTATTTAGATTTTATTGAATAGAAGTGGGAAGTTATGAAATAAATGAATGATTCTGGAAGCTTGTATGTGGTTTATTTCCTATAAAATATACAAAAGTATCAAACCTAATATTTTATTTACCGCATTTACACTGCAATGGTGTACGAGACTTCTAATAAATCCACCCAAACAATGTAACTGACATTTTATATACTTTTTGATAATTTTCAAAACAAATTTGTATCAAAAAGTATTTTTAGTAGTTACTAAATCATCTTCTCAATAAAATAAATGGACAATTGGTGACACAAAGCGCTAAAAATATTTAAAACAAAATGGAGATACTTTTGTTGCCACCAAACGTAACATTTTTTGATTTTTTGGAAATCAAATGTCTGACATTGTGTCCTTTCGGTACAGACGAAGGCAATTCGAAGGCGACTAAAAATTTTTTTTAATATTGAACACTTGGTGAAACCATGTGTCCGTCTGCATAAGTATAATAAACAAAAACGAAATCGCAAAAGAAACATCAACGCATGGTGTAAGAAGAGGAAGTGCCTAATATTAAATATCGAACAAATAGGTTGTTAGAACTATAAAACTATCAATTTTAAAGCAAACCAATTGAAAACAATTCTTACAAAAAAAATGATGAGAAGTGTATTGCTAATTCCACTAATGTAAATATTTTAATATTCAATTATTTAATTTTGCACGTTCATATTTGCTCACACTATTTTTGTGTTGTATATTTAATAAATAAACTTTAATTTAAATAATCGATTTGGCACTTTCATATACAAATACAAAAAAAAAATCACAAGCATAACGAATTTAAGTCTGAATAAATAATTTATTTATCTACGATGCCATTTTTTATATTAAATTTATTTAACCGTAGCTTTTAAAGATTTTAAGAGTTTAAATAAAAATTAGTGATGTGGTAAATGAACATTGATTTATTTTTTTAATTCTACATAATTTTGATTGGCTATAGTTGACACATTGCATCAATAAAAAATCATATTAAAAAGTTTTTATATACGGTTCCAGTGTACTAAGGACCAATTCAATTAAATGAGAAAATTGTTGATTGAAATAAATAAATTTGATTTTATGTCCATTAAAGAAAACTATAGAACAGAGAAGATACCTCATGCTTATTTAATAATATACTGAATTGTTGGGTTTTTTTCTAGCCTTCTTTGTAATAGCCCTAACTATAATAGTTATATCTCATAATGATAACCATGATGGGTTATGACTACTATAGTTGGTTAAATGAAATGTCGCGTACAAAATCATATGATATCATATGATAAGTTATGCATGTTTCCAAAATTTTTATACTGATGATAAAATGTCATTATAGTAATGATTTTTTGATAGTTTTGTTAGCAGATACGCCAGGTTACGTGGAGCCAATATTAAATTTATTCATAGCCATATTTTTTTTTGTTCCTCTCTTAACTGTAATCTTAACTTTGGTAATTTTTTTGATTCTTTCTAAAAGAAAATGAAAATAATTTCTAACAAATGTAACCTTTATGGTTTATTCAAATCTTAAAATACAAAAACGTTGGAAGGTCTAGTCCATTGATTTGACTCTTCATATTTGCTCGTTCATTCCAATTTTGTGCCTTACTTTACTGTTAGCGACTTTTTTTTAACCTGCTGGTTATTGAAATGTTTTGTAGATTTCTCGCCAAAGGGTTAGGGTGCTGGATATATCTGTTTTTGAATTTTTCAAGTTCTTCATTAACTAAGGCTATATTCACATCATTATGATGTAGATTGATATTTCTAATGTACCAAAGGGCCTGAGTTACAGTACGTAAGATTTTTGGTTACATTCTTTGATATGTTTCGATGTTACTATTAGAAGCAGTTCTCCATAACTGACACCCATAGGACTAGATTGGTTTCAGAATGCCTTTGTATAGCAATACCTTAAATTCCAGATCTAGTGTGGAATTTTTCCCAATAAGCCAATAAATGGTGTTCGTCTTGAGTTTTAGCTGCTCTTTTTTTGCTTCTTGCAAGTTAGCCTTTTGTCTAGGTGAACTCCCAGGTATTTAACCTCGTTGGCTTGCGGAATAGTTATCCCATTTATGCTAACTGGAGAACATAATCCTTTCTTAGTCATATAATATTTATTTAAATATAAAAAATTGCTTTATCAAAAAAAAAAATGATCGAAAACCGACATATTAATTCTGTTCGCATACTTTCTTTGCAAAAAATTGCATCTTAGGAAAAAATTAAAAAGAGGTAATGAATATTATCTCATTTTTAGGTAAAGTATACGAGTACTTATCTTGAAAAATCTTGCAGAGGACACTTTATTTCATATTGGACAACAAGAAAAATATAAAAACAATAAAATTTGATGCGTAAGTGTTTACTCATCGACATTTCACTTACAAAGACTTATGTGAGTTAATGTTGCTGAAGTTACACATTTCCCTCCTCACTTTTACAAAAAAAAATTTAGTACACGAACGGATGTCTTGTAAATATTTCGTCGACTGCATTCCTATGTATCTAACAATGCCTGTATTTACTAGCCCGGGCTCTGAGAGAGCAACTTTGAAAATAGGACATTATTTTCATATAAATTTTGTCTTTTGTATAGGTACCTGATTTTTCTATATGAATAACTTTTTATTATCATATAGTGTTAATTTTAAAAAAAATATTCAATAATATTTATCTAAATTGATAAAATTTTCAAAAAATACAAAAACATTTTCATTAATAATTTTCAATTTAAAACAAAAAGTTTCTTATTATCCCACGTGGGGCCTACTTCTATCGAATTACAAGGAACACTCTGAAAATAATATAATATTTCTTGAATAGATTCCAATATTGGTAGATACAGTAAAATTTTTAAAACGAAATTAAAATTGCATGTAAATTGTTTTTGTTTATTATTTTTATCTCTAAAAAACCATTGATTGTATTTGTATTAAATTTTTGGGATTAAATTGTTCAGAATATTCTAGTTTGTGTTAATTGGTGTTTTTCTCAAATTATATTTTTATAAAAAAAAAAATGTATACACAAAACAAAAACAAAATTTAAAACGAAATGGTAATTCGGTAAATTCTGGAAAAATCTTCGTGTTTCCTCTGCTGGTATAGGGGAATTGTATTTAATCTACCAAAAGCAAAATTTTGGGAAAATCGATTTTTTAAGTTTGGCAGAAATTTTGACAGGAAATATTTAATAATAATCAAACAAAATTGCCATTTTATAAGAATTTGAGCAAGTTTTGAACATTTAACATAAATAGTTTTATAATTTTAATATTTTGAAATATCAAAATAATAAATTTGAAAAAAAGTTAGTAGAAACTTATATATAGAAATTTACTGTATAGTGTAAGGCTTCATATGCATTTGGACATTTAAGAATAAATATGCCCTGTTAGATACTTAGGAATGCACAATCATTGCAAAACTTTTATGACTTATCAGTACAAAGCCTGTAGTTTTGAAGGCTTAAAAAGCTTAAAATATATGTTGTTTGGATAAATCAAAAAAAAATATTTCGAAAACTATAAGATATATATTTATTTTGGCAAATTCGAATAGAGCATAGCCGAAAAAGATATAGGATATGGTATGTAAGTGTCATTTTCGGAAAAAATAGTCTGTTGAATATGTATAAGAATCCAGCCGACTATTTGAAAATGTTTTCGCAAGTTTTGAAAAATTTACCGTACGTATCAAAATATTTTCTACAGCCATTTAAATACATTTTCATATTTTGTCTAAATTTTTATTAGTCAAAATTTCAATAACTCATATAAAATTTCGAAAGCGGTATCATTCAGTAACAAACATCTTTGCTCATTATAAAATTGCACAAGTTGACATATGTATTTAAGAGCACCTTTTTATTTTGCTTATGTACGAATGTACTTTTTCATTTATTTGTAATATTAATATATCAAAAATTGTGTGTATATATGTTTAGGACTGTTGGTAAATCAGCTAAAGTATTCATCCCAATGTGATTAATTACACAATTTATAATTTATTACTGCTTATATAGAATCTTAAAAGCAACCATCATTTATTTAATAAGTATTTGACAAATGATGGTTCAATTTGATTCAATTCAAGATTTTATCCTCAGATAAACCAAATATTTCTGTACTACCTATTGTAGATACTACGACCCAAATAGATTTATTATATTTAGTTATTCCACTGAATTATTTGCTTGAATTCTTTATATACTTCCTGATATGGTTATAAACTTTTGTCTAAATGAGACGGTTTTCGGCAGCCACTGCTATAAACTGAAAAAAAACTCTTGCGCTATTTCTAACGGAGCATTAGATATCGTACGAAGAGAGCTTTGATTGGAACATTGGATTTGTTTAATGTTAAACATTTCGACTGAGGGAGGAGCCGCAAAATTATATGTGATACCTTCAAACAGACCAATTCAAGTATTGTATACAGAAGAATTTTTTTTGGTAGTGTAAGTTAGAATTTAGATTCTATAAACCAGCAAGTGATCTTCATTTTTATGACAAGATGCTTTTTATTTGTTGTTATATATTTTTTCGAGTGAATACAAAAATATTTGGCTCTAGACACAATCAATTATTACTAGAGTATAAACTAGTTATCTGGTTTCGTTATACTGGTATTATAAATACATTGTTTAATATTTTTTACTTTGAATTGTTTTTTCCTGCATTTCTACTGGATTACAAACAAATTTGATTTTTTAAATCTAAGTCTTTGTATATTTTCATTTACGTTTGTTTTAATTAATTGAAGTTTTAGTTTCTTAGTATTTGCAATGCAAAGCTGTTTTCTGGTTTTTATGAGTTCGGGTACCTAAGACGTCACTCAAACATTTACTTATAACAATGTATAGGTCGTAATGTAAACCTTACAGGCTGTTTGTTCATCATGGTATTACTTTGCACAGTACAGGTTGAGTCAAACTAGACTTTAAATGCTAGAAAATTGGTCTCACAGTTCAGGCCCCTAAAAAAAAATTACAGGCATACCACCATACTTTAACTACTAACATTTTAAAAAAAAAAAATTATGTTCAGTTATTTCTTGTAGATGTATTTATAATAGTATTTACTGATGATGTTATAACTCCAAAAATATTACTGAAAATTAGTTACTACTCATAAGTTTTATAATAGACAGAATTTATGGCATCATTTGTTCATAGCAAAAATTATACCATTTTAAAATAAAATATCCACAGGAAATTATTTCATATATGAAAGGTGTATCAATTATAAATATTGAGATAGTCATGATTTTCACACCACTTTTTAATGGATTTTCTCAATCTCTATCTTATTTTATCTAAAAATCAAATAGTTTGTAATGGAAAATCACACTGAAAACTAAATAAACTAAAAAAAAGGTTTTTAAAGCCCAATAAAAAAAAATCTTTTTTTTTTTATTTTGTAAAATCATTTAATAACCCAACCAACCGTCATTAAATATAGTTACAACTTAAGCTGATAAAAGTAACAAACCACAATCTATTTAAAAATTACCTCATCGGACACCATCCTTTATTTAATGTACGAGTATTTGTTTGTTATGATGGTTAAATACCAATAAATGACATCATGGATACTTACACTTTTGTTTTATTTACAAAATCCATACTAATACAATAATTCTGCTCCAGTAATTGTAAAATAGAGTTTTCAACTAAATTCAAAATTAATATTTATTTAACCTTTATTATCAAAGATGTTAAAAATATTTTCAGGTAAAAAGAAACAAAATAAAAAATAAACAGAATGCTTTAGGGTTCAACACTGAGTCATATTTGTTCAATTCAAATATTGAAATTTAACTCTATTTTTACAATTCTATTAATTATTATTTAAATACTCCATTCACATAAATCAGGGTTGAAGAATTGATTTTATATTAATAATGTCCATCCCTGGCTTTAGATTCGACTATATTCTTATTTATTTATTTAATTAATTTACAGCTATAATTATAGGAATTAAAAAAAAAGGTGAAAGATTTATTCGACTTCAATTGTTGGCAGGAAGCCAAAGTTTATATGTATAATTGCAGAATAAGTTGATTATAATATTGGACCCCTTTTACTTTCCGGGGCTTTATTTTATTTCTCACAATAAAATTTTTATTTTTTCATACTAATCTATGATGAACGTAATGAATGTATTGTGATTTAAAATATATTTCTTAGTTGCAGTACTCTCTTCTATACTGATGTGTGAAGCGGGGTCTTAAAAAGAAATGTAGAACTTGATTGAATAACTGATTAATCGCATCTATAAATATACACCTTAAGTACATCGTATCACTGGTTTGTGAGTGCTGGAAGCTTTCAATTGCTGGGCAAAGTTAATTATTATGTAATTTTTTTCCTCCTTCCGATTGCCCTGTTCAGAGAATGATTACATTTTTACAACTTAGCATAGTTAACTGGATTAATAATTGAGCCGGACGGTTAATCTAGCTAATTGTCTAACTTCTCGAAACATTTTTTGTGTTTTTTGAACATATCACGCTCAGTAAAAAAATAAATCTAGATAATAAAATATAAAAACTTTTTAAGCTAACGAAACGATAAGTAATTTTTAAGCTAACGAAAACGATATTGAAAATGAATGAAAAATTGATCATTTTCATTTCGTTGGAAACATTGTCGTTATTAAACAGTTTCGTTATGAAACAGTGGACAAACAAAAGAATATATTTATTTTAAGTAGTTTAACAAAACAAAATAGACTTTTTGAAAGTAATGTGTAGAGCTCTACAATTAACATTACAAGATCGCCGAACAGAATAAACAATTCAGTGGTATGTAAAATAAAAATGAAAAATATCAGTGATAATCCGGTCACAGATTCAAAAAAGTCTGAAATTTGTCGACAAATTTTAGAATACAATCCGAAAATTATTAAACAGCGCTCTCAAAATACCTGAAGAAGATCGATTACCGTAGAAATTCCAAAATGAAGGAAAATGTTTAATGGAGTTCAGCTAAGAGCACAAGTTCGTGTTGAATTACGTGTTGAAGTTATTTACTCCAACTAAGAACTACGGAAATTGGTAAAATTATATAAAACAATTATTCAGTTATGTGAATTCTTTGCTTTCGTTTTTACAGTATATACAATTTCTGGTATTTTTTTAAATTGAAATTTAGGAAACATTGTTGATATGTCATTTACTAACTACACTTAAAAAGGAATAAAGAATATCCCATGTAACAATTTTATTACTATAAGACTCTTGCGCACTCTTATAACACTATTATAAACACTCTTATAGCAGTATTAGTGTTAATTTGAGTGCTCTAAATAGCACTACTACTGCTATTCTAGCAATTCTATTCATATAACAACACTTTAAATCTTGTTATAGGATTACACATTATTAGACTTATAACAACATTGCTGTATCACTTGCTGAAAATCCCATTATAACAATCGCAATAATTGCTGTAACAACATTCTTATAGCAACATTAATCACATTATTCCCATAAAAACATCATTATAACACCTTTAGTGTATATAATTACGTATTTTAAATTATGTATATAAGAGTCTTATAGCACTAATTTTGTTTTGATAATAATAAAATGTTACGTGGGATGTTATTTCAGAAAGCCTAGATTCTGATAGGAAGGAAAATTGGTTTGAAAGAGCATACTTTTAACCAATACGAATTTTTTAACAAATCCCATTATCGTAGTTATTGTACGTATACCAATATTACTAACATTAGTAAAAAAAAAAAATACCTTGTTAATTTAATTTGAAATCGTTGACATTAATAAGCGTTTATTTGGAATCGTTGAACTTTTATATGCATAAAATTATTATTCACTTCAAAATTACTACTAATTGAAAAAAAGTCACAGTTTACAGAATTTAAATAATTTTCCATTTTTTATACTCGAACTTATAACATCAAATTCAAGTTTTTATCTTCGGTTCACCAACCCTGACATAAACATAGAACTTCATAAGAAAAAAATAATGCACAAACTCTTATTTTCTTTACAACAATTTTTTGTTTTTATTTTAAATTAACACCATCTTCGTGTCAATTTGTAAAGTAAATATATATAAGTATGTATTCAATCGATCGGAATTGATAATTAATAAACAACCTTAGATTTGACTTTTTTTTCTTTTTTTATTAAAAAAAATTATTTTTTTTATATTATAAATTTTTTTTTTTTTTTTTTATAATTAAATCTATCTCAATGTTACATCCGTACTATTGTGAATTTTTTTTATTTTGAATTAAAACATAAACATAGATACATTAGTTCAAAATCTTTAAGTCATATAGTATCGTGTATACATTTTAATTCAAATTAACAACAAAAAAAATGTGACCTTAACCTAGCCAAACCTAAACTAACTGAAAATTTAAAATTTATACATTATAATGCATTCATAATTCGTTTTATTTTCTTCATTATTTTCGTAGTTTTAATATAAAAAATAAAAAAAATGAGTAATTCGAGTAAAATGAGGACGTGTTTGTATGAAATTGTCAAATTTTAAATTTGTAGTACAGAAGTGGTAAAAAAAATTGTTTTAACATCAACCTGATTCTTAATAACAATAAAAGTAAGTTATGTAAAAGTATTCAATGTTGCCCAATTAGCATTTAATTGTGGCTTTTTGATATAAGTATGTTAGTCTAATGAATATTGTACGCAATAGGTGAACATTGAAATTCCGCTTCGAAACATAATGTATTTTTATACATTAGAAAAGCCTTGAAATCTATCAGTAATCTAATCCTCGACATCACACCTCTAGTGGGACATCGTCCCTCTATAATATTCCGTTGATATTGAATGTCTCGTATTTGTTATTTCCAATTAATTATTCAACTAAAATATTACTTAGGTTTTAATGTCAAAAGGTAATTTCGATATCCTTATAATATTTCGATAATTTGACGATTTCAACATTTTTTTTACGATTTAATTATTCAGCTGAAATATCACTCAAACTGTTATATCATCATAGCGTCGACATCTTTACCTATCTGCTATTTACAACCTTGCCCTTAAAGTTTTTAAAGCTATTAACTCTAAGCTACACTATTCGGGTTATTTGGTCAGCGTAGCTCTAATTTTATATAAACTAGCTAGTTCATAGTTTAGGCTTTAATTGAATTATTCATGTACGTTTTAATTCTGTAATGGTAATTCTAAATGGTAATTATCTAATGGTACAACAAATACCTAATATTTTTAATACACATTTATTTTGAGTTTTTATTTGGCTTTTTTTATTTAACGCAGAACAATTTAATAATATAAATTAAGTTGTTAATTAAAACAATTAGGATACACAAAACATGCCAAAGTTTTTATAAATTTAATTTGCTAAGTAAAATCGCTTAAAATAAGGTGTACCGAAATATCATTTTTTAATACTTATAACAAGTATGGTATGTAGTTTTTCCTCGACATAATATTTTGCGATGTTTAGTAAAAAAAAATTTAATTTTCATTAACTACTTTGCTTGATGAATAATACTTTCTTAAAATATAACCTCCAAACTAGATAAATTTTCTTTTTCTTTTGGTTATATCTTATCTGGCTAAATCTAACATAAACAGTTGGTTATATTTAATTCAGGGAACAGATTAAATACATAATACATTATAATTCCATAGTAATTATTAATATAGAACTAAACTTACTTTATCAAAAAGGATGAAAATCGGATGAAAGGTCTAACAATGTTAAAAACTTTTAAACTACCAAATAGTCCATAACACCTACCACAGCGTTTCTAGTATTAATAATTATTTGAAAAAACTTCAAACTTATATAAAAACTTAAAAAAAAAAGTTACCTCCAACCCCTAAGGATAAGCTAAAAACCGTTATATATTAATTTTGAAACTTCGATTTCTTCCACAGAAAATATCTACTACGAATCAACTTTTCAGTTAAATAAAGCAATCTCATTTTTATATTTAAAAAAATTATTATTACTTTTAAAAACTTGTGTGTGATTACGGAAATCTGTATTTCTGCTCCCCTATATATTATTCTATTGTTATAGTAGATAATGCAATTTTACCTTTTCAGCCTTTTTATATGATAAGATCGGTCTAATAGCTCAATCGCCTTAATGATTCTTTGTTGAATCAATCGATTTTCGTATTTAATGGCATACCCACTAATTCGTGACAATCTTCGTTTGAATCCTAGCGATATGCATTCGCGATAGTTATAAAAAATTTATTTTAGCAGCGCTGTCTAATTAATAAATTAGACTTTTTTGTGTATCCCCACAGTTCGATACCGTACGTTCATATAGATTTGATTGTACTTTCATATACTTGCAACTTGCAGTATAAGATGAGCTTAAACTGTTTCCTTTTTAGCCAACTCATACCTCTGACTTTCTGTTTGATTTGCAATGCTTTTTGCTTAACGTGATGTTTCCAGTTAAGAAGCGAGTGAAGGTGTAGTTTAAAACATTTTACTTTTTCCGTTTTGGGTACCTGAATATCATTTATATATATATACAATGTTGTGGTGCTTTTCATCTTAATACGTAATAGAATGTTTTCAGGTAATAGCATGTAATATGTATTTTTATTTCAAACAAAACACTTTGTAATATTATTATTTGTAAACAAACAACATTCTTCTATCGAACTAAACGTCAAACAAAATCTTTTAAGTATAGTGTGAACACTTAAATCTACATTTTCAAAATCTGGTAGATTTTGCTCAAGTGAGAACATGCTGTAAGTAATGTGAACCGATTTTTGCTCGTACCACGAATCAACTGTAAATGCAAAGTAAGTCAACGGGTAGGCATACTATTATATCATAATAATCTATCATTTTATATTTATTTTAGAATTAGTTAAAAAGCAATTAGTTTGATATATACTTTCAAATACATGACTTTGCATGGCAAACTGAATAGTGGTAAACAAGCAATATTGGCCATATTGCTTATAATACCGCATGACAATCAGTTGTGTTGCTGTTTATTTAACACATAACTGAAAATGTATAAAATTCAAGTTTTACCAACTCTGTCAAAAAAATAAAAATTTCTTTGCAGAATTTTGTTTTTGCAGTCTGTGTCTATGAAACGCCCTAATAATTTAATGAAATCAAGACTGAAATTGATTTCAAACAATTAATGTTTAAATCGAAGTTTATAAAAAACAAAGAAAGAACATTTGACCTACTCTCACAGTTTGATATAATTCATTACTCACTTACTGTCTATATAAATTTAATATATTGTCCACTACTGTACATAATAGGGTGCGTAGGTATAATAATTATGAGGTTATTTTTATAAAAATAAACGATTTATATCTATTGTCATTGCAATTTTTTTTTACTTCAGGTACTTGTGTTTCTTTAATTGTAAAAATAATAAATAAAACTCCTTTGTTTACATGTTTTGATCAAATTGTGTACACATACAACAACTGTTGACCTTAGTTCGAGATTTAACAAAAAAAAAATATATATTTTTAATTATTTAACTTTTTTAATTGTATTAGAAATGAAAACTTATAAGTCATTCAAGTCGAGGATATTTTGCTATTATTCAACAAATCTCTAGACGATACAATGAACATTCAATTGTCATGTTTTGAATAATGCTATAGATTTTTCGTATTTTAGCAAAAACTTTAACCATCAATAATAAGATAAATTTATTGTTCAAATTATAAAACTATAACATTATCATTTTTATAATGTGATCGTCATCAATAATTTGTTCCAATGTTCGAAATTTCCACAAAAAATATTTAATTAAAATCTATACAATTAAATTGTTTTAGCAAAAATAATGAAATATACTCAAATAACAAATTTATAGCGTTCTAACTATGTCTTATTCAGAACCCCAGGTTAGGTCCTCAAACATCTCGGCCATTTTCACTGACAGGTCTCTTCCGGCTTTAGCCGCTGGAACTGGTGTGTTCTTTGAAAAGCAAACAATGCACAATATTCCAGGCTGAATTCTTTGCTATAAACGCTCAAGTTAATATAATAAAAGAACAAAAGTGGTCTAACAAAGTCATTAGAATCTTTAGTGACAGTCAGGCTGCCTTAGAAGCTCTTGAAAGTAATCTCATCAAATCTAGGTTGGTGGAAGGATGTTCGGAAGCTCTAAACCACATAGGACTCCAAAATAATTTACAACTGATCTGGTTACCGGGTCATAGTGGCCTGCCTGGAAGTGAAAAAGCTGACAAACTAGCCACATCATCGACGGGCAACATTTATGGACAGGAATCGCCAGTTGGTATATCTATTGGTAATATGAAACTATCGATAGAAAACACCCTAAAGAGACTCAGAGTCTCCAAAATATATGCACCAAGAATAAAAATCAAAATAATCAACTTCCTTCTAACTCTCAATCGAGCGGACTGGGAAGATGGTAGACATACTTACTGGTCATAACCACATCAATAATCACATGAATAAGCTCATTTGTAGACTAGCACTAAGTGCCGACTCAACCTGTAGACAGTGTCTGGAAGAGGAAGAAAAGGCTTTAGTTTGAAGCGCACTACATAACCTCAGAAAACGTCTGCAGCATAAAACCCTCAAACCTATTGTCTTTTATCAAAATAGTCGATTAAATTGAGGCGTGCAGAGGGGCATAAATGGCTAAAAGCCTGCATTCTGGCCCTGACATGTTAGAGTCACCTCCGTACGGGTAAAAAAAGTATGTCTTCTTAAATCCTTTAAGTTATTCTCATTAATACAATTAATCTTTTAAATAAAAATTTCTTTGGATTTAAAGTAGTAATGGTCACGCGTTCAGATTTGTCTTCTATGAATAATGAGCATAAATTACTTATCCAATATAGAAAAGTGTATTCATTAATTATCTCCACATTCTGCTCATCACCGCAACAAAAACCTCAATATCATAACCCCAATCTAATTCGGCAAAAACCGACCTATTAAAGTAATATATCATTTTTTCATCTACAACGATACTCACATATATACGAATACAATTTTTTCAAGTGATATAAATCAAATGATGGCTACCTTTTATAACATATTGCAAAACCATCACCCTTTCATTAATTTTATTTATAACATTTTTTCTTTCAAAACTAAATTTTGCAAAAATTATGATATCTGTAAACCAATCTTAATCACTGATGTCTTAAATAACATTTTTCTTGCAAATCTTTATGGCAGGCATCTCAAGTAAAAGAAAATATTGTGTTGTTAGAAATTTGCAATATAAATTATTATCTCTATATAAATTCTATGAGTTACAAGGTAACTGACCTTTCATTTTATAAATAATAAATCGGTCAAAAATCTCCAAAACAAAACATAAATTTGAAAAAAAACAAAAACAAAAAGAAGAATCAAGACCCAACGAAAGAAATAAATATTCTTGAGATTGAAATTCAAAAAGTAAAAATTTAGTTCAAGTTTAAAATTTTTGAAGTTTCTTTAAAGTTGTTAACCTCGGAACCTATAATTAGATACATATATAAATATATATATATATATATATATATATTTTTTTTGTTTCGATATTTCCGATTATTGTGTTAAAATTAATCAAAAATTGTATACCTTAGTTTTTCACGATTGAACGATAATGCTTGTAAATTATTTTCTAAGGTATAGTTTTTGGTTAAATTTTTAATTAGAAATTTTTGTTTTGTTTTTTTTTTTTTTTTTTTTTTTTAATACTATTAAAAAATTAATTTGATCTGTTCGATTACCAAAAGGTGATTAAATGAGATTTAAAATTTCGAATGTCATTGCAGTAAAATTTGGTAATTAACAATCAAATTTTAATTATCGATTATTGGGTTACATATTTGAAATTACAGAGATTTGATTAGTTTTGGTTTAGTAAGTGCTTTTAAAGGTGTAAAAATGTTTTTATGGAGAAAGGAATTTCGATCTTATAAAATTAAATATAAAACAAAATTTTAAATTAAATGTTGTCTTTCGTCACTGTATCACTTGTAACACAGTATATAAAAAGTATAGATTATATTACAGATTAGCCATCGCTATTATTTAACTACCAATCTCAAACAACTACTATTTAGTTGATAGTTCGAAATTGATTTACGTATGTAATTAATGTTGCATCTGGTAAGTCTAGATTTCACCAGTCTCATGATTTTTCAATTGTTTTGCGGCATTCATTTATATGTCTGGCACATTATATTCATTAACTTTGTGATGCGCACATTTTTCTACAGCTTATAAGTAAACGTGTAAAATAGGTTATATCAATTCACAGAGTACGTAACGTATATTATATATATACATCACCTTTTTCTTAATCATTACATATTCTGAAAATACTGTAATCCTAAATATCTTGTATCTAAATTTTATTATACCATTTTACTAAATAAAATTCCATGAAATTAGTTGTTGAAAATTTTTACAGTTAGTTAAAATTGGTTCGTGTTAATTAAGATTAGTTTTGACTTTTCTTTTTGTTTTAATTTTGCAATACTTACATTGAATGTAGAGATTGCTTAATACTTAATCGTGAGAAATTGTATATAGAAAATTTAAACTTATAGTAAAATTCAAATTCATGGTTAGTAGTTAAGTAACCGTTGTTTAAACTCTTAAATTTCATGTCATCTAAGAAAATATTAAACAACAAAAAAAAATAAAAAAAAATAAAAAACACCTTTCGAGGTGTATTTTGTGGTATAATAAATAGATTCAAAGTCACTTAGATTTTCAAAATTACATAAAATTCAACTAAAATTTATTTTATGGACAATGGATTGCAATAAATAAACAGGAAGAAACCTTTTCAAATAAATTTTGGAAATTTTTAAAACAAAGTCGAAAAGAAACTTAAATTTGATTATTTTTTTATTGTTATTTTAATGAAAATGTCACTTCAAATTATTTTGTGACAAAAATTATCAAATTTCGAAATTATTATAATATAACAAAATTACTATGATTAAAGCTTATAACAATAGGTATGAAGAGAAGTAGTAAATTAAATAGTAAAATAGCTTGTCATATAAAAATAACTGAGCATAACAAGATACGCTAGGCATTTTCTAATATCAAATAAAAAATTTGAAATATTTGGGAATCGTTTCATGATTTATTGTCTTAATTTCCTCTAATGTTCATAATTTTATAACTCTCTTAATTAATTTATAGTTTAATGTTGTTAGCTCGACAAATAACATACATATGGTTGGTTGACACGGTCATAAAACTAAGTTTTGCAATTATTTCTGAAAACATTGAAAAACTAAAATTCGTAATAATTTTTACCAAAAGAGTTGTTCTATCAAATCAATTTTAATAATCTAATTACTAGATAAAATTCATTAAAGATCTGTCTTGTCTCATTGTTAAATGTCAAAATTGTAATTTACCTGTTTTACATAAACATTAAATTATTATATTATACAATAACGGTACAATAATGATATTAATCAAAAATATCACAAATTATATACAAAATAATTGTTTTTTAATGTATTTTACAGTTAATTTTATTGTTTCCGTAGAAAATTCCAACGAAAAAATTTGTGTGACGATTCATACTTATTTATGAATAGCCAAACCAAACTGAATTAAAAACTCATTTTGTATAACTTTTTTGGTGTGTTATAACAATTCTAACATTTTAATGTGAAGATATTTTTAAATTAGGGCAATTCAAAAACTAAAATATAAAAATTTGTATGATGTCAAAATAAAAAAAAATTGTTCATCTTTTATTCTAACATTCAATATTCAAAAAGAAAATTACACAGAATGAATTCAGAACAATATAAATAACGTAATTTAAGCAGATATAATACCTAGATGAATTACAAGGAAGTAGAATTGTCTTCCAATTTTTCTACAGAACTTTCTATATGAGCAATGTGTTTTTTTGATTGATCTTTCTATTTCAAATAATTTTTCTTCTTTCAATTCAATAATGAGCACATATATGTATGTATATGTGATCAATTTCTCGCTATATTTTGTATAGAGCTTGTTTTTATACCGCAGTCTCCATTATATACTGGGATAATTTATTGAATCTATAATATCTTCTGAAATATATTCACTTTTGAAAAGTGCGTTGATCTTTTAATTGTTTAATTTTGTAGTTGTATTATAAAGCATGATTTTTGTAAATAACCATTCTGTATATGAGATCAGTATATATATTTATTTATTTATACTGTCTCTTTTCTGGATCTAGCTATATATTCCTCAAAAGTAGCACATACAAATGACTTTGTTTATTCGTTGGCTTACCTCTGAGGCTTTGGCTTTGGTTTTGTCATTGGTTTTACAATTCGACTTCTATCTCTACACAGTTTTGTACTATAGCAAGTAAGAAGCACCTTCATTTTGACAAATAAACATAATTGGACTCTTTTAAAAAGCAAATAAAATTTTTTTTTCGCTATGTTATGTATATATTTATTTCTTAAAAATTGACTAAATCGAATCAATAGAAAACACTCTACAATTACATTAAGATGGATTGCCTATTATTGTAAAATCATAAAAATAAATATGGTAACATTATTATCAAATTTGGGCTGTCACTTGACAATTGAATTTTTTTTTTTTTTAAAGACAAAAATTGGGAATGTAGGGTAATTTTAAATTTATTATTCTTAGACTAAATTATAGTTTAGATATTTATATCAGTATTACCACAAGTACGAGTAAATGTTTAGCTAATTTTTTAAAAGTAGTTAAATTTTTTAGATTTTTCAGCTTAAAACCCAATTATTTGAATACTATTAATTATATTTATAATTTAATATTATTATTTATACGTTTGTTTTTTATTTAAAATTAAATTGTAATTTTAAATTAATGTATATATATATAATATCTCTGTAAATTTAATTGTAATATGTAACCTCAGCAGTATAAATAGATAAACAAATCAATAATTTCGAGTCAATCAAAGCAGTTAATAATAATATGATCAACTTATGAAAGACATTTACCCTGAAAGCACTTACAAAAATAGTCCGCTATAAATGAAAGAATTTTTTCCACGGTGGTGTGTTATATGCAGACGTAACATTTTGAAATGTATTGTACTTGTCCGTTTGATTGTTAAAAATTTCAGACATATGTCCATAGCTAACGCTATATTTTATTATAGTGGAGGAATGTTTATTATTAAAATTTGTATTTAATGTTTTAAAAGAAGTCGAAAAACAAAAGAAGATAACTGTTAACAAGCATAAAAATAGCATACTAAATTGACTAAAAAAAACGAATCAAAATATTTCAAATATAATTTTACAAAAATTGTAAAAATAACAATCTTTTTCAACTGAAAAAACGATATTGCAAGTCTGTTAAATTATAAAATTGACAACTGCTAAATTGTAATTTTTAACTATTGAGTTCTGGTGTGTCACAACACAATCTGACGTCTTTTTCTTCAAAAATTCTACTTTCTAAAACAATGAACAATTTACAACTACTGAATTGTACAATAAATATGCGCAGCTAAATTTAAGCAAACAATTTTCTCCAATAATACTCAAATTCGCAACTAGTACAACAAATCAATTTCCATCCAAAATACAAATATTTATTTTTTATCCAAAATTGTCTAAAAATGTAAAAAAAACTTAAATTGTTATTACTTTTTAACTACCGTTTATGAGTTAACATTCAATTCATATTCTATTGTTGTTAATTGTTTCATCTCCAAAATGGAATCTCCAATATTGAATGGCACACTTATGAAAATAAGAGCACCAGGCCTATTAAAGTAATGGTTAGGTATTTACATCCGTCATGCCAACCTGAAGATATAAAAAATGAATTGAAAGATAGAGGCTTCAAAATTTTAGAAGTCACAAATAAAATAATAAAGAAAAAGGAAAATAACAAAGAATCTACGGTACGTCTTCCTCTCTTTATGCTAACATTCGAAAACTCCGAAGATATAAACAAAATATTCAAAATTGAATTTATCCAGCACATGAGGGTTAAAATGGAGGCTATTCGTAAAACGACTACCATTCCTCAATGTAAGAGATGCCAAAGATTTGGCCATACACAAAAGTTTTGCCAGCGTCTAGCTCAGTGTGTTAAATGTGCTGGTCCCCACTTAACAATTTCTTGCAAAGAAAAAAAAAATATTAAGCCTAAATGTGCTAATTGCCTTGAGGCACACCCAGCGAGTTATCGTGGTTGCCAGGTGGCTAGAGAGTTGCAAAAAAGAAAGAAGCTACAAAAAAATGCCCCAAAACAAATGCAACATAGACAAGAAAAACAAAAGACAAAACCTAGGCAACCTATTGCCCAGAAACAGAATTGCATTGAAACTTCAGAGAAACCTAAAACTTTTACGTCGAAAAAAGTCGTAGAAGGCTTATCATATTCACAGGTAACACAAAATAACCTAAGTCAAAAAAGAAACCCGAAAGAACAAAATAAAGTTTCTACACAAAAGTTGACTGAAAATACCATTATGCAGATGATGCAAAATATGATAAAAACAATGAATGAAATCTCAACAAGACTATGCACATTAGAAAACAAACATAATGAAATATATATGTATACACCAAAAAATAAATCCGCAAGGCATGGTTAAGAACGCACTTCGTATAGTCACGTGGAATGCCAATGGTATTCTGAACAAGAAAAATAATTTGGAAATTCTATTGAGAACACAAAATATTGATGTATGTCTCTTGACAGAAACACATATGACAGATAAGTCATCGCTTAAAATAAATGACTATACATGCTACAGCGCAAACCATCCGAGTAATACACCCAGAGGTGGTAGCTCAATTTTAATAAAGAAAGATATTAAGCACCACGAGGAACTTAGTCTAGAAATAGATGAATTCCAACTAATCGTGCTACGAATTATGTCTGTTAAACAAAGCCTTTGTGTCGGTGCATTATACTGTCCACCCAAATACAACATAAAGAATAACATGTTTGAAGAAATTCTTAAACTACTTGGCGATAGATTTATCCTGGGAGGTGACTACAACGCCAAGCACATAGATTGGGGGTCTAGAGTAACCTCTACGAGAGGAAGAGAGCTAAGAAAAGCTATAAAAGAAAAAGGCTGCATTTACCAATCTACCGGTAAGCCAACCTATTGGCCAACTGATAGAAATAAAACTCCTGATCTGCTTGATTTTTATATAACAAAAAAAATTTCACCCAATTATATTAAGCTAGAAGATAACCATGATTTGGACTCAGATCACTCTGCAGTCATACTAAGTCTATATGAAAAGGTTATTAAGAAACAGTCGAAACCTCTGCTAACGAACAAGACAACTGACTGGGCTAGCTTTAAACAAGAAATAGAAAACAAAATAAACATAAAAACAAAACTAAGATCCAAATGTGATATAGATTCTGAAGTAGAAAATTTTATTAAAATTATTCAAAATGCTGGATGGAATAATACAAAAAATTGTGAATATAAATCGGTAGGATTCAACTACCCTAGAGAAATATTAAATATGATAAAAATAAAAAGAAGAGCTAGACGCAGATGGCAACAATCGCGTGATCCGGCAGACAAAACTGTGCTAAATAGATTAACTCAGAATCTTAAAAGAAAAATTAAAGATCTTAAAAATGAAAATTTTGAAAAATATATAAAAAATTTATCAGCTAAAAGAGAAAATAACTACTCGTTGTGGAAAGCAACAAAGAGTACAAAAACCTCGATCTCTCAAATCCCGCCAATCAGAATGAAAAGCGGTGAATGGGCGAGAGATAATAAAAATAAAGCTGAAACATTCGCAGATCATCTTGAAGAAATTTTTTGTCCAGACGAGACAGATTCGGATGATCTCACTGAAGAAAATAATAATTGGCAAGAAAATGTTATATCACCATTTTCAGAGAGTGAAATAGTGGAACAAATTAAAAAACTCAGAGATAAAAAAGCTCCAGGTTTTGATCTAATTACATCGGAAGTCCTGAAAGAACTTCCGAAAAAAGCTATAACAATGCTAACACGCATTATAAACGCTGCTATAAGAATAAGGTATGTGCCGAATATGTGGAAAATAGCAGAGATAATTATGATACCAAAGCCAGGTAAGCCCATAAATGAGGTCAAATCCTACAGACCAATATCATTACTACCAATAGTATCAAAATTATTTGAAAAACTATTATTGATTCGAATGAGACCGATCATAGAAAATAGTAATCTGATTCCAAATTATCAATTTGGCTTTAGATCTAAGCACTCGACAATCGATCAAATTCATAGAATAACAGACATAATAGAAAAAGCTTTAGAGGAAAAGAAAGTATGCTCTACCATATTTCTAGATGTAGCCCAAGCTTTTGATAAAGTATGGCATCGAGGCTTAATAAATAAACTAAACAATATGTTACCTAAACAATACGTAGATATACTCTCATCATATCTAGAAAACAGACTATTCAGAATAAAACAAGACGAAGAGTATTCTACTATTAGAGATATTAAAACGGGTGTGCCTCAAGGTAGTATTCTGGGTCCCATACTGTATTTGCTCTACACCAATGATTTACCAGAAATGGAAAATATAACTGTAGCTACATTCGCTGACGATACTGCGTTGATGGCAGTAGGATCAAATATTGACGAGGCTACAATTAAATTGCAAAGAGCAAGCGACAAGCTATACCTCTGGACAAAGAAATGGAAAATTAAACTCAATGAGTTAAAATCAGTACATGTAAATTTTACAAATAAAAAATTAGAAAATCAACCACCATTGGTAAATCTGAATGGGGTCAATATACCCCAAGAAAACAATGCTAAATACCTAGGAATGACATTAGATGTCAAACTTAGATGGAAAGAGCACGTTAAAAAGAAAAAATTTGAGCTTGAAAATAAGTATAGAGAAATGTACTGGCTCTTAGGTCGTAATTCTAAATTACCTATACATAACAAGATTTTGTTATATAATCAGATACTCAAACCAATATGGTTGTACGGCATACAAATATGGGGATGTGCCAAACAAACACATGTACTTTGTATACAAAAATTCCAAAATAAAGTCTTGCGCAACATGGTAAATGCCCCCTGGTATGTTCGCAACAGTGATTTGCACAGAGATCTAGAAATTCCTTGCATAGAAAATGAAATAAAAAGATATGCAACAAAGCATATAGCTCGTCTGGAGGGACATGTTAACGTTGAGGCCACTCAATTGCTAGATAATCAAAATGATGTCAGAAGGCTTAAAAGAACTAAGCCACTAGATTTAATACGATAGAATTTCGTAAAATTTTTCTTTAAGAAAATCAAAATAGCAATAAATTAATGGTTAGTCCGTTGGACTAGTATTAATGGGAGGGGTGTGGTTTAGTCAGTAAAAATCTGGCACACAATGGAAGCTACGGGGCTCATTGTGTCTATGAAGATTCCCACCAATCCACGCAAAAAAAAAAAAAAAAAAAAAAAAAAAAAAATCTCCAAAATGGAGACAATTCAAAAATAACAAATTTTTTGACAGACAACAAATTATTATTAAATCACTTTGTACATCATTTTTAAAATACTAGTCATAACTATTTAAAAATCTTTTGTTTGGGAATTTTTCATAAATTATTCTAAGCGTGCTTATTGTTTTCTGCAATTTGTTAATTTTAAAAATTTATAAAATTCAAAAGCAACATACTTAAAGATAAATAAACAAAAGAATATATTTCGGAATTTCCAAACTTTTGAATGAATCAGTTTGCATTTAGCTTGCATGATTAAATTGATAGAATTAAAGTAAAGTTTTAACACTTATTGCAGTATTTTTCTTTAGAATTGAACGAACGTGGCTTATTTATCGGTATTTAAGAATTATTATTTTTTTTTTTTGAATTATTAATTTTATTTATTTAATTATTTATTTTTATGCAAATGTACATAAGACTAGTCTTTTAATTATACATAATACAAATTAAAATACTTATAAACGAATCTTTAAACCTAAAAACTAGTAGTTTAATAAATTTTATTGTGAATTTAATTGGAATTTAATTTAAATTTTATTTGAATTCTGCTCAAAGAGAAAGAGAAAATTTTTAAAATGAATTTTTTAAGAGTAAATTTTGTTAGATAGCTTACAAAATTTAATTATTGAAACTGTACTTGTTATGGAGATCGTTAAAGAATTCCAAATAGAAATCGCTTTAACAAAAAATGAAATATGTCTGACCATGCTGACCGTCTGGCGTATATTTAACTTTAGACCTCTAAATGCTGTGTTACAATTAGGTTTATGAAAAAATTTGTTCAATATTTTGTCAATACAATACAATACAATAAATCAAAAACAATAAATCATTGTCGAATATACGAGTTTATTATTATCTGAGCTAAATATTATCCAGTTAAAATATTATTAAAACAGTCATAATGCCGTTCCATCCATCAGTCAGCTTATTTTATGATATAGAAAAATGTATGTTAAAAAATTAAATTTAAAAAATATAAAAAAAAATTTAAAATATGCCACTGATGATCACCTCATAGGTACAGGTTACAACTACATAATAATTTTTTCCGAATGTACTTGTAGCAAATAAAGAATTTTAAACTTTAACTAACTTAAAGTATTAAATTACTCTATAGGTGGATAAACGAAAAGTAAATGCAATAATATATACAACTAGTCGTGAGGTCTAAGTATGAGGGTTGATTTGTCCAAAAACTATAGTAAAAATAATATTAGAGTACTCAAAAGTCTCTAGTCTATTAGTCCAATCAATAACTAAATAAATTAGGAAAAATATCCGTATTTTTTTCGTAATTAAGCCTTTTTTAATAGCATTAGCTAATTTTATTCAATTATCATCAAACGAAAATTCTCAACTAACTTTGAAAAGAAAAATACTTTTATGAAATATCCGATACTTTGAACAAGCCCGATACTCCCAACAAGTCAAATACAGTTGATTTGATACTCGATTGAATTCGATTGTTCATAAGCCTTTTAATAACCTAAACTAATTAATATAAGTTACTATTTAAAAATTGTTTAATACTTTTGTTTACTTATTGATAGAACAATGTACACGCAAATATTTCAAAAATATTTATTTTTTATCGAGACAACGTACTTAATTTATTGGAGTAGTGATTTTTCCAGCAGTGCGCAAATGTTGACAATAACACTTTAAAAAAAGCAAATTTTTGATTACCGAAAATTAGTTTTAAAGTCAAAAAAACTTTGTAAGTTCTTAAAAAATCAGATTTTAATTTTACGAGTTATTAGTTGAAGATGAATTGATCCACTTCCATCGTCCAATATATGTATTTTAATCAACATTAATTCCTATTTTACCAATATCTATTGTTTGTTGCCAAATCTAATATTTTTTTTATGATTATCATGACAATAGGATAAGTTACTCTAGTTGTTTAGAAGTTTTGGCACAGGAAGTTTCAAACGTCATTGACATTAAAATTATAATTCCAAAATATAATTTCATACAATATAAACATGCACGTATATTTTTTTACTAAATTTCAATTTGACAAACCTAATAATGCAAAGAATTTCAATTCAAGGTTTTACTAATAATTTCAAGTTCTCCTCTTAAGTCTTTCGTATATAACAACTAGTAAAACAAATTTTTCATTTGCCCTATAGAAGATTTTATAAATTGTTGCAAGATTACATTTTACATTATTTATTAATATTGTTGTTATTATTATTATTATTTTTATTGAATTTCAAACCAGCATTTCATACTTCTACACCCTTATACGTTGCACATAATTCGTCTCATTAAATTTATTTAAAATGTTGTCTATTTCTAGATATCTAAATATAAAATGAATTAATTCATATTACATGAGCGATTAAAAATTCCAATGTCGGATGTATGAAGGCGGTTTTTTGCTTCTTGTTATTATTTGTAAATTCAGACTTACAAAATTTACATCAAGGACATAGATGAGTGCAAGAACTTTAAAGAAAATTAAAAAAAAATTCTAAAATATACTGGCTATTTTTAAAACTGGAAAATATTTTCAATTCCTTTTTGTTTACTTAACGTTGTATGGTTAAAATGAAAATATCTAATTTTATAAAGTAGATACGAAAGTGAATAATGAAATACTAGTAGTTTTTATATAAAATTTATAAAAAGAAAACTTGTTTTTCGAATACTATTACATATACCAATCACACATTTCAATGTTGGATACTAATAATTGCTTTTTATTCTTTGATGAATTCTTTGAAAAGTATGAAAGTCTTCTACATGCTGTTTTCGCTTCTTGTGTTTCTTCTAAACATTCCTGTTCCTAAACTCTAATAAAATAATATCGCAAATCTAAGAAAAAAAATAAAACCAGTTTTAAATTTACTTGGTCTTGGTGCCACACGATACTATTAACTTTATAAATAATTTTTTATATTGAGAAAACTGATAACCACATCATAATTATCCTATTTTATCCTATTTTATATATCCTACAGGAAATTAATATATGAATTAAAAATCAGAAACAATTACATTTCGATTGGCTTTATCAAAAAACTTAAAACTGAAACAGTATAACAAATATAATTTTGAAATGTAAGTTACTAGATCTGTTCTATATGTTTTAGTGTAGCTCCAGTCTGTGATTTCGTAGTCCTCCTTCAAAAACAAAAATAAGAAAGACACTTGTCTGAAAATAAAATTATGAAACTAGACTTTAATAAACTTTACTGTGAATCTAACTGCACACAAAAGTATTAACTATAGCAAATTGTTATTTATTTTAGTTAAACAAATAAATTTGGATTTCGATTAAAGAGAATCAAAGGATACTCTGATCTGATCTAATTGTTTTAATTATTTTATAATAATTTGATCAATAGACAGTTTATTGATTCAATAACAGTTATTTAAAATTAAAATATTGTGTAAAATTTATAAAACTATGATCCATATACTCCTTGAATTTAGTAAAGGAAGATGTAATTTAATTAAATTTTTTTTACTCCACATAAATATACAGTCAAAATTTAGGAGCCTTTTCCAGGTAGGATGTGCATGTGGGTCATCTCTCTATTACATATCTTATATCTACTTATTTAATATTAATAAAAATAAACAATTAAATATTATTTCAATCTAAATCTAGTTTAAGTAAAGGAAGATAAAAGTTGTTCTTTAACTAGTATAGTTCTCTGCTCAATTAAAATAAAAGCCCTGTAAAAGTAAATCTTTAGAGTGATTCTATTCTATTCTATAATCGTAATAATCAAATTTCATAAGTAGTACATAATATATATTTTCGTATTTATTAGAATGGATCGTGTTTATTTTAAAATTTTATTGGTATTAAAACAAAAAACTAATTTAAAAATACATGTACAGGGTTGCAGATAAATTTTAATATACATTATTTAAATTAATTATAATCATACTTTGAAAATATCCAATTGACATATACACTACGAGGGGTTAATTTATTGTACTTTGCTGTATAAAACTGCAATTTACTTTAGTGGGGATAAAGTTTAAAATTTAATATAAAGAAAATATTTTGAAAACTTTCATTAATTTCGGTGATAATTCTGACTTATCTACATCCTTGGAATAAAACAAAGTGAACAAAGTATCCTTAATACATCTTTTTAGTGTATTTGAAATAAGACAAAGTATATTCTAAATAGCACTCTATTTTTAGCTGTGTTTCGTCGTTTCTAAAATGGCTCAAATATAGTTATTTCACTCTAATAATACAGGGTAAATGTAATTTAACTTGATGCATCTATAATATCTTGATCGGTTGATATCAAAAGCTTTTACTCTGAAAAGCCTACTTAAGCTTATGAACGTCCCAAAAATTCTTTATATTAAATTTAGTAAAAATCACACCCTGTATGCATTGTACAGCACTCTTATCATCATTATGTATACTTCTATTTTGAACGTCTAAAATTAAGTCCAGCTGCTCAAAACAAAAAATTATATTCATAAACAAATCGCGAATGAGTGTTGTTCTGGTATTAGAATTATAAAATAATCTAAAATTTAGCCTTACTTCTTAACATAAAAAACTAGTAATGGTACTAGTTATTTATTTCATTTATTTGCAATATACATTACACGACAAGTCTCTATTATCAAGTCAACTAATGATGTTGTTCTGATGGTATTAATTAATATCCCACTTATATTTTGACGCGCTTAAAATAATAAACCTAAATTTAAACAAATAAAATAAATCAATGATTTCCATATATTATTAGAAATCGTAAACAAATTTATACTTGAAATCAAAAAAACTTAAAAAAAGTTTACTTTACATAAGTTAGTATCATTCAATCAAACCACCCTGTATAATATACACACATAATGAAAACAATAATAATATCATTAAGATATAAAAAGAAAACAAAATGTTTGTAGTTTTCAATTTTTTATTAAGTCAAAGTAAATTTTTATAACAAAAGTCATGCCAAGCTTGTATCTTGAACTTGATTCAATGTCACGACTTACTAACCACAAATAATACGTTATGAGCAGGTTTTTTTTTCTTCTTTGTTTTGCTTTTTTATATATCCATGTTTATACGAATATGTATGTTTATATTGAATTAATTTTATTAAAAAAAAAACCGGAATTCATAATGATTTTCTGAAAGCTATTAAATAACTCATTTATATAAATATACAAGTACACCATAACACCATATGTGAATATAACAACAGTATTTAATTGATTATAATAATAAATTAATTTTCCAAAGATGATTAATGAAACAACAATCTTAGATTTTAAGTATTTTATTTATGTTCTTTGGCTTGAGCCCAGTCCATAAAATAACGAGATTAATAACTTTATTGAGATTCAATTATCACACTGTTTATACAAGAACATATTCATTTTTATTACTGACCGAAATCGAGAGTTCTACAATAAATAATTTATCCTTGAATGTAAGTAAAACTATACTCTTCTGCTTACCTACTTTTGATTTTGGTGTGGTGATGCACCGGTAATGATTTTAATAAAAACAAAAACAAACAAAAGGTATTCCTCGTGACCCAGAATTATTTAATTTAATTTTATATATTTAATTTACAGTTATTCACGAGATTTTATAGTAAAAAGTTGTGTATGTAATTTCAGTAATTGCTAGTACAATTTCTGAATTATTTTTTTTTTTTTTTGACAGTAATTTAGGAATCACCTTTTCGTGCATAGTTAAGTACGGTACTGCAAATTTATACTACCATATTTATTAGGTTAGCATCTAAGGATAATTAAATAATTTAGTTTACTTTTGAATTATGTTGTTTCAATTGCATTTGATGACATTTTCATCCAATTATAAATTGAATGCTAGTGTTTCACAATTGTTAATTAGTGAATTTTATAACAACAACTTTTTAATAGCCACGGTATATATTTTACAACGCAATTAGCCAACAGCTCAACATGCTGAATTCAAATTGTTTACTGTGGTAGACCGAACAGAATTTATGAACTTAACATTTCAAAAGCTCAAAGCGAAATTAACGCTGTTCTATTCTATTTCGTGGTTTCAAAATTAAACCTAGCGACAAAAGAAAAAATTAAATGTTCTAAGAACAAGAGTTAATCAAAATATGTTATATTTTCAATATATTATGAAAAATACCACTGATTTTATTGTTTTTTATGACCATGCTTAAATATGTGTTCAAAGTACCAAACGATTTACGATTTAATGCGGACGCATTTATCAACTGTATAAAATTTTAATTACTATTGATAACAGACAAAAATAGTGCCATTCATTTCATACGTGTGAATAACAGATATGCAGATCCATGAAAATAAAAATGTAAAATGTGATGTAATTCATTGTATTTTCCTGTTCATCCACCTAGATTTCAGATCAGTTCATTCCAGATTTTATAAACAAAAAAAACTTGTTCTATCAATTTCTTATGTTATGTAATAATAGTCAGTCAATTTGTTTTAAACTTAAATAATTTAATTATATTGTCAAATTTTCGTTCACTAATAATTATTTTAATATTTAAATGCAAATCAATATTTCCGAAGCAACATACTTCCTTCATCAGTGCTTTGCTTGTGGCTGTTTCCGTGCCAAACGATTTTTACTTACATTTATTTGGTTTGTTCTGCAAGCTGTTCTAATACAATCTAGAACAATCTAGAGTGAAAAAAAAAATACTTTTTTGTCTTCAGTAGTTTCTGTTCATTGAACTTTTTTGTCCAAAAGTGTTCTGATCGGTATTCAGTATACTTTTTTGTCCAAACAGTTCTAAGTTGATCTTTTTTGTTCTGTACAATATTTGTTGTTGTTTTTTGGTTAAAGTTTAAGTAACAAAAATTAGAACAAAAATGTTTAAAAAAGATCAAAGAAAGTGTTAACGTAGATTTTTCTGTTCTAAATAATCCTATAAATGTTTGACATTTAATTCTCATAGTCCAAAACAGTTCTGTATAATTCCGTTCTAAATATACTAAACAAACCTATTAAGTACCACACAGAAAAAAAATTGTTGTTGTGTATAGAATCTTCAATGGACTGTACATTAACAATGTATTAAAACAATAAAAGAAAAAAATATTTAAATTAAAAACTTTGAACTATCCTTTAAATATTTTTTTTTTAATTTTGAACTTCTGGGATTAAGAAAAATAAATTTGACTTAAATTTCATGAATGAAAGCTATAATTAAAGTAAACGAAACAAAATGAAGCGATACATAAAAACCGTAATAAAAAAAAATTAACGTAATTAAAACGCACGTAATAAAATTTCATTAAATCACGTTATATTCGATTAACACTATAATAACTTTAAAACTACATTAATGTTAAAAATTAAACGGAGCGTAGCTCAATAAACTATAAAATCTTATATCTATTAATGTCAACGAATAGTTATATTTATTGCTCGTAGGATCACCACAGCAAAGATCTATAGACACAAGAATAATCACCCAAATGAAACAGAAAATCAATTACAGTTCTCTCGCATAATTGGTTTCGGCAGAAATTTCAGCTTAATTATCGACTTTAGCGATGCACTTATTAATCCTATCACCTATATGAAACACCCAACGTGTGAAGACATACAAAAAAACCATTTCTTTGCTGAGTAAACAAACTAAATATTGCGTTCTTAATTCATTAGATACTGAAAAATGATATTCAAATATAAATATCCTATACACTCATTAATGGATTATTCGAAAATAATGGAAAATATGCTGTTAAAAAATCCAAATTCGATGTAAGCTTTGCTATAAACAAACCAAATGAAAAATATGTTTGAAGAAAATAAGAATTAAAATTTTACTGAGAATCAAAGACAGATTCGAGATGAAAAAGCTTATTAAATTTGAATTGAATTTCATCACTAAAGATCTAATAAAATTCAATAATAAACTGGGAAACCCCATTACAATTTTTAATTTGAATTAAAAGCCAAATCTATCACCATTAAAATTATTTATTTCTATTTTTCTGTACTTGAACTTTGTGTAAATCAAATCTTAAAAACCTTTGGATACGACCAAAGAAATAATACGAACAACCGTCAGTTTTATAATAAATAAATATTATTTTTTGGTGAAGTTGCGTTGATATGAACAAATTTCTAAGCAAATTTATTGTACAGAGGAGAGGGTAAAATTTTTTATCTCTACGTATATTCAAATCGCGCTTAAGATTTTGTACAAATCAAGCACCACATATCTTTAATTTGTTTTGGGTGCAAAATTCAATAATTGAATAGTGTCCAAACTTAGTATTTTAGTATTATACTTTTCATTTTTAATTACTAAATGCAACTGTGAATTTCTAACACTGATATAATGTGGATTTCAACTTATTTACGTTGATATTCTATTTTTAGAGCTATATTGTATGTTATCTAACTTTTTTCAATTTAAATGATGTTAAAGCAGTGTTATCGGTGAATGTAACAATTTTAACCTCTAATCCTGCTGATTTATTAGCCTCAAAAACGAGGTGTATATAAAAACTACTATAGCACACAGCCTTTTTTTTTACAAACAAATTGCGATAGACTGGGATAAAGAAGGAAGAGGAAGGGATAGAGAAGGAAGAGGAAGAAGTGTGATACAAATGGTGGAAAGTGTGGTACAAATTAACAGGTAGTGAAATCAAAAAATGGCCAATGTTTGACTTGAACCTCTGGAGATTATAACTAGCTGTTCTGTTATTATTTGATTGTGGAAGTATGTCAGGGGGATGTGATTCCACATTCTCGACGCTCGGACTATACATTTCCATAACCATTTTTTTGGGATTTCCCCTGTGTAGGGATGGGCATTTGCCGCTCCTCTTGTTTCGCGTTGGAGCTGTTTGTAGTACGATGATGTCCACGAGAACTTCAGGATGAAGTTACATTTGGGTCGCCTATGAGACGAATGGCGCGATTTTGAACGCGGTCAAGGTAGCCTAAGGCTGAAATAGGAACGCCAGTCCAAATGTGAGAATTGTATTCCATCTTGGGTCGTGTAAATGTTTTATAGATATTAAGGAATTCCAAAGGTGAGAAAAGAGCTTTACAACGACTTAAATTGCCTAAACATTTGGCAGCTCCTTTCGCAATATCAAAATATGGTCATTCCAAGTAATTTTTTGATTTACGTGCATACCTGAGATGTTTTAGACTATCTGAGTTTTGTAGGGTAACACCTTGGACGGAAAGATTGGGTTCAAATCTTAGAAGTTTGCGTGAGATTAGACAGTTTTGAGTTTTTGTCGAGTTGAACTCAACTCTGTTTTTTTTTTACCCCAGTCAGCAATTTTTTTCAAATCATGGTTAATCATATTCACCATGATTTGCCTTCTATTGCTAACTTCGACGTTTGAAGCATTGATTCTGCGGAGGAAATCAAAGGATGCTACCAGAGTGCTGTCCTCTGCAAGTTATGAATTGGATTAAAAGTTGTTTGAAGTAGATCATTGATGAAAATCAAGAAGAGAGTGGGGGAGAGAACTGATCCTTGCGGAACACCGGCATTTATGTGAATTTTGTCTGACGTGAAACCGTCGACTAAGACGCAGAATAGAAAATACAGAATCTAGGCCAATAGCTTGGCATTTAGCAATTAAAGCCGCGTGCCATACTCGATCGAAAGCTTCATAAATATCTAAAGCAACGATGTCAGATTCTCAAGAATTTTATAGAATGCTATTGAGTTTTTCACAAGAACCTTGAAAAAATTAAAATGTATCTTTGTATGCATTTTAGTGTTTTATATCTTATACATACTAATTTTATTTTTGTCTGAAGCCTTTTATAACAATTCAACAATAATAATGAAAAAACAATTCATTATGAATGAAAGAATGATAATTGAGAAAATAAATAAATTTTTTGTTAATGTATTATGAAGGTAGGTATAGAAGTAAAATGTAGTTAAGAGAAAATCATATTAATACATTATGATGAGAGATAATACATATTTATTTTACATTGTTGTTGGTGTTTTGAATTATAATGTGCATACTTTTCTAAACTGTAACCAAACTTTACTAGATTAGTAATGGTATTATACTAGTAAAATACTATTAATTTAACGTAGCTTGTCAAAACTTCGCAGAAATCACATGGTAGTTTTCAAATTCTCAAAAATGTAATTAAAAGAAGTTATACAAAAATCTTTCTCCTCAAACGGACCACATAAATCTCTCTTAAGCAATGAAAATAATTTAAATGATTTTCTTACGCATTGTAATGTTCGTACACTTCACATATGAGAGTTAAAGTCGTTTAAGTATTATAAGTTTCCTTCTATGGAAATCACAAACAATTAAATTGCAACTGGTAACACGATAAAAATTTTATTCGTAATGTAATGCTAACCCCTTTCGGTTTTTCTTCATCCTCATAAAAATTATGAGATAAACATTTTAAAAATAAATTAGTAAATTATCAGATATATTCCAACGGTTAACTAAATAGCATCTAATTATTATTTGGTTGACTGATAAATAAATAAATAAATAAATAAATATGTAAGTAAATAAATATATTACCATCTATTAATTGTAAATAACTTTGGTATTTGTGTATTGTATATTAAATTGTTTTTTTATTTAATTTTATAACTTGTTAATTTATTTGCATGTCCATGTCGTTGCTTATATATTATGACTTATGAGTTATGAATGACATAAAATTATGCGTAATTCATTTTCATATATAGAGAATAACAATTATACGAGCAGTGGAAAATTTTAAAATATATTTAACTAACAACAATTATTTTTTAAATTAATTCTAATAGTTAAAAATAAAATCAGAATGTGTTCATATTTTATTTTCTTATAAGCGTTTCAGGGGTATTTAATTATAACCGGAATAAACAAATTAAATTTATCTTTAAATTTTTAATTTTGATTTAACTTTTTTTGTTTTTTATCATTCTTAGTAATAAATATTAATAAATTAGACGAGTTTCATATACAACAACGTATTAACTATTAGGTAAATATGGGTGGTCTATTAACACCTGAGCTACATTACCAATACAAATATATTAGTCATTTAGTGTACTTTTAGATGTTAAAATAAAAAAATTATCCTTCTTCATTTTGTTTGTAGAGGTTAAAAAATCACATTAAATGAATTATAGCGGTAAAATTGAAGAAATTGGAGTTTCATATGCCAATTGCCAGAAAATAGTTAGAAACATTTTTTCTTAGATAATAGGTTTGTTACAGTTTTGATGTGAAACTAACAATTCTCACTATCTAATTTCGACTTTTCTTCAATAACAACAATTTTCAGTGTTTCCGTTAAAGTCAAGTAAAACAAGAACAACTTCTTAAATTAAGAATTGCATAAAAAAATATATTTTATCATTTAAACAGAATCACAAGCCACATTAGATCTTTATTCTCTTGGATCATTTTAGATAAAATTTAAATTAGATGTCAGTGCCAGAAGCAAATTCCGTGGAAATGAAAAAAATACAAAATAAAATCAATATAATTTTTTATATACCGCCCTGAAATATGAAAATTATTACCACAATTATTTGCAAGTACATATACAGTTATACCGGATTTGGTACAGAAAGAAGTTTGTAATCTCACGAACGTGCTTTATCAATTTCACCATAAAGGAAGTATAATATAGAGAAACTATCAGGAACAAAAAAAATTTTTTCAATATTTCTTAAATTTTACTTCACCGTAGAACCCCAGAGAAAAAATATATTTTATATGCCAAAATACCCCAGAGCGTAAATTATAATATCTCTTATAAATTATAATCTTTCTCTTGATTTTGTATATCGCATGCGGATTCAATGATCTTGATAACAATATTGTAATTCCTTAATCCTTCATTACAATTTATATATGTGTGTCTTGTGATATGTGTGCAAAAAAAAGAAAATAAGGTAGTAAGGAAGAAGCCATAGAAAAAATGTAATATGTTTTGTTTATATTCACACATACAATGATATAATTTTTATTTTTCTGTGTTTGGGCAAAACAAAAGAACACCTGCAACAATGCAGTGTAAATTGTTTTTGTAATTTGAAATTTTTTGATTTTGTTTTTGGACTGAATTTGTATTCTTTATTAATTTAAATTTTAAAATAAATTGAAAAATTATTTTTGTACTATTTCGTTGAAGGGTCATTTCATAGGTATCATAGGTAACTTAGATATGGCTTGAAAAATAAAAAAAAAAATATATATAGGTATGAATTGAATTTGTGGCTGTAAAATTAAAATTCTTAAAACAAAAATTTCACAAATGTGTATGTACATATATATTTTGCAATAGGTAGATATATGAATATTCTAAATAAAAGCGGAATTGAAGTTTAATAAAAAACTAATAAATAATTTAATTAATGTACATGTAATCCTCCTCCATCACGTCCAGAAATTTGTGAATTACCCTCTTATAACACGCTTCGTACCTCTAGCCAAACGGTTACATATTTTTATTTATGTACATGCAACAAGGTGAAGGTTTTGAGGATGTGACTATTCAGGATTTTCAATATTTATTAGTGACGAAAGCGATCTGGTAGAATTAGCATTAGAAACTGTAAATGAAGTTCTTTATGCGAACAGTAAAACTGATTGTTTATAAATAAGAATAATCATAACTAAACAAATGCAAAAGAAAAGGATTCGCCTAAGCATAATATAAATAACAAATATTTTATTTCCTTTGTACCTCGTACAGTATCGTACAATAATGTTGAACATTTCAAAAGATGAAAATTTATAAAATATTTAACTTTGTTTTGTTGTTTTTTCTTTTGTTCATCAAAATAAAAAATAACACTAATGGAAGCGTCTAAACTGTTTTTATAATTTCTAATTCTTTGATTTTGTTCTTGGATTGAATTGGAGTTTTGTTTCAATTTCAAATAAAATGTAAAATTCTATTTAAATTACTTTTTTATGCGTTGAAAAATAACATTTCATAGGCACCACTTAGAAAAAAAAAAATGTACCTGTTTTAGAAAATGTGGCTCTAAAATTAAAATTCTTTAAATAAAATTTTACAAATGTACAAATAATATGTACCTACCTATGTTGTAAAATATATTTTAAACAAAGAGAAAAGGCAGAATTGAAGTGTAATAAAATAATAAACACTTTGAATGTAATAAAAATAAATAACTTGAATATAAAAATGAAAATGAAAAATTAAATAAACAAAAATAATTTCTTAAATTTATTATAATATTACTAGTATTAACAATATTATAATATTAGAAAAAATAAATAATTTATTAATTTATGTTTTCAATTACTTCAATGTGCTTATCTTTTTTGTGCCACACTGCAGTAAGTAAGGATTTTGCACACTATCGTATTCATATATATGCATGTATTCCTTGATTTCTTAGTGTATAGTGCATAGTAGAGGTAGAGTGTAGGTTATTAAGATTAACTTATCATAATATATTAACAATGAACGTGAACATTATTTTTGAATATTCTATTTCAATATTAAAATTTTTTAATTCTCCTTTCTTTATGAATTTCCAATTTAAAGTAAGTTGTTTGTGTTTGCATTAAAAATGTAACATTTTGGTTCCATGACAAAATTACATGTGGACAAAATTTCATAAAGACAAAATTTCATATTTAAAACAATTAAATGTTTAAATTTTTATTAATCATTATAAAATGTGGAAGAAATTGTCAAAATCTGTAGTTGATTAATAATTCCTTTCAAAATATGATTTTGTTTTATATTTTTATAAGAATTGTTTTATATAAGAATTAGGTGGTTATGCTGAAGTCCGTCGAAATTACAAATTAAAAAAGCGCTTCAAACGAATAATATCTTTTATCGTTTTCAACAAAATCTAATGTGTAACAAAAAATTACTATTAAATTTTAATTTGTATATACCTACATATGTAATTAAAAATGTATAAGTTTTACTTTTAATTTATGTACATATTACGTTATGTAATTATTAAAAAATTTATAACTTTTTACAAAATAAATAAAAAAAAACTTAAACTGTCAACGCCTTTTTTATTTGAAATAAAAAAAAAATTCCGAAACATTTGATTTGTGCACAGACTTGGCAGTCGAATGGATTTCAGAATACTGATATTTTTCGTATTCCGGTCGGAAATTTTTTTCGAGGATATTCCGCTTCGGACTTCAACATAACCACTTAGTATTCTTACTTTTTTTTAAGAAAAAAAAGTACCTTCATTACAAAACCAAATAATTTCAAATTTTTTATAAAAACTTAAATTGGGATTTAATTTTTTTAAATATGTAATTGTGTCTTTGAAATTTTGTCCCGACACCATGCATTTCATATTATGGTATACTCTACATCTACCCAACAAGTGTGTATTTGATACGACATACACAACATTACCTCATTGCCGCTACTACACTATATGTATGTTATATAAAAGCAAAAACAAAAAAAAAACAACAAGAATTAAAATCATTTTAAGATTCTCTCTCTCAAAGCTAGAATCTATACAGTTGAACCTGCATAAAAGAAAAAATTTTAGTTCAATATTTTGTATGAGTTTCTGTTAACGAAGACATTAAAATGAGTTATTCCAAATTTTTAAAGTGAGTTTATCTAGGTCCTACTGTGTATGGGGTATTTTCAAAAATTTTTTAAGCAAAAAAAAATCGTCACAAAATTTGTTCCGCATAGTTTCTCTTATTATACTTCCTTTATGATTTCACGTCCTAATCAATTTTTACTTTTTTGTACTAAAAAACTAAAAATTGATAAATTTTTTTTAGCCCCTGTTTAATTCTTATACACATTATCATTAGTATTTACATGGAACAAAGTCTAACTTTGGTTCATATATACGTCCTTAGTACAAAAAAGTAAAAATTGATTAAGGACTTATATGAACCAAATTTAGACTTTGTTGTATATAAATACTAATTCTGATGTGTATAAGAATATAACAAGGGCTAATAACGAGCCTTCAGGTCTTCGAGTAGAAATACAATTTGACAGTATTACGTACACTATTAATTAAGCGTACCCAACGAATACAAAATAAGGAATTATTTATCATGATATGCTACGTGATGTTAATGCGACACAATGATGATTCTGAGAAGTAAGGTACTCCTTGTATTCATAAATGCAAATATGCAGTCAATCTGTAAATTCTGAATTTTTGTGGTTAGATTTCCTGAACGGTGTTCATAAATTCAGAGTAAAAGTTTACTGGATCTCAACTATGAGAATAAATTTTTAGTATGCATAAAATTTTTTGAACTACTCAGTCTAATTTGTTTTTTTGAGTAATTGAAGCTAAAGTTTTTATTAATTTTTAATATACACACATATGTGTATGTAATGTATGTATGTATTACAAAACTTGAAATAAAAAACTTATTGTTTATAGGAGTAGTAGTGATTCCGAAGTAAACTTTTTCTTAACAAACAAAAGGTCAGAAATTGTTGACATCGACGAGACTTTCAATTGAAGATGATTTCAAAAGTGAATGATATAAGAAAAAATGTTTAATGGAAAAAGTACTACAGAAAATGAGGAAAAACACGAGCTCTTCAATAACAAGAGAGGATATAATGAAAAAAAAATTGATCTTTGGGGCACTTATAGGCGAATAAAAAAAATAAACATAGCGGAAAAGATGTACAACTAAGTGGGAATGGTTTGAGTTTATTTTACGCGGTTTCTAATACACACCATAGTATTGATTCGCCTAAGGAACTCATTGTAAGAACAACTTATCTCTTCTTAACTTAAAAATAGTTTTTGCAATATATACACATATAGCTGTTAAAGGCAGATCCTGTGCTGATGTCAAATAAATTTGATATTTCTCTGAACTAGTAGTTAGTCACTTCAGGCGGTCGACTATAAGAAAATTTCCAATTTTAATTTAAGACGCTCTTTCTTATCTTATTTCCAAAATGCCCGAATTTTATTTTTTAGCTTCTAAAATAATTTTAAGTATGTCCATTTTGAACTTTATTTTATTATTAAAGAAATTCAAATACTTTGAAATTGTAAAGGTCCTCGAAATATACCTCATTCGGAAATGTCCTAATAGTTTTAATAACTTTTTTTATTTTTGATACATTTTTATTTGTTTCAATATTTTTGGAATTATTTTGTTTTATGTTTTCTTAAAAATTGATGTAGGTCTACGTTGTGAATTAATACCAATTTCACTATTGGTCTCTATTATCGCTTGTAAAATAATTGATATTAAATTTTCATCCATTTAAAAAAAAAATTTTTTTTTCAAAAATAGGTATAAAAAATTTTCATATTAAATGAACATAAGACTTTGCAGAAAAGTCAGATAAATGTAGATTATAAGTAGAGTTTTTGTTCATTATTGGAAACTACACTGATCGTCAGTCTTCAGCATTTATGAACACAGGGACTACCTTAGTTTAATTTATACTAATTTATACAATTTTTAATTTACATTTGAACTATTAAAAATATGATTCAATCAAAATATTCAATTAACTGCAGTATCTTTAACTTTAAGGTGTGAAGTTAAGAACATCAGTAAAGAATAATGTTGCTTACGAAGTACGAATTTATGATAATGATTTGTTTTATAATTTTATTTCACTAAAATGTATAATGTAATTAAAATCAAATCTGTCCCATTGTATAACTTTATATATGTTGGACCAGAATTACTAAAATAGAATTCAAATTTTCTTTATTATTCTACATACATTTTACCTATATAACCTTGACAATTGATAGGGTTAATGTTGCATCCAATTAATGTTCAAAGACCCACGGCTGTATAAAGTTTTAAAATCGATGGATAACTGCGGCTGTCATTCCATCTAAATTAAACTAATACTCTAAATATTATTATTTTTCTGTTATTTATTTATTAAACCCTACAAATTTTATTTGATGATAACCACAATTAGTACATTACCTATTATAATTTGATAAACGTTGAAAATTTATTAATATATTATTTTTACATAAAAATTTAAATAAAATTTATATATTAACAAAAACTTTATTTTAATATTTTTAATCATCTTAAATTTTTTTTTTTTATAGATTCACCTTGGAAATATTCTTGTATCATAGTTTTGTAAATTGAAGGAAGTCATTCATGAACTTTTAAGTTTGTTTCAATTCGTTAAAAAAAATTATTTTCAAAATAACATGAAATTATTATTTAAATCGGAGCAACAACTAATCATTTGTAATTCTGATAAACCCGGATGATATTATGAAAGATCTTTACATTTTTAACAAATATAATATATGTATACCTATACTGCTTAATTAATTTAAGAACCTAAAAATACCTCAATTTTTTATTTTAAATTTCAAAAAAACAAAAAATAACAATAATAATGCATGTTATTAAAATAATTATAATAAAAGTATTGAAATGTGATTTTGATCTAGTTTTAAGTAATAATTAAAAAAGAATTATTGTATATTCTAGATATACATAAATAATGTACAATAAAATACAAATGTAATTTTAATACAGATATAATACTATGTAAAATTTATAAATTATGATTTTATGAACCGAATAAAATGTAATTAAAAATGTAGTACTAGTTAATTGTTTTGTTTTTCTCTCATGTTAACCTTAGCTTCCGTTAACCATGAGTATGCTTGTAACTTGAACTTTAAATTTTTATTTAGTTAGTTAATAATTTTTTTATTTAAGGGTATTCACATATTGTTCCTTGCAATTGCTTATAATCTAATTTCAAAATAGATTCAGAATCTGGTTTGCTTCTAAAAAGTAGATTTATAAAAGAATCTGGTTTGGCATTTTGAATATAAGTTTTAACGATCTAAAATTTTGAAATTTAGTTATAAAATGACATTTAACGAAATTTATTTTGTAAAGTTTGTACGCTATACTGTATAATATCAAAAATAATATAAACTATAGAGCCACAGTAAATTATCTAAGTTTTTGTTTTCACCAAGTTGTCCATCAAACTCTTTGGTTCATCAAATCATAGTAGATTTAACATAATATAAAACTTACATCTATAATGATACAATAAAAGCTAACTCTATATATGATTTCTTTTAATCTTATTTAAGGACAAAATGTCTAATAAAAAATATTGAAGAAATATAAGATTTCTTTTTTGTAATATGCATTTTAAAAAGTTGTGCTAAGACAGTATTCCGTCCTAGTAGATTCACAAATAAATAAATAATAAACCAAAAAATATCGACGTGGCGATATTAATTAAATAATTTAATTCTACAGATACTCAATTATATAATGCATCCCAAACCAACTGCGGCTGTGTAAATTCAAATTTCTGGTCAATCTATATATTTACACATATTCCACGATCATTTTATGTTATTTGTAGTAACTTTACCCTTACAAATCCATATTGTGACAGGTAAATCTGGGAACAACATTGTAACAGGTTTAACATTACTGGGTACGAGTTTTTATACTTAATTTGATTTTAAAAATGAATTGAAAAAAGTTCCCTTCCCTCTTCCCTTCTAATTGAACCTTCTGTTTAGTAATTAGATGACATTATCATTGCAGTATATATTAAACCATTTTTAATTTATATATATATATTATAATAATAGTAAGATTTCATCTAACAATTGATACAATTTTTCCCATTACAATTAGTTCTACGATTTCAAATAGCATAGTTATTTATCCTATTACAACAATAATAATAAGTAACTTCATCCCTAACTTCTCTTGCACATCGACGTGTAATCGAAGTACTTAAATCAAAGCACAAATCGAAGCACAAAAATTAATTAAAAGTAAAAAAACGTAAATTTGTCATGATAAAGTACTGTACAATGTATACACTGTATCAATGTAACCAAGCAATGCAACAATAAATCGATAATGAATTGCACTCCGATGAATTTCACTAAAATTTTCCATTAAATTGTGAATATCCTTAATATATTAATAGACTTAAATATAGCTACTTTTTAGTTTTAACTTGTTTAATTTTTTAATTAAGCATGTATCACCTACGTTTTACATTTTTTTGTTTTTTTCATATTTTACTAAAGTTTAAAGTCTTAAATTTGAACTCAACCATTAGAATGGTGATTGGTGAATAGTTATTTAAATTGTTCTAAATATGATATTACTAAGGCATATAATATTAGAGTAAAGGTTAAAAGTTCCTCACTTATAATTAAGCTATAAACATTGAATTGAGCCATTTATTTCCATTTTACTTACAAATTATTACAAGTTAAATTTTAAGTCAAATATTATTTAATTATTATGTAAAAATAGTTTAATAATACACACATCGATTTTGATATTCAACACCTAAGCACTATCTAATACCACATATAAAAAACTTTATATATATATATGTAATTATTTATGAATAATTGGTACTAAAATGAAAACAATTGATTGCTATGAGTAATTGCTTCGGCTCTTAAACGAAATTATTGCATTATTGCACTTCTTTACCTATTTTTTATTACTAAAAATTAATGTAAAAATTGCATTAAAAAATAATATTTAATGCGATCTTTTGCACGATTGTAAATTTACAGAAAATAGTAAGTAGGTATTTATAACATCAGTTTTATTTTTTTTAACATTTTTCTATTCACAATTTGATTTGTCAACTTACAGTTATTTTTTTTTTTTTGGTTAAAAAGTTAAAAGTTAGAATCCCAATAATATTGTGAATTAACTTTTATTTTTATTGCATATTACTTGGAGAGAGTAAAAATTCACATTATGATGCCCCAAAATATATGCAAAAATTTAGTAGTAAGTAAATAGATTTTATTTTATTCACCATTCAGTATTCACCATTGATGAATCCTCAATGATCGAATAATCTAAAAATCAAATTTTCAATATGGGTTTTCGACTTTTATTTTGCTTGTAAATAGTGATTGCTTAAATTTTGTATGAATTTGTAAAAATGAATGAATTTTCTTGTACAATTTCCTCTGGTGAGAGTAACAATAATTGACATATTTGCACTTACTACTTGACTTTTCCACTACAATTTCAATCGACCCATGTCAAATTTACTTATAAAATATTTCACTTGAACCACTTGAACGTTCACAAAAATATCGGTGTTTTATTATTTTGTTATAATTTAAATAGAGTAATTTTTCTTGTCTTTCAATTACGGATTAAGCATTTCGTACTTATTTTTTTCGTAGTTGTGCATAATAAAAAATTAATCCTTTTTGTTTATTTTATTTGTCAGAAATCATTCATTCTCTTTAACCCTATTGAACTTACTTTATATAGTCTAAAACGTATAAAAAATCTCCAACTCAAGAATATTAGAAATTATAAGTAAATCCGTTGCTTAGGTTAAGTTTTTTTATCTTTTTTTGGGCATTGAAAATTTAACATATTATCTCAGCACTATTATTTATTCAAAAGATTTTTATCAGTCGAAATCTAAATTATCTCAAAATTACTATGGATTTTTACACAAAAATTATTGATAAAAAAAAAATATTATCGCCCATAAAAAAAGAGATATATAATTTTCCAACGGTGAAATTAACCATATTTCTTCAAAGATAAATTTACTACTTAAACATTTATAATAATTCTAAAGCAATTTTGAAATTGCTTATGTGTAAAGTTAAAATAATTTTATGAACATGATTGCAAGATATTAAAATGTCTTTGTTAAAGTGAAGACACTATTTCATTTCACTTGACCATCAAAGTTGAATTTTATTCATTTTTACATTATAAGTACCTAGTTCATATACATGTTTTTAGATATGTTGCGTGTCAAACCAAAAAAAATAACTAATTTTGAAACTATTTAAATGTGTTGTAAAATTGAACTCCCATACAGGGTTATTTTAAATAGGGTCAATTAAGAGTAAAACTCTTGATCTTAATAATTAGCAAAAAAAATTTTTTTGTAATTAAAAGTAATTATAAACTTGAATTCTGGGCATGAATTAGTCATATATAAATTGGTATTTTACCTAATAACTTTGCAGTAACAGTTGTACGGTTAGAAAATATTTTGCAGTAAAAATAATTTTCGTCAAATCAAATGTCAACATATTATACTCATTTGTAGATACTTATTTTGTGGATAAATTTTTAAAATATTTGAATTAAATATACATATGTATGTATTTGTGAAAGAAAACTTTAATATGGACAATTTCGCAAAAGAATTGTCCTTTAGCCTTATGGCTAATAAAAGCATCTTTCTTCCATGAGTCCATTTCCTAAAATTAAAGTAAATTAAAATAAAAAAAAACATTTTTAAATTTATTTTAAATTAAAATCTAATCTAATTTATTTTTAATTAAAATCTACACTTATTTTTCTTTAATTTTAAAACTTTTTCTTCAATCTTTTTTATTTATTTTGCTTAATAAAAAAAACTCAACACAACTGTACCAAACTATACTGTGTATCAATAAATTTTGGGACACATAATTTAACAACCCGTGTCATTAAAATGAGTCGCGAATATACCGTCAAATTAATTACCGATCATGAGACGAAATATAAACAATTTTTTTTTTAGATTTAAGATCATGCGTCAATGTGTTGGTGACGTTGTCGATACATTTACGATGCCACGGAAATTGGTATAATATAAAGTATTAGATACCTTCGAATATGTAAAAAAATATCCTTTTATCACCGACAGACTTCTTCATATTTTAGAGGTTTTTTATAATTGATTCTTTTTATTTAGAAGTTTTTTATAATTAATTTTTTATCTTCTTATTTAGAGGTTTTTATAATTCATTCATTATCATAGGCAGTCTAAAACACTTCTATAAGAAATGTATTGATGTGGTATGTCGATATTATCAAAATTTTTATCTATTCAGAAATTTAAATACCTATCGCAGGTCTCACTTTATGCTCCCATTTCCTTTTTTTTATTCTAAGTGAGTCATTCGATATCGCAGCACTAACTTGGTTGGTTTCTGCAAAAGCAACTCAAAGAATGAAATCATGTTTTGTCAACAATTTCAATATAAAAATACGTACATAGAAAATATTATTTATAACAATTTTGATTACAATTATCTTTATTCATAAATTTCGATACTAAAGAAAGAAAAAAACCCAATTAATTTTATTTAAAAAATAACAGTTTTTAATTCGTACTAACACAAGAGATAAAAAATTAATAAAAATTAAAAACTCTTAGACGTATGTTTTACTACGTTTCAATAATCTTGATCTTGATCGATTTCAGCTATTATATAGTTTCTAATTTTTATTTTTAAAAATGTTTCGCTTTTAGCCTACAGCATATTCGATATAAGTTACAAAAATGTACTTTACATACTACACTTAAAAATAAAAAATACATCTTATTTTAAGTTATGAGAAAAAACAAAAAGACAAAAAATTTCCAAGTTACTGGTCTGATACCAAATTAATCTCAACTTATTGAGTCAAGAAATTAAGTGTGAGACCTGTGATAAGCTACTTAATTTTTGTTTTTCTAATATAATATGAACATGCCTCTTTTGATTCCTAATATTCAATTCAGTTAAGGAAATTGGGATCATGATGATAATAACCGGTTGGATATCTATATTAGAAAACTCTTAAATATTTCAAGGTAAAAAAAGTATAAAATTAAACCAAAATTTATCTTTTTTAGTTATTCTATTTAAAAAAAAATTGGTTAATTTATTTTACAAAGATTTTCTTAAAATTAAATAATAATACAAATTATATACATATATATATATGTATAAAAATATAAATATGTAATGTATATAGATATATAAAAATAATTTGTTTCACTATATTAATCGTCTAACATTTTTTTTTTTGTCTTTATCACATTTTTCGATTAAATAATGGTATCGGAGTTGATTTTCAGCTACCTAAATACAAAATGTAATTTTTTTTTTTGGTATTTTCTTTCTTAAAAACTATATACATTTTTGTTCTTGTTTTTCTTTTGATTTAATTAAATATCTTAAGGAATTTTTTTATTATATTTTTATATTTTTTTTTTTTTTTTTTTTTTTTTAGTAAGAATATTGTTTTGTGATGATATTAATACGTATTAATATGGAAAAAATAAAATAAAAAAAATTTAATTTCTTAATATCAAGTTTTTTTTTTTTTTAATTAAATTAAATTAAATATTTCTTTTATATAAATTATAATTATTAATTAATAGTATATATATTTTTTTTAAGTTAATAATCGTTCATCATCTCCAAATATAAAATCATATTTTTCAATTAAAATTTTTGCTAATGTATTCATTCGTCCAATATCGAATGGTCCTGTATTTTCTGATAATAGAATACATGGTCCCCATATTATAGCTAAATTTGATGCTGGCATTCTATTTTCTGTACAATATAGTGCCACACTAAAAATAAAAGAAAATATGCAATTAATAAAATTTAATTTAAATTAGAATAAAAAAAAACAAAACTTACGTCGTTAAATGTTTTAGTAAATATTTTAATGTTCCCAAAGATGGCTGTTTTACACTATTGAGAATTTCTTTAATTATAGGTAAACTAGAATTATCAACTAAATTATCTGGTAATTTACGATAAATTTCTTCTGGTACTAATGGTGTTTTCAATTCTCTAAAGAATAATTTTAATAATCCAGTTACTGTATGAATATCTTCATTTTTTAATAATTGCCTATAATCGTAGATATAATTTTCAGTTAATTTCTTTTTCAAATCATCAATGGCAACTTTATTTCCTGATGCTCTATACAATCCATCGATTTGTACACAGTCTTTTTGTTCAATTATATCAATACAATCAATTACAAAACGTGGTACATTACCATCTAGAAAACTCATTTCAACATTTTGTAACTCAGCATCAAATATAGGATGTTTTGGTTGAATTTCTTCTTCTAAACAAACGCTATTTACATGTGATCGTTTGAAAATTTCTTTTGTTTTTTTGCTACTGTTATCTTTGGTCTGTAGACTATTTCTGAATGGATACAAAAAAAAAACGTAAAATAAAAATTTTAAAATACATTATTGTTGTATTAACAACTCAATTATTTTACTTATTTATGGCCAAAAAAATTTGAAAAACACATACGTATAAGAGAATTTCATTTAATTAAGCTTAGAATATCATAAATAAAAATAAAGATGGTTCCGACTGGATAAAAATGGTTATATTATCATGTTTCAATTTATTTTCAATGATTTTTTAATTAAATTCCAAACTATTTAACTTGATAGGTATATCATCATTGAAATTACAGAACCAGGTCTAAAACAAAAAATGTGCCAAATTATATTTAAATAATATCATAATAAGCTTTGAGGTAGTCCAGGAGCTTATCTGCAACAAAGATTAACCATACAAATAGGTAGGTAGTAGGTAGTGGCTGCCGACAGTACGCCATCAGAGTTAGACAAGTAATGTGCATTGTAGTGATTACATTTGACCGCACATATAACATTGATGTTAAAATAAAACTAAAATTTACCAATGCACACCGCTAATACTTCAGTTTGTCTAAGCAACTGATAAACCTTCCGGTACTACTATAATATGGGTCTGAAGCGTGAACACCACCAAAATCAAGTGAACATGTATACTTGGTATTTTAAAAAGAAAAATTTTTCGTTGAATTTATGGTACTGTGTCTAATGAAGAGGTTTGGAGGAAAAGGTCTAGCACCGAATTATAAAAACTGTTTAAAGACATGGACCTAGCCAACAAATAGCCTAACTAAGACGCTTTCACTGGCTAGGCCACGTAAAGGGAATCGCAAAAAATACTTCAGCTAAAAAAATTTTCGAATCCCAAACCTGAGGAAAGCGTTGTCGTGGGAGACCATTACTCTGTTAGGGAGATTAAGTATCGGAGTATATAAAAAAAATTCATATTTCCAAATGGGCTAATAACCGCAGCCAGTGTAGTATGATATTGAAGTAGGCCAAGGACTTTCAAGGTCTGTAGTACAAATAATATAAAAATACAGAAGTTGATCTCACAAGCAGACCAGAATAGTCTCTAGTTTAGAATCTAAATTATTCATTATTATCAACATCCTCAAACTTCTTCAGTATGACATGGGACGCAATGATTAACACTATTTGATGACAGTGATGATTGTAATAATGACAAGACACAGAACACTTAAAAATGTGAAAATAGTTTGGACGAATCAAAGAATCTTTTTGCAATACAATTTCTAAAAAATCCTAAATACTTACAAAATATTTTTTTATCTATTTAAATTCTAAATAATACTTACAGTTTTAAAACTCCTCGTTGCACTAAAATAAAAATAAAAAAAAAATAAAAAATTTATTATTATAAAATTATTATTTTCTTTTTAATAAAAAAAAAATTTACATTTATTTCGGAATCTTTCACCAATTGATTTCTTATCTTGAGCATCTGGAATACTATTCAAATTATCAGTTGATTGACTTTTATAGCGTTGTAAACGATTTGGTTCTGGTGGTGCAACACTTTCTTTTATTGTTACAATTTGGTCGTCAGCGACATACTGTAAAAAAATTTTTTTTTAATCAATTAAAATTATTAAAATAAATTTTTTATATTTAATAAAATATAATTATTTACAATTTTTATATGTAAATATATCGAGAGTAATAAAATGATATGTAATTTAAATATTTCAAAAAATGAAAGATTTAACAAATGTATGGAAATAATTATAGGTTAAGTTAATTTAAAGTTACGGTTCAGAGCATTATTTTTTTGAAATTGTTTGGTTTTCATTTTGAATTGAAACCACGATAATATTTATGTATGTATGTATATATATATAATTTGTCTGAGAGCAGATTGTTGCCATGTAATTAAACCAGTACATAAAAGATAAAGTCATTCATCTTGATTGGGGAATACACATAGCAGGAATAATGAATTCAATAAATTATATATCAGGAATAATTGATATATACACAACCAAGCAGAATCAAACAGTGGAAACTGGAAACACATGTTAATAATTTACATTATAGCAAATCTTACTGTAAAAACTACATCTGGACCATATATAGACAATTATAACTGAAATATAGCAAATTATTTAAAAAATAGGTAGGTAGGTAAAAATAGGTAATATAGGTAAAAATAGGTTAAAAATATGAAAGCTAACTAATTTTACAAATTGAAATACGACCGAGTTGTTGCAATCATTTCAATTGAAATTTGTAGCTGATAGTATTAACCATTATTCTGCCTAAAAAACATTGTCATATAATCTGTTCTATGATTTGACACAAGTGTAAGTATATATATACAAAATAAATAATAAATCATTTTTTAAATCATAATTAAAGGACGAATGTAATTTCATTGCAAAGCTTAAACGATAGCGAATTGATTAAAAAAAATTGGTGAACGATGTTAACGAATTAAGAAATGTTATAACGATGCTAACATCACTTACGTGATCATCTAATTTTCGCTTCGTACATTCATAACTATTGTACGTCACTAAAACTTCAAACTATAAGTTATTTATTTCAATCTACTGGGTAGTCCCTTACAGATTTTGCTTATAAAATATTAAAAACTATTGATAACTCATTTTATCGTTCGTCGATCTTGCCTCACTTTGCACGTCACCTTAGAAAAAAAGTGATGATCAAATTCATGCAATTATATGATGCTTTGTACAACAACAACTACGAAATGTTATAATAAAACGTCACAAAAATTGATGACAAAATATTCAAATATTATTTTCATAATTACTATTATTTATTACATCATCATTTCGTAATTAAAATTTCTTATTAATTCATAGTTTTGAGAAGGTGTGTCTCACTGTATTACACCAACATATTTATTTATAATTGACTTGAAAAAATTTGAACTGTTTGTTTATAAATATGTCTAATCCGTCATCGATGAGGTGCATATTTTGAAGTAAATTTTTATTCAAATCATTTTATATTAGTATGTATGTAATTCAATTAGTTTAAAAGTAAATAATTTAAATGCAAAAATATCTGTATCTACATAAATACTTTTCGCTTTTTGTATGAGACGCCATGACGCCAAATTTTAATTTTGTCAAACAATACAATAATGTGGATGATCTAAACTAATAATTCTTTGTTCTCTATTTTGAATTTGCAATTTTTTTTAATTTTAATATTTTTATCCAAAAATTTTATAAGGCATATTTTGTTTATATACCAATAATCTTTTTTTAAAGTAAAAAATGGTCAGTACTACCAACATAACAAAATGTTCAACCTCTTCGCTTACAGATATAGTGTCTAGCAAAAATGCATATTCAACGCGACGAGACGCGATCATTTTTTTCTTCTCGTCAGCGATGGGCCTATGAGAATATGGATGTATGTTAAATATACAGAATATATGCACAATAAAATACGCATGAATTTACATATGTAATCCGAAATATATTTCTAATCATTTTGTCCACAAATTCAAACGTAGATTTTTTTTTTCAAATTTTGCTGCTACGGTAGACATACAATTCGGATGTAAAATTGAAAGAATGAAAAAATGTTCTAAAAACAATTTGAGTTCTAAATTTGCGTTTAAATCTACTGGTCCAATAAATTCAACTTTTTATGAAATTTTAAACTTAAAATTTTGAACAGAAAACGTTTTTAGAACCTTTTTTCCATTTCCATAAGTTTATGCTAAAATTTCGTTTCTATATTGCTGTAGTTAAATTGAAAAAAAAAAATTAATTTCAAACCGTATTTCTATAACTGCATCCCAATCAAATTAATTTATTCAGATCACAATCACATATAATTGATCAAAATTTTATTTTGACTGTGTTGCACATTATGATGTGTGACAACATGATTGTTATGTTGTGTTTGATATGATTTAATAGATTTTACCATCTAATATTACGATTTTTACGTGTTTATTTTACGTATAGCTATAACTACAGCCATAATATGCAACCCCCAATCCACATCCTAGATAATGAAAATTGATATAAATAAATTATTAACAAATTTTTTCCGTCTAAGTGACAACTTGCTTTTAAATGCATTTGTCGGTAATCTTCGATTTCGTTTTAAGACTGATTTGACATTTATGTATGTATTTTATTGCATTAAAAATACTAGAAATATTTTTTTTATTTAATTAATATCAAAATAAATGTCACTTAATCTTTATTTATTTTTAGCAAAAATAAACAAAGTAAAAGGTCATGACAACGTTAAAATTCGTTAAAATTTTCAAAAACAAAAGATTTTTTTTTTTTTTTGTAATTTAATAAACAAAATTTTCTTTCTCTCTCTTTTTCTATAACAACCTTAGTTTTAAAAATTAAAACACAAAAAATAATCAAAAAATATGAACGTGAGCAATAATGTAGAATTAAAGTAAGTTTAGAACACAATAGTAGAAGTGTAAAAATAAATTTTTAGAACTAATCTAATATGTAAAGTATTTAATTTCTCATAGAATTTTGTCAACTCCTCTTTTAAAGTCATTAAATCAATTTATACAATATCAATATACAAAAAGAAAGTAGAGCATTGGGTCATTCACTTGAAATATATCACATTGTTTATCACTCAATTTAACAATTAATTTGTGGACTGTTACCTATACAAAGGTTAATACAAAATAAAAATTATATTAAAAAAAAACGTTTAAATTAATTCAAATCAAATGTCATTGCAATTAAATCAAGGTAGGTGCTCATAAGATTCACAATCACAATTTCGCAAACTAGAATAATTAAATTTCTAAATATAAACACTAATTAATTTTCAAGGATTATTTATAGAATGAAATAATTTTAAAAATGTTATTTAATTAACTAATTCAAACGCATACACACACACACGCACACATTCTAATTATAATTCTAGTTTAATTGCATTCATTAAAAAAACTAATCACAAGTTTTCAATTTTTAAAAATCAATACAAATTTAATTTTTTGTTTGATTACAAAATTTTTTTTAATTAATTTTTTTATAAACAAAAGAAAAATGAAATAATTTACATCAATATCACCATCACCATCATTATTATCATCATTATATTTAATACAACAAAATCCAGAATTTAATAATAAATCAAAATATTCGTATAAAATCAGCCTAGATAGTTCCCAAATATTTGCGTCCATTCCCGATCAAACTATTTCTATATATAATGCTACAAGTGTTAAATTTTTTTTTAATCTGAACGCGCAGCAGCATACCAGCAATCAACATTTTTGTTCAAGTATTTCAAAGGAAATGTTACTTTTATTTAAATTTTAAATTTTATTTTTTTTTATTTTTAACATTATTATTATATTAAATTTACTCATTCACCCTTTTATAAAAATATTACGTAGATATAATAAGTATATATGTTACATTTTAATAAAAATTAGTCATTTAATATTAAATCAAGTTTTTTACCGCAGTTTTTCAAAGCAGATCTCAGTAAAATATTTATTTTTGTTGAATTTTATTTTTTGTTTCACGCTCACAGTCATAAATGACGGTTTCAAAATAAAAATTAAATACATATGTGTTTTAAGAATTAAGTGGGTACAGTGGTTCTATCATACCAAAAATTTGTATGCCTATAAAGAATTAAGTATGAGTTTGTATTTAAATTATATGAAATTTAAAGGTGAAAATCAATGTTTAACAGTTGTTTCTGAACAAATTGACCGATTAGCAATCAATGCAAAGCATTCAGTTGAAAACACTGAGTTTTAATACAATCAACCTCAGAATTCGAGTTATAATATATAAGGTGAAATTTGTTTTTGTAAAATTTTTAAAAAAATTGCTATTCACTATATTTATTTAAAGATATACACAATCTTCAAACTATTAGACTTGTAAATTAAAGATTTGCGAAAAAGAAATAAAACGTCGAATTGAAGTAGCGAAAAATGTCTTTTTTAAAACAGTCAACGGGGCTTAAAAGTTAACTTTCACCTACGATTCGTTAACAAAATGTGTAGCCTGTCCTTCTATATGGAACAGAGGCGTGAACATTGTGAGGACAGGAGGAGGAGATACAGGAGCTTACCTTAAAGGTGGATTTTAATTGACCAATATTTTAAAATCTTAAAAATTTGAATGGCTCTAAAAAGGGAGGTAGCTTAAGGATTTTTATGTTAGCAAAAAATAGATCGCTGCAAAGAATTCTCTAAATTTCTATTTGGGAAATTTATTTTATACAAAAAAATATTGTTAAGCCGTCAAAATAATCAGTTTAAAACAATAATATTTTATTTTTATATGCATTTACTCAAAAAATTGTTAAAAAAGTGTTGCCGGTATAAAACAAAACTATCCTTGATATTTTAAAAGTATACTTTATCAAAGTATAATATTCCCAAACTAGTGTGAAAATATCCCAAAGTCACCCATAAATCCACAGTAAATGATATTTTCTGTCTTGTCGTACGCATTCAGCTCTCATACAAAATAATGTCATTTCATGTTATCTCCCTTTTTATACCCAATAAAAATTTTAAAATTTTAAAATATTGGTCAATTAAAATCCACTTTAAAGCATTCAAAACGTAGATCTACCGAGAAAAAATAATTAAAAATTTTATGAACAAATTTCATGTTAAACAATGAAGCTCCCAGTCGAATAAACATACAACGCCTGGAACTAAACCTTTAAGAGAAAACAGAATGTGTTGTTATCGATGTCGTCTCTCACTATAAAAAGTCAAATGAAAATTTAAAAACATGTATTTCGTATTTTACGAATGTCGGGCGTCGCTATCGTTGCCGTTGTATTTCACTTTGATTTTGAAAATTTCGCTCATCGCGACCCAATGACGCTTAAATTTATTAATAATTAATGTCCGTGTTTTGTTCTAAGTTGAACACTGGGTGGTCCAGTAGGTAAATCGTTTGTCTGTCAACCGAAAGGTCCCAGGTTTTATGAGTTTTTCGACCTGGTCCAGTACCCTTTGTCATTGGGATAAAGTAAATGACAAAAATTAATTGAGACCTACTTGAATAACAAACTGAAATAAAATGGAGCTTATTTTATTTAAGAAGGATTAGTTCCTGACAATAACAGTAGTTTTCTACATTTAAAGAAAAAATAACGTGGCGACATATTATATTTGTCTCAGCAACGACAACGACCGCAACAGTTACAGCATCATTGACGAAAAGACGACAACGACAACGACACATTTTGTCCAATGCTTTAGCGTCGAATATAACTTGGAATACGTGACGGAATGATGTAAAATATGGACTGATTAAGTTCATAGTATAAGTAAAAGTTGAAAGCAGAAAAGATTGGAAGCAAATTCCTGGGTGCATAGAAGGCAAACATATAAGAGACTTAATTACATATATATATATATATATATATATATATATATATATCTATAAAAAAACAATAGAGTAGTTGTAGAAACAGTTTTCTAACACAACAAATTATCGTTATCATTCAGCAGTAAATAGAGAACAGTCACTTTTTATTTATGTTTTTGACAGTAACTTTGGCAGAATTATTTTTTGGCGTGTTAAGTTTACTGCACTGCAATTTCTTCTACGTAAAGTGAAACACCATAAATGCTTTTCGAGTACTTTGTATTGACGCACCCGGTACGTTGATATCAGTTTGTTGGGAATTACCAATGTCGATAAGGTGGTATCAAAGTATAGGTAAAGACGAGTAGGAAGATCACGCCACTCCATTTATAACACGAAATACGCCGCACGATTATAACATTTTCCAAGTTATAACAAAACACTTTTAAAGTGGACGTTCAAACGGAAATATGTCTAAATTTGATTTAATATCCACAATTGGAGACCCCGGCGAGATCATTTAGTGCTATTACATTTGAGCTACATATTAATATTCTCTATAATATATAAACTAATTAATTGTTGTTTTTATCATATTCCAAGTCTATGGGATGAATACCTTAACTGCATTTACACAGAGATTTTGCATAAACAATTACACAAAATTGTTTTTTCTTTAGAATTTTTATGATAAATCTAATAATTTAAATATAAAACTCTATTTATTGTCGGGTAACTAGGTGTTGTTAAATATCGTAGTTCTATTTTATTTTAAGGTGTTACCAAATTACACTCTCACCTACTTTTTTTTATTATAGGGACAAGGTCGAAAAACCAAAACCCAACCAAAAACCAATGTTAACGATGGAAAAAAATAGTATAAATGTAGACCCCGTAAGATTAAAACTGGGAAAAGAGGAAGGCCAAAAAAAAGGCTTACCATCATAATAATGATGTTGGGAAAGAAAAATGGGTTATTTCCGTTATGTGTAATATATGCGTTAAAGCGCGAATTATTTTTACACCACATGTACTTTGTCACTTTGGACAGCATATCTTGATGATGCAATATATATGGAGCAACCACATGGATTTATTTAGATCAGTTTTTATCAAGGGTGTAGGTTGAGTTACACGTAAAATAAATTGGAATGAGGCATGTTTTAACAGATCAATTCATATATATAAAAAATGTGAAATCAGAGGCAAAAATTACATTTGTGTATGTTGACGATTTATTGTTGACATGCAACTCATTTTTTTGACTGTCACAGAAAAGAATATCGACTGAAAGTATATGTTTAAATACTACTGAATACAATCAATCTCCCACAGAAATTTAAATATAAATGATAAATCAAAAACTCTTCATAAATTCTATAAATTACATTTATTTCACAGGTGTACTGTAACTTTTGATACTGACTGTTTTAATTAATGTATACATATTTCTTTTATTCAAATTTGCTCATGTGATTGCCTCATTATAATGACGAATCTGTAACATTCGATTTTTTTAACTGTTTTTTTTTACGATCTTTGTTCACTGTTATTTATCTGTTTTTTTTTCTTTATTTAATAAATAAAAAATGAAAGCTATGACGTAAAATCAATTGGAATGTTTGTAATAAAAAAGCAATCAGCACAATCGTTAAATCTATAATAGATAAGTATAGATATTTTAAAATATGTAATTTAAAAAAACGTCATTACCAACAACAACAACACAAAAACCACCTTCACGGTAATGTATTTTTTAAAAAAAAAAAAGAACAACTTTGTTTGTATTTTTTTAAATAAATTAATTTCCAATTAAGTCAACCATAAAATTCTGATGAAATAACTTTTTTTGTTTTATTTTGATTCTATTAAAGAAACTTTAAAATTCTTTAGTTTATTGAAACTCATACCATAATTTTCAAGGTTATAATTTAGTAATGAAGTGCAAAATAAATTAACATTTCACCAAAACAAATACATATGGCAGCAAACATGATTATAAATATACTTCTCAAAACAAAAACTACAATTTTTTAAAAAACATAAATGGAAATTGTTTAATAAAAAATTAATAAGAAAAAATATAATCAGTCAAAAAAAAAAGTTAACCGCAAAACAGATTTTTAACAGAAAATCTCAATTTATCTTTTACTGTTGACCCCATAACCAAAGCTTGCGAACATCATTGTTGTGAATTTTTTTCTAAAAAACAAAAAAAAAAAATTGAAATCCCCAACAAAATGTTTAGTCATGTTTAGAAAACATGAAATTTTGATTCATATTTTTTATTTTTGTTAAGCTACGAGCTACGTTCGAATAAATCGCCCACATACCTAAATAATTAGGAATGGATATTTTAGTTTATGCGCATATATTAAATTTAATTCATTATTATTCATATAAATAATATAAATAATTATTTAATATGTAATACATGCGAATCAGTAGCGGTTCCTAATCCAAAAATTAAGGTATTATAAAGTTGACAAAGCAGCATGGTGACCAAGTGTATTTTCTACAAATATTGTAATACTAACTACTAAATCACATCAAACATAACTTAGCAAATATGTTGTAAGCCATTGTGTTCAACACAGTTCAAATAAAATTATGACCGAATAGATCAATTTAATTGGAATGCACTACATAACCGTACCATACATAACACTATGTATGGTAGAAATGAAATTTTAGTATGAAGTTATAAGAATGGTATAAGATGATCTAAAAAAAAACAAATTCTGTTCCAAATTTTAACGTTTCAAAATTGATAATTTCATAAAATCTATTTTATCATTTTAAAGGAGCAGTCATTGCTTCATTACTGAAAAAATTAGAAGCAAAATTGGACTGGGAAATATTTTCAATACGTGGATTGAAAATTTCCTTTCAAACCTTTCAATACAATTTGTATTGGATGGTTTTATATCTCAAAATCATCATTTACTATATACTCATTTACTATTTACTCACTCACTATCAAATTTGGCGTCCATCAAGGCTCAATTCTTTCCCCTACATTATTTATATTTATATCCACGATTTCAAACCAGATTCACAGATTTGCTGATGATAATACCCTTGATTCCTTGTATTTCTTTTAAAAAGCTGTTGAAAACCCCAGACTTCAGTACACAGAGAACGAAATAACATATCTTGTTCTTTAAACAGCAACTTTCAAAAAATTCATTACTGATGGGCAAATAGGATAAAATTTAATGCTTCAAAAACCCAGAGTTGCGTCATATCAACAAAGCAAAACCCATCAATACCAAATATTCTATTCGGAAATGTAAATATCGAAAACTGTGAAACTTTAAGAATTTTTTGAATGGTGTAATAATGGATGTAATAAACAGCAAACTTTCGTGGCAGGATCACATTGTTTCTGTCGCGACAGTTTATGATTCTTAAGCAGAAGTATCAAATACTTTACATATTTCAACCTCCTATTAATATACAATGCATAAATTCGAAATCGACTTGAATATAACTCGCATATTTGGGTGCACGGTGCACCTAGTACCAGCTTACAGTACCTAGGTAAGGTACAAAAGCGAGCCATCAAAATCATCAATAATGGAAATGTTACACAACACCTAACATTATTAAGTCATCGCCGTAATGTAGGAGCAGCAACTCTGTTTTATAAATATCTGTTGGGTAATTAAACTGACGAAATAAAAAGTTTTATGCCCAAAATACAACCATTCAATTGTAATACTCGTAGGACAGCACTTGCTAATAAATTTGTAGTGGAGCCTCTTCGAACTAGAACTGTGAAATAAAACAATTCTTTCATCAACCGAATCTCTAAACTATGGAATACCCTATACCATCTTTTGTGCTCCCACAAACATATAACTTAGAAGTTTGCAAGAGAAGACTAAATAAATATCTTTTAACCGCTCCGTAATTTTTTTGTTCTAACTCTTCTACTAATTGTGTTTATTATTCTTTACTTTTCTTCTTTTTCTTTCCTTCATCTTTATATGAGTTTGTTTTTTCGAACATCTTTTACCATTTCTAAAACTCTAAATTAAAATGTTGTTTCTATATCGCTCGAATAATACAGAAAACAAAAAAATACATTTTCGTTTTATGAATCGCTAACTGTAACTTTAACCCTTATGGTATCATTATTTTTCTAACATTGACGTATATGTATTACCATCGAAATTGTCGTCCATAATGTATATCTAAAAACAATACATTTAGTGCAAAACCAAGATAATTTTTCCCAACCAACAGAATCCGGATTAAGTAAATAAAGAATAATTAATTCTGTATGAAGCAAAAATATGTATTCTTATATTCTATAATTCCATTTTCAAAACTTGGACAATAAATTCGAGTTTTTTGAACATGTCATCGGAAGTTTTCTACCATACTGACAAATTGTTCACGACATATAATTGTCAGAACATCTGATTTCTCCTTTGATAATTGATGTGAGAATTGATATTAGGCAGCGTTTACACATCAATATTCTTCAAGATATATTGACGATTTTAGATTGAAGAGAGAGACATTTGTGTTTACACATCAGTTTTTAAACAATCAAACTAATTGTCAGTTTTTTCTTATATATTCACCAAAACTAATATAAAAATAAAAAATTTTTAATCAGTACCCTGTGAATATAAAACAAATTTCAAATAAAAAAAAAAATAAAAAAATTTATATATGAATGTTTCTAAGTTTTCATTATTCGCCATATTTAATTTTGTCTCTCTCAATAAATATTGAAGAAAATAGGATAAATTCTATTTTTTTCTTCAATATATTGATATCAATATGTGTTTGCACATCAGTATTTCTTCAATATTCTTTCTCATAAGTAAATACTGTCAATATATATTGATGTGTAAACGTTGCCTTAAAATGATCTTAAGTTATGTTTAAAACCACTCACAATTTGTCTGATGTAATTTTTGACCCGATCAGTAGAACTCAAGCTTTTATAAACAAATTTTCTACAAAATCACACACAATGATCGACAACATCATCATCATCATCATCACTTCAAAGCACTACAGCTCTGTTTCAAATTTTACTTAATACTTGTTTCAAATCTGAGATTTGTAATATTTGAACAGAGTTTTTAATTTTGTATACCCATTTGCTTCTTGGTGCTTCTCTACCACTATTACAAGTGGACCTTCTATTTAGTACCACTGCTTGTTTTCGTGCATTTGACTTACGTGGTTTTATTCTGTGGGGCTATGAGAACCGCAAAATGTTAGTCAACAGATTATTGAGCTCGACGTTAATTTTATGGAACATAATTCTATGGAAGGATATAAATTATTTTATTTTGTTAAGAGTCTACGTAAATAATATCAGCGATCAGCGATAGAAAAAATTCAAAATTAAATCCTTATTTTATTACCATTTTTGACTGGGCCAATTTTTGTTCAAAAACTATAGACATTTACAGCTAATTAAGTAAGTAAACTTTTATTACAGAAAATTAAAATATCAGAGTATTTAGTCCATCTGGTCATTTTAACTTGTATAGTGAACTATAATATATTCATCTATTACACAAAATATAACACAATTTTGGATTTTCATCGCTATTATAGAAATTTCACTGAGACCAGGCTTAGCTTATAACCTTTTAATAAATCCTTTAAAATACTCATCCGACATTGTTTTGAATATTTTTAAACATTCATTTAAAATTGAGATCCAAAAATAACTACATTTTAACCTACATGAGTGTGTTGTATTCACTTTCGAAAGTATAGTTTATAGTTAATCTAAAAATATTTTAATTAAAGATAGATTTAATAAAAACCCCTTAATTCACAACTATGTGTATCCAATTAGTAATCCCCAGTAAAACAAATACATATATGTATATATATATATATTACAAATTAGTGTAAATCTCTATTTAACCTGGTATGAGATTAAATTTAATCTAACAGAATTTTTTTTCAAATTAATAATAACGTTAAATTCAATTAGCAACAACTTCCACTGAATACAACCAGAATAAAATATCAAGTTAAGATCTAAACTGGAAAATTGTTCAAATTTAAAAAAAAAATAAATTTATTTTATTATTGAAAACTAAGCTAAATTGATAATAAAAAATTGTAAAATGACATTTTTTGTTTATTAACATTAATATCAACATAAATATTAATATTAAATACAAAGCAATTGAATAATCAGATCAAACGGTATATTTAAATTATTAATTTTGGCAGTTATTTGAATGTGGCATTTAGATGAGGTGATATTTTATTTAAAAAAAAAAATAACTTCCTGTAAAAATAAAAATTGTTTTTGTTTTTATTTATTTTCATTTTTATTTCAGAGTTTTTTACTCAAACAACAGTCCAAATTGGACCTACACTTACTGTGCTTCACATCTAACCTACAATTTTTTTAGTTCTAAGACCAATTTCTTCAATTTTCCAATTCTAATTCCGAACGTACAACGAAGTACTTCTAGCATTTTAATGACCAACATCCGAAATGTAAAAGTCCCTCGTGTTTCATTTCTGTACATACACAAGGCAAATGCATAATTTCTGTACAAGGGAAATAAAATCATTCAATCAAATTTCAGGGTTTCAGTAGTTTTGCCATTGGTCGTTTACCAACAGTTATTTTATTTACTGTACGGTAAATAGAGATCTTAATTTTATTATATAAATTATGCAACTTATCAGTGTAACGATTTTTCCATCTGTCACGTTCTTGTATGAGACGAAAAGTCTTCTTGAAATTTTTTTTTTTTTCAAATGTGTTTATCATTTTTGCTGTTCTAAGAGTTCGGCTCTCGCATCTCTACCTAATTATTGATCTAAATATATTCTTATTTATTTACTTATTGATCTAAAATATTTACATAGATTCTAATTTCCTTTATTCTGTGAATTTCTTTGCAGAAAATGTATGGCGAAGAATCCAGAAATATTATTCTGCTTTTGAATTAGTCGATTTCGTTTCCAAATTTTGGTAGATTCATTTCCAATTAATATTGATACTTTCAATTTTGTTACCCTTAATTGTTATCTTTTGTCTTCGGGATTATGTTGCCCTTCTTATTTTGTTTCATATTGCGTCATGTTAAGCCTGAGATCGAATGAAAATGATACGACATTGTATGTCGATAAATGTATGTCAAATTATGTTTTGAACAAGTTTGTTTAAATGGCATTGTAGCAAATAGTACGACGAAAAATTCAAAACTTGTCGTTGATCCACTGGGACATTTCGTTTTGACTGCTCTAAATCATTAAATTAAAAATGTTTTACTTGTTGTTTTTGAATTGTTGTTGAAAAATGAAAATGTCGCATTCATTGGACTTGGTATTCGACATTTTATGTCGGCAATCTAGGACGACAATATCGTGTAGTTTCTGTCTACTATAAGTTTTTTAATTATAGTATTCTAGTGTTAGGTTAAAAAATATTGTTATAATGTTCTTCTCTACTTACTTCGCGAAAATTTGTTTATCTTGAATTAATTTTTTGGTTGCTCCGATCATCATCATCTTATAGCGCTACAGTTCTGGGTGAGCTTTGGCCTTCATCACTAAACTCCTCCAAAAAGGTCGATCTTGTGCCGCTTGTCTCCAATTTGGGATTTATAGGATTTGAGCATCGTTTTTCACGTTGTCTACCCATCTGCTTCTTGGTCTTCCTCTACCATGGCTGCTATCGGGTTTTCTATTCAGCACCACTGCTTGCTTTCGGCTTTCGTTCATTCAACTTACGTGGCCAGTCCACTTTAGTCTTTGGGCCTTTGCAAACCGTACAATGTCCTCACTATCAATCATATTATTGACCTCGCTGTTGCTTCTGATTACATATTCTCCATTCTGTAATATATTTGGGCCGAGTATTTTTCGGAGAATTTTTCTTTCAAATATGCGCAGGCTATTCTCCTCGGCCACGTTCATATCTGTAATTTTTTGCCATGATTACTATGTCATCCGCATATGCCACTATTTGTGTTGTCATATTGAATATACTGCCTTTCTTTTCTAATTTTCCTATGGCGTAATGTAGTATTAAGTTAAATAATAGTGCGGATAAGGCATCTCCTTGCCGTACTCCCTTTTCTATTTTAAATTCACGGGTTATTCGGTTTTGTATTATAATTTTAGCTTTTGATTCATGCATTGTCAATATGACGAGGTTTGATAATTTCTGAGGTATTCCCAAATGTCTTAGAGCTGTTAAAATTATGTCTCTATTTATGCTGTCAAATGCTTGCTTGAAATCTAAATCCGGTTGACGGTATTTTTGTTTATAAAACCATGACTTGCACAAAGTATATATATCTTCAATATTTACTACATATTATATGGAGTATTTTCGTTGTATGTTGTTTGTAGATTTCACGGAGCCATCAAATAAATTTGCTATGCGATGATTATAGGCATTAAAGAGAACAACAGCTCTCTTTTGTCAATCTAATCAGTATCATTTCGATCATCTGAAAATATTTTTTTTTTTAAATACAATTTACAATCAAGCAAAACAGGATTCCAATAAATTTTGAGTAGGTATTTGGGACCAATCGACTACCATATTCTATATACTAGGATATTCTATATATATATCAATTTCCGGTTCGGATCGTATACTGTTAAATTATTAAGTGGAAGAACAATCATCATAGACATAGCGAATATTTAAATACAGTTACTGTTTCACCTGATATAGTTCATTATATACATCTGGAGGGGAAGATTCCAAAGCTTTGTTATGGGATTGAAATGATGGCAAAATTTTGTACACATTAGATCATAAGGACATCAACAATGCTTTATCCTTTTCACAAAATCGTTACTGGTTGTGTATCATCAATTAAAATTTAAATAGGATTTAGTATGTGAGAAAACTGTTTAAGCATCATTACGTCCAGAAGTTGTTCCTACAAATGCTAAAGCTGATCCACCACAATATCTTTCATTAACATGGTGTACTGATGGAAAAGCTTTGTTAGCTTTGTAATATAAACGTAATTTTCTGTCGTGAAAATATAATTTTAAGTGTATACATATTAAGCGCTATATCAATCCGAGTATTAAAATAAATTCAATGGAAAATCGAAAAAAATGATATATGATTTAAAAGTTTTAAAAAGCTTTATTATTATGAATTCAAACACTGTCACTGGTTTACCCTGATTACTTAGCATTAAAAATATTTTCATTCACCCGACAGAATATACATACACATAAATTGTATGTAGATTAAAACTCACCTGACATTATAATTGTAATTTTTAGTTTGTTGTTGTTTTGTAAGGTGTTGTTATATATATATATATATATGTATATACAATAATAATAAATAAATAAAAACAATAATATGAAAATAGTACAATAGCATTATTACAATGGATGGTGCTAATTTAGTTTTTTTTGTTCAACGATACATGTAGCAGATTCAACGATCCTATAATTTACCTAGTTTTGAAAAAGTATATGAAAAAGCAAAATGCAAATAACACTACTTTACTGCACGCGTATATTAAAATTAAACTTTATTTATATTTATACTCCTTATATGAATGTATTTTTGAATGTACAAACAAAGGTGAGATCACAGATTTTCTAAAAATGTGTTTATACGCTTGTGTACATATATTTAGGTTAGTGTGCGTTTGAAAAGAGATAATGAAAATTTTCACATAATTTTTTTTTTCATTGGTTTGTTTTATCATAGTTTTTTTGTTTTCTTTTAATTAAATTTTAATTTTTCATAGCATATTTCCGTATTGAATTCAATTGTAAATTGTTGCTACGAAAGTTGTTTGCAATAGCGTATATACCACCATTAGCGTGTTAGATAACTCTGAACTATTACCGTTTAACGGAAAAATAAATATCGTTCAGTTTTTATTTGTAAATGTTTTTACTTTTTCGAAATTTTACTGTTAAATAAATTACGAAAATCAACTGTTAACAGGTAATATTTATTGTATTTAAGAAATTCAAAATTTTGTACAAAAATTACTTACATGATATGACAGTCATTTACACTATTTTTATGTTTTTCAATAGATTTATTTCACAACAAAAATGTCAATTTTCAGCTTCGAAAATACTAAAAAAAAAAAATGTTAAGGATGACCTTATTTTGTTATTACATCAAATTTCACAATATTTCGAAAATCGAAAATTTTGTGTTAATTACAAAATTGAAAGTTCGTGACAAATCATTTTTACGTATAGCTTTACTTTCTTTTAAAATCAAAATTAGGTTAGTGTGTATTGAATGTGTAGTTACATAAGGTTGTCAATAAAGTTCGAAAACGTTTTCCACTTTGATTTCTGCAGAAGACTTATTACTTAAAGTATTTTATATTTTTAAACATAAGATATATCAGGTAATCAAGTAGAATTTTTGAAAAACTTTAACTGTCAAAAATCTTAAGGTTATGGAATATTTGAAATGAGTTAATTTAAATTGAGTTAATCTCTTTTACCAACCTCTACTTAATAATTCTCTTCATATCTATCGTAAATAAAGCTAAAAGCCTAACCACAATAACATTAAGCCGGGTTAAACTAATGTCAAAACTAAACGAAAAGCCAACTAAAGTTTTGTAATTTACTTAAATTAGTCTTAATAGCTAAGTAAATTTGACATTTATGAATTGTAAATGTAAATAAAAATACGTAGATAAACAAAAGTTTTGTTGATTTTGTTAAATTTAAATTATATTTTATTTGTTATTTTAATTTTGTTATTTATAAGTTTTATTAATTTTTATAATTAATCGAATTATATTTTTAGTGTTATTTTAGTTATACCATGTGTTCCAGAGCATGCGCATCAGCTTTCTAAGAGGGGGAAGGAACCGTTATTTTAAAATTTAAAAAAAAATTTATTAACTAAATCAAGGGTCCTCTATCGATATTTTCAACTTCCGAACAGGACCGGAAAAGGGTTTTTTAAGACCAAAAATCGCCGAAATGGGCCGAAATCGAGTTTTTCAAATGGGAAGAGGTACTCTTTTATACAAATATATTAATCAATGTTGTTTTTTAATTTTTCTTCTTTTATTATTATTAGATATTATTGATTATAGTTATAAAGTATGTAAATAATTAAATAATTATTTTATTTTATTATAGCTATGTCACAAATTTTTAATAAGTAATAGGTCCTAAATCAAAATCTTAAATTTCCGTACATTACACGAATGAAATCACATTATATTAAGCTAACTAAAGTTAACGAAAACTTGACGAAACTCTCTTAATATTCCTATTATGGGTGCGCAATACAATTTACATGTAACCGTACATTTAATTAAGCTGACTTAAACCAGCGTAATGTCATGTTAGTTAGCCCTTAAAAGTGATTTTAAAACTTCAAAGTGGTATATAGTCAATTTCAGTAATATTTAAGTCGAAGACTCTAGAAAACAAGGTTGAACTATAAACCTATCTTTCCGTCAACTGAATACGAACTTATTATGAAAAAATTAAAATTTACTGATTGAAAGTCTTACAATTAATCCAAATATATTTTTATATTAATACCTTAAATCACATTTAATGTTAATTTTAAATATTCAATCACTTTTCGCTAAAGGGTTAAAAACTATGTAAAGAAATCCGTTTTTTCTTTTCAAGTTCATTCAGTATTTTTGAATGAAATAAAAAAATTCACTAGTTACTCTCTCCCTCTCTAAACAATAATAATAAAGAAGTATCGAATTAACGAAATCTGATATTTTTCATTCACAAAGAAAGTAATTAGTTAAAAAAAAAAGTGTTTTTATTAAAACAATTCATAATAAACTAAAATTGTAATTTAAATCAATCGAATTAAAATTAATGAGTTTACCCATTTTCAAATTTCAATTGAAACATGAGAAATTGAATTTATTTATGGGAGCCATTGAACTATACAGAATTTTTGTTTGTAATAAGATCAGCAATTTCGTTGAGGAAGATACAAATATATACATACAATAATTACTCATAATTTGAAATACAAATACAATATTCGTAACTTTAAATTATGAGATTGTGAGGACTGTAATTGATTGATAATTTTTAGTTTTGTAAGAGATTAAAAATTTATTTATTTATTTATTTATATTTACATTTATTACAATTAAAATTACAATTCATTTATTTGTAAGCTCTAGCTACTTAACCTATCGGCTTGACTATTAAAATATTTAAGACAAATACATATATAATTAAATTTAAGGTCTCCAAGATTTTTATTCTAAACATTAAACAAGCTTATGTACATACATAAGTATAAATTAGTATATATATATATATATACTTTACCTCTTATTGCTGCTATTGAATTTATAGAATAGTAAATACAGAAATTATAAATATTAATAATAAGATGTCATAACCAATATACAATATCGGGTAATAGTTAAATAAAACTAGAATTCATCCACTTTTCGATGTTTGGTAATGTTTAGCATTTCAATTTATCGTGGACACTATAATTATTATTGATTTATTTTAAACAACAACTTCATATGTACTTAGTAATAATATATTTAATCCTTTCGACCCGCCTGGTACAACGTATGTACCACTAAAATTTTAAACATTGCTAAAATTAAGAAATTGCATATCAATTGATTTGAATTTAGATACCAAATCGTGTTGAAAGTGTTTTTTTATAATTCTAGAAAAAAATATGTTCATTTTGGTGTATTTTTGTCAAAAAGATACCTTTATTTTTCGGAGAAAATCAATTACAAAGTGAATGGCCATACAGATTTTGTTTAGTTTATGAGTAATTCTTATTGAGGAAATACTTATACGTGAAATGGAAAAGTATTGCTATAAATTAAAATGGGCCTTATTCTGAGAAGCGAATCACTTTTTCGCTACGTACCGGTAGAGCATCACATTGTATCACATTTGGTATTCTGAGAAGCGAATGATACGATATTTTGCAAAACTGGCAACATTGCTGATTAAAAGTGTCAAATTAATTTTTTTTTTTTGTTTTTACATTTTTTGTTTTAATTTTCTGTTTGAAAAGTGAAATTAAGTGAAGTTAAATTCAAATTTTATAGATATTAAAAAATGTTTTTGCGTTTATATTACGAAACATCGTCTGATGAGAAGGAGGAGATGAATTTACTTAAAATAAAAAGAAGAGAATTGAGGGATAAAGCGAATCCATTAGATTTACCTATTTTAACGTAGGTATAAGTTATAACAACTATATATATATATATATGAATATGATATGAAATAAAAAAAATATGATCAATTTTATTTGGTTTGTTAGATTCATTAAGTATTTCAGGTTCTCGAAAGAAACCTTTGTAATGGTTCTAGATAAATTAGACAATAATTTAAATCCTACAATTAGTCCACATTGAGTAAAACCCAATATTGGCTGGAACATTGCGCTTCCTTGCTGAAGGAAGTTATCAAAAAGGCGTGGGGAACGATTTTTTGGTAGGTTTGGCTACGAAACATTGTCAATATTTGAGACGGAATTGTGTCGAGAGTATATAAAATTTACTGAAACCAAAAATAAGCAAAATCATCCATCAAATTCGGATTTTATAATAAATTTGGATTTCCAGGAATAATTGGATGGGTTGATGGAACACATGTAAAAATCATTGCACCAGCAAACATTCAAACTGCCTACTATTTGTAACTTTTCTATAATTAAAAATGTATTATAAAATTTAATAATTATTTTTAAATACAAATATATAATTAAATAAAATTAGTTTACTTGAATTTTACTTTAATTATATACTTACTTTTTCTCATTCGCCATCTTTCACTAACTTTTTCTATAATGATATATTTATCGTTTTTTCTGACAGCGAACAAACAAAATCGATTCTCGTAATACCATGAATATCGAAACGTTGCGATAAAAACCGATCAGTATCGCTATTTCGCTTCGCAGAATACCAAAAATAAAATTTATCATATTTTTCAGTACGTACCGAAAAATTCGCTTCTCAGAATAAGACCCAATAAAACATAAAATTAGTGTTATAATTACAGAAGGTAAGATTTTTTTTATAAATATTGTTTTTTTTATACATTTCTACAGATAGTTAGTACGTATATAAATACACCAGCCGTTTTAAGAAGTGGTGCATACTTATATGTTATGTTTTGTCTTGAGAAATGGTACAGTATGTTGCACACTATATTATAGTTTGTTGTATAACAGATATTTAACAATGTTGTACCAGCCCGCCCATGTGTGGCCTCACATTGCAAGCACATTGCTTAGACTAGGTCTATTAGACTTAGACTATACCTCTATTTTTATATTTTAAATTGGTAAGTATATAATTAATATTAAACTTAATTTTTTTCGTATCTTTTGTTTGATTCTATAATGCTTAATATAATTTAACTAATAATTCTGAACTGAATTTTAAATTTTAAATATTACTAAAGATTAAGATTAAAATAATAATTGTATTAATTCACTAAATAAAGAAAAACAAAAAAAAAGACTCATTTTTTCATACAAATGTATTTTAGAGTATATATAGTTATAAGTATACATTAGATATTCTCCAAACACATTTGATGCTAAGTTTGTAATTAAAAAACCGAGTCGAAAGGGTTAAAAAAAAAATTAAATCGGGGTATTGTTGCGGCAATTTGATAAATTAAAATGTTTGACATTTATGTGAAAATGACTTATACATGGGCGGAAATTTTAATTCGCCACGTCTCCTTTTAAATATCTATCATTTAAAAGAATAATAATGAAAATCGGGTTTGAAATGGTTCAGAATTCAGATATTTGTACTCTATACTCTCTTTAACTTAGATTAAATATATATATAATAATCTATAATCCTATAAAATTTATGTCGACCTATTAATGACGTTTTTTACTTTTATTTTAATCAAATGTTTTAAAAATAATTGACTCACAAAATAACTTTCAAAAAAATCAAGTCAAAACTTCAAGACTACAGTAAACGCTAAATTCTCTTTGCAGTCAAAAAAAAAATACATTGAATTAACTTAAGTAAAAAGAAACTACGCTATTTAAGAGAACCTTGTTCCTGACAATAGTATTAGTTTTCCACATTTAACTAATTGATATATAAATACTCTTAAAATTAATAAATAAATACTTTAAAACCATTACACGTTTGACTTTATGTAATAAAACTTGCATTACCATACGTAATGTAGAAAAAGGTATAATTCTATCCAAATTCCTGACAAGAACATAAAAAAAACAATATCAGAATTAATAGTGACATCAATAAATTTAAATGTAAAAATAAATAAAACGACATTTTATTATTCACCATTTCAGAAGCAAAAATAAAAAATAGAAACATTCCATTTATTTTTAGTAATCTATAATTTAATACAATATACCTTAGAAAATTGTAGAAATTTACTTTTATTTTGAATTTTTTCAAAACAATTAAAAAATAACGTATTTTACTTGAGTTTTTATTCAATTCAAATTTAAATATTAAAATTATGAGGTAAGAAAAATTATTCAATTCATATTTTAAATAAAATCACCAGATATACTTAAGTATATAAAATGTAATTCACAACAAGTAAATTTATTCCGTTAAATTAATTAAAATAAAAATAAAAAAATATTCAACAAATTTAATCAGGTCTATTTAAATTATTATTTCATATTCTAAAAGAGTAAATCAAACTAAAGAATATTATAATAGAGTAGTAGCAGTTGTTAAAATAAAACTAATTATATTGTTCTTTGGTAGTTAGTAGTTAATTTGAATATTTGATTAGAAATTACGTTTTTCCATTTTCCTTTTAAAATTACAAAAAATATTAAGAATAAATAAATTATATTTCAGTTGTGTTACCAAGTACAAGGCCATTTGTCTGTACAAAATAATGTAGAAAAACTTGTATATATATATAATAACATATTTATTGATAAATAAATAAATAGAATTGATTAGAAATAGGGAGTTCCCTTTATAGAATTAATCATACAACTATAGTTACTTACAACTTTCTATTATTAACCAAAATAACACAATGAAAATAAAATATTATTATTAAAATTTACAAAAAAATTGGGTTTTGGTTTTTATATTCTTGTCATTTATGATTTTTTGTGTAATGAATGAAAAAATAAATAACGAAAAACCCACAATTTCTCAATAAAAATTCCATAATCCTTCATTTGGTGATTTCCCCCAAAATCTGATTGATTGTCATATAACACAAAGTCAATCATGAATTATTTTTAGTAAATTTAAATGAATATTATATAAAATGTAAAGTACATTTAAATGTTGTGCAGCTACATTGGGCCTTATTCTGAGAAGCAAATTTTGTGATGCGTAGCGAAAATTTTTATTTGTGGTATTCTGCGAAATAACGCAACCTAATTTTAAATTTCAAAATAATTTTAAATTAACAAATTAAATAATATAACAATCAATTTATTCACATTTAACATTTTAATAATATATTCTTTAAAAAATTTAGCATAAAGAGATTAAGTGAACTATAATAACATGATAATGTTATTAAAGAATTGAACCTTCTCGCTGATAAAATGGAATTATATTTTGTAATCCATTTTTTTCAAGAACTCTTTTTCGAGAGATGCATTTGTTTTTCAAATGTCAATTGTATTATATAGTTTAAACGTTCTGATTTAAAAGTTAATTTGTGTTTTATCGGAACAGAAATCATTTCGAAACGCATTGAACGAGCAGTTTAACGAAATCTTATCTCTTGCTTTTCAAAATCTTATTTTAACAAACTTATGTATTTTTAATTGGTTAATAAAACGTCTTCGAGGTGGTCAGTTCCTGACTTTATAAATAAAATTAGTTTTTTCTATTTTTTACTAAAACATAACCTTCGTCTGTGTTTATCAGGCGTCTGAAAAATATTTGTTCAGAATCATAATAAATGCATATATAAATAAATAAATAAAAAAAACGATATTTTCAAAAGCAAAATTTTGAACGGAAATTGTTAAAATAGTTATTTTTGATTTTGTTGTGCAGACGCAGCAAAAATATGAAGAATATTAAATATTGACATATATAGTGTATTTAAATAAGAAGAGAATAGATTGAATTTTCAATAAAACTTACGTTTTTTTATTTGTATTGGATTTGTAGCCTTTAGTACTTACTTACGTTGAATGTGATAGAATAGGATAGGAAGAAAGAAGAAAATTATTTAAGAATTTGCAGAATGAAGTTATTGATGTTTTCCTTGAATTTCTGCTAGTTATACACTATGGTGTTACTCGTCACTTGTTTTATACCATCAATGGGCATCTGCGACTCCTCTTATTTAATGATGAAACAGTAGTTCTTTGATTTCCAATTTAACATGTATCCACACTTCGGTTATGTTTCCGATGCTGCGTTTGTAGCTAATGCAAGAATATGAAAAACAAACCAATATCGCTCCGTAAAACAAACGTAATCTTATATATAAAGGGATGTTTGTTTGTATGTATGTTTGCGTCAGAACTCCTCCGAGACGCATGGACCAATTTCAATCAAATTTTACAGGATGGTTTTCTGTTTCTTGGAATCGAACCTGTTATATGTTGTTTTCCTAAATTCTGACTGGTTTTGATAGCTGCGATACAACTCCTAGCACTCGACAAAAATATTTCAAACACCAAAAGTGTTACAGAGCTAATTTGTTCAGGTACTCTCTCACATTTTTTCGAAATTTTGACTGATTCGGGTAGCTGTCATACAACTCCGAGCACCCGGCAATAATATATCAAAAACCAAAGGTGCTACAGAGCCGAAAATTTGCACACAAATACTCTCTAAAAAAAAGCAAATATGCCTTTTACCATTTTAAAAATTTTTACTACTTTGTGAAGCTGTGATACAACTCTTAGCTAATGAACTTGCTCCTGAACTAATTTGTTGATGTGAATAACTTTTTGATTAGGCATATAGCAAGATACAGAGTATATATTATACCAATGTTTTTTCGTAAATTCCGTTAATCCGTTTCGGCACGTCGGTCTACAGACTTTTCGTTTCGTTGTGTTTCGTTGTGCCGTCTTGACTGGAAACTTTGTAGAAATATTGCAAAAAAAATTACTAAATATTAAAACATTTAAAAGAAATGCTTGAATATAAAGCAATATTTTCTTATTTCATCAGTTCAATTCACGCAAGTACCTGCAACAGCCAACCAATGCTTACTAAAAAAGAAACATCAAATAATATTTTCCGTTCCAAATCAAAAACAAAGAAAGCTCCTAAAACTTTCCCAATATCCCAGGCAACGCCTGGTAACTCCGCTAGTTTTCAATAAAACACATTAATAACTGCATCTAGTTCTAGTTATATTATACTTTGTGCAAAACTAATTCGCATTAATATGTATGATATATGCCTTACTACGATTACCTATAAGCCCCTGGGAATTTAACAAAGTCACTGAAAAGAGATTAGAAATTCTGTTACCGCACAACAAGTAGCCTCTGCTTTATACACCAGTGGCCTATTTCATAAAAATTGATAGGTGACAATTTTACAAAATTGTCGCGATTGTCCGATATTTTTTTATACATAAATTTACAGGTGACAAAATTGTCACGACAAATTTTGTAATTTTGTAGGTATTTATAAATTACAAAATTTGTCATGACAATTTTCTAAATTATAATTTGTAAAATTATCATGTCTATTTTGTAATTGTATTTATTGACAAATATTTTATTAAAACAACATTATCTATATAAAATAATATAAAATGCAACGTTAAAAACAAAGCCATAGGTACCTATTTATTATCAAAAAAAAATTTTAAAATCTAGGTAAGTACTTATAAAATGTTAAACTATTCTTATTTACAATGTGTAGGTATACATGTACATCTTATAAATTTCTCGAACTTATTTCATTATGAAATTAAGATAAATAAATTAAAAATGAAATAAAGTGGAAAAAAAAAATCAAATTTTATCGAAGTTATTTCAATCGATAAAATTTGTAGCGCCTTTATAATGCAATGAAAAATGAAATTTGAAATCGTGTCATGAATTGTCCGACAATTATAACAATTTTGTAAAATACAATTTTATTTTTGGTTTCATAACAAAATTGACATAAAAATTACTATGGACAAACCTTGACAAATTTTATAGATTTTACCTTTGTTTATGAAACAGAAATTGACAATTTACAATTTTGTCAATTTTATTTTAAAGCAAAAATTTGACAATTGTCGACCTGTAATTTACAAATTTGTAATTTACAAAATTGCCACCTGTCAGTTTTTATGAAATAATCCACTGATGTAGAAAATGTAAAAAAACTGTAATTTATGATCAAAAAAATTAAATTAACAAAGTTTACTCATTTTCATCGGTTGTTAAGTGACATATAATATATTTAAGAAACAAAATATGATAAGAAATATATCCTAAGAAACAAACATTTTTTTTTTGTACAACTGTTTCAAATTAATAAAATATTTTTTATTAAGAATAATTATGCAAAATAATTATTTACAATTACATTTTCAACAATTAAATAATACTTATTTTATGAATAATTAAAAAAAGATGTTATGCTTACTTATTTACATAATTTTCAAAAAAAGTTATTTATAGAACGGTAGAAAGGAATACAGTTCTTGTTTGTTTAATTAATAAATTATCAAAAAAAATGTTTAAATAATGTGAATGAATCAATGGTATAAATTTAGAATATTAATATGTAAATATTAAATATTTAAGGTCTTCTTAATTCAACTCAGAACGGTATCATATGAAATATTTAATGTTAACATTGATATTAAAAATAAGTCATATTTCAATTTAAATATAATGTAGTAATACTTGCTTAATAATTGAAATAAATAATGATGTATTAATAGAATTCAAAAATATAACTAAAGATATCAATTCTTTTGATTTCTAAACAGTTAAATTAAAATGTTATGAAAGTTTTTAGACTTGCAATGGATGGATTGCAAACTTTAGAAATAAAAGTTGGATTTGGCTACAACCAAAAGAACAAAAACTAAAGTTATAAGAAACATTTCCTGATCCATATATAGGTAAATGTTGTTTCTTTTGTCGGCCTAAATCAAATATAATCGGAAAATTATGTCATAAAATGACTGATAATTACAAGCTGGCAATGGTTTCAAAACAAATAAAGAAAGAAGAAATCAAAATCTTTTGTTACGCAGATTTGGATGCGGTTACATAATTTACAAAAGTGAAGACATTTTACAAATGCATTTTCATCAGTTTTGATTATAACAAGAGCAGAATATAATATAGCCTACCCATCCCAAAAACGAAAACTATACTAACTTTTGTGGCCAAAAAGTCCATAAGATTCAAAGTAGCTACAAGGTAGTAAGAAAAAAAAATGCCATTAAAATATTTTGTAGTTATGTAGTATTGAAATCCGTGACATCAAAAATGCAGTGGAAACATCAAATTAACAATGTACTACAATCAAAAAATTTTTAATTTATTTTAGTTATTTTTAGTTGAAATTTTGGTGAAAACATTATCTTTTATTAAGTTTTGGCAACAATTTTAACATATCAATAAAATTCGGTACATAAGCATGCTTTATTAAGAAAGTAAAAAAAAATGTTTTTTAAACATCTTGATTTGTCAAATTTAACATGGAAAAGTAAATAGATTTCTCTTACTAAAATTAAAAATCAATTATATTATTTAAAATAGTGTTACAAAAAAAAATATTTAAAATCATTTTTTAATTCACACAATCACACAACCTTTTTAAAAACAAAAAATATAAAAATAGCTGCTTCAAACACAAAACTTTTATGCAGTCAAAATTATGATCGAAAATGTCAAAATTATACTGAGTCTTCTTTTTACAGTGGTTAACTAAACAATGTTTCAATACAGTTTTAAAATCGCAGCGAAACTTTTTTCACTGCATTTTCGATGTCTACAAACCAAAATCGCAAATACGATATCCAAAATCAGTTTAGCAAACCATTAAGAATATTTAAATATTTAAAGAACTTCATTTGTAATATTAAATTCATGAAGAGGGAGGTTAAGGTATACAATACATTCGTCGAGTAATAGCATACGCAGCACAAACAACAGCTGATACCAACAAAACAAAATTCTTCGTATTGCAAAAATTAAAGCGCTAAGAAATATTGAAGGGTACACCATTAGAGATAGAAATAACCAAACAGCGAAAGACAGCCAAATACAGTAACCAAATACAGCAAGAGCACAACACTTTTAATGTGGTCAGGCGGATCAGAACTAAAAACCGGACCTAGAAAGATCATGTATCACGAATGAATGATATAAGAAAGGTAAAATATAACAATTTATGGAAAACAACAAAATATATATCGACCAGGCAGATCTCAAGATTAATAATATAATATGGTTACAAGCAGACTCAAGTTTAACCTTTTAAAGAAAAAAAGTAATATTAAGAACTATTAATACAAATTTATTTATATAAATTCGGTTCTATTAACCTTTATTATTTAACAATATACCAATAAAATTTCAGAATACAGTTATATGATATTTTTGTCCAAAACCAAAAAAATTAAAAACTAATTCAAAATGAGAGCACTACTCCAAATCTAATTTAATAACTAGTAAAAAAATAAACTCTAGTAAATGATTCATGACAAAAACAACCAAGAACCAATTGAGGAAATTAAATTTCTAATAAGGCTGTAACGCCATAGAAGAAAAATTAAAGAAGAACTAAAGAAATTATTCTTATCTTCCCAAAAAGAGTAAACACTTCCGTAAAATCTCTTTGTTTTAATTTTTTTTTTTTTCTTTAATTTTATTTCGTTTGAAGTGACTAATGAGTCATAAAATTCAATATACGAACTTTGATTCAATTACGAAATTTTTACTCACCTAATTAGGAGTACTAAAATTATTTTATTACAAATTATTCAAGTCCCAAAAATAAATAAAAAAAAAAAAACGAATTCTTTTAATAGAACTACATGCCTAAATATAGATACTTCCTTAAAAATAAAAAATAAATAATTTTCTTTACGAAAAAAATAATCTTTAAAAATCAAGAAACAAAACTCTAGTATCTACTTAAAAAGGATTTTTAAATATAAAAAAAAAAAAAATAAAAAACACGAAAAGTAAAATAATTTCACGTTTCCTTCTTTTATCGTTTTTAATTTAATTTCGACAATGCCCACTACAACTCAACCGTTTCCTCTTTATGGGTTACACTATTTTTATTTTTGGCATGTTCGAAATGACATTTAATGTCGTTTTTAATGAATTTTATTATGAATCCCCCGAATTTAGTTTTCTACTCATACTTTTTTATTAAAAAAAACAACAAAAAAAGCACAAAACAAAATTTTTAAAAAAAGAACAACAAAAATAACAACTTTTTTTTTTGTTTTTATGGCACCTAAAAAATTATAAACGCAGCTCTTCTACAAAAATCAACAGAAAAAAAAATAAACAATTTTAGTTAATGTTTCGTGTTGTTTTGGTTTTTTACTGTTGTTTAATATTCAAAATACATACAACAACAAAATTTTCTCACATAAACAAAAATAATTTTTATTGTTCCGTTTAAAAACAACAAGAATGAAAACAATTTAGAAATGAGAAAACCTCCTTTCCCATCATAAATATTGTGAAAGTAAAAATCTCAAGATTTTTTCAATACAATTTCCTTTGTTTTGGTATCCTTCTCCATATTTAAACTAAATATTAAAGTCTTTGTTTATATTAAAATTTTATTTACATTATGGTATGTACAGTACTGCTTCTCTAAATAGCTCAGAATGCAATCAGTTTTTAAAATAGTTAATAACCACAAAGCATTTTACAGTAGCATTAGAAAACAATAGCACAGCAAAAATCGAAACACAAGTGATCAGTACATAAAGACAATTTGAGCAGATCAATAAATCAAAACAATATGCAGGAGCCTCCAATATCATCAATGCTGTTCGGTAAAGCAAGAAAGAAATTTGTTTGATTGAATATTCATACCCTACTAAGTAAAATTCGAACCATGGAGCGTTATTAGTGGTCTGATGAAATAACCACTATACCATATCGGTCGACGGTATATGAACGAAGACACAAATAATTGTTTAAACCTTGAAAAGACCAAGAATGACCGCAGTTAGAGAATTTCGTCTCACAACGAAATAAATAAAAAGCAGAAACATATTTTATATACAAACCAACAAAATCGATATCAAAAAAAGCACTTGAATGGAACCCGCTGGGGAAAAAGAAAAGTTATTTGACCTAATAACATCCTAGAGAATAACCGTGAAAAAAACAATTAAAATCGAAAGAAAAATATGAACGAAATAAAGGGAAAATATTTTCATAATAGAGTTTATAGATGAAGTATTGTGAAGATCCTGTGGTTCTAATAGTAAAGAAAAAAACATTAAAGAAACAAAGTCCTCTTTACCTAATTATAAATTCGGTACAATGTCACTGTTGTACAATGTTTCATTTATAGAACCATTTCATATCAAAAAATTTTAATGCATTGATATCTTTTAATAAGTTATAAAATCAACCAAAATACGAATGAGGAGTTGTATAGGTAGTCTAACATTACAAATACCTCCTGATTAGTTCTAGTAGTAATGAACAAAACAACTCCTAAAACTTATTGTTATATCATATCAATTTTATTTATCTTAATTTCGTTCAAAGACAAATTAAAGCCATTGGAATATTTATCACTAAAAAATTACATTTAGATACTACGATAGAATCATAACATCCACACGAGCATGTACAAGAAAAGAGGAACATTCTTAGTTCACTGTTTGAATATTTTTTCTTAAATTTCGCATTATATAAATTTTAAGAATAATATAAAATTTATTTGGTTTGTCAAATTTAAGTGAGGTTATAAAGGATAGTTTTTGTTCTATAATAGAGGAATATTTTTAAAGTGATGGTTATTTAAAGTAAGGTCGATGGTTATTTTAAAGTGGGTCGAAATCTTATTTTCTGAAAATCTTATATGATCAAAATCTTATTTTGTGTTTTAGTTTTTTTTTCTAAATAGCTATTTTTACAAAAACAGGTATCCTACAGCGGCTACGCATAAAAATAATTAAGTAAATATTCTGGGGAAAAGGATATATACCCCTTTTTGCATTCAACAGCGGTTACGCATAAAAATAAATTAAATTTTACAACAAAAAAAGATTAATATTGGCGGGAAATTTTACAGGAAAAAATAAAATTTTCGGAGAAAAAAAAAATAAGATTTTTTGAAAAAAAAATATTTTCAAAATTTAGAAATCAAATTTTCAGAAATAAAATTTTCAAAACTAAGATTTCGTCACTATTTGTATTAAAGTAAAGAAAAAAAAAACCATAAATAAGTAATTGTGTTTTTTAAATATTGCCTAATAAAATGCCTAAGAGTTCAAAAACCTTAAAAAAATTCAAATAAATAAATAAATAACTAAAATATAGTATTAGAACTTATAGTATACTTTTCTCATTTTTTATACCATATAGATTCAATTAAAAATGTTTTTAAATAAATTGCCTGCATAATCACAAAATCATTAATACTTATGCAAATTTCAAGAACATTTTTAATACATATAGTTTATATATAAATTTCTATTGTATTGGGACAGTAAACTCAAATGACGTTTCAAAAAACATAAAAATGTTAATTATAAAATTTCACTTAATTTTATTTTTAAACATTTTATTCCACTTATATGAGTATCACTGTATTCATTATATATTTACAAATTAATATTGTAAATTTCAACTATGCATACAACAAAAAAAGAAAAAGAAAATAATAACAACACAACTCACCATATCTTCTTCATCTTCAATATAATTAATATCCATTAATGTTTTCTTCCATGCTAATATAATACTTTGGTAATTATTATTAAAATTTTCATTATATTTAAAATCACTTTTATGAAGAAATTCATTTTTAATACTTTCACTACTATTATTACTATCATAACAATTATTATTACTGTCATCATTATTATTATCAATTAGTGCCATTGCTGTAATTTTTCTTTTATATGCATTTTCCTCATTAGTTCTTAAACGAAATGAATCTGGACGAAGAATAACACCAGAATTTGGTTTTTTTCTTCTTTCTAACTCAAAATGATGTCCAGTTGTAGATGTAGATAATGATGATGATGATGATGATGATGAAATTGATGATAGATTATTTTTATTAGAATTTAAATTATTTGCAATTAATTCAAATTTATCAGTATTATTGTTGTTGTTGTAGTAATGATTATTATTAAAATTATAATTAATTTCATTACTATTATAATCATATAAAATTTTACGACATTTTGAATTAGTTGGACTATATATAATACAAACAGTTTTCCACAAATTTTCATTAATTTTATTTTTTATAATTTTATTTTGATCATCATCATTATTATTAATTTTATTAATTAATAATATATCTTTTTTTAATTCTGGATCTGATTTTGATATTCTTATACAATTATTGTTATTGTTACCAGTTAAAGTACTTCCGGTTGATGTTGAACCACCGCTATTCCTATTACTTTTATTATTACTATTATAACAATCATCTTCATTTTCTTTATTTATTATTGAATTTGATTTCATGTTAATTTTTGTTGTAGAAAACATAAATTCATCATCGGTTTCCCATTGACTTTGATCTTCTTCAATTGTATTTATGTCTAATTTTTCTTCTGAAGTATCTTCTGCTGCAGATGAATCATCCTTTATATCATCATTGTTTTCAATATATTTTTTTGGTTTTAATCCTACTCTTTTTAATCTTGTTATTGCAATAGGTGATGTTTTCAATGATGATGATGTTGATATTGATGTTGTTGATGATAGGGACGAAGATGATGATGTGAGTATATTATCTATACGTAATACATAATATAAAATATTAGTTAAGAAATGTTATTAAAAATATTTTTTTTTTAAATTGAATGGATATTTAATAGAATCGCATTGAAAATTATTGTCGGTAAATAGAACAAAACTACAACCTATTATATGCCAACGGTCAGAAAAAAGTTTAAAAATATTTTTTTCTTTTTTACTTGTTTTTAGTATCCTAGCAAATTATCTTTACTGTATCTATGGTGTAGAATTACTAAACTATACATCATAATAATAACTTTTCAGAACTCTGTTTCCTTATTTAAGAGATTTCACTCTCTGAGTTCCCCAAACCTTGTTCACAGTGTGATTTATGCATTAGTCAGTTTAAAAGAATAAAATTCACAACGCTGTCACAACATCAAGTTAACATTTAGCCTCATAGCACTTCCCTACAACATAAATAGAATCCCTATAATCAACGATTAATCTCGTATTTGTAATAAATTATAAATGTTTATCCACAACAGACATCTCTTAAATTTTACCTAGGTTATCAATAATATAAACTTCTACCTAAATTTAGTTCCCGTCAGATCCGGTAAATTACCATAAAAAATCCGACGTATGTGTTATTACGTATGTAGAATAATTGAACCTTCCTATCTCTTTTTTACCTGCGCTAACTTTGAAATCGAACATATTTTTCAAGTTTAGAGAACCGGACCCATTAATATTTTCTACATAGGAGAAGTATTTAAGTACGATGTGTTCATATTTTTCAAGTTTAGAGAATCGGATCCATTTTCTACATAGGAGATGTATTTAAGTACGATGTGTTCATATTTTTCAAGCTTAGAGAACCGGATCTATTTTCTACATAGGAGATGTATTATAAATGTATTTATAAACGTAAGTATCATCTTAGTTTTCGCTATAATCAGACCAACATTTGAAAAAAAAAATGTCTGAGAATATATTAATGTAACTTCAGAATTTCGGGATCAATAACTGATCAAATATTTGTAATAAATAAAAGGATTTAAATATATATATATAAATATAATCATGTCCATTTTTTATTTATTTTATTCCATAATCAATTGATATCACATATTCAAAAAAAAAAATTATTTCAACCGCTGGTGTTATGATTCTAAGCTTCTCAATTTTTATCTTTCTACATTTTAACCACATCAAAAATATTAACAAAAAAAAAATTGTGGAGAAAACCACCTAACAATAATCTACACCAGAATACCGCAAAAAAAATAAAAAAACAATAATTCAAAAACAAAAAAATGAGGTCATTGAAAGTTGCATTTTATTGAAAATACCCCTAAAAGAATAATAGACAATTAAAAACAAAATAAAAACACAATCAATTATATATCGATTTTTTAAAGGTAAGAACACTTTAATTTTAGTTTTTCAATTTAAAATGATTCACAAATTAAAAAACAAAAAATACAGAAAAATTTACGATATTTGTGTAGTCTGGCGCCGAAATTTCAAACGTAACTAAGCATAATTATAATGAAAACAAATATGAAATTCATGTTGTTTGAAATTATTTAGAAAAAAAATATTGGATCATAACTTCATAAGTGTAAAATAAATAAAAAAAAAAGAAGAAACGAAACGAAATTAAAGCTTTCTTTTATCAGTTTTTGTTATAGATTTATAACAAAAACACACGACTTATTTCTAATTAAAAAAGATATGTATGTGAAAAAAGCTTTCAGGAGATATATTTTATTTACAATTTTGATAAATATTAAACTTTAATAGATTACACAAATTTGAACTTTGATATCAATTACTTAGAAAATATTTTGGTTTAAAATAATTTTTTTTTAAATAAACGAAGTAAAATAATCTGTGGTGTAGCAATTCATAATTGCAAATTTTAAATAGTTAACCATCAATACAGTTTTAAATAAAGTTTATAAATTTGAAAAATATCGTTTAATTAATGATAACTAAATCCAAAATTTAATATTTTTGCGAATTTTGGTCATATATGTATATATAAATATAAGCTAAAGAACTTGCGTAGCAATCGATGAATCTTTGAGACATCATCAATCACTTAAATTTTAAAACATTAAATTATGAATTTCAATTTCATTATTCCGTAACGATTTTTTCATTCAAATATTAATGATAAAAATTTTTTTATAATTTGATTAAATTACTTGAATTACTGACTCTAAAAACAGTTTTGAATTAAGGAAAATATTTATGATTGAATGAAAACAGAACACGTGGTACACCACGACTTCGACTTCTACAATTCAAAACACTAGTCATTTGTAATGCAGATGTCCTCATTTTCACTTCAAAAATAGTCAATTACAATTAAAAAGTAGTCAATTGCATTTCAAAATAGTCAGTTGCAATTTAGAAATAGTCAAATTCAATTTGAAATTAGCCATTGCGATTCAAATGTTGTTATTTTCAATTAAAAAATAGTCAATTGCAATTCAAAAATAGTTAAATTGCTATGCAGAAATTGTCACCTACTATTCAAAAACAGTCAATTTAAATTCGAAAATAATCAATTGCAATTCAGAAATAGTTAAATTCAATTCGAAATTAGCCATTTGAGATTCAAATGTTGTTATTTTCAATTAGAAAATAGTCAATTGCAATTCAAAAGTAGTCAATTGCAATTCAGAAGTAATCAAATTCAATTCGAAATTAGCCATTTGCAATTCAGATGTTGTTATTTTAAATTAAAAAATAGTCAATTGCTATTCAAAAATAGTCAATTGGAATTCGAAAATAGTCAATTGCAATGCAAAAATAGTCATTTGCAATTCAGAAATGGTTAAATTCAATTCGAAATTAGCCATTTGCAATTCCGATATTGTTATTTTCAATTAGAAAATAGTTAATTGCAATTCAAAAGTAGTCAATTACAATTCAAAATTATCAATTGCAATCCAGAAATAGTCAAATTCATTTCGAAATTAGCCATCTGCAATTCAGATGTTGTTATTTTAAATTAAAAAATAGTCAATTGCAATTCAAAAATAGTTAAATTGCAATGCAGAAATTGTCACCTGCTATTCAAAAATAGTCAATTGGAATTCGAAAAGAGTCAATTGCAATGCAAAAATAGTCAATTGCAATTCAGAAATGGTTAAATTCAATTCGAAATTAGCCATTTGCGATTCAAATGTTGTTATTTTCAATTAGAAAATAGTCAATTACAATTCAAAATTATCAATTGCAATTCAGAAAGAGTCAAATTAAATTCGAAATTAGCCATTTGCAATTCCGATATTGTTATTTTCAATTAGAAAATAGTTAATTGCAATTCAAAAATAGTCAATTGCAATGAAAAAATAGTCAATTACAATGCAACAATAGTCAACTGCAATTCAAAAATAGTCAATTACAATGCAAAAATTAGTCTTCAATTTGCAATAGCATAATTTTTATTATCATTGCTATGATATAAAATTATTAAAAACCAATTTTGAGATATATACGAGTAATGTACACAATTATAAAATTTTGTGAATTGCAAATAAGTATAGTTACTTATATATCCAAATCACAATAAGCTACATCTGAATTACAATCTTGGAAAAATTGTATTATATATATTGTAATATACTTCAAATGATTTATTTTTATATTAACGAAAATTAATAACAATTGCGTACAAAATTTGTTTATTTTTTATTTAAAGCTAATCTTAATGTAAATAAGCAAAAATCAAAAAAAATTCATCATTTCACCGATTAACTAGTAAAATTATTTCGTTTCCCATTATCGAAATATACATATACATACTAATCATACTGGTTATCGATAATTAATATGATATTTCATCGAATTCTAACTAAGTAGTTTAGATAAAACAGTTTATGGAAGAATTAGAAACTGTCATTTGAGCTCGGCGATTTATCCTATGTACATCGTTAAGTATAAGTGTATATGAAAACATTGAATTTGCAGAATTGAAAAAAAAATCAGTTTTCAACGTTTTTTCGAATGCAATAAATCAGCCTAAATAAACTTTAACGCACATATCCCGTAATTTTGAATTTTTAAATATAAAATATTCCCTGGTTTTGTAAAGAAATTTTTTACTCATTTAAGGAATATTCAAACAAAAAAGTACGAAATTGCATGTACACGTATTACTTTTACACATTATTACCTGACTATGATGTTATTTGGTGTTATATAATATTCTAAGATGAGATGTAAAGAGACAATGAGTCATTTTAACCTAAGGAAATTTTATGTTTTAATTTTATTTTATTTTCTGTTCATAATATACGTATATATTGCAAATATGGTTTTGACCCTTTTGTTCTATGGATGTTCATTCAAATGAAAATTATTATACACTTTTTAGAACGATGAATTTTTTTTACAATTTACAATTTATAAAGGATGAATGATTTGGGATTTCCAATGTTTTCTATTCACTTCTACATAATCTTTAACTGTAGGAATATTTTAAATGCATTGGAGAGTGTAAAATTTGAATGTTAATATAAAATGACTAATAGAATATCTCTCTAATCAGTACGATGTGAGAAGCACAGGTTCAAATGCAAATCCCTTGGGAAATAAAATTTGTCATCTTAATCAGTAATAGTTATGAAATTGTAAGAAGATTTTGTGTTAGCCCTAGCAGTTAGATAACACAACTATTGTTACTGTACCATGTTTGCCAGTACGTTGATCAACATAAAAACATATACTGTCCAGTCATTGATTTTTTTTGAAAAAAATTTTAAGTTTATGTAAAATTTCAGAATTTTGAGGAATTAATCAAGAGTATTTTATTTTCATTGAAAATTATATAAGTAAAAAAAATGTTGGCGAAAGATGAGCCCTTGTCGTTTTTTTTCTTTTACACAATAAAAATGTTGTTTCTCTTTTTTCGAATTTGTGTATACATTATAATATCCGCGTCCGTAGAAGACAGAATACAGATAAAAAAGTTGATGTCTATATGGAAGATAAAAAAGGTTGTAAACAAGTATGAACGTTGTAATAATAAGGTTATAAGAAAACACATTTGAACGTTGTATAAACTGCAGGTTATAAGAAAACACATTTTTTCTAGGTAAACATGAATCAGAACAACTTATTATCTATTAAATAAAAATTATAACTACATAGTTACGTTCTTGAGGTTAAGTTAAACGAAAATTTAATATATATATAAAAAAAAGGGAAAGCATAGACAACCAGCTTCTAAATAATACTTTTAATAAAATTTCAGTTATAACTTTTATTTTTAAGGAATTTCACACCAATAACACATGAAATTCAATTTTAATTTTTCATGTGGTTATGAATTAATTTTAATAAAATTGAAAAATTACTTAAAACAATCCAAATAAAATCACCATTTAAAAATTTAGTAAGAGAAAGGGTTTTGTTATATTCAGTTATCAGTCAATGAATCAAATATTTCAAGATAATAAACATTGCCTAGCCATAAATTTAATATTTCAAATAATTTTACTCGTTATGCTATAGTTATAATAACAAATATTTCTATTTTGAATATTTATTTTTAATTATCAATTAAAATTGCGATTCAATTAACATTAACCCATTCAATTGAAAAAATTATATTCAAAAAATAAATAAAATTTTACCTTTATTATTTATATCTGATTCATTATTAATAAATGACGCCTTATTATTATTATCCAATAATTTTAAGTCTGGTTCAGATTTATTTTCTGGTGTAGTGGTTGTTGTTGTATTATTATTATTATTTATAGTTTGACATTTCCATATTGGTTGATAAATTTCATCATCATCTTTTAATTGTGATCTCATATTAAATGATGATGAATTTATATTATTTGTATTGTAAATTTTACGTATTGCAACTTTTGGACGAATATTTGTGGAATTAGTTGGTGGCAGTGGCGGTAATAAAGGGGATAGTGGTGGTGATGATGATGATGATAAAACCGTCGATGATTGTTCTAATGTTATAGGTGATTTTAATAGATTTCTAGGTTTTAAAGGTGGTGTTGGTGGTAATGTTGGTGCCATATGAGGTAAAAAACGCCTGGGTGGTGGCACTGGTTTTTTGAGAAGTATTTTATTATCTATTTCAATATTATTATGATTTTTATTTAAATCAATATTTACATTAAATATTGACTTTTTTTTCTTATTATTATTATTATTATCAAATTTAATAAGATCACCAGTATTATTATTACAATATAAATTATTATTATCAGATTCTTTTTTAAAGCTTTCTTTAATTTGATTATTTTTATATGAAATTTTTTTGAAATTTTCCTTTTCAAATATTTGGTTTGTTATTACAAAATAATGAAATTTTCTAAAGAATTTTAATAAATATTTTTCTTTACACCTGGAATATTTTTCAGTATTTTGTATATAGCTTAAAAATATACTTAAATCTTTATCATAAAATATTATTATCTTATTTAAACATTTCGATAAGTTTAATTCTAAAATAATATTTTCAATTTGTATTATTTGATTTGGAAATAATTTTGATATGATAGCACTTATTTGAATATTATTAATAATATCATCATTTAATTTAATTATATTATTTTCATTAATTGAATTTAAATTAGTACAATTTGAATTTAATTCATAATTATTATTATTATTATTTTTACAATTCAAAATATTTAATTGTAAATTATTTATTTCAACTATTTTATTTTTATTATCATTATAATTATTATTTGTATCACTATTTTTACTATTATACAATTTACTTTCTTTTATTTTAAAATTACGATGATATCCTAAAACTGATTCAAATGTATTCATTAAATCATTAACAATTAATTCATTACTAATACTATTATTTAAATTATTATTTGTATTAGAAATTTCACAAATACCATAACGATTACTAATAACAGTATTTAATAATGCATTTTTCAATTCATTTGTATTTATTTCAATTTCATTATTTTTATTATTATTTTCAAGGTCAGAATTATAATTACTATTAGAATTTTCATTTAATTGATATTGGGGTAATTGTATATTATTTCCCGTTAAATTATTAATATTATCACGATGATAGCTTAATTGTAACTGATCAACTGTTTCATCGTTAGGTTTCAAATAAATCGCCCGACGTTTTGAACGTTGTTGTTGTTTTATTAATTCATTATATTTTTGTTTCTCCATTAAATTTCGTTTAAAATTATCAACCATATGTTGAGTGTATTCGTCATTTATGCAACTGCTACCACTACTACTATTACTGTTACCACTACTTATACTACAATCACTAACACTATCATAGAATTTAAAAGAATTATTATTTTTTAAATTTTTTTTTATATTTTTATTATTAATTTTGCCTTCTTTTTTTTTTACGTGTAGTAATTGAGAAATTTTAAATTCATTCAAATTTTTTTGCTGTTTATGTTGTTGTTGTTGTAAAATATTATTCTCTTCTTGAAATTGTTGCCTTTGTTGTTGTTGTTGTCGTTGATGGTGATGTTTTTGTTTTTCTATTTCCTGACATGAATATTTATTCACAGTTGATTTATTATTATTAACGTTAATACCACCAGCAGCACCGGTTATAGATATCACCTGTTGTTCGATACTTGAATCTAAATGAACTGACTCAGTATCTTTTGTTGTATTATTATTATTGCTGAATTCATAAGGTAAACAATGACTTACTGTAGCTGGCGGCAATGAATATAAATGAGCCTGACTTAAACCTGAACTTAAACTACATTGTGGTGTATTTGAATTTATATTATTTACTTGTTGCTTTAAATTTTCATCAACAGAAATATCATCATCAACATCATTAATATTTGTTGATTGTAGTTGAATGAAATTTTCATTTATAGTATTATTTGCAGTTGTATAAAATATAGAATTGCCAGATGATGTTGTTAAATTTTGATTTTTAGTTAAATTTTTTTTCATATCTGTATAAATTGGATAATTAGAATCATCTATAAAAATATTTGAATAATAATTCAAATTATTTAAATCAAATTGTATATTATAACAACTTTTATATGATTTATTTGAACTTGCAGTTGTTATTGTTGTTGCTGTTGTTGTTGTTACTGTTGAATTTGTTGCATTTAAATAATTATAATCAAAATAATCATAATTAGTTCGTGATGGAATATTTTTTATAAAAAATATTGAATCATCACATTCATAATTATAGTAGATATGTTTTTCATTACGTATTGTATTTAACCAATCAATAACACTATCAAATACTAAGCAATAATCGTTAGAGTCAATGGATTTAATTGAATATGAAAATTCCATTGATATATCAGATTTAAAATGATCAATTTCATCATATTTCATTGGATGATTTCTTAATGCATGAGAATATCTTGTATATATATTATTTGTAGAATTAGCTTTCTCGTTACAAATTTGATTTTGAGTATTATTACTATTATTAGTATTAGTATTTGAATTATTTTCAATTAATTTTAATTTTGGTGTTGAATGTACTATAGTATTATTTTTTTGTAAATTTATTGATAAATTATCATCAGAAATTGATTGTATAGAATTATCTTTTTCATTTAATTTTCTATTATTATAATCATATTTTTTTCTAACTGCTAAATAATTTTCATTTTTTATTTTATTTAATTTTGAATCAGAAGTTGATTTAATTTGTTTTATATTTAATAAATTATCATCATCATCATCAATATTTAAATTTAAACTATTTTTTTTAATTGAATTTATTGGATTTTCTAAATATTTGGCAATTTGACTAGAATTTGCTTTTAATTCAGAAATTTCATTAATATCGAATGTATCTTTAGTATGAAAAACATTATCAAATCCATCAATATTATGTACTATTTGCAAACGTTCTATTGATTTATTATAATTATTACTATTACTGTTATTATTATTTTGTTTATCATTACTTTTTTTAATATTTTTAACACGTTTTAAAGTATCAATAAAACCATGGAAAAACCGTTTTTGATTTTTATTATTTTTTTTTAATTTTTTATTTGAAATTTCTTTTTCTAAATAATTACCATTTATTATTGTTTGACAATTTTTACATAATTCTGTTATATTATCATTATTATAAATTTCATTATAAAATATTACACCACATTTTAAACATATTTGTGTTTCATTTTCACATAAAACACATAAATATAATTCAGAACCAAATGGTAGATTATTACCACATTCTTTACAAAATTTTTGATAAATACATTCACTACTTAATATTGTGTTTGATAATTTATCATTATTATCATCATCATTATCATTACAATCATCATTATTATCATCAATATCATTATTTTCATTATTATTTTTAATATTATGATTTTGAGAAGTTGTTTTACAATTTAAAAGAAATTCTTGTAAAAGAAGATTTTTACTTAAATAGTTTTCATCAAATTGAATTGCTTCTCTTTTATAATTATTATTTGTAGTTGTATTAAGAGGATCAATATTACGATTACTATTTCTTCTTATAATATTTTGTAAATCTTCATAATTATCATTATCATTTTTAAATACCGGAATTGAATCATTTTGTGATTTTGTTTTTAATTTTTGTAATTTTTTATAAAAACCTCGAACTGGTGTTATCGCATTCTCGTCTTCTGAATAACTATTTTCTTCTTGATTATTTTTATTATTTTTAATAAATTTATTCCTTCCATATCGTAGCATTATATATATATATATATATATATATATTGGTTTTAATTCTTTTTTATTATATTTTATTCTTTAGTAAAATTTGTTTTTTTTATACATATATATATATATATATTAATAAATATATATATATGTGATTATGTATATGAAACAAAACAACTTACAAAAAATGGAATAAAATAAAAATCAATTCATTTAAACTTCCATAAGTTTATTTAAAATGATATTTTATATTAAAACTCATTATTTTGTTTTGTTTTTGTTTTGTTTATATGTTTTCTTGTTTTTATCTTATGCGATGAATTTATTTATAGTTTAATAATTTTGTCCTTATAAAATATATCCACAATTCTTTTGAAATGACTCATTTTAATAAAAAAACACAGAATCGCACAGATATTAATATTCTCGTATACTAAGTTTAATGCGCGAATATCTTACAAAACAAAACGACGATTTTGAATAATAATGGTTTTATATGGATATACAAAACATATACACATATACATAATAATATTCAACAAAGCATGTACTTTAAGATAGATGGATGACCTGTTTAACAAAATGTAATTTTATTTTCGCGAATTATGCATGGTATGCATGGTATGTTATACAGAAAGATTTACATATTTAAAATTAACGATTAATATTAATTAAAAATGAAAACCTTAATTAATTAATTTCAAGATAAACAATAATTATATTTGATCATAACAATAAAATGGTCATACCATTATCGTAATTTCATTGATTATCAAAACTATTCACTTTAAAACAAAAAAATAAAAAAGTTAAATTTGCACATTAGTATTTAAACTGTATATTGTTAAATTCAAATATTAAATATTTAAAAAATAACTAATAAATAATTAATTCACTTTATTTTATAAAGTGTTAATTATTATGACACAGTCAGTGTACAGCAACAGGTTGTTGTTCACATAAAAAAAATTCAAATTTAAATTACCAAATGCAAAACTAATAACAAAAAACAATAAAAACAAAAATAGATTTTCTTTAATACTTTCAAAATATATAATTTTTTTTGTTTTGTTTTTAGAAACTATTTTAAATAGAAAGCTATATATTCACTGTACAATTCAAAAATAAATATAATTATAGAAACAAAGTATTTAAATGAAATAGAGTCATTAAAAATATATTAAAAATAAAATAAAAATGTTTTGTACCCAAAAATGAGTATTTAAGAAAAAAAAAACTAAATAATAACGGTTTTTACTTTAATAAATTAACTTTTTCTTATGTTTTTGTTTTTTCTTTTTCGACCGCGACAGAAATAAGACCGCATCGCGTCTATCTTTTAAAGGGTGCTTAATCAAACTAATCTCTGCTCGAATTAAAAAATATTTACAAAACTCTTCTTCTGAATATGCCGGCCTGATCTGGCTTGATTCTTTATTGTAATGTAATAGAAAAAAAAGATGATGTTTTAATTTTTCTTTTTCTTTTGTTATTTTTGTGTATTTTTTTTTTATACATTTTCTGGCAATTTTATTTTTTTCTTCTGATTTTTCTTTTAATTTTTCGTTTTAATTTTTGTGTCTTATTTAATAAAACATCTTTTGAATAAATTCATCAAAAAAAAAAACAATAATAATAATAATAAAAGCGAAATAATACGATTTATAGATACAAAACAAATAAAGCACTTTATAATGAATGAGCATAAATTGTGAATTAATTCATAACTATAGGCTATTTAGTATTTCAAGTTAAAAATAAAGTTGTATAGGTGCTAGAGTTCAAATACAATACAATTCTAGCTTACATTGAAAAGACTTAATTCTATTGTAGTTCTCTTAAGCTAGATTTAGTAAACCAAGTAAGTCAATTTGGTAGAAAATAATTTACAACCCCAAAGGAATGGACAAAACCTCATATTAGGATGTTTCAAAAAACTTTATCCTATTTTTGTAATTAATAAATATAATAATTAGTCCCAAGAACTTATGAAGAAAATAAGTAGCTTATAACTTTTACAAAATTATCGATATTTACAAAATACAAATCAATTGCTAAATTTGATTAAAATAGAGCTGAAACCTGATTCTTGTCAATATCCCTTACCCTGGGCTTACCAATAATACGAAAGCATAAAGATTGTCCTACATAAGTTTTGTATGCGATTCTACTCTGAGTCACTAAACTTTGTCTTTTTTGATAGGTAAAGTTTATAAAAATGATACTCATTGCAAATAAAAATAGTTAATTGGTACAAGAAAATGTATATTTTTAGAAATTTTGTTTTTATATTTGATGTCAAGAATTGTTTTAACAAGAAAAGTACAGTTTATTACTTCCAATCTCGAATTAGACAATTAATATGGTAAAATGAGCAACAGTGAAGTCACAAACCAATTATTCTAATATTTCAACAATTTGGATATTAACAAATTTTAAAATTGTCATTAAACTTAAAGCTAAGTTGGCACATGTTTTTTTTTTAAATTTCAGTCTCAAAGAAAAGAGCCTAATAATGATATTCGAAACTTTGTTATTCAAAGACAACAAAATCACTTCCAGCATAATTTTTCAATTAAACATTCATTATATATTTTTTTATTTATTTATTTATTTATTTATATACCTACCATATATATACCGTACATGTATAATTATGACGTTTCAATAGTTTTGGTATTATAAACTTCTTACTAAAAATATGATATCCCACCATTTACATAGATAGGGAGAAAAAAAAACATCATAACAATTATATGTATGTTAGTCTCCCTTTTCATACTTCTATCTACATCATTACAAAAAAAAAAAATTTATTAATTGGAGTACATCACTACATCGCAATGTTCTTTACATTTCACATATTAAATATTTAATGCTGGTAAGATACATGTATATATGTATGTATGCAGTGTATCTATATATCCACGGAAACTGCAAATTTTCTATAGAATTTTATTAGCCACAGCCCCAATTTGATGTCATTTTACTGACTTTTGTTATTATATATATGTACATACATTATACAATATATGTAAATGTCTATAAATTTATATTTAAAATTTAAATTAAAAAAAAAAAAAAAATATTTTGAATGAATAGAATGAAATTATGTGGAACCCGTTAGTAAAGAAACTTTAAAGCGTAAAATATTTGATAAAATAAAAATGATACAAAAAGAAAATATGTACGAATATTCTCATTTTTTAAGATTTGAATCTTCTCCTCTTCTGCATCACAATCAAAAGTATATATATATTATATGTATATCATTTAAAGCTGCCAGTCAATACAATCAAATACAATCAAATACAAAAAAAATATATTAAAAAAAAAATAAATACATATAGCTTACTATACTGGACATAACAATTGTAATCATTGTATTTAATTAGTCCAGTTCAGAGATCAACGCTTTTACAGTTAACCAACTGAACCCCTTTTTATTGGTATGTTGAATTTTTTATTTATGATTTTGTGAAGGTTATAACCATTTATAAAACTCTAAATTCTAAAATAACATACAATCTGTATTTGTAAAGAAAAAAAAATTACATAAGTACCAGTATACCACAGTTGGTCAAAGCAATACTGAGAAAATAACGTATTATATTTTAATAATTTTTCTATGGAGTGTTATTAATATCTGTATCGATTGATTTATCATATCAAGAATTGATTAATTTTCACCTACAAATCTATATTCAATATCTATAGTTACATATGTTGGCTATACTGTGATCACCAGTGATAAACAAAATTTCCTTCTTCTATTACCAGTGATCATTCCTACTTTCATCTACAGGTACCGTGATCACAAGTGATTTTTACAATATTAGTATTTTGTTTTTATAAAAACTTATTTTCCAGCGTTAGAGTAAAATTTTGGTATAACAGTGAAAATAGTTGAATATTTTCCTTTTAATTTTACTGATATGCTTATCATACAGATACACGTATCTCGTCTACTACTTGCAGACTTCTTGTACTCGACTGAGGAAAGAAATCTAAAATTGTCTTATTTATTTTATTCGCACAGGTAACAATTTGATGTTTCTCACAGCTGCATGGTTGTTTATTATCCATTGAAATAGCACAGGTAGGGGGTTGAATAAAAATATTTTTATTTATTTTATTTTTGGTATTTGAAATAATTTTCTCGACGTTAGAGTGCCAGGTAGGGGTTATTCGTTTTATTATATTTCACTAAGTAAAGAAAGAAGAATATCCGTTGCCTTGGTCTTTATTTAGGAGTGAGCCATTTTTAGTTTTGTAGATTTCGATGCTTTCAGCTGAATCTAGTTTCCTAGAATCTCTAATGTAATTTACCATTACGATGTCTTCTTTCGAAATGCTATGATTCTCCTGGATAATGTGTTCTGCTACTTTGGATCGGAACTCTGTTGAGTTCTTCTTTTTAGCCAGTTCTGCTTCTTTCAGGTGTTCATTGAGTCGTGTTTACATGTTTCTCCTAGTTTGCCCAATATAAACTTTGTTACAATGACTGCAAATTACCTTATATACACCTGATTTTTCCATTTGTTCGATTGGGTCTTTAGTTGAACCTAGAACAAACTTGAGCTGGTTAGTTCTGCTGCTATATACGATATCTAACCTGTGTTTTCTTAATTTTGCTCTGAGTGGGAGAGAAATCTAGCTAAAATCCAATACTAATCTTATTTTGGGTTGTTGATCAGTGAGTAGGTTAGTGAGTTAGTTAGAATTTTGTATCTGGGAAAAAGAAAATTATGGTATCATTGGTGATCTCAAACTCAATCTCAGAACGAAATTGGGCATGTACATTGGTGATACATTAATATAGCCAATGTGTTGAAGTGTCTGAAATGAATCAACTTTGTTCAAACCAAGTACTTTATTAATCTGGATCTATCTATTAAACAAGATACGTTATTATGTACCTCGATTAATGATTGAATTTGGTATCGATTCTATATCAAAGTATGTATATGTAATTTAGTAATCAAACTATATGTAATATGGTAAGATTCTAAGTAAGATAATTCTAAGAAAATATATGTTATTTGGTATGGATTCTATCAAACTATATGTAATTTAGTTTCGCGCTATATAATATGAAAAACAAGTTCGATTATACTAACAAAGCCTTTTAATTGGAGTCATATTTTAAACTCCCGCTTCGCTAAACATTATATATGAATGCTTATGTAATTATAGTAAGCCTCTGACTCTAATTAGGCAAGAATCCTAATTAGACTAGAATTTTTATATTTATTTAGTAAAAACACCTCATCCAACGAAGTTGAAAAAAACTAGCTAGGTTTCAATTAACCTGAAATAAACCGAAAATAACAATGAAAAATAGTACGATGCAGGTGGAAAATAGTAACCCTATGCTCACAAAATTTAATGTTATACATTAGTTTGTTTTCAATATTTGAAATTCAGTTGTACTACAGATCCTATACCGATTACAATTAATAACATGAAGTTTTAAATAGACATGTTACAAACAAGAAATTTAATTCAATCAATTGAATTTTAAATCTATGTCCATAAAATTGAAATAATAAATTTCATAATACCATTATAGTGTGCTGAGCAAAATAGTTTGTAAATTATACGAGGCAAAATGCGCAATTTTTTTTTTGTATTCATTGATTTTAAGATTGCTAGATCTTGGATACAATTACGAAATTTAAATGTACATGCATATACATATAGTGATATGTATTTAAAAAACAGACTTACAGTAAATTTACACATTATCAAAATTTACACTAAATGCAGATCAGATGATCTCAAAGTTTAATGCCGCCGCCATTGTTTTATTATTATTCGTTTCGTTTGTGCCCAGTTATGTTTATTTTAGAATATTTTGTTATAAATTTGACCATTATTTCAAAAAGTCCCTTCTATTTTTTTTTTTTTTTTGTTTTTTTTAGATCAGTTAAAGAAACATTTTAATCAAAATTGAAATTAAGAGTGATGGGTATGTGGTTTTTTGTTTTTTTTCTTTTGTTTATAAAAAAAAATAATGGTGATATTATGAATAACTTAAAATTACTTTATTTAATAAGATGGAGTAAAATTTATTTGGATTATTGTATACATAAATAATTTTATATACATAGATATTTGAAATTAATTTGTTCTGTAGTCAGAATATTTGACAGGAGTTTTATCTTATAGTTAGCAAGGAGTGCAAAATTTTAGCAGAAGCACAAATTAGAACAATATAATAATTATTTTCACCTTCAATTCTTCTTAAATTATTGATAAATAAAGAAATAATAATAATCTTAATATAAGTAGAATTTTGTTTATGTCTCTCAGCTTCAAATGGTTCAACCGAAAGAGTATTTTCGTTGATTAATAATTTATGGACCGTAGAAAAATTCCAATTACAACTAGAATCTTTAAAATCGATATTAATCACAAAATACAACTTTGGAATGGCGTGTACCGTATTTAAACAATTTCTGTCAAACCAAAACTGATGTAATTTTAGGAAAACTATATACAGTCGAAAATTATCAATAAATATATTTAAATTTAACAGAAGATAAATTAAGAAATGTACGATAATTTTTAATTTTTGTGTAGAAATAGTTTTGTTCAATTTTTCAAAATTTTATTTTCTTGTTTATTTATTTATCTTTATGGATTTTGATCATGGATTGATTTTGATTTTGAAATATTCTTTTGTTTTTTGTTAAGTTTTTCTTTTAACTTTATTGTTTTGTTTTTAATTCATTTTGAAATACATAAGTAGATAATAGTGAATTGACTTATTTTTTTAATATTTTTCCAAAAATGAAATTTATAAATTTTGTGTTTCGTATTTTTTCTAGAAAGTACTGGTCAGCGTAGTTATACTTAATTTTATCATTCACATGTTATATAATTTTACACTTTACATAAGCTAAAAAACTTAAATTTTATAATCTACAGCAATTTAAATAATTGTAAAATTTATTCAATGTATTTAAATTAGTTCTATATTAACGGTAATTTTAATTTGTAGATTAAATTTGATATTTTGACAAAACAAGAACACCATGATGGTCATTAGCGAAATTTGACAAACAATATGTTTTAAGCATAATAGTATAGAATAGAATCAAATATATAACTAAAATTTCGGGCCTAATTAATCCTAATTAATAAAAAACATTATTACAAAAAAGATTTAGATTTCTTATAATACCATTATAATTTAGAATTAGATGACTTAATGAGTTGAGGTATATTATAAAACAGCAATATACTGAAATGATTGGTAATCGAATTCCAAAGCAGTTTAATTTATGATAAATTACTTTATTAATCAATATTAAATTTTATAACATTTCTGAGGATTTTTTAATTTCACAAAATAAGTAATACATCATTAGACAAGTGTCACTCTATAATTTAGTACCATTCATTATTTCGTCAATTTTTCATTGTAATTGTTTAGTAACCTAATTTTTTCATCATATTTATATTTATACATATATCAAACCAAATTTTTATGCTACATTATAACCAAAATAACTAAAATAAATTGATAACTTGAAAAAATAAATAAATAATAATTATATCCCTCTTGAATTTATGTAACAGATAAAAAAATTTATTTACAGAATAAATTTTGTATATGTGTATACAACATAATTTGGATAACTTGTACTCAAACAAAACGTATTCTCATTATCATTAGACAAATAAAAATGTAAAAATTATTTCAACACAATAAATAATATGTTCAATTCGGACAGTTCGAGTACATAACTACAATATAGAAGCAAACCATAATTAATTACAATTTTTTTGTTTACAGAATTTTGTATGTTTAGGTCAATACCAACAACAACAACTACCAACAACTTTACAGTGAAACTATTTTTAGTATTTTCATGAATTCAATTTGTTATATAAATAATCATATATGTTGTAATACTGATGCATTTTAAATGTTAAATTTGTTTATTATAGTAATTTTGTAAAAATTACCAATGTTTATTTTAAGTAATAAATTATTATATTTTTTATCATGTTTAAAATAAATTATTTTACTCCACTCTATTCTTGATTTTAATAAGAAATTACAGATATTTTAATATCAAAAATGATATTAGAATTTTTTTTTTTAAATTGTCTATCCGTTGGTTGAAATTAGTAGTAGCAGAGACTATAATATAATAGATTATAGTCTCTGGTAGTATAATAAAATTCAAGAGAATAATCATCGGCGCTACAATACAACCTTATTAGTCTTAATTTCCACGCCCTAACATAATAACATCAAAATCAGCCCAAATTTGAAAGATATTTAATAATGGAAGACTATAATCCAGATAGATATGTGCATTTTAAAAGAAAACGAAAATAGACTTGTACGAAACGTGAGTAAAATGAAATATGGTGTAAAAGAATTGTAGAAATATAAGCCACTTACTTATTTACCCGAACATTAATGAATCAAACAGAATTAATTTCAAATTTAATTGTTTTAAATACATTAATTCTTACTTTCACACAATTGAAAGTTGAAAAGTCACACAGTTGAACAATTAACAACGTACGCACTTGAATTAACACAATCGACAAAATTGTAACTGCTTCAGTAAAATAGATCTTTAGCCGAAATCAAATCAGTTATCGAAATAGATCGAAGTAAAATTAAATATGAACTCAACACATTTATCCAAATCGAGAGTAGCCATTCGATAAAAAATAATAGTGAAGAGCAGTTATGAATTATTATTAGATTCTACTACCTAGATGGTTTTGTAGAGTTTAATAAGGAAACAAATATGTAATATAAATCGAAGAAAAAATTATATTAGGCATGTTTTTAGGAATAAAAAATGTGATTGAGTAAATTTTCAAATTTATAAAACTTAAACAAAAACATTTATAAAACGATATCAAATAATCAAAGTATACATGAATTATTGTGTATTATCCAAGCGTTGAAAGAAGCCTTAACTGAGTGCTTAGTTGGTGGGTGTAGCTTGACCTCAGTTATTAATTCTTAGTTTTAAAATTAAACAATTAAATTGAAGGTTGGTTTTCTTGTATTATTCCCTTCCGTGGCCTAATCGGTTAGAGCACAGAAATGTGTTTGAATTACGATGTGGTAGTCACGGGTTCGATTCCCGTGGGCGGTATAAAATATAACTAAAAAAAATAGCAAAAATAGTATATATAAAATTAATAATCAATAAAAATAGTTAATATAATTAATACTTTATATAACTAAAAAATATTACCTATATCAATATCTATATCAATACTCATATATCTCATTACTGCACAATAACCAAATAACTCAATAGTTAAATAATATTTGACAAACACTAATAATAATTACACAATTGTCAACAGCTGACAAAAGTATGTGACATGACGTACTCAGTAAACATAGTAACGTCAGGCATCTTGAACGTCAAAGATGGATAAAATCGCAGCAACAACTTGCAGAAAAATATGGCGTCGTCTTACCACGTAGGGGCAGATAAAGTTATCAAAATGGTCAGCTAGAGTAGGCCAATCCCCTACTTAGACAGTATAAACAGATTAAAAATGAAATTAGACATTGCCTCGGAAATACAAGTGAAAGTAGCAGCTAGAAGTCGAGTACGATGGAAATGTCAAGTGGAATACATATGCTCCCAAGAGGAGTACGGAGAAGAAAAAAAAAAATTAATTGTGTTGACTAGATTATTTTTTATATACAAACCTTATGCTATTCATTTGTACTGTGAGTTTTAAATTTTGATTTAAATTTACGAATTTCTACTATGCTAAAAAATACCATAATAAAACGCCACAACAGTAAGAAAATTTAAAAATTTTCTAACCTAAACATAATCTAAAACATTTTGTAAAATCTGAATAATCTCTGGAATAAAAAAAATATTGGTGAGTTTTAAAAAAACACTTAGAAAAAACAAAAAATATCTTCGTTCTGGAAATGAAAAATCAGTTTATCAATACAGCCTTTAATTCATATAGAACCACAATGTAGTTATAAAAATATGATTAACTTTTTCGTTTTTGTTTATAACTATTGTGGTTTTTTATTAATACATTTCGATTAATCTCAAAATATACAATTAATAAAAAGTATATAGGTATGTACATTAAATATGTTAAAAATTAGTATTGTGAACCGCTAAAACGATAAGTAATGCAGACTGGAAAAATTAATTTAATAATTTTCAAACGTAATTTTTACCTAAAAAATAAAAAAATCTGATTTTTATTCTCTATGAATGAAAAAAGATGGAAAAGATTAGAAATACCTTAAGTCTGTAAAAAATGTGAACAACGGAAAGATTTAAAATAGTCTAAAACTACACAAAGAGCTCATACTGACTCACATGACTACATTTTGACTAGAAAATAGTGCATATCACAACAATCACTTTTTAAGTCACTCTTTTTTATTTTATATGCACGAGAAAAAAATTATGAAATTATATTATAATTTAAGTGAAAGATTGAAAATGCAACGACAAGTATTTACATTTACACACTGGGTGGCGTAGTAGGTTAGGTAGAGCACCTGCCTTTCAACCGAAAGGTCTAAGGTTCGATTCCAGATGAAGCAAAAAAATGTGTTATAGGTTTTTCGACCTGGTCCAGTACCCTTTGGCATACAATAAACGATAAAAAATAATTGAGAGTATAATCTGATAACAAATAAAATGGAGGTACTCTATTTAAGAAGGCTTAGACTCTGACAATAGCAGTAGTTTTCCACATTGAATGAGTTGATCAGCCATTAATTTTGATAAATAAATGCTCGAAATATTGTAAATATAGTATAAACTAACAGTACCGTACTTTTCTTAAACACGAAAAGGTAATTCTACCTAAGTTACTGTCAAGAATATAAAAAAAATAAAAAAATGAAATGATGATGAAAATCAAATTGAAATATTTCTTTCCAAACCATGGTCTAATCGACTATATATACATAGCTGAAAGTACTTATATAGCATACAATAACGGAAATGAATTTACCCAAACTGTTCATCAGTTTTGGCGATGCAACTTAATTCATTTAGATGTCTCAAACATAACAACGTAACTATATAATAAAAAGAAAACTGGAAACAAAAAGTCCAAGCCATTCAAAATATGTTTTACCCCATCATATTTACCCAAAACAATCAATTTCTAATTTTAATACTGTCCTCATATATTCATAAAAGTATATTTGACCCTATTTTATTTACTTGCTTACATTTTGTTTATTTTTTGTAAAATTTGCTTTACTTCTTATCTTGTACTACAAGACCAGCGACAAAAAAAAACTCATTTCCAATTAAATAAAACAAATTTACAGAAAATAAAAAAAAACATAACAAACAAAGTATAGAAAATAAAATTAAAACAAACCGCACATATCGTAAACATATTTTTCGTCGATCAACCACCACACTTGATTATTGTGAAATGTGAAGAAACCACCAAAACAAAAACAAAAAACACTGAAAACGAAATAAAAATATAATACTCGGTACATATGTGCGCTTATAAGATACAAATGTCATTTTTTAGCAATAAAATGATGAATACTCCACAATCGTTGAATATTTTAATTCCAATTGAACAGAAAAATACAAACAAAAAACAAAAATGTCTAAGTTGAAAAAATTATGTTTATAGTGTTGTTTTAACCCAGCAAAAATTTTATAATTTTTTTTTTCGCATTATAACGATTTTTTCAATTTAATTTTTAAATCGAAAAACACAATTTCGACATAAAAATCACAGTAATTTAGAAACTTTAAAATTGTTTAGAATGAATAATGTTTTTTTTTTTAAACTAAATTTTAGCTCATACCAACTCAATCCCAAATTGAAAATGAAAGTTTTTCAAAATTTTAGAATATATGGACATCACACAATATGGACAATAACTTGCTACTCAACAAATACCTACGTAAAATTGGTCTGGCCGAAAACAAGCTGTGCCGGATATAAGAAGTAAGAGAAGAATATATTGAACATTCGTTCTGTGAATGCAAAGTTCGCTAGAGAGTTGCCCAAACTATTATTACAGAATATCATTACTGTAATCAATAAATCAGTTGCATCACAAACTTGGAAATGTAATTGTATTATTGCAATGTTACAGGTAATCAACAATAAGACCATTTGCGATGTTGCAGTGAAATGGGGTTGGAACAAAAAATTTAAAACTAAGTAAATTTGAAATAAAAAACAAACTTTACGAAAGCTATGTGAAAGTAAGAAAGAATAATTTCCTAGTATATTCTACTTCTAATGACAAATAGTAAATTTTGCTTAAACCTCTATTAAACAATTCCAATGTGAAGCAGGAGGATCCGAACCGAACAAATACCTACCCCAACACTGTGGAAATTCCAAGATAGTATAATGCTTAAACCTATCTTAAAAAATCCCAATGTGAAGCAGCAGAAACGAAAACGAACAAATTCCAACCCCTACACTGAGAAAATCCGGAGATAACACTAGGTTACAGAAATTCGCTCATAGCTCGAACTTTAAGAATGTTGAATTATATATGTTTGATATGTTTCCACATTCAACATACAATTTGCACCAATTTAAATAAAATGAAATTTTATTCTTTAACTTCTTACTAATTTATCTCCTAGCTTTCTTCCCACCTAATCCTGTCCTATCGCCAACCAAACAGTATGCAATTGATAAAGGTAATAATATCCTATCGATTTGGTTTATTATAAAAAAAAACAGTTTAATATCGTACACTTCTTCCAACTCTTCATTAAATCATCACATCTTCAACACTTCAGTAAAAATCTTAATTCTTAAAATAATTTAAGATTTGTTCTTTCGACAATTTTACTCAATAACTCCACATATTTTTGTACCCTAATGAAAATAATATTTGCTAAATATTTTATTGCTCTTTAATCCAAATTTTAAGAATTGTTTATTTTTTTGTTATTTTTTGATTTGAAATTTAGCAAGAACACATTATGGAATTACACAAACGAGGTCTCCTAAACTATTAAGACCAAAATATGAACTGTGAAAATTTTAAAATTATTTTAAATAAGTGATAAAAAATTTATTACATCTATATAGAAATTATGTTAAGTGGATTTGGTGGTTGGGTGAATGCATTTGAGGGATCATAATTCTGTGTATCAAAACATCCACTCAAGTCTCAATTGCCTTGGTATTCCAGCGAAATTTCAGCGGTACATATAAGTAATATATAACTACATAAACTACGAACCCACAATTTTTTACTAAATATTCAGCTTTATAAATCATAATAATCACTATAGATTGGGTTTCTAGATACATATGAATACTTTTAAATTAATACAATTGGACATAAATTTTGTGCGGTGAATCAGAAATATTTTCTAATAAAAAATGTTATGACCTTAAAAATATTCTACTATTCTCATTATTATGAACGTTTACACATAGAATTTAATTTCTTATTTAATATTTTTTGCAGCAAGTCAACTGGTCAATTTTAGCACGACATATTAAAAAAAGAGACTGTATGGTAAGTATTATCAAGTATGTGCAGAATTTTATACAAGTACTAGAAAAGGTTTTGGCTATAAAGCAGACTAAGGTTGACGAAACATAAAAAATTGAATAAATATTCACAAAAACCGAATTAAACAGATTAGAACAAAGAATGTAAACCAATATGAATTTGCAAATGAAAACATTCTCTACATGAATGTCAAAATCATACTACTGAACAAAGTATAGACCTATACTCTAATTTGAAAAAGTTTTTTGAGCCTAACAATAAGAATAAATATTTTGTTGTGACACAACTAATACAAAAAAAATTATAGTGAATCCAACGATTCAAATAAATTGATTCCAATGCCTACTTCCACACGGGTCAACTTTCATCACTTTTTTCCTTTCGTTTCATTCCCCCTTTCTATTAGCAAAATTAGTTTATAGAAAAGGGGGAATGATGAAAGTTGACCCGTGTGGAAGTAGGCAATGAGATTAATTTCATTCTGAGAAACGGCAAATATTTTTCATGTTTTTTATGTTAGATCCGTTGAAGTCAATTTATTTCAAACATCAAATATGTGACAGAATTACTCATCATCATCAAGGTCCTGTAATCCCATCCGTGGGGTATAGGACGGAAACAAAATCTTTCCATCGGCTCCTATCTGCGATTAACCTCTTCAATTGTGGTCACGTTATTTAGTTAGTTCTTGCTTCAGCTAAGACCGTTGTTCTCCATGTTTTTCTCGGTCTTCCGAGGCGACGTGTACCCTGAGGATTCCATTCAAAAATTTTTATCGCGATGTTGTTTTCAGGTTTCCTCAGAGTATGCCCGATTCAACGCCATTTTCTCTGTTGGATTTCCACGTCTATTTGTTTTTGCTTCGTTTTTTGTCACAGCATTCTGTTGAAAATGATTTGTGGCCAACCAATGTTTAGGATGCGCTGGAGGCATCTCTTGATGTAAATTTGGAGTTTGCTGGTGATGTTTACTGAAAAACTTTCCATGTTTCGCAGAGAACAAACACATTTTACACTTACATTAAATATTCTTATTTTTGTGCGCCGAGATATGTTATTTGCCTGCCATATTTCCCGAAAACAGTACGGGCTTTGCTGATACGAGCTTTAATATCCAAATATCGGCAGCTCCATCTGGTGAGACGATGATGCCCAGGTAATTGAACGTCCTCACCTCTTCAATTCGCTTTTCTTCATGGAGAATCGGATGTTGTGATGGGAGATTTTTGCGCGTGATTTTGGTTTTAGTTGTATTGACTTTTAGGCTCGCACCTTTTCCAATGTTATACAGCTTTTGACACATCATTCAAATTTCTATTCGTAAGTGACCATAAACACACATCGTTGGCGTAATCTAAGTGGCTGATACGTTCGAAAGGACGCCACTGGATGTCGTTGATCTCGTTTACATGTGGGAGACAAAATACAGACCTGCCTGACACACCTCGAAATAATTTGTATTTCAAAGACGCAACATCTTGCATCTTTGTAGGATTCTTTAATTATGGCTATACTTTTTTCTTAAATGCCTCTCCTACTAAGTGGTTCCCAAATACACTCGCGGTTTACTCTATATGAAAGGCTTTCTCAAAATATACAAAAATTAGATTTAGCGTGCATTCAGTGGATTGTACAAATCGTAATGTGTTGAAAATAATGCGTAATGTGTCGCTTCAGACTCATAATTGTGAAAAAATTATACATATGTAGGTAGGTATGTACACAATATAATTTATGTAATACAATATATCTACATATGTATATACAATCTTAAATTTTTGCTATTACAGGATCTTTAATAAATGTCACACTCAAATACAATTTTCTTTTGAAAATCCACAATTTAAAAAAAAAAAAAAATTCCTTTACATAAAATTATTATAAATAATTTTATTTATCATGTGGTGAATAAAATATTCTACAACTCATTCATTAAAATATGAAAACACAAAAAAAAATAACAAAAAAAAAACAAAAACATTTAATTTATTAACTTAACATAATAATGAAGACAGCCGTTGGTTGAGTTCGTTGACTAAATTCTTAAAAGAATACTAGAGTTACAAAATATGATTTCTAAGTGAACAGCAAAAAAAAAAAATATAAACAGATTGGTTATCTGTGTCTTATGACGCATCGTAAAGTATTAATTATAATTATACTACCCTACATCCCATGTCAATTACAATTTACGAAATTTTTGTTTTAAAATTAATTTTATTGGTGTTTTTATTTGTTTATTATTCAATATTATTTTCCCTTAAAAGAACCTATAATCTAAATTTGAAGAAAATAAATCTTACAAGTTTTCAAAATGAAAAAAAATATTGTAAAAAACTATCTAATTTTTAATCCAGATTTGATATAATCATGGAATATATTTAGCTTAAAAAAATTTAATTTTAATAACAATAATTTTTAATCGAATTCAGTACAGTTATTTAAATTCAATGAATGCAATTCCATTCTTCAATTTTAAAACAAAAAAAACAATAAAACATATTGTGGGCGGCCATTCACACGTATTATTTATCACTAGAATTATTTATGCATACATACTCACATACATACATATAGTTTGTATTTTAATTTAATATTCCGAATAATTATAATTCCGACTTTAATCATGAAAATCTAAAATAGTACAGATTTAGAAAAAGATAACTTTGTAAAAAATAAAATTGTATCTTAATGTTTGTTCAATTAGAAATTTATCCTTATATTATTTTCAATATACATAAATTAAATTTCAATTTTTAATAATCAGGCTCAAAAGGCTTCCATTTAATTTTATTTTATAACTTGCGTCTTACTAGCAATTTTCTGCAATTTAATTCTGATGATTCAATTCAATTAATTCGAAAAAGAAAACATTTTTTTTTTTGCATTATAATCCAATTAAATTTAAATTATTACTTGGAATGAAATTGTTTTTATTTTGCAAATTTAATATACATAAATATAATATGTATATTGTATATATACACACAATACAACAAAATATAGAATATTTACAGTGGTGTAACCATAAATTTACCTTGTTTTCATAAATACATACCTGCATTCAATCTGCATCATATTCTGAATTTATGAACACACTTGTCAGATTTTCTGAACTCTATTCATAAATGCAGACTCAAAGCCTACTGGGCGTCAACTTGGCAGAATAAATTTTTAGTATGTAGTTTTCTTTGTTGTTTTGTGTATTTTAGTTTTTGTTTTTTTATTAAAAACAAATTGTTATTTTCAAAATGTCAGTATTAATGAATAGAAACTTTGCAGAATTGTCAAGTAAATGTAGAATATAGATAGAGTTTGTGTTTGCAAAATACGCCAACTCATGGCAAACTTGCTGTCAGTTTGCAGCATTTATGAATACATCCTACTCAATTTACTTTAAACTAAAACTCGATTTGTTGTTCTAACAATAATAATTATTTTTTATTATTTTTTAATATTTATTTATTTACAGACCTGGACAGTCTCAAATAGTATGTCTGATGCCCTTGTAAGTGTTAAGTTAAGACAATTCGATAAGTTCGACAGTCATCGTAATTTACACATTCTATAGTCGCACTACGGTGTGGTTCAGTTTATGCAGAAAAATATACTATAGAACTGCAAAGCACAATAAATTCTGACATGAAAATGACAGATGGATGAATGTGCATAAACTAACTGTAAACACGAAAAAAAACTAAGTCAAATATACTAAGTCTAAAAATTAATTTATATTATATTATTACGTCTAAAAAGTAAAACTTTAAAATTGTATATGATAATCGTAACATAGAAAGAGTAGAAATATTTAAAAGTGACAATCGATGAAAATTTGAATTAGAATCTGCATACCTTGGAAGTTAGGTCAAAATCCGTAAAATAGCAGTATATATTTTTTAAAATAGACAAACGTATACCCGAAGAGAAAAAAATTTCAATATTTTATAATAGCCCTTGCATTCGGAATTGAAATATGGGGTAACACTTTTGAAAAAAATATTGGTAAACAATACAAAACAAAGCCATTGAAAATCTGTTCGGGCTTAAAAAAAGATTCGTAACAAATGAAATTCGCTAGAACCTGCAAATATTAAAACTCAATGTTTTGATAACATTGGCGCAAATAGCTCACATGCACAACATACAAAATAATTATATTAAAACAAATACTGAAGTAACAATCGGAGGTCAAATATACGAATATGCTACAAGAAATGAACCTTGTCTACGTTATACTGCTACTACAAATCTACTTGGCTCAGAGAAAGTAATAAACTCATCTGTGATCTCAAATGTTTAATAATCTCCCATTAAATGCTAAATTGTCAAAAAAGAATTTATTTAAGAGCAAATGTAAAAAAATGCTGATTTCACAATATTTAAAGTATTACTTTGTAATTAATTTGTTTTTCATTTAATCATATTTTTACTAATTCATATTAAATTCACATAACCATCACTTCTTTTCCATTATACATGTAGTTTTTTAATTTTCTTAATTTTTTGATAATTTTAACATTATAATATTTATATTGAATTTGTATAAATTTGACTTAGCACTTTAAAATGAAGGGTACAAGCTTCGTTACCTCTTTTTAAGAGATTGAATTAATAAACAAATAAAAGTAAATAAATATTAACCAATCAATATACCCATTATTGCCATAATCTTCATTCTACTGAGTTGAAGCAATTTCCTAGTTTTTCTTTGTTACCTAGAAAAATATGTAAAGAAACAAGTAATTATCATCGTATAGAGAAGACAGTTAGAATATTGCAAACTTGTGTACGACAAATTTTAGCACATAGAAATCCGTAGTTATATCCGAAAAAAAACAAATAGCAAGTACAGCTGAAATGAAGATACTTTACATAATAACAGGTCACTCAATGAGATAAAAAATAAGAAACGAATTGGTGCAAAAAGAGCATGATAGTAATATGAATTTCTGGAAAACGGAACTGCTTACACATAGAATTCATTATCATCATCATCTTATAGCGCTACAGCTCTGAGTGAGCTTTGCCTTCATCACAATGCTCCTCCAAAAAGGTCGATCTTGTGCCGCTTGTCTCCAATTTGGGATTTGTAGGGTTTGAGCATCGTTTTTCACGTTGTCTGCCCATCTGCTTCTTGGTCTTTTTTTTTTTTTGTTTTTTTAAATAATATTCATTCCTTACTCTCTAAAGTTCATAATACAATTGAATTAATTGATATTAAACTAAAGTAAAATAACATAACCAGAAATTTAATAAAATTACTTTCGAATAGAAAAACAATTAGACTTTCGTGAATTCGACTTACGTGGCCTGTCCATCTTGGTTTTTGGGCCTTTGCAAACCGTACAATGTCCTCATTACTAATCATGATATTGAGCTCGTTGTTGCTTCTGATTATATATTCTCCATTCTGTAATATTTTTAAAATCCAAGAGAATTTTTCTTTCAAATATGATCAGTCTATTCTCCTCGGCTACGTTCACAGTCCATACCTCGTATGAGAGTTTTATATATCGTACCTGTCTTGATATTAGTTTTGATTGAAACAACTTTCTGTTTTAATAGTAGCATCTATTTCCGGTTGAATTTGAGCACATAGAATTAAACTAGCGAAATACATACAAACAAACACAGGTGAAAATTTCCAGTATGAAAACGACACTGAAAAAACGTCTAATAAGATAACAAATGTCTGCATCAAAATAAAAAAATATTTTATATGTACACATATTTTTAAGACACTGACATTGACATACGTTGTTGCTAGAAATTCTATATGAAAAAAAAAGAAAACCGTTGAAAACTTGTGAAATCAAGACTAATGTCGAAAAATTGATACGCTTAACTTCTACTAACAGAAAAGAGAACTGTAATGGGTTAAGTTTAAACAATACAATCTACAAAATATTTATAGGAGGATATATACTTATATATATATATATATATATTTACATTAAAAATCACATGTCTTAAACAAAGAAAAACAGCTAAGGTAAAATCCAAGAGCTTATTTTGGCTTATGGGATGCACTTCAGACCTATAACTCTGTCTGTATTAAAATTAAATATGAATATACGGCTTAAAATTATGACGATATTACACTTGGAGTGCAAATATAGATATAAGAAATAATTCAGTTTCAAGTTTTAAGATCACTCATATTTGAACTAAAATACGTGCGAAACGATCGTTTGAGCCAGTAAAAGAACATAATAATTCACAAGTTCGTATAGACTGACAAGGAACAAACAGTCATATTTTTATTTTATTGTTAAACCCATAATTTACAAGATGATAAAATCTAAACAATAGAATGTATAGATTCAATGTCATAGTCGTAATAAGAAAGTCAATGTTCATAAGGTCAAACAATTACAATATCTTACTTGCATAACTGAATTATATAGTATTAAGAGCAATCACGTCCGTCCGATGCACCACGGATGGGGTTACAGGACAATGATGATGACGAAGAGAAATCATTAAAAAAAGTTTGAAATGTAAGAAAGAAGAAGGACAAAATTATTATAAAGCTGTTGTAAGTCTAGTCTAGTATCTTTATTTTATAGGACTAAAGTGCAATTTTTAGCTCATTTTCACACTTTTGGCTCATTTTCTACGTTACAGAAATTGGAAACAGTTACTTTGAATGAAATAACAAGAGTATTTCAATTCCTGGCCTGCTTTTTTATTGAGCATAGAATTGTGTCATGAACCGTTAAATTTCCTCAAACTACTGTACTATTGTTATTCTTATCGTACTCGTTTTATTTAACAAATTCACAATAGATGGTCGTACAGTCACATATGTGGAAAGCTTCTCCTAGCTAGGTAACATTCAAAAAAACAAACGAAGGTACAGAACTAGATGTCAACAACAGATTTCGTTTGCTGAACTACATCCAATATGGAAGAATGGCCAAATAATTAGGAAATTAGTATATTCAAAGCATGTGTAATGTTAACACTTATGTATAACAGCGAAACTTGGATGACGACATATAACATTAGTCAAAAACTTCAAGTATTTGCAAACAGGTGCAAAAGAAGAATATGCACAATATTCTGACCCAACGCCATCAGCAACAAGGACATATGGTAGCTAACAGGTGAAGAACCGATAATGTATCAAATTAAGCGTTGAAAATGGGGATGGATAGGCCACACTTTAAGAAAACAATCAAATAATATAATCAGTATAATTGTTGCAAATAGTCGAATATTTTACTAAATATGCTTATCATACAGATACGCGTATTTTGTCTGCTACTTGTAGACTTCTTCAGTTTGTTGTACTCGAATGAGGAAAGAAATCTAAAATTGTCTTATTTTATTTTTATTGCACAGGTAGCAATTTAACCTTTTTCGCAGCTGGATGATTGTTTATTATCAAATAAAATAGCACAGGTGGAGGGTTGAGTAATAACGCTGGATAATAACTTTTTATATAACCAGACCATATAATTGAACCCCAAGAGATAGCAGACGACGAAGAAGATCCAACAACACCAGACGTCGAACTGTGTACAACAGAGAATAATGGAGGAGGTAAGATAAAGCAATATGCTCCCACAAGGAGTAACAGAGGAAAACAAATTATAATACTTTCAACAATATTACTAAAAATCAAAAGTGGTTACGTCCCTGTACGCATGTAGAAAAAAAAATAAATCTCCAACAAAAGAAAATGTCGGTATTTTTATTAATTTTTTATGCTATTGTAGAATACAATTGAAAACGTTTTCCTATAGTAATTATGAATTTCTTTTAAAACAAAAATACATGCGCTACTTGAAATATATATGCACATTTACTTCAATTACAAATAATAAATTTTGTTCTTCCTCATTTAAACATTTACCCATTTTTTTTTTTTTTTTTGAAGGGTAGTCCTAGTTAAATGAAGAATAAATTTTGGAAAATACATCAAAATACTACTGGTCTCAATATTCCATTGAGATTTCTCCTTGAAATCGCAGGGTCAACCCATCCCAGTTGATCTCTCTTTTACAAGAGATCTTTAAGTTTTTGGACGTGTCGAACTCAGCTCTGTTTACGTTATAGCCCAATCGGCTATTTTTCCCAGATAATGGTTAAGTGAGCTAGTTATTATGTTTCTCTTCAAGCTGCTTGCGGTAAAGGTGGTGTTAGATTTCTTTGAAAAGTCGTAGGATGCCACCAAGGTGCTGTCATCAGCAAAACTATGGATTAGATTGAAGGTTGATGAGAGTAAGTAGTTGATGAAAATCAAGAAAAGAGTAGATGATAAGGCATTATGCGGAAAAATTAAATTATGTGGTATCACAATGAATCTCTTTGATTTAAATATATCAATCCGGCTACCTCCACTCTTCATAATATCCAAGACCTAGCAAATTTTTATTATAAGTTACGTATTGTTAGTACTGTACCATAAAATCCCAAACCATTTATTATTCTTTAAAATAAAACTCAAATTTAAATCATATTTACTATATTACATATATGTATATACATATATATATCTTTCTATATTATGTACAGACACCCATAAATTAATAAATACTTAAGAATTATTTTAATTTGTTTCATGTATAAAATTTTATTCTCGAATATCGTATTTTTTTGTTTATCTCTACGATTAGATTACTTTATACTTATACAAAATAAAAAAATAAGCAAATTATTTTCAAGTGATTAGAATCTATAAAACTCTCGAATTTTATTAAAATGGAATTTTTATTTTATTCCCTTTAATTTTCAATTTGAAAATTTCCATTCAAATTTTTAATTCACTCACAAAGTTTAAATACTTTCACAATTGGTGTTAATTGAACTCTTTCGAAAATTTTATCGTCGTTTTTATTATTCCTTTTGTGTCACGTCTTTGGTCTTAAGGTCATCTATCCAATCCAGTAATAATTTCTTAAAATGAATTAATTGACAATTGAATTGAATAAAAAAAAAAAAAAACAAAAAAAAAATCATTCATTAAAAATCTTTGACTCGTACAAATATGGTTCTTCTGTAATGAAATTCAATTCATCAAAATGATTCATTCTCAACTATTAAAAATATTAGAAAATTTTCTACTCACACGTTTACAATATCATCAGTTGACAATATGAGTTTAACTTAAAGTATGGTTTCGAAATCAAAGGCTAAAATTAGAAAGAGGGTAAACGACAAATACAAAAACAAAATTCACATCAATATTATATAAGGGAAATGAAAAGTCTGAGATAATGGGGCACACTTTTGAATAGATAAATAATTTTAGAAAATTAAATTTATTTATGTTGTGTAGAACAATATTAACCCATTTGTAAAAAACCAACAATTTAATTGATATACTTTTGTTTAAAAAGTTTTTTACAGCTGATTTTGATAAACCAAACTGTTTATTTAAAGAAATTTAATTTTCAGAAAAAATCGTTTAATACAATACGAATTCAGTAATTCCTATATTTTAACTAACGAATATATGTTATTGTTATACAGAATTTGATAAACCCGACGATTATGCATATTCATCAATAACATGTAACGATCCCATCACTACATAATGATTAAGTGTGAAGGCCAATAAATATGTTAACATGTATCCATACACAACTAAAGAATTACTTTGCAAAAAAAAACAACCTATTGAGTGGAGAATAGTCAGGATTTAGGAAAGGACATTCGTGTGAATCAGCATTAAAGCGAACTATTTAGAGTGGGAGGAGATCATGGAGAACAAAAAAATACTATTTGTAGTTTTTCTAGATTTTCAGAAGGCTTTTGAAACGGTGGGCAGATAAAAAAATTATGTAAATTTGGTACAGTGGGAAAATAATTAAAATTATTCGAAACATATCACAGCAACCGTAGACAGAAAGTAAAAATTGGAAATAACTTCTCAGAAGCAAGTAATATTGAACTAGAAATACCTGAGGGATCCGTTCTTGCAACACTTTTATTTTTAATTAATATAAATGATGACATTGTCGCGGAAATTGGCCAAAATCGAGATTTTCAAATGGGAAGCGGTACTTTTTTTTGCAAATTCGAATTCTACGTCAAAAAATAAGAAACTGTAAAAGAAGTAAAAATTTTTTTTTTGTTTTATTTGTTTTTTGTTTTTTTTTAATTTAAACTTTGTAGACACCCAAAACTGAGACAAAAAATATGCTAATATGAAAAGCGAATTTATTTATAAAAACGATCATTATTAATTTTGGTTTACCAAAGGAAAATGTGGTAGATTTTTGTTTTATTTTTATTAATTTTAACACACCCGGTACATACATCTATATATTGGGGCTTATGAATGAAGACGTACGGAAAACGATAACGCGAACATTTGTGTTTTGGTATGATTGAAAACGCTCGAAACCAGTTTGTTGAATAAAAGTGAAACGTGTGGTTGTGAATTTAAACGTTTGGAAATTTATATAATTAAAAATTATAAGTAATTTTTAATATGTAATAATTTTGATGGAAAAATTAAAGATGTATTTTCTTCTATTAAACTTTTTTAATATTAATTTAAATATAAATTTTTATGATTAGGAGAAAAATAACTTTTTATGCCGGGGTTCCTCAAGGAAGTGTACTTGAACCGGTACTGTACCTGCTGTACACTTGTGACTTTCCTGCACTAGATAATAATATAATTGTGACGTTTGCATATGATACAGCGATTCTGGCTGTTATACGCAAAATAATAAAGAATCTACAGAAAAGCTGAAGAGAGCTATAACAAAAATCAAAGATTATACAAAAAGATGGAAGCTAAAATTAAATTAAGTTAAGTCAGTACATGTGAATTTCACAAATTAAAAAATTTACCATAAGCCAGTATATATAAATGGTCAAGAAATACCCCATTCAAATACTACCAAATATCTTGGTAGATGCGAAACTTCGCCGGAAAGCTCACATCAAAAACAAGAAAGAAGAATTACAAATCCGCTATAGAAAAATGAACTGGCTCAAAGGTAAGAATTCTACCTTAACAATACAAAACAAACTTCTGCTCTATAAACAAATACTGAAACCAGTATGGCCATATGGCATCCAGCTATGGGGATGCAGCAAAAAAAGCAATAGAGATATTATTCAGAGGTTCCAGAATAAGGTCCTAAGAAACATTGTGAACGCATCCTGGTTCATAAGAAACTATGACCTACATAGAGATTTATAAATAAAATCTGTCGATAAGGAAATACAGAAATTTGCAAAAAGTCACGAAAAGAGCTTCGGCACCATGTAAATGTGGAGGTAGTCGAGCTCCTGGACAATAGAAATATAGCCAGACGACTCAAAAGAATAAAACCTTTTGAGTTAGTGCAGCAATAATCACCCACATTCTTGAGGACTCGTCGCGCTGGTGATAGAAGGTTGACCCGCTCCCGCACGTTTAGATAGATTTGTTTTTACGAGATTTGTGAAGAATTTCGTTATGTCTCTATAATTATAAATTCGTTTGGAGAACTGGTTGGTTTTTCGTCACTGATGCGATGGGTCTTCAAGGATATGGATGAATACGTCAAAGGAAAAGTTAGATAGACATCGCTGGATGTAGTCTACATTAAAAAATAAAATAAAGCCAAGAAAAAATTGCTCATTAGTCCTGTAGGACTAGTTCGCAATATAGGAAGCCCACCAGCTATACGCAGGCTGAAAAAAAAATAAAAAAAAAAATAAAAATGATTAGGAGAAAATTAAAAATTCTTTCTCACAATTGCAATCATATTGGTTAATTCAATGAATTGAAATAATTTTTCCAAAAATTGTGTTCATTTTCTTGTAAATCCAAATGAAATACAAAATAAATTTATATAAATATAAATTTTTTAAAACCTTTACATCATTTTACTTTTAATAAAAAGAACAAGTTCGATTTATTAATTAATATTCAATCTTGACACAGATATTTTATATCACCATTGTATCTATAAATATTATTATTATTTGTGTTAACAAACAAAATTATTTTCAGGAATTGTTTCGTTCATCATAACACTACTAGAACTCATCAGTAGGTATTTATAGCGTTAGACTACCTATACAACTCCTGATTTTCATTTTGATTGACTTCATAACTTATTACAATATGTCAATAAGACCTCTGTGAGTTATAAAAATCGAGTTAAAAAAATTAAATATTATATTTTTATTAAGATAAATCAATTAAATAAAAATAAAGAAAACTCACAGAAAGCAATACAGAGGAAATATCTTATCAATTTTTGTAACTGATGATTGAAATCGAAAAATAAATTAATCTACTTTCTTAATAATTTTCAACTACTTTTTGTATTTAACAGCAGCTACACAAATATGAATTAAATTACAAATTGAATGAAAAAGGCAAAAATATCTATTTTCTGGTATCAATTAAGCGGCTCTAAATATTAAAATGAACTTATGTTAAAAATTTACGCAAATCAATAAACATAGAAATTATGCATAATCAGCGGTAAATTTGATTAATTTGTCATATTTATATATATAGATTATTGTTGATTATGCATAGTCAGTCACTGTTGAGTAAACAATATACCTTTTATACAAATAATCAACAATTTATCCAATTCTATCTCCGTATTCCAGAATATAAACTAAATACAAGAATCGTAAATTATAAATGTCTGTGCTAAAAATGTCCTAAACAATTATTAGAATTAAAGAGTTGCATTAAATTAAAAGAATTTAAGCAAATTCATTTATTTCTATTTTTTGCAGAAACATATCAGGTACTATTCTTTGCTGATGGTATTTAACATAATTTTTTTATTTAAACTGCTCTATTTGTTTTTATTTTAATTTTTAGTCATAAACTAGGAAACGTGTACCATTTTTGTGTTGGGATTACTCTATTATAAAATATATAAAAAAAAAAACAGTGCCCATATCCACTAATAAAAATAAATTACATTGCGAACTAAAAGAAAGTAAATATGTAAATGCAAAAGCTAACAATATTTTATATACTCTATGAATATTATTTTAAATACAAACATAATTAAGTGAAGAATATATAAATAATTATCTATATTGAAAATAAATTATTTTCTGATTCAACATTTCTACACAACAACTCATGATGTAGTAAAAAGTCATAACTATCTAGGTCTCGTAGTAGATTCCAAAATTAAATGGGAAGATCATATTGATCTTGTTTGCAAAAAAATTTCTCCTTATGTTTTTATTCTACGCAGACTAAAAAAATTTCTCGATAAAAAAACGCTTTTTATTATATACTCGTCATATATTTTGTCAAATGTTGTTTATGTCAACTCTATATGGAGTGGAACGGCAAAAATTAGTTTAAAAAAAATAGAAATACTAATGAAAAAATCTATTAAAATAATTCATAATTACCCAATATTGCACCCAACGAGTATGATTTATTCTGATAAGTACCTTAGCTTCCATAATATATGTAAGCGTGAATTGTACATTCTGGGCTTTAAAATTATAAATAATCAAATTAAGTATTATTTCATTTTGCAAAGATATGTAGATGTGCATAATTATACCAACCGAAACAAATACAATTTTTATCTATCACTGTTCAAAACAAACCGTCAAAAGAAAAACTGTCTCTACAATTGTTTAAAATTTTTTAATGATCTACCTGGTAATGTTAAGTCAATTGATAATTTCTGTCAATACAAAAAAAAATCGTCGAATTTCTTAATGTTTAAATGTGCAATTTATAAATATATTTGAATTAATTTAAATTTTTAATGAATTTCTAACGGATTGTATTTATTTTATATTAAAAAAAAAAAAAAACTATTGTCAAACAATTGAATTTTTACATTATTAATAAACTATAAGACCAGACAGCTTCGGCTACGGTCATAAAACTCTTATGTACAATGTGTGTCAAAATTACAACTTTAAAGTTGTTTTGCAATTATATTGAATTAATTTGTAACTATTTTTGAATTATTAAAATTGTAAGTGAACACAAATAAATAAAGAAAAAAAAAAAAAAATAACATAAAACTTAAATGGATGACAAGAATATAGTGTGTTCCTAAAAGGGTTAATAATATTTCGTAATGAATTATTTTTTGGTAAATCAGCGTCTGTGAAATATTTTATTATTTGTTCTTTTAAAATATTCATGTTAACACTAAATGACATTTACAAGTGCTTAATGAATTTTTCAACTAAATTATGACAAAAACAAAATTCTAATAGTTCTGGAATAATGTATTTTTGTAATTAAAATTGACTGAATTAGGCAATAATTTTTTAAAACAATAATAAGAATTAATTAAAGAATTTGAATTTTAATTTTAATTGAATTAAAAAGCATAAGTCATCCACTAATAAGTAACTGTGTATGTTGTTTTTAAGTTGTATTTTGCAATATAATTGACAGTGGAACCATTGCTGATTATAAAACTAAAAATTTGAACCTTCTGAAATATTTAAGTATTAAGTTTGGATATTGAATGACTATTAATTTATTTTAGAATTGGTTGGACCCAGTTTTTTCAACATTGTAACAAAAAGCCACTCTCTAAGAATTAGTATACAAAAATGAAAAAATTGCACAATGAAAATCCAGAGTTTAAATCCAGAAAAATAAACTCAGAAATAAGTATGTATAACGTAAATGTACCTATCATCGCCCTAGTACATTGTGCCGCCCAAATCCTATTTTTGTAAATACAATAAAAATAGAATATTATTTCCTCATTGTAATGCAAAATAATGCACTTTTGTATTCATATTAATAAATAAGTTATTGATAGAAAACTAAACTATAGGTAGACATTTTAGTGAAAATATTGGTTCAAACGTTTAAAAATTTTTTTATTTTGTTAAGACCATAATAATTAAACTATGATAATCACTTATTATATATAATACATATACTTCTTCAATTTGTAAATAAAAAATATTTAAAATTGCTAATTAGTTTTGAGCGGGAATTAGGGACACGTAAATTTATGTTGTACGTATTTACGATCGACCGGGTGAAATTAGGAAAATGATATATCGAAATAATTAATTAAGTTATTCAACTATTTTTGATTATATAAGGATGCAACTGGAAGATTGTAAATTGAAATTGAACAAACTAAGCTGGACCTAATTACGACCTATAAATTTAATTTCGCATATGTTTTTTTTGTTACAACTAAATTCTAAGTTTTTATAAAAATTTATATGAAAAAGTGGGTCGGTAATACGTTCAATATGTCCTAATTCCGAACTAAATATGCAGGTGTCAGCTATTTGCAATAAATTCATACCAAGTCTTATAAAAGAAAAAACTATATTTTAATTGTTGAAAATAAGCGAATATTTTCCTTTTATTAGTAGACGAAATACGCGTATCCTGCATGATAAGCATATTTAGTAAAATTAAAAAGAAAATATTAGACTATTTTTAACAATTAGATAAATTTTACTCTAACGTCATCCCTATAGAATAAGTTCTTCCAAAACTATGTTTTACTTATATTATATTTTGTATAATTTAAAAAATCTATGGAATTATCTTGCCTTGTCACCAAAATTTTATTAAGGTGTCCATTATAAATTACCAAAATAATTTCTTTGTATATATTTCACAATAAGTTAAATAGAGGAGTGAAAACCGTGACCATATCTGGCATATTTTGAAGATGACCTGTAAAAGAAGATATTCTAATATATTCAGACAGTGGCATAGTCTGCAAAATTGAGCCTCCAGTTTTAATGAACAGCAGAAGACAATATAATGTACCTGAAATCATACAAATAAAAAATGCCAAAACTAAGAAGTAGTAAATGTGATTTTTACTTTGTATGTATATGAAATATTTTGTATTTTTATTTATTTATTTTAAATGTGCATTGTTATAATATTTAAGTTAATTATGTTATATTGATTTATTTTTTTGTTTGTTTGAAATACTGAATCGTTGCATTGTTTAATTTATTTTAATTTTCATATTGAAATAAATGTATATTTTTATGTGTAACAAATAATTTTACTTTACATTAAGTATATATAGCTATTTTTTTTTTTTTTTTTCAAACTACATACTTATCTTATAGTAATATTGATTTGTAACAAATTATAAATATTTTAAATATTATAAATATATAAATATATAACTATTATAAATATTTTTTATAATTTGATACTAAGTACTAGTTAATTATTTAAAAAAATAATTATTAATTTTACTCTTAATAATTATTTTAAATAACTTTTTTAAATAAAATCGTAAATAGGTACTGTGAATCGCAAATAGGTTCAAAAAGCGGAATTCAGTTCATATAAGGGCGGAATTAGTTCAGATTGAAATTGTCGAGCGGGAATACGTACAATCAAACTTTTTTTGGCAGTTATAATATTTTATTATTTATTTAGAAAAAATTAAATTATAATTAGATGAAAATATTTTTTTTTTTTCAATTAAAAAATACTAATTATTGTTATTTGAAAAAAAAAATTAAAAGCTTATATTTTGCTTATTTTGTCAACCTAAACTAATTTTAAGGGGGCGGAAATTGGTACATTTACGTTATGCGATTCATATTATAACATTAAATTTTTGTCTTTAAATTACCTAAATATGATTTGAATACTCGAACTAGTCAAAAATTATAAAATTTATATTTCAAACAATAAACTGTTTGTTTTTACATTACTCACATCGCAATTACAATAATTTACATCTTACATACTCCACAAGCAAGCCCGTAACACTAATATATCTACGTATCTAAAAAAACAAAGTGTATTTAAGATATAAGTTGTGTTTTTTTGGTGTTCCATATGCATCACATATCTCGGACAGCCAAAACATGATCAGCGTCAATTAATTATTTTTCTTAAAGTTATTAGCACGGATCTTTTGCGACTTTTAATTCTTTGTTCTTTATGAATCTTAAAAATTTTAACTTTCTAAATTTTCAAATTTTGAAATAAATTTTTTTTTTGCAATTTATCTTCAATTTATCTTCTTCTTTTTTATCTTTTGCAATTTTGCTTCAAAGTATGTCTGAAAGGAAAAACTAGCCGTACAGTTACAATACAAAGAACAATTGGATGCAGAGGTGGAGAAATACATTAAAGATATCCAACTAACAGTGTGGGAAAATACTTCAGTATTAAAACAAAGAGTAAAAGGAAAAATATATTCACCAGAAATCTTAGAACAGAGCAAGGAAAAAATGGCATCAAACTAAAGCTCCACAATATAAAAATAGGTTAAATAATCTCACCATACAACTAAGAAGAATAATTAAGAAAGTGAAAACAAATCGATTAATATATATTTAGAAAAATTAACAAATGATAAAAGCACTGACTACTCTCTTTGGAAGGCAGCTAAAAATCTGAAAAGACCTATTGAACAAACTGATCCAATTAAGAAATTGGACGGAAATTGGGCGAGAGATAATAAAGAAAAGGCTAAATTATTTGCGCAACACTTAGAAAACATATTTCAAACAAACGACGGAGAAGAAGGTATGAAGATTTTTCAGAGGTTCCAGAATAAAGTCCTAAGAAACATTGTGAACGCGTTCTGGTTCATAAGAAACTATGACCTACATAGAGATTTATAAATAGAATATGTCGATAAGGAAATACAGAAATTTGCAAGAAGTCACGAAAAAAGGCTTCAGCACCATGTAAATGTGGAAGTAGTCGAGCTCCTGGAGAATAGAAATATAGCCAGACGACTCAAAAGAGTAAAACCTTTTGAGTTAGTACAGCAATAATCACCCATATTCTTGAGGACTCGTCGCGCTGGTGATCGGAGGTTGACCCGCTCCCACGTTTAGATAGATTTGTTTTTACGGGATTTGTGAAGAATTTCGTTATGTTGACTGCCAACGAAACGAGGTTTTTCACAAGTCTTCCATAATTATAAATTCGTTCGGAGAGCTGGTTGGTTTTTCGTCACTGATGCGATGGGTCTTCAAGGATATGGATGAATACGTCAAAGGAAAGGTTAGATAGACATCGCTGGATGTAGTCTACATTGAAAAATAAAATAAAGCCAAGAAAAATTGCTCATTAGTCCTGTAGAACTAGATCACAATATAGGAAGGGTGTGGTTTAGTGGGTAAGAATTCCACACACAATGTCAAGCTACGGGGCTCATTGTGTCTTTTGAAGATTCCAACCAGCCTGCGTATAAAAAAAAAAATTTATCTTTACAATCGATCAGAAAATAACGATTGAAAATTCAACTGTGGTCCCAAACACAATCCGTAGTGCAAAAATAGGTACAAAAATTTAAAATTTCAAATTTTACAAATTGATACTATTTTGTAATTTTTTTTTATATTCATAAAAACACAAAAATCCGTTGTAATCGGTCAGAAAATTAAATTTTTATAGGGAAGTTTTTGTTTTTAGAATTTAGAAATATTGAAAATTTTAACGACCCCAAGTATGCAAAAACAAATTTATTTATTCGCCGTATAGACGTATATGAAGCACCAAAAACACAAACCTACTATGTCCTAAGTTAATAACAGTTAGTACATATACAAAAACATTATAAATTATTAATAAATTGAGAAACTTTTTTCGGTAATATCGTTTAGTTCTCGGCAGGTCCAAGCAACCGTATATATATAATTATTGTGATGGGGATAACCCTAGTATCCCAATTTGCCTCTGATGATCGATTTCCGATCATAGCTCCCATAATTATTGTATTAGTTAAGCTGTGGTGGTAATATCAAATCTATCTATTCCTATCACCATCTCGTTAAAATTATCATAAGCCCAGCAGAGTCTTACAGTACCTATATATAATTTGTTGGTTGGTTTATAATTTCTAGTATGATATGAATGTTTAAACTAATGGAAAGATGTTTTCTATATGAAAAATAAGAAAATTTAAAATCGAATAAGTAAACAAAAATAAAGATGTTAATTTTCATCATTTTAAATTTATTCAAGCCTATTATTACGGCTATCTAATATATATAGTTGATATAAGTAGATGTATTGAATTTTTTTAACTTAAAATGAAATTGAATATTTGTCGATGATAAAAGAAATTTATTTTTGCATGATTGAATAAAATAGTATTTAGCACATTTAATCTAATATAAAAAAAACTAATTTCATCTATTACCTATAATGCGTAATTTGAAGCGATTCAATTAAATAAAAACATAGTAATAAAAATAAGTTTTCAAATTATCAACTTGTTTACCAAATTAATTTTTGGAGTTTACAAATTATTGCGTAGGACTCATATATATTTTTTACTCAATTTAAGCATTTTTGGTCATGTCATGACTGAATTTGACTTAACATTTCATAATACATTCAACTCAAAATATTATTAAAATAATTTAAAAAAAAAAAATGACTATCAAATCCATGTACGCATGTACTCGTACTCTTCACATAACTATTTAATATTCATTTATATTATATATTGATTTTACATTAATAATACAAAATGGGTTAATTAGTTACGTAGTCTGGAGTTATTATCATAATTATATTAAAGCCCATAAAATTATTTATTTATTATGATAAGTAGTAGAAAAAGTCTTGAATTAAAAAATGAATTGGCTCAATCAATTGAATATTAAATAAACATTTTTTTTTTTTTTGTTTACATAAAAATTAAAAATTAATTTTTATTTATTAAATATTCTTTTTAAATTGTCTTCTTATTAAAAACTAATCAATATTTTTGAAGAAAACTCAACAGACTTAAATTAAGAATTTGTGTCTACCGGAAGGAGAACCTTTTTTTTTGTTTTTGTTTTTTTTTTTTTTTCTTCAATATAAGATAATGACAAATATTGATTACCAATATTAGCATATAAAAAATCTGTTTATCGAGATGTGTTTGGAATTTAAATTAGGTTAAATTATTTAAATAGGTTTTATTTAATGTATAGACAGGTAAAATTGTAGGAGAAAATATAAAAAAAACAAAAAATAAACTTTCACAGACTATCTATCTTTAGTATCTAGATATTACTATTTATATACGAGTATTAATATAATAATTTATATACATCAAATCAAGGTCTAGCAGTCTGGTAATAAATTTTATTTTAAGATAAAATTTCCGTTACTCAAATTTTAATTCAAAGTTTAAAATTAAAACTGACTAGTTATATAATAATTTTTTTTTCCTGCAACTGTGATTATAAATTGAATCAGTTATGATCAATTCATCAAATACTTTTAGAATAGAAGATAATTTTGCTTTCGGGCGATAATTTGTGATTTCATTTATAATACTAATAAATTTAGGTGCTTTTCCAAATAGAAGGAAAAACTCCAGAATTTAACGAATTTTTAAAAAGTAACGTAAAAAGTGACGGTGTAGTAAGAATGTTAGAACACTTACTAATGTTGGGTAATCAACACATTTGCGTTTAAAGTTCCAAAATTTTTTTGATCAGATTTTAGTTTTATTGCCATACGGTTAATATAGTTATTATAAAGCAGTTCGGTTCGGATGGGATTTTTAAACTCTGAAATAATATCATAAAATTGTTGTGGTTATTAATACATTTTGTTTTCAGATATAAATACGAATAAATAAAGGACTAAAATAAATTTAAAAAAATAATTGAAATTAATTTGGTAACAAAAATAAAATATTAACGCTATTTAAGAATGCTTACTTAGTTCCTGACAATTGTAGTGATTTTCCACATTTAATCAAAAATTGCAGTACCATAACTACTTAATGCACGAAAAGTTAATTCTACCTATGTTAAATATACTGTCAAGAACATAGAAAAGCCACAAACCATTAATGTACCTGTGATTTGATAACATCAGTAATTTTTAATGCTATAGAATTCTCAGAAAATTTTTGCATAATACAAGTCAAACTGTACTACATATATTATAAATACAATTTTTTCTAAATAAAATCTTAGCTGGCCTACATAATGTTTATTGTATGCTTACACAATACTTATGGTTCATTCTAAAAAAATGTATATTTTTGAAAACTAAAAATAAAAAAAAAATTGTCTGAATTGAGCCTTCAATTATAATTTATTTTAAAGGAAAATTTGTAATCAATTTCGTAGTGTACGTAGCCGGATGAATTTTAAAAGATTTTAACAGAAATTTTGGAAATTTCATCTTCGAAGTCGTTTAAAACTTCCACTGCGTTACTGAAATAAAATATCATAAATTAAACAATGTCTTTAATTTAATTTAAAATGTTTATTATATTATAACAATAATAAACAACTAAAATTAGAACTCAATACTCAGAATAAAAAAATTAAAAATAAGAATACTTAAAATTCAAACTTAATTCACATAAAACCACATTAAAAAAATTTTTTGAAATGTTTCTTAATATAATTTGGCTAAAAAAAGGCTTAACTTCTTTATTCTTTTATTTCGCATTTGCAATGGAGCCAAACTTTAAAATAGTACTTTAAAAATATTTTATATAAAAATGGAAGCTTCTGAAATGTAATAAAAAGCGCAAAGTAATGCAGGAGAAAATTGATAACGCAGGGAATAAATAGTAACTAAGGGTAATTTTATCTTTCTTTAATATCAATTGGCTGTTCAAATTGATAAAATATTTTATCACCCTGTATTTTAAGTACTGGATTTGGTAACACTTGAAGGATGTACGATTCGTCGTTTTTATCGATAAATGAATAATAAATTTCGCATTGATAATGAAATCTTTTTATTGAAAATAATTGGACAGATTTTGCTTTGAACTAATTTTACAAAGCCGATCTCATCAACAATATGCTTTCCATGTGCTACGATTTTGTCGGTAGTTCTTTTAAGAATTCCTCTGATACCGTCAATAGCCTCTTTCCCATGACCTGATCATAATTGGTTTATAATATGACTTTGCAATATATTTTGAAATAAAATTTGTTTTTACTGACTTTCTAATATATTTCCTAAACATTTTAGATCCTAATTCTCTTAAAAATTTTATGCTTACGCTACTTACCTACAAAATTATTTTCAACAACCTCTCTCAAGAACTTTTTTTCTTTACTTTTATTGGAGTTCATATATTTTTGTCCTACACAACTTGTTAACGTATAGAAGTTTAATATTTGCCTTGCGGTTTGAATGTGTCTTATTTTTATTTGTAAATTCTTAATTAATTTATTGGTATTCAATTTAGGATTTGTTTGTGTACATATTTTTAATCATTGATATATTTTTTGTATTTTGCAACCGTTTTTTTCAATTTTATATTTTCCTTATTAATTTTTATGTTATTTCATGTATAGTTTAGACCTATCTCGCCTTTTTATCTTTCCCTGCAATGATGCGTGCTAAGAACCAATTGGGAAGTAGATGGTGGTGTAAAGTTGGCTACAACTTGTAAAGTCTCCTTTGATTTTCTTTCTTGTTTCATTTTGCGCCATTCCTTTCTAGTTTTCCTTGGAGTCCTCTCTGACATATCATTAATTAATACTTTGCTCTTGGGATACCTTTTCTTCTAGCCTTTTTTTTGTATCTTCATATTTTTCTGAGTTCTGTTTTAGTTTATCTCTGTAGTTACCCTTGCTTTTCGGCAGCTGTTAAAGGCATACCTAATTTTAGTTTTTTTTTTATTTTTAAATAGTTTGATTACAAAATTCATGTGAATTCCCTACGTTACTTCCCCTGCGTGACTAACAAAATTGTAACACAGTGGAAAGTAACGCAGGGGAAAATATTATTCAATCAAAATCAAAAATAATCAATGTCCATTTACTCTTATTAATTCTTTTGAAATATTTAATTTAATTAAGTATAATACAAACCTTATTATTCCAGTAACAAAGGGGAACTTTTTAAAAAACACGCACAAAATTTTATAGTCCTTGTTCGAGTAAATTTTAAACAATCACTGCAACACAAATAATTTTGTACTAAATATGAATGAACAAGTATTTCAATTATTTACTTAAACAGCATAAAGAAAAGTAACCGTAATATAATGAGTTTTTTTGAAAATAACACAAAATCGGTAACGCAGGGGAAAAAAGTTGGGACAGAAATAAATTTGCAAATTTTTGCTATAAAAGTAAATTTTAGAATTATTTAATTGATATAAACGGAAGGTTAAATATGCTATATTTTCTGCAAAAAAGTAATATAACTACTCCAGAGCAAAAATACTTGAAAAAAATTATGCAAACTTTGAAAAAGATGCCTAGGGACAGCGAGTTTTTGTTGTTTCTCCACACACAAAATGAATAAAATCAATCAAAATCAACCAAAAATGGATTTCTTACTTATTGGTATATAAGTAAATATAATAAACTATATTCAATTATAATTTATAAATATTTAAGATATTAAAAATTAGTTGAAAAATTAGTTTCTTTTACTGGGACAGAAAAACCTACATTTTTTTAGAATGACCCTTATATATATATATATAATATATTGTAAAAATAAGGCTTAAAAAATCAATCAATATTATATATTGTTATTTTAAATAAAAACCTATACCTAGCTAACCTAACTTAACCTAATTCTTAAAGCTAGAATGTACATCCTTAACACCTAATACCAGACTAATATTAATTGAATGTGCTTTCTAACCACCAATATACTCTTTTAATGTTTTTGTCTCTTTCTGGTATATTCTATAGTTTTACATGTGACCCATCTACTATAATGATAAAGTATTAACACATGGTTTTTGTTTTGGTTTAAACCATATTTTGGTCAAGAAATATAAAATGCTCAGGGATTATAAATCCCGTATACGCAAAGTTTTTTTTTATGTACTCCTCATTGTGGTAAAATATATGAGATATTAAACCATTTTCTGGAGTATTTTGTGCCCTTTTATAATGTTTACGAACGAACTTTATATAAAACTGTTGATTCTATTTATATGTTTGATTCCTTGTACAAATATTTATTTGAATAAAAACGTTTGTAATCGGATTCGGGCTTTCGTTTTTATTAATACAAACTCGTATGCTCTTTCTAACTTGCGGACTTTTTCCATTAAACTTATTCTGATATTATACCATAAAAGTATACCAAACTGTACTGGGTTCTAAATACAATTTTAACTTAAGATGACTTTTGTACAAGAAAATTTTATATACCGGGTGTTCCACAGCATGCGTATCAGCTTTTTACGAAGGGAATGAGTCGCCGAAATTGGCCGAAATCTAGATTTTCAAATGGGAAGGGTATTTTTTTTGAAAATTCGGATCCTAATATATAATTTTTTTTAATTCTAAAATAATGGCTCCTTCCCCTGTTAAAAAGCTGATACGCATTCTCTGGAACACCCGGCATATATGTATTTTAAAATAAACACAAATATATCAATAATAGTCCACCATCGAGGTCTTTGACTATATATGTATATGTATTCATCTCTAATGAAAGAAAAAGCTCAAATTCATTTTGATTCCATCATTCATGCCGGGTTACACTTCTAGTGTTTACAATTAATAATGTAAAAACGAGTTAACTAAGCACATTCTGACATTAATAAATTAATGCATCGGTAATTGACCAATCTTGTCAACGATTCTGAAATTGTTTCACATTTACATGAAAATGGGGATAAAGATGATGTAAATAACTTCCAATCCATTTCTATAGCTTTAACGTTCAGGAAATTAATTGAGACATATCTTATATGTGATATACAAGATGAACGACGTGGGGAGTAAAAAGCAAGAATAGCTGCATAGTAAATTACACCACAAAAATATTAAAATTTTAGCAAGTTCTTGGTGGTGAATACTTAAAACATTTAAAATAGTTAAACCAAATAAACAAAATAAATAACGGTTATTTCTGAAATAGCAATTCTGTTATGTAATCACAAAATGTACATATTTGTAATAAAGAACAGGAAAAGACAATAAGATAAATCAGTTTTTTAATAAAATACTTTAAATACTTTTCTCTATTTCACTTTTATTTCTATTAAAAGACTTATTTTTTTGTTTTATTGATATTTTAATATGACTATAGACGACATCGATTGTATAAACTTATGAAGTTTATTCCTTTCTTTCAAAGAATTTGTTGACTATAACAGAATAGTGACTACAAACGTTTTTGACTATAAACGAATTAAAATACATAAAAAAAATATTAAAAAAGATGATGACAGTAAAATTGTTGACTAAAAGCGAATTGTGACTATAACCAGTAGTGACTGTAACCGATTTTTACTGTAAATAGATATAGTTAAGATTTATTTTTCATGGTACATATTAAGATTAAAGAGTTATAAGGATTGGCTAATAGCAGAAAAAAGTTAAGCAATTCCAATACTATTACAAAATACTAAATCTAGAAAAAGACATTAATTTTTTACACTTTTATATTTTATTTAATTTTTAAATCACCATTTTAAAGCTTTTAATTAATTTGAATTTAAATTTACTTTAATATTTTAACAAAAAAACATTTTTTAATTAATAATACAGAAACATAATCACAATTTAAATTATGTAAAAAAACTTATAATTATTTTTTTTCTGAGAGTAAGAATTCATTAATCGTTCTATCATGAATTTGTTATGTATAAAAGACAAAAAAGAGGTGGTTTTAGTGGGTTTAACCCTCACTACCATTGTTGGTTTGCGCGCGACTGAAATCACTTGCTGTCCTTCGAGGATTCCTACCTACCTACAGAAAAAAAATAAATAAGATTCATATAAATCGATATGAATTAATGATGATGTTGTAATCCAGAATTTTTTAAATAAAGTTACTACTGTGCATATGCACAGGGACCCACTAGTATAGATATATTACAACAGATTGCTGAAATAAACTTATCTCAGAACTTCAATATGGATAATAGCAATACAACACAATAACAATATTATTTGATGTGGTGTCTCCCATATACAATCTTAGATGTCAAGAAAGAGAAAAAGTTTGCCTTGTTTAATTTGATTTAATAACCCCAAGGAATAAATAAATATTAAATATCAATAATTTTGTACAGTAACATAAAAATTATAAGTATAATATTATATTTTTTAAATTTATTATTTTCAGTAAAATATTTATAAAAAAAAATATATTTTAAAAAATTTATTCAATACACTTACATATTTAACAGCGGTTAAGCTTACTGGACTATAATCATCACTTTTTTGTAAATTTAAAAAACTTCTATTAATCATCACGTTATTGTTTTTTTACTTTTATTTTAGTTGAATATTATTACGAAAACTTACTCAACTACATTTATTTTAGATGAAATTTATTATTTTTATTAAAAATCATTTAAAAATTATATATTTTAAGAATTAAATTAATTTTATAATTAAACTATCAGTTCGGATAATCGAATATAAAAATTGCGTAAATTATTAAACATTATTTCGCGAACATTTCTATTTTGTACTAAAATTGATATCAAAATATAGTTATACTTTTTTTTGCTGTATTATAAATTGTTTCCTTAATATTTATACATTTTTTTTTTAAATATAGCTAGTTTAATAAATATGGAATAATTCAAAAATTAAATAATTAAATAAAAAATCTTATCAAAAAAAAAGTTTTTATTACATATATATACATATTACATTTAAGTTGTTTTAAACTTTAGTAAAATATAAATTATTCTTAGTTTGCATGGTACTATAATAAATTTATTACGTTTATAATGTTTACGTTTATGATGTATATATGTAGTATAAAGGCTACTTAATAATCATTTTACTTAAACATATTAATTTTTATTTAATTTTTAAAAATTTTGTCCTTATAACTTGACACAAATTACTTTCATAATACTGTCAAGTAAAAAACACCATGCAATTATTTAACGGTTTATTTACTTTAATTTTATACTAGTCTCACATATATGACGAAAGTAAAATTTAACTTTAACGTAATTCATTGATAACAAACTGGTCTTGTACATATTTAATTTTATGTGGTAAATTACACGAGTGATTATATTTGTATATATGTTACGGTAAATGTGATAAATCCGGTAATTATTAATAATAGCCTCGTATTTTGGTAAATATGATATATAAGTGGAATTTATTACATTTACCGGTTATTATTAATAATTACCTGTATGAATTGGTAAATGTGATTAAAATTAAAACTATTTCTTTTAATTTTCCTATATATGTTATTAAAATTATGACAAAAAATAAACTGAAAAAAAAGTTATATTTTTATGGTTAAATTAATCATTTATTTCTATGAAGTTAATTTATTTATTTTTACAGGAAGAACTTTCATGACATTTGGAATTACACTTGATATTTGACTTTTTACATTTGCAGCGATTTTAATTATAATCGAATTTAAAATTACGGTATCGAAATCCTTGACCACCGAGATTTGAATTTTTGGATTTTTAAATTTGGAATTGGACATACCGTCCGATCTATCCAAAAATAATTTGAAAATTATTTGTAATATTTATTACATTTATCTAAAATGGGTGGGAATTATTAATAATTACCGGTTTATGTGATAAATTAAATAAATTCTGTTTAACTTAATCACTTTAATCTTTGTAAGTATTTGGTTATTATTAATAATGGCCGGTTTTAATTTATAATAATGACCGAAAATTTTACTTTAACGCTAATATATAGATATATACACGGTATATTATACGAATGATTAATTGATTTTTTTTTTTTTGCTTTTAGAACAGAGAAGTTAAAATTTCCTGCAAAACCCTGATTCTTGCATAAGAAAATATATCATAGAAAAACAACAACAAAAATAAATTACATATGTTGAATTCGGTTTGAATGGAATTTAACATAAGAATTCTATGTTTAACGAAAATTTAACGAATTGTCAAATTTAACCTAATTACCGAATATGTCGATTATAGGCGTTTGCATGTAAGTTCCATATACGGAATATGAGATATGTCATGACATATGTAGTTCCATGTTAATATAGTTATCGCATTAAAGATAATTAAGGTAAATTATCCAACTTAAATCACGCCGGGTAAAACTTCATTTGATTTGACACTTTGCTAGAAGAAAAAACACAATTTTCAATTTTATTTAAGTATATTGATTTTTATCCACAAATCGAATGTCATTTAATTTAAACGTCATTTTACTTAAGTAGCCTACTAACTGAATCGTACCAGCTTAAGTTGAACGAAACGTAAATTTTTTAATGAAACTGAAACTTATGTTAACTTAAGTACAGCTAGTTGATTATATGCAAACCCATAAGAACATAAATGAGTTTGACATTTACTTAAGTTAACTTAAGTACGGCCAGTTAAGCATAAAAGTGTTTCAACATTTAATTATCATGGTCCAACACAATACTGTCCGATTCTGTTCTAAATCTATTAAATAAACTGAATAACAGTTATGACATTTTTATGCTGATTTAAGGTAAAGTGAGCTCGATTGGATCATGGATATTTTAACTGAAAGCACTAATAATTAATATCACTTTCAAAATTTATTTATTTACTTGTTTAACACAAACAGTTTACAAAGAGAAAAAAAAACTTATTAATAGAGATCTTATACAATCCAACAGTTTAACTTAAAATTAAGAAGTACAAACTAATATACTAATACTAAAGTTTAAGATTTTAAAACCATACACAATAAATTGTTTACAAAAAGTTTAACAATGATTAAAACAAAACATAAATTATGTCTTAGTTATTAAGATAAAGACGTTATTTTAGTAGGTGTTTAGACATTGAAAAGTGTATGTGCCGTTTATATTTGTTTCCCATCATTAGCATCGTATGAATTGGCTCAAACATCCCGTAGTTCGTTCTATGAAAAGAGACGGAGAAAAGATTGGTAAATCGAAAACGGGGATTATCAATAATAACGATTTCATTTGAAATTAAAGACGATGTTATATTTCCTTTTACTACTTCAGTAATAAAAATAACATCTCCAATTTCGCGTCTTAGTTGCAATGAACACATTTGAAGAAGTTTAAGTCTATGTTCATAAGGGGGTAATAATAATGGGTCAGACCATGGAAGAAAACGTAAGGCAAACCTTACGAAATTTCTTTGAATAGATTCAATTCTAAGTTTGTGTACCTCATAAAAAGGAGACCAAACTTGACTAGCGTATTCTAAATTTGGTCGTACGAGACAAGTGTATATATAAAGATTTTATGATATTCGGATCAGTAAATTCTTTCGACCATCGTTTAACAAAGCCTAACATTGAGTTGGCTTTATTGATGATATGTGTATAGTGAATTTTAAATGTCAACTTTTCATCACAAAATACACCTAAATCTTTGATGGATTGAACTCTTGTCAAGGATTCACCATTAAGTGTGTAGTTATACTTAAACGGCTGAGAACGGCAAGTGTATGTAATTAGAGCACATTTATGAATGTTGAGTATAAGATTATTTCGAGTGCATCAAGCGAAAAAATTATCGAGGTCTTTTTGAAACAAAACTGAATCATAAAAAGAGAAATTTATAAATTTCCCATGATCTTAATTGACCCCAAAAATTATATTTTCAATATTCATATATGTTTCGAAAATATCAATATATTCAAAACACTTCTACAATATGTCATTGCGAAATTTCAAAATATGAATAAAAAAGTTGTTTAATGCATTATTGATGTATAATCGCTCGTCAGTGTTATTGTCCATATATTGTCAATATATGGACAAGAATATTGATGAAAACATTGATGTGTAATAGGCACATTATATTTACTTACATTCAATTCAAATGCATGTTCATACGGGTAGCAAAATAGTAGAAATCTACCAAAAATTGTAGGAAGGGTGATTTCGGTAAGGATGAGAAAATCTACCAAAATTTAAAATTGCTGGTAGATTTTTGACGTTTGAATTTTTTTCTGGGAATATGTCAATGTTAAAAATTTTTGATTATTTTTTATACTCTAAGTATACTAAATTGTTGTTGACAATGTAATTTTTGGATCGAATATTAATGCCTGATTCACTGATTCAGAACGTATGTTCCGAATCCATGCGCACTCATATTTTTTGTATAAAAATTTGAATTCTCTCAATTTTCAAAAATGTTCGAAACATTTTTTTCTCTCCGGAACAAAAAATGATTTAACTTTAACTTTGTGTTCGGAACAATTTTTTTTTTGCTGTCATTTTTAATTTTTCTGACATTTCTCACATTACAATTTACAAAGCATAAACCAAAAAAAAAAACAAACAATTCATAAAAATATTGAAAAACCAATATTTATAACATTTCTACACAATTTTGTATTTATTTTATATATTAACAACTATTTTATATTAAAAATTATTGTATATTAACAATATTATTTTATTTATTATTTAATAATTTTATTTATTTGAATAACAATGACTTGATATATTGAGATTGAAATAAACAAAAATTTTAAAATTAATTCAAATCAAATTCAAATGTTAATGTCTGCTGTTTAAATTTTTTTTGTTCGGAACACAATGTTCTGAAACAATGAATCGCAATCATAAGAATTCTCTTTTAACAAAATTGTTCCGAACAAAATGTTCTGAATCAGTGAACTAAGCATTATAAAATAAAAAAAATATAAATTAAAAATTATACAAATAATATTTCAATAATCTGACAGCAACAATGGTAGAAATCGACCAGGTTTTTTTAGGTTATCTGTGGTAGATTTCTGCTCGTATAAACATGGGCAAGGTTTTATAAAATTTTTGTGTTTCTGAGGATTATAAGTAAAGTATATATTCACTGATTACATTAAAATATAGATAGAAACTTAAAATTATTTATGTTATAAGAACTAAATGGACAAAATAAGCTTTGCAAATATTATTAGTGGGGTATACTTCAAAAAAAATTATTAAAAAATTGAACGTGTGGAATTGAAAATAAAATATAAACATAATAAAATTTTTAATCGAAGCACATAACTTCATGATTTTAATATATTAAAATTGAATTCAACGTTAATACTGAATGTGAATTTATAAATTTAAATTTCTTAACAATTTCTCCAATCTTATTGAATCAATGTTTTAATTACTTCAGTCACATATATATAATATAAATTCGAGAAAAATAAAATAAAATAATTACATACTTAAATATCCTATAATAGACATCATAAATTATACGTAATTTATTAATTGTTGTTAATATTAAAATTAATCGATTAGAACTGATATGTACAAGTTAAAAAAGTGTTGAGGTAAAAGCGTACAAATCTTTGTTTAATTTTTTTTTTTATATCAATTTTTGTTATCATTATTTACTTGAATTTTTATAACAAATAAATAATTTCCGATAGCGCACAATCTCAGTTTGAGGTAACTATAATCGTTTTGGTATAATTTAATGAAATGATTATTAAAATATGTACAACTTATTTTAATTCGTCAGTATAGAGGCAATCCCAATTAACCTATATTTAATTAGAAAGCAAATTGAAATGATATCAAACTACTTTAATGCTACTTTAATAAATAGAAGGCAAATGAAAAATCAATTTGAATCCCGCTCAGAGCATGGGTGTTTGATAGGAATTTTCTTTCATTATTCGTAACATAATGAAATTTTATAAAATTTGTTGTGAGTTTGGTATTAGCTTAAATAAAATGGAGCTATGACAATTAGTTTTCCATATTTAAAAAATATATGTACAAGAAAAAGACAAATAACATTACTTGTTACCCTTTCATCATTCATCATCATTGTCCTGTAACCCCATCCGTGGGACATAAGGCGAAAACAAAATCTTTCCATCTGCTCCTATCTGCGACTAACCTCTTCAATTGTGGTCATGTTTTTTTCTGCATTTTTGTTTCGGTTAAGACTGTTGTTGTCCATGTTTTCATCGGCCTTCCGACGCGACGTGTACGCCATTTAGAACATTGTTGATTTTACACTTGAAGATTCTTATTTTTGTGCACAGAGATATGTTGTTTGCCTGCCATATTTTTGAAAGTATCCCGAAAGCAGTACGGACTTTGTTGATGCGGGTTTCAATATCCAAAACAGCAACTCCATCTGATGACACGATTCTGCCAAGATAAATTGAACGTACTCACCTGATGAGCCTAAGTGGTTGATAAGTTTGAAAGGACGCCACTGGATACTGTTGCTCTCGTTTACACCCACAATAGTAGTCGTTATGTCATCCTTTACTACTAAAAATAATATAAGTGATAAAATGCAGCCTTGCTTTACTCCCTGAGATACCTCGAAGCAATTTGTCAACTGTACTCGATGTAAGACGCAACTTCTTGCACCTTTATAGGATTCTTTAATTATGGTTATAATTTTTTCTGGAATGCCTCTTCTATTAAGTGATTGCCAAATATAGTCCCGGTTTACTCTTTCAAATGCTTTCTCAACTTGACTCGTTCCCCTTTATATAATTTTATATATGAAATTAAATATAAAGGTATAAGATTACTGACTGAATAGGATACAAAAAAAAGAAACAAATCGCTTCCATTTATTTTCATGGTGTTTTTTAATAAGCAAATATTCAAGATGAACTTACAACGAATTCAAAATTAGGCTTTGTGTATGAGGCTTCTATTTGTCACCTAAACACATAAAATGTGATTTCAGGGATCAGGTAGATAACAGATTGAATAATGATTTAGGGAATGGATACTCACCGCTATTTAAATTAATAAAATAATTTGCAAAAGCACAGGTAAAACAAGGTAGGGATTAGGATTTAAAATGGAAAAAATAAAATTAAGATATATATAGCTTGTCACAAGCACTGTAGAAGGAAGTATGTTAATTCCAAAATATCGATACATATTTGCAATCAAATATTAAAAATTATTAGTGAACAGAAGTCTGGTAACAATTAAATTATTTAACATAAAATGTCTTCCAAGTTGGTATTAAATCCTAACAAATCCAATTACTTGTTGTTTATACTTGCAAAAATTGTATGGTTCCTGTCGACTCTGATGGCTTTAGTTAGAAAAAGATGTTTTTAAAAGATGATTAAAAACTGATGTTGTTTGTCAGTTGGTTTTTTAGAATTCTTAGTTTTTTTGTTTTCCTACTATTCTCTATTCCTACTTCCTATTTCAAACATTTTTAGCAAGTCTATACAATTAAGCTTCCTGTTTTTTTCTAATCAGTTTTTCATAAGGTTGCATTTATAGCACCGATATTAATACATATATATATACAAATTTTGGTGAACGTAAATAAGTTGTTAAAATTTGGAATTAAATTGATTTTTTAGAACATTTTTTACAATTCCTATCATTTTGTATTAAACTTTTTTATTTCTACCAATGTGATGGTAAAATTAAAACCATGTTTACAGAACTACTCATTTTACGTGTCGCTTTAATTGCACCCTAACTTATAAGAAAAATTTATTTGAATTGATTATTCCGAATTCGATTTTAAAAATATTCTGTTTACATTTATCTCTTCATTTTGTCAGCTTTCATCAACAACATCATCATCATCATTATCATCATCATCAAAGAATATCAGTTAGTCCGGCACTGGTGTTGTAATAACAATAATAATAACGGTAATAACGATCGTAGTAGTAACATGGATCGTTATGATAGTCCACAAGGTAAACGTATTAAACAAAATTATTCAATTGTTGATAGTAGTAATCATCATGAATCGAGTGGTTATGAAGATGCTCTAACACAATTTAAAGGTACAATGTCAATAAAGCATTATTTTGTTGAAAATTGGGATAATTATATTATGTAAATAATTTTTCCTGGAGAAGACCCATGAGTTTCAAATCGATACACACCACCTATTTATCGATTTAAAGTCTGCGTACGATAGCATATACCTCAGCGAGCTGTATGCTGCTATGTCGGAATTCGGTGTACCAGCCAAGCTCATCCGATTGTCAAAAATGACACTGGAAAACACAAGATGTGCTGTGGTGATTGGAAATAATACTTCTGACTACTTCCAGACGTGCACTATCATGCGACTTCTTCAATCTAGTACTGGAACGTATAGTGCGACGAGCGGAAGTAAACACGGCCGGTACTATATTTTTCAAATCTGTTCAACTACTGGGGTATGTCGACGACATTGACATCATCGCCAGATCACAACGGGCGGTCGACGAGGCCTTTACCCAGATTGAAAAAAAGGCGAAACGAATGGGTCTCAAACTAAATGAGGATAAGACAAATTATATGTGTCGACAAATAAAAAGAGCTCTCAACATCATATTGATCAAAACATCACTGTCGGCACATATAATTTCTAGGTAGTTCAGAAGTTTACCTACCTTGGAACCAGTGTTAATCCCACAAACGACAACAATGTGGAAGTACGGCGAAGAATAACCCTTGCAAACCGTTGCTGCTTCGGTTTGTCAAACCATCTCGGGTCAAAGCTCCTCTCTCGAAACACCAAAGTACAAATCTACAAAACGCTCATACTCCCGGTTTTGCTTTACGGATCAGAATCATGGACACTGATTCTGATCACTGCCTAAGACAAGTGAGCATGCACTTGGTGTCTTCGAGAAGAAAATTCTTCGTCGGATATATGGTCCTGAAAACGACGATAGGGTCTGGAGGAGAAGATATAATGCCGAACTCTATGAGCTGTACAATGAGATGGACGTAGTCACGAAAATTAAAGTCAAGAGATTACAGTGGCTTGGACACCTAGACGAGCGGATGGACGAAAATGCTCCAGCCAAGAGAATCTTCGAATCCAGACCCGAAGGTACAAGACGTCGGGGTAGACCAAACCTTCGTTAGAGAGACGAAATATCGGCGGACTTAAAGCAATTTCGAACTGGAGAGAATCCGCCCGTGACCGGCAAAAGTGGAGGATGTTGATGAGTCAGGCCCAGGACCTACATGTTCTGTTGGCCACCTAAGTAAGTAAATAAATTTTATATAAACTTAAGTCGATTTGCTGCTTTTGTATTTTATCTAGTTCGAAAAACCTAAGAAGTTTTAGTAGACCAAAATAAATGTAATCTATAATCAAATATATATTGCTTGGAGGTATAAGGTAAACTGGTAGAGGTCTTAGGTAAATTAATATTCCAACTATAGGTTTAAAACAACAAATTAGGTCGATCCGTAGTTAAATTTGGTAGTTGTATAAGGTAAAATACCATATTACCGGCATGTTAAGAGTTATTTTATTTAACTTTATCTGCACAAATTTTTTTAAATTTATACTTTAAAAAAAAACTGGGTTTTATCACAGATTGAACATTTAAGAACATATTTGTAATACAAACTATTAATTAAAAACTAATATTTTTTAATATTTATTAAATTTTAATAAATCAGTCCGATTACCGGCGCGCATGAAATTTCAAAAAATCCTATTACCGGCGATTCCATTCCTATTACCCTCGTATATGATTTATTGAACATTAAAAGACATTATTTACAATATAAGTTCTTTATTGTTTTAATTTAATACAAAATTCATTAATTAGGTTTTTAACCTAAAATAAATAAATAATAAATAATATTATTCAATTTCAAAACTAGTCTAATAACACATGGACGAAATCAGGCACTTCATTAATTGAACAGTCCCTTGATTTCGTCAACTTTTATATTATATATATACTACAATGAATTTTATAACTATTTTTCAATTTATTTGATTTCTTCAGTTGAACATATTCAGATCTAGACTAGCTAGGTGAATGTGTTGTGTATATTCAATTCCGATTTTCCGATACTTCCGATCAAAGCACATTATTAATTTTAATTTTAATTAAACTTTTCTCCTACTTTCATAGCCGTGTCAAAAAGTATAAGTTTGTTTGAAAATATTTACAGTTCGCTCAAATTGTTATTTTATTGTATAACAAGATTGTCCAACACATTTGTTTTATTATTATTATTATTATAGAGACGCATTCATGATTATTAATAAAATAAATTGAGATATCATTCATTATAGACTTTAGAGAGTCACAAAACAAATTAAAAATTTCTGACTCAAATATAAATTTTGACACCACTAAAAAAATTACATTATTAAAAATAATTTTGGCAAAAGAAAGGCTTTTGTTTATTTTGAAGTTAACAAATTAAAAAAAAAATGTTTACAACTTTCAAATCAAACACAGATTTTTTTCTATTTAAAATAAAAATATTGTCAAGAGTAAAGATAAAGTTAATAGCGCCAATTAAAATTACTTCTAATACAAAACAACCAACACATAAATGTTCGTGTATTAAACTGAACGAATACAGTTATATAACTAGTATTAGTAGTATTAATTTTCATTTCAGCAGTGTGGATGGATTCAATGTAGATAATCAATATGAAAAGATAGTAGTGTACTGTAAATCATAGATATTCTTGATATTAAAGCCATGAAGTTTACGTTACTTATTTAAAATTTATTATTTTTGAAATACTTAAAAACAAAAATATTTGAAATGAACCATGCAACAAAGCTGGTAAGTAAGAATCTAATCGAATAATTAAAAAAATACTTTTTAATTTTATATCATGAGTATAGAAGAAAAGTTGGGCAGAGGTAAGAAACATTTTATTCTAATTTTAAAGTACTAAGCAATAAAGATAGTCATTTATAACGGTTGTGATTTTGTATGAAACTTCAAAACCATTGGAGAAGTTTCCTAGAGTTATCCAGAGATTCATTTGATATGAATTACTTACATAGGTGATCAACAGACAATGTAGGGTCCTACCTGGGTCTGACTCGTCTATTTTTACTGATCACGGGCAGCTTCTCTTCAGTTACGAAATTGTTTCATGTCTCCAACGAACACCTTTGATTTGCCTTGACGTCTTGTAATTTCGGGTATGGATTCGAGCCTTTTCACTCATCCGCTCTATGTTTCCAAGCCACTGTAGACTTACTAGATACAGCTTGCGACTTACAGTAAGCGACTTACTGTATCACTATAAGCTGTACTAGCGACTTACACATACAGCTTATAGTGATACATCTTATAGAGTTTGGCATTATATTTTCTCCTCCAGACTCTATATCGTCGTTTTCAGAACCGTATTCCCGGCGTAGGATTTTTATGTATTAAGGAATGCAAAATAATAAGTTCTTCCGATCATTTTCTAAAAAAAACTTTTCAGCTCTACACCTATCCATTGTTTGTGACAGAATTTTTCATGTATCATATGGATTTTTACTTTTTTTTTGTTGTAAAATTACATTTTTACTGCCGTTAGATAAATTATTCTTATCCGAAATTGGATTAGGCTAATTGTCTTAAGTCCTACCTACCGCACGTGTAATATGGTCAGTTTGTTGCAACTTCTTCTTATCTTTCCCACTTTTTTGTTTCTACTACAAAATGAATTTAGCTCCAATTTATTAAAAATATGTAGAGAGATGTGACAATAATTTTTCAGAATCATTTTTATGCGTATTGTTTAAAAAAATTTGTTGTCTGGGTTTTTTAATATCAAAATATAAGCCAATAAGCCCGGCCGACACAAACAGCAATTTTAAATAATTTTAAACATAACATTTTTACACTTGATATTTCTTTGAATATTATAAACGCATTATTTAAACTAAATTTGATCCATCTTTCTGTTTTCGTGTCGTGGTTCCACACTTCGAAGGATTTTGGTAATTACCAAGAAAATTGCCGTCAGGCTTTGTTATCCTTCCATTTAACAAAAGTCAAACCATCCATACTTATACGCCAATAAAATTGTCCTCCAATCATTTTAGCATCGGCTGCCAAATAATTTGCCAATTTTTTGGAGTTTCGCCAAACGCAAAGTCTTCTACGCTTCAATCATCTTTAATTTCGGACTCTTCACTCGAAGGTATAGAATCAAAACACATTTCAAATTCATCAGAATTTTGTTCTTCAAGTTCCACAAACTTATAACTGCCTTTATTTTCTGGGGTGGCATTGTATAATTTGAAGCGTCGTTTTGTTTCGACTATTTTCAAAAAGTGGCATTGCATAATTTTGTTTCGACCATTTTTATTTTGTTTCAATCTTTTCAAAATTGGTACGACATATTTTGGTATTGCGTAAGGTTGAAAATTTTAACGAAACAAATCAAAAATGGAATTATGTAAAGTGTTTCACTGGGGTACCACCCATGTTTTTTCGCGCGTTTCAAAATAAATTAACGTTTCAAATTACATAATGTCATCCAAATATTGTTTCGACAACATTTTGTTTCGACAGAAATGTTTGAAACAAAGTTACACAATGCCACCCCTATTGAAGAAATTTATTCGTACTTTACTTGTGGCTTGTGGTAAATTATTGAAACCACTTACAAATTTCGAAGTAAATTCAATCATAGTTTTTTTTTTTTATTTTATTTTACGAACAAATATATAAAAAAAAATGTTTTCCAAAACTTATCACTTATTTCACTTTTTTATTAAATTATATTACAAATAATCCAACTTGTTTTATAAATTTAATTTCACTTGTTGATCTTACAAACACTTTGCACTAAACTGACTATAATTTAACAATACAAAACAAAAATTAAAAACCTTCTATTTTTCTAGATGAAACATGTGCAAACGGTTTCTAATAAATTTTACTGGGAAAGTAGAAATACACAGTTTTGTAGATGGTTTCAATATGATACCACCAGTAAAGAAAGGGTTAACGACTGTTCGCCCAGGGTGAAAAGCGTACAAGTTTGCAACATCATTTTGCAACAGACAATTCTACAAACACAAAAAATAAATGTTATCTAAATAGCTAAAATTTAAATTATAAATAACTATAGATAAATGTTAATAAATATTTATTAAATCATGTTTTCTTTTAATAAATAAATATTTAATAATAAGTAAAATTATAAAAACTTGTGTGGTAATGCTTTTCAAATTGAAAATTTAAAATCTTTTCTACATTGAAAAGTAAGTTTATCTATTAAACACTAGATGTCGCATGCTTAAATAAATTGAATAATATATTTTTCAAAGAGAATTTCAAATAATTTTATTTTACCGGAAATTATTTGGAAAATTTTATTTTTCATACCTAGCTACTTCACATAAAAATGGACTTTCATTTTATACAATTTTAACATGTAAAAATGAGAATTGTAAATAAAATTGAAAAACCAATTTAATTTCAATACAATACAAGATAGGAATATTTTTTCGAATGATGAGTAATTTCAAAACTTTCAAATAGAATAAGAACTAAAAAAGAAGAGTCGAAGGTAACAATTAAGTAAGGATTAACATAGGTAAGAATTAACATTCGTATACATGAAGATTTTATGCTAAGATTCATAGTTTTAGTAACAGATATCAAATTAATATAAATTACAAAGCTATAAGTCGGTGGACGACTCGAAACGTCCATGTTTTAAAAGATATTTGAATCTATTGTATGTTAGTATGTACACACAAACAACACATGCATACATACGTATATTTTTTTAACTGTTATAATATCAGTTAGAAATTTAAATATTTTTAATTACTTACCGGCTTATTTATCATCAAATTTAATAATTTTCAAGTCCTTGTTAATTCATACTGTAACAATTATGAAATATATGAACACTTCAATGACAATAAACAATTAAATTTATATTTAAATTTTTACTTTTACTCTTTCAAATGCACATTTTTAGTATTTTGATTTAAGCAACAAATTAAAATTAAAATACTAACATAAATTTTATTATTAATTTCTATAAAACCAATTTAAATTTTTTTTATTTTTATTATTTTCTTATATTTGATATTAAAAGTTTTAAATTTTATAAGAAATAACCTAAGCTTATTAATTTATATGAAATTCAAATTAACTAGTTATCGAAAACCCGTAAGAAGGAAATAGATTTATTCTACTTTAATCACCGCCATTATTTTAAAGAAAAACAGTTAGTTTGTATTTCCAAAATGTATATATCGAACATTTTCTTTATTCAAATCCAATAAAATATTTGCAACACAAAAACCGTATCCATAATATGTATAATATTGATTTATATATTTATAAATTTATATTTTTCTCATCTAATCCATTCGAATAATTATTTTAATTAAACAAAACTTTAAATACACTTTTTTTATACACAATATTTCTGTACTTTTTTTTTATTTTAACTTAAAACAGTTAACAGTCAGTGCCGGCACAGTCATTGTCACACTGACACAAGTCACAGTTGCCTTGATAGTTCATACTTGACATATTTTTCCATTTCCGGTTTCCAGTGACTTTTTGAACTTTAGATTGTAGAGTATAAGGATGAGCTAATAGTAGAAAAAAATAAAATAAGTTCTATAACGAAATGCTACATTAATTTTTACATTTTTATTCTTTATTTCACTTTTAAATTACTTTAAAACAGTTTTTTTTAAGTGTTTTAATTTATTTCAAATTAAATTTACTTTAAAATATAGTTTAAATTAAAAATACAGAAACATATAACAACAATTTAAATTGTGTAAAGCAACCATGTATGTAATTCTGTATTACAAGGTGGGCGAAAAGTTACGCCTGCTTTTAAAAATTGAATAACTTTTTCATTTATTATTATTTATTATTTTTTTTCAGATTTATTCATCGAACCGTGTTACACCACCATACAAAACTTAACGACCGAGCAACAATTTAAAGTGGTAGAATTTTACTTTTCCAATGGGCATTCGAGTTTCTTAACAATTTAATAATGGATATGTAAATAAACAAGATATGCGATTTTGGGGTACTGCAAACCCCAGAGTTGTTCACCAGCGCCAATTGCATTCGCTCAAGTGTACATATGGTGTGGAGTGACATCGCAAACAGTTGTAGAGCTCTACTTCTTTGAGAATGGAGTGACGGGGAATGGGGACAGGTATTGTACTATGATTAATAATTTTGTACGCTTGTGGCAGCCAACAAATGGTTCCAGCAGTCTCTAGCAACAGCACACACACAAAAATAATAATAAACAAAAATGTTATTCAATTTTTACACGCAGGCCTAATTTTTGGCCTATCCTGGCTAATTTCCTATATTATAACCTACAAAAATGCTTTAGTAATTTTTGTATATGGATACGGTATTTGTACATAATTTTCGTTGTTTAACATAAACTTGTATTTTATCAAAAAAAATTTGTTTACACAAGCGACACGTAACGGATTTTTAACTCAACATTTAAAATTAAAATAAATTTTATAATTTTTCTGTTATTTTTGAAATTTTCATTTTTATTGCAGAAATAATTCCATTTAAATTTCATAGTTTAAAAATTAAAAAAAAATAATAATTGCGTAGGGCAGGTATATATATATGTGAAAGCAAGTTCGACTTTATTAAATTGGAATTGGTTGAATTGAAAAAACTAATTTAAAATATTTTATAAAACACAATCAAAAATTAAAACTGAAAAAGAGGAACGAAAATCTTTGAATACAAGATTTCTACAATGAATTATTTGTAGCTCAGAAAGTACATGAGAGGAAAGACAAAATAATTTGTTTTAAATAAAGCATCAGAGTTAGTTAATAATAGTTTAAATGTCGGCATTCAGAGATGTTTTTTACATCTTTCGTGTTTATTTCTTACTCTTTACTACGATCATCAATATAAGAAAATTATTTTGAAGATAAATTTAATGGTATGCTTATAAATAATAGCATATGATATATGACATTATATTACATTACAAATTACAATTCTTTACGAAAATTGTAACTGGATCTCTCTCTCATAAATAGCTTTCTAAAAATTAACTACAATAAAATTAGAAGTTATTTGAAAATGATTTTTATAAAAAATAAATATGAACAATTTTTTGTTTTTAGTTTTGCAAAATTATTACAAGTTTTTATTATTTTTATTTTATATATAATGTTTTTTTTTTTTTTATTATACGAACATCATCATAAAAATATTTTAATTTATCATTACAATTATTGTAATTTACTTATTTTTATTAACTATTTTACAATTTTTTTTTTTTTTGATTTTTATTTTATTTTTAAATATTTTCGTTTTATTTATTTAACCACAATATTACATATAAAAATTTTATTCTCATTTTTTTTTAGTTTCATTTATAAAATTACAGAAAAAAAAATTTAAGCTATATGGAAAAAAAACAAAATCATTCATCTGAACTTAGAAAATTAAAAAATATTAAAACAGCTTCAAATTCTTAGATTATACAAGCATGTATATTATGTATATGTATATAAATATATTTATAAATACATATATATATATATATATATATATATATATATATATATATATATATATGCATATAAATTTTTATTTTTTATTTATTTATACTAATTACACTGAAACTGAGTAATTTTGCTCAGCATAAACTTGGTACGAATTCTCTGAAATAAGAAAGAAAAAATAAAATAAAAGGGAATTTCAAATAGATGAAGAAACCGAATTTTAGCAATTTTTAATTGTAAAACAAAACTTATTTTGATGAAATTAATTATTATTAACATTCAAGCCAAAAGAACAAAAAGAAAAAAAAAAACAAATAACAAAAAAATTGCATAAGACAAAATATATATTAGAATTACCATATTAATTCAAAATTAATGAATTTAAAATAAAAATTTTTTTTTAATTTATGAAAAAATAAAATTATATTTTTTATATGTCTGTATGTATGTATAATAAAATTTTGCTCTCACTTGCTTTAAGCTTTCATATATTATTTATTTTAAATAAAAATCCATTTTTCAACTAAGCTGAGCGCACAATACTAAAACTTATTTACTTACTTTTTCTTTCAAATTCAAAACAAAACAAAAAATAATAATAAATATATAAGAATACCCTTTTAAAATGTTAAATCCTATTTTCTATATATATTATTAACGGGATTATTTCCTGAAATAAATTCATTACCTTTCATTAAAATATCCGAAATTAAATTAAATTTTATAAAAAATATTTTAGAATTAATTTATACAAATATTATTAAATCAAGTGGTGGAATTAATTTGTAAATATAACTGGGTAATACCTTAATTGAAATGTATAAATGTTAAATACTAATATGGTGCAATTAACATGATTTTTTTAACTGACAAACGAACGAAAAATTGTAATCATTATAAATGTTGAAATCTTCATTTAAAAAAATATTTGCAATAAAAAGTGGCATTAAATTAATTTTTCTAAGTTACGTAAAAATTTATAAATTTACTTTCATTACAACTGGAGGAATTTTTATGAATATAAATATAGATACGCGTAATGACAACACTTAAAAGTTTCTGCAATGGTTTATAATATTTGCTATTGAATTAAATATGGAAATATTCTCAAATAAAATAAATAAACGACAATCGTAACAGGCAAGAAAATGACTTATTAATTATGGTAAACTGAATTTCTTAAATTCTTCACGTACAATAACAAGCTAATGATGATTTTGTCTTTTTTTTTTTTTTAAATATTTATACAATAAAATCCAATAGAAAATAATCTAAAATAAAATATAATTTTTTTGTTTTTAATTTTAGTCAATTTAATTCCTATCTCTATTAAGATTCTTTCTATAACCAAATCAAAAACGAGAATTTATGGACTTATAATATTTCCTCTGCTAACTTACAAGATTTTGAACCGAAAAACGAAAAAAAAAAAAAAAAAACTTATGAGCATGAGATAAAGAAAACAAAATTTTACACCTATGTTTCATCTGTAATATCAAGAAGACACGAACCAGAATTGTAAATTGATGATTTCAATGAATTTGCAACATCCCGCCTAAACATCGATAAATTTTGGGTAAATCTAAAAAAAAAAAATTATAATAAAAATAACGATAAAAAATATTTTATCAAGGACCTACCTCTCTCTATTTTTCATCGAAATATTTCTTTCTATGCCATCCATCAAAGCGACAAACCATTGAGCCATAGTTGTTTGTTTTTCCATCGGTTGTGAATGTATAATATTTTCTTTTATTGATCTAAAAAAAATAAATTATTTTTAATAACATTCATAATTTTATTATTTTTTTATTAATTACCCAAAATAATCTTCATATAAAAGTATCAACACCAAAAGTGGACGGGACATAGACCTATAAAAAAGTAATTTATTATAATAAATCAAGAGAAAATTATGATTTTTAATTACCATTGATTTCTACAATCCTCAGACATTACTAAATTTAATAAAGATGACATCATTCCTTGTAAAATATCAGAATACATTTCAACTACCTATAAAAAAAAAATGAAATTTAATTAATTCATTTTTAATTTAATTTTATATTAAATTTTAATTATACTTTAAGGAACTGTTCATTTTCAGGTGTAAGACCATGTCTTAATTTCTTTTTAGGGAATGTAGAGACTGAAATAAAAATAAATAGAAAAAAATTAATAATTATGTAAAAAAAAATTTAAATTTGAAAAATGTATATTACCTTTCAATTGTAATTGCTTGAAAATATATGAAACAATATTATCCAGAGCAGAACAACAAACTGATGAATCTGTAAATATATTATTATATACATTATATTACAAAAAGTTTATTATTATGTATTAATTAATAAGCATCGAAATGAAAAAACTATATGAATTAATGTTGATAGTTTTTAACATTTATTCAAAATTGATTTGTCTATGATTAACTAAACATTAAATTGTTATTATAATAAATTAAATTTAATAAAATTAAATAACGAAAACTTGAATAATACCACAATCAAATACAAATGTTGCAACTGTATTAATTTAAAATATAAAATATATTTTTCGGACAATGATTACTACAGAAAATGAAATTACCGTGTCTAGAGGATACATATAAAATTATGAGTTTTATTAACCTAAAGTGAATCATGATTGTGTTGTGTTCCATTATAGGAAACGCTAAGATTAAAAATTATAAAATAAAAATGTTTTCATTTAACTTTAGAACAAAGTTACTGAAATCACAATTTTTGGGAACAAAAAGACAATCTAATTTTGAACAAAATAAACTAAACTAATGAATGACTAATGGAAAACAAATTTAAAACATTTCTTTAAAAGAAGATATTGGCCTATCAGTCTATTGAATGAAAAAAGTAAAATATATTTTGAGATACTGAAATCAAAAATAAAAGATAAAAAAATTTATTGTTACCTAAAGCTGTAATTCCTTTTGAAATACTTCCTAAAATATATCCAAATGCACGAGGTTCTAAAGTAGCTAAAAATGTAATGTGATCTTGTGCTAAACAATCTAATAATAAATAGTATGCAACTGATAACTTTGGATATTCCTAAAATAAAAAATAATTAAATTTTTTTTTAAACTGTACAAGCGAAACATTTAAAAAATATTTACCAAAAGATCATTTTGCTGAATAGACATTATCATTTTTGCTGTAACATTTAAAACATTATCCAATGTATCATCACCATACAATTTAAAGACACCAAAATTAACATAATTTCCACTTAAAGCATGTTTTAACATTAAAAAACAAACGGAAATTCCTTTCAAACGCATTGGATATTGTTGATCACGTGAAACATCTATATGTAACACTCTATTACCTGTAAAACAATAATAAAACAAAAAAAAATTTATAAAAATAACTTACACAAGTTAACTACTTATATTTACCGTATAAACATATTAATTTTGATGTTTCTTTAAATAATAAAATTCCATTTGGACTAGAAACATTTCCTTGCAATCTTTGTGATCTGCAATTAACAAGTTCAGCAAATAATTTTAATATAGGTGTAGTAACGCCAGGATCATGTGCCCATAATTCGACTGCTCGTATTAATATTGGTGTATAATCAGGATATCTAAAAATAAAAATTATATTTTTAAAAGGCAAATCATAATATTTTTTAATTTATAATTTACATCCAATCAAAAAGCATCATATAGGGACTTTTAGAGTTTAATGAAAATGCTAAACCTCTCAAGTCTCTAGCTAAACCAATGATTGCTTTTTTAGCTTCTTCATTCGGAAAACTACTGGAATCCATCATAATAGAACCTAATGATTCAAATTGATCTAAAATTTATTAAAAATATTTATTAAGTCAATGCAAAAAAAAAAAACATTATATAAAAAATATAGTTACTTGTTAAAGGTGTCATAAAACTATAAAATCTTTCCTCATCTTCACCGAGATCAACAATTAATAAACGTCCAAGTGATGTATAAAACATACTTCTACATCTCATTTCTGTTAAAGAAGTATTTGTTCCCAAAAAAGGAAAATGCTCACTCTAAAAGAAACAAAATTTTCAATAATATAATCAAAATTGAAATGATAATTTTTTTTTACAGTATGGTGAGTCAACATAAATTGCACTTCTTCTAATTTAGCCATTTTTCGAATACAACTGAAATTTAGTGATAGATCATTTAAAAGACATAAAGTCTTGGTTATTACTTGTTCAGAACGAACCCAAAATTTTAAATTTGTAATGCTAAAATTTAAAAACAATTATATTTGATATAAATATCATTAAGTTTACTAATAAAATTTAATTACATTTTCCTATTAATCATGCTTAGTAACATCTGTTCATCATTTAATCCAAAAACTTCGGATAACCGTTTATAAACTTTTGCTTTATTACTCTGTTCACTAATATGAATTTTTCTAACTTGTTCAAGAAAACTTAAAAATGACAATTCTAACTTTTCACAACCAGCTTGTGGTAATCTTGCATCGGTTAAGCTCATCAATTGTAAAACCTTTACAAAGAAATTTTCAAATGTTATTAAATATACATTTTTTTTTTAAATAATTAAATTAGAGGAAAATAACTCACTCTTATAACAAGTTCACCATCCATAGTATCTTGTTCTTCACTGGCATTAAATGATAATCTTCCACCAATTGCTGAACCAATAATATAAACTAACCATGTTAATTGAAGTTCATGTATTTTAACATCCATTGTGTTTGGATTAGGATTTTGTAAGAGCTCTTGATATGCTCTAGCAGTTTGATCAAAATGTTGAACTAATAAAGTACATGTTTTTTCATATTCACATCGTTCTATAACAGATAATTGTTCAAGTTGTTGTTGTACCATACCCAAATCATCTAATGGATCTTCCAAATTTTCTCTGTATTGATTAAAGTTAAAAAAAAAATACGAAATTAAAATAACATAAACAAAAATAATTATTATAAATGAACCTTGCAATTACAGGTACAGATTCCAATCTTGATGTGATGTAAGCTTTTGTTAATTCTGGAGTGTATTGTCCTAGTAAATGAGGTTCTGTTGTTTTAACATATGGAACTGAAGCTACCATTTTTTGCCAAAGTAACAACAAATAATGGACACTATTTGGTGCGAATTGCCACATCTAGTAAATATTATTTAGGATTTTCAATAATGAATACAAATATACATATAAAAGTTAATTAATTAAAATTTACCTGTAACGATTGTACTGTGAATTTAGCAATAAGTTGAATAGCTTCTGGATAACATTCTACAGATATTAATTCACCCAATTGATAATTTGATTTTAATCTGGCTAGTAAACGACAAAATTCATGATAATTTTCTGAATCACTTAGGCCCTACAAATTAATAAAATTAAATAATATTAATTTTTAATTTATTGAATTTAATTTACTCACTTGTAAATTTTCTAAAATATTTTTAACTCCATTCACTAAGTGAGTAAGAAATTTAGTACGTTCAGAATTACTGAATAATGATCTTCTCACTGATGTCATCTAAAATGTAAATAAAAATTTAAGTCAATATAGTAAAAAATTTTAATAAATATATGTTCGAAAACTCACCTGAACTAAACATGAAAGAGATAAACTTGCTAAACCATTTGGTAATATTTGATATAAATCAAAAAATAATTTTAAGGTATTTGGATCAAGAAAAGCTGGACGCCAATTTCCTGGAATCTAAAACAACAAAAAAATTCTTGAAAATGTTTATTTACAAAATTAAAAAAAGTTCAAATTAATACCTGTACACTACTCATATCATCAGTTGATTCATCAGTAGAACTTCCAATAAAATCAAAACTTAAGCAATTTTTTGTTAATCTTAAGACATGTGATATTAAACTACAAAAGTTTTAAAATTTAATTTCAGTTAAAATATTATGATTATTTTGAATATGTCAATACCTTTGCTGGGATTCATCCAAAAAATTTAAATTTTTGCTATTGTCACGAGCAGTTATCAATAGAGAACATGATAATAAAAATATATCATATAGTAGTAAATCTCGAAATGATGTTGCTATATTACGATTTTTTGTAAATGTTAAATTAACATCAAGTTCAGTTGTGGAATTCATCTCACACACCAATTGAGATAAAATTTGTACACCAATTGTACAGTGTTCAACAGACCCCTGCAAAATGAAATCATTTTTTTTTTTAACCTTTTTTAAATTTTATTTTTTAATTTACCTGTAGAAATCTTTTAACATCTTCAAGAATATTTCGAAAAATATTTTCATTTTCATATGTATCAAACCATCCATATTTTGTGATTTTTGCCAATAATATTACTAATGCTTGAACAACAAAATTTCGTAAATTTGGACGAGTTGCTAAATAGTTAAGAACATAACTCCTACAAAATATTTCAATTTCAATATACATATAAATATTAAAATGTTAAATGATTAAATTAAAATTTACCTTATATCCATTCTTTGTTCTAAACTCAAGCCCTGACATAATTTTGTTAGAGTCGTAGATGCTAATAGTTGAGCATAACTAGAATCGGCTCTATCTAAGAGCATTTGACATTTTGGTAATGCATCTGGGCTACTCACAAAAGAAACTAAGGCTTTTTCAGCCTCTGCACGTATAATTTGATCTGTAGATTCATATAGTTGTTTACATAGTATTTCAAGTTGTTGAATTTCCTAAAAATATTAAATAAACAATATTATAATAAAAAAGTAATAAAATTTGTGTTAAATTAACAACAACGTTATTAATATTTTTTCATATTTAAAACAAATTTACATATTAATAGTATAAAACTATCAATAGAAGATGCAATTATTATAACTCCATACATAAGCATCCTTTCATATTGTTTTAAAGATACCTAGGTAGGAATTGCATTGTTCTTCTTATCCACAACTTACAGTTCAATAAAAGAAAATATCATTTTAATAGGAAAACTTAAATAATTAAATATATTTTAATATTCAACCTACACTGTATTAATATAAACTATATATAAACTACAATTATAATATTTAGCCGAGTATATTTTAGGCTGTTACTAAAGAAAAAAGAACAAAAAAAAACTTTCAATTTCCGACACAAACATACGCTGATATTATACATTTATTCAATATTTAAATTATGCTTACCATTTCCTTTCAATTGTTTCTTAATATATTATAATTTTTTATAAAAAAAATTATTACTAGGAATATTATATTTTGCAAAATAAATTTATTTATTTTTAATGATTTATAGCTCCTTTACCACCATTCTAAAACGACAAAACATTAAAACAATTGTATCTGAGAATATTGGCAATGTTATTTTACCCATAAAACATATTTGCTTTTTTTCTCCATTTAAAATCTAAAAACTTTAATTTAATTTCCATATGTCATTTATAATATTAGGGTAAGTGAGCTTGTAGTTTGCAATGACAACAAAACTATATTATATGGATTATAATTTTATTGAGAATGATATTTTACCGATTCATAGCATTATACATTATTGTTAAATTACAAAAAAAAAATCAAAGATTAAAAATAAAAAGCAAGCTTAAGTACCTAATATAAACTTAAATATGTAATTTCATTTTGTATTATTAGGTTTTCAACTGAAATAATTTGAAAAAGTTAGTCTACGGCTATAGTATAATATAATATATTTTTTAAATTTATTTATCTTTTATAAATAAACTTTACCTCAAAGATATATTAATTACATATTATATGTTGTTATACCAACTTCCAACGACAATTTATTTTTATGTACATACATACATTACAATCAATATTACTATTACTATTACTGCTATTACAATAGAATAGTCGTATTCGTATTGATTTATATAAATAGGGTTATGTATAATATGTATGTAATTAATAATTTTTTGAATTACCAATTATAACCTGAAATGTGCATTGCATATGTAATGTAATGTACGTAACTACATACATATTTCATTTCTGACAATTCTTTAAGTTTTTAAATTTTAATTAGGTTATTTCGGCAAAATTAATTTATTCTATAAGCATGTAGGTATAGGTAGCAATGGTTTCCTCCAATCCGTCTGATTTGGTTCAAAAAAGGTTCATAGTGGGTGGACTGTTGTTTGTTAATGTACATATGTACATACATCTTAATATGTATATATATATTTAAATGTTAACTCATTTAGTCATTCATTTTAATTACCTATTTTTATTCTCGGAATTTCATTTTATATTTTAAAAGTTATAAATTCATAAGTATGTTGTACACATATTACAACTACACATATTTAAACTTCTGCAATAAATTATCAGACGACGAAAATGTTTTTTCGTAAAGTGCGGCAGCTAAAGTATTGTACTTATCTTTGTTTCACTTTTTTGCAAACTAAATGTGTTTTATTTTATATTTTAATATAATTACCTAAATTAGTATTGAATTTTTTTTTAAAATTTAAACTAAGAAGTTGTCAGTCTTTCATACATACTTTAGTCACCAACTAATAGTAATAAATTCATTAAGACATCAGTCAGTATTGAAAAGGTTGAGATTAAGACAAAATAATGAAAAATTTCGTATATGAACTAAATATTATTACTGCTATTTTGATTGTTGATAATCACTAAAAGATTAATTATAAATTGATTAAAAAGTGTTTTGAATAAAGTTTATTGACCCAGGTCATTTTCTGGAAAAAGTTATAAAAATATTCGTTAGACTTACTTAATTTTTTCTTTAAAAATAGATTCAAAATAAATTCAAAAGAACCATCTTGATCAAAACAATCGAAGCCATCTACTTAAAGAGATACCAAAATATGTAATGTGACTAATGACCATTGATTTATAAAATAAAGAATATGTAATCGTTCATGGACCCTGTTCTTGAAAAATTATCTTTTTTTTTTTTAATTTAATTTTCTGCACTTCCAATGAAATAAAAAAGCATTGCATAATGCATATTCTTAGCGAAAGAAATATACATTTCACTGATATGGGTATCATTCCTAGGATACCATATTTCGTTTAAACAAAACTATTTCAATACAATTTTATTTTGGCTTACATATTACCACAATTTATCCTTTTAGTAAGATAACCAGAAGCTGTTAAATAAATATGATCACAATTTCAAAACTTGTTTCAACACAAATGGAGAAAAATCTTACCTAAAATAAATTAAGAAGTCTGCAACAACCTGTGTCCTGTATGTAAATTTAAAAATAGTAAAAGCCAATTAAATTTTTTTGGAATATGATATATTTTTATAAATATGTTTGCATATATCTAATTCACATTCATTTAGATTTAGAAACAATAGTTTAAAAATTAATTTTGTTCTTTAACTGTTTTTACACAGAAACAAGCTTATTTGTTAAGTCTCGTCTAATTTTGCAAACTGTTTAATTTTATAGTTTTTCCGTTTTTTTTTTGTTTGTTTTTCATTTGTATGTCAACTTAATACTAAATCGAAAAGCTCAAGAATGAAAAGGAAATGATAAAATTAAAAATACTTATTCTGTAATTTTAAGAGTAGTTTCTTGTCACCTGGCAGTCCCTGTTATGGGTTTTTTGTTGAGGAATCAAAAGATGACGATAATCCGATTAAATATATTCTTTTTATTCTGTAGCAGCCATTGCTCTGGCTTGAGCTCGAACTCTTTTCTCATATTCCAATCTGTTCTGGCAGTAAATCGTATATGCCTCTGCTTGGGCAGGATCTTTGATGTTTGGTTCATTAAGCAAATCTTGAATACCCAATAATATTTGTTTGATAGTTATAGCCGGACGCCAATCTTTTTCTTCATCTAATAGTGACAAACATACTGTACCCGATGGATATACATTTGGATGAAATAATGGTGGTTCAAATTTACATTTTGGCGGGCTTGTAGGATAATCATCTTTGAAAATCATTCTTAATTTATATAAACCACCTTCCCAAGGTGTGCCCTTTTTACCGGGAATAGCACATTCCCAATTCATCAAATTCAAAGTTCCATCTGGATTCTTTGTTGGGCGAGCGACAAATCCGAAGGGATGATCTTTTCGCCACGCTTTTCTTTCTTCACCCAAACGAGCTACTGCAATACCAGACATTGTTGTAATTCGAATGAACAAGTTAAATTATCCAAATATAGAAAAAAATTAATATATAAAAAATTCAATAACGGCGTTTGTTGATATTTTTTTAAGGTAAATTTATTCTCCCAATTTTCCACAATATTTTATTTGGGAAAATTGTTGATGTCAAAATTATTTGAAGAAAAATGTTCAATTCAAATGATGTCGCTTGCCAGAATCCGATAACAGAAGCCGGAGTCCGCATTAACTACTTTGACATTGACAATTAAAATGATTAGCAACATTTTAATGTAGCTACAAAAAAAATCAGACTTTTTTTTTATTAAAAAGGTTGATTCATTAAAAAACGCAAAAATTAAACGTGAAGCAAAAGCGCACATAAATTAAAATGTACCAAATTGATAATTGAATTTTTTGCGTTTAAAAATGTGTTTTTGACATATTATAAATATTTATTTATATTATTTATATTATATCTTATAACGTTTCCTGGGCTTTGGGAATTTTTTTTTAAGTAAATTGAATAAACCAAGTTCAACGTAACACTTTTTTCGTGTTCATTCCTGAAAGCGATCGAACGCAGAACGAAACTCGATCTAATAGCTTTATAACTCTTTTTTAAATGGTTTGAAAATATCGACGAGGTAACAAAAGTAGCTCAACCATCCATAAAACGTCTAAATATCTATAGAACTCTAAAATGTTTCACTTTATTTTTAAATGTTTCATATTACATAAATCTAAATCCATCTAAATTTTGTTTCAACCAAATTATTTAAAACAAAGTTGGACAATTTTACACTAATTCTCCGTATAAGAAAAAGATATATAATTGTGCAACATTTATGTGAACAATTATTAAATAAGTGTAATAAGTGTTGCTCAAATTAAACGTAAATTGCGATGCTAGCCTAACTCCTGCACAAAAGTTTTCAAACTTGAACAACAGTTTATGACGTCATAGTTAAAAACAAACTAGAATCAAAACATTCTTTGTTAATTATACTATTTAAGTCGTATTTAATAATTCTAAGTATCAATTTGATTTTTGAAATTTGCTCGAACAGCTTGTTAGTCACAACTTTAAAAATAATAAAAGTTGATCATTATTAAATTCTTTCATATCAAACATGTCTGAAATAAGTGAAATAATAATTTCTGTAACGGACGACGAATGGGAAGATTACAAGAAGAAATTCAATAAAGCTTATGAAGAAGAGGAAGATAAATTAAGACGAGAAATATATGTTGAATCAAAGAAAAAAATTACAGAGCATAATAAAAAATTTGAAGCTGGTGAAGTAACTTGGTCAATGGGCATAAATCAATTTGCTGATAAAAAATCTGAAGAAACTTGTGGATGTATGGGTCTTAAAAAACCTCCTCGCAAAGAGAACAAGCAATAACAAAAAATATTTTTTTTATCTTTTTTTATATTGAATGACTCATTATTTTTAAATTATCTCTAAATATTTTAACATAATTTATAATGTTGTATGTGTGTATTTGTAATATATTTTTTGATGATAAATAAAGTTCAAAAGTAAATGCACAAAAGGTCTTATTTTTTGGCGATAAAATTTAGTATGAGTTCAGGTAAATTAAAATCAACTAATTAATGTTCTACTTAAATTTTTAATAATAAATTTTTCATATAAAGTTTTAAAATACATATACTTAACAGCTAGTATCGTAATAAGCTCCAATTATACTCCCATGTTTATCAAAATTTAACATTCCTTTTATTATATTTGATATCGGGATTTACATTTTTCTGCATTTGTTGCATTTGATGTAATTGCATCATTTGTTGTTGTTGTTGCATAATTGGAGGATGCATTGGATTTCCAGAATTTAATATACCAACTTGACCACCAATTTGTGATCCTGATGTATTTGGCATTGATAAAGATCTTTGATCAGGCCCAATATTTTGCCCAGGTACATTTTTATTGCAAGCTTGTTGCTGTTGTGTATCAGCTAACATTGCTTTCCATTCTTCTAATCTTTGATAATGTTTATTAATTAGAGCATTTTTACGTTTTATCTCATTATTTAACTCCTGATTTTCATCGCTAAGCAGCATTTCTGGCTTTAGCGTTGATATTAGGTACCTCTTTTGTAAAAAGAAAGCCTCCATTAATCTAGCTACATCTATGAATTTATTTGCTGTTTGTTGAACTTCAACATCAATCTCATCTTTATCAACACCATTCGAGGATTCTTGTTTGGTTAAAGCATGGAGACATGCCTGAAATGCTTCTTCAAATTCGTCCATTAAATTACCATTGCCAGGTGTTGTTGAAACCATTTTTAAAATTTTATTATTTAAATTTATTATATAAAATGTTAAGACTAATTGCAAAATTAAAAGTTTATTTCATATGTTTATAATTATTAATTTTAATTTAAAACTTTAGTCGCAAATTTTCGTAATAAATAATCCAATAACAGATTTCAAACAAACGCAATCGCAATGTCAATAATGACATTTACATTTTAAAAATGACATTTGAATTAGTGTTACCGTCGACTAATGCAAGTTAAGGGACAAAAATTATTCAGGTAAGCACAAAACTACTTAATAATACGAAAAGAATTCTTGGGAAATTCGGAAAGATTTCCAACATTTTAAGATTTTGATATATTTTGTTGCTCTAAAAAGGACAGCTTATTGAATTTTTATGTAAGAGCAAAATAGATCACAGCAAAGAATTTGCCAAATTTCTATTGGGGAAATTTATTTTATACACAAATAAGTATTTTTAAACCGTCAAAATCATCTGTTGAAAAATATTTTATTTTTATAATGCATGTTCATACGGGTAAAAAAGTGTTAAGGTAAGGGGTAATTTCGGTAAAGGATTAGCAAATCCTTCAAAATTTAAAATTTGTATTTGAAATTTTTTTCGGGTAATATATGTCAGTGTCGAACTTTTTTATTATTTTTTATACACAAAGTGCAAGGAAATTGTTGTTGACATGGTAGCGTTCAGTGAAATTAACCTTTGGATCTGAAATCCACAGATCCATGGATCTGTTTACTGAACGGTAAATGTATCGATTAATGTATCGCGGTTAATGAAAATGGATCTGAAAAAATTCTAGATACATTTCATGGATCTGACTTTTTATATGTAAAAACAACAACAACAATTTTTATGTTGAGTGTTGTGACATCTACCGAAAGAAAAATTAAATGTTTATATTTTTTATGAAAGTTTTTAAATTTAAATCGCCATTATTTTTTGAATTAGTGTGAAATTATTAAATTCTTAAGGAAGATTTATGTACATAAAACTTAAATTAAGAGTTATAAAAAATATATTATATGTATGATAATAAATATTATTCCATTCAAATTTAATTTATTTTTAAAAGTACTCATTATATGGTGAATTGCGTTCAGTGGCCAGATATATGGTACATGGATTCCAGATCTACCGGTTAATGCTACTGAACGAACCCGTAATTTTTGGATCGAATATTAATAAAATAAAAAAAATATACAGATAACATTGTTAGATTGACATTAAAATAATAAATTTATTTATTTATTTCATTGCTAGTACATAATTACATTGTGTGAACATGGTAAATTTCTGTTTCGTATAAATATGAGCATAATATCATTTATGCAAAAAAATTGTTAAAAAAGTGTTGCCGGAAGAACGTAATTATTAGTCCATAATTATGTCCATAATTATTCCTATGTGGTGATCCAATTATTATTATTCCTACTGGTGATCCAATTTAAAAAAAAAAGAAATTAAAATAAAACAATTGAGTGCAAATAAAAATGAGGTGTATTGAACAAATAGATCATAACTTTTGAAACAATGATCGCCGTATAGCCTTCTGAGCACTTTGTTTTAAAGGAAATTAAATTTTCTTTAATTATGTGAAACAAATATTATTTTAGAAATTTCGCTATTGAATTATAAATCAAAAAAGAAATAAAAAATTGTAATATTATTGTTGTTATTGTTTTCAAAAAATATTTTTTTGGACTCTTCAACGCATAATCGTTCGAGCGCTTGAATACGGTTGCAAAAAAAAAAACATAAGAAAAGAAGGGAAAGATTATAAAAAAAAGTTGATATGGTTTGTTTTGTTATGTGCAAATTCGCTTCATAAACAACACAATCATTTATTTACATTAAGATATAATGTGAATAACGTTGTATACATGAATATATGTTGTAACAAATCAAAGTAATGTACAAAACAAATTAAAATAAAAAAATTATGAAAAAAATGTTGAATATTTTTTTAAATTTGCCAAATATAAACACACAAACACACAGTGACGTCATGAAAAAATATAAAATCTAAGATTACTCTCTGCCCTGATCGATTTTCCAGTATATCACGCCCTGAACCCTACCATTGTGGAAAATGTTAAACCCTCAAAGTCTTTCTGGGTACAAACCCCAACGCCCCAAGTCTTTCTGGGTTGTTTGTACTTTCTGGGTACAAACAAACATATACATTCAATTTTTCATCTGCTATGTTTTGAGATATTTTAAGAACTCCGTTCGGTTTTTCTATCGTCAGTTTTGCTGATTCCCACCTCATCCATACCTCATTATATATTCGAAAAAATTATGCTCATCTCGTTACGTGTATTTTATTTTCTACTTTACTTTACGTTAAATAACATTATAAGGTGAATTTCCACATGTGTCGATTTACCGTCACGGTTCCTTTTGACAGAAAAATAACCGATCAGAAAAAACGGTTGCAACGATTTCTGGTCATACCGAAAAGATAAACGAACATATATTATTTTCTGGGTGGATTAATAATTTAATTATTCTAAAGCTTTACCGAGCAATGGTACCAAAAAGAAAACGTATTTTTAATATGAATTTATTTAAAAAAAAAAAAAATTCTTATAAAAATGTAAAATATTTAAAATGTTTAGCGTCCTGTACAAAAAAATATCTTGTCTTCCTCACCCTTGACCCCAGCATATTCGACAGTTATCAGTATTAATAAATTCCACTTTTTTTAGTGTTCTCTTCATTAACTTCCCACCATAGCTGCATGAAAGTTTTACAGGGCTCAACCCTATGTGAGTCAGAATTAGCCTGTGTTCTGATGACCCATATTATTGCAATAAACCTATTTAATGGTTGTATGAAGAGTAGATTCGTTATTAACGATTAAGTTATTCCTGCTGGGGTCGATTCTCTAATGAGTCTATCTGCTACTTCATTTACCTGTATATTAGAATGTTCAGAAACCCAACAAATCTTTACTCTGTGTATTCTACTGAGATCCTCAAGTATAGCATCCTGCAATTGTCTACCAAGAGTGACTTAGTGTTAAAGGATTTTAGTGCCTTTATTTTCGCTTGATTGTCGCTTTAAATGAAAATGTTCGTTTGGAAATCTGATAGATTTCTTTATGCAATTATGCTATGGGTAATAGGAGTTGAATCTCCTGAACAATTAAGCAGCTGGCAAGGTAGATACAGCAATGGAAGAAGGGTAAGGGGTCGATCTGCTATACTTTGGATAGATCAACTACATCAACTTTTTTGTGAAACTAATTTAAATATCAATTCCTGACTTTGAAGATCCTTGCCTGAAAAACATTCGCTGCATGCAATTACAGCAAGTTTTTCTTATTTGTGTAATGATAATATTTTAACTATGTTGTCTTCAATCCCGCACGGGATCTCTTTATTTTGTGATCTAAATTTAATCAAATAAGTTATATTACACATGTACATATATACATACTTAAATGTAGCAGATTTTAATTTTAATAGTTTTTTTAGGAACGATTTAAAGTATTTTAGCTATTACTAAAATTGTTATGATGAGCTACATAAATCAAAATAACATTTAGTATCTTATCTTTAAATTTATATTTTTAATTGATAAGAAATATTATAATAAATATTATTAAGTTTAAAAAAAAAGCATGTAATTGTAGAATAACAACTGTAGCTTTAACGGTGCTTCGACTTCTTTTTTTTTGTAATAATTTATTCTATTTTACAGTCAGTAGTTATGGCTGATTTAGAGACAGATCAACTTAAAGTTACCGATGAAGAATGGGAAAATTATAAAAAAAAATTTGAAAAACAATACGATGTTGAAGAAAATTTAGAAAGACGTAAAATTTATGAGGAAACAAAAAAATTTATTACAGAACATAATAGAAAATTCGAAGTGGGTGAAGTTAAGTTTTCAATGGGAATAAATCAATTTTCAGATAGAAAACAAGATGAGCCACCATGCTGTTGTATGAAAAGACAATTGGAATTGAATAAATAAATAATGAAAATATGGAATATTGAGTAATTTTTGAATTAGTAAAATATTATTGTAAAATTAAATTTATTTTATTTTAATTTATAAAGAAAATAAATTGAATGTACTTAATACGAATGTGCAATAATTATTTAGAATTAATTTTAATTTTTTTTTTTGTTGAAATTAATTGTTTAAACATACTGGCTTAAAAAATTACTTATACCTATTACCTGTCGTTGATTAGGAGTTGATTTTGTTTTAGTAACATGTTGTCGGCTGAGTACTATTTTGATCCAAACGCCATTTAGTTGGAATCGGAGAAAATTAAATTTAAAGTTTAAGAGCACATACTTAAAAAATTATGCGGTCCATTGATAGATGTGTTTAATGTTTATAGATTTATATCCAAAATTTTATATAATTTCAATTAAGATATGCGAAGTTGTAAACATTTTCACAAAAAATTAAAATTATCATTTTGGCCAATATCCCCTTTTTTTTTTTACTTCTGTTAAACATTTGTATGACATTATGACATGAACCAAAATGTTTTGGATCAAATAAGCATGAATCAAAAAAAAATATCTTATGTACACATCCCTAAATATATCTTAAGTAAAACAAAAACATAATTTTGTTTATTTACTTTTATTCAAAATATATTATTTCATTAATATGTATACATATTTCTATATATAATTAGATATGATAACTCATTTTTGAGTCATCATAGAGTCGAAATTAATTATTATTATGTTAAATATAGTTTAATTCATTTTTAGCAGACAAATATAAGAAGTAATAATAAAATAATTTATTAGATTCACAGGGCTGACTCAAGACTAAATGGTACCTTAGCGAACTTTTTAATGGCTAATCCTAAATAGAGTTTAAACTTAATAAACATTTTTTTTACTCACTAAATATAATATTTTATTTCAATTGTTCATTATAATAACTACTATAAAAAGTGATTTATAAATTATAAAAAAAAATGGAAAATTTAATATATTACAAAAATTTTTTTCCTCGATTTTAAATCTGGAAATGTTTCAATTAATTTTCTTTTATATTAATTTCATTCAATATCTCATTTTCAATACAAATAATAGCCAGTCCATTGAGCCGATCCTCTGTCATTGTTGATTTTCGTTCAATGTTTTCATTAATTTGAGCTTGCTAAAACTTCGTTCACATGTTGCTATAAGAATTATCATTAGTATTATCAGTGAAATATAAAGGTTTGGGAATATTATTTCCATTGATCTACTTTTTATATAATTCAAGATATCTTTAATATCTTTCTTTCCAAATTCTTCAAAATTTCTTAGTATTACTATTTCATTAAATAAATCGTTGCCGTTAATATCATCTTCTAGTACAATTTGCAGATCCTTACAGCATGTTATTATGCCTGTTGAACATATATCACACAAAACTCCCCAAATTTCTTCAAAATGCTTTAGTTGAGAAAATCGTTCAGTCATTGAGGCTAAACATTGGTCTATAATAACATAAAAATTATGAATTGTAAATTTTTGCTGCGGATTACTGCCTTTTCATTCTTCTACTACTGGTTTCGGTAAATTAAGCTACTACGTCAAGCTTTTCTGCAATAGCTTTAGCACTTTCGATTACCTTTTCGAACCCAGATATTCTATATTCTTCCAAAAAATCATATTAGATATTCTATATTCAGATAAAAATCATAGACATCTAGAATCTAAGTTTTAAAATAAGGGTAAAAATTCAAATTTGCAAAAGTTTTCTTTTTGAATTGATATTTGCATACTATGATCAGAAATGTAAAATTCGCAACTTGAAAAGACTGTTATTTTATTTAACTGTATTGTTAACTATAGTTAGTGCGATAAAGTTGTGAATTATGATTTCTTATAAAATAGTTCTCTAGTATTATTATTAAGGTATTAAAGTATTTCAATAACGATTTGATCGAACGAAATGTCAAAATGCAAAATTGCCATTATGTATTTCGATATCGTTCAGAAATTGTCGACGATTTTATCACGAAAGAGACATCGAAAGAGAGATTTTGTACAAATTATTTCAATTTTGAATTAAAAAGTTGAAATAAAAGAGTGACGCTTGGACACCTGGTGTTTGTTTCATATTTGCGATATTTATTGGAATAAAAATAAATTTAAAAGTTGAAATGTTAGTAGGTATCTATAATTATAATTGACAAGCATTTAGGGACCTGCGCAGTAGACACCTTTCCATTTTATTTCGATTTTCCTACTCCTTAATGAACTTCTAATATAATATATAAGTTGTATATAAAACAAAAATGCGCACACAGTTGAAAATTTTTTACTCATATGATTTTATTATTCAGCAAATACATTATGATGCATAAGTGAGATCTTATGAAAATAATTAACAAAAGCAAACAAATCAGTTATTATAATTTACATTATGTACTTGCAAGTGAATCTATGTACATATGCAAAAAAAAAAACAAAAAAACAAATTCATCTAAAATAAAAAATATAAAAACAACAAAAAAACCAATCACTTGAATTCTTCATTTTTATCTTTTTAACTAACTGTTTCTAAATTTTGGTCATTTATAGTAATAATATAGTTTTTATTAAAATTATGTATTATGTAGATATGTATATATTTTTAACATACCTCTTTAATAACAAAATTTTTTATTTTTAGTAATTTTATCCACTAAACGCCACTTACTATAGGGAATATATCGGAAACGAAGCAGTAAATGAGGGACGTGTATTTATGTGTCCTAAATAAAACTTACTAACCACAAAATTTTTTATTAAACACGAGTGGTTTCTGTTATATCGTGCGAAGTCTATGTCAGTACGCAAATTACTGATTTTTTATAAACTTTAAATTTGACTTCAACTTGAAATATAATACTCAACAGGGCCCCTAGTCATACATATTATTTATAACATATAACTCTTAATTTAAGTTTTATGTACATAAATCTTCCTTAAGAATTTAAATTTTCACACTAATTCAAAAAATAATGGCGGTTTAAATTTAAAAACTTTCATAAAATGTAGATTCAGATCTTTAGTATAACAGGACTCTTATATTATTAGCATAAAAATAATTAATTAAAGGTTTTTACTTGCCTAATGGCAATCGAAAAGCAAAGCCTACTCACTACACTAAATAATATTTAAACAGATTATTTAAATAGAAAATGGCCAAAAATGCTTAACAAGTACATAATTAAAAGTTATACAATGTAAATGGTGCTTAATTTTTATTTAGAAATGAGTTAATAATTAGAATGGTTTTTCCGGGATCGAAATTTGGGATACTGAATCCCGGAATTTCAGGATTAAATATATTGCCAGAATCTCAGGATTGCGACCTCTAGCTGCAATACTAACACTGCAACACATACGATGAATTAATATGGGTCAAAGCAGTACTGATATAAAACTAAATTTATCCACCTTCATGACAAAAATTGATTACGTTGTTAGACATTTCTACACACGTGTATCAATGGACCATTTAAAATAATTTTTTTATATTATGACTCATGCTGCATGAGAATGTTCTTGGATCAAATTAGTATGATTGTTTTATTTTCGTAAAAATATATAGAATTTTGATCCACCAAAACCAGTGGGGTATGTTTTTTTATATAAAAATTTTTTTGTATAAAAATTATTATTTAGCACATTTAGATCTGTATGTCAAGATCTGTATTTTCAGTCAAAAATAACCGATTTTTAGATTATAAGATTTTTTTAAATTTGAATTAATGTAATTTTCTGAAAAATGCCTACTTTTGTTTGTAAAAGAAAACGTTTTAACTATTCTAGCAGAATTTTATTATCACGTGATTTTTCCTCTCATTTACAAATTTTAAAATTTAACATACAGACGTATTATAATTATATTGTAGATATGTAAAATAATAACAAAAAAAAAACATTCAATTATGTACATACCTATATAAAATAAAAGCGAAAAAACAAAACATCTAAAATAAAAAATATAAAAACATCAAAAAAACAAATCACATGAATTCTTCATTTTTTATTTTTTTAAGTAACTGTTTCTAAATTTTGGTCATTTGTAGTAATCATATAGTTTTGGTTAAAAATATGTATATGATGTATATACATTCCTCTTTAATTACAAAAATATATTATTTTTAGTAACTTTATCCATTAAATTCCACTTAGTATAGGAATATGTCGAAACGAAACAGTATGTGAGGGATCGAGTATTTCTGTTTCCTAAATAAAACTTACTAATCTCTAAATTTTTATGAACACATGAGTGGTTTCTACTTTATTGTGAGAAGTCTATGTCAGTACGTATATTACGTTAAAAACTTTGAATTTGGCTTCAACTTAAATTATAATTACTCAACAGGGGCCCCTAGTTAATAACATAGTTTAGTTCCTTTTTAAGTTTATTTTTGAAACTTGTGACGATATTTAAAATAATAAAAATAAATAAATAAACTTGCTAATACCTTTAGGCTCGTACTTGCTGTAATTAAATTATTTAAATATTTTTATTTTAAGCATTTAAAACATTTTTCTGCTTACAATTTGCTTCAAACTTTACTAAAAGAAACAGAAATTTTAATAAATTTTTTTATTTTCATATTAGAAGAGGACGTGTGTCATGTCAAAAATCTAATCCAAATTTGATTTAGTATTAAGATTTTGAAAGAAATTAATCTAAAAATTAACTTACTACATTTTTTTTAATCATTTTTTATTATATTCGAAATTTTTTAAAGGAAATAATATATGTACATAATACATTACATACATACACAAATCTTAGAAATTAATCCTTAAAGTATTTTTTAATATTTTAATTTATTATTTTTCATAAATAATTTACTACTTAATTCTTCTATTTTTCCAAATATTTTCATTTGTTCTTAAAATAAATTATTGCTCCTACATAGAAATTAAATAGAAATCACATCGAACATCTTGTATTTTTAATTTTATAAAAGAAAGATGAACGAATAATTTTATTTAATATACTTTTGGATTTACATCGAGAAAGAAGTATTTTAATAAAAGTTGTTAAAAAAAATTTATTTTAATTTTATTTTAAATGTTCACTTATTATAAATTATTTTTTTAATTTTTACTGTTATTGTTCTATTTACAATTTTGCTCTTAATAGTTAGCTATGGAGGAATCAGAAATCGATGAATTAAAAGTTACTGATGAAGAGTGGGAAAATTATAAAAAAAAATACAAAAAAGAATACAGTGATGATGAAAATTTACAAAGACGTAAAATATATGAAGGAACTAAAAAAGTGATTACAGAACATAATAGAAAATTTAAAGCAGGAGAAGTTATGTTTACAATGGGAATCAATCAATTTGCTGATAAAAAACCATCAGAAACCCTTGGTTGTATGAAAAAATAATTTGGTAAATAAAATAAATATAATAGAAAAATTATACTTATGTAATATATAATATATAATATATCAGAAAATTATGTTAAGAATATTTTTGTTATATAATTTAAGATTAAGATATTAGAAAACAGATATGTCTTTTTGCCTGAATTTTAAAAACTATATAATTTGTACATAATAATATGTCAATTCATATTTCTGTACATACGAATATATATTAAAAATATTTAATAAAATCAACATAATTTAATTTAAAAAATAAATGTTTTAATTTTTTAAGCCTTATAAAACTATTGTGTCATTTGGGTTCAAGATTATTATTCTCATATCAACCGGATTAAGAAAGTCCACTGAATTTATTTCATTTACCAATCTCATACAAATTATATGTAAACTTTTGGCCATTGAAACATTTATTTATTTGTTTACAGACAAATTTATTCAGAGACAGATTAATTCAAGCGAGTTATACATATATATATTATATTTATGTGAATTGAAACAAATTTTAAAATTAACAATATTATAAATATCAAAAAATTAGAATTAAAAAACTAATTGCAAAAATTGTGAAATAATTGAAAAAACATTGGAAGGAAAATGCATCTGCTGTTCAGTGTTTCTCGATGTTACGCAAGCCTTTTTATCCAAAGTATTGTATGAAGAGCTTATCTACAAGCTACGTCGGTTGCTCCCTGAAACTTATGTCGAACTGATGTCGTCATATTTATCAAAGCAATTATTTAAAATTAAACAAGGAGAAAATTAACGCAGGAGTATCACCAGGTAGTATACTGGGCCCCATACTATATTTACTACGCACTAGTGATATTCCAGAGATAGAAAATGCGACGGTAGCTACTTTTGCAGATGACACGGCTATATTAGCAGTCGGTAAATATAAAAATAAATTCCAACAAGCTAATAGCAAAATTTCCATTTGGTGCAAAAGGTGGAGAATTAAACTAAATGAAGCAAAATCCACGCACGTTAGCTTTACAAACAAAAAAATTGAGTCGGATATTCCAGTGAGATTAAACAATGTCATCATACCATATCAAAATTCTGCAAAATATCTTGGTATAACGCTTGACGTAAAGCTTAGATGGAAAGAACACGTTAAAAAAAAAAAACTAGAACGGGATCTAAAATACAAGCATTTGTATTGGCTGCTTGGGCGAAAATCTACGCTTTCGACGTATAACAAAGTTTTGATTTACAACCAGATATTAAAGTCAGTCTGCGCATACCGTATTCAAATATGGGGTTATGCTAAACAACTACATATTCAAACTATCCAAACGTTCCAAAACAAAGTATTGCGAAACATTGTCAATGCCCCATGGTTTGTTCGCAATGCTGATATTCATAGGGATATCAGGGTTCCTCTCATTAAAGACGAAATAAAAGAATTGGCTGTACACCATAAAACTAGTCTCGCTCAACATGTCAATGTCGAAGTTTCACGTTTAGCTGACAGTCAAAACTTTGTTAGAAGACTTAAACGGACGAAACCATTCGAACTGTGTTTGGATAAAATCTTTTATCTTACAATAATTCCTAATGGAATTTTGTTTGATCAAAGATATCTGAAGTAACAGAGCCAAAATTGTATTAATGGTTAGTCTTAAAGACTAGTCTTAATTTTAACAAAAGGATGGGAGTTTTTAGTACGTTAAAGTCGGCGCAGTCCTTCACTTCGTTCTTCCCCGGTACTTAGAAAAGAAGTAGAAGCCTTTTTTGATGATTTTCTTCTATCTGGCAAAAAAAAGGGTGTGTTTGGGGAGAGGGAAATCAACACGATTCTTGTATTTGTTAACCATAATCATCATTCTATGGATAGATTCGTTCATGCCATAGCTGGTTTGATGGATAAATAGGTTATAGGTTAGCACAGCGGAAGAAATTCATAGTATTATTAATCTAGGCTAAGTTTGAAATGTAAGGGAATTTAATATTTCCTTTAACTATTTCAGTGATGAAGATGACATCCTCAATTTTGCGTTTTTTCTTTAGAATAGCAGGATGAATTAAGTTTAATATATGTTCATATGGTAGCATAATTCAGGGGTCAGACCACGGAAGGTGACGTAGTGCGAATCTCAAGAAATTTTTTTGGATTACCTCAATCCTATATTATGTGAATTTCATAATATGGAGACCATACCTGGACTGGCATATTCTAAAAAGGGATTTTAGGATATTTAGATCTCTAAATTTGCTAGACCAACGTTTTATAAAACTTAATATTGAATTAGCTTTATTGATGTTATTACTATAATGTAATTTAAATGTGAGTTTATCATCAAAAATGACACCTAAATCTTTTATAGAGTAAACAACTTGTAATGCTTGTCCGTTAAGGAAATAGTTATTTGAAAATTGTGGCCTATTATAGGTCACCACTGCATATTTTTTTACATTCAAAAGAAGATTATTATTTATATACATCAAATATTGAAATTATCAAGATCAGTTTGGAGTAAGAATGAATCCTTTGGTGAAGAAATTTTACTGAAAATTTTCATGTTATCAGCAAATATATCTGCTAATATTTTAAATTATAATTATTGTATATATTAACGAGAATAATGTATTTAAAAATGCGCCTTACTTTTATTTTCCAAATTACAACTAAGTAAAGTTTTTTTTTTGAGTTCTTACATGTTTTATAAATTTTTCTATACTTAAATATTATCTTTGTTGTTTATACACTTTATTAAATACTTACTTTAAACAACTTTTTCTGTAAATTAATTTGAACTTTTTATTGCCTTAGTAATAATTTGAACTATTTATGTCTGTAGTAAGTTTTTTCATAGACGAAATAAATAAATAAAAAAAATTTTTTGTTTAATACATTTTTTCCATTTTTCAATTTTTTCTGTAAGATTTTAAAAAATATTAATTTTTTTTTTTTTAATTGTTGAAATATTATTATGTTACCTATTTAATCTGCTGAGCTCTTCCATCACCCGATGTTATTCAAAGACATTTTAGAAAAAATTTAAAAATAAAAAGGATCAGAAAGTTAGATAAAGAGTTAATAAAAAAGTTAGTAAGTTCAGAGATTTAAGTTAAGATCTTAATTGGTATAATAGTAATAGGGTCTTTTGTATTAAAACCAAACGCCTTTCTGTTCATTATTAAAAATGTTTCACTTACGGGTAAACAGCATATTCAATAAAACTTTTAATGACAACTAAAACTAAACTATGTGCCAAAGTCAGAAATAACACTAAAAATCTTTGACAAAAATTTCAATAAATCAGGTATTTTTAAAAATTTGATTTAATTTAATTTTTGTTTCGTTTTCACGATATTCACAATCAAAAGCAAATCAAAATGTTCAGAAAAGCCATTCAAAAAGCTGTTCAAAAAATATCATTTCCAATCAATTTTTCCACTGGTTTTTCCTATTAAACAAATTTTTGTAATTGTGGAAAGTGAAAGTGATTGCTTTTTTTTGATTTTCTTGTCAATTGAAATTTCAAAAATTGTTTATTTGGAAATAAACAACGAATTAGAATTAAATGGAAGTGACTATCCATACAAAAAAGTGTCCAATGTTTTGGGTATATTCCTCTCTTTCGTTATTTTTTATGTCAAAAAACAGAAATAGACGAATATATCCGTTCAATATATTTTCTCTCTTTTTAATGGAAATTAATTTGATAAATAAACAGGATTGTGCTCAGAATTTAATATGCCTCAATTTGTATGTATTTTGACTTAAATTTTTTTTTTAAATATGATGAGTAACAATAATGGACAAATTAATCAAAATTTATTATTAATACATATATATATGAAAAAAATATGAGAAATATAGCGCTTTCTAGTTTTGTATTTTATAATATTTATTCTTTTTTTTTAGATTTTAAATTCTTTTCTATAAGATTTTTCAATAGATTGATTATAAAAATTTTTACATATTTGAAATTTATTATATAAAATTATATAAACTTATTATTGCCTATTGTCTATCCTATATTTATAAATATGTATATAATATGTTATTAACATATTTGTATCAAAAAATTTTCTTTTTTCCACACCAATATTGAGGTAAAGAAATAGCAGCGTTTTTTTTAATTCTAATTCGTTGAAAATAAATAAAAATTGAAAATTAATTGTTTATCGTTTGTAGGAAATTTGTCTAAAATTACTTTTTTTTTTAAAAATAAAATTCGTAATTACAAGCCTTTACAATTTAAGTGTTTACAATTTCAATTTTAAAATGGATTTAATAAATTTCGTGCTTGGAGAGTTCTTATTAAGTTCAAATTCTTCGGTTTTGTACTCTGAGGAGAACGAATTTCTTAGTGATGCAAGTGATAGTTTATCAAAATTAGACTTGGAAGATAACGAAGAAAGTATGTTGCATCATTCCATGTCTGTAAAAGCTGGACGGTTGCATTAAAATTTTTTTGTTAATAATAGAATAAATAATTATAACAACTCAGAATTTGGGAAGCACAAAAGAATTTACAATTTGAGAATTCACAGGAAAAACAATTTAGAATTAGTAAAATATTGTATGAAGAATTTCTTTGATTCGGTGGCCATGAAGGAGTATCTTTTACAGATATGCACAACCGTTTCGATTTATCAAGAGGTACAGTGTCGTATATAGTTCGCAAGATTACATATTTTATTAGCAGCATATCAACAAAAATTATTTGTTGGCCAACAAGAGATGAACAAGAATGGAAGAGGATGAAGAAGTATTATTGAATATATGTATTCGCAGACAGGTATGCGCGGTATTATTGGTATGTAAACTCTTTCCTTATTTACACCTAAATGGAATAAAAATAAAAGTTTTAAAGAATATTTTTTTTCAAGTGCTATGGATGGCACACATTAGAATTCGGCCAGAAGCAAGGGTCAAAAATAATTATATTGATACGAAAAATATACCCTCTTTATGTCTGTAAGCTATTTGTAACGAAAAAAGAGAATTTATAGATATTTTTGTTGGATATCTGGTTCCATACACACGATAGTCGGGCTTAGATGATGTCGGACACGAAACTCAACGATTTATTCAATATGTACTTCAAAATTTCTGTATGGTTTCTGTATGGTGTAAAAGTTTCCTCAAGAGTCTATCTATTGTTAATTTTTTTTGATTCGAATGTATTCAAAACACAAAATGTCTCAAAGTCCTCATTCCACAATCTCATCAACTTATTTTAAGGATTAAATGGAAATGCAAAATATCATTTTTCTTACCAACATTCAATCAACAATGATAAAGGTAACATATTTTCCTAAAATAATTTTTTTTTTTTTTTTTTTAAATAAAAAGCAAATGTTATTTTTAATATTAACACGTTAACGAAAAAAAGGATTTATTTTCTTTTTTTAATTAAATTTCACATTTTAACTAAATTCTTATTTTTTTTTTTGTTTTTTTTTTCATTTTTTTTTCATACATATAATATGTAATAATATATAATATAATTATATATATATATTTTTTTTTATATATACTTATGTGTAGTTATTATTACTAGTTAGTATTACATTTCAACTTACATTAGGAAAGGGAAGGGGGAAAAAAGGATAAGCATTATTTCAGAAATGATTTAAAAGTTTTTTTTTTGTTTTTTTTTATTATTTTCCTTATTCTATCTTGCTTTGATTCTAACAATGATTTACTTAAAAATAAAAGAACAAATAAAAATAAAAGAATAGACTTTTTTTAAATTAATTTTTAAGGTTAAAAACTTGTATTTAACTTTAATTATTTATCACAGGTTAATTATAATTTTTATACAAAATACTTGTAAAATTAAACTACAAAAAAATTGAGATTTTTAATGTAATCAATATAATATATTGTATGAGATGATCTTAATTTTAATTTTTTTTTATTTTATTATTTTTTTTTAAATACTTTCAATTAAATAAAATAAAAACAAAAAAAATAATAAAGAAATAAAAATAGCCTCTTGTACGCAAAATGAAATTTCAAAATTGAAAATAAAACGTAAAATAATAAAAATTTAAAAGTTCAAAAATAAAATTACAGAGTTGTTTCCGAAAAAAATGATAAATTTGTTTATTTTTGTTTTATGTATTTTTTTGTTAATTAAAAAAATATTTTGGATTGCATTTACTATAAATTTGAAATTCTTATTCTGATACAAAATATTTAAATGAAATGTACATCTGTTTAAATTAATCAGTTTTAGGCGATTTTGTTTACAAAAAATTATATATATTTTATTTATTCGAAATAATATGAACATTTAATTTAAAAATGATTTAATTATACATTTTAAAAGAATTACATAATAAATATGTGATTAAGTTTTATATTTTACGTCTATGTAAATTTGACAACAATAAGTTTAGGTTTATGTAAATTTCTGAAACTTCTTATTGAAAAATTAAATAAAATTAATCACGAAAATGAATATTTTATAATAATTATGTCAATATATTTCAAAAACTGTTTACTGTAAAAATCAGAATGAAAAAATTATTTCATTGGGATAAGCAGATAAAAGTTTTTTGTTAGTTTATTGCAATCAGTCTGCAAAAATAAAAAAAAACAAATTAAGTACGATTCCTTTATACGTTTAGTGTCTTTTTAATCTGAATCATTCTTTAAAAGTTAACATACCCTGTGGCTATACAGTATTCAATTAAATCATATTTTAAATAAATGTTTCTTGCTATATTTGCATTAGAATTAAATTATTTTAAAATTTAATTACAATAATTGCTGGCATATATATACAAACAGCGGTATAGTAGCCCTAAATTAAATGTATGTATTTATATATGCGATTAATTAAACAAACAAACAAAAATAGATTTAAAAAAACAAACTTATCTGTTTCTAATATCTTTTAACGCAAGTTGAACATTAATAAATTAATTTTAATTTAACTAAATTACTTTTAAAAACATAATTGTTGACTTTTAATTTTTAACTTTTACAAATGTACGGACATAAAAAATACATCAATTCTTATTAATAAATGTTCATAAAAATTTTACATTATTATTTATTTATTCACTTTTTTTTTTCATTTTCAATTTAAAATATATTAACGTACAAAATTTGAATTGTAATGATATGTCCAATGGGTTATCAAAAATTAAAAAAAAAAAATATATACTTTAAATAAAAAAAATATATTTTTTATAATAAAATTTACTTTAATATAAAAGATTAATCAAAGCAAGACAGACTTCTAAAATTTACATAAATTAGAAAATTAAATTCGCTTATTTTACATTACATATTTTGTTTTAATTTTTTTTTTTAATAAATTTCATTTTAAAACATTAAAGAATTTATTAAAGTAATTCTAAAGCAGTGTTTTATTTTTTTTCTTTTAAAAAATTAAAAAGAAAAAAAAACATTTTAATAATGTGAAATAAAAAGATGTGTGTATAATATATTTTTGTAAACGATATTTAACAAATTAAAGTTAAATTTATAATACAATAAAAAAAAATGAGTAAAATGATTCACAAATTACACAGTTCAATTATAAAACAAATATTATTAGAAATAATTAAATTTTTCTATTATGTTAATAATGCAACAAAAATATACACAATATTGAATTAAAAAAAAGAAATATATATAAAAAATTAAAGCAATTATAATAATTATAATATTAATAATAGTAATAAAATCATAGAATCACTTGCTAGTATTTTATTTTCAATTATAAAAATATATTATATTTAAAAAAATATTAAAAATTTTATGAAAATATTTGTAAGACGAAAAAAATATGAGTCAAAACATACATTAAATGTTTTAATTTTGTAACGGGTACACGAACAATATTTCTTGTAGAAAGTGTATTGATATAATAAAGGCAAAATAGAGTTTGTGGATTTTGTTAGAGAATGAAGGAGAAATATTTAATTTTTACGTAATTGTACCAAGTGACATCAATTAGATAATATTTCTATCCTACTATATTTTTTAAGAAACTTAGTTTGAGAATTGATTTATAGTGAAATGTTACTGCGGTATTAAGAGGTATATATATATATATATATATATATATATATATATATACTGTAATATCAAATTAACTCGTAAAATAATATCGTTTTGAAGTTCATGAGTTTTGAGTGTTTGAAAAATCTCAAAAACTAATTCAAAACTCTGAATTACATCTGTTGTGCAATTTGTGCTAGAAAAACTAACTAATATTAATAAAACATCAATGTATGTATATAATAATCAGTCAGTAATTATAAGAAAGTAATTTACACAAGGAAAAAATTTTAATTGTAATATTTGCATTTTCATATTCTAATTTTAAATACTATTTATACAAATATTATCATAATAAATAAGTGCATATTATGCACTTAGTAGACACAATTCGAATAAGTTCAAAAACAATGAATGTCAAATTTTATGCTTTTTTTGTTGACTACCTATATCAAATGTTTTAATATTTTTCATAAACCAATATGCAAAAAAATGTGGTGTTATATCTGTTCAAAATAAAGAGATAATATTAACTTTGAAGTCTTAGAGCTGATTTATATTTTTATATTCTAAATGTGCATTATATTGGGAGACAAGATAAAAAAAAAAACCTAAACTTAAAAAATGATTCCATTGATTCTAAAAATTGATATTAGACTTTCAAAAAAATTGTTATGCATTGTGATTGTGTAATTTCGTATATAAAAATACTAGCAAGCGTTATTATTAATATAACAATACAATTTATTTTGTTTCGTTTTAATGTTTTTAGAGCAGAAAAATAGAACGAAATTTCCTTAAAATTATTTGAAATTATTATTAATTTCAAATAGTACATTACATATTTTATTTTATTTTTTTTTTAAACTAAAAATCTTAATAGATATTTATTTATTTTTATTTTATTTCTTTTTTTCTTTGCTAAACTAATTCTAAAGTTTTACATTCTAGTATCTTTTTTTAATTAATTATTTATTTATTTTAATTATGCTTTTACTTCTCTATTTACATGCATCTTTATCTTTTTTTTTGTTTTCTTGTTATTTTTTATGTTTTAGCACAGACAATAAATTATAAAATTTTTTCATCTGCGTTTTTAGTTTATAATCTAACATTTATTAATTAATTTCAAGTACGAGTATACCACTTATGTTACAGTTTTGTTTTTTTTTAGTATTTTGGTTTTTTTTCCTTTGTTTTTAGTTTATTTAATTTCTAAGGAACGCGTATTATAATCTAAATTTTTAAAAACATTTTTAATAGATGTGATTGAAATATGTATTTTTTTTACGTTATAAATGATAAATAAAAAAAAAAACTAAAAAGCGCCGTGTTTTTTGATAAAATTATTAATTTTATAAATTAAATTTAAATAAATTTTATTAAATTGGAAATAATTACAAATATATTTTTTTAATTGTATATTTAAATATCGTACGACTGTTGATTGTCATAATATGGTTGTTGTTGTGGTTTTTTTTTTTTTTTGTATTTATGCTGGGTATTAGCAGTATTAGTTATACACTTTTTGGTGATATAAATATTGTTAATATATTTTTCTTAATTTTGAAAAATTGAATGGATTTGAAGTTTTAAATAGATTTTCTAAAATATCTTATAATATCGGAGCGCTAATTTTATTGCAAACATTTGGATTTGTTAACTTAACGAGAACTGATTTAGTTACAAGAATTACATTTGATATTGATTGTGTAAAGCGAGTAATTTGAATCTGGTAATCAAGGGTAATTTGAATTGATAATTTATTAAGAAAAAAAAATCCTTCTAATTTTCTATTTTTTATCAAAACAAAAAAAAATTGCTTAAGATTCGTCATATCTGTTGAATTACTGATAAAATTACATAAAATAAATTTGAAATAACATATTAAATTTAATCTGTTTATTTACACCTCAGTAACTATTTAGTAATTTGGTGATACGTTTCACAATTACATTTAATATTATCAGGGGGTCAGAGAGCATCGAACAATAGTGTCAAAGGTATTGTATATATCGTAGCAACAGAGCCAATCAACTCAATACTTTTTTTAGATAAACCTTTAACTGACGTTTTTGTTGAAAGCCACCCAGCGTGTAATGAATAATAACAATATAATTACTCAAGCCTATACCTGTGAATTTCTTTTAACATTTTTCCAATGAAATAACCATTGAAAACTAAACACCAACCAGTTACGAAAAACATCAAATTGCTATCTGTCCAGTAGAGATAAATAAGACTTAGAGACTTTAGATTTCTTTCCTCAGTCAAGTACAAAACGTTGAAGAAGTCTGCAAGAAGTAAACGAAATACGCCTATCTGTATGATAAGATATTCGGCTATTTGCAACAACAATAAAAATTTTACTCTAACGCTAAAGAATAAGTTTTTCTAAAAACATAAGCTTGTAAAGAATACCGATAGGAAATCGATGAGATGCTTCTTCTAAAATACTTAGCACTTTAAGTCCGAAAATTAATCATAAATATTCAAATTTAAATTCATCAGAAGAAGATTTATCAAAAATAACTTCAGACTTAACGCCCAAATTATTGATTAAAATCTCAAGATCTCATTTGATTTATAAAGAAAATATATCTCTTATTTAATTTTTAGTTGAATATCAGATCAAACTTGAATAATATATTTTTTCCCTTTTTTATTATTTAAGTTAAATGATTATATTTTTTGAAAATCTTATTTCGAACTGTTAAATTGCCAGTAATGTTATTTTAATGAAGCTTATGCGTTAGCAAATTTATAAATATATATTTATACATATTTTTTATTCCATAAAGAATTAATATATATATATATATCAAAATCGAAATATACATATATCAAAAATTAATGTTAGCATGTACAAAAAAAAAAACTTGTCAAAAATTATGCCAGCATAATATAATGTAATTAAAAAAACATTATTTTTATTTTCTTATTTTAAAATGGTAAACCTTTGTTTACGTATTTTACAACTAAACTTTTTATAAAAATGTTTGAATTTCAATAATAAATTATTTCAATTTAATTTAAAAAAATAAAAAATAAATAATTTTTATTTAAAATACAATAATCTATTTTTATACAATTTAACAAGTCGATAATATAAATCTTGGTTGATGAATAATAAAAGTTATTAATTTTTTTAATGTCTTATTAGAATGAATTTGAAGTTGATCTTGTATACTATAAGAGTTTATTTTTTTTCTAATTATTTGTATTTTTTAACCATCTATATTCAAGAAATAATTTTAATATACATATTATGTAGTTTCCTAACCTAAGAACATGGCGCTTACTCATTTTTTTTGTTTTTTTTTTTAATAAAGATGATTTGTTTTGAATTAATAACGAATTTTTTTGATAAGAAAAACCTGAAAGTTAATTGTATAGAAAAACAATAAAAAAAAAAAAAAACGAAACAAAACAAAAATGAATTCACATTTTTTTTTTCCTTTTTAAACTGATTTATAATACTTACTACAAGCAATCTTTATTTCGAAATTTTTTTTTTGTTTTTGAGAATAAATAAATTCCAAAAAAAAAAAAAATAGTAGGTATGTTTTCATTAACGATTAATGGAAACTTATATATTTTCTAATTAGGAATGAATAATATACGATTTTCAAAATTTTATTTTAGATCTAATTAATTTCAAAATGCGATTTGACGATCTTACGAATAATTTATTGTGAATTTTTGACTTATTCTAATATTGAATCTTTAAAATTCTTTACTAGTAAAATCTACTAAGTTTCCAAGATAAATTTTTGTAATCATAACAATGTACTTATTCACAATATTTTGTAATTTTTGATGAGATTTTAAATAATTTAATAAAATATTTTTGATATTCGGCTAAATTTTTACCATAAATTATTTAGTTGCAAAGCTCATCGGACGCAATATACAAATTTATTATATAATTTCTATTAAAAAAGTTTGTCGTTTTTTTTTTTTATTAAATAAAGGATTATACAATTTGTTAGATTGAACAAATAAACTTCAATAAAAATCTGCTATCGATATTTGTAAAATAAAAATTATTTATTAGGCAAAGGATATTTCGATTTTTAAATGGTAAATTTAAAAATATTTTTGCAATATTTAGATTAATGACCGTAACATATAAATTGTATGTATTGGAAAACATAATTCAATATTTACAAGCCACAACATTTGAAAGTCGGTAGTAAATAATTTTATTGACAAATTATATGTTAACTGCATTACATATTCTGATGATTTCTTTATTAAAAATTAGTTTAATATAGCCGACATAGTTAATTTAGTTATTTTAATGTATATTTTGATAAGCTTTTAAAAATTTAATTTAAATAGAAAAGTTAAAGAATAAGTTATTTAAATAATTTCAACATAGTTTAAATATGAATTCTAGAATGTATTAAATTATTATAATTTTTATTATATAATAATGTTTTATCCAGTTATAATTTTGAATTCAAAAATTATTTCTTTTAATTTAAATAAATTACTGAAATAAGGTAGTAACAAACCACAAAAACTGTAGTAATAATTGAAAATTCGAATAAATAGAGTAGATGTACTACGTTCTTTTTCTATTTTTTTTTTTTTCTAAAGTTAGTTCATTAATATAATGTAAATTTTATTTTTAAGCATCACTGATATTCTGAAAAGTTGATTTATTTATAAATTAAGTGATTCAGCTGATTTAAATTGCATTAAAATTGATTTAAGATGTGTATCTATTTGTGTGGGCTCTCAGTGAAATTTTTTAATAGAGAAAAGACTACTTTATTGGTGTATATTAATAATTATATTAGTCTTTACTAATAGAAATCAATGTAGAAAATGTATAATAAACAATCAAAACAAACCAAGTAATTTTTATATATATTATTTAAAATTCGAGCTGAATAATAAAAGGTATATTAAAATTCGAATTTAATCAAATTAACAATTAAATATTTAAACTACTGATGATGTATAAGTTTATAAAATGAAAATTAGATAAAATTATAATTAATAGAATATTTGAAATTAACAATCACATACAATTAATTTTAAAATAGTCTTACATAAGTAATTTAAATATTTTTAGTAAATCGAATTTAATTTGGGTTATAGAAACCGATGTAGAGATTTTGTTGCACATTTTAAAATCATTCGTTTTTCCATAATTTTTATATGCCCGTCTTTCTTATTTTTAGAATTTACTTATTCTCATTTTGAATTTTTTTGTAAAGCTTATACTGTTTTACATATAGATATATATATATATATATATATACTTGAGATTATATTTAAAAATCGTCAATTTACAATTTTTGCAAATTTAATTATGTAAACGCAGTTTAGTTCTTTTTTTTTTATTTAATATCAATTAGTTATTATATATATATATAATTTTATTGTAACTTTTTTTTCATATAATATATATTATGTTTGTTATAAGTTTACAATGAATTTTTTTTTTTTTTTTTCATAAATTTCATTTTTAAATTTATTAAATACATTTTTTATTTGGTTGTATTGATTTTTTTTTTATTTGTTTTTATGTATATTATAATTATATATAATGCTAATCACCATTTATTTCTTTTTATATTTTTAAATTACATAATTTCATTAAGTTTTCTATATATATATATATATATATACATATATATATACATACATACATATATTAATTATTAAATTTTATATAATATATATTATTCGTTTTATTTGATTTTCTAAAATAAATATTTATCTTTTAAATAGTAATTTTTGTTTTAATATTTTTTATATAAAGAATTTATTGTATTATATAATAGTAATAATAATAATAATTCATAAATCAATTTACAATAAGATCTAGTTACAAAATACAACAGGCCGTTGAACAGCATCTACTAGAACCACCTTTACTTTTTTGCCTTTGATCTACAAATAAAAAAAAAAAAGATTTTGCATATTAAATTAATTATTATACATATTATGTACATAAATTTTACATAAATATTTACATAAATGTTATTTTAAATTACGAATTATTTTTACCTTGTGAGTTTGGCTCAGGCAAATTATCTCTGGGAACTAAATGCATAACAGTCGTTTTGCCAAGTGGAAGTCCTAATGCACCTAACGTTACGTTGCAATGTAAAAATCTACCTTGATATATAAGACGAAGAATTTCAGCTTTGGAAACAAGCTCAGATTCCCAATCTGAAAATAATGAAGTTTTTATATTAATTAAATTTTATTTAAAAATTATTTTTATAAAATTAATAAAAATCTGTCTGTAATTTTAATTTGTACTACCATATATTTACATATTTATTTGCACTGTCTGATACTTAGTGCTTACATATATGTACGTTATATATAATAATTGAGTTTGAAATCATAATATGACTAAAAATATTAATATAGAGAATTTAAACTAAACTAAATTAAAACTAGAATTAATAAAAAATTATAAAAATAAAATAAAAATTATTAGAATTCACATTAAATATAAAGAAAATAAAAAGTAAATAGATATATGTATGTATATAGCAGAAATTAATTACATAATACAAAATTAGCAAATTATTGATCCTTAATATATTCAAAGCAAAGTTAACTAAATTGACTGATGTGTTTGAACATTTTTAACATGATTTTGAAAAGATTCTTATTGGGATGCATTTCTGGCGAAGTAGGATTATTGTGCTATTATGATGAGGAATAGTTGTAATTGTATAACTCTGCAGCATCTACCAAAACAAATTTTGTTACATAAGTAAAAAGGAATTTCAGGAAACAAAAAAATTTAAAATGAAAGTAAGTAAGTATGTCTTTGTTAAATTAACAGATATTTGGTAATCATCAGATATACTGTCGAATCTTCTATGATTAGTTACAAACATCGCACATGCATTCAATGTCCACAATTTTAATGATGTTAATTGAAAAGTAAATTACATCACAGTAAAAGAAATGTGATAAAATAATTGCCGTTTAACCTGCATTTGATACGAAAAAAATATCAGGTAGGATATTTGGTCAGGTAGGACCAGAGTCTGCGAAGTATAGAATAAACTATAATTAAGAAAAATATTCAAATAGAGACAAATTAAAAAACTATATGGCCAGACTGACAAAACATTTGGTTTTATTAAGTTAGATTCAGCAAGGTGATTAATTTTAAATGTTGTAAATGAAGAATTATAATTCATTTCATTTTAGTTACTATTAAGTAGTTACTATGTGCTACTACGTGCTTAGAAAATTTGACATACCCATTAAAGTGTTGTTTCAACGGAATATCGTCGAGAAAATCTAATACACGAGTTAAGTTAAATGTTTATCCACATTTATATCTTCCAACACAATATTTATTCATTCTGCTTATTATTTTATAATGTTTGCACCGGTTTTTTATGATATCTTTATTTTTTTTTTTATATAGAAAACAGTACGCATGATAAGTTAAGTAATTAACAAACAAATTTAATTTTACTTTCTTTCTGGTAAATAATACATATATACTTATATATTTATATTTGCAAAATAATTAAATTCATATTGCTTGAACCTATTTTTGTTGATATTTGATGAACTTAAGAACAATCAAATAAGGCTCATCAGTTTTTATTTAAGATATTAAGTGACAACGCATTTAATTTATATAATTTATATAATTTATATAATACATAATAACGTAAATATGAAATAACAAATATGTACATTTCATACATATATATATCTGCATACATTGTAAGAATATATTGTGATATATATATATATATATATATATATATATATATATATTATATAGTTATACATATTTTGAAAAGATTTTCTATTTTACATGCAATTTGATCAATACTTGACAACCAGAGAAGCTATATAGAATTTTACAAAATTCTCAATTTCATAAAATAATCTGAATTGCAAAATATACCGTTATATTGAATATTTTCAATCAATTTGAAGTTTCTTTTTTAAATTTGAATTTGAATTTTTTTTTTTTGTATTTTTCCATTTTAATCACTCTTTTCTTAAACAGATTGCACTATGATAGAGCAATGATTAAATATTAAATCTTAATTTTGAATCAATAATATTTCTAGAAAGTTTAATAATTAGTTATTAGTTCAGTTTGACAGTTGTGATCAATGTTGTATATAATAAAAAACTAATTTTCTTTCAACAAAACCAATATGTATACTTTTTTCATCATTGCTTGCGGACTAATTAAGTAAATTTCCTGTTCAACTATTTAAAAAAAAAAAAACGATTAAACAACTTATATAGAAATTACTTGTATTTAATAATCGTGTTCAGTTGGAACAGCATTAGCTTTTTCGTTCAGTTTTTGGTCAACATAATTTTTTGTAATTTCTATTCAATTCATACACAAAACTTCTTTAAAATTCGAAACTCTCTATTTCTAAACCTAATTACATATACAGTAAAATAAAATATAAATAAATTTGGATTTTCTAATTTTTTGTACCAAATGTTATGTAATTATTCGAAATACAGTAGTTATTTATCTGAAATTTCTTAATTATAATTTATACCTATTATATAAATTTTGTAATTGGACGAATTATTCGTAATTGAATCGGTTAGTGCAAGTGCAATACAAATGCCAAAAACCATATTTTTAACCAACAACACCTATATGTTTAAGATTCGAAAGCCTACAAGATAAACTGAACAACAATACAAATCACCCATTTACATTTGAAATCAGATCAGACTATGTAAATTTAGAATATTAGATGGAAAAACAATACAAGTACGGGTTTTGTATTGTTCTTACACACACTTGACTAATATGACTAAAATTTTAAAAAATAAATTAAAACATGACATCATCAACATTAAATATTAGTGCTGACGCTTGCATGAATAAGATCGTGGTCTTTATAATTCTTTTTTTTAAATAAAGCAACATCGTTTAATTTTAAAACAAAGTGTCTAGTTAAGGTGAAAGTAGTGAAAATTCTAATAAAAGATCTGTAAAAAAAAAGGAAATATGAACCTCATAAATGGAAAGAAATCGTGCAAGGAAAGAGTTTATGCTGCAGAATCAATGGTTCATTCATAAGCGTGGTGATAATAAGTTTTATTCTCAAATAAAAACAGTAATAAATGAGTGTACTGTGTACATAAAGAAACGATGTTGTTGCTATATGTTTTGATTTTATGCAGAACCTTCCGTTGCCAAATATACCAATACAAGAAATATTTTATTACTGTCAGTTGTGACTACATGCATTTGAAATCCATTATTTATAAGGTAATACACAATGTTTTTTTATCTATCATGAGAGTCAGAACCACAAAAGTCCAGACGAACTTTGCAGATTATTTAGTAAAGGAATTTTTAGAGAAAACCATCTATTTTCAGACGAATGTTGTGGGCAAAATCGCAGTTATACAACGGTTAGATTTTTAATGACTTTTGGATCGTGTAAACGCTTTTAAAAGATTAACCATTATTTTCCTGTTTTTATCTTGCGACTCGTTTTTATCTTGCGACAGAGATTCCGGTACCGTAATAAAGTTTATAAGAAAAACTGATCGTATTTATCTGTCTGAAGAATATTACGAAATGTAAGTTGTCGAAGGAAAAAAACCATTTACCGTATCTACTATTCGTTATACAGATATTCTTGATTTTAAAAATTGGTGGTAAAAATTCTACAAAAAAAAAACGATTTACATCGATCAACCAATTCACTTATGATATTGATATTACCGACTATGTAAAAACAAACCAATATATATAGGGTTTCCTATGGCAAAAAATTAAATTAGTTAAACCTAAAATTCATCCACGATTGCCACAAAAGCAAGCCTAACAAAAAGCGGTTCTATTAACGAAACGAAATCACTGATCTTAAAAAACGAACAGAGTTTTTGACTGGAGAAATTTTGGAAATTTATTATCACATCATATCGTGAAAAGTTACTAATTCGAAAGAATAAATTTTTTAATTATTTTATTGTTATTTTTTTTTTATTTGTTAAATGTTACTTATGGATTCTTGTAATAAAACTAACGAAAAACTAAAGTTGTCTTATTTACTAATTACTTTTTCCATTTGAGTGGAATAATAGTACAAGATCACCATTTACTTTTGTATATATTTTCTGGTGGCAATGAGTTATTGAAATTTTTCTTTAACAGTAGTATAAAGAAACATGAACTCTACAAGTCTACAATACATTACTTTTTTAAGTAAGTATCTTAGTTTTTTTAATTTACACAAAATGACACTTTTGTACATGTACTTTTACTCATAGATTCGATTGCAGATACATTAAGTATTAGAAAAAAAAATATAAGTTATTTATGATTAAATTTTGTAATAAAAAATACTAATCTGCAAAAACTTCTTAACAATTTGAAACTATACTAGGGGCCCCTGTTGAGTAATTATATTTCAAGTAGAAGTCAAATTTAAAGTTTTTAAAAAAACAGTAATTTACGTACTGACATAGACTCCGCACGATATAGCAGAAACCAATCGTGTTTGATAAAAAGTTTTGTGGTTAGTAAGTTTTATTTAGGACACATAAATACACGTCCCTCATATACTGCTTCGTTTCCGATATATTCCCTATAGTAAGTGGCATTTAGTGGATAAAATTATTAAAAATAAAAAAATTTGTCATTAAAGAGGTATGCATATATATACTTACATAATACATAATTTTAATAAAAACTATATTGTTACTACAAATAACCAAAATTTAGAAACAGTTACTTAAAAAGATAAAAATGAAGAATTCAAGTGATTTGTTTTTTTGTTGTTTTTATATTTTTTACTTTAGATGCATGTATTTGTTTTTATTTGACATATGTACAATGTACATTATATTCACTGCAAGTAATTATAATAACTTATTTTTTTTTTTTTTTATGATCTTGACAGTAACCTAGGTAGAATCACCTTTTCGTGCTTAATTTAAGTACGGTACTGCAATTTTACACTACAATATCTACAATAATTTGAGTATTTATTTTAACAAATTACTGGCTTATCTACTCATTAAATGTGGAAAACTACTACTTTTGTCAGGAACTAAGCCTTCTTAAATAGAATAGTTTCATTTTATTTAATTTGTTACCAAATTATATATACTCTCAATTATTTTTTTGTCATTTATTATATCCCAATGACAAGGGGTACTAGACCAGCTCGAAAAACCAATGAAGCATTTTTTTTTTTTTTTTTGCTTCATCGGGAGTCGAACCCGGGACCTTTCAGTTGAAAGGCAGGCGCTCTACCTACTGCGCCACCCAGCGTGTATTTGTTGGTTTCTGTTTTTTATTTCATAGTTATATATTTGCTGAATAATAAAATCATATGAGTAAAAAATTTCAACTGTGTGCGCATTTTTGTTTTATATACAACTTATATATTATATTAGAAGTTCATTAGTAGGAGAATCGAAATAAATTGAAAAGTTGTCTACTGCGCAGGTCCCTAAATGCTTGTCAATTATAATTATAGATTAAATATTATTTTTTATTATTTTAAAATATTTAATGGAACAAATATCTTTTGAATGTAAATTATTTAAGTTCTGGAAATCGTAGATAAGTAAAATGCTAGAAAACCATTTGCAAAATTCGATTTTTTTTTTCTGGTTTTAAACAACAATTAAGATTACTTATAAGTTTTACTAAAATGAATTAGAACACTCAGTTTTTCTCTTTCATCAAAACGAATTAGAACACTAAATTTTTTTCTATTCGTCATCTGAAATCGGAATTATTAGATTTGATTTAATTTAAAATCTTAACTTCAAATACTTACTGTTAAAAAATTTGTTTAAACTTAATTAATTAATGTTTGATACAATATAGAACCAGAAAACAAACCAACAAATTGTTACCTATTTTTAAATACAGCAAATGTAATGAAAATGTAATGTAATTTAAAAAATTGTTTTAAATATGAGATCTGGTTCTGGTATTATAATTATAAAGAATTTTATTAAATTGAAATTACTCAATGATCATAGAAATGAATGGAAGTAACTGGTTTAGTCGAATAAAAATTAATTAGCTAATTAATCGTATTATTTTTAATACATAATAATTTCGAAAATTCGAAATTTAAGAATTTATATGTTAATTATACAATTAAAAATGTAATTATTCGAATTTTAATAAAATGCATTATAATAAATATAAAAACCAAATTTCATTACTTAAAAACACTTGTATTAAATATAATAAGTAATTCAAATATCTCAAGAATGCAATGACCTATATTCAAATTAATGTTTTCTATTCCATCTGATGTATGTCTATATAGTTAGTTGTTTCGGAAATTTGATTTAATTTGAAGATTTATTGGATATGTTTATATTTTATTAATGGATTGCTAAAACAAAATAAGATAGGTTTTAAAAACCTAACTTATAGATTTAATGTAATTTTTTTTATTTAAATTATTTTGAGTCAAATTGTTATCGACAACTAAGTTAAATAAATTGGAGTTGTTCGTGACACACCCTATCTATTATTTTTTTGATATACGAATTTTTTTAATGATGTGCTTAATCATTCCTAACTAAAAAAAATATATTTCACTTCATTCATAACTTCGGGTGGATGCCTCTAATCAAACAATAACTCTAATTTTAATTCTCAGACACTAAACATAATTTGACAATTTAAATTTGCAATACCTTTAGGGCCAGTTTTCGGGTGAGTACTTAAATTACACTTAAGTTTAAGTATCATTCGACACTTAAGCTCCACTTAAAAAGAATTTAGTTTTCTAGTTAAAACTTAAGTGTTGATTTTCAGCTGTCATTTTCGGTTATTTGCAATGGCAACACTTGTTAAAATGCAATACAAGTGACAAATAAAGTGTAACCGTAAGAAACAAACAACTGACAATTGTTAAAACTATATGTCAAAATTTTAAGTGTAGTTTAAGCGGTCATTTTGCCAAGATTGTGGCTTTTAAGTATTGTTTTAAGTATCAACTGAAAAACACAATTTTTGATTTAAGTGTAGCTTAAGTTTGATTTAAGTGTTCACCTGAAAACTGGTCCTTAAACAATATAAAATTATAAATTATCAATCAAAAATTTGATTAATAATAGAAAGATATGTATATATATATATATATATATATAAATTAATGTGATCATTAATTTATGTTTTCAATACGAATTGAGCTGTAATCAATTATAAGCATTTCTAGTTTTCTAATTCAAAGACACAAACCAGGGAAATTTCAAATTCTAATATGAATATCGGTCACAATTAGAATAAATTAGGCATTTTATACTTTTCCATTACTGGTTGCAATCGTTGGTTTTGTTATTGAAAGAAAATTTGATTGCTATTTAAGAACAATAATTCGTATAATGTATGATGACTAAACCTTATAAACAAAACAGAAGGCAATAAAACGAAGGCGTTAATCTAAGAAATTAATTTTTTAAAGAGAAATTTAACTGTTTTCATAGCTTCCACTAATAAAAGTATAGTTTTAAAAGTAAAATAAAATACACAATTTTATTGATAAATTTGCTATCATTTGTATTGTATATATATATACATGTTAAAAAAAATTTACTAAAGAATTATAAAATTAAAATAAAAAAACCAGATACAATTTTCAATAAGATTACTACTGTAAGATAATTTAAAATCGATAAATATGTGTGTCATACTCATAAATAATATTTTTAAAATTTAGTTGATGCGATATAAATATAAAATAGAAAATTTATTAAAATTCATAAAAACTGAAGTGATTTTAAAATAAAGAAATGAATGCGGAATTTTATTTCTTCATACTTATCTCTTTTGTTCTTATCAGTTAGTCATTTTTTAACAACATTTGTTTTTTTATTTCCTTCTTTTTTTTATTTTGAACTCTAAATTGTGAATACGCGCTTTCGTACATGTTATAATAATATTTAATAATAAATTTTTGAAAAATACATATGCATACTTAAAAATATTTTTGATAATACTTAATAGTTTTAAAATATATTACTATGTATACATATTTTTTATTATCATTTACGAGAACTTAATTAAGCACAGTACAATTTTAGATATGCAAACAAAAATTAAAAAAAAGATTAAATTTTTAAAGATTAGAATATCTTCACGTTTTCTTTTATTTAAATATTTTATGAATTCATTTTAACTAATTAATACCAATACATCAATAGTAGATATCTAACTTTAATACTAGATTCAAATGCCTTGTTAACAAAATAACATCATATAGAAACCTGAAAGTCTATATTAAAGAACAAATAATCAAAGCCTTCCTAATGTGTGGCTTTTAATGTGACATTATAATACGAAAAAACAAATACATGAACACATCTAGTATCCGTAAATTACAAGAAGATGTAAATTAAGCATTGCTATAATAGACAGGATGTAGTTTTATTAAAAGAAAAAACTAGGAAGTTCACAAAAAAATGGAATCAGGAAAAAAGGAAGCATGCATTATTTTTTGCAAAATTAAATTTAAAATTTCCATAACTAGACCGTTTTGAAGATAAATTCTATTCGTTGAAAGAAATAAAGTAATTTTTTGCTAAAAACAGAATACATATACATAGTCAAATCGATAAATGAAATAGAAAACTAAGTAATATAAATGAAATATAAATGAAATACAAAACTACACTCTTTTGTAAAAATGTTTTAACTAAATTTTCATTTCAAAATCATTGGTTCATTGGTAATAATAGAATGTATATGACAATGTCAATAACTAAACCGTTTCAAATGTTATAAGTGCGTATCTGTATAGATTGGGTATTAAAGTTTGTTTTATTACTATTTAGTTGCATCCAAGGATATCCAAAAATCTCTACACAATAACATGGTGTTTTTCTGTACTCAATCTATTTAATTTTTATTATTAAAAATGTTTCACCTAGTTGAAATTAATTGAAAAATTGAAAGGTATGTCATCAAAAATCATTTTTAAAATTATATTTTAAAATATATTTTCATAAAATTTATTACAGTAATATGAAACGTTATTAGTGTCTATTATTGAAAACGGCGTTTCAATCGCGGCTCGTATTGAGTAAAACCGTGATCGATTTGATCGAATGATAATTTGGTATTTTTGAAAACGTCGGTTGCTCTAGTAATCGATAAATTTTATCTGTCAGCGGTAAATATTTTGTTGTTGTATTGTTGTACGCAATAAGTATTTAGTAAGAATAAAACATTATTAGACTTGAAGTACTATGAACAAAAATTATTGATCTTTGTTTTAACTTCCTGTAGTTAACCTTAAACAATTATATAATTCATCAGATTTGGTTCTTTATAATAATCAAAAAATATTCTTCAATATTAAAGACAGCCATTAATTTAGACGGACTAAGATAGTGTAGTGATTATGTTATCCACTATGTTATGTAATAGTAAAAGGATAATTTCGAATTCCGTTTATGTCATGAACGTATACGTACATACAATTTTTTTCAATTATTCTTTGGAATTAATTTGGAATACATGTTCGTTGTCATTAATAAGATGGAACCTTGCTATTATGAAGGCAAAGTTTTACTTTACAATAGATGTAGTTTTCAACATTTAAATCGGCTACTATACCAAAAATTAAAAAAAAAAAAAATCAGGGAAGACAATGTTAGTAGTAGAACAATGAAGTAGTAGACAATGTTATTGTCTATGCCATATCTTACAGGTATTATTGTATATAAAGGGTTTTCCAATAGGGATGATATGATTTTGAAGTGACGTTTCGGCCATTTGTAATATGTCATGATCTGTCATTCTTTTTTCATTAAATTCAGTAATGTTTACAATTTCATTACAAACGGCATGAATTTGCTGATTTTGCCTTGGAACAACTTGAAAACGATAATGATTTTTTTCACTTTCATCTGAGTGGTGCGGTAAATAAACAAAACTGTCGATTCTGGTGCGAAGAAAATCCACAAATTATTCATGAAAAACCATTACATTCACCTAAATTGATAGTTTGGTGTGGTTTTTGGTCTGGTGGAATCATCGGTCCTTACTTCTTCTTTCGAAATGAAGCTGGTAACACTGTTACTGTCAATGGAGAGCGGTATAGATCGATGATAATCAACTTTTTATGGCCGAAATTGGAAGAAGTTGATTTTGACAACATTTGGTTCCAACAAGACGAGGCTACGTGCCACACAGCAAGTGCAACAATTGAATTATTGCGAGAAAAGTTTGGGGATTCGATTATTTCAAGAAATTGTGATATTGAATGACGTCCAAGAAGTTGTGATTTAACACCATTAGACTATTTCATCGAATTCGTTCCTGCAGTTAGAATGTTAACCGTTCAGTCTCGAAATTATAAAAATAAACAATCTGATGGTTTTAATGTGCTTCTAAGCTACTATAAAATTTTATTTATCCCATATCTTTTTACTTATTTAGTGAGTAAATTTATTTTTACTTTTGTACTACCTATGTACCACAAAGCCTTAACAATTAATTTTTAAATATTTGACAACCCCATCATTGAATGCCGTAAAATATACCATTTTATATTAATTATTACCTACTTCTATATTTTATTTTGGGTTTGTTGGCATTTAATTTTAAATATTTCCAGTATTCGTATTGTATATTTTTTATTTTTGGTTTGAGAAATTATTGTGTAGTTATTTTAAATTTTTTAAGTAATCACCACCGTTTCGCATATTTTTATTTTGGGCTTAAGAACTTGCTAAAATTTTAATATTTTTTGTGGTGTAATTTACTATTTTTGCTTTTATACTCCCCACGTCGTCAATCTTGTGTAATATACATATATAAGATTATAAATCAAATTTACATTAAAAATTAAAAAAAAATATGTACTTACTTTTTTAAATTACATAATATTTCAAAATAAATTTTTCTAATTTAAAATTACTCAAAACAACCTTTAAATGACTACTATCACATGATCGAATAAAATATAAAAATCACCAGATGACAATAACAACTTCTAAAAATTCAATTATCGTCATATTGAATTTTAAAAATCTGATAAGAGTCGTATGGTTTTCTATTTTTTTCATCAGATAAAGTCTGATGGCGTTTACATTTCCGATTTTCATTAGATTCAGAATTAATCTTAGATTTTGTCTGATGTGTAAACGATGCCCAACATTTAAAAAAATATATTATAAAATTCATATATAAATCTTTGTTATATTACAAAATATATACATATATATATATTATATATTACGTACAAAATATATACATATATATAAGTATATACAAAAAAAAAGCATTTCACAAATGTCATTTAATTTGCGGTATACATGCATATATATATCGATTTAATCTTGTAATATTTGACAAATAAATAATTCATTTCAAATACATTTCATATACGTACATATTTATTACAATTACATCAACAACTTCTCCACTACTTCTCTACGTAGATATTAAGTAGATATAAACAAAACAACGAACTTAATTTACTTTATCGTTTTTAATTCAATAGTTTTAATAGAAATAGAAATTATTATTACACTGAACTAGTTATAAATTCTTTTATGGTTAAATATAATTAGGTCATCGAATATTATAATAGTTATAATCTTCCATTTTTGTTTATTTTTAAATCAATCAAAGATAGACTAAATAAAGTAATTAAAAATTTAAAAAAAAAATCTCTTAATCTACAGATTGAATTTATATTACTCTACTTTTGATTCCGCGAATACCATAGAAAGTTTGAATTTATTTTCAAATTAAATTTCAAGAACATTAAAGAATATTATTACTTAATTTTTTGTTTTATTATGAAATTTCAACATAAAAATCGGGAATTTTTATTTTTTTTTACACCAAATTTCACAAAAAAAGGAAATGTGATGTTTCAAAAATTAGGTTGAATTCCTTTTTTCTATATATTCAATTAAAGCGAAAAATATATTAATTTATTAAAATATTTTCGAATGAATTTCTTCAATTATTGGTATTGATTTCATTTGTAAAAAAAATTAACAGATAAAATTTTGAGTAGTTAATAATATTTTTTTTTCTACTTCAATGCCAATTTGTTTACTAAGTGGAAATTTTGATCAAATTAAAAAAAAAAATCAAATTTGATCTATCTACTTATTTTATTTGTTTGATAATAGGATTAATGTTTATTTAACTAATTTCGAAAAGTTTTCTTTCACCAATCATTTTTAATTTGAAATTAAACATTTGTATTTCAACTGCGACACATCATGTTAACAAATCTTAACTCACTTTGGTTTTTGTAGTCTTTCAATAAAAAAAAATAAGAAAACAAATTTAAAGTAAATATTAAACTATAAAATAATATTTTTCCACAAAATTCAATATGTACTATTATATTCCGCGTGTTTCAGAGCATGCGTATCAGCTTTTTGAGAGAGGAAGGAACCGTTATTTTAAAATTAAAAAAAAAATGTTATTAACTACCCCTGCTTTCGGTAATGCTGAATTGACGATAAAATAATTAACATTTGATGCGATCGATCAACTGTCAAATCGACAAATGAATGCTTTTGACGTTGCATTTTTGATATTACCGAACATAGGTTTTTGATTTGTGAATTGTGATTTAATGAGTGTGCTTTTGGTTTTTATTTAATTTTTTGTTAAAACCAATTTTTTATAAACAATTTTTTATAAACAAATTACAAACAATTATCAAAAAAGTTACATATTTTCATATTTAAAAATCTGTAGAACCATCAAAAAAATTTTTACTACGCAATCAAAAAACAAAACAATTGACGATGCCCAACTAATCACAAAACTTTTGACTGCTTTGTATGCTCAAATTTGACTGCCATTTTACATAACAGAAAGCATGACGATCGTCAATTGTCGTACCGAAAGCGTTATGATAGTTAATTTTTTTTACAGTTGCAGCGCAGACGACAATACCGAAAGCAGGGTAAATCGAAGGTGATCTATCGATTGATGATGTTTTCAACTTCCGGGAAGAACCGGAAAAGAGGTTTTCAAGACCAAAAATCGCTGAAATTGATCGAAATCGAAATTTTTAAATGAGAAGAGATAGTTTTAGTTTTTAGTTTTTAAAATTAATTTATTTATTATACCATGTTACATATTACATACCTTAGTACATTATCATAAATTAAATAAAAAAATTTGCAAAACAGTAATGGTAAAATGATTATTGTATTTTTGTAAGGATTATTGTAGAACAGTAACTTCTTCTATGCTTTCATAATAATCACAGTTCTGCAACCCCGTCAGTGGAACAGAGAGCGGAAATAAAGTCCTTCCATCGTTTTCTATATGTGACTAATCTATGCAGACATGCACTTGCAGCCACGTTTTGTGTTGGATGTTGGCTTAGTCTTTAGTGTGTCAGTTTTCAGTAAATATCTCAAAAGTGTCAGTAGATATTCAAAAACGTTTTTCAGTTGTCAGCAAACTGATAAATTGTGAATATGTACTGACAAAAATTGATATTTTGAATGTCAGTAAGAGTCAGTTTTTCTTAAGTTAAAAAACATTGGTTGACATTGGCTTAATTTTAAAACAAGCTACAAATTTAAAATTTTAATTGTAAAATAACGTAAATTTTCTCAGTATTCAGAATGGAAATTTTTTTTGTCAGTATCACATCACAACACCAAATAAAATCTCAACTGACGTTTCTCCACGTTTTCTTTGATTTTTGCGCATGCGAATAGTACCCTGAGTATTTCGTTCGGAACATTATTTCGTTATGTTGCTCTCAGGGTTCTTCGGATTTCCGCGTCTATTTGTGTTTTATTTGCTTTATGCCACAACGTTCTATTCGAAATGGTTTGTGACAAACGAATGTTCAGGGTGGGTAGAAGAATATCTAATTACACTTTTTAAATTTTCTAGTGCACGCTGAATTCGTCACAAAATTTGTTATCGATATTTGCAACGATATAAAATATTTGTGTTTATTGTTTTTATTAAATATTATTCATTGCCATATTTTGTCATTTTAATTGAATTATATTTATTTAACTACTTAAAAAACTGTAAAAAAGTACAGAAGATTGTACTGGGCTCTCAACTATAATTTTGCAGTTTTTATGTAAGGTAAGTAACGTTTATAAACAAACTTAATTTGCAAATTTTGTTTATGAACGAAATGCTTTAGCAGTGTTAAAAGTACTGCATGCTTATGAAACTGTCTAAAATCAATTTTTTTTTTTTAATTATTGGTTGACAATAATTTTTTTTTCTGTTAAATCAAATTAATTATAATTTTATTATTTCATAACTTACCATCTGGCCAATTTTCGAATACTGTTTGTGCAATATCACCAGCGCTATCAGATGGACTAAATAAAAATTCCTTTGTTTTTCCACTAACAAGAATAAGACGAAGATTTATCTGAAATTAAAAGAAAGATGATTAAATAAATATTTATTATAGATATTAGATGTATAAAAATATATAAGTAAGCATTATAATTTTATTTCAAATATAATTTTTTTAAAAATTAAATTACAAAAATTGAGTTTTATTTCGAATTATATATTCTTACTGATATGCTTATGTTGTATAAATCAATAAAAACATACATATACTTATGAAGCTATAACTAAAAGATAAGATCGTTCTTTCATTCTCAATTACAGACTTTTAAAGTAGATATTTATGTTGCAATTTAGAGATGGTATGTGCATCAGTTTTTTATTAAACTTAAATTGAACAAAATAAATTATGAAAAACAATTATTTTTCTTGATGACGTCTTCTGTTTGTCCCCAAAACAAAAATTGTGGAAATTTTATTATTTATTGTTTATTAATGCAGTTATACGCAAGAATTACAATGGTATAAATATATTAGGTACATACTTATTTATATTTAATATTAATGTTATAAATAAATATGTAGTTCAATCGTCAACATAGCGTGATAATAAAATTTTCAATCAATCAATTACATTTAACATTGTTACATGTCCTATTCAATTAATTTTCTTCATATGTTACGCATCATGTCCATATGCATTTTGTCCGGGCAATTCTATTCTTTTGAATACCATTCTATAAACAATATTGTATGCTGTAATTGTGTTCTTTTCATTTTGCGCAATATTAAACAAATCCAACGTTTCCCATCAAAAATGGTTTGTAAGATAGTTGGTTATCCGTAATAGCTTTATTAATAAACTTATCAATTAAAATTGAAATATTTCCCAGAAGCAATTAAAAAAGTAAATAAAATAATAACAACTGACAATAGAAATGGTACTAACTATATGAGCATCTTTAGATCAATTTTCATGTCATCATGTGTTCAGTAAAATTATTGAAAACTATATAAGTAAATAATTGATTTACTTCATACTTAGATGATAATAATTTGATAAGTCTTTGTCAATATTATTTTCGTAAAAAATTAACAATAATGCAGAATTATGATGAGTTAGAGGAAAAGAAAAGAGTTTGTATTCAAATCAAAAACAAAGTTTTTGATAAGACAAACAAAAACACTTTACTAAGTCTGAGAGCATCATGGTGTAAAGGGTACTTCGTATAAATTGTTCCAAAATTATTTTATGAACAAAATGCAGTTCGCATAAGCATATTATCTAAGGAGTTAAACGGATTATATGAATTTCAGGGTGATATAAAGTAGCTCACTGGGCGGTCCCAGTGATCCTACTATAGTAGCAGCATAATAAAATTTCCACTTTATGATGGTGAAATATCTATTTGCTGCGATAATGTTATCATTGTTTATTCAGAGAAAAATTATTATTATTTATTTTATCTCAATGACAAAGGGTACTGGACCAGGTCGAAAACCCAGAAAGCATTTTTTTGCCTTATTCGGGAATCCAAACTGGGACTTTTCGGTTGAAAGACAGGCGCTCTACATACTGCGCCACCCAGCGTATATATGTTAGTTAAAGTACAACCAAATGAGATAATGATAATATATATTGTAGCCTTATCTTTTCTAATTTATACTTAGTTTTATTTCTTTATTTTACAATTTTACAACACTTAAGTACTTATATAGCAGTCTCACTGTCAAATACAGAATGATTTACATCTTTTTCTTAATATATACAGTGTTTTACATGTCTCACAAGGTACCATATATTTGGCACTATCTATTACTACAGTGTTTTCACTCACTCTAATTACTTACAACAGATATACAAATATATATATATATGTTATATATATATATATATATATATATATATATATATATATATATATATATATATGTATAACAAATACAATAGAATGAAATTTGACCAGGTAAGCTATTACAAATATACCTAAATCTAATAATAGATCGCAACCTCAATTAGAATATGGATATAGGAATTATAAAAAAAGATCTGTCAAAGTATTTCTGGAAAATTTAGAAGAATTCATTAACATGTTTAATGCAAAACAAAAACTTTAAGCTATCATAGCTTATTTAACGGTTTTATGAATTTAGATAGTTTGAAGCAATGCATGTAACAACAAAATAAGTCTTCAAAGAATTCAAAATAAACAGAAGTCTGAAATAGTATACTTATAATCTTCAATTCAATATTAACCCTCAACTATAAAATACACCAGCACAACACCAGATCATATCATGTCCATAATTCTACCCAATCCATGTAAAACAGAACTGTTTCAACCGGAACAAACTCTATATGTAAAATAAATAAATAAATAAAAAAAATTCATCTGAAGATGTTTACAGCTAAAATAAATACTTGGTTTTAATAAAAAAACACAATTAGAAGATTGAAAGATGGTAATATTTTATATCTTGCTACTTAAAACGATTATAGTACTTGCTAAGATTATAACAGACAGCAAATTACAGATTATTTAAGAAGAGATGTACCTGGCATAGTAAAAATGAAAATAGTGAAATAATGATGAAGAAAAGCTTCAAATATTTGAAAATGAGAACAATAGTTATTGGCTGAAATTTATCGAAAAAACTGACCATCTTGGAACAATTTTCGACTAAAGGACAAAAATTTCCTGATGTTAAAACATTAGCAAAAATATTACATTGTAATGTTGATAAAGTTCACAAAACGCTAAAAAGGCACATGACATACGTGAAGGAGTAGGAATACTAGATTATATTTACTTCATTCATCATTTACAATAGTAGATTTGGATGCAATCTTATATTTTTGGGTATGTGAATGTTCATTCAAAAACTACCCCTGTAACGAAAAACTCTATTAAAGAGCCATATGCTATCGATAGCAAAATTATTGGGTATTGAAATGTTCAAAGCATCAGATTGTTGGTTAATAATATGTAAATTTTATATCGTGGTTGAATTGAAAATTTTAGAAATGTCAGTTGCATACGGCAAATTATTCTTAAAAATGAAAATCAGGAAAAACCTAAAATTTAGTGGAACATTTAATATTTAACTAGGTGATCCCGTATATGGATATTTATTAATTGGTGTCATATTTTATATTAATTAAATAACAAAAATTTATTCAAACTGACACATGTAAATGTTCATTCGAATATTAAACTCGATTTTCCTGAAAATTCAATAAATATAATTCTAATTTATTGAACAATTTCTTTTCATTTGTCAAAATTAATTTTTTTTTTGTTTATTATAATCATTCTAACTAGCATCTATATTTATGTAGGTGTATACGAGTATATAGTATATGCAAAAATCAATTAAAAACTTCTCTGAAAATTTTACGCTCGAATGCACAAATTCACAAATTAAATACGAATACTATTGTAAATTATATTAGCATCACATTCATACATACACACAAACATAATATGTATTTATCAAAATGATAAAAATCAAGTAAATAAGTTAACAAAGTAATTGACATTAATGGACATAAGTCGAGATGATTTTTTATATGTACACACTTTGTTTTTGTTTGTTTATTTCATTTCTTCTATATGGGTGTAAATTGACTCAAAGTAACAACTTTTGAAACACAGACACTTTTAAGGTTAAAAGTTGAATTGCTAAATTGGGTAATTTACGTTATAATTGTTGAGTGTTTTGTTGCTAATTTTCACATTGTTTTTTTTTTCTATTTATAAATTATCTGTTGGTAGATGGTTGGTTATAAAATAATAAATAATATTAAGCTTTTTTATTTTAAAAATTAAATTTTTAATTTAATAATTTTATTTGTGACAATTTCATAATAAAATTTTTATTTGTAAATAAGTATATAGAACAAATACAAATCAATATTTTAAGTCTGGCTTAAAGTTAAGAATTTCGTTGGAAGAGAGAGTTATTCTAAAACATTTGAGTTTTTTATTGAAATTAATTTTTTAATTTTTCGATAAATCTAACAAGTACCTAACAGATCTTATTGTCCTAATTATATGCACTTGAAACAATTGTCGCATTGTGTTGCATCAAATTTACTTCCTGGTGATGCCTTAGAATTTAGATCATAAGAATAAGCAAATCAAATCAAATGTTAGGAAATGGCACAATAAGTTTCATACCCTCTTAGCAACAAACAAATTTTTGTGGGAAGGTATTCACGAAAAAGAGAATATTCAACAAAAAAAAAATTTTGTTGAGCAATCATTTAACACAAATGCATATGTAATACCAATTTAAAATGTTGAGTAGAGTTAGGAAAATTTTATGTATTCGCTGTCATTGATAATAAGTGAAGTGGAAACGTAAAGTGATGGCCTGAAAGATCATCATGATGATTCGTCGAAACAGGCTAATAAGCGCATTTTTGGTCTCAATAAGAATTTGTTGATATTGTTACTTACTGTATTTTTATTTGGAACAGTCGAGAAGTTCAGTATTAATTTATTTCAGTGTTGTAAAAAAAGAAAAGAGATTTCATTTGTATTTTTATTAATACTTAAGTATTATTTTATTTTTATTGCTTTAATGTATTTGTATAAAATGTTAAATTTTATATATTTTAAGAGTTTATATACTAGATTATTTACACCTTTAATATTTGGAATAAAATTAATTTGTAAAGGGAAAAATGGCAAGTGAAATAATTATGCTAATATACAACCTAATTTAAACCTAACTTAACGCTTAACAAACGTCTATTTATAAATATATTATTTCATAAAAAATTAAAAAAATAAATATTATACCTTGGCTTAGATAAGTTATTATAATCAAATTAGAGAAGAGAAACTGCTATAAAACAACTGAAAGGTATTAAAACCAAATTAAAAGACGCATACAAATTTAGAAATACAATAACAGTAAAAACTCTTTCATTCGAATTCTTAAGCAACTTGCAAAATTTGTTCGAATTACAGAAATTTCGAATTCTGGAAATTTAACCAATAAGACTTAAGTTAAATTTAGTAAAATAAGATATATGCAGATAAAAATACACCAATACATATATACCGGGTGTTCCAGACCATACGTAACAGCTTTTTAAGAGGGAAAGGACCCGTTATTTTAAAATTAAATAAAAATTTTATTAACTAAATCGAGGGTGCTCTATCGATTGGTGATATTTTCAACCTCCGAGAAGGAAAGGAAATCGGTTTTTAAGCCTAAAAATCGCCAAAATTGATGGAGTGAAGGTGTATTTTTTTATGCAAATTCCGATTCTACGTCAAGAAATAATTTCTGGAAATTTAATCATTTAAGTCTTTATTGGATACACAAAAAAAAAAATCTACTTTTACCAGAGTTAGGAAAAATGTTTGCTTTGAGTAACCGATGTCAGATATAAAAAAAACAAGGAAATATCTCCATTGGTGATTTTGTCTTTGAGATATTTTCACAGAGCTTTTGGAATGAAAATTTCGTATCCAACCCAATTATTATTTGTCATATTTTTTTTAAATTTTCTGATATATATAAAACTTATCATCAAATGATGTTACTATCCGATTAATGAAATCCGAAAAACAAAAATTAAGTAAAGGAAAGATTTTACTCAAAACTCGCTAAAAATTTTACAATCACTTAGAAGATACATTTTGAAGTCTATACCAGACCTTTTTCTTATAGGCATAATAAAGAAAAGAACATTTTTTTTGTTAAAACACCCATGGTAGCATATTCAATATTCGGGAGTATACTGCTTAAATAATCCTACTTTCGTAAGAACGTCTTGGTAAAGTAGAATTGCGCGGTAGATGCCTAGATGTCATAACTAATAAAAATTATGAATAATCCCTTTTACCAACATTATCGAATGTTTTACGATTACAGTCAACTAAAATTACCACTTTGATTTTACTAATTTCAAGTTCCACATTAAATTGTAAGTTGAATAGATAAAATCTTTCAGCATTTAGCAAAATTTTGTTTTATTTAATTTCATAATTATTTTGTATCTTGATTTACTTGAAATTGAAATGTAATAAAGGTTGAAATGATGATTTAAAATAATTAACACTTAAAATTAAGTTACCTAAGTTAATGGTATAGTTATAATAAATATGTTGGAATTTGTTTTTTCAAATTATCGATATTTAATTAGAACCTTCGTTTATACATGTAAACCATTTACATTTAACCTTGAATTTGTAAATTCAATGTCTAATGCATGTCTACAAGTAATATAATTAGGTAAATAAAAACTTTGAAATCATCAGTTTTTTGTTTTGTTTTTGTAATTATGTAAAAATAAACAAAAACCCCTTAACAAGCTTAAAATGGATAAAATTGTATTGACCATACATTTTATTAAGTTAGAACCACCTTATATAAAGTGTTTTTGTATTATATATATATACATAGTATAAATTTTAATCAAAATAAATTAAATTAAGTTATTTTAATCAAAAAAATTTATATAAATTATTTTTTGTGTTTTTTTTTTTGTAGATTTAGGAACCTAAGTAGATTTGCAAATAATTAATTCTGACATTTTTTGTGATTTAGAGGAATTATTTCTTATTCAATGCTCCTCTCTATAGAATCAAAAAAGTTTGAAAAAAAAAAATCGATTTCACAATTACAGGAGTTTTAAATTTATGCACACTACTCTATACAGACAGGGTTAAAGTATACTTTGTTTTCGCGCGGCTGCGTTGGGATAGAACCTTTACTACACGCACCACTTGTGTTGAGTAAAGGAAGAAGAAAAGTTTATTAAAAATTAAAAGGAAGTAAAAAACGTTTAATGTTTGTCTTGAATTTTTGAATATTATAACTTGATATGTAATTTCACATTCGTGAAGCTCGAGCTTTGAATGAATTTCTAAAGTCAGTTTTCTGCCATCTGCTATAGAGATAGTCATTTCCCGCTTTTCTTGTTTCACGTTGGATGGATGAATTGTTAGAAGAGGAGGGACATTCATTTCTGAAAATTTGTTAACCCCTACGAAGTATATATAAACAGGGAAAGTACTCCTATACAGTACTATGATGCCCAAGAGAAGCTAGGGATGAAATTACATTTTAGAGGCAATATTTTGTGATTTTAAATGCGATCAAAGTTTCAAAGAAAAGCGAAGCGCCATCCCGAATGTATCAATTACATTCGTACTTTGGTCGTATTAATGTTTTGTAGGTATTAAAATGATACAAGGGTGAGAAAAGAGCTTCACATTGACCTTAAAGCTCAGATATATGGCCACTCATATAAAAAATGTAGTCATTCGAAGTAATTTTTTGATTCGGGTGCATAACTAAGATGTTTAAACTATCCGAGTTTTGTTATATAATATATAATTTGTTATATAATAGTTTGTTAATAAATTTTTTTTGGTCTCAATCAGCAATTTTGGTGAATTTATGATTAACTAGGTTCACAATTATTTATTTTCTATTGCTAATTTCGGTATTTGTAATGTAGCTTGCTGTTATACTATTACTTACTACAAAGCTATATATTGAATTGAAGGTTGTTTAAAGTAAGTGAGTAAAGAAAATTAAAAACAGAGTGGGCAAAAGAACGGATCCACAATTAAAGTAAATAATTTAAAAAAGTTGTTTATTATTTCATAAATTTAATTTTTGTGTCTGTGACTGTGTCACCTTTTAATATTCAAAAAACTTTCTTATATCTGCAGAACTGCTATTGTTGAAACATATTTCTTTATTAAAAGATTATTTTTCTTCAAGCCCAGACGGAATTCCACAATTCTTCATCCCATCTCTGTTCAGTTTAATTTATGGCTTCAATCGGGCATTTTCCATTGTTTATGGGAAAAGTCTTTCATTATTCTAGTTCATCAAAAATATTCCAGAAATCAATGCAATAGGTACATCGCCAAGCTCTAGTGTATTTCTAAACTGTTTGATCAAATAATATATGACTTCTTATATGATGATTGTAAACGTTTTATTTATGCTGAAACCGTGTTCCAAAGAGGTAGATCAACAACTACTAATATAGTTGAATTTGTGTCCAAGACAATTACCTAAATGGTTAATTTAATCGGTTACACGAGTATGTGTAGATTCGAAACAATATTTTAAGTACTCCGTAAAGTAAATTCTAATTCTAGTTCTTTTGATCGACAACTAACTGTTGTAAATGTAAGAAAACGATTACGTTTTAATGTACGTATAATTGAGGCTAACTAAACACTGTTGTTCTTTTTAGCTTTGATACTTCCTAGTACGGCCTAATTTTTTAAAGTATTTGTAATTAATTATTGACATAGGTATTAACTTATGAGTTTTAATTTTCTACTAACAGCATGTAACTATCTAGTTTGGCTGATTTTTAGATTTGTTTAATCATTTGATATATTGCACAAGCTTTCGACTAGTAATAAATGTCTGATGTGCTTGTTCTAAGCGTTAATCTGACAGTATTAAAAATAAATTCATAAAATTTATTTTAAAATAGCTGATGTTGACTAGTATTCAATATTCAGAGCTCAACATTTGCAAATGATGTCTTTTAAACATACTTACAAGAATTAGTTATATATCTGTTTCAACTCTATTCAATACAACTTTTAATTAACTTAAATTAAAAAAATTTTGTATTTATTTAAATTTTTATAACATAAAAAATAATTATTTAAGATTTTAGATGTAAATTTAACAATATGCATAATTGCTAAATTGCTATATTTGTACTCAAGTTTTGCTTTAATATTGTAAGCCTTGTTTTGATTAAAAAAATATATATAAATAAGGAAATTCAAAATTCTAAAGAAATTTCTCAGAAAAATAAGAAGAAATGAGATAATTTTAAAATTATTATTTTCTTTTATTAATGTTAAAAAAAGTTTAATCTTGTGTGTAAATGCAATACGAAAAACCGGAAATTGAAAAGTGTACAACTAAACATATGCTAAATATTTATGAAATACTGTTTTTATAAGAATATAAATATATAATATTACTTATACACATACGTAATTTATTATGTATTTTAATAAATCTTAAAAATTCATTCTATAATTTTAATTGCATCAGAGCAAAAAAAGTTCCAAATTCAATTATTGAAATAATGTAAACCGACTTAATTAAAAAAAAAAAAATTAAATAAAAACTAGAGTAGGTATAATAATTTTTTGTCGGTAATTTTATCATAATAAACAGTAAATAAAATGCTTTAATATTGCGTAATTTTCGAATCTATAATGAGTAATGAATAATATACAAAATATTATTGGAGCTGTTGAAAAATAAATATACTAAAAAAAAAATAAAAATAATAATCAATAAATCGTTATTATAAAACTTTTCAAGGAAAATTTTTCAATTTAAACATACTCGTACGTATTAACCTGTGACATTATTTTTATTTATTAGTTATGTGATAATAATTTCTTAAAATGAGGAAACAAATTGAATGAAGGTGCATTGTTTATAATTTATATAAAAAAAAATATATATATATATAATACATATTACCAATTAGTTATATATAGTTATGATTATTTATTTAAATGTGGAAACTATTTTGGAGAAAAAAAAAACAAATTTATTTAAATATGAATTTTTATTGTGTTATAATTGAATATAAAAAAATATGGAATCGATTTAAAACAATTTTCATAACACATATTAAATTTAGGCATAGCCTGTATAAATAGGACGAGGATAAAACTTTCGTACACCTTTTCTGTTCTACGAGGGCAGTCCGAAAAGTTTCCTGTAACGACATTTTTTGCCAATATTATAAACTTTATGATTGCCATTTATAAGAACAATCTTTTATGTTGTCTGTCTTAAATTTTTAAATTGCTCTGTCAAATAGTTTATTGTGGAATCAGTTAACTTTTTTTTCTTTTTTTCAGATAATGGATAAATTTCAAATTCGTGCTGCTATTCATTATTTTTTTTTTTTTTAATTTACCAGCAAGCGATATCGAAAAAAGATAAGTACTTTTAGTACTTCATCACCATCATATGAAACTATTCGTTTTTGGTTCCAATATATTATAGCATAGGCAAAGTAAACCATAACTTATAAAAGAATTGGAGAAATTTCAACATAAAAACTCCAAATAATGAAAACATTGTGAACAGGAAACAAGTCAAGTACTTGAGAATTTTGCTTAAGTTACAACCTGAATTTCACTAATCAAGTTGATAACGCAATCTCGATAACGCAATTTCGACGCATAAGCTCTAATGGCAACGAAAGGGTTGTGTTACAATAAAACAATCCAGCCCAGAGTAAAATGGATAGCCTATCAAACGCTTATAAGGTCAGTGCTGGCATATGGATCATTCATTTTGTATAAGTGCTAGTAATATGAAAAAAATTAGGAAAATGGAACAGAAATGCATTAGAGTTTGTCTGGGGAAAAATACAACACCGCAATCAGACTTTAAAAAATTTTATTCCAACAAGTTTATATATAAAATAGCTAATATTCGATAATTTTTTTATCAATCTGATTCGTCGGCATTTCGATAGATCAATGAGAAATACAGCAAATGGCTTAATCTCATATGTATATTATCGTAATGATGAATACATAAAGATTAGCCTACAGAAAGGTTTTATGTCTCCAGAGTCCTTTTATTATCTAGATAAGAATGGTTATATATACAAAACCAAAACTATGTCCCAATATTATTTCATTTTATGTAATAGACGGGCTACATATAAAATTATCGATTTTGATCCTCAAAATTTAACTCAGGATCAATTAAAATTTGATATATTCATCCCGGATAGGGACAAAAGATATAAAGTTGATTAGTGGTGGTTGGAGGAAGTTCCATTAAATAGATTAGTATAGTTTAACTATAAAAAGTAGTCTTAAGTTTAGGTTATGATAAGCTACGGTTTATTTAGTTTATAACGTTTTTTTTTTTGAGAATTATTTTAGGTTTTAGTAAAATTTTACCAAAAATAAATAGTTAGTAACGTTCAAAAATACATATGTTAGTTGTAACTTGGAATAGAGTAAGTATAAGAAATTTTTAAAAATACAAATAAGAATGAAAATTAATGAATAATTTGTTGAAAATTAAGTTAGTTAAAGAAGAAAATAGCCACCGTTTTTGTGATTAAATTTTTTTTTTCTGTGTAATATTTGATGTTAGAAAATAAATAAAAAAAAAAATAAAAATAAAAAAAAACCATTCGTTTTTGGGTAGCTGAATTTAAACCCGGTTGTATAAGTGTAAATGATGAACAAAGAAGTGGAAGACCAAAAACAACTACATCCATCGAAACTATAAGAAAACTACATGATGTAGTAACAAACGATCGCCGAGTAAAACTTAATGATCTGACAAACATATTAAAAATATCAAAAGATAACGTTGAACGCATTTTACATGATGAACTCCTTATAAAAAAGCGATAAGTAAAATGAATGCCGCGTTTATTAAATATGCCATAAAAAATAATTCGTTGAACACGTTGTAAGGAGCTTTTGGCAATATATCAGCGTAATCCAAATTAATTCTTACGTCGATTTATAACTGTTGGTGAGACTTAGGTCCATTATTATATACCAGAAACAAAAAATCAGTCCAAAAATGAATAGAACCTGATGGAAGTGCGCCAAAGAAAGCAAAGCAGAACAATCAACAAAAAAGATTATAGCAATTGTTTTTTTTGGGATGCACAAGGTATAATATTCATCGATTATCTTGAAAAAAGAAAATAAATAAACCACTACATATTATTGTGCATTATTGGATATATCGAATAACGAAATAAAAAAAATGACTACATTTAGCACATCAGACCATCACACACACACATTTGACAACAGTAAAATTGAATGAATTACGATACGAAATTGGTCCACATCCACTATATACAGTCCAGATTTAGTCCCAAGGGACTTTTTGTTTCCGAATTTAAAAAAATTGCTTGCTGCAAAGAGATTCACATCAAATGAAATGGCGATCGCTGAAACTGAAGCATATTTCAAAAGTCTTGAAAAATTGTATTTTTTAGACGAGATTAAAAAGCTTGAAAAATGTTCGCTAAAGTGTATTGAGTTGGAAGGAGACTATGTTGAAAAATAAAAAAAAGCTATTTCTTTAATATGAATACAGGAAACTTTTATAAAAGGGTATTCTTTTTCATGACCTTATTAAATACTTAAAAACTAACTTAGATACTTAAAAACTAACGTTCAATAAAAATTTTAATTTCATTTAATTATTTCAACTGGACATAAATGTTAAAGCTTAGGTTTCAAAAAATAGATGAAATTGATTTAGTGAGTAGGTGTATGTGGTTATATCACGATGAACCTCTAGGGTCTGAGTGCTTCGGTGCACATTGACAGTCACTACTATTACTTTTATATGTTTTTAAAAAATTTAACTCAAATTTAAAATTTAACGGTAACTAATCAAAATTAACTACACCTTACAATTATTGAAATATTCTTAATAAAATGTCGTCTCTGCAATCTTATCTACTGAAATATGCAAATTTTAAATTTTATTCTTATCTCGTACAATAATATTGTTTATGAATCATATATGAACTGTTCAGAATTCAAAATTGACTATTGCAAATAAACGTAGAGTTTTTTTTTAAAAACATTGTTGTCTGATTTCTTGAATCACTTTTTTGTGCAAATTACTTTTTTTGAAAAGATAATAATAATTGTTTTTATTTTTCTGTACACGTACTGATTTATTATACTATCATACTATGTATTATTATTATTAAGTATTATTTAAAATTTATTTATTTTTAAAATTATTTTACTAACTTAACTTCTATAATCAACCACAAAATTGTATGCATTTTATTTTTTTTTTTGCTCATTATACTGTTTACGAATGTTTGAGCAGCCGACTGAGAATTTGTATTTGCTTATCCTGGACAATTGAAATTCTAAACAAATACAGATTACAAAAAAAAAAAATGAGCTGAGAAATAAAATATTTCGACAATTAAAAAGAAAAAAACCCATGTTTCCTGTTATTTTACTAAATTATTTTTTTTATTGTTACAAATACCGATAATATTTTGATAAATTTTTTTTTAGTTCCAATTAATTTTTAAAGAACCATTTGCCTTATCTTTCTATCATTAACCAATGCAACTCTCTTTTTATTGTAAAACATACTACATTTCGAGCAGTTACTTTATTCTATCTTGTGTTCTGCTTCCCTTATATGAAAAGGTGTCAATCTCGATGCTTTCTATGCTTGATCTATCCATTCCATACACGTTTAGCTGACATTTCCGATTACATCTATACATTTAATTATACTTTATGATTGTTAGACGATCACTAGATTATACAGAAATTTTGTTTTCGATTTTCTTCGTCTCCTTAAACGGATTTAAGTTACAGAAACTGATTTTTTTCTGACTGAAAATTTGTTAATAAAAATAATGGCGATTAATTCGAAACGAATTCAATTGATATTGACATTCCAATCTACAATATAAAAAATTAAAATATTTTCATATAGTTGGAACCTTAATTTATTTTTCTTTTTTTTTTTATAATAAATTTTTTGATGTAACTAATTCAAGGATTTTAAATCAGAGAATTCATCATAGTAAATTGAAATCTTAAAATGCATCAAGGTAAATTTTTATAATAAAATAATTAAGGTAATATGGATAATATCAAAATGACCGATAATCCATAAAAATTATAGTTCTTTTTATAAAAATGTTATATAAATTATAATTCTATAATAAAAAAAAAAGACAAATTAATTGCTCATAAATTTTTGCGTCGGAGCCAGAGGTCGACAAAATTTTTTTTTTTTTTTTTTTTATCTTATAACTTTAAATACTTTTCATCACGTATTAAGATTCAAAATAAAAAATCAAGATAATATAATAAATTATTTATTAATTTAATATGTATAATAATAGGTATATACACATATATATATATATGTGAACCGCCCACTTTAAAAACTGTTCAATTACACTTAAAGAAATTTTGAGAAACATGTCAAAAAAAAACAAAACTTAAAATTGAGTTTTTCTAGTAATTTTTTAATAATTTCAAATTCGTTGTTAAAAGTAGTTAAAGACAACAATAACATAATATATCTACATATGTAGTTAAATACACTTAAAAAATAGTATGTAGATGTTTCTGAAGGTTTCTAAATTTTGATTTTCGATGGTCTTTTATTAAAATTTAAACTTTACACTAAAATATTTTAGGTCAGTTTTTATTAAAAATAATTTTCAGTGAAAATTGATATTTTTCAAAGATAATATTATGAAATACAAGTAACAGATATGAGAGACCAAAAAATAATTTCGTCGAAAATATACATTTACTATCTTATCGGAAATTTTCTTATTATGCTTACAAAATATTTATATCCGGTTTAAAGTAAAGAAATACATAATATTTTCTTAGGCTGCAATGTCTAAAAGCAAACCTTGTCAAATATAACCCAAATCATAAAAAAATTCTGGGTTTTAAAATATGAAAAATTGCTTTGAAATTCTATTTATTAAAATATTTGGTACAAAAATATAATAAAATCCCAAAGCGATATGGTTTAAGTAGTGGTTATGTTATCCAACTACTAGTCAAAAGGTCTTATGTTTATATCCCGTTCAGGGCCAGGGCAATGTTTTTTCATTCTTTGAAATTTAGAATACAATTTGATTATCACTTAAAATAAACGTGAACTGGTGTTATTATGAAGGCGAAGCTATTCTATAATAGCTGTGGTGTTCCAAATTTGAATTAGTTGATTTATTGAAAATTGAAAAAAACTACTTATTCTATGTGATTGCATATGCACTGTCTGTACGTAAAGGCAGTTAGTGTGTTCATCCCATAGCTTTGGAATTATATAAAAACAAGCTAATTATACTCTTTTCATAGAACCAAATGGATGGTTAAAGTTTACAAATAATAGATGTTTAATGTTCTTACATTAGGTATCACAGTTTGACACTATAATTAATTTTCTTTCAACATTTTATATTGTTCGAAAAATTTCTAAAATCACTGTATCTGTATCACATTAGAATGTTTCTTTTATTTTTTATCTTATAAACAATGAACATTGTATTTTAAATATGTAAGTAAGTTTCAAAATTCCCTATAGAGTACCTACTTAATAAAATATTATAAATGTTCACATTCTGAGTAAACTCTACGCACGTATTAGGGTGCGTTTTTCTTGCTTTTTTTTTTAACTAATTGTTTATATATGTACTCGTAAATGTTTATAGTTAGTTTAAATAGTTTATACATAGATGTCAGAACTTGTTTTTTAACCTAGATTTATGCACGATTGATTATTTTTTTAATGTACTTATGTTAATTAGTATATTCCATATATTTATGTAACAACAAGAAAAGGATTTTTTTTAAATAAGTAGATGTCGACTTTTGTTGATTTCAAATTTGTTGAGGAGTCAGTCCTTTTGTTTAATTCTATAATTATTTCTAAATTTAATACTCAAATAGGTAAGTTAATATCAATATCGATTTTATAGATTATTTAAAATTCAATCCAAATCATTTCTTTTTTTTCGTTTAGAGTATATAGCTTTAGAACAGCTTAGATATTGTAGTTCTGAGACTGCTTGTTTTACAAAGTAATGATTAATTGGTTTTTTAAAAAAAATTAAAGACTCTTGTTAGTTTCACAAAATTATTTTATTGCGACACGTGTTTCGAACTTTCGGTCATAATCATGGATCATAAATGGAAGGCGAAGCTACTCTATAATAACTGTGGTGTTTCATATTTGAATTAGTTGATTTATTTTCAATAAAAAGAAATTAAAAGAAAAAAAAAATATTCTATGGGATTGTATGTGCACTGTCTTTGTGTAAAAGCAGTTAGGTCCATTTATGATCCATGATTATGACCGAAAGGTCGAAACACTTGTCGGAATAAAATAATTTTGTAAAATTAACAAGTCTTTAATTTCACCAAGAGTGTACAAGTGAGAGCATAAAAGCTAGATTAATTGGTATTCGCTCACTCTTCAATTCGAGAAAGTTTGATAAAAAAAAGTCGTAACTATTCAATTTTATTATGAATTTATTTTTATCCATTATTTTTATTTATACTTCGTACTATATTTTACTTCTTTTATAGATTTATCTTAGACAACAACCGCATACGTAATACGGTAATATATTATTAAACAAAAAAATAATAATTCTAATTAAATTTGACAAATGTATTTAGTTTTGAAAAAATATTTATATTCGCTACGTTTCCTTTTAAATATCTATTATTTAAAAAAACTTCATAATAAAATTAGATTTGTACCGTGTTTTTTTCAATTTACAGATAAAATATATCAGTTACTAATTCAGATCATAATATGATAAAAATTTTATTTGTACGATTTTGACTTTAGTATTACACAAATCAATTTAAAGAATTTTTGTTTGTTTTGTCCTCTTTTAAATGCCAACTATTATGTATTTGTATTTGATGCGTATTTGATTTTACACTTATCTTTTTTGAGACTTCAGAAGTTATATAAACTAATAAAAACATTTTGGAACAGAAACAAAATAAATAAGTTATAATTTTGTTGTTATGCATTTATGTTTCGTTAAAAATTGCGTCCTTCTTTAACCCACTTTTTTAAATGGAGTATTTTTTGTATGTCAAATAATTTGTGAATCATAACACTTCATTTTTAACTTCAATTTTATCATCAATATTGAAATGAAATAAATTAAAATAATTAAAAAATTTCAAATCACAAAATGTCCCTATAGAAAAAAATATCTTCATATATAGTTACTTCTATAACATAATTGAAGAGCACATCAAAATATGTCAAAATTTTTTACAAAATGAAATAAGAATGTCATCTGATATAAAAAATATAATAATTATATAATTGATATTACCATCAACCAATCATCAATTATTATGTATAAAATAATCTGTGACAAGGACAAATTAAATAATTCATTGTAAAAATGAATTTTGTTATTATTTATTCTGCAAAATGCGAGTATAGAACATTGCAGTCCTTTAAGCCCCGATTTTTTTTTTATTTTATTAAAAATTTGCATATCACAGTTAGACACTTTAGAAAAATTGAGAAACCTTGACACACATATTTATATTGAGAAAATCTTATGTAACCTAATTTCTTAATATTACAAATTCTTAGTCTAATAGCATCACAGTCCTTGTAACCTAACGGCTAAATAATTTTCTGCATTAAGAAATTATAAATGCCTGCGTGTCATTATTTTTATTTTTGGTTTTTTTTTCTTTTAATTGAGAGTTACACAATTTACGAGTGCCTAAGTACAGAAAAGGAAATTATTTCATTGTTATTCATTTTATGGAAAAAGGAAGTACTGGAATAGAATTTATATGTACACTACATGGATTGAGAATAATACAGGTATAATTTACGCTATTATCAGCGGTATTAAAAAAAAAAGAAAAAAAATTAAGATTAATTACATTAGAGTAAAAAATATGAAGATGATATTAACTAATTTAACAATTGTAGAATATTTTTGTTAGGCGCTTAAAATAAAACGATGGAAAAATCTCTGTACTTGAATAAATTAGAATTTATACTTTTATTTTCAATCCAATTAATTTATTGTGACTAATTTTATTATTTATATTGTATTATTTATTATTGACTTAATTTGTCGTCTCATTTGTATTAAGCCATTAAACTAATTATTTGTTTTTTTTATTTATATTTAAATATTTTTTATTCTCGAATCAAAAAAATAAATAAAACATCATATTTTAAAATATTAACTGTTTGTAGAGATACAATACGCATATTAAAAACAATTACTTATCATTACAATTAGAAATAATTATGAATTAACAAAAATATCTAAACTCCAGCTCATTTTTGCAAAACAATATTATTTTTTTTTTATTATATTTAAATGATAATAATAATTTGTTTGATCATTAAAAAAGTAAATATGAATTAAAATTGTTTTAGAAAATTATCAAAAATTATTTTTGTATTATTAATAACTGATATGATTTTGAGTTGAAAAGTGATTTTATGTTCAAAATGTATAGGGAATGAATTGACGAATAATTGACACAAATAAAAATTCTCTATGTATTATGTATACCAGAATATAGTTATTAATTTGTTGATAAAATAAGTTTATTAATACAAGGACTCAATAAATTTTAAAATATGATGATGGACTATACCTCAGGTATAACAGATAAAAATCAGGCGAAACCCTGTTGTAAATTTCAATGGGGATAATTTTAAAAAAGGTGCATGGCTTAGCTAAAAATAAACTTATGTAAACATTTTTTTAAGCCAATGTTTTACAAGTATTTACTAATTGCTATTCCTTTTCAAACTATTGTATATGATACATGCGAGAACTAATGATATTGAATGTATGACAAATAATAATTATCAGTATATTCATCCTTCAATAGAGATTTCATTGAAATATATCTGTGCCCACAAATCATAACAGCTTATGTCAACATAAAACAAAATCAAGATAAAATGATCACCATATTCAGAATTTTAGAAAGTATTTCCTGTCAAAATTTGGTTTGATTCTGACAACTAAAAGTCACATTTTACTTATGTCAATATGATCTAGAAATGCTTTTAACATAAAATATTTTAAATAATATGCCTACAATTCATTATCATGATGTCCAATGTCCTGAAAACCGATCCGCGGGCATATGACGGACAATTAGCTATGATTCCTAAAATCAACCATATAATAATATAAAAATTATAAATTGATAAGCGTTTTTTAAAAATTTGGAAAATCATTTTCGAATGTATATTGAGTGTTTAGAAGACTTAAGTAATTTTTACAAAATTTTATTTATTCATATCTTAAAATATACAAAATAAAGTTTTTGAATTTCAAATGTTTATAAAGCGATTTTAAGCGGTTATGATTTGTTGCCACAGGTACAATTGCTGTAATGATTTCAATCAAATAGTTATATTATAACAAACGATATCGATAAACAATTCAATAACATTTTTTTTTCACTCCCTCTCATTTTTGGTTTCTCAGAAATAGAAATTTTATAAAAAGAGATTTATAAGTGTATTGGACATAGGTTAATTCAAATGTGTAGTTTAAAAATTTCTCAAACTCATACTTCGAAATGATAAGTTTTTGCGTGTTCAAAAAAGTTCAAAAGTTATATGGGGCAATCCCGAAATTTTTGTTATCCAAAAATTCAGTTTGTATTATTCAGCAATTTAAAAAAAAATTAATTTTAATTTAATATAATTGATAAGATGAAATTCTATTTGATCAGTATTCATAGAAAAAATAGTTCTTTCTTAAACGGTTCATTTGATTTGATTTGGTTCCGACATTCTTATTTATTATCACTTTTAAGTGTTAAAAGAGAAATTAACGATAATGGCAAATTTTATACAAATTGTTAAAAATATAAAGTTGTCTTATTTTTATAATTAAGAATAAAATAAAAGAGTTAAGAATGAAATAAATTAAAGTCGGACGGAAATATGTATTTATACGTATATAAATATATATTATATAATATGTAATATAATTAATTACACATATATATATATATATATATATATCTATATGAAATTTTAAAAACTGAACGCATCGCATGAATGAATGAATAAATTACAAATTATTGTGCGACACTTCTCTATAAAAATTGAAAACATTGCACAATCTTACGATGACTCACTTTGATTATTTTTTTTTTTACTATTTTACATTTTAAATTTTTTTTTCTGTTTTAGGTAGTCAATGAGATTTATTTTATGTTGAGTTAAAATATTTTTTTTAAATGTGAGTGAAGGCTGGTTAAAAAAATTATAAATATACCAAATTCATACATATTATTATATGTATATATACATATGTACAATCATTTATAATAATGATGCTAATGTTGATGATGTTGATTATAATAATGACGATGGTGCTGATGAATGAATAAAATTTAAGTGTTTGATGATGAGTTTTGTAGCAGACGACGGAAGTGTGACGTATTGTAATTTTTACTTCTTGTAATCAGAATTAATTAAAGAATATTACATATGTGTATATATATATATAATATATGCATATATAAATTTATATTTTTTATATTCTTGTTTTTATTCCAATTTTGTTTCCATTTTAAATTTTTATTTATATTTCTCATATGAAATGACAAATAAACAATAATATATTATATTAAGTATATATATATATGTGTATATATTTACTTTTTATTTTACTTATTTTTTTTTTAAGTTTGAACCGCAGTTGTAATCAAACTTACTTAGCTGATATGATATGGGCGCAAACAAATTTTTTTTTTGATTTCACTTTCGTTTTAATATCAGTCAGTTGTTGTTAATGCATTTATTTGCATTTTATTGTTGTCTTGTTTTTTAATATTTTTGTTTATTGTTGTTTTTTTTTATTATTCGAAAATACCTTTTTCTTTTGTTTAATTTTTAGTACATTGGTCTTATGTGGGTGTTCATTTAGATGCTATTCAATGAAATAAAAAAAAAACGAATAATTTTTATTGAAATTATTTAATTTAAAAAGGTTAAATTAAATATTAGCATTGTACTCGTAAACTGCTTGCTATTTTGTAAATTTAAAACTAAATAAAAATGTTGTTTGCGATTCTGAAACAGTTTATCAAAAATTCAAGATTTATAATTTTTATTAATTTGAAGTGTATTTTACTTAGTAGACCATTGAACTTATGTAGCAAATAAGAAAAATATTATATTAAGTTAATGACTGTAATAAATGAAATGACACTGATGTGGAATATTTTTTTTTTATAAAAACTTAAATAGTGTTATGTTTTGTATTAGTCAAAAATAATATATATATATATATATATATATATATGAATACTTACATATATGCAATTAAATAAATTTGTAAGGTGCAAAAAATAAGATTTTTGATTTCGTGATGTATATACATATATAGAGTTAGATAATATCATAATAGTTATTTATATGTATACAAAAATATATCGAAAAATTAGAAAGTCAAATAAACTTCTGACTTCTTCTTAAAGTGGTTTGTGGATTAGCACATTTTTGTAAAATGTAGAAATAAATATAAATATAGCTAGTTATGGAAAACATCACCCTAAGTTTACATGTTAGAAATCACGTACATACATACTAATTTCTGTATAGATAAGTAATCATTAATCAATATACATAGTTATGAATTTCAAAGAATAAGGAAAAACATTATTTACGACGAGTTAGAAAACAGAAAACAAAATCACAATACAATGATAGCTTGCAACAATATGCAAATGTAGAAAACTGTCCTTCATCTCTTTTTAAAAATAACGAGAAGAAACGAGATCCTACGCACAATCAAAATGAACTTCTTTGATCTAAGTGTGTCGACTTTTGAAGTCAGTCATACCTACATACCTACTTAAGCATGAGTTAAAGATAATACTTAAGCAATTTGTACAAATTTAAGACACATTTAATTAGATGTTATCTAAGTTTTTAGGTAACTTTATATTACTATAATTAATGTATATATGTATATTGTTTATATATATATATATATATATATACATATATAATATTAACTATAGCTGTCTTCAAATATTGCACTTATTAGAATAAGCAATATACTATATAGTTATGTAATTCATCGAACCAAATTCAATTGGATTATCAAAACGATTGTTATGTATTTAGGGTAATAATATTCCCGTAGTTATGGTTATTTATTTTTATTTTATTTTAAATTTTCATTGACCCTTACTTAATTTTTTTTAACCCTACTCTACTTAACAAAATAGTTATATTAAAATATAATTTTTCGAAAGTGGATTTTCCGTTAATTGAAATTCAACTCATTCCGTACAAATTTGTCATGATTGAATATGAGATCAGTACTTGATTACTTATATTTTACATTTTATTTTTTATAAAATAATATTAAAAAAAAAAATTGTCCAACTTAAATTTTGTTTTGTTTTTTTTGGTAAAAAATTATAGTTATAGTTAATTTAGATTATGAAAAATTATTTCAAAATAATAATGATGAGTAATTCAAATTAATTTCATTATTATGGTTATACAAAGTAAATAATTAAATCATAACTTTTTATGCTAATATTGCTAATAATATATTTTGCCTTTTGTTTTTTGTTATTATTTTATTTTGCAATATTTAAATTTTTCCACTATCTTCATTTTTATCTTTTTGTTTCAGAGGATTTTTTTCACTTCTATAAAATAATTTTACCCATTTTTTTTTTCTTATTTCGTCTATGCTTAGACAAAGATTCAATTTAAGCAGCCACTTTTTTCAGTTCATTTTCTTTCTCTTTCTGCTGAAAATTTTAATATTATTTTATTTTTTATTTATTTTATAACTATGCGCAATTAGTATTAGTTAAGTGATACATATTATCGGTTCAAGTTATTTTATAATCTATTATTACTCATGGATGAGTAAGTACAGTTATCTTATACGACAGCCGGGATTATCTAAAGGAAGAATGTGATCTCATTAGATAAGTAAAAGTTTAAAAAATTGTTGGAAAATAACTTGAAATATTTTGTTATTAGTACCTATAGGTCTTATTAGACGATGTCAGCAGTCATCGTTAATACAGATCAATTTTACACCAGCTTGATATTAAACAGTTGAATGTCAACAGTCAACACTTATCTTTTATTAGTAAATATTTCTCATTTTGAATTTAATTTTAGTAAAATAATTTTAGTGTTGGCGGTGTCAACACAAATAGTTCCACTTAAAATTTAGTTTGCTGACAAGAGGGTGAGAGACAAAGAAAAGAAAATATATACATCAGTTGACATCGTATAACAAGGCCCTATAATCAATTGTTGTTAAAATGTCCGAAAAAGGACTACTAGTTACATATTTTATTTTTAGAAGGAAAGAAGATCTAGGTCTAAGATAAATAATTTAATTACATAACTATATATATATATATATATAATTTTTTTCTTTAGAGACTTTTCTATTGACATTTCGACTTAGTGTATGCTTGCTTACTTCTAAACTACACCTACTTTAAGATAAAAACGATAGCTAAAATATATGATAATATTTCATCGATCTGATTATTTTTAAATTGAGCCATAGTTATCCTTAGAAATTCTTTTTCAAGGCAAGAATAATTAGTTATTTTGTTAACAATGAGGAATGTCATTTTATTACATAAGTAATGTAGTTGTCCTCGTAAAAAAACAAAACGTGTAATGATGATTCATAAATTCGTATTTAAGTATAATTTCCCTCAATTTTTCATAACCACATTTATTTATTTTTTCCATTTTTTTATCATAATAGTTTCAATATTATTTACTGATATCAAAATCTTGACTGTCTTGAGTCAATCACCTAAATAATAAAAAAACAGTAATTTCCAAATTTTTAAGTGTCATTTAAATTATGTTTTACCAGAGGTTTTTTTTATTGGTGGTGACAGCAAGCGAACATTCAACTTAAAAATCAATTATGATAATACAATAGGTATATTTATATAAATATAAAGTATGACTTATTTGCGGTTATTTTGATTAAATTTTGGAAATTTTCTCGGAAAACCCCTCTCTATTATTATTATTATTAAATAAAAATGAATTTTTAAAATATGAAAACCACATGGGAATTTGTAGTGAAAAAACAAAAACGTTTTTTACACAAGTGTTCAGTTTGTTAAATTTTTACAATGAAAAAGTCAATCTAAAAATAGGTATTGAATGAAAAAAAATACGTGCTTTATTTGCATGAAACGTACGTTGGTAATTCCATAATTATATTGCGAATGTAATCTCCTGAATACTTAAATAAAGTTACTGATTCTTCAGTTGTTTTACCCAAAGCAGTTTGTTAGAAATTGAAGAAGGACATAATAGGACGATTTAATATTGTAACTATCCAGATTTTTTTGGTATAATGTTTTCTAAATACATTTAAAGTAAGTTGGTAAATTGTAGCAACTGGGATGTGTAAATTAAGTATGCTTATAAAATGATATTAAGAAAAATATCCTACAGAATTTCGAACTAAAATATTAGAATGAAAATAGTAAAATTTTTTGTTAGTTAATCATTTAAATAGGTAAAATATACGTAATTATCTGAATATGCTATTCTTCTTAGATTAATTACTTACTACAAAACCCCATATCCCTACAAATTTAAGCGATTCCATTACTTTGCAAAAGACAAGTAAGACCCACGCAGAGAGCCGAGTGGTATCACAATGGGACTTCTTTGGTATAAATATACCAATTTAGACAACCACTCGTACATGCTATTTATTCAATTGTTTGAGCTCTGAATTTAGACATTACTTGTAACTATATTATTGAATAATTATACAAAACATTGTTGTAACGTGTATTTTGAACATAATTCCTTATTAAGAGCCACAAATCATGCTTTCTGTTATTGTGAAATATATGGAGAAGGAAATGGAGATGGATAGGCCATACCCTAAGAAAGCCATCGAAAAAACATCGCGCGAATAAGCTTAAAACGGAACCCACAAGATACAAGAAAACCCGGTCCAAAGAACACCTGGCAGAGAACCATAAAACAAGAACTAGAAAAAACAAGCATAACGTGGGAACAAGTGAAAACAGCAGCTAACAATCGAGTACGATGGAAAGCGGAAACCCTATGCTCCCAAGAGGAGTAAGGGGAAAAAAACTATGAATCATACGCAACATATTATACGCGGAAAAAAAATTCAAAACATCTACGTATTCCCAATGACAGGCACTTTAATATTTAATACAAAAATTCAAAATTAATTTAAGTAGTTAAGTCTTTCTTTTTAAAATGTCAATTTTTTTTTTTCAGTTCGAAATCTCCTACACAATTAAGCGGTAAACACAATTGCGACCACCGACTACCAACGAAATTCACTTCGCTCAACTATTTTTCGTCAAATGAAACACAATTGTAGCTAATATATGTATCTAATAAAAAAAATAAATAGTGAGCAGATACATAAGAGCGTATGTATTTTAATTTTTTCGTCGCGAATTTTTCGTCGGTAGTCACAGTTGTGTTTACCGCTTTACACATAATTTTTACTTCATGAAAATAAAAAATATTGCTATAGCAATACTCATTGCTCTTGCAAGTGATCGCTAATTTTTGATATTGTTTACATTATTTTGTATGCTGCTGCAATATTACAAAATAAAATCAGTTGTCAAAATATATTCAAAAGTGAGTGATGTAAAAGGCAGGTACGGAAAAATGTTGGAGTAATGAAATAATAACAGTTTTAATAAGAAAAAGATTAAAATTTGAAATTTGCTGTACTGTTAAAATTTCAAAACATCAATGAAGTCAATTGCTTTAATTGTATACGACTGTCAGTTGCAAATGAAAATGATTCGACACGATCGTCAAATTGTTACTGAAAAATGATTCACAATGCACCTTTAACATAATTTAAAGAAAATACGATTCTATATTAGCATTGGGATTAACTATTTCTAAATTATAATTTAAAAAGCTGTAATCGGGCTTTTGATCAATTGGCTATAAAAATAACTACCATTTGTGCAATAAATTTAAGTAAAAATAATTAATGATTTTGAATTTAAGATTTTTTTTGCACCTTTACTACGCAACACAAATCCATTTTACTTATCATCGAACAAGCTATATTTAAGTACATATATATATATATAAATTTATTATTCCAGAAACATCACATATTCTATAGACATATTCTATAGAGATCTATCATTCTAAAAAATTTTATTTATTTATTACGATACGTTAAGATGAGTCTTTTAAAATGTATACAAGTGAAAATGATTACAAAATATTGCTAATAAAATTCCTTACAACAAATCCAGTTGATATTGCTTGCAAATCATAAAAAAAAATTTAATTAAATCTAATACATCATACTATATAATTAATTGTGTGTAACAATTACAAATGTTCCAGAATATAGGGGAATATCCGTAATTCGTAACACTGTTATCAAAAACTTTGAAAAACCTTGATAATAAATTTCTCATAAAATTGTTCATAAGCTGATTTTTCTAACAACCTCATTCTAAACTATAGTCAGTGGGTATTCCATATTATTTCTCATTCAATTATTTCAATGAGAGCAATAAACTTTCCATTTTTTTCCGGGAAAATCCTTTTGGTTAATAATAACAACATGTGCGTACATTCAACTTAAACAAAAATTAAAATTTTAAGAACAATAACAATAAATAAACTAAGGAAGTATGACTTAAGTACTTGCGGTTTATTTTGATTTACTTTTACAAAAATTTCACTGAGAAACCCACATTTTAACTATTATTAAATAAAAATTTAATTTGGCGGAAGAGGAAAACAACACGAGTATAACAAAATATTTTTAATATATATATATATATATATATATATATATATATACATACTTACGTATGGTTATATTTAGTTATTCATAGAATAATTTCTATAAACTGTGCTAATCTAAGACTTAATATTTAATTAACTCGATACAGTAACACGGAAATGAAAATTTTAAATAAGCAATATTGTGAAATGAAGCTAAATATTCTACAACAGCTGACAACTATTAAATATTAAATCATCAAAACAACAATATTTTGTCATATTTTCAGAAATAGAGAAACTTCCATCATGACATAAATAAATAAGTAACTATATATATATGTATTTGTATGTATATCTATATATATATCATATATAAAGTAATGAACACTTTAAGAAATATCATTAAATAAATGAACTCTTATACTTCTTCTTCTTCTTCTTGTTTTTTCATTTCTCTTCGTAATTGTTCCAATTTTGTTCTTAATATAACTGGATCAACAGCTTCATTTTTGCCAGAAAATCGAATGAATGGTGTTTTAGGCTCATCAACAATCCTAAAACCATAATCCTTATTTTCTGGATGATAAGTCTCTAATATATTTTTTTCATCAAAATGAGCATTTCTTTTTGTTCTTTTTTCTTTTGCTCGTAAATTTTTTTTCTGATAATGTTTATGTGGCGTTAATAAAATAGTATTGGGTTTCCTTTCTTTTCGAGACATTTTATGAAGATATGTATTTCTATTTAAAAATATTAAAAATTTTGAAAAAAAACTAGAATTTTTTACAAATTGTATCTACAAGTACTTTTTTAACTTTTAAAATTTTGTTGATAATAAATTTTATGAATTCTCGATTAAAAAAAAAATATTGTTTATTATTAATAATGTGACTATGGCATTCTTACCATAATATATAAAATCGTTGGTGCATATATTCGTAACCCAAGATCTCGGTAACTACTGAACCAAATGTTACCATATTTTCAACATATATTACTGAGACCGAAACTTAACATATAGGCTACTTTTTTCTTCTATATATGTTGATGGGGTGACGCTATTTTGAAAAATCGTATTTATGGGCCAAATTGGCTGAATTTGGAACATATATTTAGTTTATAAAATAAAATGCTTTGTGAAAATTTGGACCCCATAGGTGACGTAGTTGAAATATTTAAAAAAAAAAGTGATATTTTTGGTATTTTTTTATATTAAATTTAAGTATGTATGTTGTGAGTATGTATTACGGAAAATTTCAAATAAAAATAAAATAAAAAATTTAAATTTAAAATAGCTACATAATTTAATTTATTGACAATTTACAAAATGCCACGAATTATATGTTTAAGTCAGTATACTCACCAGCAAGAACAATAATGCGAGAGAGAGTGATGAAAACAGAAGTGCACGAGTACAACATGTAAGAAATGTAAATAGAAGATCACGTCAACAATTAAGTGATATAGATAAGAATTTGAATCAATTAAACAATAGAAGAATACAAATACGTAAATTATTAACATTATCATCATTTGGATCGTATTTCATTTGATTATGATCCTGAAATGGATTATGCTTCTCACTCTAAAGTTAATATTGGGGAAATGGACAAAATATGTGAGTATTGCCATGCTTTAAAGTTTAAATTTGAAACAGGTGGGATGTGTGGCTGTGTTGCCGGAAAAATTGATTTGTCGAAATTAAATCCACCACCAGAACCTTTAAAAACATTATTTAAACAAAAAACAGCAGAATCAAAATTATTTTTTAAAAAATTAGGAAATTTAATCAATGCTTTCAAATCACAAGCTTCAAAGCAAATTAAATTAGTAGTAGTCACACTAATCAAAATACGAAGAGGAAAATGTATCATTACCCAGAATACCAATGTTACAATTTCCAATTCGTTTGGCATATGCTATGACCATCAATAAAGCACAAGACCAATCTATGCAAATTTGTGGCTTAGATTTGGAAAATGAATGCTTTTCACATGGCAAATTATATGTCGCATGTTCACGTGTTGGCAAGCCCACAGATTTGTTTCTATATGTACAAAATTAAGAAATAAAAAATATCGTACATACAGTTGTGTTAGAAAAAAAAATAAATATTTTTTATAGTTTTAAGAAATTTTCTACGATGAGAAAGACTGAGTTTTTCTCATCTTTTTAATTTATTTTTTGCATTATATAATTTAACAATTAAATGTGATATTTTTTTTTTAGAAAAATATTAAATAAAAATAATAATAAATGAAATAGAGAATAAAAAATGAATTTATTTTTCATAAACACTTTAATACCTTTTACGTACAAAAATATTAAACAGACTTTTTTTGCAACAACGATTAAGGGTTAAAGGCAAAACAACGTTTGCCGGGTCCGCTAGTAAGTATATAATATATATATAATAAAAATTAATAATATAAATTAAATCCAATCTACACGATTTAGAACTAATACTTAAGTTAGGTAAAAGAACTACTTATAAGTTAGCTATTAGCATTTTAATATAATTGTTAAGTTTTGTTTTGAATTGCAATATAATAAAAAAAAAAAAAACAATGATAAAATTATTGTTGAGCCTCTTCTTAGAGTTTGTCTTTATACAATAAAAGCTATAGACTTACTTATTCATTCACTAATGTGGGATCAAATCACTACCACTGACTATAATAGTCATAAGTTATCATTCGTTGTCTTTTCAAAATAATTCGTTAAATCATAAGCATGCGAAACGTACTAATTAAAAAAAATTTGGTAAACTAAAAAGAAACTTGAATTTTTTTTAACCATGCACTTTACTCAAAACTCAAAATAAAAAAATAAACATTAAATCTGTGGTCGAAATCAATAACCGCTTATGTCGAGATAAGTAAGAATTGAGTTATTAACACCATTATGTTCGTCTTATTGCCTTTCATATTATACACACAAAAATTGAAGTATTACCCTCTATTAGACTCCAAGATATTTAAGAAAACATAATCGCTTAAGTCATTAAAATACCAATTTACACATACAATAAAAGCGTAAAATGACTTAAGAATTATAATAGAGACGATTTTTTTATAAAATTTAAGTTTATATCCACCTAAGTTGTTATTGCATATCGATTGTAATAGCATACATTCATTGTAAAATATATTTGTGGTCAAAATCAATAACCGCTTATATCGAGATAAGAAAGAATTGAGTTATTAACACGCTTATTGCTTTTCGAAAATAATATTTTATGAAAAATTATTTAGAGTTAAGCACTTATTGTATTTTAAAAGTACTGCCTTTTGGAAACTTATGTCAAAATAACCTAATAAAATCAATTTAATACTGAGAAAACGAAATTATTACATATGCAATAAAGACTTAACTATATAGACTTTAGAATGTTAATTAAAATTTTGTTGTTTTTTTTATAACCGCTTATAGCCTTTTTTCTTAAATAACTTCTTTAATATTATTCCTTTAAACTTTAAATCTACATAAACTTATTTCTCTTTAAGAAACCTTTCTTTTAATGAAAGGTCTTTATTTAATAACTGTCAAAATTTTTTTTAGAAACATGTTTAAATTTTGCAAATTTTTCAAATTGCAATTACACAAAACAGTGATTTTCGACCTAAGCGGTTATTGATTTTGACCACAGAAATATCTATAATTATAATTGACAAGCATTTAAGGTCCTGCGCAGTAGATATTATTTTATTTCGATTCTCCTACTCCTTAATGAACTTCTAATATAATATATAAGATGTATATATAAAACAAAAATGCGTACACAGTCGAAAATTTTGTACTCATATGATTTTATTATTCAGCAAATACATTATGCAAAAGTGAGAGATTTTGAAAATAATAAACAAAAGTAAACAAATCAGTTATTATAATTTACATTATGTACTTGCAAATGAACCTATGTACATATGCCAAAAAAAAAAACAAAAAAACAAATTCATCTAAAATAAAAAATATAAAAACGACAAAAAAACAAATAACTTGAATTCTTCATTTTTATCTTTTTAAGTAACTGTTTCTAAATTTTGATTATTTGTGCTAATAATATAGTTTTTATTAAAATTATGTATTATGTAGGTATATATATACATACCTCTTTAATGACAAAATTTTTTATTTTTAGTAATTTTATCCCTAAATACCAATTACTATAAAGAATATATCGGAAACGAAGCAGTATATGAGGAACGTGTATTTATGTATCCTAAATAAAACTTACTAACCACAAAACTTTTTATTAAACACGAGTGGTTTCTGCTATATCGTGCGAAGTCTATGTCAGTGCGTAAATTACTGTTTTTTTAAAAACTTTAAATTTGACTTCAACTTGAAATATAATTACTCAACAGGGGCCCATAGTAGAATTTATATTTTTACTTTTTTTAAATTTTGGTTTTGACGTTTTGGATATGATTAGGTATATGACAATTATAGTTAAGGTTATGATTGGCTATGATTTTGTTATATCATATGACATATACAATCATATCGAACATTTAATGAAGTCTTATATGATATCACATTTCTATTATAGTTAGGGCTATTATTTAATATTCATTGATGTGCTTGAACCAAATCAAAACAATTCATTTGGAAAAATTATAATCTTAAAAATGTACTAATACTTAGATAATAATATGTAATGAATGTAATTAATGAATTTTATTTTTTTTTATAGCTAGGTATTAATAAACAAAACATTTTCTTTCATAACTTATTTTTTTTTTTTTATATAGGTACAAATGTAGATTAAATTTATTTTTTTTTTTGCAGTAAGTATTGAGTTTTAACTTTGTTAAAAATATATCAATATTCGATTGTAACTCCAATTTTTGTCTCTGATAAATACAAGTAACTACTAACAACATCTTGTAATAAGTTACAAATTGATCAAACTGAAAACATAAGTTGTATAGAAAGTTTAACACTATAAATACCTACTGATGAGTAGTGTTAGATGAACGAAATCATTCCTTTAATAATTTTTTATAAAATGATAACTTTAAATCGTAAGTATGTATGTATGTACATAAATTTGAACCACTTGATTCCTTTTACCTATATTCAATTTATTTATTTTACGTGCTTATACCTCTAGATCTTTAATATTCATAGTTGGAATACTAATTTGTAATAAAGATCTATGAAATACAAAAGACAAAAATTTTTCCTATATGGTTAATAAATTATATTTTTTCAAGAGTCTTTACTTTTCAACTTTTGAAGATTATTATATCATTTTAAGAAAAAAATATCCTAGTTTAGAAAATATACTTTGAAAACTTATAAAAACAATTGAAGTTAATTGAATGTGAAATGAAGTACCAAAGTAGATTCTTTCGCAATGGAATTTATCAATTTTAGAGATAACTTAATTTTGTAGGTGTACAAAAATGATTAAAGTTTAAAGTCATCCTGGTAATTATTATTATTATTTTTTTTTTTTTAAATCTATTTTCATCCTTAAATTCTAAGAATAAAATTTTATAGTTAATGGATTTTTTATTTATAATGGATTTATAAAGTGAACTACAAAAACAAAAAAAACAAAAATCTTGTTTTCGAATTAAATTTTAGCTACCTACTTACTTACTTATTCTACTAATAATATGTATGGGGTATCCCCTATAATTCTAGTAAAAAAAATCAATTAGTCTTATTATATGATCCAATTATTTAAGGCAAGCGAAAAATTATATTTTAATTTAAAATTCCCAGGATTTACTACGTATTTATTACGTATTTAAATGTAATTTTTTTAAAGCAAGTTAAAAAAATTTCGGATGTATGGCGTTAAAAACGAAACACGGTTGGTGACGTGTTCAAGCTTCCATCCTTATGCGTCAACTATAATGACATAGAATTACATATGTCAATGTCAAATTGTCTAACGAATAGTTATAGTACGTTTTCAAGCTCATGTTTATGGCTAAACAATTAGCTCATAAACCAGTCAAATGTCAAGTGTTCACAAGCTTTTTTGGAAAACAACCAGCTGTGATTTCATATATTATAAAAAAAATTTTTGTATTATCTTTGAGTAGAACTTAATCTATTGTAATTGGTCATACTATAAATAAATAAAATGAAAAAAAAATATGGAGGATTGAAAAAAAATAATAATATCAGAGAAACAAATTTAATATCTTTGAGTCTTTACTTAAGCTATTATTAAAAAAAAAAAAATTATTACAATTAATTAGCAAATCATATAGTGTCTAAATCAATAGACTTGTTTCTAAAGTTACATTAATTAAATTTAATTGAATAAATTTAATTGACTTATTCGCAAAAACAATTGAACCCCACATCAGGAAAGCATGGATAGAGGAGAATATACCACCATCATGGAAGAAAGGAATGATTGTCAAGATACCTAAGAAAGGAGACTTGGCAAATTGCAGCAACTGGAGAGGAATCACGGTTCTAAATACTATTCATAAGATAATAGCAATTATTATAAAGAAAAGTTTAGAAGAAGTACTAAAACCAATACTACGGAAAGAGCAGGCAGGTTTCAGACCAAACCGAAGCTGTGTAGACCAGGCAAATACTTTACGGGTCATAGTTGAACAATCAGTAGAATGGAATGCCCCACTATATCTACTATTCATAGATTTTAAGAAAGCATTCGACACAGTCAAGAGATGCGCAATATGGAGAACACTTACAAAGAAGGGAGTTCCTGAAAAAATCATCAACATCATCAAAGCGATGTATAAAGATGCAGAGACAACAGTTCAACACAGAGGTAAGATCAGTGATCCATTCTACACCAATATAGGAGTTAGACAAGGATGTCCACTATCTCCACTTCTCTTCAACACAATACTAGACGACATTCTAAGAGAAGTTTGCACTGGAATAAACGGAATAGAATGGGATCTCTTCGGAAACTTAGAAGACTTAGATTACGCAGATGATGTATGCCTCATATCAAAAAATCAAAGGGACCTACAGAACAAAGTCAACAGATTACAGGAAGAAGCAAAGAAATCGGGACTGGAATTAAATATCGAGAAAACCAAAGCAATGAGGACAAACAATAGTTATAGTGAGCCAATAACAGTGAGTGGACAACAGATAGAATACGTAGAAGAATTCAACTACCTGGGGAGCATTATAACATCAAGAGGAGGTGCAGCAGAAGATGTCAACAGTCGTATAAATAAGGCAAGAAGAACATTTGGGAGCCTAATGAAGATATGGCGGAGCAATCAAATATCGAGAACAACAAAGCTAACAATATTCAGAGCATGTGTTAAGTCAACATTAATATATGGCAGTGAAACATGGCTCACTTCGGTCAGAATCAAACAGAAGCTACAATTATTCATCAACAAGTGCTTGAGAATTATATGCAGAATATTCTGGCCGGCAAGAATTAGCAACGAGGATTTATGGACGATAACTGGAGAAGAACCTATCAACAGACAGATAAATAGGAAAAAATGGAAATGGATAGGTCATACACTAAGGAAATCAGAAAGTGATATAGCAAGAAGAGCTCTAGAGTGGAATCCACAAGGACAAAGGAGACCCGGCAGACCATACAACACATGGAGACGCACAATCGATCAAGAATTAACAGTCAACAATTATACCTGGGACGATATTAAGGAAGTAGTACTCAACAGAGAGGAATGGAAGTTCACTATCGAAGCCCTATGCTACCACGTGGAGTAATAGGAGAAAAAAAAAAAAAAATTAAATTTTTAGACTAGAAAAAGATCTACTCTTTTTTATTGAAAAAGATCTATTCTTGATATTTCTTTAACTTCTTTTTGATTTCTTTTTCTTTTTGTTTTTTTTTTTTTTGACAAATGACAAAATGAATTTATGACAAAAAAATCAAGGGTCATGCAAAAAAAAATTTTAAAATCGACAAAAAAAATCGAAATTTCATGGATGGGTTACATGTTTTTGAAGTGGTTTATGATATAAACACCTAGCTAGTTGTTTATGTTTTTCAGCAAATGTGTATGGGAAAACAACTACGTAATCAACCAGTTTATCGTAAACACCATGCTTATCTATAAACATTAGTTTGAAAACGTACTATTATAGATATTTGTCAAAGCATATGTTGACTCATAATGACATATAGTTACATAAGAAAATATTTCTTAGAAAAACAATAACAAAAATAAATTATATATATATGTCGAATTCGGGTTGGATGGAATTTAACATAAGAATTCTATGTTTAACGAAAATTTAACGACTTGTTAGATTCAATTTAATTGCCACATATGTCGATTGTGGGCATTTCCCATATATACGGAATATCACATATGTCATCACACACACATATGAAGTTCAATGTCATTATATTTAGCGCATTAATTTATTCTACTAACTATATAAAAAAAAATATTTTTAATTCTGAATTTTATTGTAATTAGATAATGATAAAGATGGATTTTGTTAAAGTTGAATTATGCAAACTGCAAAAATGTATGGTATTGGATTTGAAGGATAACTCATACTTTTCTAATATTTTTACTTATTTTTATCTGAATATTTTTGTTTTTTTTTTTTTATTTATTGTTTATTATAGAAATTCTTCCCTAATTTAATGTTCGTTAAAATAATTTCAATTTCGTATTAAATGTCCACAATTAAATATTTTTGCACTGTTCATCTTTTAGTAAATCAACGCTGTAATAAACGCCGAAAGGCCGAGAAAAATGGGGAAACAAAAGTTTTAGCCGAATCACACAGCAAACAAAGAACGTGGATATACAACTGCAGCAGTTAGCCGGAGATAGCAGACGATGGAAAGGCTTTATCTCCACCCTGTATGTATATTTTACACATTCAATTTTTTTCAATTATAACTTTACATTGCTGATTTGTTGAGTTAATGGTGTTAATGACATTTGTTCAGGTCAAAGTCTTTTTGGCGTTCACCAAATTCGCCCATGTTCCAGCATTCCCAATAATAAGAATGGAAATGAGAATTGACATTCTCTGGAATTCAAAATTTGAATTCTAGCATTCTCCCGTATCCGAAAAATTTATTCCCAATTTCTAAATGTCAAAATATATTGTTTGAAAAAATGTAAGTATCAAAATATGTGATTTTAAAAAGTTAAAGACGTAAGTTTAACTAACCACATCGGTCCAAATATAATTTAATATTTAATAAAGATATAATATAACTAATAAAAATAATATAAATATAATATAATATAATATATATATATATACGAAAATATATACCAAATAATTAATATAATTTAATAAAAAGACCCACATTTCGAAAGGGAAAAGGACCTATAAAAGTTGGTCTGCAGATTTATCTGTAGGATCCACTGTTAAAAATAAATAAATAAAATAAAAGTTATTTAGTTTAATTACTTAGTTTGATTAAAAAACAGATCCAATCGTTTTTTTATTAGAAGAGGAAAATTGACGGAATAAGGAAAACATTACAAGAATTTTAAGAGAAAAGGCAAATGTGTAGGATCTTCCTGAATTTATGTTTTTTAATAATTAAAAATATTAAAATTTATTTATTTTTATCATCTTTCTAGTTTTTTTCAAAGTTTTAAAATTAACAAAGATGCGTTTTGTACATTTTAAACGAAATAAAATCATTCTAAAAATATTTTTTCTTGACACGAATTTTTATACTTTCCTTTGATCATATGAATTAACTCATTATACAAAACTTAATTAAAAAAAAATTAGCCAGAATATATTTTTATTTACTTACATTTTACAATAATTTAAATAACTCTTTATAAAAATTAAAAACTTTAACAATAGTTACCACTTAACATTCACTATATAAACACTAAAAAAGCGAATTGTATTCCTTTGACATTCTCAAAAAAAAAATAATAGAACATCAGTATTCCCATTCCCCTTTCAAATTCTCTTTTTATAGGAGAATGGGAATGCTGGAACAGAGGCGATTATATATTGAATTTTTTGATTCTTTGTTTTATTTAACAATAGGTGGCGGTGTTGCATGAAGCCTGTGAACTGTTATTCATCTGACTTATAAAATACATATAAAATCATAAAAATATTCAAATTTCACAAATATTTCTCTACTCTAATTTGTTTAACATATTGACATCAGCCCGCCGCAGCATATATTTTTAATACATACTTACAATAATATTAATGATAAATAATTTGAATGATGTTTTCTAGGTGAAGTGAAGTGGAAAGAAAAACCAATAAAAAATACGCACATGAATATTTTATCGAGCAAAAATTAATTTTAAACATATTTTTTAGGCTTCATTTCAGTTAAAACATTAATAAAGTAGTATTGAAGAAAATGATGAGAGTTCGAATGTGAGATAATAACAATAATATTGTTTAGCTAAAGCATTTTTGATAAAAGTCAGTACTTATGGAATGAAAGAGGAATGAGTAGTACTTTGTGTGTAGTACCACAGACACACACACACCCACCAACTCTACGATGTATAATAGACGTTGTCAGTCTAAAGAAAAATAAATGAACTGAAAAAGATAAATTATATAAACAATTGGCTAGAACCGAAGAAAAAAATTATTGAAAAATGAAAATACACATTTACAAGATGTGATATCAAAGATAAGTGTAACAAATTGTAAAAAAAAACACTAGTTACGACAAAACAATTACAATGAAGATTTAAATAGATTTAATTATAAGGAAGTTAAACTCCAATTTGAATTGGAGCATCACTGTAAAATAAATTATATGTACAATAATTACGTATTTGGTTATTATTAACTACCTGTGTACCAATAAGAGTTGTGTACAATATGATGGCTTCATTTTTGTGCTTTAATTTTTAAACTTTTTCTGTGATATGATCACAAATGGAAAAATTCGATTGTTACGTTCTATTTCCATTAATTCTTATTTTTTCTTTACTAACTATTATTTTTATACAATTTTCTAATCGTATTGCTTAATAAAGATTTTCTACGTTTTTTAAGATATTTAAGTACCTTAAGTAAGAAATTTCCATTTATTTATAAAATTAAGGAAATAAATTCTCAAAAGTATGTATGGGTAAATGAACTGTAAAATTTTATTAAAACAAAAAAAAAAAAAAAAAAAAAATCATACAAAAACGTGAATTAATGTTATTATTTTTTTTTTACATTCTTTTTTAAATTTCAATTTTAATTAAAAAACATGGCAGACTAACAAAGCAACTAAAATTAATATGGCGAAAATTTATATGTGGTTTTTACTATGATTGACGTACGTATCCATTACTTAATATACAATCTGATTTTTTTTAATACAAATAACTATATATATATATTTACATATAATATATATATACGTTCATGTAGTAATATACCTATGGATGTGACTTATAACCTATTGTAGATGAAATAAAAATGGTGAAAAAAAATAAAGATAAATATTTGAAAACGCGATTATGAATCAGCTTAGCTTATAAAATTAAATAAAAAGTCTAGTCGGCGTTTTACGATGATTTATGGTTTGTAATATAACAATAGGTTAAGTCAATATGGATGGGGATTTACTAATAAGTAAGTATATATGTATTTCAATTGTGGGATTTGAGCATTATATAGATATACTTATATGTAAAGTATATATATTTTTTTTAGTGAATTTGTTGGCGCACATTTTATTTCAATAATTTACAAAAGAATGATTTCAATCAACGATATTATTTTGAAGTTCCTTATTTGTATGTGCATTCATATTTGTACATGCATATTTGTTTGCATTTAGATACTACACATATATATATATGTATATGTTTTAATATTATATCGTATAGATTACAACATAAACACAGGGTTTTAAAAAAATTGTTTGCATTCTTTTTCGAATTATTAATGTTTATAAAAATAAATTAGAATATAAGATATATTTCTTCGGGCAAAAAAAATATTTTACAACAAAGATATTTACCCTAGAGTAAAAATAATTGCTCATCAATCACTTTTCAGACCAATATTGGCATATGGAACATCTATGTGGTTTAATATAAGTGCTAGTCTTATATTAAACCATACTAGCCTTATATTAAACCAATTGGAAAAATTAAGAAGATTCGAGACTATAAATAGTTAGTTCTTCTTCATTTAAAGCTTCTCAAATTATATATTATTGATTTAAAAGAAGCGCGCTTGCAATTAACTTAAACCAAATTAGCATAAATTGGAAATAAATTGGTTTATTTACTTATATGTACAGGGAGATCACAAAAGTAAATATAAATTCATATTTTATTAAACCTAGCATTACTACGATATATTTTTATAGTTATAGGTGTTCATTATCATATATTTGCATCTCTGTGGAAAATTTGTTGAAAATCGAAAATACAGGAGTTTTTCTTTTTTTAACTATTTCCGAATTTCATTAGGATAGATTTTCATCTTACCTAACAAGTCTTAAATAGCAATACATATTTTTGCTTATTCACTTTTATTAACAAATTTAATTACTATGATTAATTAAATTCACAAATTTAATTACTATGTAATTAACAGACGTAAGCACAATGATACAAAAAAATAAAACAATATTAGTTAGTTAAGTATATATTTACGAGAAGCAAAAGTGGAATTCTAAACAGAAACTATGAAGTTGCATATAGCATTTCAAATTTTCGTTCAACATTGTGCACAAAAGTTTAGTCTGATTTATCTTTATATTAAATACATCTTAGAATCAAATTAAGGACATTAAAAGTTTCATGCAGTGTAAATCACATTTCATATAACTACCTAGATTTTAAATAGTTACACAACAAAAATTAAAGTTTAATAAAATTTGAAGTACAGGTATATACTTATCATCATATTCTCTTAAGAGAAAAACAAAGAATGATTATGTTTAATTAAACCTATAAAATTTCTGGGGTTTCATTACATCATGTTTCTGAAAATCATACATAGCTAACTACTCTACTTATTTTAAGTCTAGTAACACCTTCCTACTCAGAATTTTTTTTTAATATCGAATTTGTGGTACATAAATATTAACTCTATATTTATAACACTTATTTTAAAATATTTTATAACATTTATATTTTTCAAAACGTACACTAAATTCTTATGATTCACCCTGTACATTTTCTTCTAAAAATATAAACTTAATTTATTTGATGTGTACCAACAATTAAATCTAATATTCTAATATAATTAAGTAGTTAATGCATAAAAAAAAAAACAAATTGAGATACGAGAGCATACGCGATTAATTAAATAATTTATTAAAAACATTGCTCCTATATATATATATACGTTATACAACACAACACACGCTTTAAGAACAATTGATGAAGAATTCATTTAATTAAATTTACTTAAATTAAAAAATTTTAAATTGAATTTCTAACGTATTTAAAGTTAATTGTATTGATTAAAATTGACAGTGACAAAATTCAATTTACAATCGTGATAAAATTCTTATTTTTAAAGAACATAGTTAGATATTAGGTGTTAGTGTTAGCAAAAAGAAGCGATAATTTAATTTGTTGATGGTGTAATATTAATAAAATTAAAAAATGCGTTTTTAAAAATTTCCATATTCTTGAAATCATAAACTACTTTTAATTATCAATTTTTGACTAAGACGGAAAATAATCATTTAAATTTACATATAAAATTGTTTATGCATTTTTTATACTAGATACTAGGTCACCCCTGTGCAACAGCACAAAAATGTTTTTTTATTTTTAATTTTTTTTTTAACAAAATGTATTCAATTACAATTTGAATACATCTAGATAGGGTAGCTGAATTTGTGACTGTATTTTGCTAAAATTAACTCTCGATTTTTGTAATATGTCGCTAAAATTATTTGGCTTCTGTCTATAAAATTTACAATAGTGATATTGACGATTTTCTGACTTTCGTTTGTTTCTTTCTCGGTTGTTCTATTTTAATTATTTAACGTTTTATGAAAGAATAGTAAACAATGAATTATGTGTGTATTAAACAGTGTATTAACTGTAAAAACAGTGAATACTTGACTTCTATTAGATTTTTTTTTTTTTTGAAGGAAAGTAAATTTTTTGACAAAATTTAATGTCATTTTTCAGTAGCCAGTAGCCGCCAGCAATTTCTTTTGAATTTTATTATTCTTTTCTAATTTTTTTTCTCTGCATTTTTTACATTTATTTGAGTATGACTACTCATAATTAACGTACATAACATTCTTAAGTAGTACATTAATTCAATGAGTTTGAATTTGCTATTAAAATTTTTTTATTAATATTTATTACATCTCCATTTCAGAACAAGAATAATGGAAGTGTTGTAAATTTTTTTTACCGTAGTGTCCAATATAAATGCACAGAGTTAGGGAAGTTTAGCTTAAAAATATTCGGATTGGCTTAAGAAACCTAAAAATATTGAAGGTGACAAAAGGTTTGTAGGATTTGTGGTTAACATTTCGATATCAACATTTTTTTGCCTTGTATAATATATATATATATAAAATTTATACCTATAGTTTTACATTCACATATTTTTCAAATCATCAATTTGAAATAAAATATACAAATAATTTTAACATTGAAAGAATAAAACTATTATGTAAGTATACCATTTTTGTTTAATGATAAATAAACAATATAACATCGATCTAAATTGATCTGAAACAAATCATCTATTATGAATCATTATTTAAAAAGTACATACACAAAAAAAAGTATTTAATTATATATTTAAATTAATATATTAACAAAGAACAATGTTTCATACTTGAATATGTTTAATTAAAAAATTATGTAAACATAAAATTAAACAAATTTGTCGAATGAATGACTCAAATATATATAACAAATAGAAAATAGAAATTATTTTGCAATTTTCAAAATTTTTTATTTATTTTTGGTTTCTTGTTCTTGTTCTTTTTTTTTTTAATATAACTATATTTAATGTACAATAAACAAAGTGAAATAAAGAAAATATCTTAATACTTACAAAGTTATTGATTTTCTAATAGAGATATATATAAGTATATATATATATACATTAATATATATATACATATTTATTATTGATTATGGTTTTATTTATCATAATTAAGATTATAATAAAAGTTAGAACTAACTAACTATATTTTATATTTACTTAATAGATATTACAAAATTAGCTGTGAAGGCAATTAATATTTACTTTAAATCGATACAAAACTCCCAAGAACTTAAACCCAACATAAATAATTATCTGATTTTAGCTTTTTAATTATTAATTTCTACTATTTTCGTCAAAACATACAGAATTTGATGATCACTTCGCAGTTAAGTATTCGTTATATGAAATTTTAAGTGTAAATTAATCGATATTCTAACAGGTCATGACATGCATCGTGTTATTCAGTGGTTAAACGTCAATTGATTTCTTACATGAATATTATTGATTAGGATCCATAAATATACGGAACTATTCTATTTGTAAGATCTAGGAGTCTAATTGTCTTTAATATTACTTAATATGATGTTAAGCATTAATACATACAGTGAGTTACTATTCATACTTAGTAACCACAATCCACTAATCCATATTACGCAAGCAGTTAACAAATAAAAACAAATAAAAAAAACAAAGAAAGCGGAAGTTTTTGAATATTTTGTACGTAAGTATGTAAATAGATAAAATTATGTTATTTAAGTATGAAGTGCAATAATTTGATCATATTGTCAACAAATATATAATTGAAGTATTTACAATGTATAATTGTAATGTATTGTTTTTTGTAATGAATTAGCTAACTACTTATAATTTAAATTTAATATTTAAAACAATGATGAAATATAAATTTAAAATGCAAAATAACGAAAAATAAATAATGATATTTTCTAGTGTCCATTTATTGAAATACATTTTATTGTTAGACCCAAAAGTCGGAAATATAATATTAAAATGATGCACTGAACAATCGATTAAATTTCAATTGAATGTATATAATAACCAGTAAGTACTTATATAGGAAAATACATAATAAACGTATGTTGAACTGTAATTTTGAGTTCATTGTCAAGAATTATGCAATTAAGTATATATGTATAACAATAGGAATGAATCGAATTAAAATTTATCACGGCTTAATTTTATAAGTTTTTTGGTTGCATTATATTATAATAGGAAAATTGTATTTCCTTAATACTTTTTGGTATTATGGCGCTATATTTTGTTATAGGGCCGTGGTACCTTAATCAAGTTCTTACATAATATCAGGGTTTATTATACATGACTGATAAAATTATTCAAATATTTAACTAATTAACAGATTTGTAAATATTTAAGTATAGTTATAATTAAATTATTAAAAAGTATTTTAATCAATTATGAGGATGATGACAATGATATATTAATATAATATGGCTACTTACATAACATTGTATTTTGAAGTAAAATGAAATGAGTAAGTAACTACCTACTAAGTAGTTAAGTGAAATTGCTTATATAATATTTATTAATTATATTAGAATTTCAAAATGAATTGTTTTGCTTTTTTTAATTGACGTTAAATATTGCAATCGCTTGAGTAGCCAAATAAGGAAATTTTAAATATTACTTTTTGAATAATATAAAATAATATGATGAGCGCTTTTTGAATGACACTTCAAATTTTACGAATTAAAAATAATAAAAAGTTAAAAGCTAGAAAATTATAAAAAAAAAAGATTATTATATCTATTTTGAATGGCAATTCTTGTTACACCATTTCATCAATACTTGTCAATATATTGACAATATATTGATGAGAAAATATTGATGATAGTTCTATTTTCATCAATATTTGTGTCAAAATCAGCTGAGATAAAAAAATTACGTTTTTGGGAATGTTCAGATAATATTATAATTTATAATGTAATTCTAAAAAGAACAATTTTTGATATTAATTTTAATAATTATAGTGATTATTATCAATATTACAACAATTGATATTGAAACAATTACTACAAAATTAAAACAATTGATATTGAAACAATTGTAATTATATTCATATATATTTCAAAGTTATTAATATATTCAGAACACTTGAACCACAATATGATGTCATTGCAAAATGTCAAAATATGGACACAAAAACTGATGAGTTCAACATTGATGTGTAATAGATCATCAATTTATATTGTCAATATATGGACAATAATATGTAATAGGGGTGTTCTTGTGAACAAAATTTTATATATATTTATATAGTTTTTACCCTTTTCTTGATTACAAAAATTTTAGTTTCAGTTAATAAATTTATTAATACTATCAACACTTTTCTGAGTAACTAATATTTTAAGTTGCTTCTTATTTATTTTTGAATTTAATAAATTTATAATTTGATTTTAATTAATTCATTATAGTTTTTCATATCAATGAGAATATTAGTAAAATAACTATTCATAAAATAATTGTTATAAATCTTACACTGCTCATCAGAATCCAATTTTAATTATAAGTGTTGAGAACTGAATATCATACCAGTAAAATGGGTTTTCTTACTTTATTATCAAAAATGATAAAAATAAAAAATTAAAACATTAAAAATTTAACATAAATCAATTCTGTTGATGTAAATTAACAATTATTTATTATTTAATATATATATTTTTCATTTCTGGTTAGAAATTCATTTCGATACATAAAACAACATCATTTATCAATTTTGTTACTGTCTAAATATTTTAATTTTTTATTTTTATCATTTTTGATAATAAAGGTAAAAATCTATTATTGATAGTGTGCTAATCATTTTTTCTACACTTAAGTATAATAAATAATTATTTAAAGAAAGTATTTTTTCACTTTATTGTTTTCGTATTGTTTTTAATTTAATTTTATATTTAAAAAAATAATTGATTTATTGAACACATATGAGAAAGCTGTTATAAATATTCTTTGTGTTAACTTTTTTGAAGTAAATTTTTTATTGTCGAATGTTTTTGTCTTTTTATGATTATTAAGTCGATTGTCATGGCTTTAGTAAATTATCTGACATAAGTAAATTAAATATCTTACAATCTTAGGTAAGTAATAATTATTTCTAGAAAATTATCGATTTATATAAGTAGGTATAAAATTTAGTTGATTAAGTTTTATTTTGTTATTAAAGTTCAAACTACATATTTTTGTACTAAAAAGTTGAAATAACAATATTATAATTTGCATTGAGAATATAAAGTGGGATAATCATAATATTTATGGAATAAAAGTCGAGTTTCCTTTCACTAATCATTTGTATTTATTTTGCAAATATCGATATTTCGGAAGCAACTTACTGAGTAAGATGAGTAAGTAAGTTGCTTCCGAAATATCGATATTTGCAAAATAAATACAAATGATTAGTGAAAGGAAACTCGACTTTTATTCCATAAATCTAAACATATCACTAAAAACAAATCTGATTATCAAAAACAATTAATCATAATATGTTACATTAAATCCAAATAGCTGTTTAGTTTGAAATATACAATTGGAATTACAATGTACAGAGCATTCCCTAACACTATCTATTATCAAAAATAAAAATTTATATGATTACTAAGAAAACAAATGTGTCTAAAACATTTTCATTATTTAGCCAAATTTTCACAATTCATTCAATTTCGATGATGGAACGATTTACAAATTGATGAAAAATTATTTGAGTTGATGAATTTTTCGATATACTTAAATATACTTACTTAAAATGAAGGAGTAAAGAAAATTAGTTATTTCCAAATTTTTTCATTATATATAATTGGTGAAATCAATTAAAAATCTTTTGAATATATATATATATATATGTGTGCGTATATTAGAATGTATATACATATTATACATATATATATATATATATATATTAGTCATTGGTATAAACAAATTAAAGTTCTTTATTGTAATAATTACAATTTCAAATTATGTAAGTAAAATAATCTTTTTTCGTCTAGTTACTAATTAAGATACTTTGATAACAAATAATATTTAATTTCATATATATATAAATCATGTGAAGAAAAGTTTTTCCACAAATAAATTTAAAATGTACAATAAACAAATTAACTTTTCAAATTAAATTATTTCAAAACCATGTCATTCAATACATTATTATGTTGAAATGAATTGAATTTTATTTTTGTTTTTATTTTCGTAATTTTCAATATTGAATTTCCAAAAAAAAAAGAAAAATACTTTAAAGTGTATTCTTAAAATACTTGTGTTATTTATTTACAAATTTATGTTACCCCAGTATACATTTGAAACTATCAGATGTTCAACTGAAAGTTATAGAATTTTTTGTTTTTTTTTTTTAATGTAAACTTACGAATTTGTTAAAATTTTATCAATCATGATGGTACACCTGTTATATTTATAAACACATACGTATATATATATATTTATTTATGTATATTTCACTTTAATTTAATTGATTTAATTTTTGTTCAATATTACTGTATCTATTCATGTTTTTCATTTTGTAACAAAATTTAAGTATAGAGGAACAGAAAATATGTTACCTGTTTTAATAAAATGCTTTACAAAAATTTCGAATAGAATTTTGAAACACATGTGTTTTGTAATAATGACCTAATTTACTGAAATTAAGTAGAATTTTTTTTTTTTTTTTGGTTTTTCTAATTTAATTTCAAATAAATAATTTTTTTAATCTTTTTTTCAAAGAAAATATTTAGTTTAATCCTTTTTAATATATTTTAAAATATTTTTAAAATCATCAATAAGTCATCAATCAATCATCAAACGTCATGAATTTGTAAAGGAAAAAAATACATAATACAGTGAAACCTGTGAGGTTGGCCACCCTTAAAACAGAAGCACTCACGAAAATTGAGCAAGTATTCAATACAAAAAAATCCCATATAAAATTAGTTCAAAATATCTTTTTTTATGTTATACTTGTATATCTTGTAACTTGATCATTTTTACTCTTATATTACTTAACCTTTTGTAAATAAAACATCTGTAAAAGTTGGCCATAGTTAACTGTTTTTTTTATTGTAAAACTTATAAATTTTTTTACATAAAAAATTAATATGTGTAAAAATTAGTAAATAAAATTTGTTTTAGCAAGTTATACTATGGACATGAATGAAGTTCTTTTGTACATCTCGGAGCCGCAGCCAAAATTAAATGAAGACATTTTTAATACTTAGTTATAAATTTTTATTAAGTTTTTGTTAATTTGTTTTTTTTTTAATTTATTAGGTAAATATTATATTAGGTCTTTATTAGGATGTGATAAACTTCTTATGTTCTCTTTTTCTTTTGTTTTAGTTTTCGAATTATAGTTAACTATTATTTTATTTCATTGTTTTGTTTAATTTTTTGAATTTTTGAAGTTTTTTAATTTTTATGTTAACTTATATACAAGTTGGCCAACTGTAAATATTGAACAAAATTTTCGAGCCAATGGTAGCCTATTCAAGCCGATGGTGAACTTAGACAGGTTTCACTGTATTAAATACATAATGAAAAATTAGAAAATTAAATGAAAAAGATCACCAATGTAGATCACTTAAAATAAATTATTATCTTCATTTAATTTACTGTACAAAAACTGGTAAAAACTGAAACACATGTAATAGCTTATAAAAATATAAATAGTTATAGGTTCAAATAATTAAAGCTTTGTAAAAAAAATATCAATAATTATTAATTTGGAGCACTTCAGTCCTTAATAAATGAGAGTGAACAACTTTTGTACTTAATTTTTTCTTTTTTTTTTAAGTTAACACTAGGTTTCAAATTATACCTTTATACACGATTGCACAGCTTGGACTGAATGAGGATTGTAGGAAGATGTCCCTTTGATCAGTTATAGGGACATTTTGAATTAATTTGTTAATATTACTCTTGATTAGATTGTCCGCAGGTATATATTTTTGCATTGTGGAATATGATTCCACATTCGAGAAAATTTGACTACAAACGAATACGTAGTTATAGGCAATTTTGAGCCCCTTAGGAATTTGCACTGAATAGGGGTGGGTAATTGATAACTCTCTTGTTCCTCGGCGGAAATGGTTAAGAGATGGCATTCGGGTGCCAAAGTGCTTAGACCTACGAGATATCTATAAAATAGGGAAAGTGCTCCAACAGTACGATGATTTTCAAGTGGTACATGGGAGGATGTCACATTAGGGTTATCGATAAGACGAATGGCACGCTTTTGAACTTTGTCTAAAAAAATTAATGAGATGCGTGATGCACCGGCGCATATATGTGAATTATATTCCAACTTGGGTCGTATGACTCGTATGTATGACTTATAGATATTTAGCATGTTCTGGGGTGTCTGGGTTCGGCATTTTTAACAATATCAAAGATATGATCATTCCATATCATTTTATTATTGACATGCATGTCCAGGATATTCAAGTTGAATACGTACACCTCTAATAATAGAATTAGGTTAAATGGAGTAGTTTTGCGCGAGACTAGACAGCTTTGAGTTTTACAGGTGTTATACTCAACTCTATTACTTTTTCCTCAGTCGAAAATAATGGCTAAGTCATGGTTGAGCGTGATAACCATCATGTCACGTTTAGTATTAGTAACTAGTATTGTAGCATGTGGTTTTCGAAGAAAATCGATGGATGCTACTTGAGTGTTATCGCTTACAAAACTATGGATAGGATTGAAAGTTAATTGAAGAAGATCATTGATAAATATCAAAAAGAGAGTAAGCGAGAGAACTGATCCTTGTGAAACAATAGTGTAAATATGATGTTTGCCAGATATGAATCCGTCAATTAAGATACGAATAGAACGATTCGAGAGGAAATTTTCAATCAATTTTATGAAAACAGAACCCAGGCCTATATTTTGACACTTGGAAAAAAGAACGCAATACTAGACTCGATCAAGAGGTTTTGAAATATCCAGGGCTATAGCAAAGATTCACCAGAGTTTTGAATGCTGACGTTGAACTTCTCGCTAAGGCAAGTCAATAGATAGCCAATGGAGTGTTGTGATCTAAAACTATGTTGACTATCACTAATTATACCTTTGCATTCAAGATACTAAATTAGCCTTTTGTTGATAATAATCTCCATTACTTTGGAGAGGATCGACGTGATTGCTATAGGTCTCTAGTATAGTAGTAATTTAAAAAAAGTTAAGTCAAGTGTAAATTTTTTAAGTCAAGAAAGTTATGCCGAGTGTCAAAAATTAATTTTAAGTGCAGTAAGTAATTAATGGATAAAGGTGCTTCTGCTTTTATCAAATAACTTACTGCACTTAAAATCATCTCTAAATAAGTCTAGGAAAATTTTTCACCATAAAAGGTTTAATGATCATGGTGATAATAAAATTCAAATGTTTAAATCTATATAATACAACAAATCTAATTTAATTTAAATAACTAACTATACTACACTTAACGGTATTAGAAAGTCATTTTTTGATTTCTCTACACTTACAAATTCGCCATAAATAAATAATAAACCGAAGTTCAATTATAGTTACGTTTTTATTGAACTTTATTCTGATGAAAAAAAGCACAATTAATGACTAAATTGAGAAAAATGTATGTAGTGACGACATGCAAAATCGAAATAAAAGAATTCCCTATAGAGTGATATTTCCCGATTAATTGTGAAATTTTGATCTAAAAATAAAATATGAAAAAAAAAACTTGAAAAAGATCATGATGAAATCACAATAACAAATAAGTAGATGACAGAAGGCAAAAATATTTATTTTTGTCTGAATAAAGAGAAAATTATTTTGTTGGTTTGTAAAAAAAAAAGAAAATAGCATTAAAAATATTATTTTGCTCTAACTTTACTAAATCAGTCAAAAAGTATTAACTATACATTATAAGTAAGTATAGTTAGATACTTACGTACGTACTTCATGAAATTATTTATTTATTTCTTGGCTATATTGTCCAATCTAATACTAAGACTGCTAAAATTAATGCATGATTATGTTTCAATTACTCTTAAAATGAAAATGTTGAGTCTATAATAAGTATTTTTAGTTAAAATTCAAATACATATTTGAACATGATGTTGTCGAAAGTCAAAATAAGCAAAGTAACTATATTTTCCAAATTTAAAACTGCCCTTCAGTTAAAATTAATGAAATTTATCAGATTAAAATTCTGTTTTGGATTATTTATTACTTAGATTCTATTAAAAAAAATGTTAATTACTTTGAATTAAAAACAAAATAAATTAAATTAGTACGTATACATACTAAATAACTATGTTATATTTTCTCTATAAACTTCTAAGATGTGAATAATTTGATAATGCAAAACAGTACATATTTACAAAACAAATCATTTTTATTTTAGTATTTTAATTTATAATAAAAACAAATTGTTTTGTTTTTTTTTTTTGTTACTAATTTGTAATTTCAAATCATGTCTTCAACATCTTAATCAAATATAACAAATTCATAAAAAAAAAATTTTTTTTTTTTATTATTTACTTAAAAAAATAAATGTTTACAAAAATATTTGAAATTCTTTTCTTAAACGATAAATTTGAATTTCTTCAAAATTCTCTTCATTAACAAATTTTTCTAATACAAGTCTGTGGAATGTATGAATCTGTAAGTACATATAATAAAAATATAAGAAGAAAACAAAAAAGCATAATAATAATTAAATATAGTATAAAATTTATCATTATTTTATTCTTCCAATTTGTTGAGTATTGAATACAAGAAAAGTTAAAATTTCAATTGAATTGAGTTGAGTTGAGATGCTAATCATTTATTTACTATATATATACATATAATACACACAAATAGATATATACCTATGTATAGAGAAATATACAAACACAATCTAATATCACATTCACGTTTTTTGAGCAGTCAACAGTTTCAGAGCAGTTAAACAACACCACTTCCATTTTTATGTCGTCCTAAAAACCTATTTATTTATTCATCCAAATTATTAAAAGCTCTTCTTCTCATCATACCAACCACTGTTTTGGTTGCTTATTTTACTGTTACCACTACTTCATACTACTATATTATCTGCTTACTGCTTTCTACTCTGTTGCTATTTAAAATTCTATACAACTTACACTTTTACTAGGTAAGTATTTTGGAAAAATATATATAAAAAAAAAATCAAAAATGTAAACGAAGCACAACTAAATATGGTGTCAACAAAATATCATAATGTGTAAACTACAGCTACAGTAGTGATTCATAAAAAAAAAAATTAAAACAAAACGGAAAAAAATAGCACAAAAATTTCGTGTTTACGAAAAAAGAAAAAATGACAGCAGCAGCAGCAGTAGAAGTACCAGTAAAAATTCATTCATAAAAATATACATATATATACATTGGGATATAGTAAATAAATATATTATAATAAGTATGAAAATGTAGTGTATATGTATGTATGAAAATATATATGTTTATTTTATCAGTTCATACTGTAAAACAATCATAAAAAAAGTGAATATCGATTTTTTTTTAATTCTTTTTCTGTTCTATTTTTTCATTTTCTTTCTTGTATTGTTATCCTTTATTTTCTTGCTTACTGAATAGCTTTCCGCTATCATGGTCAGAGCCCAAAATAATAGTTTATTATAAACAATTATTTCCATTAGAATGAAAATTACTTTGTTGTTTTGAGAAAAATCACAATAAAAATAAACAACAACAACAACAAAATTACAATAAATTAGATGTGAAACAGTTTTCCTCATATGCAGGATACTTTTAATTTTGCAAGAAAATTGAGGTATGCATATAGATACGTCTGCTACATACACAAAAAATAATAGTAGATAGGATACCATATAGCTTTAATTCTTTTTTCAATAAGTATGTACTTATTTTTGTTTTAAAAAAATTCCATTATAAAAACACACAGATTCTACATATACTTATTTAACAAATATATATATATATATATATATATATATATGCATAGTTAAATGGTAGTTATATGTATTTATTATAAAAATAGTTTAACCATATATTAATGAGAACCTACTTATATTATTGAAGTTTTAATATAACGTAACGTTTATCATTATAACTATAGAAAACTACAGGATACATAAATAAATATCACGTTAGAGGTGGTGGTCATAAATCATATGACATAAAAGGTTGTAATAACAATAGAAGTAAGATTAAAAAAATAAAAATAATAATAATAATTTACTAAACTCAATAATTTAGTGATTATGTGTTCGATATTAATAAAGGTAATTTGTATAAGAACCCTATAATCTAATAACAATATTGTATAGAACAAGAAAAAAAAAATTATTTTATAATTCAAATTATAAAATTAATATTTTTAATGAATTGCCATGAATATGAAGACGGTTATTTTATAAGTATTTAATCATTCCATTACAACTGTCAAAATTAGTTTATTCAAACACAAACAATTAACTCCTAAATAGTATAAAAATTGATAAGTTTAACACTAGCTTACTTAATTAATTAAGTACAATATATTTTAATTTTCTTGTTTGGTAGTTAAATAAGTACAAGTAACTAATTATATAACAATAGACTTTTTCATAAATACAGTATGACGTGACAATTGCATTATACATGGCTGACTTAGAATCACATGAATTTAGTTTATGACAGTCACATTACAATAATTTATTGACTTTATGAACACGCATTTTAATATGTAGTTTTCATTGGTTTTAATTTTGTTTACAATTTCAAATTACTTTTACTACAAATTTAAAATAAATAATACCTACAATAAAAATGGAGCAATTTATGTTGATAATACCTTGTTCTTCATCCTCAGTCATTTTAAAAGTTTAAACAAATCTATCTTCAAAAAACAAAGTTCTAAAAAATAAAACTGACAAATAATGCTTTGTTTGAAGTATTAATGCTTTTTGTGTCATATGATTGTTGCAATGTAGTTTATTAATTGTTAACAATAAGTATACATAAATCATTTATGAACACATGACGAGATTAATGTATTGTATCTGATAAAACACTACACTTCTAATAACTTATTTTTCTGTATGATCGAATGAAACACGTCTGTTCACTTCAATAACTTTATTAAAAGCTGTCTTTTTATATTACTTAATACTGTACATTAATTTTTCTTTCTTCTTTTTTTTAATTAGTCATGGACCCTACAATTGCATTATACATTTGTGAAAAGTCCTAATGTTTACAAATTCGACACTGATAAAAATAACTCATTGCACAGTGGATTTATTGACCTTCAAACATGATAAAGTCAATGTCTTAACACAAACCAATTCAATTATAATTAAAGTAAGTATAATTACATTTTTTTTTATCTATTTACTCTTTTAAATCTTCTATTGTTTAAATTCACTCTAAATATTAACAAACCTTCATGAATTTTTGACATTAAATGTCAACTCAGGCTCTTAAACTTCGTATTCGATTGAAATTTTCTTGAGTGAAGCTGTAATAATTGACTTCTTGAAACTAGCGTATATATATACATGATGTTGAAGCTTAGTGAAGATTAATTGACATTTCGTATATGGACTTAATACCCTCTAAAACTATTCTTCCTTTTTTTTACGAACGACTGATTTTGGTATAAGTAATCAAATTTATGTTGAATACTCTGAAAAATTTACATTTTACTCACAGTGATTTCTGCAATGTTATTGAATTTGTCAATTCAATGTCAAATAAAACAGGGTTTACACATTAGATTTTGTTTGTGAATTTTGTTTAATCTGATGAAAGTTTGATGAAAATGTAAATGATGTCAAATATCAGACTTTGTTTAACAAAATAACTATTGTTCAATTCTAGTCTAATATTTTTAAAATTGAAAATTGTGGGAACTAAAACTTTTTTCATTAAATCGAAATCGACTCTTGTCAGTTGCTTAGATACACTTTTTGTTTTCAATTACTAAATTTCTTTGCAACCTAATTTTCTTATTTAAATACGCTTTTGATATTCGTAATTAAAACTTTTGAAATAAAATTTGATGTAATGTTTAATGGCAATGTAAATATCAAACATAAACCAAATCTGATGTCTAAATCCTACCTAAGAAGATGTAACTATTTTTTTTTATCATTTTTTTCATTTTAGATAATTTTATATAACTACATTAACTATATATAACTAATTAATTTTTTCTAATTTATGAATAAATTCTATAAATAAGTCATATATAGTTACTGAGAGATAGGTAAGTATAAGGATAATTTTTGCAAAAAAAAAGGTTTAGTTATACTAGTTCCAACATTTAACTAATAATCAACATTGCATAATATTGTACTTAGATTGTATTCGTTACGATAACTAATTAACCATTAATTGAACAAATTATAATATTTTTTATATGTATTAAGAACAAACAAATTTCAATAAAATAAAAAAAATTAATTAAAAGTGAATTGTATTTTATTAAAAATACGTCAGCATAACTATCAATTATTTACAACTTAATTTAGTTAATACGTACAGCTTATTTTAATGAATGACGGACATCAAATTTTGTACTTAAATTAAATGAACTTCCTTTAAAATATTTATAACTAAGAGCAGTGTAAAGATACAAAACTAATCATAAAACTATTTATATAATTAAATAACATGTTCTAACTATTATCCAAGAGTAGTAAACAATAATATAAATTTACAAATGTATATGTACATAACTACATACATGTATAATTTATATGTGCCAAAGAAGTAAACGTAAGAAATAAAATTTGAATTAACGTTATTTAAGTTTATGGAACCATACTTTACGTATATAAAAATTAAAATCACAGAAACAACAATAGAAATAAAAGTTGAATAGAAGAAAGGAAATAAAATATCAAAACAACAAAAAAAATGTTGTAAAAATTTTGTAAGTTTTTTTAATGGAACGCAGATTTTTTTCATTTTGGTTTTTTTTACGATTTTGACTAGTAGTGATAGCATTTTCTTTGATATTTATATATATATGTATATATACTACTCATATTCATACAATTGGACTAGTTATATGAACTTTTTTTTTGGTTTATTTAAATAGGTTTATCTCACGCTATAGTTCAATTTTTTGTTTTTGGATATTTGCTAAATTTCCAAATATATTTTAAAAAAAAAAAAATCATCAAAATATTTTTTGAAAATGCTAGGAGGCGTATTTTTAGTTTTTTAGATAATATAACAAACAACTTACACATTTTTATTTTATTATTATTTTTCACATAAGCACACTGAATTATTAAGATTATTTTTACGTGTGATTAGGATTATTTATTAATTTAAAAATTCACAATTTTTTAAATCACCCATCGAATAACTTGAATTTAATTCATGCCTCTAATCAGTATTTCGATGGGTTCACTATTGTTCAGCCAGTGCGAGAAATTCAAGCGGTTTGTAATGGTTAACAAAGAAAAAGATTTTAATTTTAATAAAAAAGTATAGGATTAAAAAGTAGCGATTCCATATTAAATAAAATATACCTATCTATTAATGTTCATTATGTAATTTTATATAAAAAAAAAATATTTTGAAATATGAAAATCAATTCAAAAAATTTTACTAACACTAAATTGTATAATGAATATAGTTTAACGAATATTATTTTTGTCGAATTATAGCTTGAGAAGATAATTTCGTTTTATATAACAAAAAAAATGAAATTAGTTGTGAAATTATGTCGAAATTAAAAAATTACGGTTAATTATAATTAAGTTCTGCAAAACTTGGTAACTATATTGTAAATATTATAACGCCGTAAAAAGCACAAAGAGAAAAATCGTTAAAGCAAATATCGTAACTTTCACAAATTAACTAAAATTTTCTAAAGTCGTTATTAGTAAAATTGAAATTTTAATTTAGTCATAAAAATTCTGAGACCTAAACAAATACCATTTTTCAATTTATTTTTAGTGAATCAAGTAACTTTGAAATAATGTACATTAGTTGAGTAATTTTGATCTTTCTGTGAGTAGCTAAGATTTGCTAAGAATACATTTTACTAATCTAATCTAGTTGTTGTAACTCCTTTTGATCAAGAGGATTAGATGACAGGTGCTTATGCAAAATATTTATAATATAGTTAACCATAATATATTAACATGATAGTCCATGGATTTATTTTATTAGTTGTAGTTATAGTTCAATATTCTTAAAGTTCTTAAGTATTTATAATAATTTTAAGTATTTCATTAAAACTAACTACAAAGTTCTTGTCAAATTTGTGGATTTAAAAAAGAAAAACTACATGAGAAAAATGTTTCCTTAACAAAAAATATTCAAAGAAATTTCAATCTGTAAAACTGTTAGTTAGAATTTTAAATTTCCAAATTCTACAAAAATAAATGAGTAACTAGTATCTAATTATATATGCAGTTTCTAAAAATAAATATATAAAAAAAATGCAATCTATATAAGTATTAATACTTAAAAACAAAAAATAAAAAAATAAAAATAAAGTAAAATTGAAATTAAATTAAATTAAAAAACTAAACTAGTCCACTTCATAGAAATCTGAGTAGTATACATATACACACACATAAATATATATATACATAATAATCCAGTGTTCATACATTTAAGTTGCATTTTAGTTCATTTTGAATTTAATGAAGGGCAAATCACTTCAATATAATGTCCGTGAAAACCACATTTAAAGAAATTCCCTTAAAAATAAAAAAAATCTATGTAAGATTTTGATAGATTCAACCAACTTTGAACGTCACATATAACTATATATATATAAAATAATAAGTAGTTAAGTAATGTAGTATATTGCAACATTTTTTTTTTAACTATTTTTGCTTTTAATATATTTTTAATTTATAATACTAATGCATGTGTGGATAAATGTGTTGTCATACGTCAATTTTAATGACATAAGTATGTATGTATAGTATATATGTACACAAAAAATTACAATTCAGTTATCATCCATTCTAAAGTAGAACTTTTATGATAAATTTTCTTTTATTATGAGACTGGGTCAAGGTTTTTAGATTAATTAGGTTTTATATATTTTATGTTTTTGTTTTTTTTTTTTTTTAGAACAGAGCAAATCAAATTGTCATTATTATACAATAAACAACTTTATATTATAAGTACATAAGTAATATAATATGTGCCTACATATATATATATATATATATATATATATATATATATCAAGCAATAATTTATATATATATATTCATAAAAAAAGATATAAAAAAGATGTTTAGATATATTAACTAGATAGTGATGAAAAAAAACAAGGAACATTTTTTTAATAATTTTAAGTGAATTTTCCGTCGAAGAAAAACAATGAAAAAAAAATAATCAGTACTTATAGCTACTCGCTCACTCCAATAAAATTCTAATTATTTTAGTTTAAGTATTACAAATTTACATACATTGTTCATTATTATTATAATAATTTTATAAATATACATAACAACATATATAAATATATTAGTCAGTTATTTGAATCAAAAATATTCGAATCTATGATTGAAAAAAATGAAAAAATTGGCCAAAATAGAAGGCAATCATAAATTAGATTCTAGATGTGTTTTTAGCAAAAATAATTGCCAAAGAAAAAAACTCTGAAATTTGAACTATTCGCAGTAAGATATTTTAATCAATACCACGTTTACGGTGCCAAAAACTTTAATGAGGTTCGAATCCATGATAATAGTAATTAACTATATGAAATAGCCACTAAGTATAACGTGGTAATGTAATATATTAAAATTATATATATATATATATATTTATATATATATATATATATATTTATATATATATATATATATATTTATATATATATACTAATCTTTCATATAATCTAATTTCGCATGTAATTCGGTTCTACTAATTTTAATAAACAAAATATGATACGTACAATGTACGTATGATGTATAATGTACGTATCACGGCCCATGTATCTTATTCCACCCAATCCCTCTTTTGTTAAATACAATAAATCCTAGCTTTTTATTTAATAATTTCTCTTTACAATAAAAAAGAAGTATTATCTCCGCCTTGTCATGCAAAAAAATACATTTGTTTTCATATTAATAAATTAGTTAGTTATTGATAAAATACTAGGCAGACGTTTCAGACAAAATATTAGTTAAAATTTTAAGTTTTTTTTTTGTTCGTTAAGACCATAATAATTAAACTATGATGCTCACTTATTTATTTTATTCAAATAATTATAAAATATATATTAAGGGTCTTCACGTAAAGGTGCATTTTGGTCTTGCATGGTAGGATTATAGAATCGTAGGAAATTTTTGATAAAAACTGTTGTTGTTCGGGTATAAAAAATTTTCTATACTTAAATAACCCACACTAAAATATTACTATAAATTATTTACTGTAGGATATTTTTGAAGTTTGTTTTTTTGTTACTTGGCAACTTAAATTCGGAGTTTTAATTTGAAAAAATAGAAATGAATATTAAAACTGAATTCAAAAAATTTTTTAGAATGAAATAATTGAGAAATTAAATTGTTATATTCAGAATGTATGGAAATTTAGAGGTGATAGATGAATTCAAATATTTACTTAAAATTCAGAATTTTTTTACTAAAACTATTTGTTGTAGAAACCCACAGCTCAAAAACCAATTAACAAATAAACGTAAATTGATATTACCAATAAATATTGTTTAAAATATGTACCAATAAACATTTCTATTATCTGAAGTTTTATAATTAGTTATGTTTTTTTCTACAGGTCGTTCATGTAACATCAGATTTTATTTCCCTACGATGCAACTTTACGTGAAGGCTCTTATTATTAAATAGAGTCTAATACATAAGTACTTTCTTTAATTTGTAAACAAAACATATTAAAAATTGCTAAAATGTTTTGAGTTGGAATTAAGTATATGTAAATTTATGTTGCACGTATTTGCGATCGACTGGGCATTAATTAAATTATTCAACTATTTTTGATTATATAAGGACGCAATTGGAAAATTTTAAATTAAAATTGAAATAACTAAATTGGATCTAAGTAATCACGCCCTATATATTTAAGTTCACATGCACATTTTTTGTTACAACTAAATTTTGGCTTTTGTTAAAAACTATACTATGAAAGAGTGGGTCGGTAATATGTGTGCAATGTGGCTCTAATTGCGAACTAAATATTTTAAGCTATTTTAGTAAATTCATTATATTTTACAAAATAGGTTTTACCAAGCGGAATTTAATTGGTTTTTATAGCTCTCAAATAGTTTAAAACCAAGAGTCATTCAGGTAGTACAATACTACAATACAGACTGACGTGTTCGATTAGTGTTGGATGAACTAAAGACTCTTTAATTAAAATATAAAATCTTTCATTTACGTTACTTAACATAACATGTAGCATTTGCTCTGATATACCTTCAAATATTATTACTATTATATTTTAATATAACCCAATTCAAAAATATACAAAGTTATTTTTGTTTTTCAAATAGTTTTTGAGTAATTTCATTTTGCACGCGCCAGTTGTTTATAACATTTTTATTATAATAACTATCATAGAAAATCATCAATTGTCCAGACAAAACGAAGCGATTTTAAAAGAAAGTTGACTATTATATATATATATATATATACATAACTAAGTAAATATTTTTCAAAATATTAAATAAAAAAACTTTATTGTTACTATCTTCTGTTAGTCAAAAAAATTTCTATCATGACATAATTTTTTTTTACTTTCATTTTTAGTTAACTACTTTTTAGTTTTATTTACTAGAGCTGATAAACTCAAATTTTCACTAGTTATTAAAAAATTTTTTGGATTTTCAATTTTCCAACAATCATCTCCATTCTATACGAGTACAAGTATACGTGTATATCTAAGAATAACAATCGAATTCATTTATTATTGTAAGTTTTTTGAATTGCAATCATTATGGGAATTCAAAAATCAGGAAATTAATACAAAAGAAAAAAAATTATAAAAGCAAAATAAAAATTAAACATAGGGTAACATTATGACTATGAGAGAAGATAATAACTTTTATGTTTTCTCATAATTTTCTTTTTACATAATAATTTTGGTGTTTGTGTGTGTATGTGAAAAATACGCGTGGAAACTATCAAGTGACCGAGAATTTTTTTTAAATACATATGTTTATAGTTAAGTATAAAAAATAACATGTTGGGATCACGTAAACGTTATGAAAGTTTTTAAAGTTTAAATATATGTAAATGAATACTAGAATTAATTTAAACCAAAAAAAAAAAAATCTATTTCTAACTAAGCTTTTTCCACAATTTTCTTCCTAGTTCTTGTCTATTTTCTAGTAGTATAAAAATATAAGGAATTAAAATAACATTTTTAATTTACTCTAAATATAGTGAAACCATTAAAAAAAAATAATTTTCATAATTGGTTATCGGAATGAAAAGTGTATACATTATTGAAATTATAAATATGTAGTTACATGGTGTTATTTTTTAACAAAAAGAAATTATAGACTTTGTAGTGGGGGCTAATTTTGTGTAAAATTTTATCGTCTTTAATGTAATTCAATTTGAAGTATATAAGTACTTAAGTTGGCTAAAAACTAGAGTTTCTTAAAACTCGGTCTTTTTAGATTCGCCGAATCCGAATTCTTAAAATTTAGATACGCCAAATCCGATTCCGATTCTAAGTAAAAAATCATAATTTTAAATTACAAAAAAATATATAGTTTATTGAAGAGAATTCACTTATCAGACAAAGCTGATATATTACAGGGCATTGCCGTCCATATATGACCATCATTTTACAAACATCACCGATGAACGAAATTTGATCAGTTTTAAAGTTTATTTCAAAACTTTTTAGATGTAACCAAAGGAACTGAGTTAGTTGCTGAACATGATCCAAACAATCTAACTAGACCAAAATTAAATTGTCCTCAAATTGATGTTTATGTACCTCTTCATACGAATGCTAGTCCCTTCGTCCAATGTGAGTATCACAACCGTTTATTTTGCTTTTAGTTTATACCTATCAGAAACTGCTAGTACAGAACTCCTAACGATATCTTTTATCGATCTCTTTGTTGTTGTGCTGTAATCAAATAGTTAAATAGTTAAAAGTTAAAGTGGGACTAAAATAATTTAGAATTCTAAAATGTCATGACAATTTTCGTCACCATGACGAAAAAATCCAAAGAACAGAACCTACTAAGTTTTATATTTTTTCATATTTGATCATTTGTCAAGTTCTCACTTTTAGTTACCAACATTTCTAACGGATGAATCAATTAATTGTATTTTTTCTTAAAATCTAGACTATTTATTTCAATAGTAAATTCCGGGGAATCGGGATTCGGCGAATTTCAGAAACGTATCCCGATTCCGAATCCCAGGGGAAATATTCGCCGAATCCGATTTTGAGTGATTCGGTATGAGAAACTCTAGCTAAAAACCTCAATGCTATATAGGACTAAAAGCCTACATTCCGGCCCTGACATATTAGGGTCACTAGAAAAAAAAGGTAAGTAAGTACTCAATTTTATTTTATTTGAAAGCGTTAGCTAGACTTTTGTTAATTTTTTGACAATATAGTTCAAACTATACTTAACTAATAATTAATCGAAGAATCAATTTTGAATCAGAAGCAAAATCAAATCAACCAATGATCAAAATTTACTTCTATTTATATAGAATAATTTTGCATTTTTATTCCACATTCGCGACGCTCAAACTATAAATAAATTTCCATAGCCAATTTTTTTGCCATCTTGGGATTTCCACTGTGTACGGGTGGACATTTGCCGCCCCCTTGTTTCGCGTTGGAACTGTTTTAGAGGAGGAAGTAGTGCTTTGATTTCTACTGAGCATGTGTCCACACCCACGAGATATATATATATTTATATATATATATATATATATATATATATATATATATATAACAGAGAAAGTGCTCCAACTGTACGACGATGTCCAAGAGAAGTTAAGGATGAAGTTACATTTAGATCACCTATGTAGTGATTTTTTGACTTTAAAAAGCCGCTTAACCTAGCTTAATTTTGTGTTTTTTTTTCGACAAATAGTTAACTAAATACATTTAACTAATAATTTTTTAACTAATAATATAGTACATCACATGGATGTATTTAGTTCTATATATTTAGATATACATATATATATGTATTCATTTATACAAAATTATAAATTTCATTTTAAATATTATTAAATAAATTATAAGTAGTAAGTAACCACAATCTAACGATTCATGCTTTCGAAACAATTTCAAATTAATAAAATGTCAAGCAAAATTAGCCCAACCATCGTTTAAAATGACCTTAAAAGCTATCATTTAATATTTTTTCTCAATTTGGTTTTATTTGTCACCCTGTATAAAACATAATATCATATATTTAAAACAGTCAGTAAAATAAAATAACAAAAAATATTCCTTTAATATCTAAGAATGCCGTCCTAGTACCATAATAGTCGGTCATAGTAGTATTTAAGAATGCCGCCAATATTTACGTAGTTGTATATTTAAACGAGTAACTTTATAATAAGGTTTGTTCGTGTATGTAAAAAATTTTATATAAGTTTACGCAAGGTTGACAGCATTCGCGGGATATTTTGGTTTTGTAAAACAATGTTTTTTTTAATACTTATGCTTTTGGTTTATTTTTCAAATCTAAACCCTATAAAAATTTCAAAGAATAGACTTAATATAATAAAAACTGTTACAACAATAAAATACATACGTATATATATATATATACTTACATTCCATTTACTAAAAAAATGTTATTATCACTGTGTGAATATCTATAGGGAAATTATTAAATTTAACCGGTTACATGAAACATAAGAGAAACAATAAGAATTATAGTGTTTTAACTGTTCGGAGAATATTAAATAGTTATGCTTTTGAAACCTTTAAGTAATATGAATTTCAACATTTCTATTTTCCTTTTTTTTCTGTATACTTAAGTATATAGGGAAGCCAAACTTTATGTGGGAATCTTTTGTATTACTTTATTGTTTGAACTGAATAGGAAGGACATATTATATTCAAGGAAAGTTTAAAATGGATTTACAGACAAAGTCAGAGCTCTACTAAAGTATTGCAAGTATTTTAAACTAAATTAAACACAAAATCAATAACTTACATACATAATAAGCATTTCAAGTATTTAAATTTAGTATAACTACTTACTTATGACAGTTTAAATAATATTCAAGAATAAATAATATAAACAGAGAATTACAAGTATTTAACAATAATTGAAATTTAAAAATAACTAAAATAATACCTCTTGAGATAGTTGAAATATTATTTTAGTTATATAGTTTATATATATACATATAATGAACGGAATTTGCTAAACTTATCATTGTTAAAAAATTAACTTCACTAATTTATGTAATTGAGGAGTCATATATTACCTTTAATATTGTTTAAATGGACGGTCTGATCCTATAGACGCATTTACTTTATTTGATATGTATTTTTGTTTTAAGCTAAGAAACACTAGGTTTTAACGATACCTTCCTATTCGGAATACACGAATGCACAGTTAAGACTAAGATATTTTATTTGGACTATACTTAAGGTGTTATCTTATTTGTCGATTTTGTAAGTTATTGAAATGAATTAAAAAAAAAATAATTTAATTGAAAATTATTGTAAATTTATAGATGAATCAAAACAAGACAATCTCATAATCATTATTTTTCTTCTTCCATACAAAAAAAAAATTATATCTCAATGGCTTACTAAGCTTATATTAGTAAAGTCTAATTTCTTAAGGTTTAAGTTTGGATTTGTTAAATAGAGTTAACCTTAATATTTCTGACAAACGTGGTAACAAGCATTTAATGTTTAGATCTAATAATTTTTAATAAAATTTATTTAAATTGATAACTTCCAAATTAGGTAGTTACTTAAGTACAATTAATTATAATTTCTAAAAGTAAATTGTTTAATTTGAAATAAAACTGAAAATTACAGAATTCAGAATTAAAGCAAAAAAAAAGTGTGATAAGTACTAAAGTAAATATAATTGATTTTGTTACATTTATTAAAAAAAGCTTAAGAGTACGTTTTTCACTAACTTTAGCTTAAATTAAATTTGGCATTAAGTTGTTAAAATTTCCCTTTAAATTTTTCAGACATGCCCAATCAAATGTGTTATTGTATTCTAGACCATATAACTATACCATCTTAAAACTATATTTTTTTAATTGACTACAATGTATATTAACTAGTACTTATAACTCTATTGCAAAAAAGTTGACCCACCTTAACTTATCATCTTAATAAAAAATGTTGCGTAGTAAGTAGCTAATTATTATTATCTATAACTTCAAAATTTGATTTTATATCGCATTTAAGTACATATACTGAAATTTTATAGGAAAAATGATAAAAAATGAGAAATCATCAAATAAAACAAAAACAAGGTATACGTGATTTGAAAATTTCTGAAATAGGTTACTTTAAAGTTCAAAATATTACTGAAATAAAGAATAAAAGAGCTGCTGACATCTTCGAAAAAAACTTAATAAGATTCCATTTGTTGACATAGTTAAAAGGTAGTTATAAAACAGTTCACGTTACATTGTGATTTAAAGTAGTTAGTTTAGATCCACAAAATTAAAATATCACTAAAGACATTTCTTACTATCGAGTCAAATATAACTAGTTATAGTTAGTTAGTAAATTATAGCTAGTATAATTAAGTTATAAATAACATAATTTTTTTACAATCACCAAAACTTTAATTTGAATTTTTGCGCATAAAAACTATCAACTTTCACTTTCACATTAATAATTGCACAATAGATTTTCTTCCTAATAAGTATTTAGAATTGAATTAAGATTTATTCTGAGCCACTATTTAGAATATTAACTACTTTCATATAACTAAGCAGTTAGTTCAAATTTTATTTTTAATAATAACCAAATTGTAATTCAATCTAATTTCGAAGAATAATGAAAATAACTTTCCATTTATAGCCACAAACGAAATTTGAATCTATAGGACTTTCATGTTAGTAGACAAATGACATTACTACTATACCATAACGCTTGATTTGATCGGACTAAGGTAAATGTACGTAATACCGATATATGTTGGTAATATCGATATATTTCATATTTTTATAAATAACTTCCGTTAATTTTCATCAAAATCGACGGTTGGCATTGGATTTGGACACATTAATTTTCAAATTTTGTGAAATTTGGTGGAAATATTTAAAGTATTTCGTGAGAAAATTCAATTTAATTCTATATATAATAACTAATAAGCCTACAGAAGTGGATGGATTTTGTTAGAAAAGAAGGAAGAATTGCTTGAATGAGAAAATAATTTATATTTTAAAATTTCTGAAAGTAATTGTTCTAATAGTATATTATTAAATTTTGTCTAATAGAATTAAGTATTAAAAATTAAAATTTTAAAGTTTTTTGGTTTAAAAGTTTTTAGTTTTAATAAAAAACGTAAAATAATATATTATATCGGAATTAGGGACATAATTTTTTGTTCATGTACCTAATATCGATATACACATAGTTCATTATCAAGCAACATAAACTAAAATTTACATTTTAATTTAATTATTTTAAAATAAGTACTTTAAATAATTAGCTTTGTGAATGTGCATATTCTCTATGATCTTGAAACGAATTTTATTTTGTATTATTTTGATTTATCAATTTTAATCTGCTGAAAATAAGTCAGTTGACTAACTTGTCGTTTATGTTTTGGATGCTATTATGAATTATTAAACGATAAAAAAAAAACATTAAAAATTCTAAAAAAAATGATGCTTAACTGTGTACTTTTATTTTGATTATTTAATTTGAAGATTGCATGTAATTTGTATATCGATATTAGGTACACCTGTGTATCGATATTAGGGACATACATTTTTCATTATATCCATATTACGGACATATGACCCTGAAACTTTAAACCTCTATAATTTTAAGAAATATTATTCAAAATTTAATTTTAAAGTTGTATTTTATTGAAAAAGCTTTATATTTTCTAAAAATAATACTTTTTAAGCTTTTTTTTTATTACTATTATAATAAAAATAGAGTTATAATAAAAATAGCGAGAAGACCATTAAAAATATATCGATAATACGTACGTTTATGGTTTTTAAAAAAAAATTAATTAATCCAGTATTTCCAATATATCTTATCACAATGTATAACAATCTATAAGTATTAACCTAATTGAATCTTTAGGGTGACAATTTCAACCTACTTAACCAATTTTGTTTAATAGAAAAAAATAACAAAATCAATATGTAAAAAAAATGTTTCAAGCCTAACTATTGTTTTTGCAAAAATAATTATCAATTTAAAAACTTTCAATTAAATCCTTAATAGAATGAACTTCTATTATAATTTTTAAAAATATTTAACTATTTTTTTGCGTTTCAACAATACAATTTCTACTTTTCTCATTAATTTTAATTATCTTTGAGTTATTGGCCTCATATTGCTTAAGTTTAAATTGATTTTTTTTTGTTCTTTATTAGAGACATCAATTTTTCTTTTTCTTTTTTAGACCACAGCAGAGCTATTAATTACACACCTTTTAGTATTTTATGCATGATTAAACGCAGCTGAGTGGCACACAGCAAATGACATAATTATTCATGTTCAATCCTGTGGTTTTTATTTTATTTTTCTATCATATAATTAAATATTTTCAATTTTTCTTTCAACAGAATTACACAAAAAAAAAAAAAATTGTATTTTAGCTTCAATTTGAACTTTTATGGATGGAGTACAGTTGAATATGTACGTAGAGAGTACATAAATAATATGCATTTAATTTGTATTATTAATTTTTTTTTTTTAAATGAAGCTAATTTAAAAGAATTTCTAGGTTATGTTTTAAAATGTAAAAATTGATAATTTGCTAAAATTATATTGAAAGTAAAAAACGAAAATTAAATAAATTTAAAAGAAAAATCAATTAGTAATATGAGTACATATATATAATATATATAGATAGATATATATATACTCGTATTAATAAACTTTTTTTCACTAATCAAAAATTAATGATTAAATAAAATTAAAAGTTTAAACAATTTATTTTTAATTGAATATTATTAAAAAAAATATTACTAGGTGGAAACACTTTCACTAATAAACTAAAAAAATTAATAATGAAAATATAACACCTTACAGCCAATTTTATAAAACACAGCTAAATTAATCATAACTTGTAGGTGAAGATAAAGTAGTGAGTAAGATAGAAATGAGAAAAATTGTGGAGTAAGAATTAGAGAAATAATTTTTTTCTTCGACGTCTTTCTTCTGGTATTGACAACATGAATGGCATTTGAAATAAGTTGTATATTGAAAATTAATTGATTAAAATTTAAAGATAGGAATTTTCTAAACAAAATTTTCTCTGAATTCAAAATTTTTGGATATGGTTTAAAAACCAAACCTATGTTCATATATAAAAACTCTACAACCTACTAATAACGGTCTAATCATAGCAGACACATAGCATTAACATAGGATACACCGTCTATCTGACTCCAGATCCGAAGGTTGCGTGTTCAAATCACTTCGGGATCATCCATTTTTAGCAATTGATTTAGTTTGTGAAAGAAAAAAATGAAAGACTTTTATATAAAAAGAAATATTAAATATTTACAATACAATAACAATAATTAGTGTTGCCAACTCCGAGGTAAAATAATGTAGGATTGTTAATCTGCTACATGCATCTATATTTAACTACTTGTATCAATACTTTTATTTATAACTTAGCCTAACCTAATAATCAATGATACATAATAGTTCACTGACATAGGACACACTCTGTATATTACTAACACCGATACTTTTATTTATAACATAACCTAAGTAGTCTAATAAAATTAATACCAATATTTTTATTTATAATTTAATCTAACTTAATAATCAATGACATGTCATATCAATGTATTGACATAAGAAACACCCTGTATACTACTACCACCAATTTCAATATTTGTATTTATAACTTAACCTAGCCTAATAAAAATAATTTTATTTTAAGGTATTGTATTTTTATCGAACGTGATTTAATTAAATATTAAGTGTTAATTAACGTTAATATAACATGTTTATAAATTTGAAAAACAATCAATAAAAAGAAAGCTTGCTGTAAATAAAAATGATTTCCAAAGTTTTTCTGTTTTATTTTTGTTTTTATTCTATACATAATATTGTTATAACTACGTCATTGTATATTAACAGTATGGTGGATCTTATCATATTAAATGAATAAGTCATTTTAAAATTATAGTTTAAACTAAAATTTAAGTAGTGGTATCGATAGTAAAGTAAATTTTAAAAATTGCATTCTTTTCAACTTATTGCACTTAAATCAACTGCATTTTACCGGTACACTGATTCAAAACAAAAAAAATAATTATGTATTACAATTCAAGCATTTACCATAATATTAAAAAAAAAAAAAAAAGTAAAAACTTATGTAGTACTAGAGCTTTGATGTAATAATAATGTTTAAATTGACATACATATGTTAAAAATGTATCACGTAGAATTGTGGATCTGCTAAATTAAGCAGAAAAAGCTTTTTTTAAGGAACACGAAAGAGAAATAGTGAGTTTATTAATATATACTTATGAAGTTTAAAGTAAAAATACTCCTGAAAAAAATACATATTTTTTAGTATTTGTTATCGTTATTTGTTATATCAGTCAAATGAGTTACCAATTTTATTTGAACTATACCTTATTAGTTATTACTTATATGTATTTCACACAGTCGATCTAAACTATAGTGGACAATGAAATTCATAAACGAAAATAAATTAAAAATCAGAGGTAAGGAAAAACTTTAAAACTTTATTCCAAAATACTTAAATGACAACTGCGAAAATACCAAAATTAGATCAAAAAATTAAATGGATACCGAAATGTTTCAAAATTTGTTTAAATATGTACAAAGTATTTAAAATTTATTTAAAACAGACAAGACATGTGATTGGAATGAACGATCAGTTTCATATAATTCCAGAACAAGGATACACGCTGGAATGTCCGATTGCCATTCAACCGAAAAATACCAGGTTTGATTCCCGACGAAGCAAAATAAAAAAATGCTTTGTAGGTTTTTCGACCTGGTCTCGATATACCAATAACAATAAAATATATGACAAAAAATAATTGAGAGTACTTAGTTATAATAATAGTTATAATAAATAGTATAGGTAAAAAAGTTTAACTAAAATAAAAGAATTAAAAAGAGCTAAAAAGCTTAAATAAAATGGAACTATTTTTTAAGAAGGCTTAGTTTCTGACAACTACTAATAGTGATCCACATTTAATAAGTTGATAAGTAAGCCAGAAATTTGATAAATACATAAGTAGTTATATAATATATTATATATTATTGTATTATATATATAACTACTACAAAATAAAATAAAAATAATGTAGAAGTTGATCAAAATATAAATAAAAAATGTAAATAATAATGTAGAAGTCGCTAAAAGATAAAAATATGTAGCAAAACACTTACAGTGTCGTACTTAAATTAAGCAAAAAAAGGAGATTCTACCTAAGTTACTGTAAAGAATTTAAAAATAACCTAAACCAAGATCAATATGAATTAACAAAGAACGAGATCGAAAAAACCTGTCAAAAAAATTGCTGTTGATGTATGAATGACAGTTGTTGTAGCTGCAATTAAGAATTGGTTGTGAAACACATCAAAACTCAACTCTACTGTATTATCAATAAATGATGATAACATAAGTAAGTACTTAAGTGTTAATTTATTAAAATATTTTAATAAAAATTTTCTGTATATTTTTTATATGTTAATAATATATCCCATAACTACAGGGTTAACCAAAATCATTTTATTTACTTAACTATACATAGTTACATAATATGTATTTCAAAGTATTCAAAATAAACACTTCATTCAAGTTATACATAATAAATATTCATATTACTTTTTTGAAATAATTTTTTTTTTTTTTTTAAAAGTTGACAGCTCTATAAAATGTCAAAATGACAGTAAAAATAAAAATATTTTTTGTTATCTTAAGTAAGTGTGTATATATTATATTTTTTTTATTTGTTCTTGTTAATAAAATATGATAAAGTTAAATGTCAAATTATACAATTTACAAATATTAACTCACATTAAATTTTAATTACTATCCTCCTCAAGGATATTTATGTTTATCATATTTTTATATCTTAAATTATGTACCTAGTTATACATTACATAATTATGTATGTACATAGAAATGTATATGTTAAATAAACGCCTATATATACTGACATGGTTACTATATATATTTTTATATATAGTTATATTTTTAGATATATTATAAATTATTATGAAAAGAAAAATGAATACCGCATTGTGTTAATTTAAACTGATGTTCAAGTAAGTTGGTTCTCATTTTCAATTGAATTTCTTTTTTTTTTGTAATGAATGTTTTTAGAATGAAATTCTTAAGTACATATAAAGTATCTTGAATATTGTTTGATTAACTTTTTGTTATATCCGTCCGTTCGTTAAAATTTTACTTTTGAGAGTAGGCTTAACTAATTTAATTTTCTACTTTATTAGATTATAATATTAGGTTATGATGGTTAACTCAAAAATACACTTAAAGTAAAATAGACCGATTAATATACCACACTCATCTAAATATTTTAAAAATAAATTAAATTAAATTTTATAAATAATTTAAAAAATTGCTTTTTCCAAAATTATCGATATTTATTTATTTTTTTTCACAAAAATATTAAAATAAATTTTTTTACAAAAAGCAGGTATGAACATATGAGTATAATTTTTTGCATTTGTTTTGATTTTTATCTTAGAGATAATTGAACATTAACTATTATTGAATTATTTATTTTTGAAATTCTAACGCTTCTTAAAAGATATTTTAGTTATGGGATAAGTATTAGTACAAGTAAAGAAATTTATTAAATAACTATTTAATAACATTTTGACAACTAACTAAGTTCAATTGAAATAATTCATTCAATTGCATAACTGTAGGATATAAAATTTGTCATTTTTAAGCAATTTTAACATATGTCAAAGACCTTTATAATTAAAATAGAAAAGAAAAAAATTTGAATTCATAATTAATGTTATATAGGGCTTACTTATGCAAAAAAAAATATATATGTATACTTAAGTAGTTAAACATTGTTCAATTTTCAAAACAACAATTAACAAAAACAGGGAATGTTCTATTTTCTGAAAATAATAAGTTTACTTTTAAATTTTAAATTTTTATTAATCAAATTATAAAATAGTACTAGTATTCGTCCACTCGTCGAAATTCGACAATTGGATAAATTAAAATTTTTGTATGCTAAATATTTAGTTTCGCTACGTCTCTTTTTAACTATCCATCATATAAGAGAATAATAATGAAAACCGCTTGTGGAATGGTTCAATTATTTGTACCGCCCTATTTTCAATTTACAGATTCAATAATAACGGTATTAAGTAACTATATGCAGTTCATAATACGATGAAACTTTATTCATTATTTAATTTTGAAGGAATTTTCTATTGCTGACTTTTCTCTTATTATTTTTTTTTTTATTTTCATTTGAAATGTTTTTCTTTTTAGTCAAGAGTTAGTTTAAAAATGTCTGATGTTTTTATTCTTTTAAAACGGCAAACAAACATCTCATAATATATATATATATATATATAAGTAGCAACAAGAATCAGGAACAAGCACACAAAAAAAGGAGTTAAAAATAAGTTAAAAGAAACAGCAGTAGCAATAACGGTAACTTTTTCACATCAAAGTAGTTGATATTTTTATTTTCTTCGCATATTTTGTTATTTTTTTTTTCTGTTATGTTCATTCATATTATGTTTATAGTTAAGTATACTAACCTTTTTTTTGTATATCTTTAGTTATTCACAATTCGTATTTTGAATGTCGGAAGGATTTGAAAACAAAGACAAAAAAAAAATTTTTTTTTTCTCTGATTTTGTTTTTTTTTTTTTTTTTTAGAAATTTTTTATTTTTGTTTATTTTTTGTTATATAATAGAACGTAGGTAACATAAATGTGTAAGTTTATGACGTGTTTTGCGATATGTAAAGTATTTTTGTTTATTAATTTATTAATAAGTATGTAATGGGTATGAAAAGAAATGTCTGAAATAATTTACATAACTAAGTAACTCGAAATTTATTTTATTTAAAAATTAACTTTAAACTTCAATTTGTTGTTGTTATTGTTTTTTTTTCAGTGGGCTGTTGCGCACTCCATGTAGAAAGTAATTTATTATAAAATTTATGACTAAAATATAAGGTACTAATTACCGAGGTATATAGTTAATACTTTTTGTTTGGTTTAAACATCAACTGTATATAAATTGAATCTCTCCATATAAGTAATTGACAATAATTTGTCGTTTTGAATTAGTCATGCATACGTATAAGTATTCTGTTTATTTTAGTCCATCTTTTATCGAAATCGACATCACAATACTTTACTTGTTTTTTCTGTGGAATAGTGGTTCCATTTATTGTTACTGATGAATATGTGTCGTTATTCGGAGTAAAGGAACACTTTTATCTTTATGTTTCATTCGCTAAGTCAATGAAATAATATGATTCTGAAGATTGTTGAAACAGACATCATGAGTGTTTATATGTAAGCTCAAAATTATAGATGTATCATTTGTGTATAATGTAAATGTCAGTATAAATTTGCTATCAGATAAATCGAGGGAACAAATTAAATATAAAATTTGCTTAAATCCCATTGTCTGGCAGTAAATCAGTTTTGATGACTTGCTCTCGTGATAAATACTTAGGGCGTATTCGAATCTATTGTACTTTACACTAAATATTCCGAAAAATTAAAAAAAAAATGTTAAGTATGCTCGAAAATACAGTAGGAAAGTATCTATTCGCACTTGATTATTCTTGAAATCGTAAATGTCTCAGCACAAAGTTGAATACAACGTCCATTATGATCTTAAATGTTTAAAAAAGCTAACAAAAGCTTGAGACATTGACTTCAGGATCATAATTGTTGTTAACGATGTCTTCGCGACTTGTTTGATAGGTATAGTTGGGTTTATAAAAAATTTTAAGCCCTCCAATATTATACATTGTTAATAAAAGCTTTCTGTTCTTTTTGCTTTGCTTGATCACAGATGAATTAAAACACAAAGTCTAAGAAAGCTCATTACACAATGTTGCCAACTTCTTTTACGTTGGAAACACAGTTTATGTTATTCATTGACAACTTAGTTTTTTTTTTACATTAGGAGATTAGGTAGTTAAATATATATCAAGTTGAAGTTTTTTTAAGACATTTACGATGTCACCGTATTTGTAACAAATTTTAGTGTAATGTCCAACTGCTTAAAGATAACGCACTGAAACACAATCAAACATTTTTTTTTCATAAAACAAATTACTAAAAAAATAGAAAACACAATTTAATTAGTTAATTAAATTTTTATTCATCTAAGTAAAAAATAAAATTTCATATTTTATTTTGTGATAAATAACAATTGACAACAGTTTGTGACAAAAATTAAAATACAAAGTTTGGTTATGTTTCTATGCGCTCAGATGGAATATTATCGAACCTATCTATAATTAATACAACTATGTAGTCTGCACATCCTATCGTAGTGAATCTCGTTTCGTTGAGTCAATTTTTCAGTTGATCAATGATCATTAACCATAGAAAAACTTGTCATTGTTGTATTCTAATTGTCAGAAATTTAAAGATTGATCTACATATATTATCTAAACAAGCTTATCTAAACAAAGAAAAAAAAAACCAGAATTTTTTTGTCCCTTGAAAAGTATCTTCGGAGAAGTATATATAATTCCTATAATGTCGTAGGTTTGATATTTTTTGCTTTTAAGGTAAGAAGTAAATGTTCATTCTAAAGTGCCTATTACACATCAATGAATGATCAATTAACCATATACTTCAACAGCTCAACAGCGTTTTACACAACTGATATATTATTAAAATGTGCAAACAAAAGCAATTTGTTATTTTTATAAAAACTTGTTTTCCAGCGTTAGAGCGTGGTGTTGTTTATACACAACATTTACTCTAAAAATTCAATTTAAATTGAAGTCAAAAACATTTCTCCAGAAATTATATTTGCAATATTCATAAGTATGTTTCGAAATTACCAATATATTCAGAACACTTCCACAATATGTCATTGTAAAATCTCAAAATATGGATAAAAAAGTTGCTTAGTGCATTATTGATGTGTACTCGCTCATCAGTATTATCAGTATTATTGTCCATATATTGTCAATATGTGGACAATAATATTGATGAAAACAATGATAGGTACCTAAGACAGCCTTAGAATCAAGAAATATATAGGTATACCACGATATATTTAAAAAAAAAAGTTTACACTCCACCTTGAAACAATCACAAATTTGATTCATCGAAGTAAGGACAATAGGTCAAAGTGGTAATTTATTGTTAAAGGGGAATTATAGAAAAATTAAATTACATAAAAAAATTATTCTGATGTCTGAATTTCATATCTACATATAACTATTTTGTTTTTTTTTTTTTGCTGATAATCAGTTGATGCTATATATACATATATACTAGATACTGACGTATAGCCGTTCTGTAGGGAAAAAAAACCTTACTTAACGATGTGACGAGCTCAAGTAAATTCTAAAGATGTGCTTCGCAATACATATTAAATAGAATAGCAACGATAGGAGGAAATATTTAATAGATAAGAGTACTTCAAAATATTTTCCTCAAATATACAAATCGAATCAAATTGTAAACACAATTTTTCATATAAATTCAATACATAATAAAATCATAATAAAATTGGAAAAAATATTCCTTAAAATTCAATTTTGAAAGTAGTTAGTCCTTGGACAAACTGAAAATATTACAAAATAAATTGGTAAATGTACTCAAATACTTACGAATTTTAAAATTTCGATGATGACCCAGATTCGAGTATAGAACATTAAAATGAAAATAATTGATTATAGCTTAACATTAAAATTTGAAAACACACAAAAAGAAAATCATATTGTAGTGAAATTATAGCATAATGTTAGCACTAAAATATTTTATAATAAAGTATTGACCTAAAATTCTTATTCGCATAATATAACTAATACCTGTCACATCAGTTTATTCAACTAAGTATGTACATACAACACAGGAGTTATCTATATTTATTTCTAATATGAAATAAAAACACAACTTCATAAGTTCCACATGTTCTCGATATTTTATGCTAACACTTCACTATAATAAGTATAACTAGTTACTGTATAATAACCTGAAATATATATTTTTTTTTGGTTTACTTTGTAACATTTGGTAAAAATTTTCATTTTAAATAATAAAAAAAAAAAACGAATGAAAATTATGTTATTGTTGTTGTTTATGTTTTTACTTTTTTTTTTTAATTTTTTTTTTTATTCAATTAAGTTAATTCAATTTCTTTTGAAAAAAAAAAACTAGAACAACACTAGAAATCGGTACAAGAAATGGTCATTTTTACTTTTCTTTTTTATTTTTCTCTTTTTTAAGTAAATAAATAAGCAAGTAAGTAAGTATACAGTTTTATCTGTAGTATTGTTACATCACATTACAACAAATATACTCTTTCACAAATCTAAATAATATGATACCTAACTCGTTATTTTAGTTTTATTTATTTTTATTTATTTATATTTATAAACTAAATGTTTTTTAAGGTTAGGTATTGACCTAATAAAAAAAGTTAAAAATTTTAGCAACTTTTCTTAATAACTATAGAATCTTGTTCTTCTTCTTTCTTTTTTACTGTAAGGAATGTAATATTATACTTAATAATAAGTAATAGTAAATAATTATTTCAAAACCATACAAATAAAAAAATTCTAGATATTCTGCTGAACTGCATTTATAACAAATATTTTAGGCAACAATAAAACATTTGAGTTTAAATTGAAAATTTTGTTTGTAGAAGTGCAAAGGAATGAAGAGGACCACTAGAAAAATCGAAATAACAGTTAAAAAAAAATAAAAACAAAATATTAAATTTTTTTTTTTAAAAATACTAAACTTAGAGGACTAACACACACGCAGTGAACATTGAAGTTATTGAATAGCCAATCTGTACATTTATGACGTCTGTCAAATCTGTACATTCTCATACGTTTTTTGAAATTATAGTTATCATCTTTAATTGCAACCTGTAAGATTCTTCTACTTAACAACTATGAGATAATTAATTTTGTTTTGGTTATAGATTATAATTATTCAATTGGAATAGAATGAAATAAAACAGTAATTCTTACTTACTTAGGTGGCCAACAGACCATGTAGGTCCTGGGCCTGACTCATCAACATCCTCCATTTTTGTCGGTCACGGGCGGATTCTCTCCAGTTGAAGATTCGAAATTGCTTTAAATCCGCCGATATTTCGTCTCGCCAACGAAGGTTTGGTCTGCCCCGACGTCTTGTACCTTCGGGTCTGGAATCGAAGATGCTCTTGGCTGGAGCATTTTCGTCCATCCGCTCTAGGTGTCCGAGCCGCTGTAGTCTCTTGACTTTAATTTTTGTGACTACGTTCACCTCATTGTACAGCTCATAGAGTTCGGCATTATATCTTCTCCTCCAGACCCCATCGTCGTTTTCAGGACCATATATCCGACGAAGAATTTTCTTCTCGAAGACACCAAGTGTATGCTCACTTGCCTTAGGCAGTGTCCATGATTCTGATCCGTAAAGCAAAACCGGGAGTATGAGCGTTTTGTAGATTTGTACTTTGGTGTTTCGAGAGAAGAGCTTTGACCCCAGATGTTTTGACAAACCGAAGCAGCAACGGTTTGCAAGGGTTATTCTTCGCCGTACCTCCACATTGATGTCGTTTGTGGGATTAACACTGGTTCCAAGGTAGGTAAACTCCTGAACTACCTCGAAATTATATGTGCCGAAAGTGATGTTTTGACCAATATGATGTTGAGAGGTCTTTTTATTTGTCGACAACATATATTTTGTCTTATCCTCATTTACTTTGAGACCCATTCGCTTCGCTTTTTCTTCAATCTGGGTAAAGGCCTCGACGACCGCCCGTTGTGATCTGGCGATGATGTCAATATCGTCGGCATACCCTAGTAGTTGAACAGATCTGAAAAATATAGTACCGGGCGTGTTCACTTCCGCTCGTCGCACTATACGTTCCAGTACTAGATTGAAGAAGTCGCATGATAGTGCATCTCCTTGTCGAAATCCGGTACACGTCTGAAAATAGTCAGGAGTGTTATTTCCAATCACCAAAACAGTAATTCTTCTCAAGTTAAAACAATAACAATGTTTGTAGATGGCCTGCCGGGTAGTAATAATCTGTTGAGTAAGTTCATATATCAATGGTAGGAAATATGTAATATACCTATTAATCCATTAAACACGTTATATATATATATATCCATAATTATGTATATATATATATCTATGACATGTTGCAACCGAGTTTTAATACAACTGTCAAATCTTATATATATATTAAGATATTTTTTTAAATATATGTCCATGTTTATACGAGGCAGAAATCTGCCACAGAAACCTACCATCATGTTCATACGTAAAAAAAACTGGTAGATTTTTGCCATTGTCGCTGTCAGATTATTGAAATATCAAGATGGCCGCAATTGAAATTTATGGCAAAGAAATAAATAAATACATTTTTATTATTAATCTAGTGTCAATTCAACATTATTTTTATTTGTATAATTTATATTTTTTTATTTGATTAATATTCGATCCGAAAATTATGTTGTCCACAACAATTTCCTTATTTTTTGTGAATAAAAAATAATAAAAATATTTTGACACTGACATATTCCCAGGAAAAAAGTTTAAACGTCAAAAATCTGCCAGAAATTTTAAATTTTGGTAGATTTTCTTACCCCTTACCGAAATGTCCCCTCACCTATAAATTTTGGGTAGATTTCTACCACTTTTCTATCCGTATAAACATGCATTATAAGATTATACCGGGTGTTCTAGACCATGCGTATCAGCTTTTTAAGAAGGGAAGGTACCGTTATTTTAAAATTTAGAAAAAAGTTAACTAAATCGAGGGTGTTCTATCGATTGGTGATATTTTCAACTTTCGCAAAGGACCGCAAATCGGCCGAAATCGAGATTTTCAAATGGGAAGGGGTACTTTTTAATGCAAATTCGGATTCTACATCAAAAAATAAGAAACTTTTGTAAAGTAAATTTTTTTTTTGTTTTTTTTTTTTTTTAAAACTTTGTAGGAACCCAAAACTGAGATAAAAAATATGATAACATAAAAAGCAAATTAATTTATAAAAATGATTATCATTTAATTTTAATTTACCAAAGGAAAATATTGAGCATTTTTGTTTTATTGTTATTAATTTTGACGAAAAATACTAAGAAAACAAAAAAAAAAGCATTTAACATAATTTCCTTATTTTTTGTCGTAGAATTTGAATTTGCATTAAAAAATACCCCTTCCCATTTAAAAATCTCGATTTCGGCCAATTTCGGCGATTTTTGATCTTAAAAAGCCGATTTGCAGTTCTTTCCGAAAGTTGAAAATACCACCAATCGATAGAGCATCCTCGATTTAGTTAACAAACTTTTTTCATAATTTTAAAATAACGGCTCCTTTCCCTCTTAAAAAGCTGATACGCATGGTCTAGAACACCCGGTATATAAGAGTTGTATTAAAACTCGGTTATAACATGTCATCATTAAGTATATACTGTTAGTGTTGGCGCCTATGTACATTTGTATTTGTAGTGATGGCACGTGCGTGTGCTACATAAAAGAGTCAGAGCCCTACTTAGTATCGAACTTAGATCAAAATGGATAAGAAGCATTTCGTATAGTTCGATAACAGAAACGAATATTACCGGTTTATAGAATTATAAAGAACCGAAAAACTGAAGCACTTATAAAAAAAAACACAAAAAAAGTAAGGAAAACTTATTAAAAAGAAAAATCACGTAAGCTTCTTAACTATTCAGTTTTTCTAAAATAAAAAAGATTTTTTTTGTTTTCCCTTTTGCGGCAGCATCGTAAACATTTTTATTTGCTCTGTGAAAAAAAATATCATGAATAATTCTCTGTTTTCATCTCTCACTGAATAGATTAAATAATATTTCTTAACAGTTTTAAAAATATTCAAATTATAGTTAAATAATAGAAACTTATCTTAAAAATTTTGAAAATTTCATCATTTCTTAAAAATGAAACTGTTAAGGAACACCAATAGAACTGTCACAGAATATCTGAATATAAAATCAATAATCAAAGCTTCAGATTTTTTTTTAACTGAATCTCTCTACAGCCTAATAGGTATAGTAACTATTGCATAAAAATGCAATCTAACTAAGTATGTGGCAAACACAGTCTCTTCTATACTAGACGATAAGTGATGCAATAGTAGGCTAATAAACAGCTTGGTGGCATAAAGAATGACTACAGTCTCAATGTTGCAATATTTGAGTTATGTAGACTCAAGTGGAATGAAAACGCATAAAAAAAATTTTATACTATAATATAATACTATAATTGACATCATTTCGTATAACCAGAATAGTTTTGGTGTTTGCTGAAGCCCTTAAAAAGAATAAGAAACAAAAAACTGGTTTCAATTAAAAATTGCCATTAAATTTATTATGATTTAAAAACTTGCGGGCTCAAAAAAAATTTATCAACTGTCATCAACTAAAATTAATTTAAAATTTGAACTTTTTGTTTTTTTTTTTTGCTATATTACATTACAAACATTAATACAAAAACAGAATACCATTTCAATTGAATTAAGTTCAATAAATATCAAAATTGATAACTTTTTTTTTCTTTTTTTTTTTTAACTTGAAAAGAAAAACTAAATTAAAAGAAACTTTTTCAAATAAAGAAAAATAAATAAAAACTGTAACTAATAAAACTTCTAACTCTCTTTCAATAATAATAATGGCACAATTTTAAACATAGTTACTCTTAATATACATACCGAGTACATCTTTACCTACCAAAGCACATATACTATAACTTTTACGTATATAAGTAGTTAATATATATAAAGTTTGTTATGACTTCAGCTCTATATATAATTATTATGTATATAAATTGTATATATGTATTATAAATAAATTTTCACATAATATTTAAAAGAGTTTAAATAGAAGAATCTGTGGTGTCGGCTTTTTATTACAATCAATTTTATAAGTATTATTATTATTATTATTATCTGGAAATAAAATAGTAACTTAACATAAATATAACTATTTTTACAGTGAAACTATTCTTAAAGAAAATATCTAAGTATATTGTTTCGAATAAAGTATAGTTATAATTTTATAACAATTAAGTGGGTCTGTTATGAAAAAATATTGAAAAAAATTTGAAAAAGTTTTTCGGTTATTACGGTGTTTGAACCCGTGCTCCTTGGTCGTTACATTACTATACTGAGTGATTTACCACTCGGTTACCGAGGCCACTTTTTTTATGATTAACCATTTTAAAGTAGTTTTGACGTTTGAACCTTTTCTAAGCTGGTGTAAGATCTTTTAATTCTGCTATACTTAACTACTAGTTTAATTTTTTTTTTCTTCGTTGCGACCATGTTTCTGGTTTTACTGTTATTGTTTCGGATCTGGTAACAGTGTACAAGTTGTCTTGTTTCATACATCAATTTCTGACTAACCGTACTTTAGTTAACTTAATACTTTTCGTTATAAATGATGTCACTAAAATTATTCAGAGCAATGGTATAAAAATTTACGCTGACATGAAATTTTTTAAAGATATTAGTTCAAATACCGACTCCTTTTTTTCAATAAATTTATGAAATGGTGTAAGTAATTATAGTGGTTTATTTTTAAACGTTGATAAATGCGCCATCATATCGTTCACTCGCTCTACAAGCCCGACGTGTAATAATTATATCTTTGATGGTTCTGTAATTAGACAAGTCATCGAATTTAATGATTTTGGCGTGACTTCCAAACTTACATTTAACATACATATTAGGGCCAATAACATTTTCTGTGACCAAAGGTAAAAATTTGAGTTGGTTTGGATATTTAGATTGCTAATGCAATAAATTCATAGATTATGCATCTGAGATGGTAAATAAGTGGTCAGCAGTGACCGACTCAACCAAATCTCTTTTTTATAGCGTTAATATCTTGAGAAGATGGACAAAAAAGTCCAATAAGTAACATTTATGCACCTCGGTTTATTACTTTTATACGTACTTATTAACTTTTACTTAGTATTGTCAATATTAATATTATCCACGGGCAGTTCAAAAAATATCTACCGTATGATTATAATTTTATTTATATTAAAATATTTGGAATTCATTTTTCCACTTCGTCACAACTTTTTAAAATAAAAATTCTGACATTCCATTTTAAATATAGAAACTAAATTTAGAAACTAAAAATGATTGCAACTTGTAGCCCCAAGAGAAACCATCATTAGGGCTTGATTTGTATTAAAAAATTCTTTTAATTTGAGTCAATTTTTATAATAACTGCTTAGGGACACGTCAAAAACATTGACGCTGTGAACTCAAAACGTGACCTAAAAGACATCAAACATATAAAAAGTTTAATTCATGGATAATTTTTTTTTTTATAATTTTCTATAAACAAACATTTTGTATTTTTCATGTTTACTATTATTTTTTTGCGCTTTTCTCGGCATCGACGTTGCCGTTCTGCAGCTGTAAGTGTCATTTTGATTTGTTCAAACAAACATGTAAAAAACTACTTCTACACAGATATCTTTATACATTTTTATAATTGAAAAATATGCAGTTATTTGAAAATATTGCTATAATAAAGCAAAGTAATAATGACTAAAAAGTAGCAAATAAGTAATTTATAATTACTGAATTCCGCTAGTGACGAATTGGACGTGACGAAGTGGAAAAATGTCGTAAAAATGTTATTATCTGCATATTTTAAAATGTATTTTAATTCCAAAAATTAGTACGTCCAGCTTAAATTATAAAAGTTAATATAATAAAAAAAAATGGCAAAAATTTAATTACTTATCGAAAAATCGTTGTGACACAGCAACAATTATATACACGCGTTGAATTCGGTGAGTTAACAAGTCCTAATTTCACGAATGCTCACAAAAATTTATAATTCCTATTTACTGCAATATAGTTCTAATATTACGTCATCCTTTTTAAATTGCGTTGGAGATTTAAAGTGTATTTTTTTGAATATATATTGTTGTAACGATTTTTTAGTGACTTAGCGGAAAAATTACATGGACAACGTTTGGTTGAAAACAAATTATATTTTTTATTATTTTAAAAAAAGTTTATGTACAGTAAATAAAAAAACTAAAATTTAAGAAGAAAAGTAATATGATTTCTTGTTTTATAATAACTTTGTATTTTTCAGTTGGGGACAAGAGATTTTCGTCATGTGAAAAATTTCGGGTCCAAATTTTTCATGGTTCTAATTTGATTAGTTTTTTTTACCTTGACTGAAAATTCGTAGCAATGTTTTCTTAATTTACAATTAACAATAAAAGTAAAACTAAACTTTTTTGTAAAATTTTATAAGTGTTATTGTCTAGAGATGTACAGCAAATATGGCTACGAAAAATGTTATTGGCCCATTAATAAGATCATTAACAAAGCAAACTCAATGCTTGTTTTTATAAAAATGTGGTCTAAGGAAATTGATGATCATTATGTTACTAAATCGTTATTTATGACATTAGTCAGACCAATTCTTGAATATGCTAACCAAGTTTGGTACCCTTTTTATCGCCAACACATTGATAGAATAGATAGTAGTTATTCAAAAAAAATTTTTTTAGGTTTGCATTAAGAACTTTGAATTGGAATAATCCCTTAATATTGTCCCCCCTACATTCAACGTCTTAAACTGCTTAATATGTATACTTTAGAAGGTAGGAGAAATGTGTTAGATATTGTGTTGATAAGCACTGAATAAACACATTGATTCACGTTATATTGATAACATTTTAAGAAATACAATTAACGCAAGAGCCCAATTTAGGCATGAAAACATATTTTCTATTACATTTCACAGGACTAACTACGGAAAATATGAGCCTATTAACAGAATGCTGATAAACACAAACCAATACAACACAACAATAAATTTTGATATGAGTAAAGATGTTGTAAAGAAATCCTAGCCAACTTAAGTTACACCTGATAAAACTTAATTTGATTTGATATTTTGAAAGAAGAAACACCATTTTGAATTTTATTTGATTGATTTTTATCCACAAATCGAATGTCATTTCATTCAAACGTCATTTTACTTAATTAACCGAAGGATTGAATCGTACCAGCTAAAAAGTTAAGTTTTAAAAAATTATTTCAACACTAACTAACTACTGAATATAAATTGCCATATATATATATAGCTACATATAAGATATACATAGAGCCTGTTAAACAAAAAACGATTTTGAATTTGCGATATTTTGAATAAAATAAAATTTCGACTACTTACTTTCTTAACTATATACTAGAAACTAAATATAAACTTTTTTTATTCTTCAATGTCCAATGTGGGAGTTCATTCCTACCTCTATGAAATTTAAGTTGAATTATAAGTATAAATTTTATGCCAAATTTATATTTTACTTTAGTAGCTTCGAAATCTTTGAGGTTGCCTCTTCACAACTAACTACTTAAGTACTTATGTAAATTTTTTGAGTCAATTTTGTAATGATCACAGAAACACAACTTATACAAAAGCTTAATACAATGTACATTAATTAAAATTTTTTGTAGCAAGTAATATTATTAGGCAAAATAAAGAACATAACTAACTACTTAATTATATTTTTCTTGATGCTACTTAGGTATATAGTTTTATTGAAATATAACTAACTTTTACTTTTTGACTCTCTTTTAACTTGAATAATTTATATATATATAGGTTTTGTTTTACCTTTCCTATATAAAATAATAATCAATAAATAATATATAAAAATTTAACAATTTATATTGCACTTTTCATTTGTATTTAATTTAGTTTATAAGCCTAGAGTACATAAAATTGTGTATTGTATTTTTATTTGAAAAAAATTGGCAATAAATAAACAAAATTTTAGATAAAATAATATAAATATTGAAATATAACCTATAACTACTGTCTACTAAGTATAAACTGGCTAAATCTGCACAACAAAAAATGTTTTTTTTGAGGTAACTACTTAATCAATTTTCATATCTTCAACTAGAGCATCTTCAGCTTCCCATAACAGGTAAAAATGAAAGTATCTGTTAAGTCAGACTCAAGATCTAAATTGATGGCTCCCCACTGTTAAATGAGTATAATAATCAATTTTAATAAAATAAGAATTTGAAAAATAAATATTTTTATCTCAACTGTATCAAAACTTCACAAAGGGTTAACCGTAAAATAAAATTTCAAAATTCAAAGGGTTAACCGTAAAAACAAAATGTTTTGTAACTACTATATAACTAAGTACTTATAGAAATTTGAAACTATATTTTTATAATAAAGAAGTTGGTTATAAAAAAATTCAACTGTAAATATATATATATATTAGTTATTGTGTATTATATTATGCGCTAAGTATTACAAACAAAAAACAAAAAAAAATTTTTAATTCACTTTATAGTTTCAGATCATTATTTTCTTCATCTGGAAATCTAGGTTGGGTCTTCATCATAAATAAGTATGTGTAAATTTGTTATATTATCTACCGTTTCTGTTTTTTTTTTTTTTTACTGTAAAATGAGTGAAATGAAGAGCAAAAAATTGCGTTAAATATGTTAAATTTTATTATATATATATATATATATATACGTATGATATATATATATATGCTTAATTATTATTGAATCGTAAAGAATAGTTATGTATTTGTAAGTACAGTAAATTGAAAAAGTATTTGATCACTCATGGAGAGATAAAAAATCATAAATTAATTACAGTTAGTGTAACGAAAATCTTTAAATTGTCAAAAAACAAATAGTTAACTACTTAGTTTTGATGTATTTTAAACACACTTTTATTTGCTGTGGAAAAAAATAAGTAGTTTGAAAAAGTAAGTACTTCAGTAGATATTTAAGCATAAGTAAATTTATCAAATCTGTAACTAAGTAACTATTAATTGCTTAAGTATATACATATAACTAAATACTTTTGATATAAAATTAACACATAACCAAAAAGGGATTCAAAGAAAGTAATGTGAATAAAAGAGTAAGTACTTAAGTAAGTAAGTAAGTAAGTAAGTAAGTAGTTATAGTAAGTTGAGTTCATTTTTTTATTACCACCAAAAATTTAAAAAAAGGGCTTATCTATTCAAAAGCCAAGCAATTATTTTGTTAAGTTTGTCATCTCTATTTTCGTAAAAAAGATAACTACTTACATAAGTAGTTAATAGCATTTTTTGTATCACAAGCTTTTAAGTATATATAGTTACTACCATTGTGTTGTGTAATCAAATTTTAAATTAAAGTTTATAAAATTTATATTGACACTTTAACTAATAGTTGAAAATTCTAAATTTTATATTTATGACAATTACAGTGCTTTTTGAAAAACAAATTAAAAAATTAAAATTAAAGAAAAAAAAAACATGTTGAATCCTGTTGAAAATGGTGAATTTATGAGAATTGTTATTTTAAAACACATTTTTGCAATTTTTCATGCGCATATCCTAGAGTTATTGAGGTGAACAATAACATTCATGATATTGAGTTAGGTATATGTATATTTATATATATATATATATATGTTTAGTATATATGTACACATCATGTCTACTCAAATATGTATGTAAAAAAAAAAAAAACAAATAAAAAAAATTACTTATGTCAAAAATTTTATAATTCCGGAAACCCAAGTTTTTCCAATAAAAATAATACATAATATAAGTATGTTTTACTTGTATTTGGTTAATGGGAATTTAATAAATTTAATATTCACACCTTAAAAATTAATTCAAATTAAGTTAAAATACGATTTTTATGAATGGCAATTAAATAACAAATAGTTAGTTACATATGCATGTTCATATATACATCTATACCATTTACACACTTGAACAACTAAAATCTAATTAAATACTTCTGATGTATTATTATTTATTATACTATATTATCTATTAGTTATTAAGTACACGTACGTAGATATAATACAGGGTGATCGGTTTAGAGCAAAAATATTTTAAGGGGTGATTCCTTCGAGTATTTTTAGAAAAAAAATTGTTCTAGACGGAGGGGTCTATTTTTAAATTTAATCTGGGCTACAGAGGGTTAAAAAAATTCGGATTAAAAAAAATATGTCTAAACAATATCACCTACAGCTGCACAGGAATTAAAACAAGAGCAACATATTTTTCATAAATTAATTTTTTAAATTAAGTAATACACCTAATTACCGGTGTGTTGGATGAGTAAGTATCAGACTTACCGTTTTGAATGATGCTGCACAAACTTAAAATTTTACTTTTAACAACTGAAAACTTTGTGAAAAAAACGTTAATTATCTCGAAAAAAAAACCCGTTCATTTTTTTTATTGTGTTTATGCATTACATGATCCTCTACAACTCTTTCATACACAACTTTCATATCGGACTTGCCGTTTTACAGCTAGAGTCATATAAAATTTCAGTAACCTTAACTAATGTTGACTAAAAAATAAAATTGTTACAATATTCAAGTTTCAGTTATTATTTTTCTTACTAAAACACGGGTTATTCAAATATTAAATATGACTTTACCTGTAAAACGGCAAGTCTGATATGAAAGTTGTGTATGAAAAAGTCCAGGAGTGGCAGCACATAAAACGTTTACGTTCAAAAATCAACGTGAAGTATTTTAACGTCAAAGATTTTTTTTAGTAGCATGTAAAACATCACGTTGAAAATTTATTCCGAAAACTCGAAAAAATATTCCGAATGTTCGAAAATTATTTTGACAATCAAACTAACCGATTTAAAACTTGAAAAAACATATGGTTTTAAAATTTAATGGAGGTTTGAAATAAAAAGAAATGAATTTAAATCTTGTATTTCGCCTTATTATTTTCAGTTTGGAAGAACAAAATTGTTATATAAAAATCGCAAAAATAATAAAAATGATGTGCCCGTTTCAATAGATATAGAATTTATAATAGACTAAAATAATAAATAAAATAAAAGTAAACAAACCAATTCAGTTGATATTTCATATGATATTTTCAATGAACTAATAAATATAGTATTTTATTTAAATAAATTAAAACACGCAATTATTAAGAAATTTAAAAAAAAATTATTTTATTATCACATAAAAAATGCTTCAATTAGTCCAGAAGTAAAATGTTATCAAAAGAAATTAAAAATTACATTACTATAATTATTAAAAACTATAAAATTTAATGTTCTTAAAATTTACAATTTTATTATAAATATTTAAATTCTATATTTTTATTATTAAAATAACACAAAATTATTAAAAAAAACCAAAATTCCCGTATAAATTTTTATACACGGTAAGAAAATCATTGACGTTTAAAAATAAATGTATACGTTAAAATCAACGAACGTCAACTTGCTTACATGCTACCGAAAAAATGTATACTTTACGTTTTCGGAATTTAATCAACGTCAACGTTGCTTACATGCTACCAAAAGTACTAAATACGTCTTTTTGACAAACGTGAACAAGTTACGTGCTGCCACTTAAATTTAAAGATATAGTTACCTACTCGTCTAGAACAATTTTTTTTTTAAAATAGCCAGGAATCGTCCCTTAAAATATTTTTGCTCTAAACCGGACCACCCTGTATAAATAAAAAACAAAAATCAACTGCTACAAGTAAATATTTACAGTAACTCAATTAATCAATATATAAGTTATATGTTATATATATATATATATATATATATATATATATATATATATATATATATATATATATATATATATATTTATTGGAAATTGGGTGGATAGATAAGTAAGTGTTGAATTTTTTTTTTATCATTTAATTTTTAAATACGTCACGAATAAGTAAGTATTTATGTATATATTTACGTAATACTTGACATAATTTTTAGTTAGTTTGGAAGAGAGAATATCTAAGAATGTCGGTTTAATGAATCGATTCTTATTAGTATTTTGTATAGTAAGTGAAGCGATATGAAAATATTCTCATTCTGTAAGCAACAGGAGTTATCAGTGCTCCCGTAGTTCATCTCAAATTCAAAAAAATAATCCGTTGAACTACAATTATAATCTCTAGTTACTTAGTTAGTTAATTATATTAGTTATAAATTTATGTTTTGACGTAGACCCATCTCAAAAATACATTTTTCGTGTTATAACTAACTTTTCCATTTAATTCAAATATAAAATAATAATTTTATCCTTGCATGTTGATTGGATTTACTAAATTAAAATTCAAATTTTTTGAATTTTCTCCTCATATTGAGAACATCAGAAGCTTGCAAAATTTATAACGTACATTACTATAACGTATTTTTTTCATACATCTAAGTATAACTATTTTTTTTTTAATGTATACTAAGTAAATTTAATTGTATTTTAATTAATATATGAAATGTAATACTAAATTGTAAACTGTTTGAGCTAAATAGTATAAATAAATAAATAAATCTCGTTATTAATTTGTTTTAAGTTAGAAGAACTAACCACACTTATTATATTTATTTAATATGTACTTGAATAAAGTTTAAACAAAATCTAGCAACGTACTTACTGTGTTAGATGGCATACGTACGTATATATCTAACTAGACATTTCCAACTAAATAAATGAATGGTTGAGTAAATATTTTTAATAAGATTACATCACATTCTAGTCCTACGTTTGTATTTAGAATTTCTTATTGATAAATTAAAAAATTCAACTTAGAAAACTGTTAGGTATTGTGTAACATCTCAATCATTGATAACTTTGATGGCTCGCTTTTGTGCCTTATCTAGGTACTTTAGGCTGGTACAAGCCACTAGGTGCCTGGCGAATGTATGACTTTCATATTAATAGGAAGTTGGAAGTTGTAAAGCATTTTTTACTTCTGCTTAAAAATACTAAACATTTCACAGCAGCCTTCGCGACAAAAAACATGTGATCGTGCCACGAAAGTTTGCTTTTTATTTCCATTCCAAGAATTCATAGAGTTTCAAAGTTTTTGATATTTACATTTCTGAATAGAATATTTGGTATTGATGGGTTTTGCTTTGTTATCGATTAATAATCCGGTTAACTATAATATTAAACATTTAAGTTATGCTATTTAAGTTGAGCTATTCTCAAATTGTGATTTGACGTTAGTTACTTCCAAATGTATTTTGTGTTAGTTATGTATATAATTTATTTTTGATAAATAGGTAGCCCGAAAAATTGAAATCTATACACGTATATAAAAATATATTTATAATACATTTAACTAGTTATATATTATATATATACAACAATAGAAGCGACAGGAATAGTTAGTTAAGGTTAGAGTAAATATATGACCATAAATTAATAACATATAGATGAGTAAATCGTATGGGAAGTTTTTAACCTATTATTTTTTAAAGCTTTTCAAAAAAAAAGTTGGGAGGAATAATTTCGCAATACTAATTTCTGATGAGAGAACCATCAAAGCAAAGATGATGTATATCAAAGAGAACAAGAACACTGCATATAGTCATATACATTATACATTTTTTTATGTACATTTTTCTTATTCATTTTTGCTTTGCTATTAACAGAAGATTTAATAAAAGTACCTGCTGAAATCTTATAAAGAAATAAAATTTTGCATGTGTGTATAGCTATTATGATATATGTATTGTTTTTATTAAATTTAACAAATATGAACATTTGAAAAAAAAATCAAATGCAGTTTGTCATATATTATTTTTTTAGGTATCAATGAAAGAAATAAAAAATAAGAATAAGAAATATTAAATTTTTACTATTATGTTTAAAAAAACAAATTTTTGATAAGAAGTAATTTACATTAAAATAATTTGTTGTTTTTGATTGATTTTTTCTTGGTTAAAGAGTTTTTATTTTATTTTAGGTAAAGTTTCATTTTTAGTTAAAATATCAATAATAATCTCGTATTATTCCTAATAATTATATTAAAGATGAGAACAAATTTGGTTCAGATCTTTTTTCAAAAAACGTTTAACATTATTTTTTATTCAAAAAAAAAATCTATGTACATACATATGTGGTTAAAGTAAAAAATTTATAAGATTATATTATTACTAGGTACAATTATATCCCAGTTTATTGATTAAAACTTTAATGAAATATTTATATTAATAATATTTATAATATAGATTAATATTTATTAATGAAATGATTTTTGCATAAGAAGAGTTTTTTAATTTTTTTACTCCAAAGAATGATTTAGGGAAATGGAAATCACAAATAAAAGTTTTTCTATTCTTCAGAAATTCCACGAACTTCCACGGCTTCAGGATTTTTAAATTTCGTCCTTGCACAGCCAACAATAAAACACTTGAAACCCATTTAAAAAACTAACAATATTATTTCTATAAAAACTGCAAAGTAACGTAATAATTAATAACAATACAACATTTCACTTCAAACGCTCCAGTGAAAAGAAATATTTTGCATAAATTTAATGCACATACCACTTTCATTCAAAAAATCCTATCATAGATACCTAAAAAACGGTGTCGGGTCAAAGTTACATGTTGACAAAATTTCATATGGACAAAATTACATATGGACAAAATTTCATAAGACAAAATTACATATGGACAAAATTACGGTTACATGACAAAATTACATAAAACAATATCAATATTCGGACCAAACCGAAATTTTTTATAATAAATAATAATAACCTTTTTCCAGAAAAATACAATTTAAACGTGATTTTGAGTTTCGGGCCCAATTCCTTGGACCCCGGACCTATTGTCTTCATCACATTTAATGGCTATTGTACTGATGACAAAACATAATTCCAGGTCTTCTTTTATATTATATTTTTATATAAATATTTTTTTTGCGAGGTACCCGGAACTATTTTTCCTGAAGGCTGCACAATTTCTTGAACCACCTAGAAGATGTAGTTCTGATACTGGTTGATTGCTAAAAACTTGCTACATGAAATTTTTATTATGAATATTTATCATCCAGTATCCAGTCAAATGAAAAACAGGCAAATAATACGCATATGTAATTATTTCAAATATGAAATTTTGCCCATATGTAATTTTGTCATTTAACCCTAAAAAACATTTTATATTTTAACTAAAAATGAAACTTTACCTAAAATAAAATAAAAACTCTTTAACCAAGAAAAAATCAATCAAAAACAACAAATTATTTTAATGTAAATTACTTCTTATCAAAAATTTGTTATTTGTTATCAAAAATTTAATATTTCTTATTCTTATTTTTTATTTCTCTCATTGATACCTAAAAAAATAATATATGACAAACTGCATTTGATTTTTTTTTTCAAATGTTCATATTTGTTAAATTTAATAAAAACAATACATATATCATAATAGCTATACACACATGCAAAATTTTATTTCTTTATAAGATTTCAGCAGGTACTTTTATTAAATCTTCTGTTAATAGCAAAGCAAAAATGAATAAGAAAAATGTACATAAAAAAATGTATAATGTATATGACTATATGCAGTGTTCTTGTTCTCTTTGATATACATCATCTTTGCTTTGATGGTTCTCTCATCAGAAATTAGTATTGCGAAATTATTCCTCCCAACTTTTTTTTTGAAAAGCTTTAAAAAATAATAGGTTAAAAACTTCCCATACGATTTACTCATCTATATGTTATTAATTTATGATATGACGAACACAGTTGTTAACATTGGGACTGTATGTTCTTATTCAAATTACTGTTTGTTTACTTTTTTATTTGCATGCTCTTTACAAATTTTTGAGAAATTTAAGAGATTTAAAACGTGACGTCAAAGCTCTCTCTTAAATAAATTTTTCCAAATGAAATTTCTATTTGTAAAAATTTTAAAAAATTTTGTTTTTAGTGTTATAAGCATATTTTAATTAATGTTTTTTTTCTTTTTTCTAATTTTATTATTACTTAGGTATAATTGATTTGTTATGAAGTGTGTAAATAATTAAATAAGTAACTAGATTATTGTGTTATAGCTATATCACACATTTTTAATACGTAAAAGTAATAATAGCTCCTAAATCAAAATGTCAAATTTCCGTACAGAATGTGCGAATTAACTCGCACTTTTCTTAAGTCAGCTAAAGTTAATGAAAACTTGACAAATTCTCTAATATCTTTATAATGGGTGCATTTGCACAACACAATTTACGTGTATTCATAAATTTCCTTAAGTTGACTTAAACCAGCTAAAGTTCATTATATATGGGCCCTTAAGTATTTTAATCTATCTACTCCAATAATAATTTTGAAAATGTTTTAAATGTAATGTAAAAGTACTTATCACCGCCCTTGCACATTATGCTGCCAAACCCTTTTTTTTGTAAATACAATACTCCCACGCTTTATATTTCTAATTTATTTTTAAAATAAAAAAAGAATATTATTTCCTCGTTGTACTTAATGCAAAATAATGCACATTTGTTTTCGTATTAATAAATAAGTTATTGATAGAAAACTATGCTAAACTACACTTATGCTAAAAGGGAACGTTCTAAGAGCGTTGTACATAGATTTGCAATTGACTAAAATCACGCTAAAAAAATTGAATTACTATTAAGAAATTTCATGTAAATTTTCAATTTTTTAAGTTGATTAGCGATTAACCTGTTGCAGTTAGGGTAGGTCGTATACAGATTTTTGTAACCTAATAGGTGTGTTAACATTAAAAACGTATTAAAAAGAGCAAACTTAGAAGGAAATTTTAATATTACAGATGTATAAAATAAATAGTTGAAATTCCTGATACCATCCACATGGACGGAATCAGACACTTCATTATTTGAACAGTTCCCTGATTCCTTCCACTTTTATGTTGTCACTATAATCTAAGTTTTCAAAATAAATGAGTGGAAAAGTGCAGTGCGTACCTTCTATTTCCTTAAAAATCGAAAGAAATATGTTTTTATTTTTGAGTTATTTTTGCATTAAAATTTTAGAAAAAAACCCCTGCTAACATAAAATCTCGGACTACATATAAACTATTACTTAGTTGTAAAATTCTAATATTTTAGCAAGAGATGAGCAATATAATTATTTATTGAAAAAAAATTTAATTTGAGCGATAAAAACCAAAAATACAACGAATTTATTAAATCGGAATCAAGAGGGTGGCCGGACTGCCGGAGAACGGTGCTATTGCGTTACTTTTTTAATTTCGAAATGTACCTACTTAACTATATAACAAACTAAATACAACGAAGAATCACAACAATTTATTATTCATTAACAAAATATGAACTATACTTAAGTACGTAAGTATAATTATCAAATTTTAAATTACAATAATTTGTAATTATCCAAATTGTATACAAAATATTTATCGACACTAGTTAGTTGATTTGAAAATTGTATTTACTTCCAAATTTCCAATTCACATTCTACATTACTAGGTACTTAAGTTTTACACGATAAAATTAAGTGTCTACTGTTTACTAATTCAAAAATAGTATTTTTTTTTTTTATATTTAAGTAAATACCTTATTTAATTGATATACATAATTAATTTTAAATATTTATTTATAAAATATTGAGTACACTTTAAGTAATTTAATTATTAATATTGTTAACAGTTAAGAGGAAGAGAACCCACTTATAATTTTAAATTGATAATTTATATATAAAATTTTTATAGTTATACATTTTAAAAATTGAAATACTTAATATTTAAATTTGTTATTTATAAAATATTTATAAAATAAATAAAAAAAAATAACACTATTAATTTCAACATGCTGACCTAAGATTAATGAACTAAAACCAGTTTATTTATTTTCAATTTAAGAAAGACAGAGAAGTATAAGTACCTGCCTAACCAGAAAATAACAAACAAAAAAAGTTATCATAAAATTAATTTATTTTAGTAAACAACCGTCTGTAATAGGGAAATTAGGTAGGACAAGTAATAAATTCGATTACGTAGATACATTGATGAGACTCTATTGAAATTTGTTTACAGCTGTTTTTTTTTTTCAATTATGTATATTATTTTTTTTGGTAAGTAAATACAATAACTAAACTCTATATTTTCGTTTTGTATAGAAAAATAGAAAAATGTATCTATAAGAGAAAATTTTGACGTCTATTGTTTTATTAAAATCACGTTTTTCTAAGGACATTTCTTTTTCCAAATATGTACACACATAAAAGGTATGACAAGAAAAAAAAAAAAAACAACAAACAGAAAAAAAAAAAATGAAAACAATTTTTTATAATTTTCAAATGTCAAAAGTTAATTATTCAATGATATTTTTATTTATAGGTATGTTTTTTGTTTTTTCATGTTTCAATTTAAATTCTAAAATTAAAAATTTTGTTCTTAAAATATAACAATTTTATTGATTTAGAATTAAAAGAAAAAAAATTTTAAGAAATAAAAATCTGAAGTACCTTGTCTGAAGGAATTCCTCTAGGCATTTTTTGTGTTACTTTTCTGCTATTTGTTGGCTGTGCTACAGCAATCCCAGTAGGGGGTGTTGTGGCTGTTGGGGGTGCAGACGATGATGGCGATGATGATGATAATGTAGGAGATTCAGCTGATGTAGTAGACATTTGGATTAATTAAATGGACAGGAAAATAGTTTAAAATTAAACTATTTTGTATTTTTTTTTAATTTTAATTTTTTTTTTTGGTATTTCGTTTTTTTTCTTCTTTTTTTTTTCTAATATAAAAATTTTTCACGGCAAATATTAACTATGATTACAAAATAAAAGAATAAGAAAAAAATATAAACTATTTTCTATAAATTTTCTTTTGTAATTAAGTAATACATGTAATATTCTCATTTATTTTTTATTTTGAAATATTGCCAATTTTTATTTATTTTTTTTTTCACTATTTTATTTTAATTTAGCAACCTTGGAAATCTTGAAAAATCATAACGAAATCAAAAACACTTCATAATGAATGATCTTGTAAATAATAAAAACAACTTTTTTATTTTTATAATAGAAAAAACCCTTTTGAGAATGATTTCTTTTTTCTTTTAGGTATATCTACATAGGTATAATATGTATGTGTATATATATATATATATTTTTTTCTATTAATAAACTAAAAACAAAATTTTCATTGCACCTTTTTTATAAATAAAAAAAAATAAAAATTTGATAAACTTATATTTTTCTTCACTATCTTATTTTATTGCACATAATTCAATATGCTAAATACATATATTTAAATATATATATATAATATATATTTATATTTATATTATTATTGTATAACATAAGCGTTCATTGATTTTTTTATGTAAATTTTATTTTTCAGTTGCAAGGTAATAATGCAACAAAGGAAAAACGTCTTCTCTACATCGGAAAGCACAATTTTTTTTTCCACTTTTTTTTTCCCAATTATATACACAAACTTTTTTGGAATATTTCAATTAGAAATTTTTTTTTTAATTTAAATATTATATACAATATGTTAAAATATGTATAGAACTTTTATGATTTTTTATATTTTCGATATTTAAATGCAAAATATTTTTATTTTACTTTTCTAATATGGTAATGAAATTAAAAAAAAAAAGAAATATTTCCGTCCACTACAATTCAATCGACGAATCGAACGAACGAAATGTCATTTTATACTTATTTTTTGTTGCTGGTGGTCAGATTTTATTTGTTGGTAAACAGCCATTTTATTTGACGAGTGCTGCCAGTTTTAAGATTTAAGTTTTGGTGTGTGTCTTCGCTTTCTCTGGTAAAATATGTAAATAAATAAAAATTATTCAAATTTCCATTTCATTCCACAATTGAAAATTCAAATTGAGATTTGAAACGTGTATATGATTGGCAATTGGCATTGGACAGTATCTATAAATAATTTATGGTTATTTATTTGTGCTAAACCTTTATCAATTTTTTAAAGTGATGGAATCGGATTAAGGCAAAATAATTAGTAAAAAAATGAAAATTACAAATACTATTTTAATAATGACCAAAAATGGGTTTAAAATTATGATTAATTTTTAATAAAAATTTCTGCGTAACACTTTTTTTAACAATTTTCTAATTTTATTCTAATATAAATAACAATACACAAATTTAAAAAAAAATATTTTATGTTGTAGTTTCCTTTTTAAAAGATCGAAAAAATTTAGATACTTTTACTTGAGTTGACATTATTAATAAATCAAAATTTTTCATATACCATGATAAATTATAATAATAATGAAGTTTTTTATTCTTGTCTAAAAACTTTTTATAGAATTCACTCATTTTATCGGCTGAAATTTCGTCTACTCCTACATTTTTATAGGTTTGTACAAACGATTCTTTTTCCTAAAAAATAAAGAAAATTGTTTATTTTTTAACTTTATAAAAATTTAAATTTATAACCTCATAATATCGTTTGTTATGACGTGACCAAAAATCTTGATTCCATAGCTCAATTTCATTTTGCTTTTCTCTTAATCTTTTTTCTAAGCTAGTTTCATTAATTCCTTCCGCTCTAACAATTGGTCTATTTTAAAATAAAAATATAAATAAAATATGCTAAACTAAAATATAACCATTATTCAACATTAATATTGTTAAAATTTTTACATAAGTACACATGCTTTCGTGTACATTTTTATTATAATTTAAAATGCTTAAATTAAAACCAAGTAACTAGCCTTAAATTGGAATCTTTATCTGGTGGACCAATGTAATCCTTTTCAATATCTTTTGGTTCTGGTTTATTCAACAAGCCAGGAATAATTTTTTTTGAATCATTAGAAATCTAAAATTAAAATCAATTAACTGAATTACATTTATATATTTGAAAAACGTGATTTATATAATTTATTAACTTACACCTCTGGTATATATTCTAAAATAGTTGATATTAGTTCTTAGCATAATTTGTATTTGTTGATTAATTCTATTTATTTACTTTACTTAATACTTTATCAAATATCAAATATAAACAAATGGTTTATTAATGAGTGGATGTGGATGGTGGATTATCAAAATTGATAGACGTTTAGATGTCAAAAAATTCTACAGATGTCAGATACAGTTCAGTCAGGGTTGTTATGTTTGATAATAATATAAATAAATATCAAATATAAATATTAAAATATGTTTGGAAAACTTATATGAATAAATTAATTACCTAGTATAAACATATTCTCATATTTGTTATTTATTAATATCATTCTTATTAGAAATAAGAATATATATATAAAAGTAAAATGTTTTACAAATTATTATCTTTTCAATTTTCTGGAAGTTGGTATGCTTATTCAGCTATTTTTGTAAAAATTCAGCTCTGAAAAGGTTAAACTTTTCAGTATAGCCAATGACAAAAAATATATGTCAAACTAGAAAAATGTCAATTTTTTATTGAAAAAAAAAATTAATTTTTTGCACTTTTTTTTAAGTGAAACCTTTTTAAAAAAATGAATTTAGCAATTAAAAGTTAAAGTTGAGTTAAACTAAAATCTATTACTCGTTTATTTCGAGTTTTTGCTAGTTTTTACACCAAAGAATTTAAAAATGGACGTCACATCAATTCCACTCTTCATTGAAATAAAAAACGAGAATGATAATTTTGTATTTTCTGATAGTTCATTATCACAGCAAATTGAATTTATTCTTCAGGATCCAGCTGCATCACCTGTAAAGTCAATAAAAGAAGAAATTGATAGCGATGAAGATTCGAAAATTGATGAAGTAAAAGAATTCATAAAATTCAATAAAAAGGTTGAAGAACCTCCACCTCATCACCCTCCATCATCAGCCCCCTCATCCTCACCAATGCCAGTGACAATTACTATTAAGGAAGAAGTTACTGAAAAACTTGAATATGGTTGTGTTGAATGCTCAGAAAAATTTGAATCTAAAGAAATTTATGATATTCATATGTCTGGCCATGCCAATAATATGAAATGTGCCATATGTAATATGGTTTTAAAAAGTTTAAAAAATTATGAAAAACATTGTCTTCGTTGTAAACCCTATGAGTGTCAAATATGCGGTCGAGTTGTGCGGTTTCGGCCAAATTTTATTAAGCACATGAGAGTTCATACAGGACAACAGCATTCTGAACGTCATAAGTACAAATGTGAAGTGTGTCATAAGGAATTTATGAGTTTTGAATATTTTAAAGTTCATAAGAAAATCCACAACGAAAATGTTAATTTAACTTGTGAAATATGTGGCAAGGTATGTGTGCTCAAATTATATCATCGGGATAAAATTTTTATAATATAATAATTTTCCAACAGGTTTTCAGTGCTCTTGCATCGTTAAGAGGACATTCAAAACTACATTCCGGAGTGAAATTGCACAAGTAATTTTTTATTTAAAAAATAGTAAAAAAAAATAAATAAAAATTATATTAATTGGTCAAAATTTAGTATGGCTTAAAACCATTATTAAAAGTTAAAATTTTTAAGTCTGAAGAAATATTTTTTATACAAAATATAACTTCTTTTAAAAATATATATTTACTTATTTTGATTTGATTGCTTAATCTTAAGATTCAATCATTTTTAAAAAATTATTTGATATATTTATATATTGTTTAATTCTTTATTGTTGTAAATTTTTATGCAAATTTTTAGATGTAATATATGTGGAAAAGGCTTTGGTCAAAGGTATAATTTAAAGATCCATGCTCGAACTCATACTGGCGAAATTCCATTTGGCTGTAAATTTTGCACTAAACGTTTTCACACTCAATCCAGTTTACAAGCTCATTCACTGACGCATCAACAGCAACAGCAACCGCAACAGCAACAATCATTACAATCACAACAGGTACAGCAGCAACAACAACCACAGCAGCAGCAACAGCAGCAGCAGCAACAACAGCAGCAACAACAACAACAGCAACAACAACAACAAAAACAGCAACAACAAATAATACAACAACAACAAAAACAGCAACAACAGCAGCAGCAACAGCAACAGCGACAACAACAACAACAAATTCAACAAAAACTGATTCAACAGCAAATAGATCATTCCAATGACGCAATTAGTATTCAAGATCAAGATGATATAAATGAATCATCTTCGTCTTCACTTCCCCAAACATCAAAAACACAAATAAGATTTCAACCGCAACAGCATCAACAACAACTACAGCAACAAAGGCAACAACACAAACCACCATTAACTGCTGATGCATCTATTCAAATTAAAGAGGAATCTCTAGATCTTGAGGATTTTGAAGGAACTGTTAAATCTCAACCGGTTGCCATTATTAAATTTAATAAAAATGCCAAAATTGTCAATCATGTCAATCGTGACGATGATTCAGATATGGAATTAAGCGCAAATGTGATAAAAAATGACGTACAAAATGTTGTTAGACCACAAGCAGCTATGGTATCTACAATCATTTATAGTAGCAGCGGTAATAATATAAATGTTGGTAGTGGAGCAATTGCACGTGCTATAAGCATAAATGGTAATGGACATGTAATAACCACCAGTAACAGCAATCATATTAACAATAATAATAAGACTTCAAGTGTTATAACAGCAATACAGCAACAATGTTCTTCATCTTCCATTGAATCATCTATGGATTCATCATCACCGTCCTCATCCGGTATTATAAGTCATTCTGCACATCATCATCAACATCATCAGCAACAGCGACAACAACAGCAACAACAACAACAACATCATCATCAAAATCAACAAAATAGTATTAGCATTATACCAACTGCGACGACAACCATTATTAAGAATGAACCAAATTTTTATTCAGCTGATAATTCAGTTGAATTAGTTATTAAAAAAGAAGCATTTTTGGAAAGTAATCAACATTCACCACCAACACCTAAATTTCATTCAAATTTTGATGATTCAAATGATTTAACAACAAGCTTATCATATTCAAATTTATTTGAACCAAATTCTATACCAGATAGTATCCCAGATGATATTTATCCAGAGGAAGATGATTTTCATTTAGATCAAAATTCATTGGGATTTCAAACAAGTACAGCACCTAACACAGTATCAGTTGCTGTTGGACCAAATACATCAATAACAACACCGGCAATTGTTGTTGCAACAACCGCATCTGAGGCTGCCACAAATACAGATGGCAATTTTATCAAAAAAGAATGGGTATACAGTAATTATTCAATTGTTGAAAAATTTGAGGAAGATGATGATGATTTTGAAGCAGCTAATTTTATTTATGATTAAATTGATTGATATACATACATTTTAATTAAACATAATATATATTTAACTATATAACTATAGTATATATATATATACATATATATACATATAATACATTAAAATTTATTTTGAAAAGTTAAAAAAAAAAAAACAAAAATATTGTAAATGGATCCAACCGAAATTGCATGAAAATAAATTTTTAATATGGTAATCATTTTCTAATTGAAATTCTATCAATATTTTGAAAATTTTGATAGAATTTTAATTCCATTCATATTTATTTAGCTTTTCAAAAATAAACAGAAAAATAAATACAAAATTAAAAACATTATAACGATATTCAAAATTAAATAGTTTTAAAGTAAAAAAAAAAAAAAAACAAATGAAAAACAAAAAAGTTTTTAAAATTTAGATAAATTATTTTCTTTTCTTAGATTTAAGCTAAAAGAATATTAGAATAATTAATAATTGTTAGGATACAAGTATTGTTTCTTTATATATATACATATTTGTATATCTATGTATATACATATATATATTTCCATAATATCATTTATATATAAACTTTTTGATATGTTATGTTAAAAAAAAAATAAGTAATCCATAAAAAAAAAATTGACTCCTATAAAATAATTTTTTTATTACCCATACTAGTTATATACAAAACAAAAAAAAAAAAAACAAAAAAATAAACACGAGTAATGGTTAAAAACTGGGAATTTAAATTGAAAAAAAAAATAAAAAATTTAATTCAAGAAAAACAAAAATTTGATAAATCTTTATCTAATTATTAATGCCAAAAGAATGAAAACATTAAAAAAATAAGTAAAATAAAATAAAATTTAATATAAAATTCACTCATTTTAAAAAATTTTAAAATTACAATTTTTAATATTTAAAACACAATAGCCAGCCAGCTTTTATATCTATATTAATATATATATATATATTTATATATATTATTTCTATTAATAATTTTTATTTTTTTATTTCTAAAAATCAAAAATAGCAAAATAAATACTTTACTATTTTTTTTTTTTTATAAGTAACATGTATTTAAAATTTATAGTACCTAAGAGAAAATTATTCTATTAAAAATATTTTTAATAATGATAATTTTTCTGAAACTGAAATTTAATTATTAATTTTTTGTTTTTATTTATTGTATTTTAAAGTGAACATATAGAGACATAAATTTAAATGTAGATTTAATATATATAATTTCTCTCCGAACTGACTGACTTATAATATATATATAAACAATTATTTTTAAATTACTTATTTATTTTTATTTTATAAAATTCATTGGATTGGTTTGCAATAATTGTATTTTAAATACTCAACAAATTTACAAAGAAGAAAAAATATGTTTATATATATGTATATGTAAATATATATATATATGTATATATACATATGTATATCTCAAAAATATTAAATAAATTAAAATAAAAACATAAACTAAATTAAAATATTATGACGTGATAATTTATTAAGAAAACTTAATTGTGAATTTATTTATATTGCACTTCAAGAAAAAATTAATATTATTTAAGTATTACAAAAGAAAATAATTAAAAAAAAGTAATATTGAAATTTGTATAATTTTTTTGCAATCAAAAAGTAAAAAAAAAAATTATGTAAAAAATTCAAAAGCATTATATTTTATCAGTATTATTAGACGGGAAAAAAAAAATATTTTTTTTTCTAATTAAGTATAAATAATGGCATTTAAAATTAATTAAAATGGGTGTATATCTACATTTTTTTTTTTTAATATTTCATTTATTAATGGAATAAGTTTGAAATTTTTTTTATATTAAAACATTATTTCAATTAGTATTAATTTTTTTTTTAAACTTTAAATATAAAATTTGTATTTATAATAATTAAATAATAATTGATTATCACAAACAATGAAATTATTTATTCTGTATGTAGAATTTAGTGATAAAAAAGTATTCACTAAAAATGATCAAGATAATAATATTAATTGAATAATAATGTAAATTATTAAGTGCATGCATTAATACATTCGTTTTAATCAAACATACCTAAGCGGTATGTTTGATTTTTGTATTGTCAAACATACCTAAGCGGTATAATATAAAATGTGAATACAGAGCGTTATCGTATACATATACGTTGTAATTTAAAAAAGAAATTGAAACGAATCTCATCAAATTCTTCAGCAAAAATGTTAGTAAACTTTTGATTTTTCATCTTAGTTTAAATAACTAAAAAAACAAAAAAATTAGAATGGGACGTCTTGGAATGGACAATCAAATGAATCTATCAACCTAATGAGCCTTATTTTGAGAAGTGTTTTTTATTATTATTATTGAATTGATCGCAATTGAAAGTATGACCAATTTTATAAGCAGTATCTCAAATGATAAATTTATCATTAAGAAAAATTTTGTGAAAGATAGGAAATGAGAAAGAATAACTTTAAAATTGAATTAATGTTATTTTTTTATCAATTTTTATTTAATATGAATATGATTATTAAATTTTCATATTATTTGCTTCACAAAATACCAAATTTTTTTGTAATGTAATGTGATGCTCTATCGATATGTACCAAATAAGTGATTAGCTTCTCAGAATAAGGTTCAATATTAAAATATAATGTCGTTCATTTGATTGTAGATGCAATGTATTTCTAATTTACAAAAAAAATTAAACTGGAAATGTTATAAATATTACTAATAATTTACACAGTGTAGGACTTTTTTTTAAAAATCATCTTCGTAGTCCTGCGTAGGGCGGAAATAAAGTCCTTCAATGATCTCTTTTCTGCGGTTAACCTCTTCAGTTATGGTTATGTTCTTCAATAAACCTATTGAATGAATATTATGATAAATACATATTTGAATTGATGTAAAATATGTTTTGTTTCGATTTTTCTTTTTTTTTTTTCAATATTTTTGTAAAATTTTGTTTTTTTCTAATTTTTTTAATGAATATTAAAATTTAATGTATTTAATGTATTAAAATTATTTGTGCCTTAAAATTTTTACACCCAATCAATTCAAAAATAAATAAATTTTATTAGCTGAATATTTGAATACTATCAAATTAATACTAATGATAAAAATCAATTTAATTACAATAATTTGATATATTTTATAGCAACAATTAAAATTTTTAAAATTATGCAAACAGAAAAAAAAACAAAGAGTTTCATTTACATACTTAGGAAAGAAAATATTAAAAATTTAAAATGTGCACAAATAATTTAAAACATTTCAATATGTATACAATTACACATTTATTTAAATTTTATTTATATAGTACATACATATATAATTGGCAAGTTCTACAAAATTTATAAAATATATTTTCATTTCATCACTTTCTCATATTAAAATTATTGAAAAATTAAAAATAAAAGAAATCGGAGAGAAAATTCACTAAATTATTGTACAAGTTATAATTACTGATTGCTTACTTTGGCGCGCACAATTTAATTCAAATCAATTAAACATGGTGTAAAAACAAAAAAAAAATATACATACATTTATAATATGTAATTTCATTTTTCATTAAGTTTTCACAATTTCTGAAAATCAAAAAATAAAAATATTTTGTCTCTGTATGTTAATTTAGCTTTAATATTAAATAAAAATAATTTAATTTCTGTTTTATAGATCTTTTTAAATAAAAATAATTAAAAAAAAAAATTTTGTAAAATAAAAAAAAAAAAAAACAATAATTAAAAATGTAATCTGTCAAGCTGATAATACATAAAAACTTTTTCAAAATTATTTTAATTAATTTATTTTTGAATTTTTAACAAATTCTTTCATGCAATGAATTTTTGATATTATGTAGTAAATAAGTATAATTTTTTTTTTTATTATTTAACATTATGGATGCATTATTATTTTATATTATTTTATTTTTGTTATAATTTAAACAAATTTTTAATTTTTAAGTTAAATAATTTATATAAATTTTGTTGATACATAATATAAAATGCTCTTTTATACTCGCACAAAAAATGCCAAATAATTCTTAAGATTGAATTTAACAAAAAAAAATAAAAAATAAAAAAAAAAATTTATTTTGAAAATTAAATTTATAGACGTAAATTAAATTTTAATGTGTGAGATAAATATATTTTTCATTTACTAATTCATTTGTAATTGAAATTTTATATTTTATTCTTTGGCTATGCTTGAATTCAAATTTAGTAGCAATTATATATTTTACATATTTTTTTTTCTTAATTTAAAAAAAAAATACGATTATAAAAATCATTAAAATAGAAATTTTTTTTTCTGAATAATCTAAGGATACATAATATAGATTTATACCATATAAAAAATTATTCCACCACTAAAATTACTAATATAGAAATAATAAGAAAAAGAAATGTATATTTTTTAGTACATACTATCGATCTAGTTATAATAGAGGTATTCACGGGTTGGTGTATCAGTATACCATTGTTAATTTATATTGCATTGTGATGTGAACGCTTCTTTTGTGTTTAAGTTTCTGTTGTAGTGGAAAAAATGCTAGATGATAGTTGCTTTTTTTTTTTATAAAAACAAAATTTTTTTATTACATTTTTAATTTTTATAATTTTTATTAAGTAAATAAACTAAAAAAATTGAGTAAATATTAAAAAATTAAAAAAAATTAAATGATTTTTTATAAAACTTACATCGTTTTATTAATCCGCCGTTTTTATAAACGGTCAAAACGATGTATTACAACAATACAATATCCAATAATACAAGAGGCTGGTCATTTACATTTAAATTTAATAATGATACACCTTCAGTATACACCATTGAACTGATGAATTCAACTAAATATTACATTTTTCGATTAAATTATTATAATAGGACAAGAATAATTCAAACAATTTTTTTTAACAATAGATTTTAAAATTAAAATATTTATTTATTTATTTATTGCAATATATATTTTTAATTTTCACAGTTTTGTGAATTCGTTCATGTATATTAGGTCGTCTTTAAAATAGTTATACTAAAGCACATCAAATAATTATTTTCATTAATTTTTGAAATATTTCCATTGCTGGTACAAAACTTTTTAATCAAATAATTTTAAAAATTTTTAAAGAAAATTTTAACGATAAGAACAAAAGTTTGAAATGATAATTAATTTTTGTCAGTTAATTTTATTTTAAAATCATAATAATATAATATAAATTTTATATACATATCAAGAAAAAAAAAAGAAACAAAAAAAAAGTAGTTTCATTTTCCTTTGTTGTTTGTTCAACTTTATATTATATAACAATTATTAAAAAGACTTAACAAAATAACTAAATACATTACACGTAAATTATAAGAAAAAAAAAATGTTCTAAAGCTTTAAAATTATGAGTGAAAAATGTTTCCATATTGGAAATGTTACAAAACAAATAAAAAAAAAAAACTTAATTATTTCAACAGTAAAATCTATATATTAAAATTATATATATATATATGTATTATAATTACGTAATATTTTCTTAAACATTTTATTTTGAACAAAAAATCATTTAAATTTATTTAAAAAAATATAATTTTTGTATCAGCAATTATCAACGTATAATTATTATTTAGTTCTAATACTCTAGTAGCTTAATTAACATTATTAAAAAATAAATTATGGGTTATTTTGGTATTAGATTTACATGATGTTATAAACATATTTCAATAAAATATTTTTTTAATATCAAATAGTTTAATTGTTAAGTTTTTTTTCATTAATAATTTTATATTTGGTTGCATATATTATATCGATATTTAAGAAACAACATACTTTCTTCATCAGTGCTTGTGACTTTTGCAACCAAATATAAAATTATTGGTGAAAGGAAATTTAACAACAATTAAATTTTTTAATTCGAAATATTACTAAAAATAAAAAACCGATTAATGAATTATAAAAACTATTATTTAATTATTTAATAAAATAAATAATGAAGTATCATAAAGAAAAAAAATTCAATAGAAACAACATAGTACATGAATGCGCTAAATAAATGCTATTGCATAAATAAATAAATAATTATGGAATTAATTATTTTAAATAATTTTCAATTTTTCAATTGAAGCTACTGTAGAATAAATTGCATGTACTTAACATTGATGTCCATTAAACTGAATTTTTAAATTCTGAAGAATTAAATATCGAATTTATTAAAATTTCAATCAATTAAAACTTGACAGCTTCATAATTTTTTTCTGAAACATTTAAAATTAATTGTTTGCCAAATTTTCTGTAGTTAAAGCAGAAAAAAATTAAAATGTAAAATTATATACTAAAAAAATAATTTGTTATTAAAAATAAATAAATAAAATATTAAAAAACAACAAATTAAATAGAAAAGAACTGTCAAATTTTAATTTTATTTTGCAGAAGATTTAAAAAAAAAGATACATCTGATCTATTCGAAAGAAAAATTCTGATTGGTTGAAATTCGAACTTCATATTTAAATTTGAAGAAGTTTTAATTGAAAATTCACGTTTAATGTATGTAGTATTTTTTTTTTTTTAAATGACTCAAAACAACTGTTAACATATTTTTTTGTGTTCTGAATTGCTGAATATTATGCTAAATATTTTTTTATTTATCACCCAAATATAAAAAAAAATATATAATTAAAATTAAAAATGATTTTTATAATCTGAATCGCATTTTTGTAATTATCTATTTTAAATATAACAATATGCTATGCTATTCTTTCAAATGAATTTTTATATTATTTTTAATTACACAACATTAATACAAGCTTATTTTGTTGTAAAAATTAAATTTTTAAATCACAAAAAGTACAAAAATAAAGTAAAAGCAATAATTTTTCAATAAAAAAAAAATACTCAACGAATTTATTATAAAAAAAAAAAATTTGAAAAAATCAAAATAGAATTTTTTTTTTATAAGGAATTTAAATAATAATAAAAATTAAATTAATTAAAAGATGAGAACACCAAAAAAAAAAATTCCTAGCATTAGATTAGTACTATTGAATTGCAAAGTTTTCAAAATATGGTCGTTCAATATTATTTTTAATTTTTAACAATTTCATTTTTGATTATCAATTTTTTATATAAAAAATTCGTTTTCTTTTTTTTATAATATTTTTTATCACATAAATGAATATGAGTGATTTGATTGCATAAGATAACTTATACCATTCTCACATTTTTACATAATTATAACACACAATAAATAATATTTACTATGCTTAGTGATCCATGATTTAGTAAAAAAAGAAAAAAAATTTGAAAGATAAGAATAACATGGCATATATAAAATATGTAATTTTTTATAATTTTAAAAATAATTTTTTGAAGCATTTATTTTTATATGATCTCACAAATTTTGATAATCTTCAATATCATGGTTTTATATAAAGTTTTTTTTAATTATATTTAATTTTAAAATTATTTTAAAAAAAATAATTACATCATCTAAATTTCACACAGTCATCGTTGTAGTTTTTATGTCATTTCTAAATATATTATAAGAAATATATTGTATTATTAAATATAAAATTTGACTTGATATCAGCTTGACACCACAATACAATTTTATAGATATATATATATATATATATATATATATATATATATGTATATGTAATTGTCTCTCAACTATTTAAAAAAATGTATTAATATATATATATATATATATATATATATATATATATATATATTATATATTTATATATATATAGATATTATAATATATAAAGTACTATTATATAAAATAAATTTAAATTAATTATATAAATAAAAAAGAAAAAAAAAAGTTTATAAATAAATTAAAATCTAGATTGAATATCCGTGATCTTTTTAAGTACATAAATATAAAACATATATGTATAAATATGTATAATCGTATATATATATACATATAAATATAATATTTATTGTTTTATCTTTTCTATATTTTGTAATTATATAAAAATCCACTTATAAAAAAAGAAAAATAATTTAAGTAATTAAAATAATAAATAAAAAACAAAACAAAATAATTAAAAAGTTTCCAAACAACGAGCTCATTTTCCTCAAAAACTTTGATTACAGTGTCTACCGAAATTATAGTCTTTTTGGCAAAGTTACTATAGGAAATTATACAGTTATAAAATATCATATACTATTTCCTTAGTATTCCGAACTTAAGACTATATTATAATGTATGTATGTATGTTGACCTGACCTCACGTTCCCCATTCCTTAATTTAAATAATAAATGTGTGCAATTCTCTAAAGTTATTATTATTATAGAACATTTAATGTCTAAAAAATAGCATTTGAAATTTGAGCTCGTTCTTTAGAAATTTTTCAAAAATAAAAATACAATTTGAATCAACTCTGAAAGGACAAAATTATATATATATATAAAAAAAAATTATAAGTACTAAAAATAATAAAATAAAGAAAACAAAAAACAAAAAAAAAACAAAAACACAAAAAAAAAAAACAGTAAAACTTCAAAAAAATTAACAAAAAATTTCTAGTCGTGTTTCAGTATTAAAACGAAAACAAAAAAAAAAAAATATAAAATAAAATAAAAAAAGTGAACAAGAAAGGCAAAATATAAAATATAAATATAAATAATAAATATTTAATAAAAAAATAATTAAAAAAAAAACAAGGATACAAAATCGTAAAATTAATTCAATAAAAAAAAAAAACATGAAAGAAAAATTAAAAAACTAAAGCGAATAACTCTTGCCATGTGTCATTGTAAATGTAATTCAAAAAAGAAGAATAAACAAAAAAAAAAAAATAAAAAAATAAGAAAATCACAAAAAAAACTCTTAATAAATAATGAACAATTTATGTCTTTCGTCATTAGAATGGAAATTAAATGAAATTTTATTAAATCTCGTCTTAAAACAAAACATTTTATTTGAGTTTTATTTATTATATTTTTATTTTGTTTATTATTTTTTTCTTTTTTTTACTTATTGCAAATATTTTATTTCCATCACAATTGGGTAATTTAAATTTAACTTTGATGTTATCGTTATGACGTATATTCAAAATATTTAAATTTAAACTAAATATGCCCATCTTCATTACATTTCCAGAATACATCATAAACATTGTTACCTCTTATCTCACCTCTTATCGATAAACTAAATTTTAGGTTTATCGGAACACCTTCTACTAAGGGAAAATGCTGAAAGACTAGGGTTTGACAAAAATCTCTGTACGGGTTGTGCAGAAAAAGTAGAAACAATTGTAGAGTTGTTGTTGTAGATGTTTACCCAACACAAAGAAAAAGAAGTGCAAACATCCTGTCAATTTCAACTGGTTCAATTTCTCAGGTATAAGAGCATAAAGTGTGCGTGAAGGGGGTTTGATAAGATTCCGAAGGGAGATCACTGAGAGGCTATAAAACAGGCTGAGAGTATAAAGTGTGAGAGATCAGCTCCAAACCCCATTCCGCACACCCGTCAATCAAAGTATTGAATTGAGAAAAATTAATTATAAATTAAGGTAAAGCCATAAACAGTAAATGTGTCACTGTCCCTACAAATGTTCTTTACACTTTTTAATAAAAATCACGAAAATTAAATGTTGGTAATGAAGATTGTAAATGTAATATTGCACCTTCAATATATTATTATGTTAATCCGTTTAATTCATTTTGACAGTATAATTTTGCTAGCAATTTAAACAAAATCAAAGAACAGGGTGGTCTTTTAAGAAATGGTTCCTGGGAGTGTTTCCAGCTAAATAGATCTTTACATATTTGCTATCTAGACAGTTCTGCGAAATCTATTCTTAATTTTGACCTCCACTACAGGTGATTTGAAAATTGGATTAGAAAAATGGTATCTATAACAATTCTAGTATTATACATTACAGCTCCGAGTATATGTAAACTGAAGCAATCTGTTTTTCAGTTTTTAAATTGATATACCAAACTAATGAAACTTATTGGCTGCGTATCAAAACTAAGGTTTCTGAGTAATGGCTGCCTAAACTTAAAATTTTGATATAATGATATTTTTATTATAGATACAGAACTTTCATTTTACACTTGTTGTTTCGCCGGCAAAATCATATCTAAAATCAACCCTAAGTTTGTATTTTCCTTAAATAAACACAGGTACTCAAATATTACGCACGATAAGGTAGAATCACCTTATCGTGATTAATTAAGTACGGTACTGCAAGTTTATACTCAATATCTACAATATTTCGAGCATTTATTTATCAAATTATTGGCTCATAATTCATTAAATGTGGAAAACTACTGCTATTGGGTGACTTTCAAAATGCAGGTGTTCTGTAATATCAAACGGCAATAATAATAATAATAATTTTGAAAATGAATGTTTTTATTAATATATTAGCCAATAATTTAAATAATTTAAATTTTTTTTTGTTTTTTAAACGGTTTAAGTATTTACTGAATCTTTCCATTAGAAATTGACAATAATTTAGCATTTTGACTTATTCAGAAAGAACAAGTTTATTCAAATTCTACATACTAAAGGTGAAGACAATGATTAGACATCAATTCAGGTTAACCACACCTACACTGATAAGGTGCTCCTTTTTAATCTGCTCGCTAAAGGTATGCATAAAAGATTCCGCTCTAGATAATTTGGATGGTTTGACAATCTGCGAGCATAGTTGATTGTTAGCCTTTGGAGTTCATTTCGGACCATAGGTATGTTTAGATCGTTGTGTATGTTGGAATTTTTCACGTACCGAGGAGCTTTGGTAATGATTCTTAGTATTTTTGATTGTAGTCTTTATATAATTTCCACAATACTATTAGAGGTACTTTGCCATAATTGACAGCCATATGACGAGATTGATTTCAAGTTTGAATTGTATAAAAGTAATTTATAGTCAATATCGAGAGTTTTGCCAATTGGCCAGTACATACTATTTATTTTTAGCTTCATTTGTTCACGTTTCGTTTCTATATGCTTTTTCCAAGTGAGCCTTCTATCAAGATGGACTCCTAGATACTTTACTTCTGTTGCCTGTGTGTGATGGAATCACCATTTATTTTTACTGTGTAAGTATTTTTATTTTCCATTTACTAAGCAAATTTTAATTTAAGCAACATAAGCGCTTATGTGTGAGCTCAAAATAGCCGTATCATCTGCAAATGTGGATGTTAGTATTTGCCTACTATCTGATAGATCGACAGTGTAGATTAGATGTTCTTTAGTTAAATAATCATTGTATTTTACTTTAAATCGTCTATCAGTTAGGTACGATTTGATAATTTGAAGAAATTCAAACGGTAGATTAGTTTGAATTTTAAAGTTTAGACCATCATGCATGCCAAACTTTATCAAAAGCCTGTGCGACATCGTGGAAGACGGGTGAGCTTAATTTTTTCTCTTCGAAGACTTTTCTAATTTGTGCAGCTATTCTGTGTACCTGCTCTATTGTACTGTGCTCGGCTTGAAATACAAATTTATGTAGTGGGATTACACCCTTATTTTTTATTTTGGGCATTAGTTTAAGTACTAGGACTTTTTCAAATACTTTAGCTAGTGTTGTTAAAAGATTAATAGGTCTATATGAATATATTTTTGTTGGGTCTTTACCTGGTTTAGGAATCATTATGATGTTTGAAAGCTTCCATAATGAGGGGAAATAGCTTTTTCTAAAGATAGCATTGAAAATTTGGGTAATATGAATTTTGGTAATAAAATTCTAAAATTTGGTATAAAACTTATTTTTTCGTCAAAAAATAAAGCTGACCTGTAATTCAATTGATTCTGGTAACTTTCTCTATGACTGTATAAAAAATATAGTCTCAATTTTTTCGTTACACACTCTGTTCTTATTTTACGTTTCTACTACGTATTTTAAACATTTTGGAATAAGTCTACAAAGTCAAGAGCTTTTGAAATACATTTCGGAAGATTTTACATTGTAGATTATACGGTTTCACTGAATTTTGGAAGTCACGGATTGTCAGGAACTAAATCTTCTTAAATAGAATAGCTCCATTTTATTTAAGTTGTTACCACCAGATTATACTCTCTGTGACACCCAGTATGTGAACATCGTAAAATTCTTCAAATCAATTGAATGGAAAGAGAGTAACTATAATAAACGAGTATTTTTGCGGATAATGAAAAATAAGTAAATCGTTTACATTATCAAATCCAGAAAATTTGAATTTTTCGGGCATAGTTCGACCTCCAAAGAAATATGAACTAATTTAAATTATTTGGGAAAGTAAAATTGAAGGCTGAGACATTGGAAGAAAAAGGACATCGTTCATTAAAGAAGAATGTACTTCGTGCTGCAGAAGATAAACCTAAAATACTGATCTTGGTAGTCGGTAGTCCGCAACGGATAATGCAAAAGGAAGAAGAAAAATAAATAAAACAACTAAATTAAATTATATTATATGTTTAATATATTTTCTTTTCTTTTTTAATTTATTTTTTTATATATATATATCTATATATTATGTATGTATATACATGTATATATATTAATTTTCAGTAAAATATGTACATTTCAAAAAATGGCTCATTAAAATTTACAAAATAAATATTTTAATTTTATATATTTCATTTATGTATTTAAATTAAAAAAAAAACAATAAATAGCAAATAAATCAAAATACTAAATACTTGCATAATTTGGGATAAATTCATATTTAACGTTAAAAATTTAAATTTAAATATTATTATTTTAATTTTGTAATTTGCATTTAGAAAATTCTTCCGTATTATGAAAAGTAGGAATAATAGGAATAATAGGAACTTGCCAGGACAAAAAGTACAGCATTAAGTACAGCAAAAAGTAAAGCATTTCGTTGCTTCATCGGAAATCGAACTATTACCTTAAGGTTGAAGCCCAGGCGCTTTACCTACTGCGCCACCCAGCGTTTGATATATTCTATCGTGGATATATTCCTTAGATTAATTTACTTCATCTAGAATGCAGTAAAATTTAAATTTAGATCTATATATCATATTTATATCTTTTTATGATAACGTAAAACGATGGTTCAAAAATTAAAGTGAAATTGTCAGAAGGTGAAAGATTGAAGCTAGAATTGTAGAATTATCAAGTTAGAATAGAAAATATGTAGCTAAATTTTTCAATCAGAAATGTTTTCTATAAATGGATTTGCTTAAATGTGTGTCCGCAATAAAGTAAAGAAATACATACACAATTACACAATTTCTGACAGTTAATCTCTGCTCTTCTTGGATATTGATCTCTAGCCTTATTAAACACCTTTGTAACAGGTTGTTATAGGAATTTTCAATGTTTAAAAGATTTAAAAAGTTGAATTTAATGGCCTACAGATTATTGTTGGTTATTTCCTATTGATCGGATTTGTTTTAAGTGATATTTTAATTACATTTACAAACATCATAATATTGGAAGCAATAACTTTATTAAGTTCTTGCGAATAACTGTACAACAGGATCGTTATTTAAAATGTCATTGATTAGAGCTCAATTTCAAAAACGGTTTAAAAAGTTATTAATTAATAGATCGAACTTGTTCTTTTTATTAAAAGTAAAATGATGTGAAAATTAAAAAAAAAATATAATTATATAAATTTTATTTTGTAAAAATAAATTTTACAATGAAATTTTGGTTGATTTTCATAACTCACAGATGTATTATTGACATCCTTTAACAAGTCAATCAAAATGAAAATCAGGAGTTGTATAGGTAGTCTAACACCATATATACCTACTGATGAGTTCTAGTAGTGTTATGATGAACGAAACAATTCCAGAAAATAATTTTAAAAAGTTAGTTTAGTTAATTTGTGTAATTAGTAGACGAAATAAGCGTATATGTGCATGATAAGCATATTTAGTAAAATTAAAAGGAAAATATTTGATTATTTTCAACAAGTTAACGAAAAATAAGAAATTGTAAGTGGAATCTTTTATAAATTCATATATGTATATATACAAGTATTCACTATACATATATATTATATGTCAATTGCATATTTTGACAACCTACAATTTGGAATTTTCTGTAATGCAATTACATATATAAAAAGTAAGCCTTTGAAATTTATTTTTAGGTAAGGTAAAGTTAGTTATTTGAAAATATTATTTTGAGCCAAAAAATTTAAATTATAAATACATACATACATATATATTCAAAATTATATAAATATTCAAATTAAATTTAATAAAAAAACAAAAGAAAACTAAAAAAAAAGAACAAAATGTTATTGGTATATAATATTTATATTACATAATTACATATATCAAAATTAATAATTATATACTTTTAATTAATTATATGCATTCTTAATTATTTTATATATTTGTTCTATATAAAGTTAAAGAAAATAAAAATTCAATATTTTTTTTTTTATTTTTGATTAATTTAAATGTGATCAAAGTATTTAATTAAAATTATTTTTTTACTTTTCACTTATAAATTAGAAAACAACAATATTTCTTTTATTATTATTATTTTAATATTTATATATCTATACATAATTAAATTGTAATTATTTAATATATACATATAAAATATATACTCGTGTATATATATATAATAATAAAATTTAGAAAATTTAATTTATTGGGAAAATGGCCACATTTTGTTACTTAACAATTTTTGCTTTTTTTTTCGACAAGAGCACCGATATAAATACATCATACATTCTTAAAAAATAATTTAATTTTTTTTTTTAACTCAATTGTTTCTTTGTTTTTATTTTTTTATTACAAAATTTAAAAAATTTTTCCAAGACTATGAGTTCTTCGAAATGGATTCCAAGTACTCGATGAAAGACTTCCTAAACGTGATTTTGTTCCTTTATTTCGAGTTTTTGGTTTTGATGTTGTACCAGTTGGACTTGATGAACCTGAAGAAACACCAGATGAACTAGCTGCTGATAATGTTGATATTGATCCTTTGGATGACATTGGCTAAAATGATAAAATACATTTTTTTTATTATTAATTAAAAAATTGAATTGATGAAGTTTACTATGTGGTAAACTTACAATTGTGAATTTTAAGAATATCATACAAAATACATTAAATTATGTTTTGTATCAATTGTGTAAATTTTATCTATGAAAGTAATTAATAAGTAATTTTAATTGTTCCAAACTCCTATCCCAAAATACCAAGGCACAATTATACAAAACGCTCACCCTTCCGGTGCTGCTATATATGGTTCTGAATCGTGGACATTACCAAAAGCAAACGAGTATGCACTTGGTGTCTTTGAGAGCAAAATACCTCTTCGTATTTAAAGTATTGTGTCAGATGAAGGGATTTGGAGAAGATACAATGCCGAACTATACCGGCTGTTCAACGACATGGACCTAGCCAAAAAGTCAGAATAAGACGTCTTTATTTGCTGCGTATAGATGAAAATGCTCCAACTAGGAAACTCTTTGTATCCGAACCTCGGAGGACACACCTTTATTGAGGAGATGAAGCATTGCCAGATATGAAAAAACTTCAAATCACCAACTGGGGAGATTCCGCTCATGACTGAAGTCAGTGACGGATAATTTTGCGTCAGTCCCAAGACCTTCAAGGTTTGTAGTGCCCAATAAGTAAGTAAGCTGGCCGTTATTTCTACTCTAGGTTTCTACATAAAAGGGAACGAAATACCATCAAACAAGATGATCTCAACGAGCTCTCGAGGAGGATGTTCACTCTTCGATGGTAGACATCAAGGAATACATTCATTCGTATTATCTGATCAGAGCAAACGAAAGGTAGCATATTGGCTAACTACCTGCTAACTCGTATATCACCAACAACACCTAACAATTTCTAGCCAGATTCCGTACTGATATATAAATATTGGAAGTAATCAGATAGAGTCACTAGTTGGAGGAAGCCACACTGCAATTAATTAATTGCAATAAAGAATACGAGGCAGAAAATTTATTTTTTTTCCAAATCTTGATTCCTCACACTTTAATCGTTGTTTGACTCAACATTTTCAGTCTGAGGTATTTTAAAAGTTTAAACGAGAACGTATGTTACCAAATGATATCAATGTATAATTTGTTAGGTGAATCTTTATCAACATTTCTTCTACGGGCAAAACTTAATTGAATACGGATGGTTTGCCTCTAATAAATACCCTTTGACCAAATGAGCTTATTTAAACAGGTATCAATTCTAACATCTAAGGTTTACATTTCTTTTTTTTCCACGCAAAAAAAAATGACTATATATCTCCTAAAAATCTGCGTAAATTGCTAAATGGCAGTGCTAAATTAGCAATGATACATCATATATAAAATTGAATAGAACGAAAAGAGATTATGATGCTGTCTAAATTTCACATTTTTTTTAATAATAGATACCCTTTTTACATTCATAGCAACGAGCTGTATAAATCCGTTATAATTTTTTTAAACATTTATAGCATTGCTAATAGCACCCAGCAATTTGGCCAAAAATTGTTTTCGATACCAAAACTTTCTCTAATCAAACTTGTCTATAAAAATCACTTTGTTGCATACATTACAACAAAATTATAATTGCCGGATGAGCTTTACTAATTAGATTTAATTCAAATTTGCTAAAGTAACACCTATTATGAACATCAAATATTTTTCTGACACAATAAAAACCAGAAGAGGTGTACTCAATAGATATGATAAAATTGTACTCAATCAATTTGAAAATTACTTAAGAATGTACAAAATATATATAATTTGTTTTTAAAAATATATGTATGTACTTAATAGTATTCCAAAATTTATTTTTATATATATATAGATTAAAAAAATTAAAATCAAAATATTACTTTTAAATAATTTCTATCCATTGGTGTAATCATTTTTAATTCAAGTGTTGAACCAGCTGTCTGAATTATTCTTACAACTTGTTGATGTGTATACCATTTAACATCAATTCCAGATATTTCAACAATAAAATCACCTTCTTTAATACCACCCAACTATAGTTTAATATTTATTAGTTATATATATATATATATATATATTTAAAAATTATAAACAATATAACTTACATCAGCTAAAGAATTCATTTCAACATGTGATATTATAACTGGTGCATCACCTCTAATATGAAAACCAAAACTTTCAGCATTATCATATGTTGAATCTTTTGTTTCTTGATCACTTTTTGAGCAATCTGATTTATGACTTTCATTTGATGATGAATAACAATGGCATATACCACGATCACTATATAATGATGATGAACCTTTTTGTAATCGAACACATCTTGGTGCTGTCCAATGACGTCTAGCTGAGAATATAGCAATTGGTCCTAATTTTTTAAATGGATCATCAACTTTATATGATGTAAAATCAGGTCCAGTTAAAGTCAATGTAAATTTTGAACATGCTATATGTACGCGTACAAAAAAAAATGCAACAATTAATAAAAAGAAAGAGATAGTTGTATGTGTTGTTTCACAATTATTGTACTTACCATCAATTGATACTTCAATTAAATCAAAATCTTCTTCGATATCTTCAATAATTTTTTCTTCTTCAAATTTTTCCAATTCATCTCGTGTTCTATAATGTCCATCTCTTAGAACCGATATTAAACTTGCTTTATTCTAAAATAAGGATTTTAAAAATTTTGAGTTTAATCACCTTTTTTTTTTTTTTTTACCTTTAAATATCGACACATTCTTTGTAGCCTTTGTGCTTCCTCATGACTAGCTAATGATTCCTTAATGTGGGCTAATTTTAATGCTGTTACACTATGACTATTATCAATGTTGTCTTCATCATCAATGAATGACTCAATAGTTGGATTCTTTTTTATTTTTGGCTTCTGTTGTGACTTTTCTTTTAATTTTTCTTTTAAATTTAAACTTTTTGATTCATAATGATGAGCCAATGCTGAAATAAAAGGGAAATAAATGGATTTGAATTTAAATGGCTTAAAAATATTACCTACAAATTTTTACGGAATTTGATGGTAACATTTTTAGGTGGATAAATTTAATTTTTAATTTATTATAATTATTGTTTTCCAATACTGAGAACGTGATTAACGTGATGTGCGCGTAAAATAGAGTTCTAAACTTAGTTTAGGTTAATTAAATATGGACATACAAAATATATAATTTTTCAATCTGAAAAAAAAACGTCAACATTTTTGTTCTGCGTGATCACTCTATGTATATTTACTTTATAATATGGGTTATTTTTAAAAGCGAGATAGTAAAAAATAGCAAAATATTAGTTTAAAATAAAAATGCTAAGTAAAATACTTTTAGAAAAATATCGTTTCTTTTTTTTAAATTTTTATAAAAGAGCGCGATCCTTTAGGCTAATCCTTCTATAAAAAGGGATATACCTCTTTTCCAGAAGTGTTACGAAACGGTTAAAAATATTTGCTACACCTCATGGAAAAAACATATATATTCTATCTTTCACGAAATTAAAGCAAACCATTCCAAATTTATATTAAACCTTCTGGAAAAAGGAGATACCCCCTACCAGCTATATTAATTTAAGTAACGTTATCCTACAAACTTTCAAAAATAATTTTGATACCTTTTGAAGTAAATACAACTGCTGTAGGCCTTAGTATTACCGATTACCGATTTCATTTCAAAAGGCATAGATAACCAAAAATATGTAGCTTTCGTTTTTTTAGACATTCAGAAAGCATTCAACTGTGTTGATCACGATATCTTGCTTTTAAAACTATATAAACTAAATTTCAATCAAAATAATTTAAAATTTTTTAGGGCCTACTTATCGGGTAGCCAATAGTACGTATAAATTCTATAAAAATTCAGCCGGGGTATATCAAAAATGGCGTATCGCAGGAATCAATATTGGGTCGGGACTTCTTTAAAATCTATATAAATGACATGGTACAGCTAAACTTAAAAGGTTCTCTCCAACTTTATGCAGATGATGCAGTTCTAAAATATGCAGAACAAAGTGAAAGGGAGTTAGTACACTCAATAGTTAAGACGTTTGAAGTATCATCGTTTACTATTAAATCTTTGTAAAACTAGGGTATTATTCTTTATTATCAAATATTTCTCTACCTCTTCAATTTCTTATAGCAACCATACTATTGAATCTGTAAAATCGTTTAATTACCAGGGGCTGATCATAGACAATAAATTGAAATGGTTTGATCATATTGATTACTTAGTTAAGAAAACTAGTCCATACATTTTTATTTTAAAACGACTCTGTGATTATCTATCAAAACTCGCTATGTTTTCAATTTATTAATCCTACATTTTGTCCAATATAATTTACATTAATCCCATCTGGAATAATGTTCCAAATTTTATGCTTGAAAAACTAGACATCCTAACAGAAAAATACTAAAGCTTTTCAACAATTTGTGAGTGTGAAACGTATATTTTATCTTATAAATAAAATTACAAACAATTCAATAAAGCACAATTTGACACTGAATAGGATGATAGGCAAAAATTTTTATTATTTTACTGCTTAAATAAATCAAAGAAGTAGTTATTAAATGTAATATGCAATCCAAAATTTATATTTATATATAATAAGAAAACGTCAGTCGAAAAAAGAAACAAAAAAATAATAAATAAAAGAATTTTGCAAATAATAAGATCAGAAAACTATTATGTGCTTAGGTCGTAAACACATTATTCAGAAAACTATTAAATTATTTCTTACTTATTCAGAAAGTAGTTTCTGCGTTTTTATTATTTTATAGCAAATTTAATTTATTTACTGAGCATTTAATTTTTTTACTGTGAATCCAAATTATTTACTAAAGAGGGTGGATATTTTAATTGGGTTGCTTTTTATTTGAATCCATTACATTTAATGTGTGTACTTGTTTATGCCTATGCCTATTGCAACGAATGTAGAGCTCTATTCCATAAGCAATAGTGACCAGTAGATTTCTTCAAAACTTAACATTTTTTGAGCATATAAATTTTTTTTATAGAAATTGAAAGTTTTCTTTTCAATTTTGTATTAATAAAACATTTCACGAGTTTCTTAACCTCACTTCAAATGCTTATTAACATAATATGTATATTATTTTTCTAATAGTGATGTGATAAAAATATATATATGTATATATATATATATGTATATATTTTTTAGTATTCATTTTGATCTTTTAAGACGTGTTATTTTTTGAAATGATTAAAAAGAAATTTAAATTTTGTTTATTGCTACCAAATATCACGTTAAACATATTTAAATTGTGTTTAATGAAGTCCAAAAGAAAAAAAAACCCATATTTTTAAATACAAACCTTTATAGAATTCCGCTTTCAAAGGTACCAATCCAGCCCAGCATTCAGGTAAATATGTGTGTGTATGTGTTTCATTTGATTGAATATTTTTGTGCATTTCATTATATTCAAATGATAATTGAGCTGCTTCACCGGCCAAATCCTTATATAACTGTAATTATAAATTAATTGAAATAATTGAATAAAAAAAATTATATTAATTTAAATTGTGCTGTAACTGTATATAAGTAGGGCTCAAAATCCATAGAAAATAAAATTTGTTTCTATCAACTAGACCATAGGTGGCACGAAAGACTCTTAGGCAGACTGGGAGCAATAGAAAAAGAAACTAATCAATTAGTTTATGAAAAATTTTTTCGGGATCATTATTGCTCCTAGGCATAACGCTGCTCGGGAGCAAGTAAAACTATGTTCCGAAAGGGAGTAACAAAAGTATAGAATTAAAATTGCGACATTTACTGTGATTATAATTTTTTGCACTTAACAAATTTTCTTAACCACTTTTACTGATTTCAGTTGTAGATCACAATGTGTAATATTAATTACTGAACAACATGGTGCACCTGCATATTATTAATCTTAATATTTTGTACTGAAGTTGTTGTAACATTTTGGTTTTCTTAATTAATAGTCATTTCCCACAGCTGGATTTTGTATGTCGAAACTCCTTTAACATCACTTTTTAAATTAGTAATTAGTTAAATTAGTAATATATAGTGACATAGAGATATGAAAAATCAAATCAGCTAATATATATTATGTAAATGTAGGTCCAGCTATTTTTTTCATATATTGTCAAACATTAGGTCGCAAAACTGTATAAGCACATAGCTTGGAGTATCGGAGGATTGGAAGAAAGAAAATAATTCTACGGTCAGTATAGGGATATTTTGAGCGAAACTGTTTATTCTTCTTGAATATATTTGAAGATTATATGTGGGTTGATTATTTGATTTTTGAAACACACTCTAGTTGGAATACTTGGTTTTAAACCATCTAAAAATTTTCAATGCGTAGCAATGAACATTTGAAGCTCTACTAAGCAGAACTGTTTGAGAGGTGATAAATTTTTTTTTCGATATAAATATGATGTTTTAGCTGTAAGTTGTTTTAGATAACTTATTTTTGTGGAACTACTGTTTTATATACCTAATAGATGGACAAGTTCAATGTAACTGCAATGTTTGTTGATTTTGTATTATTCATTTGGGTTATTCAATTCTATAGTCATTGGTATAAATTAGACTTCTGGATTCTATAGTCATTATTATAAATTGACTATCATTCTATAGTCATTACTGAAAAATTTCTTATTCATAAATGCTACATTTTATACATTCGATGCCAATTTGGCTGTAGCATCATCATCAACAAATATAGCAGTGATTGGCTGGTTTATTGCTGGTAAATTTGTAATGTAAATTAATTTTAAATTCTAATTCGATTGGTTGATTCAGAACCTATGATGTTTTATCAAAAAAATTGTTTTGATGACCTAAGCAGTAATGTTGTGGAAATATCTTCTACTTGTCTTTCTGTGTTTTCACTGAATTGCCAGACTATGAAAAATTATATTTTCTACAAATTATATTTTCATTACAATCTATATTGAAGCTAAATACTAAGCCCAATCCAGGCTAATTAAATTTTGTATTTCGGAAGGCAAGTTTTCACAAATTATATTACATTCTAGAATTACATTTCTCGTGTAGATTACAACATATTCTTTATTCCAACATTTTTTTATTTCAACAAAGTTTTTTAATCACTTAGACTTGTGCCTCAAAATTACTATCAAATTAAAATAATTTTGGAAAATTATTAATTGATAGAAGTTCGACAATTATAGTTTTGTCTAACAATTTTAACCTTTCTATAACGGCAAATTATAATATTAAATTAAAATATTGAACTTACATGACTTGAATTTCTTAATGCTAGTGATTCAATTTGTAATTGTAATTTTTCAAATAAACATTCACGAGCTTGTGCCAACATTAATGATACAAAAAAGTCCAATACTTGTGGTTTCAAATCCATTGATGGTGCATTTGTAAATGTATCATATATATGACGAAATATACCAGCAGCTCTTAAAAAACTATCAACAGCTGCATCTAAACCTTTTTCAGAACTTCGATCATGTTTAGCACCAATTTGAGTATAAATTGAACCCAAATTAAATAATATACAAGCTTTTTCAAATGCTATTGTTCTCTGGCATGATGGGACTCCTAAAAAATCAAAAATTATTTAAAAAACAAAAAATTAAAAAATGAATGTTGCTTTAAATTAATGACAGTTATGAATAATAGTAAATATGTTAATCTTAGTTAATTTTTTTTACCGTTTCTACTTATTTTCTTAAAAAAAAGCAAAAAAAAAAAAAACAAAAAACAGTTAAAATACATTATGATAAAATGTTGTAAATGCAAATTTAACAAAAAGCAAAAAAGAAATTTTTTGTTTTTTTAATATCGACCTCAAAACAATGGGCAATTTACTATAAATATTTCTATTACTATTATTATAATAGGTTTTGTTAAATATTTTTTTTTTGTATTTTATTTGGTACATTACCTGTTAATGAGTCATACCACTCAAAATATACTCCTAAATTTCGATCTGGTGGAAAAAATCTTCTTTCAACATAATACAATAGATTATAGTATCTGAAGAGCAATGATACACCCTGTAGATCTCTTGTTGGAGTTCGTGCAGCCTATATTCATATAAACAATTCATCATATACATCATTATCATCATCATAATCATCATCATTATCATCAATTCCGATTGTGTTATTTTTTATGAAGATAAAAGAAATTACATTCGGTTCATTAAATTAATATGGATGAACATCATTAGACGAGGCAATTGTAAAGGAAGAACAAAAAAAGAAAGAATATCTAATTAATATGAATTTATAAAATTGCGGGTGATGATATTTTATATATATATATATATATATATACATATATATTATATTCTACTTTAAAAATCATTATTTTAATATTATTTTTTAATTTCCTATACAATAACTGTGATATAAAAAAAAATAAAAACAAAAACAACTCAAATTTACCTGTCGTGTATCTGTAATATCAGCAATAGCATCTATATATATAGATGATTCTTCACTATAATGTTCTAAAATGAAATCTGAAAATGGCTCCATGAAATTAATTTCTTTAGTTTCTTTTAATCCAAGTGGAATCATTGGCATAATGCTTTCATGACTGTAAATATAAGAAAAAAAAAAAATAAAATAATAATAATAAAATTTATGTTTATGTGAGGTGAAAATAAGAAAAATTGTTATTATGTAATTATCCCATGTATATATTATATATAATTTAATCATTTACTCCAATTTAAGAGGATGGAGCAAAAGAAAATAAATTGACAAGTTTTACAGTAAATAGTATTAATTTTTTTATAGGCGCCAATTTTATTGCAAAGAAATAATCTTAAATATACACGAGTATGTGTGTATGTATGTGTATCAAAGAATTATTTAATTAAGATCCAAATTATTGTCTTCTATTTTATATATGTATGTAATTTCTTGCCGACAGCTATTATTAGGGTTACCATCAGAAAGATATAAGGAAAAATGTTTCTTAAGATAGATAAAAAATAGATAAAAAAATAAAATAAGTAGGAATTTTATTTGGCTTTTATAACTATTTGGAAATTATTCCTACAAGGCTGGGCTTATTTTTTATTAGTTTATATAATTGCGCACACACCTGTAACTGGTTTTATGTGTGTTTGAAAAATAAATTGGTTTATACGACAGCGTGCACCCATAAAACCAGTTAGAGATATGTCCGCTTTCATGTAAACTAATGGAACAACACAAATGTATAATCAAACAGTTGCAAAATTAAAAACTAGCCTAAGGTAATACTATAATACTATAACTGCTGATGAGTTCCAGTATAGTGTTGGTGAACGAAAAACTCCTTTAATTTTTTATAATTGTTTGATTTGGGTCTACATGTCGAGATGTTTCAGAGATTTTAAATTTATGTATCTCTATAAATACGGCCTCGTGGCCTCGGTAACCGGTAAAGCACTCGAGTGTAGTAATGTAACGACCGGTTCAAACCCCGTGAAAACCGAAAAATTTTTCAAATGGTGAAAATTACTGAAAATGTAATCCACGCATATCAAGATCAACCACGGTTCAAATATAATTTAATAATTAATAAAAATATAATATAACTAATAAAAAAATAATATAAATATACCGGGTGTTCCAGACCATGCTTATCAGTTTTTTAAGAGAGGAAGGAGCCGTTATTTTAAAATTGAATAAAAATTTTAACAACTAAATCAAGGGTGCTCTATCGATTGGTGATATTTTCAAATTCCTGGAAGGAAGAGAAATCGGTTTTTCAGACCAAAAATCGCTGAAATTGGCCGAAATCAAGATTTTCAAATGGGAAGGGGATTTTTTTTATGCAAATTCGGATTCTACGTCAAAAAATAAGTAACTTTTTGTTTTTTTTTGTTTTTTTTTATTTATTTATTTCTCTACTCAATGAGCTTATAAAGCTCGTACAGAGTTTAGTAGTTCATAGTATTTTATATCATAATTCATAGTTCAAGTAATTCAATAACATATGCAATATTGTTGTATTGTTGTATATACATAACAAAAACAATTTAATCTTATTAACTAATATTCTACAAGAGAAAATAAAATCATGTAATTTTTAAAATTAACTCTATCAGCCTAATTTATCATAACAATATACAACTAATTCATAAACACAAATATGACTATCAATAAACAAATTTTTTTTTTTTGTTTTTTATTATTATTTAACTCAATTAACAGTTCAGTAAAAAACATCTGAATAAAATAATTATTAATTTTACTTTTGAATTTTATGGTATCATTTATTTGTTTGAGCTCTACTGGCAGTTCATTATAGATTGTAAACGCTTTATTATATATTGTGTCCTGATTGTTGAATATAATTTTAGACAATGTGATTCGTAATTTCTCTGCATTCCTAGTACTATAATTATATGTATTTGACTGTTCACAATTAACTTGACGTTTGTGATGATGTTATTAGTACACATATAATGCACGTGTAAATTGTTTTGCAAAGTAAACTTATTTTTTTTTCTTTTTTTTTTTTTTTGTTTAAACTTTGTAGGAACCCAAAACAGATAAAAAATATGATAACATAAAAAACAAATTTAGTTATAAAAATTATTATCATTAATCCTAGTTTATCAAAGGAAAATATTGAGCCTTTTTGTTTTATTGTTATTAATTTTAAAGAAAAATACTAAGAAAACCGAAAAAAATAAAAAATAAATAAATTTTAAATTAACGACTCCTTCTCTTCTTAAAAATCTGATACGCATGCTCTGGACCACCCGGTATAATATACAAAAATATATACCAAATAATTAATATAATTTAATAAAAAGGCCCACATTTCGAAAAATAAAAGGACCTATAAAGTTCGCCTACACACTTATTTGTAGGATCAACTGTTAAAATAAGTAAATAAATCTCTATAAATATGTTTCGGTTTTTCTAGTGATCGTTCCGGTGATTTTGTTGAAATTTTTCAATATAGTATGTAACCTGTGCATCTCTTTAGATTTTCTTCTTCGTATATATTTGCTTTAATGTAGTTTTTTTGCTTGTTGTTTATTGCTGCTAGAATATTTGTTTTTCTTACACTAATTACTCAACGCATTACTAACGGAAATTGTATTACTGGTATAAACTTAATAACAAAGAATTGATATACTGTGAATTGTGAGTTAAATTATTAATGTATGTTATGTACTTAGACAAAAAACACACATTTTAAATAAAAATAAAGCTACTATATAAGATTAATATTTTTAACTATAGTTAGGCTAATAGAAAATTCTGCAACTTATCACTAAATTGCAAATAAATCAGCAGTATGTAAACAAATATCAATTTTGAGCTATGGAATGGACTGCAGTTACGGAAAACTTTAGTAGTAATTCCAATATACAAAAAATTGAATGATTCCAGTTTATAGTCTTTAGAATTTGTTGTCAATGGTAGATTGTTGAAATGGGGTTGGATTGATATATTTTTTATTTTATTTTATTTTTTATTTTGTTTTTGAGAAATAGAGAATAAAATGAGCGTAAATCGTTGAAACGACCACTGTATTTAATATCAACATTCATTTGAGTGTTTCGTTATCTGTTACGCTGGATAACTTTGTTTATTTTTCCATAAAGAATATTAAATCTTTATTTTTAAATTAAAATTATTTTGATGTATTTTGCTTTAATTTTGTGTTGATGTCCCATCGTCCTAATTGTAAAAAGCGATATATATATGTCCCGAGGTTAAAATGAAACATCGTAAAATTCCTACATTGAATTAATATTAACTAAAATTTGTTTAAAATTAATTTAAAAAAATAATATTAATAAAGTTTGCCTAAGGTATGTCTTGCTAAAATCTAGCATATCGAATAATTTTTCCTAGCATTCCAATTTAAGCATAACATTTTTGTCAAAGAGGGTATATTTTTTCTCTCTCTAATCTGCTTGTTATTACCTCGGTGGTGTCACGGATGTACAACTGCCCATTCTGGTTTAAAATTTTGTTTTGCATACAACGGAAACATCATGTGGAGATGAAAAAGTTGATAGTTTTGTAATTTCAACACCAATTGAAGAAATAGCCAATATAGCCCTTGATGTGTTCGTTATTATATCTTCCTTCTGGTGTTTTTTCTACAAGAAGGATTTTTAGGAAATCTAGAGAATTTTTAAATGTGGCACAACAAGATTTACAACCAGAACAGCAATATGAATATTTTTTTTCGACTTCAATATTTTGCTTTACAAAATAAATATTCATTTGAACTAAAAGATGTGCCGGCAGTAGTCAATTAGAAACATTTCGAGGTGGCTAATTCAGAGACACAAATTAGGGAAATTTAATGACTTTAAAAAATACTTCTAATCTTAAAAACCTTCACATTTTATTGATTTTATGGTGTTTTGCTATTTGGTTCTTGTATTAAATATATAGTTTTTTTATATGGGTTTAGAACTTGGATATGTACTCTATAAATGATTCACTTGAATATGGACACAAGAATTAGTACTTTTTAATTTTTTTTATTTTTTAATCGGTAATTTTTTGCGGTAATATTTTTAAAAAAAACTTCACATTTAAATTTTTGGGTCCTGTCACTGGTTTTTGCATTAATCCACCGATTTGGAAAGTTTTACAGACATTATTAGCCTATTAATATATATTATATATGAATTGAATTTAAATCTATTCTAAAAAAAAAATTGGATGAAGAACCCTTATAATTTTACACGAACACATTTCAAATCGGCAGAGAGATGAAAAAGATAATATTCTTCGAATTGTTAACTTTTTAAGTTGTATGTCACTCATCAGATTACAGATATCGTGTCTTCTAAGTTAATGGAGTTACGTCATGATAAATCAAAATTTCCTGACTGTTATATTTGACTTTTATATTATTTTATTGTTTCTAAAACATGGGCTTTATGTCACCCGAATCATTTTTCCTTTTAACTCTAATTTAAGGTTTTAAGTCAAATTTATCCTAAACTAACTTCCCACTCGTTAAGTAAGACATACCTTCTAATGACTCCCGCGATAGTAATTTTTTATAAAACATTGACCAGTAAATTAGTACATTTAATATAAGAATATAGCTATTTTCACTACACCCTTATGGGTAGAAGATTAGAAAAAAAAAATAAATAAAAAAATGTGTCAACCACAAGTTTAAATGTTAAAATGCATCTCTCTACTAAACAATAAATATCGACACTAAATGGTACAGTACAAAAGTAAACTAATCCACTACACTGTGAAAAATTAATGATAAGAAACTGAAGCTCATCAGCTTCATAACGATAACTAATCCAAGCCATGCCGAAGCACCATGTTATCATCGGCAGTTTAATAGAATCCAAACAATACTACTTGGAATAATTTTTTAAATTTCAAAATAATGGTTTTTAAGAATTAAAAATATAAAAATGTTATAAATGTGGACATCTGTGTGGGAAAAATGTAAATTTATGTTGCTATATGTAACAAATTAACTTTGATTTTTAAATTAAAACTCTTTGGACTCATGATGGTTTGAATTATGTGTTACTTGCTCTCTAATATTATACTCAATATCATTGTTGTGTATAATAATTGAAATAGTTGTATAGACTGAACAGTATACGAAAAAAGTCTATTAACAGCTTCTCACTTTTTCATTTCCTAAGATCTATTGCTTGGTTAACTCTGTTAATAACATCTACTTCGGCTGCATCTTTCACTTCTGTCATTATTTCGGAACTAGACATAAAATGGAAATATTTTTTGTGTATTGTTATTGAGACGTCAACTGAGCAAGACTGACCAATCAATATGTTTAAAATGAGCAAAGTTCTATACTGAGCCAAAAAACTATGGTAAATTTAACCAAGTCGGCTTGGCTAAAATATTTTGTATGGGATTTTTAAACATAAGTAATGGTAAACAAGTTTTTTTGTAATTTACACATTGTTTTTTATACAAGTCTTCGGTATATTATCTAAAAAAAACCAGTTGGATTTAACTAAAATTGTAGATTAAATTTTAACTAAGTTAACAGATGATTTGGATAATGTTTAGTTGGTTTCCAGAATTTGTAGGATAAAAACAACTAAGTTTTATTGTAAAATTAACCAAGTCGACTTAGGTAAAATAGTTTGTTAGAAATTTGTAAATATAGGTATTTTTAACCTAGTATTTTGTAATTTATACATTGTTTTTTACACAATTTTTAGGTATATTAACCAAAAAAACGACTTTGATTTAACTAACAATTTATATAAAGTTTTAACTAAGTTAAAAGTGGTTTTAAAATAGCCTTGCATAAAATCCCCAAAGTAGCTTCGTCAAAATATCTAAGGTATACTTAGGTGGGTGTCAAATTTAAAATAAAATGAGTATTGGTACATTGTAGTGTTCAGTTACCTTCAACCAAATACTAAGTCAAGTTAACTAAGTTTTTTAATATCACCAAATTACCTTCGTCGAAATGCCTAAGTACTTAAGTGTCATTATTTAAAAGAAGCTACAAATAAAACAAAATTACATATCAATCATGTAAATTATGTATACACATATTATATACTATACTTAATATAATACTCATTACACAGAAAAAAATAGATTAATCTTTTCAACTAAAGCAAATTGGTTAATTTCAATTTAAGGATAATTAACTAAAAAATTTGAACTTTTATCAATTTTTTTAGTTTTTTCGAATTTTTTCTTTAGTTAAATCGTCTAATTTAAAATAGTTGAATATAATATTTAGGAAATTCGAAGATTTGACTATTCCTTTTGGTAAACTGCCAAATGAAATAGTTATAAATTTTTAATAAATTTTACCAATACTTTTACCTAGATAATAATTATTGTAATAACATGAGAATTACCTAAAGCTCTAGTTAAATCGTCTAATTTAAAGTAGTTAAATATAATATTTAGAAAAAGTGAAAATATATCTATTTCTTTCTGTTACTGCATAGAAAGAAATTTCAATTAGCTTCTTCTTTAAACTTATAGTTACATTAGTTACACGTGTTTTGTTGATCGATTCGATATTTGAATAAAATTGGCTTCAAATATAAAAAAATTATAGTTACAAGTGTTTTTTTTTTTGGTTTATTTAAAAAAGTATATATATAATTTCTAAAAAAGAAAAGGTATTTAAATTTAAAAAATTAATATGGATATTTCATAATTTAATTTCATTAAAGAGTTAAAATCATATATTACATCACATCATCATCTATTACATCAAGAAAAAACATAAATCTCAGCTTAGCTGTCCAGATTTAATTAAATTTTGCATCTCAACTACTTATGAAAACTGATTCTTCTACTAAACTTCAAACCGAATTTATAAATTTAATTAATATAAGTAAAAAAAAAATATAAACTATAATTGTTAATGAACCTTTTGATGTATCTGCATTTGAAAATATAGAATGCGTTAAAAAAGATTTTTGCGTATAATAGATAGATATTATTATATTTGTCAATAATTCGAAATTTGTTTAAGTAAAAATTCAAATGTAAGATATCCAGTGATAAACTTATAATAAATATGTTAAATAAATAGAAAGTATAATTAAAATTTAATTTCTTTATGCGTAAAATATAATATATATTATTAGTAGTGTACGTAAATGGACTATTGATATGTTTATGATATGTAGAAGTTTTTATCATACAAAATGTTTTTTGCAATTAGGTAACAGAACCATTGAAATTACCTAATACATTAATCTTTCTTACTTCATTTTAACTAAATAATTAGGTAAGACAATCATTGAAGTTATCTAATATATTAGCTTTTTTGCACCATTTTAACTAAATAATAAGGTAACAGAGCGGTTGAAATTACCTAATATATTAGTAACTTTTAATTTTTTTACCTAAGCTATTAGGTAAACAGCTATTCAATTTACCTAATGCAATAGTTGTTTTTTTATTTTTTTGTTAGAAACAAAAAAAAAACACCCAAAAGAGTAGATAAATTTCTAATTCTTCTAGTTAAACTTTTAACATCAAACCAACTAATTTAAAATAGTAGGCTGAAATTCAACCACTTTTTTATTTTTTAACTAATCTTTTTTTTCTGTGTAATATTTACATGTATACATACATACATTAACATTGTCAGTTCGCGCTTTTATTCCAATTAGAAAGTACGTAAGTTTTTTAAAGGTTTAATATTTAAAAATAAATTAATAGTTTTAGTGTAAGAATTAAAATATAATAAATAAATAATATTAAATTTAATAATTTGATAACCATCAGTGTTAATTATTCAAATATAATTTTGAACATTTGCTAAAATATTATAGGTACCTAAAAATATTAAGGAACGCTTTTGCATATTACTTACATAAGTAGTAAAGTAATACAGTTTTGGATTTTGTATTTACATATTATATTATAAGTACATAAATTTAATAATGTAAGTATATATTATTATATTACTATATTATGTATATATACTAAATTAAAATAATTTATTAAAAAAAGTGCTAAACGTATCTTTAGTTTGAAGTTTGAAAAACAGAAAAAGATTTAAATTCTAACCTATAACTATTCTATTATGTACATACATAAATATAGTTAATGTACCTAAATCATATTTTTTTATTTTAGATCAGCCAATGGATCAGCAGTTGATAGTAAGTTACATATATGTAGTTTCTGGATAATAATTACATATTAATTATTTTCATAATAAGGGTCAAAAATATTGTAAGGTATGTAAATATAAGTATTATTTATTTTTTTAACTTTTACTTTATTACTTTAAGTATGCATATAAAGTAAAGTAGGTACATCAATATTTTTGATTTTGAAGTTAATATGTGGGGGGGGGGGTATATATATACTTATCTACTGAAAGTAAAGTAGGTACATCAATATTTTTGATTTTAAGTTAATATGGGGGGGGGGGGGGTATAGATATACTTATCTACTGAAATATTAGTTTGTAGTTTTATCTGTTCATGAAGTTTGAAGTTGTTATTTGTATTTTCCAACCATAGGCTTTTAAAGTTAAAATAAATGAAAGTCATTAATTGATACTTATATTTTGTATTATTTAAAAAAAAATTAAACTATAAAAAAGCACAACGGATATTTAACTTTGTTGTCTTTTTATGTTTCATTGTCTTCAACAACACAACATGTTATATTTACCATAGAAATTGGCTAACTTTAAAAAAAAAATTTTTGTCACATATGTATTTTGAAAAACTTTATTTACAATGTATCAACATTTTCACGAATGTTTATTGTTTCAAATATATAAATAATAAATATAATGCTATAAATTAGTTTATAATTTTAGCTTATAGTAATCATAATATGATTTGCTTTATATGTCCAAAATATCAAAAAAATGTCAATTTATTAATTGGGCATTTAAAAATAGTACATGAATGCAAAAACATTTTTGTGGGCAAAATTTTCATGTGATTGCGGCCTATAAGAAGCATTTATTAAAGTGTCATAGCTTTGTTGTTCTCTCCAAAAAGGACTTAAATGCAACTAGTACCAAAAATAATAATTTAAGTTTGGAAACATGTGAAAATATCAGTAAAGAACCTATCAAACCTATTTTTATTAAAAAAAATCAAATACAGTTAGTTTTGATATTGACAAAAATGTGAAATCTTTCCGGGATCAAATTTTAATTTTTGTTTTGAAAATGCATAGTAATAATAACTTTACTAGGAAAGATGTGTTGAACTTACAAACGGACATTGTTGATTACATTATACATCCTTTTTATAAAAATAATTACTGATTATGTTTCAACCCACTTTAATAATGATAGTGATTTGCTTGAAAAAGCAATATTGCTTGATTAAGTCTGTTAATAACATCTACTTCAGGTGCATCTCTCACTTCTGTTATTATTTCGGAATTATACACAGAATGAAAATAATTTTTGTGTATTGTAATTGAAACACCAACTGAATAGAACTGACCAATAGGTTTAAGATGAACAAAGTTCTATTCTATTCTGACAGAATATGTAATTTAATTTATTTTTTGGTGATCATTAATCTCACTCACCACATCTAATTTATGAGGTATAATAAAAGATATATTTGACATGCTATGTCTTCAGCATTTGGAATCTCGATTTTCAACTTAGTCAGTTTCAATATCATATTTGTGTACCTGTAACTTCTGATTATGAAATAAATTAAGCATATTGATTATCTTATCACTAAATATGCAGATACTATACATGTGTATATTACTCATTGATGAATACCTGAGATTTGTGAAAAAATGTACCGTAAAAAATTTTTCACTTAATTTTAATAATTACAAAATATTTTTTACTGTGTTGTAAATAAAAAATGTTTATAATTTTATTGGTTCTCATGAATATCACAATATTTTATATTTGAGAATTATTTGAATGGCTGAAGCTAAAAATGTATTAAACTTAAAATCCATAATAAAAAAAAAAATTATATATTTTCTTAAACGGTTTTTATATCAATTTTCAAAACTTATTTGATTGAGCATTTATAAATGTACAAGTTTTTGCTTTCATTTGAATTTACTTAGATGTGCCAAAGTGCCATAGTTGTAGACTTCATATTTAAATACAGTGAAAATGAATCAAAATGAAATTAAATTTTTGAAGCCTTCAGCTTAGGTTTAGTTTATAATATTTTTATTTTATACAGTCGATTGCAATATATTTAATTTGATAATGATTTGCTATGAATTGATTAGTTTGTTATCAAATTTGGTCAGTAGCAGTACAGTCGCAACATTTATTTTTCTCGTATTATTATAATACATATAAGAGTAGCAGCAGATCACCGAAAAGCTGATTTTGGATATCAATTTCTCAAGAAGTGGGTTACTTGAAGAAAAACGGGTTCTAGTCATAAAGAAGAAAAAGAGTATTAATTGCGATTTAAGGGAAATCTATTGGTCTTCTTTGAACTAGGGAAAAAAGTAAAAATCTCAATATTGATATAGAAACTTTAATATGATACAGGGACACTGAACGAAGATATATTTATGTTAAGGGGGACGATTTTACATTTTACCAGATTAACTTAAGCATTTCTAACATTAGGTTATTTTAACTGGCTCTATCTACCGACTCGTCAAATTTAAATAATTTTACTATCCATTCTAGTTTTAAGTTTTATATCCGAGAATAGACAATCTTATTAATAGAGCAATGGATCCCAAAAGCACTTGTTTTTTTTAAATTTGAACTTTTCGAAAAAATATTTGGTCTCAGTCTCACCAAAAGAAGAAAATTGGATATATAATTGGTTATTCAGTTGTAAATAGTGTAGAAAAAGAAAACTATATGAGTAAGATAGAAATATAAATTAATTTGAAAATAAAATTCGATTTGGTACGATTAATATATAGTAATATCGCCATAGTAAGGAATAAGAAAGAACTATTTATAATAATAAAACCCACTCCACTCCACTTTATTTTCTGCTTTTTTTCAATTAACAACGTTTTTTCTGTAAAATTAGTTCACTTCAATCACATTATTAGATACCGAACAAATCATATTGACAAAAAATTATAAATATCGAGACCGAAAGGTTTAAAAAAATATTTTTTTCAAATATACAGTAATACCCCGTTTAACGTGAAAGATGTGTTCCAAATTTTCATAACGTTAAACAAAATAACGTTCAACGGGGTTCGAATCCTTTGTAAAAGTAAAGGATCGGTGAAAAGAAAATATAATTTAATACATTTCGTGAAAGTTTTACACGCTGAGTGGCGCAGTAGGTAGAGCGCCTGCCTTTCAACCGAAAGGTCCCAGGTTCGATTCCCGAAGAAGGCAAAATAATGCTTTCTGGATTTTCGACCTGGTCCAGTACCCTTTATCATTGGGATAAAATAAATGATAAATAGTTGAGAGTTTTGGTTATCAGTAAAAATTAAAATGGAACTATGCTATTATGAAGGCGAACTACAGTAGATATAGTTTTCAACATTTAAATAAATAGATAACCATAAAAATTCTATAGAAAAGCTTTGTATGTGACTGTGTATTCCAAATCTCTGTGTAAAAGCAGTTAGGGTGTTCATCCCATAGACATGGAATTATATAAAAAAAAAAAAAAAAAAAAATATTAATTTACATAAAAAAGGTAGATAACATAAAAATAAAAAAACAATTAAATTTGCATGCCTTAAAATTGGCCATAACTCCCTGGCCTGCCTGCAATAGCGATGTGTTATTTGGACGCAGGAATACGATTTTCACAGGTATAAGTGCATTAACAGGCAAAAGTGCATTTGGAAAATCATATGGATGTTTAGGTGCATTATCAAGAAGAAGTAATGCTTTAGATGTCCATTTGTTTCTTTTAAAATATTTCTTCACTTATGGGCAAAAACAATTGTCAAACCAATCCTGAAAAATATACTTTTTTATTGCTTGTCCAAAACGCTGGCAAGCAGCTTTTATTTATTTATTTTATCTAGTTTTAAAACCGGAAGCTTGTTTTTCATCTTTGCTGATGAAGGTAGGATGGGGCGTGAACTTTAAAAACAAAGCGGTTTCATCTACATTGAAAACTAATTGCGGCGTGAATTTAATTGCGGTCTCGAGAATATTTTGAAATGTATCGGGAATTTTTTAGCAGTTTGTATTATCAGATTAGATGCACTTTCGCCAATAATTTTAAAACTATGAAGATTTGATCGATATTTGAACCTGTCAAACCATCCCCGAAAGTTTCTTCTGCTCAAATTTCATCTTCTTTGATTTTGAATTGTTCAAATATATTTTTTGCTTTTGCCATGATAATACTTTGGATTAGGGTAGGTAGTTCTGATCTTCAATCCACATGCTTAAAATTCGTTCAATTTTGATCATTTTTGTGTCACAAATGCAAGTTATTTTTGCAGTTAAAGGTGTCGACGGATGAGTAGATGTTTTAATTTTTTCTGCATTCATCATAATGGTTGTAATGGTAGAATGCGAAAGCTCTAGTCTCTTTGCTACATAAGAATTTTTATTCTCTAGATTCTATTTTCTTAACGAGTTCTAGTTTTAATGCTAGCGGTAAGCATTTTTTTTTAATTTTTATTAATTTTATGTTTGATGTTACTTCAACGCCAGGTATCCAAATTTGAAAGATAGATGGCATCACTAGCGCTAGAAAGATATAGGTACCAGACATGCGTAGTCGGATAAGCAACACTACAAAAGAAAATGTGGATTCAAGGAAACGTCTCAAAAAATTTAAATTCCTTTTAGAACGTGAACTGAGACGAACAATTTCGTACACATCTAAGCAAACTGATACCCCCGGGAATTGAAAAGTTATGAACATTTTAATACTTTAATAGGAAATAAAATAATAATAAAAAAAAAGGTATGTTTTTTTTCTCTTCGATTGTCGCAAAGAGGGTTGGCTCGGTCACAGTTAATCATTTTATATTCATTTTTGCGTTTGCTGGACATATTATACATTTTTTTTTTTAAAGTATGTAATGTGAAAATAATACAACCTCATCCTTCAAAACTGAGATTCTAACTAACAAGAAAATGTATTTTTCACAACAAAAACTAAAAACGATCATTGAAGTCAAATAACTGTTTCTGAAACTGCACACAATTTTAGAAAAGAATAAAAAACTTAACACGATTGAACACGAATTATATGCAGTACATGATAATTAACATATTCCTTTTTTGCATTAAAGCATAATGGAATGAGAAAAAAAAATTAAAAAACATTTTTTTTAACTTAAAAAAACTATAATTTATCAACTTTTTTGTGGAAAATTAAAATCACGTTAAGCGGGGTATTACTGTAATTCAAAATTATAGTACATACTTGCAACAAAAAGAAGGTAACTTCACTTTTAATAATTTTTGGTAAATTACAAAAAAGTTATTAAAAAATTAAAATCAACAAATTTTTAACTTTTGGTACTAAGCGAAAGTTTCAATCAAGAACAAAATACCTGCAAGACTCCAAGGTGGCTAAACAAATGGAAAATTAGAGCAAATGAAAGAAAATCTCAACACCGTAACGTTCACATTAAAACGAAAAACTTGTCCTTCTATTTTTTTAAACAACAACGTTATACGAGGTTCGATGATGTCAAATACCTTGGTATGCACCTGGATCGACGACTAACTTGGAGAAAACATATTTTAACTAAAAATTTACATCTAAATATGCTGTTCAGAAAATTGCATTGACTAGTTGGTGAGAAATCCATACTTAAATCTGTTTGGACTTATGACATCCTGTTCAACTTTGAGGAACAGCGACAAAGTCAAATATTTAAATTATTTAACGATTTCAAAATAAAGCAGAGCGAACAATAGTAGATGTTCCATGGTTTGTAACAAAAAACTTAATACATAAGGATTTAAAACATATGAAAGTTCATGAAGTGGTTCAGAGGTAATTGTTATAATTATCTTGACAGCCTGGAGAATCATCCAAATACTGTGATAAGTGTTCTGATGACGGGTTTTAAAACACACATCAGACTGCATCGTTTTTTTCAGACTGGTAACTTTCTATTTCTTATTTCGGCGATTTTTGTGTTTTTCTATCGTTCTTTGTGTGTTTTTTTTTGTAGCAAAATCATTATGGATTTTTTTTTGTGGATTTACTCACCAACCCTGCGGCGTATAATGCTACCGAATTTTTAATAGAGAGATTTATTTAACTGGAGTTTAAACTCGTCTAATAAAGTCATTTTATTAATAGTTATCAATTTGATATTCGATTATTGTATAAATTAAAACCTACAGATTGCGAATAAAAAATTGAACAAAAAAAAAAGATTCCAGGACTAACTGATTCTTTATATTAACAATGGTCATAATTATGTATATCGTTTTTGCACCAATCGAAAAAATTCGGTTTTTTTTAACAAAAATTTATACATTCTTAACACAATAAGTGATAAAATTGTAATACCACCTTTTTAGTGCAAGCCCTTCAATTAATTATTTAAAACAATTCTGACACTTCAAAACAATTGTATACACAAATTGTAATACTTTTTCACTTTTCCATTGAAATTATTGACATCACAAAAGGCAGACGACTACAGATAGCAAAATATCAAATTAAAATTGGCAATTCATTATACACATAGCATATGAAATATCTTATATACATATTATATACTCCTGGCATATAATATATCTATGCATATGTAATATGTATATAAATAAATTCTATTCGAAGCTCAGTCCATTATATTACATATGCGAACATAAATTTGATAAAACCCTGTCAAAGAGGATTACCGTGATTGATTTGATCACTTTGAATAATTGATTATTTGAACAAATAAAAAAAAAAAACAAAAATAAAACAAAAATATCACGGATTTTGACATTTGAATTGATTATACATAAACACACATACATATTATTATAATAGATACATATCCTAGCATTCATATTAAATTAAATAAAAAAACAAAAAAATAAAATAAAAACAATAAAGTACTTGACTTTTATTGGATTCTAGAATTAAAAAAAAAAAAAAACAAAAAAAAAAAAATAATAAAAACAAACACATTCCCTTCTTTTTTTCCAAATTGATTTCGATTTAGAATTTCTAATGTGAAAAACAACAAAACAAAACAATTTTGTAATTTTTCATCGCACCTCTCAATCAATTGCGCAATACAGTCCAGAATTTTAATTCTTATTCTTCTTCAGGTACCTAACCTAGTATATAAAATTATTGTATGTTTGGTTTTAGGTAGGTATTAAATTTTTTTTTTGTTTTTTGGTATTTTGCCGATTACGATTTGGTGATATTTTGTATGCTGTCATCGCATGTTTTTTTAATAAGTTTAAAAGTTGTCATCGTCAATTCGTTTAATTTTCTGGAAATTCTTTTATATTTTAAACGCTAATTGTTTTAGTAAATTCATTTGAAAAATAAAAAAAAAAAATAGAAAAATAAAGAAGACATATTTTAAAAAATTTGAAAATATTACGGGTTTTTTTTCTAATGAATTAAAGAAATGAATTTTAAGCGGATGAAATAAAATGAAATATGTTATGTAGAGCTACTCGTATAAGCAAGAATGTGCTATTTTGAATTTGATTATATTTTTGGTTTTGGTTGCCATTTCAATGAAGTAAATGCAGTCACTAATTTTGAATTAGCTATTAGAATGATCGTATATCATTTTGATTATAATTAATCCATGTGTCAATGCATTTATGTTAGAGCTTTGCTATTTTATTCACTCATTAAAGGGTTGATTTCAAAAATTTTTTGATTTTATCAGTAAAATACTACAGGTGGCAATAGGAAATCATAGGTAGGTGGCGTACTTAGGTACTGAAGAGACAATCAGAAGTAGATTGTCAAGATGCTACGGCTCGGTTTAAGTATTTGTTGTTACAGCTTGTTTTCGGTTCTATTTCGAGCCAACTTGAGACAGTAAATATGATTTCTAAATTTTTTACTCATATATTGTTGGGAAAGTTTGTATCTTGAGTATGAAATGTATAGCTCTATAAAAACTGCACACTAGCAAATAAAATATTCAATAATTTCTCTCTCGTTTACTTTGTTGCAGATTTGGCAATGAGAATTTAAAAAAATTCCTGAGCTGAATATAAATGTCATCTTTTGACCACTTTGACTCATACTAATCGCTACTACCACTCTTGAAAAAATATACTGTAGTAGTAATTGTTTTTTTAATTTGAATTGACTTTTGTTGATATCAAAAAATATTATGTTATTGGTTTGAATTCATATGCGCAATTTATTTTCGCAATAACGATATGCCAAAAATTATTAGGCAAAACCTAGGTTGGGAACCTTGGAGTACTTGCGTACTGTTGACTATTGGAAAAAGAAAAGGAAAAAAAGTTTTGTGGCAATGAACGAATAATGTTGTTAATATTGACGCACCTACCCATAAATTTGAGTTATAATCGAGCTTGGCTCATACCTATATGCTTTATAGATTTTTAGATAGGTCTCGAGATGAAAAATAAGTTTTGCAAAGAATTAAAAAAGCCAATCAATTTCAGAGACAATTTAAAAATTAACATTTAACAATATTGTCTATGCATGTCCGATGTAATTTCCAAGCTCACCGCCTATAACGATAGGTTAATTCGAACAGGTTTTATAATATTGAACATCTTCATGAAGATAAGATCTTAGAAAGCTTTTAAAGAAAAAACAAATTAAGTTAATTTTTTTTTTCAGAAATTTGTCAACACAAAGTCAAAACAAAGCCTTGATTTTAGATTTTAACTTAATATATAATTTTAGAAGTTAGAAGAAATAAATAAGAAGTTGTCTATTTCTATAAAAAGACTACTTTCGATAGGCTTTTCGATGACTTTTTTTTTTTTTAAATATTTGTCGATTATTGTAACGTATCTTCCCTAAAATTATATTTAATGGTAAGCGTTTGATAACCATTGTAGGTAGGTAAATATCAGTTGCTGTGTAAGTCAGCACACTTAGACCAATGCAATTCATTTTTATACCCAGATTTGATAAGCATACAACCACCAAATAATCAAAAACTTCAAAAAGCTGAAAAAACTTCAATACTCTTTCAACGTTTTTTATTCGAAAGTTTTTATTAAAATGGCTTGAAAGAACATATAAATTATTTTGACAAATGTCGATTTAAAAACTTTGATTTGCCTCTTGTTGCTCTTAACGATTGTCGGTATAAATAAAAATATTTATTTTTGCCATTTATTCAACTACCATATAAAAATGGGATACATGATGGTAATACCAATTCTCATTAATGTCATCAAAGACATTTCACAATAACAATTTCCGGTGGAAACCTTATAAAAACATTGTCAAAGATTGTCACCTTCTTCCTTCTTCAATTATTAGCCATGGACATGGAAATTATATTTTACATGTCATATTAAAAATATTTTTATGAAAATGAAATATGAAATTAAGAAAAGAACTGTAGGTACATACATACATACATTTATTATTAATAATATTTTATAATAATCGAATAATATTTTATGGAAATTACATCTTACATACATACATATATGTACATATTATGAATTCTTTAATTGTTATTGTCTGTGCTTTAGTCTCAAGTTCAACCAACAGAAATCAAAATAAATATTTTGAATTAAGTATTGTGGAAAAAACTAAAGGAAATGTATATACATATATCTAATTAGTTGCATAACAAATATTAATTTAAGGATATTTATAGAAATTAATAGTATTACAAAAACAATTGATCCACATCTCTTAGATGAATAGTGAAATCAATTTTGTTTGTATATACCGGGGGTTCCAGAACATACGTATCAGCTTTTTAAGAGAAGAATTACCGTTATTTTAAAATTTAATTTTTTGTTTTATTATTTGAATCGAAGGTGCGATATCGATTGGTGATATTTTCAGAAAGGACCGAAAATAGGTTTTTTAAATTGGAAATGCGCCGAAATCGAGATTTTCAATTGAGAAGAGATAGTTTTTCTGCACATTCGAATTCTACAAGAAAACATAAAAAATGGAAAATATCATCAATAGATAGAGCACCTTCGATTTAGTTCATAAAATTTTATTTTATTATGCTGATACGCATGCTCTGAAACACCCGGTATTAATATGTATAATGAAAATAAAATATGTTATTAAATTGAATTACTCAACTTATTGAAAACAACAACAGATATTTTTATACAAATCTGTGATGCAAAAAGGTTTAGTACTGCAGACTATCCTTGACTTGCAAAATGTAGTGAAACCGTAAAATTTCAATGTAGCATATTACGAAATGTATATCCGAAGCTCTTGACTTTATACACTATTTCAAAATGTTTAAAATACGTAATGGAAACGTAAAATAAGAACATAGTGTGTAGCAAAAAAATGTAGACTACATGTCATAGATAAAATTAGTAGAGTTTATTAAATTATAGGTTAGCATTATTTAAATAAGTTTTATACCAAATTGTAGTAAAATATGTTAATAAAATATATGCTGACCAATTATGGGGGTCTGGCAATATTAATTTTCATTTAACGAAAAATAAATCGAAAGGAAATTTATCAAAAGATTAACAAAAAGTTAAAATATTATCGATTTTCATTACGAAAACACAAAGTTATAATTTAAACGTTAAAATGTATGTGTGTATTTATATAGTCAAAATGGTATTCCAAAATGTAGCAAAAGTTTTATAATATATATTTTACAATCAAGTTGCTATAAAAGCTCTAAGCGGTAGCATAACTATATTTAAACTGTTTTAAAACTTTTTTATACTGCATTTTGGAAATCACCCTGTGTGTTGTTGTTTTCGACGCTTATAAGATATATATAATATTTTGTTTATTTTTTTTTCAATTAAGCTATAATTAGTTTTTTTTTGGTTTAATTTATTTATAAGGTAAGGAAAATGCCAAAATACCATATATAATTATTTTTTTTTATTATTTTGATTTGTATTTTTCGTAAAATTTTACTTATAATCTAAAAATTAAACCACCTTAAAATTTCACTGAAAACATTATAATATGCTTCATAAAAATTAGTTACATCCGTTTTTATTTTGGTTATAGAATATGTAGTTATAAAAATTAAACAAAATGCACATTTGATAAAACCTAAATGTTAATAGCGTATTATGTAGTAAAAACTATGTAAATTTAAAAATTAATAAATTAATTTCTCACTTGTTAAGGGTTTTGATTATTAGACAAAATTATTTTTTATTAGGAAAAAATTGATACAATGGTATTTATACCAAAAAATGTATCTACATTTTTAGATGAAGGAGTGTTTCATTCTCTCAACATTACTGAGCTCATCAGTAGGTATTGTAGTGTTGAAACGTACCTAGACATTATAAAAAAAATTTAACACCATTAATAAGTGAGGATATAATTTATTAATCTTATAATAATATAATAAATAAATACTAGAAGCCCCTGTTGAGTAAATATTATTCAATTTGAAGCCAAGCTTAAAGTTTTTAAAATAACAGTAATTTACGTACTGACATAAACTTTACACGATAAAGTTTTCACAAAAATTTGAAGGTTAGTTAAGTTTGATTTGGGAAACATAAATATCCCATTATTATTAATAATATCCAAATAATGTCCGGTTATTATTAATAATAATCAATTCATTATTTCAACCGTAACATATACATATACATATTTTGACTGCACAGGTCATTAAATACTTGCCTATTATAATTATAGATATAGTTTTTACTATAATTCTATTTACATTTAGGTTTTAATAAGTAGGAATTTTGTTTAGTTTTTATAATTTTATATTTTTTACTTTTTTTTTTTTTCAATATTAATAATTTTTAATATAACAATTTTTTTTAAATTTATTTTATACATAACTTGAGAAAAAGAAAAAAGATAGGATACATTCTTTAAATTATAAAAATTTAGTGTTGAATGCACCTTTTAAAAACAAACATTTCATCGTTTAAATACAATTCAACTGTGGGGTATAACGTATTGATATGTTCACATATTGGTTTATTTGAAGCCCTTAACAACTAAGAACATAATTTATTAATTTTAAAATATAAATACTTTTTACTATGATTCTATTAACATTAAGATTTTATTAAGTGAGAATTTTGTTTAGTTTTTATAACTCACATATTTGTTCCTGTGAAATCTATATATTATATGAAATTATTCCAATTCAAAATACGATCTGTTTAGGTAGTTTCAACACTATAATACCTACTGATAACCTTAGTAATGTTCACTAAGAAGGTACCAATATAACCTCAGAACAAAAAATTTCTTCAATTAAAGAATGTGGGAATTTGTTATTGAATCAAATCAAACAGGAATTTTGCTTTGGAAAAGTCATGCAATTTTTTTGTTGAAGAAAGGAAAATGTTTAATAGATTTTGTTCCAACAAAGCTTAATGCTTTGAAATATTTGCTTAAATATGGGGATAGGTTTTCCGTGTTAAGTTAGAATTTGTTGATTTTTTGCTGTTAAAAATGAAAAGAGACAACGTGTAAACTTAAGATGGATTTTACATGTTAAATATTTAAAGTGTGAAAATATTTTATTGGCTCTAAAAAGTGAGATAACATGAAATGACTCTTTTATATGAGAATTAAACGCGTAAGATAAAAATAGTAAATATCATTTACTGGTGATATTTATACCTGACATGGAATATTTAATACTTGTTTTGGGATAATATCATCCTAGTTTGGGATATTTTCACACTAGATTTGGATATTGTGAATGTACTATACTTCGATGATATATATATTCTTTAAATATAAGGGATATTTTATACCGACAACACTTTTTTCAACAATTTTTGGAATAAATGTATATAAAAATAAAATGATATTTGTTTGGCAGATAATATTGACGGATTCAACAATGTTTCCGTGCAAACTAAATAAATTTGGCAAAAAAATTCAGGAAATGCAACTATCTATTTCCCTATCTCTCTTTTTTAGAGACAACAAAATATTTTCCCATTTAAATTTTTTTTTGGTGTAATTAATTCTCAGTTCATAAACAGACCCGCCCACCAAAAAAAATTTTAATTTTTAACTAGAAAAAGTTGAAATATCGATATTTGCAATCAAATATTAAAAATTATTACTGAACGGAAACATGATAACAATTAAATTATTTAATTTAAATTACATATCATTAAAAATAAAAAATTTAATTAATAAATTACAAAATTGAAAAAAAAGAAAAGTCCACATCAACTTTTTTTCAACTCAAATTTCAAGAAAAAGGTTGTTCTTCTGTTCTTGTGCACGTATGTGTTTTTCATATCTTTCATTATTTTTCATATCTATCATATAAAAAAAGTCATTATCACCAATTTTAAAAAAGACTAGTACAGTAGGGTCTTAAGGGATTACACATAGATTTATATGTAACATTTTCTAAGAAATTTTTTTTACATATTATGACATTTTTCTATTAACATTGAAATTTTACAGTTTTATTTTTAAATTAATTTTGTAATGCGATTATTTGGAGTAGTTTAAAAAATATTATGGTATAAAAAAATTAATTGCAAAATTTTAAATTCTAATGCAATAATTTAAAAAAATAATAAAATAAAAATTTGCACCCATTTTCATTTTTATTACATTTAGTTTTATTTTTATAGAAATGTTAATTAAAAATAAAAAATAAAATGCATTAATATAAATATTTGTAATCAATATTCAATACAGTTACTATTTAATATGACAATTCTGTGCAGGTGGAATAGTAATCAGAATTTTAATTTAGTATTTTGAGGCGTTTATGTCGAGGTTAAATATTTAAATTCAAGAAATATAAAATTCCATTAAATTAAAAATTAACATAATGAAGATGATGAGGCAATCGGTAGTTTGCCACGATTTCAATAATTTCCGATTTTTTGTTTGGTTGTTGTTAGATTTAGAATTAGAAATAGAATTTCAATATTTGCCGGGTTTATATTTTTTTCTATCATATGTATTACTGATTGTGTTGATGTATATTGATTAAAAGTGATTAAAAAATTTTAAAAATTCAAAGACATGATTATAATTTAAATAGAAGATGTATATAGATATGATATTAGAGTTGAAGATGGTATTTGCAATCATAATATAGCAAATAATTTTGATTTCGGGTTCAATGCTACAATAACGTTTTACCTATGAGTATAAAGGTTTTACATAAAATTAATGTTTTTAAAAATAAAGTGATGCAAGTACATATATGTGTAATGTCACCTGATGGTCACTTTGATGGTCTCATTATTGCATAAACTTGAATTTGATGTTCTTAATCTTTTTAAAAAAATTGTATAATTTTAATTTTTTTAATATATTTATCTACATTTTTTGTGTAGGTACATCGTTCTAGTTTTTAAACTTTTATTATTTTAACTGAGAAACGGGAAGTCTGAAATGAATATACTTTATAATAATAATAAAAGACTTTATTTCATCAAAACCAAAAGCTAACTTACATAAAATATTTAACACCTAACTTAAAAATTTATAAAAACAAAAAATATTAAATATAGTAAAATAAAAATTTAAAACTAGCCTAGTTGATTAAATGAAAACGTTAGGTTCAATCTGTTATCCGAAGATAAGTGACGAAATAATCTATAAATTTCCTAGATAATTTACGTTTTTCACAAAATGTTCGATTTTTTTATACCAAAACTTTAAGTTGGGGCAGATATTACTCGAAAACGGCAAGTCTGATGTACCCAATAATACACCCCCCTGTAGCCCAGTTTAATTTTCAAAATCTAAAACATTTTTTCCCTAAAATAGTACAACGAATCACCTCTTAAAGGATTGTATACCCCAATATTTGAAAAAGTGAGTGTAGAAAATAACGGCTTCACAACAAATGTGCCAACTATAATGACATAGAACCACATACATATGTAAATGTCCAATGCCTAACGAAACCGACAGAGATATTTGTCAAAGCATATTATATCAAACCATAATGTCATAGTAACATAAAAACATATTTTTTAGAAAAACAATAACAAAAAGAATTACACAATATTTCGAATTCGGTTTGGATGGAATTTAACATAAGAATTTGATGTTTAACGAAAATTTAACGAATTGTCAGATTTAACTTAATTGCCGTATATTTCGATTTTGGGGCATTTATTTTCCATTATATGTATAATATCACATATATCATTACATATGTAGCTCTATGTCATTATAAGTTGTGTTCAGTAGATTTAGAACAGAATCGCACAGAACAGTTTTGGACAATGACAGTTAACTTTCAAACACTTTAGGACCACTTAGGACACAAAAATCTACTGAATACCTTTTTTGATCTTTTTAAACGTTTTTGTTCTTTGTGAAACTTTCTTTGTTAAACTTTCAAAATTTATAGAAAAACAACAACAAAAAAAGTTGTCCAAAACTGTTCTCAAAAAATTTCAAATCAATTTAGAACAGTTTCGCACAATCTAATGAACACAGAACAGAACATTTTCGGACAAAAAAGAATAAGTAACGGAAACTAATGAACACAAAAACATGTTCTTTTTTACTCTAGAACGTTTTAGAACATCCTAGAATAGTTTACTGAACACAACAATAGTTAGCAAATAAGAGGAATCAACCGCAATACGTCAACTCACAAAAGTATTGACAAACCATCTGAAAATAAACAACACACTTCTACAAATTAATAGTCCACTTAAATGCTTGATTCGACTTTTCATGCAAACGGTAAAATTGACGAAAATATTTCCAATTGTTTGAATGTTGGATGGATGAAATGGCGTAAAGTAACACAAGTAATGTGCGACAAGAAAACACTATCAAAATTAAATTTAGTTTTATAAAGCAACGATGAGATCTGGGAAATGTGTAACTTTGCGAAAGCGAGCGAAATTTTGTGGTGCGGTATGATGGGCTTTTTAAATATAATAAATATATCAAAATAAAACTCTATAGTACTGAGTTAGCAATAATTTAATGGTCTGTTCATGTCACTAAAAGAGACAGGATCAAAAATTTTAATCTGAGAAGAACATTGAAAGTAGCCAATATTCGAAAATAACTATGTGAGAAAAAGTTGAGTTGATATGGGTATCTCATGAGCATGAGATGAAACGAAGAGCATATTGCAAAGAAAATATTCACTATTCTTGTTGCTGGGTGATAACCAGAACCACGTGAGATGAAACAAAGATTACATTGCAAAGAAGATATTCACTATTCTTGATGCATGGGTGATAACCAGAACCATGTATATGACTAGCACAACAAAAGGGTATATGACAACTATAAAATAAATTTATGTAAAGCAATTATTAAAACTTAAACATGTCAAGTGTTATATAAAGTATACAGCCACTCTTTTTTTGACTTCGGTAATAACACCAGGCAGTTGAACTTGATGGCTAACAAGTAGAAACATCGACTTCAAATTGGGATTAAACCGTAAAAAAAAAACATTGAACAATAAAAAGTAAGTCATCTTTGCAATAAATTTTTTTTTCGCTACTATTCGAAATTTTAAATTTTCCGCCATTAAAATAAGCGTACAGTAATAGAAAACAGCATGTTCTTATTTTATTTGATGATCTTTAAATAATAACTATCAGTTGATGACAAAATTAGCGCTTGTATTTGCTGTATGCTTAACATATACTGATACATGTTGCTGATAAATTATAATAATGTAAAGTAGAGAAAGAATAATTAGTTACAAGCCAGCTATAACCAAGTACTGATGAAGGAAGTATATTGCTTCCGAAATATCGATATTTGCAATTAAATAGTAAAATAATTATAAGTGAACTGAAACCTGCAAACAATTGAATTATAAATTTCCATCGTTCAAGAGAAGTTCTAATCATCTAGTGATTAAAATCTTACTTTTTGAATTAAAAATAATTCTTAATAATTTGAAACATCTGGTAACCTTAATCTATATGAATATGATAATTAAAATATTCATTACTCTTTAAGTACCAATATCCTTCAATAATATTAATTCAAACTTATACGAGCATAGTAAGTAGATATACATACCTTACCTAACATAACCTACCTATATTTATATTCAAAATTTTGTCCTTTCAAGGTTTGTTAAACCTTGTATAAATTTAAATTCACCGACCATTGTAATAAAAAATGATTTTCAAGACTTGACTGCATGTCTATACGGGTACTATATACAAAAATTTACAAACAAAGAATCTTTAAAGTAATCCATATGAATAAGTGATACAATTTAACTTACATATTGTATATACCTATATGTATACACACATATATTATGTATGTACATCTAGTAGGTGGTGAAGAAGAAGAATAAGAAGAGAAATCGGGTGGGGTAAATAAAAACTCGCTTAACTAACCTAAAAAATAATATTATTCGAAAAGAATTAACATTGTTATGTCATGCAAGGATTTAATGATCTGCAATTGAAAAATTCCATAGAGAGCACATTATAACAAAAAAAAAAAATAACTAAAACCAGAGACAAGAGAAAATTTTAAATAAATTGTGTTCCATGAAAATATCAGTAGCTGTATAGTGGCAGCAGTAATTTTAGCAGTTTTTGTATAATATGTTTAGAAAATGGTACTACCACTTTAGCAATATACGTACATACATAATAAGAAGTAGTCGTACAATGAATAAAATCCATAAACTACGGTTGGATAATCTTCATTAATTTTATATTGTTATGTTCATATAAGAGTATATAAGATTTGTTTTTTTCAAATAGAATTCATGGGCGCATTTTTTTTATCTGGAAATTTAAAAAAAAAATATATATTTATATATACACATATACTTCCAGCCAATTTTGGTAACAGAGAAGTAGAATGAAAGAGAGAGAAAGATAAAATTATAATACTTAGCATATGCATATTATTAGAATAAGAAATAAAGCAAGCTAAAACAAAAAAAAACCATCTTCACGCTCTTGTTTTAGCCCAATGATTTTAATGACATACAAGATCTGTGGGGTCTGGTTCTGCTTACATTTTTATAGTTTGTTATTTCAAGCTAGATTTTTTCAAATAGTTATTACATACATTTAAAAACAGTGGAGTTCCTCATTTTTCCTTATTTGGTTTTGCAATAATAAGAAAATATAGAATGAAATAAAATTTATTCGAGTTACGTTAAAAAAAAAATAGGTGAAGAAAAAAAAACAAAATCTGGAAGTTTTTGTTGCTGTTGTTTTTTTGTTTTTATTATTTTAAGAAAGGAAAAAAATTTAAAACAATCAAAAATTGGATAAGATCTTTTACTGAATTTCTATGTACAATCATTACCTCTTTTGTATATTATTTTTTTCATTACGAATACAATTTGTAATATTTTAAGGTTTTAATTTTAAGTTTAGCATACTCTGTTACAAAAAAGAAGAAATGTGTTATGATAGTAAACTGGGGTCCGAAATGCATTGAAAAAGTGTTTCTATACGATGGAATTATTTTTTATAGGTGGGTTCAAATTGGACACAAAATTGTTGGGGTCAATATTTCGTGAATTATTATTGGAGCCTAACTTGCTTTACTTAAATTACAATGTCTGTACTTTGAAACAAGCTTTTATGGAAATATAACACTGTCATTATAACTTAGTCAATTCTATTCTACTTCAATTCTACTATTTTTTTCATAATTGATTTGGTATTACCTGTTGCTTCATATCTATTGTATATATGAATACAATATAATATAATATTATTATATTGCACTGTTATAATATACAGTAGATTCATATTTACAGTAGGTTACAGTATTTTACCGGGTTTAAACATATTTGTGGTATCTGTGGATTATTGTTGACATTCAAATTATATTCACATTTGATCTAATCATATCTATTCTTATTGGTAGATTGCAGATCAGACCTTGCAGACCTTTAAATAAAAAAAAGATCCAGTCTAAAATGGGTAGGTTATGGCAGGACATAACTTGTTTTTTTTTTTTTTAATTTTCATATAGGTGCCTATTACACATCAATGTTTTCATCAATATTCTTGTCCATATATTGACAATATGGAAAATAGTATTGATGAGCGATTACACATCAATAATGCATTACGCAATTTTTTTATCCATATTTTGAAATTTCGCAATGACATATTGTGGAAATGTTCTGAATATATTGGTAGTTTCGAAACATTTATGAATATTGAAAATATAACTTCTGCAGGAATGTTTTTGACTTCAATTTAAATTGAATTTTTAGACAACAACAACACATTATTTTTTTTGCACATTTTTATAATATATCAGTTGTTTAATTACAATAAATGATATGATTATTAAAATGGGTATAAAAATTGTTCTTTTTATAAATTAACATTATAACATTATCTGAACATTCCCTAAAAAACAATTTCTTTACATCAGCTGACTTATTGATGAGATTATTGATGGGCAGCTGATTGAATTATTGATGAGAATAGAACCACCATCAACAATTTCTCATCAGTATATGGACAATATATGGAAAATATATTGATCATTTATTGATGTGTAATAGGCACCATAGGCACGGCATTTGATGCTAGAACATAAGTAAATGTATGTAATGTATGTAAACAATTAATTCTTAAATGAACATTTCAACTAGGCTACGTGATAACCATCAGTGATACATAAAATTTTTTTCCTTAAAAGTATACAATTAGTCATTATTTCCATTTTCATCTCCATAGGAAACGACCGTTGTCCGTGGTGGTATACATTTGCAACATTAAAAATTTGTACGCACATAGGAGAAGGAAAGTTTCAGTATGACTTGTGAACACGGTACTTCAGAATGAAAATGTGGATGTTTATGATGAGATGAGAGGGAGCAGAAGTGTTAATAAAAAAATTATTGCAAATTTTGTAATATGAAATTTCAATTCCTCGATACAATTATGTAAGGGAAATCAATACTGATTCAACTAAGGTGTAGTGTTATAGGCCCTTGTTAGCGGTATATACAAATTGTATATTATTTTATATATACAAAACTTGACTGGTAATTAATGATATTGCAACATTATTTTCTTTTATTAGGTAAATTTAAGATTTTTAATAATTTGGATTAATAGTTCCATTTTTAGATGATATGTAGATAACTAGGCTATATAAATTTTTATAAACTATCAAATTAGATATATTTTTGGCTAATTTATAATTTTGTGATATCTTATCGTGATCTATAATTATTAATTTTTTATATGAGATATTAGCATTTACTTAAGCTTAGATATGAGGCTCAATAAATTTTGTATTACACTGCCTCAACGGTGTACACATTCCAAAATTTGTTATAAGGTGCAAAACATTCGTTGATCCATCTACAATTAGTGCAAGAAATTTTTCCTTGTGTTAAAATGATAATAATTTTGTATACCCCACCCCAAATATGTGATACATAATGGTATACCGCACCCCAAACACGTGATAAATGATGTAGATATTCGTTGGTCGAATTCCAAAATTTATTAAACGGTGCAAACAGCTCTTTGATCCACCTACAAACGGTGCAAGATACCTCTTTTGGTGTACTGAAATTATAATGATTTTGTATTTTGCTCCCAAATGATATAGACATTTGTTGGTCCAATTTTAAAATTTATGATACGGCGTAAAAATATCGTTGATTCACTAGACATATTTTTCGATGTATATAAGATAAGTTGTTAGTTTTGGGCTGTTCGAATACTATTTCTTACTAAATTAGAACTTAAATAAGATTTTTTGTATCACTTTAAACAACTAATTGAGTTAAACCAATGACTATATAGTATTTATGTACATTAATATATAGTCATGGCTTAAACATCTTATTGTTGTTATATATAACCTATGTTTAATGTACAATGTACAATGGTTGTTCTTATTTTATGCTCAAATGCTCTTTGCTTTTCACAGGAAAAAAAAAATAATGAGATACACAATACCTTCCTTTTTATTCTACCCAATTCTTATAGATCATAAAAATTCGTCTTGTCAGAGTCGGTATATACTATGGAACTTTTAATTTCAAATGTATGTATGTATTTTTATTGTTGTTGGTTTTTTTTATATTGTTTTGAGTTTTTAAATTTGAAGTCCACCCGGAATCGAATTAATGTTCATAATATGAAAGTGACTGATCTGATGTTAGGCATATAGTCGTTGTTGTCGTTTGCGGTCGTCAACACGTTCACTATGTAATATATGTATGTATTTATGCATTTATAAGAAATAAAAAATTGAATGAGAAGGAATATCTAGGGTGATCTATCTACAATTGTATGCTTTGTTTTTTTTGTGTGTGCTGTCTTTTTCATTTTCTAGCCAAAGCGTATGGTTTAGTGCTGTCTTTAGTTGCTGTTATATTTCCTTTATGATTTTGTGGTTTGTTGGTTTTTGTATTTTTTTTTCTTTTGATTTTTTTGATTTTATAATGAGATGGGAACCTGTTGGTGTTGCTAATTTTCATATTAGCATACTAACTTGTGTATACTGTACATTATTATGGAAATGAAGAATAAAGAAAATTAAATAAATTTTGAAATAAAAATGGAAAATTCAACTATTAGAAATTTACATAAATATATGTGTATGTGCATAACTATGTGTGTGTGGATGGGAAAACAATGTTTTTTAAGAAAGGAAAAATTGTTGTTTTTTAAATAATTTCTGTGAATTATGAACCATGACTTGAGTTATTTTATTCTTAAATATTATTTACTTTTAAATTTAACTTTTTGTTCTTTTTATATGCATTCTAATTATAGTTATGAAAAAAAAAGTTGTTATGCATTGTGCACAGTTCTCGTTCATACCAAATGAATCAAAGTTAATTTGTGTTATTATTATTGAGATATGGTTTTTTTTTTTAAACCTTAAATGTCTGTAATTTATGATGATCCAAAAGGGGATGATAATATTTTAAATTACGAACAATAGTTTTACGCTTAAAATAAGTAAGAACTGGTTATATAAATTGGAATTGTTGGGTTCAAAGAAAAGCAAACAAAATATTATAATTTTCAGTTTAATTCTAAAATATCAGAGTACTGCTAAAAACTAATTTGAAACAAAAGAATAAATTAAAAAATTATATTCTACACAGAAAATGTGTGTACAATCAAAAGAAAGAAGTTTTTTATGACTATGAAATGTATGTAGTTCCCATATATTACAGGATAGGCTCTTCCGTTATATTTTAGTTCTTTGCTTAAATCAAACTAACTTACTTAATCGATTAGATTGCAAATTCCTTCGATTTTAGTTTGATTTTTCCAATTACACTTATTTATATAAGAATTTCTGTGCCGGTTTAAATTTTCTATACAATTTTATAGAACTTGGTCGGTTTGAAGAATTAAGTACGATGAAAATGAAAATATACTAAGTAAATATTTCAGAATTATCATAAAATTAAATTACAGAATTAAATTTATAACTGAATTGTATAATTTAATTTTATGAGGTAATTTTAATTTTTAATATGACAACGTGTGTTCAGTTTGACTCTTGATCGCAATTCAATTATTTTTATATATAGTTCTATTGAGTTGCAGCATATTAATAATTATTTAATTACTTAAGACCCAACGATAATGAGCTTAAGGTGGATTAAGCTAATATCAAAACTAAACCACAATCCAACTAAAGTTTTGTAATTCCATGATAGACTTTAACTAACTCAAGTGATTTTGACACTTGTTGAATTGTAAATCTAAATAAAAATACGTATGTATAAACACAAGTTTTGTTAAATATAAATTATATTTTGTTTTTCATATACTTATATTTTAAATTTTATTATTAATCGGATTTTGTTTTCAGTGTTATTGTAAATATATTTTAATTAATGTTTTTTTATTTATTTTCCTTTTATTATTATTATTATGTATAATTAATTAGTTATGAAGTATGTAAATTATTAAATAATTAAATTATTTTATTATATATCACAAATTTTCAATAAGTAATAACAGCTCCTAAATCAAATGTCAAATTTCCGTACAGAATGTGCGAATGAAATTGCACTTTCCTTAAGCCAGCTAAAGTTAACGAAAACTTGACGAAATTATCTGATATTCCTATTATAGGTGCACAATGCAATTAACATGTAAACGTTAATTTCCTTAAGGTGACTTAAGCCAGCTAAAGTTCATTATGGTTGGGCCTTAATATATTCAAATATGTTACAAACGCAATACAAATACATCTTCAGTTAATTCATTATAAGAGTGTTGCCTACTCTAATGTATGTATTAGTTTATATTATACAAAATTTACTATGCAACAATTTTCAGATTTGCAACTGCTGGAAGCGATGATAATGGATAAAAACTTTGCGCCAAACGGACATGCAAGCTTATAGATTTTACTTGCACCCAAATAGTATATCAAAGCGATCCTTGCAAATATTTTTGCATTGTCTTCGGATAGTTAAATTTCAATTAATTTTTTTTACATTTTAGTTAAGCTATAGTGAAGACCTTTTCATATTTTAACTATTAAATTTCCATATTGAAGTTTTACTGTCGTAATCGAAGATGAAGAAACAATTATAATAAACAAAAAAAAAAATTTACTTAAAATAAAATTTATAATATTTTACCTGTCATTTTGGTATATTTCTACAGATGAATTCAATTCTGCTAGCTGCTCTTTTAACAACTGAAGATTTGAATTTACAAAACTTAGTTCTAATGCAACTGTGTCTCTTAATTTTCTATTTGTAGTGGCCTGAAAAAGAAACGAAAAAAAAGATTTTTTTTTTTTAATTTTAAAACTTAAATTGTCAAATAAAAAAATTCAAACAAAAATTTCTTAAAAATAATGTTACCATGTAACGACAGTCAGTATACACAGACACACAGTCTTTTAAATTTTCTACAACAAAAAAACAATAGAAAGAAACAAAAAATATTGTGATGTTCTTCTAAAGTTTTACCACTTCTCTTGTCATGCAATTAGATTGAAAAATATAGATATTATCCATGCACAAATATAGGTATACCATACAGAGTGTCTCATTAATGTAGTGTATTTTATTTATTTAGTTTTCACAGATTTGGTATTGAAATTTTGTATGTAAGTTGGTTGAATTAAACAAAATTATTTTCTTAAGCTAAACTATAGGCTTATGAACGACTATATATATATATGACGTACAATAATAAATTAGAACTCCTGTGAAAGATGTTTCAGTCAACATCACCAGGAAATTTCAGTCGTATGTCAATAGATGTCTCCGATGCATTCTAAATATTCGTGGGAGAGAAAACCATTTTGAACAGAAGTTGTGTTAAAAAACAAATGAGAAAAAACATAGATATGAAAATCTGACAGAAGAAATGACCTGAGGAAACCTGACAACAACATCGTGACACAATGTTTGAAATGGAATTCGAAGTGTATACACGTAGCGTTAAAAGACCGAGAAAAAATTGAAGAACATCAGTCTTAGCCGAAGGAAGTACCCAACAATAAACATGACCACAACTTAGTCCAGACAGGAAACGAAGAAAGAACTTTCACTTTATTTCTATCCCATACAACACTGATCCGACTACAGGACAGTGCTGATAATGAACAAAATTGCATCATAACTGATGTGAATTGTCTTCGAAGTACAGAAAAAATAGAGTAGCCATTTTTATACATGTAAAGGCTACACTTTTCATTAATTTTTTTTTTTAAACTGTATTATTTAACGGTAATTTAACTGATTTTTGTGTTGTTATTATTATGTTGTTCCTCGTATCGTTAAAAAAAAGTTAATTGTCGCTCTGTGTGACGTTATTTTTGTGATAACTGATAAGGAACAGTACAATGTAAATTTAAATTGAAATTTGGTGAATGTAGAAATGAAAAATGGTACGCTCAATTTCCCTTTTTTCATAAAACAATGAGCTTAATGAGTCTAACAACAAGAGAAAAGCATAATTTTTAGTATAAAACTTGAAACTTCAAAAAAAGTATTTATGGATTACTTTAGATGTATTCTGAGGGAAATATTCGTAATTCGTGAGTTTAATTTGATAACCGTTACGTAGAGGTAATCTAATTTATTTGAATACGTATAAACTGAAAAAGATTTGACAATTTAAATTAACTAGACCAAGCTAAACTGGCTAAACCAAGTAATCACTGCATTCAGATTTATCGCCTTGATTTCATATTTACAGATACGTTTTTATTCAAATAACTCATAAATTATGTAAAAGTATTTAAATACACCATATTATTATCAAAACATTCAGTGAAACAAGTTTAAGTCTATGAATTTTTATAGTAAAAACGAATCCGATATAACCTACTTGAGTAGTGTACTTGGGTTTATACTTTACTAAAATCAATTTTTACTACTATTCTCAGATTTACATCAATTGAATTCCACATATCATAGATCTAGAAAATACACCCTGTTTATTACATACATTGATGTCATATAGGTATGTGACTCAGAAAATCAGAAATAAATGTGAGTTCTTTCAATCTTATTTGAATTAAAAAATTGACTTTAATAAAAAAAAAATTTACGATTACCAATCAGATTAGTGGTACCACTACCACCACATTTTGTTGTTTTTATTCATTTGTTTTAATTTATTTTGGTAGGTATGGATGATCTGCGGTAGTATAATAAATACCACTCAAAAAGATCAATTTCGTAGAATTTTTTGATTTAATTTTCGGATGCAATTTTAAAATAAAATGATAAAAATGTAAATTGAAAGTACACAATGAGTGGGTGGTCATGAAAATGAAAATTTCGATTTTTTCTAAGGTGCAGTTTTAGATCAAATTCTTTCTTGGAACTTTAATGTTGTTTCTTATTTTTTTTCTGTTTTTTTTTTTGATTAAAAAACTAAAACAATTAATTATATGAGAATTTCTTCAATCAATTTTAAAGATAATCGATAAATTTTAATTGCAAAAATTTTACATGCAACATTGTATGAATTATTGTATGAAATTATCTGATTGGATTGTAAAGGAAGAGAATTAACATAAGAATTCAAATCTGATAATATTTATCGAGTATTTTGGGATCAAATTTAAATAAAAAAATCAATGTTTTTCAGTGAATTGAAATAATTTTGGTCTGCTGAAGGTTATGACCAAAGTTTTGATTTAATAAGTTTGGAAAATTGGAAAAATTAAATTTTTTAATGTGTATTTTTGTTTTTGGAGTCGACATAACATTTGCAGTATATAGTTTTTAAAGTTCTGTTGAATAATTGTGTTTGAAATGGTATAAGGTGTCTGTTACATATCAATGTTTTCATCATTTTAATTGTCAATTACTGAACCATTTAAATTAATGAATCCATTTTGAACTATTTATTTCGCATCCATTTGAAAAAAAGAGCGTAATATTTTTAATTCAGCTGATTTTGATACTCCAGATCAGGTGTGGCCAGACTTTTCTTAATGAAGATCAACCCAATCTGAAAATTAGAATGCAAGATCGACTAGAAATTAAAGTAAATTTTTCGGAATATTTATAATTTATTCAGTTCATAATCATAAATATTAAATAATAATTTTTAATATGAATTTGATATTTGTCGTTTGCATGTGGTCAGCAAGCTGATCAAACGATGGCACGTAACTGGTCACTGCTAAGTGTAAACACATTTTTAAATGTTCATCTGTAAGTATGCTGCGGTATTTCGATTTTATTATTTTCATATGAGAAAACGCCGATTCACATAGATAGGTGAAACCAAAGTACCCAGACACTTCTAATACTTCTTAAACATGGATATTTATCTTCATGCAGCAAAGATCAATAACTATTCTCTTACTTTTATAAAAATATCAAAATTAAGGGCTATAATTTAATTCTTTATTTTTGAAGAATCAATATCATTAGTGTAGTCTTGTATGATAGTATGATACATAAGCATTAGGTACCGAATAGTTATTTTATATTTTGATGATAAGACATCTTATGGGTACCCAAGTACCGTTAGAGTTTTTATTTTTTCATGTACCTACTGACGATGATGTACGTTTCAGGTTCAGAAAAATTTTATTTCATTTCTGTAACAAAATTATCATTAGGTATCGAACTATTAAAACTATTAAAAATACCCACTCTTGAATTTCCTCGCTGATTAATTCAAATTTTTATAAAATTGGTGGTAATCTGTTAAGCTGACTTAATTTTTACTACGCCGATAGACTGAAAAAAATCGAAAAATTGACCGTTTGACCCCTCTCTAGATTGATGAGGAAATGGATGAGAATAGAACTATCATTAATTAATTTCTCATCAATTAATGGTCCAATAATTAACCAGTATTGATGAAATCATTGATGTGTAATAGGCCAGTTACAGTTCTAGATTTTCCTTACCTACCTTTGCAAATTTTGAAGTCAAATTTGAAGTCATCTAGAGTGAGTTGGGATGAATATTATGAACGCATTTTTGTAAATTCATTTTGAAAAAAAAGTAAAGAACTTCGTCTGCTCTAACTCATAGAAGACATGTGGTAGTATGTGGTTTTATATTCCCGAATCCCGATATTTCACAATAAATCAATTTCCATGTCTTTGCCATTCAAACTTATTAGTTTTTGTACTTTTGATATATTTTAGACTATGGTTCACTTAATCCCAGTTGACCAAACTTGGAATTTTTGTACCAGTACCAAATGTACCACATAAATTTCCAGATTCAAATTAGGAATTTTACATTGGATTTTTCAGAGTTTGTAGCACAAGAAATTTTTCCCACATAGTACCAATAATATATCCTCACGAATACAGAAAAGTAGTGGTACGAGTACCCTTTAAAAATCTGTATGACGTCATAAAAAATTTTAATTTTAAAAGTACAGTATTCTTTTCCTACAAAAAATCTTCAATTACGTCCTATTCAAAAAAAAATGTTTTCACATTAATTATACCAGCAATGTTTGTGTCCTTGTACTGGAAAAAATACTGAATTAATATCCAATAATATTTCCAGTGAGTATTCCAATCAATAAGTGTTAGCTTGTTACCAACAGGAAAACACAATGGAAAAAATATTGGTACAACGATTTACACGTTTATAAAAACATTATCATGCAAAATGTACCAAAATGTACGAAGAAACAAAACAATGCGTTAATTGCATATCTCGTTATCTGAGAAATACAGGGTTCTATTTTGATCAACTACCATTTTGGGAAATTTTAGTTTATAGTTGTTATATGTCAGATCTCATACTATTTATCAATATTGTAGTCTTCATTTTTGTAGTTTGTAAAAGTTATAGAAATTATGTATATTCAAAATACAAGTTTTATTTTATTTTAAAATTTTGTAATTTCATAGCAATTTGGATCTAATTTTTTTGTCCATAGAATCTTTTGATGAGATACCGCGTCATTATTTTATTTTTAAGACAAAATATTGAACTTACCTTGTACAGATTTTCTGCACCAGCCCTAAGCCTTAATTCTTTGTTGATTTCTTGATTTAATTTACAACGTCGATTTTGTAATTTGCCTCGACAAGTAGCAGCTCTTGGATCAGATCCCTGAAAAATAAAAAACATAAAATATTAAATTTAATTTATTGTTATTAAATTATTAATTAATTTTGGATGCAAAAAACTATTAAAATCAAATTTATACTTTGGTCTTAGCCTAAAAATCATTCTATAATCTAATCGATTGGATCTTCTTTCAATGTTCTATTAATTAATCTAGTTAACGGTTGACATAGCTCTGTCTTACAAAATTTAACAATGTCAGAACTAAATTATGTAAATAGCAGAAGTAATATAATTATTAGCAGAAGTTTGTGATTATTACCCGAATTATGTAAAATTAGAATAATAAGCACAAACTTCTGCTATTATTTATAAGATTGGGTAATGTAATAAATTGTACAGTAGAAATTAGGATAATAAAGAAAAATTATAAAAATAAAATTTAATTAATCACAATTAGTATGAGTTCTACTAATTGTGACTAATTAAATTTAGAAGAAGAGTAATGTGATTTCCTAAATATTAAAATAAAAATTTATTGAAATAAAACCGACTTTCATTTAATAAAATATTAAAAACATAGTTTAATGTTAATACTAGAAAACAGTCCAGAATTGATTCCATAAAATTTTACTTAAATTAGGTTCAATAAAACCGCAGCCATATCTGACAATCAAAAAATTAAAAAAATGTTAAAAACGCATTTTTCAAATATGTAACAAAAAAATTTTCTCTTTTTTAGACTAATAAAAAAAACTACTAAATTTTTTTTTTGTTATTGAAAATATTTTCTACAAAAAGTTTTAAATCTTAGTAATTTAATTAGGTTATAAGTGGAATTTAATGTTTTTATTTAGTCCAATAATAAGGAAAAAACTGAAAAAAATTTCTTAAATTTTAAAACACCTCTTTTTTTTTTTTTCTTAAATCTTTAACACTCTTAATGTACATCGAAACAATTATATAATAATTATAAAATTTTCTCATATAAAAAATTCCTCATTTAGTGACTGGTTGGCAGCGATAGTCCAAATTCTATGATAATTATTTTAGTTTAAAAACATTAGTGTTTATGTGCTATATTATTTATATGGAAAACTTTGGAACTCAAGAACAAAAAAAAACAAAAACAAAAAACCTAATTGCTGGTAATTTTCAATTGCACATTGTACCCATTTTCGAACGATCACTTATGATCACTTATAACTATACAAAAAAATTATGGTTATCTTTCATCTGTATTTGGAAGATAAAACAATTTTTTTATTACTTTTTTGGTTTCTACAGCATCAACAGAAAATACAGACGTGATCAAAAAATTCTAGTGATCATAATTAATTTAATTTCGAAAATTCAAAATGAATCGTAGTTCAGTAGAAAGGTTTCCACCATTGTGTAAAATTTGATTTATTTATGTAGCATAATACTGAGAAAATGTTGGTAATTTATAGTCTCAATCAATATCTATTTCCAGTTATACAGAAAATGTAATAATAGTAATTATTTGAATTATAAAATATATGATATTTTTCAGAGAAGGGCACGAATATTGCTACAACTGTCGGTCGAAGAAATGTTTCTTGTATTTTGCACGAATATTTAAATATGCTTCCATATAATAAAATTCTAATTACAAGCTACTTGAATAATGAAGATTCGATAAAAGTTTTGGCAAAGGTTATTGAATTTGTTAATTGTCATAAATTGATCATTTATGTCTGATGACGGTGCACGCACCGTGCCCTTTGATTTAAACGGAAATGTAATCAAACAAAATTGTCATACAAACCTCTAAATATGTAATAAGTTGTATAGAATATGCTGTGAAACCTTTCTAATAATAAAAATTTGATACTCTAGGTATGTTACATACTGCGAATATATAGTTTAATGATCCACTTCAGTGTGACTCTGTAGTGGACAACATTAACAGTCGCAATGAATAAAATTTTGATCAAATTCAAATTAAATTGCATTAACGAATGTGGCGAACAAACAAATTATTCAGAAACTAATTCCTATTTTAAAATTTACACAAAAATCTTGATCTAAAACAATAAAGAAATTAAAAGAAAATCAACTAAAAATAGCAGAAATATTTACATTTGCTTTTTTAGTAACATTCATACCCCATCCTGTATTATCGACTTTTGCCAACACTTAAAACTGGAACAATAAAACTGAATAAAATTCTGAAGTATAAAACATGATGCATTACAGATTTCTATAGGTCACGAACAATTATTCTGTATAAAGGATTTCTGACTCTGTAGCAGCTCTTTGAACATAGAAATTTGAGCACAGAATTGTAGGTTGACGAAGCGTTTCTAGAATATTTCAGTTCAATTTTATAATATTGCAAGCACATAATTTAGCCGTTATTTCTTTACATAATTAAATCAGTAGTAGGTATGTGTGTATTTACTCTTATATTTCCAATAACTACCTATGCTATAGATACGTGGACAATAAATCACGGTGTGAAAACTTTGAGCTTTGGGTATGAAAAAATAATAGTGAGAGTTTCGTACACCAAACATCGTACCAAAAATTTTCATTTTAAACAATATTCGAATGTAAAATGCACACTACAACTTTGTCTTATTTGGCATATTTTGGGCATGGTAACAGGCGGTCGGAAAAAATTTAATATCTGTTAATTGAAGTTAGTAGTAACAAAGAAGAAAAAGGAGTCTATCAGACCAAATAAAGCTTCTAACGGGAAGAATCGTTGCAGAGGCAACGCATATGGTAGAAGATAGGTTAATTTGGAAACAGTGCATACTTAAATACAAAAACAAATTTACTGTTACTACACCCGAATAGGGTAAATAATATAACATGGGTTCTTCATATTAGAAAAACATATATATAATATAATCCTATATCATCATCATCATCTTATAGCGCTACAGCTCTGGGTGGGCTTTGGCCTTCACCACCTCCAAAAAGTTCGATCTTGTGCCACTTGTCTCCAACTTGGGGCTTATAGGCTTTGAGCATCGTTTTCCACGTTGTCTGCCTACCAGCTTCTTGGTCTTCTTCTACCGCGGCTACTATTGGGCTTTCTTATTTCCTGATCCAAAGTTTGATTTTTCAAAATTTAACAACTATTTCACAACCAATTAAGTAGATACACACTGTTATAGCCATAACTTGGTTATGTACAACTATAAGTATTTCTTCGATGCTTGCAGCCCATAATTTTGTCATACAACTTTTTCTGAAGTAGATTTTCAACAAAATACGGTATTTCTTGGAAATTTTTGATCAGTTTGGGATTCGAGATCAGACCTATTTATAAATTACTTATATTCAAATCAAAATTATTTTAAATCGTAGTTTGATCGTTTTCAAAATTATTTTTTAACTATTCTTTCTGACACTGACTGGTATTAAATTTGTTACACACTAATATTTTCAAACAGTTTTGTTTATCTAATTTCGAAATAAAGAATGAGTCTGAGGACTCACTATCAATTATCAAATATGCATTGATTTTTTTTTCACTCCATGTATTAAATGTTTTTTTTGCTATATATAGGCCGACCGACCACCAATAAACCATTTTTAATTTTATAAAGATCTTTAATACATTACGGTGTTATCTATTAAAAAAGAAAAACAAAAAAAAAATGAAAAACAAATTATAAAAAGCAGTAATAAAAATATCAGTTAATTTATTTTACATTACGTAGTTTATATGGTTTATATGAATGATGGGGAATGAATTTTTAAACTGTCTAGAAAGAAAAAGAAATCATTTAATCCAAAAAAGAAAAATAATAATAATAATAAAAAAAAGATACTACGATGGAGCTATACATAAAAAGTCATTATTTTTCATACTTTTGAAATTACATTATCAAATTAAGTAAAATATTAAAAAAGTTTAAGGAATTTTATTTTGGGTATTATGAAATTGTATTTTGGAGATGTTTGAAATTTATTACATAAATTATCAAATTTTATCCGAAATTGATAAATAGATTGTCCACATTCAACATACAATTTACAGAGATTTAGGGAAAATATTAATATAAATTTTATCCTTTGAACCTATCTAACACCTATACCTTCCTTTCTAGTTTTATTCTATACTATCCCCACCAAGCAGTACGTAAGTGCTAAAGGTAATATTCTAATGCCTTCGAAGATTATAAAAAAAATCTTGTCCCACTACTTAAATTTTGACAACAATTACTCTAGAGGTGAAAATAAATCATATTACATCATATTGTGAATGTGCAGGTAACTTAAGCCGTCGAACCGACAGAAAAATTCATTTAAGTCAAAATCTCGAAAAAATTCGACCAGTTTAAAAAGAATGGTTAGAATTCATATACATATACAAGTTTCATTTGAGCGTGTAAAATTTTAATTTAAAAAATTTTTCAAATAGGAGTGTACAATAAATTTCTTATATATAGAAACATTATTATTTATTAAAACTGGGTATATGAGTCTACAAATATATGTTCTACAAAAATTCGAAAAAATCTATAACATTTTTTTTTTTTTTAAATTGGAACACTAAATTTATAACTTTCCAGTCCTTTAAAATAGATACAAAAGATTTATAGCTGGTTGGATCTGAAACAATCAGGAACACTACCTCTGCCAGATTATATAACGTCAAGCTAAAAATAATAGACATTGTAAAAAACATTAAATTAAAATAGAAAAACATTAAATTAAAATAGAAATTAAAATATTTTTAAACCGTTTAAAATGTTGACCAATAGAATACGACCTTTTTGGTATCGTGAAAAACAAACATGTTGAAGCCTGAATTTTTTAGTTTTTATAAAATAGAAATTAAAATATTTTTAAGCCGTTTAAAATGTTGACCAATAGAATACGACCTTTTTGGTATCGTAAAAAACAAACATGTTGAAGCCTGAATTTTTTAGTTTTTATAAAAACTTGAATTTTTTGTCCTTTTATATTTTTTTTTCCATGCTTTAGAAAATCAATTGATTGACATGGCCGTTTCGGTCATTATGAGGTTCCGATCATATCATATCGGTTCAGTTTGTAGTACTTGTTGTATTCGTAGTAAGTGGGCTTTTATGGAACGATTTACTAGACCAGTATCCAAACTTGCTCTTATACTCCAAGGTAGATATGGTGCTTGTAATTTTAGCTAAAATACGTAACGTACATACATACTTATTTAGTTTTGTAATTTTACCAAACTGTTTGGATAAACCGGTTACAGTTTTGTCTAATATTTCGCACTGTGTGCTCTGATAATTTTCTTAATTGACGTCATTTGCAAATCACGCCGTAATATGACACGCAAATATTATTTGGTCACTGCATGAAGGTAAAGCAAGAATTTAGCTTATAATTCAACAATTACAAGACTGGGTTAGCAACCGGTTACCCCTGGTGATCTTCACCCAGACAGTCAGATGGGGTATCATATCCTAAATGAAATTCCAAATAAAAAATGTTTTCAAAATACTCTGAAAAAAGGGGTTTCCGAGATCACGGTTCTTATTTCCACCATATTAACCAACCAACCATCCCGATCTATTACCATTATTATAATAGCCAAGCAAACTTCAAAAATCACTATTTTAGTACGGATATAATTTTAATTTTAATTAACCCTATAGTTATGATAGACACACTTTTTTAATATATTTTTAATCTCTTTACTCATATTTAGTTTTCTAATAGATATGGGTAAATATTGTAAAGTCATACTTTTAAGAGATGCCAAAAATAAAAATAAAAAAACTCAAATAAAAATCTCGCATATCACATTTGTAGTACCATTCAAAAACATCTAGGTATAATATTAGAATTATGTAGGCCAGTAAACTTTTAAAAGATCAAATCAAAACCGTTTTTTTTTTTTTTGTAAAATCTTTCATTTCATGTGTGCCTGTAATCAATTGTGCAATAATGTATATATATGTAATAAAAAAAATATAAGGCAACCCGATCTACAATTACATATAAAATTTCATATAATAAATACAAGTAAGTGTAAGTTTAGATGCTATTTAAGATTTAAAATTAATTTTGAAAATAAATAAATAATTTTGATTCAATTTCAAATAAAAAAAAAATTAAAAAATAAAAATTGATTTTTATTTAAGAAACGTGTGTTGTCAGTGTGGTACACACACATCTCGGGTAATATCGATTTTGTTGGAACGAAATATTCAAATAAAATTTTAAATCTACAAAAAATTTTATCGCGAGGTGTGCTTGTGGTTTTGAATTTATGTTTTGTTTTTTTCTTCAAAAAATATTTGTGTTGTGTTGCAACAGTGTTCTTGTTGCCTTGTTTTGATGTTTTTTTCATAAAAAAAATAAAAAAAACAAAAACATTGCAATTATCACGTAAGAGCTGTAATTGGAGTAATTTTTAAATTATTTGATCAGGTGTTGTGAAAAATAACTCTCTAAAAATTGATTGATTTTTTAATGTAACGAAAATTTACGTATGTAGAAAATTAAATTACTGTATAATATTAATTAAAATTGATATTTTGTTCTGATCCACCCTCGTCAATCATTGAGAGGCATAATTAGTAATGGGTTGTGTTTAGGCTTATTTCAATGTTCTTGGCATTCATTAAAATTGATTTCTTTTGATCGACCTTGCTCAATCATTAAGAGACTATTCTCGGATATTTTGACATTTAGATCTATTTATATGAGATGGGATCAGTTCATTTTACCAAACTGTTTGGATGAACCGGTGACAGTTTTGTCTAATATTAATTGACGAGATTTGCAAGTCACGCTGTAATATGGCACGCAAATATTATTTTGTTACTGACGAACTACAGTACCCATTTATTCTTGCTATACCTTTGACTGCAACCGTTGTAAAATTACGATATGGTGCAGATTCAGCTTGGAAGAAGTGGAATCCTAGTATATTTTTTCCTAGTAATTATATTTGAATACACATCGTCTGATTCTGAAATTGACATCAAAGCAATAATTGCGTTCATCAAATACATAAACCTAAAATTCTAAGATAATAAACGGGGAAGTACAATAGCTTTTAAGAGGTCGCGGTCCATCAAGAAGAAAAAAAAACAAAAAAAAATACGATATTCATTAGCAATAGCTCAGAATGTATTCCGTAAGACAGAGAATTGATTCAGAATTGCTTTGTATATAAACAATTTGCTAACTGAAGAAAGTGTGCTATCTACGGCCTATCAGTCAGTCCATGTTTCGTAACTTTATGCTCAATAGTTTTCGTTTAAGATTATTGAAAGATTCTTAAAGACTTATAGTATTGCCGTAAAGGTTATTAGAGGTTTATATTATTTTTTTAAACTTATGTTGGCGAAATTCAGTTTTTCAGAATTGGGTTTTAGACTATGTTTAAATTTGAATGAAGCTGTAGTCTTTTAATAAATGAATTTTATCAATATACTAGTTTTGTAACCCGCCATAAATGACGGTAGCAAAATAAATTCTAGCATTTCTTCCTTCATTAGAGTTTTAATTTCAAGTTTAAGAAAAATATGTATTTGCTTACCAATTTATCAATATTAGAATTACTAGAATACTTTTAATTACCATATAAACAGAATATTTGTAGTAAGACATCTTATATATCTCAATGACATCTTATATGCCATCATTGCAAATTTAAACATATATTATCCTAAGACCTCAATAATTCTAAATAATCAATATTCTTAGACATTCTATTGTATTCAATTAATTATAATATAAATTAGTCAAAAAGATAATTTCAATTTAAATTACTAAATTCAAATAATATTTTTAATGAAAACAAAATCTAACTATATAATAAACTTACAATAATTTTATATTTCTACAATCATAGCAGCGTTCTAATGTAAAATTCAAATTGTAAAATGAAATTAATTAAGACATAATAAAAGTAAAAAGTTCTATGGCGCCATTTAAATTTAACACTTGAATGACATGACAATCATTATGAAATTATGGGCAAATGACACAGATAACAGATGACAGATGACAGATGACAGATGATAGATAGCATATATAAGCAATAAAAAACAGATACTATATTTATGACAATTACATGATGTTACAATTTGTATATATATTTCATATATGTGTTGGAGTATTCCGTCGAACTTACAAACATCCAGATAAATGCAGAAAATTATATATATAATGAGCGTTTTTTTATGCTCGTGTCTTTAATGAATCTTATTCATCTATTTCATCTAGGGTTTTGATTCGTTTTAGATTTTTGTTTTAGTTGAAGTATTATTACGATCTAAAAAAGAGTAGATGATTCAATTAGCAAATGTGTCTTAATTTAAATTTTTTTACATGGTTCATGTTGGAATATTTCAAGCAGCTTGTATATTTCGATGTTATATTTTCTTCTGCAAACCCCTTTGTTATTCACAGAACCATAGATTATTTATCTTTTTATAAATCATTCTAAATATAAAGTTTTTTGTGCCAATTACATCTTAAATAATGTTAGTATTCGTATACATAACTGTATAATCTGTTTCAGTAGAGTTGTTGAAGAATAACAGTTACATAGCTACTTACAACTTACATTTCTTAATTTAAAAATTTATACGTTTTTTCAGAAAGATATATACTACAATTACACACAATCTAAATAACTACCGTCCAATATATGTACCGAGCTCCTTTTCTAAAGTATTGTAATTGGTAATAAAAAAAGAATAGATATTTTTATTGGAAACAACAATATTTATCATATTGAACAATTTGGTGTTGAGAAACTTTCCAATACAACTGCTGCTCGCCTTAGCTTGACACATTTCATTTCGAGTAACTTAGATGAAAGGAAGTACGTCGCATGTGTATTTTTAGATTTGCAAAAGGCTTTCGATTGCCTAGGATTGCCTAGATCATGAGATAGTATTCAAAAAAATTTATAATTTAAATATAAACAGTAATCAAAAAACCTTTTTTGAATCATACCTTAAAAATAGAAAACAAAATGTTAAAATAGGAAATACATACTACAAAGCAAAAAAAGGGAGTTCCCCAAAATTCAATTTTGGGATCTGATTTATTTAAACTATATATTTATTGATGATAATATAACCCGTTTGGGCCTAAAAGGGATTCTACAATTATATTTTGATAACGCAGCAATAAAATACACTGGTAGAGATGAAAATGAAGTAAGAGAAGTTGTTGCACGTGACTTAAATATTATAAATAAATGGCTCGAAGTTCACAGGTTGTGATTAAATGCGAAAAAAACTAAAATTATCTCCCTTGGGAAAAAAATACTATACAAACAATAGCTTCATTTTCAATTCCGTAAACATAGAAATAGTTGATAAATTTAATTATCTAGGTTTAGTTATAGATAAAAGAATGAAGTGGGTTGACCATATAAACTTTACGTAATTGGTAAAGTATCCTCCTATATATTCATACTTAGGCGATGCGTTATCTACAATTTATTCATCCTTTATTTTGTCCCACACTACGTATTTAAATCCAGTGTGAAATAGTGCATCACAAACTGCAACCTAAACTATCCATAAGCTGGATATCATACATAAAAAAGCAATAAAGTACATATAAGTATTCATTTTTACTCGGTAAAGCATCTTACTCATCTTATCTACTCTGGTAGATATTTAAGTTTGAACAACGTCTGCAAACGTAAGCTGTATCTATATGCATTTAAAATAACAAATACCTTTATGAAACTATATTAAAATTATTAAATATTATGTAATATAATAGTAAATTTAACTATTATTAATAAGAGCTTAGTAACTTAATAGTGTTTATAGCAAAATTACATAAATAGAAACAGTTAACATTTATTTTTACCTATCTACATACATGTATGTCAACATTAATTTTTCACTTTATTCACTTTACAATCATTTTTTGAGTTGGAAAGTGAATGTTGCGATACAAAAATTGTCATCCGTACGGAAAAAGAGGGATCTGAATGAAAAACTGAAGTTTGCGATAGATACATTAATCTTATTTTTTTAAATAGAAATATAATATTATAATAATATAAATGTAAAACACTCTATACGAGCTTTAGCTCTCTTGAGTTCAAAAAATGAAATAAAATATATATACAGGCATAGAATGCAAGTTTTTATTTATCACTATTTAGAACTAGTAATCAAAATAATAATACATTGTACCAATGCTTAAAGCTCTTTAACGAGTTACCAAGCGATTTGAAAGAGTTGTTGAAATTTAAAATTATGATCATTTTAACTTAGAATATAATATTAAAAAAAAATGTATGTACAACAACCATAATATATGTATATATTATAGTAGGTATATATATGTATATATTGATTATTTTATGTTTAGAATACAATTAAAAAATAACAAATTGTAAACTTAGTTAAAGTAATATCTAAAAATATCCGATTTGATAAAATTTATTGTTTGACCAAACAGCTAATTCTAAGATCACTAAGCGAAACTATTTATGTAAAATATATAAGTTTATCTAAATAAAGAACAAAAAAAACATTACAAGACTATAATTAATTATTATTAAATTGACAAATTTAACTGCTATTACTATCATGTCAGCATTTCTATTACACAATATAAATTATAAAGTTTACTGTTGTCGAATTTATTTATTTATTTTTATTTTCTTTTCTTTTTTTTATTTATTTTTGCTAAACTTCTACTCAATTGAATGATTTAGTATATTAACATCATATAATGTAACAGCTATATAATCCAAAAAATTTAGAAACAAAATCTCAAAATCCAAACACATCAAAAATAAAATGCTGAAGCCACACTTCCAAAATCCAAGTACGTACATACATGTATATATGTTGTATATATATTATGGAAAAAGAGGTAATTTTGATTTTGAATTCAAACTCTAAAATCACCTCACTCTAAAAAAAATTGTTTTTGAATTTTTAAAAAGTTTGGATTTTGATGCATTTGGGTTTGAGCCGGCTCTGATCAATTTTAACTCCTAATATTCTATTTCCTTAGAGTCAAATTAAAATTGGCATAAAAGAAATACTTTACTACACTGAATAATGATTTTCAGGGTTCTCTAAATGCGCTTATCAAGATGTGAATTTTTATCAATACTAATCCATAAATTGTGTCATCATTCTATTGGCTATTTTCATTTTTCAATATTAATTTAACATTTTATCTCATTACATAGTTGCATTTATTATCACGCATAATTTAAAATCTTATCTGATATCAGTTGAAGTAACTCACATAAAGAAGATGAAATCAATTTAATTACATGATATTCATGTCAAGATTTCGAAGTAATTGAACAAAATTTTAATTACAAATTATAACCATCAAAGATAAATTTAATTCTGCTTCACTTAGGTTCTCCAATCTAGATTTTCATTTAATTATTTTTCTCTCTTCTACAAATTTTCTTTATAAATTTATGACTTATTATATTTATGAGCTACTATTTTGAAATTATCTAAAAACTATAAACAAGAAAATTTTTAAATTTATTTCTTCTGGTAGATATTTTTTTTGTTGTTATTCTGTTCGTACCATCACAATCATTATTACGATCCTAATCAATATAATCATCTATATAATAAGCTATAACTAAAAATGAATTATTGATCTTTAATATTAGAGAAAACTACACATAATAAACTTTTAAATCATTTCCTCGGACCATATTAAAACATATAAAAAATAATAATAACAATAATAAAAATAATAATAATAAGTGTATCGCAAATTGAGTCTATAGATCTCAGATAATTCAACTTTTGCAATAAGTATTATGGTTAATACAAAAAAAAAAAAATAACAAAGTTTTGTACTATACTCAAGGAGAACAGAAATCATGAAATGTACTGCCCTAATTAAGGTGATTTCGAAATATTTTGATATTTTTTATATGAATGGTCTTCTACGAATGGAATGATACAGATCCAGTTATTCACAAAAAATAATGAAATACAAAAAAAATATAATATGTGATCACGTATATAAATTGCCATTAACTTGCTTCGTAGGTTCATCATAATCATCTATTGGTTCTAAAGCGCAGAGTGAGCTTTAACCTCGTTTACAATTTTCTGACAGTTCTGACAGTTCTGACAATCTTTTGACAGTTGTCCTTGATTTCGTACAGTCATTTTGATATTGGTCTACTTCTTAGTTTTGCAGGGTATTGCGTCTAATATTTTTTTTTTTTTTTATTTAAACGAAGGGACTGCGCATAAATTGAATATGTTCATAAATAATAACAATAACGAAGGAAGATTATCAGAAGCCAAATAATGAAATTTGTGCTTACGTCAAGGCGGTATTTACACATATTTATTGATTTTTGATAAGCGGTACGTCTCTTTTGGCATAAGTTCTTTAAGCACGTATTCTTTGCTTCATAAGTTATTCTAAAAAATTGATATTCTGATCGGATTTTTGTATTTTATTTGCCAGATATTTTGATAAATAAAACAATTTTAATGAAATTTGAAATTTCTTTTGAGCAAAATAATCAGCCAGTCAAATTAATCGATACTGAGTCAATACAATTAACTACAACAAATTAATCTATACTGAGTCATAAATTCAGAGAATATTTCAAAGATTTGAAGAAACTGGATTGGGGTGATGATAAGTTGGATAAAATATCAGAAATCTTCGTTCAGTTTATTCAAATTAAAAAATTGTAATCGTAAGTGAAAAATGTGTCACCCTCTAGTAAACAATCAAGCTTTTGGGATTCTATTGAAAAATTTGTATTTGCATTTCAAAAAATTTAAAACTTAAGATTTGACTTCGTAAGCCGATAAGTAATTTTGATCGTATTAAATTTGATAATTGAATTTACAAGAGGTTGTCCAATCTCGAAAAATAACCGAAGGGACTGCTCATCAATTGAATATGAGAATAAATAATAACAATAAAAAGGGAAGTTTATCAGAAGTCAATTGATTAAATTTGTGAATAAGAATATACACTTCAAAGCGGTATGTGCCCATTTAAAGCAGTTGCGTAATAGGTTTTAGTAATTAGTTGCTTCCCTTTGTTTTACTGTAATTAGTTAAATTATGAAAAAAAAATTGGAAAATGTAAGTAGCTGATGATTCCATTAATAATTAATGTCAATTCTGGATTTTGTAAGCCTCAATAAACTAAATTTTATTTGTATGACTTTTATTTGAAAATTCTTGGCTTGACTATTTCCCTCCAGCCACTCTATGTGACTTGGTAAGTGAAAACGTTTTAATTTGCTTTTTTTGACTTGATCTACGTCCTTATTTAGCTCGTATAATTCGGCTATTATCATTTCCTTTTTTTTACTTGATATTTGTAGAACTTTTTTTTGGCAATGTCTGCCAATCACTTTTTCCGTTACATAGATAGTTATATTTCATATCTAACTACTATAAAAGTTGCTTTCATATAAAGGGTTTTCCAGTAAGAGTGATATAATTTCTTTTCTTAAAAAAAAACACACTAATTGTTAAGGAAATTCAAATGTTTTTTATTTAATGTGAAGTACAATCGAAACAATTAAGTTCTGAATAAAACGTCATTCAAATGGCCTCCACGAGTTCTTTTGCAGAAACGAATTCGATGAACCCAATTTTCGAACAGTTTTTTAATCCAGTCGTATGTCATGAATAGCACGTTCAATATTGACTTGTAAAGCTTAAAGAGGGTCTGGTTTATTGCTGAAGACCAATTTGGTTTCTGGTTCAATCTGGTTTATTGCAGACTTCAAATAACCCCACAAGAAATAGTCTAATGGTGTTAAATCACAATTTCTTGCAGGCTATTCAATATCACAATTTCTTGAAATAATCGAATCTCCAAACTTGTCTCGCAATAATTTAATCTTTGCACTTGCTGTGTGGCACGTAGCCCCGTCTTGTTGGAACCAAATGTTGTCAAGATCAACTTCTTCCAATTTCGGGCATAAAAAGTTGGTTATCATCGATCTATACCGCTCTCCATTGACAGTAACGGTGTTACCAGCTTCATTTCGAAAGAATTACGGACCGATGATTCCACCAGACCAAAAACCACACCAAACTGTCATTTTAGGTGAATGTAATGGTTTTTCATGAATAATTTGGGAATTTTCTTCGCACCAGAATCGACTGTTTATTTACCGCACCACTCAGATGAAAGAGAGCCTCATCGGAGAAGATGATTTTCTTAAAAAATCGTTATCGTTTTCAAGTTGTTCCAAGGCAAAATCAGCAAATTCACGACGTTTGTACTGATGTAAACATTACTGAATTCAATGAAAAAAAATGACAGATCATGACATATTACAAATGGTCGAAATGTCACTTCAAAATCATATCATCTCCATTGGAAAACTCTATATATCTTAACAACATTTAAGTATTCTACGTACTGTAAACCAAATTTATTAAAATAAAATATTCATATTCCAATTCTAACGAGTTTGAGTAGTATAGTAGACATTGATGTGCACAAGCCACATCATTAGAATTACATTTTTTTTCTATTATTTTTATTTAGATCTTAAATAATCATGTACATAAGTATTAAACTACCACGCATTTAAGATTATCCTCTATAAAATGATATAATTTTCTTGATTGTAAAATAATAAAAATAATAAATAATTTAACAAAAAACAAAAATAAACTAGGAAAAACAAGAACAAAAAAATCAAAGATCTAAAAAAGATCAAAAAGGACGAAATCACCATAGAATCACCATGAATACATCTTGTACAAGAATAACAACACTGTGAATCTTCGTTTTTTTATTTTTATTTTTTTTTATTTGTAGAATTTAGATAATAATATTGCGAACATCAAGAATCTATATTATATTTAATCTATATTTGATTTTGGAATGTGGCCAACAGCATGATATTCAAACACGAGCCCACCTTAAGATTTTGTATTTTTCGTTATTATTTTTATTTTTTTTTTGTTTGCGGTTTTTATATAATCATCTTGGTATGATATAAATGGTAATAGATAATATAGGTAATATTAGAGTAACATAGTTATAAAATAGATATTGATGAGTAGTACAAAGAGGGAGGAGGAGGGAAGGAGATATTTTTTTTCGATCATAAATTCTATTTATGGAGATTTTATGAGATTGTTGTTTGTGTTGCTTTTAAGTACTTATACGTAATTGTAAACAGAAATTGAATAGCATAGAATGGCTTAAAAGTGATTTCAGTTGTACATATTTACTGTAGTAATCTACTGTATTTAACAGAATGATGTTGATGTGGAAAATGTTTGCAGTCGAAAATTTTTTATTCCAACTCGTTTATATTTTTAGTTATTTTGCTAATTAAAAACAAAAAATTCGTAGAGGCTTTTATAATTTTGGATTTCATTAGTGTGTTTTACTTAAAAAGAACAAATTTCAGCATGATGATTTTGGTAACAAAAACAAAATATCTCTTTGGTGCTTGCAAAAGTTCTCCTATAAGGTGAAAATTAGCTGTAAACGATGAAACAATTGAATAAGTAATGCCATAGTAGGAGAGTAGGAGTAGATAATAGTAGATATTTTTTAGCCAAAATCGAAAGTTGAAGAGAATATCAAACAAATCAATAACACGATATTCGCTTTCTTAAACGAAATATATTTACGAAGCCATTTAACCAGAAATAAGTTTTATCGTAATGCGTGAAACTTAGCCAGAATAGATTCATATGTTCTATATTAGCTTATGTGCAATTTTGTTTCTTTTCATCGCGGCTTGCAAACCTATTTGAACCCAAATTTCAAATTTGGAGCGAGTCTGCCAAAAAAAATTATGTTTAAAAAATAAATGAAGTACTAATTTTAGTATCCTCTATAGGATATGTGCTTGCTTCATTACTGTGACGTCTGCAACGGAAACGAAAGTAGATATTAATAGAATGAAAGCAGTTTCACGTGAAATCAAAGGTTAAATAATATTTAAATGTTGTTACATCAAAGTTTAATTGTTGTTTCAAACAATTTAAATTTGATTTACAGAACAAATCGGACTAATCTTAGAAACGTTGAATTAATAATAAATACAATAATAATAATAATTCTTGATTTTTTTAACAACTGAAGCTAATTTACATACTAAATTTACAAAGTTATATAACAAATTAATTCAGATTTCTTAGCCTAGTATTTTAATGAAATAGCTAGGTTCAATCTTCTACATTCAATTATTGTTCTACATTCTCTTCTACCGTACTGACTATGGCAGATTAGAGCCAATCAGTAGGAGTAAGTTTTAATTCTATTTCTTTCAATCATCAACTAAGCGTTTTAACTCTTACAAAAAGATTAAGTGAAAAATATCATCGATAGATGGCTCCGGCGCAACCTAGCATTCGTTGGACACAAACCATAGAATGCTGTAGCAAAAACAATAATCAAAAACAAATAGACATGAACATCAGAAATCCGACAGAGGAAATAGCGTTGGATAGTCCTGACATTAACATCGCGAAACAATTTTTCAAATGAAACTCACAGAATACACATTGTTTAATCAGAAAGTTGAAAAAACACATAGAGAACAACAGTCTCAGCCGAAGTAAGTACCAAACGTAGAACGTGGAGAGGAGACGATGGAGAGACTTTATTTCCGCCCAATGCTACACGGATGTGGTTGCAGGGCAGTGCTAATGCCTGAGACTAACTAACAATTTTTATTTTTTTACCATTTATTATCTACTTGTTTGTGCTTGTTTTTTTGAGTATATATAACTATCACAATCGATTGTAGCAAGCCTTCGTCTATAGTAATAGACAATTTGGTGCGGTTGCTCTAAGCATTAATTTGAAAATTTTTTTTATTGTTAAATTTGTAAGATTTGTATTCAAATTGAAGGGAATGTAAAATAAGATAAAGAATTCCAAGCGCCGAAATCAAAAAAATTTGTAACATCCATGACAAATCAAAACGACTCATTGCATATCAAGCGTTCTAATTTTTTGACTAAATTAAATAAAAAATTAAATTGCTTAGAGAAGAGTATATTTAAAACGAAACAAAAGTGAATATGTATATGGAATATTTATTTTTTTTATTGTACATAATCAAATGTACATAAAATAATTAATTTAAGGTTTTTACTTGCCCTTTTGTTCTTTACAAATTAAATTTATTCTAAATATTTAAGTCAGACTAGTCTAAACAAATCAAAGGTGTAAATATTCTAGCAATATAAGCTTTTGAAATATAGAATTGAAAATAACATATTGTACAAATACATTAAGGCAATAAATAAAATAATAATAATAAATAATAAATGTACATAAGACGATTAGTCTTTTAATTATAAAAACTAGTATTATAAAAATTATTTAGAATTAATAAAAAAATATTCTGAATTTAATTAAAATTGACTGTGAATTCTGCTCGAAGAGAAATATTTTTCTGCTTGTATTGCTAGCTTTCAAAATTTGGTTATTGAATCTGTAATTCTGATGGAGACTGTTAAAGAATTCCAAATGTAACTCGCTTTAACAAAAAACGGAGAGATGTTTGTGTCTGCTTGTCTTTTGCTTCGGCATAGTTAATTATAGTTCTCTAAGTGATGATCTACCAAAGTTTAGTTTATCTCGTAAGCATTCGGGAGATTTGTTACATAATATTTTCTTTAAATACTTAATAAGTATATTACTTATTTTATTTATTTATTTATTTATTCAAGTTTCTCAAAATGAGTTAAGCAGCTCGTACAGAGTATATAGTTTATTTCTTATATGATTAACAAGAAAGAAAAAAAAGTTACAATTATATCAAAAATAGAATAAAAATTTATCATATTATATATATGCAAATCGTTAATGTTATATTAATTTAATATTTAGACAAAAGACAATAAAAGTAGAAATAAAAAATATGGAAAAATTAATTTAAGAAAATAGAAATAAAAATTTATATTAATACTCCAAAAAATATGCAATTCGTTGTAGGGTTAAATTATTATAATATTTAGAGTTTAGACAAAAGTATTGTTTTAAATATGTTTTTTTAAATTTTTTTGTTGGCAAGTTTTTCACATCATCCGCCAGTTCATTAAAAAGTCAAACTACAGTGTTGAGTATATGTTCTAATCCTTGTAGATGGAAGCTAGCTGAATATCTTATATGATGGGCTGATCTAGTTTCATATTGGTGTATTTCATTTTCTAGTTGTTGTATTGGATTTTACAAATCTGTTTTGAATATTATGTATTTGTACCAGTTATGAGTTAGATTTTTAAAATCTTCTAACTTTAATATCCCATATTTTTTGTAAATTTCACTTGTAGCAGTTCTCCGTCCTAATCCAAAAAGATTTATTATCTTATTTTATATTTTTTGAAATTTGTTTGTATTTTTATAAAAAGTATTCCCCCATACACCTAATCCATATGTTATAGTGCTGTGAAATAGACTGTAGTATACTGATATTTTTGTACTTTAAAGAAGTCTTTTGCCTAATTTTTTAAATAGACCAGCAATACGCCGAATTTTCGGTATCAAGTTTTGAATTTGGACCTAGATATGCCTAGATATTTATGATGGTCGATCTTCTCTATTACTTTATTATTATATCGTAGCAAGAAAACGTATATGAAGCAAGAAAACAGGACTAGTCCTAAAGAACTTCACTGAATTACGACGTATGCTATATCTTGTTCTAAAATTTTTATTCCCTCACATTCGGTATATTGTTTCCTATATGTTTAAAATAAATTTCAAACCACTTATTTTCATTACCCATTATTCCACATTCTAACAGAATTTTTTTAGTAGTATATTTCTGTACCGAATCGAAACTTTAGCTAGATCACTACTAGACATACCAAATACAAATATTTAAAATTATTTTCCACCACTTTTGTGTTTGATTCAATCACTTTTTTTAATACAGAAATTGATTTTTGAATCACTCTATATAAATTAAATTAAATTTGATTGTGTAATTGTACGATACTGTTGAACAAAAGTCATTCCAGAATTTCATATTAGTATAATGTATATAGTAGTAACAATATATACTGTATAGCATATAAGAAGACCATTTTTAGAATCAAACATGGACAAGATTAGGTCTCTGACTGTGTTTTTCATATAAGTAAGTTTTCAATAAACAGCTTCGAATAGATAGACAATTCTTGTAATTGTTTTTTTTTTTTTAACAAAACATGAGTGTATACTATGTATAAAATATATGTAGATATACCGGGTGATTTTGAATTAAATTTCTTTACAAACACCATAGAGATTTATAGCGTTAAATGTTTGTATATACTATACAGAGTATACACAACACAAGTACGTAAGTATATTGGAATAGGGAAATAAATAAAATAGCATATCTCTTAATATCAAAATATCCTCCAAGGTTATAAATATATGTATATATGTATACCTATACTGTTTAGTGGTTAGAATTGAATACAATGTAAAAAAAAGATAAAAAAGAAAAAAAAAACATTACAAAACAAAAACGCGGAATTAATATGGTAAGATTCTTAAGAATTTTAAAAACTATTAGCCAGAGATTTGGTTGAAAATTTTTTTATGGTTTTTTGTTTCTTTTTTTTTTTTGTAACAAAACTAAACTTTAGTTTGACAAGTTTATGTTTTGGTAATGCATGAACTGAATGTAATCTTTCTACATCAGTATGGTAAAAATATAAAGAAGTTGAATTTTGGTTTTGTTATTTTAGATGCTTTGAATCGGATTAAGATTTTGATTTCGATTCACTGTATTTAAAAAGTGTATGGAGGTTAGTAAATTTTGACAGTTAGAGCGATCTCAAAAGTAAATTCATTTATTTGCTACAGGACAACATAAAGTTTTAACTACATCTAAATACTATTTACATCTAAGAGTTTGTCTAGCCCAAACAATATTTAAAAGAGAAATATATATGGACAGAAAAACTTAAATTATTAAGTTGGCGTTGGACTAAATTGAATTAGAACTGGGAGTAAGTTAATTCCTTTTTTTGACATGCCTATATAACAGAAAAGGAAAATTGTGAATCGACGTGAAGCCAAAATCTGTACACTAATGAATACAACTTATTTCAAAAACATTAAGGGATGAATCTGACATAATACAATTGTATAATAACAAAAAATTAGAGAATTAGATATTATTAGCATAATTCAGAAAAAAGCTGACCAATCAAGTTTAATTGATTTTTCAAGGTTTAAAATTTTCTGACATAAAATAAAGTTGTAGATTGATACCAGACTTTCAAGTGACTTGTAAGATTTCAATCATATTCAAAATTAGGGAATATTCATAGTATATTGTAATTCTGAAAATTGTATGATAAAACTCTATCGCAATGGAGCACAATGGACCTTACATGACTAAGTGTGTCGACGTATTGCCGGCAGCCACCTACGTAGAACCTACGATAAAAATATTTAATAGACATCGATCAATGTACGAGTATGAGGGATTTACATTAATTATCCAGTTAGGGTCCTCCAGTAGGATTCTCCGAGTTATCCAATTAGGGTCATATCCAGAATAAGTTCCAGATTTTAACAATTGCACGTACTTTCGATAATATAGTTTGTGATTATATGATCTTTTATATAATTATTAATTATAATGTAATAGATAAGCACCCTAGCTTAGCGTGGTTGATGAAGGTTTGTTAAAACATTAGAAGCAGTATATTTAAAGTTTATAAGATATTTTAAATCTCTTATAAGCCACCATTTAGGAGGAAACAAATATCATCGTACGGTGCTCCATACCTTCCATAGAACTTCGCATGGAAATTTTTTTTTCTACATATTTTGCTACTATAGAAAAAGGAGAACCTTAAGTGTGTTGCAAAATATTTTGCTAATCCGAACCTTAAAACCGTTTTTTTTTTTTTTGTAATATAGAAAATTCGTTTTATTGTGAGGGCGGCATTGAAAAATTTTTGAAGGATAAAAGTTTGCAAAGTATTTTAGAGAAATTCGTCAAACAAGAAAATAACTTAAATAAGTTTCAGATCTTGTCTTTTGATAATCTGTGGTTGAATTTTCTTTACAATTTTTTTTTTTTTTCAAATTCCAATTTGCCCCGTTCAGGAATTTTAGTAATATCTCTGCATAATGCAGGTAAACACAGGTAAAAAGTAAAATAAAAAAAAAAAATTAAATTAAAAGAAAAAAATAAAAATAAAAAAAGTCACGCAAGTCACATGAGGACACTGCAATGTTAATTTTTATTGTAGACGATTGTTTCCTTAAAAGGTAACTTACACACCTGCACACATATATATATAACAGACTTATTGTGTAAAAAAATACTCCTATGAATGTTGTTGTTGTTGTTGTTTCTCTTGAAAATTTACTATTTAAGACGTTCGTTATTTTCATACCTTCATAGTTTCCTCCCATCACTTACATTTCGGTGTGTTGCATGTATAGTAGATGTTGTGAAGAATTGAATAAACCGACACAAGAAGTACATAAATAACCACAAGGAAGATAACGCATGTTTTATGTGACATGCGGTACTCTTTTTTTTTTATTTTTCTTTTTGGTTTTGTTTTGCGGCAGTTTGTTAATGAAGATGATCTCCTACGTTGTTAACGAAATCATTTTGACCCATTTGCGTTCTTATTTTTCTATTTTTCTTTGCAAAAAAATTGTTTTTATTTTTTTTTTTTTGTTTTAACAATCGTATTACGTGGTATCGCTCATAATATATACCTAATGTATATTGTGTATGTGAAATATATGAATTGTTTTTGTTTTTATCTTTTTCTTTTGTAAAATCAAGATTACACGAATGAAATTACACGATAATACCATCACAACTTTTACATATTACATTCTATTCTATCACAGCTTCTTCTGCTTCTTCTTCTACTTTTCTTATATTTTTTAGTAATAGTACCAAACGGTGTGGCTTTTCAAATTGAAATAAGAAAACATGGCAGTAAAAAGATAAGATTATTTTGGCGTTCCTATACACAACGATTACATTGAGAATAACTACTATTCAATTCAATTCTGATGTTGGATGATTCACTCTAGAATATTTTTGATATTTTGTAGAGTCGGAGAAATTGGTACTTAAAGCAAAACAAAAAATAGTGTTCCTGGAGGTGAGTTGGAAGGTTGTTTAAATTAAAAGGATAAATAAATACATGAGAATAAAAATAAGATACCAAATGATAATGATAATGGTGATGATGATGATAATGATGATGATGATGTTAGTGTTTATGTAAATTTTAGTAAATTGAAAAATAACACGAAATTTAGCGATTTTTTTTTTATGTGTTTTCACTTTTTGCTTTTAATTTACTTTAAAATGTTGGTGGTAAACAATTTTATATATACTTATCGTAATATTATGGCAAAACAAAAAGATTGCTTTATGTTGCAAAACAAATTTTGTTAAATTTAAATCAAAGATAGATGTTTTTTTCTATGTTTAAATCAACAACTTTTTCTATTAAATTATAAGCGAATGTTTGATTGTTGTATGTAAGCTAATGTACAGCAAACTGGAATAAAATTGAGTAAAACTCATTGTTATAATTTAAAAATTGTTTTCGTTCTCTAAAATTATATTCTTCTAGTAAATTGCGAAAGCACCTGAGTTGCTTATGCAGTATTTTTGATTACATTTATAATTTTCTAGAACTCATCAGAGTCTTCACTTGGAATTATGGAGTTTTGGATATTGTGAATGACTGAACTTTAATTTGCTTAAGTTGACTTAAGAGAGTATTTATTATTCTATAAAATACCATACAACTGACCATAATTGACTTTTGAATTAATTAAGAACTTTTGTTGAGTTTTCGTTGACTGATAGCTATAAGCCTAACTAGCCGTATTTAAGTTAATTTAAATAAATGTCAAACTCATATAGAGTAATCCCCCGATTTACGAAATTTCGAAGTTACGAACATCATTCGTAAAGTACATAAATTCGTTATACGAATGAAAAATTCGCTATGACGAACAAAACTTTAAAAACAAAAAATGCGTATGAAAAATAAAATGGTTTAAGTGAAAATTAATTTTGCTATCAAAATCTCTGGTAAACGAACAGGAACTACGATTTACGGTTACATTGGAGGTAAAGCTTGATGTTTTACGACTACTCGAAACTAGTGAGAAAAATAATGAAATAGGAAAATCTGAAATAGGTTAATCTTTGTATACATTACTTCTTATTTTATCTTGATTGTTCTTAATTGTACAAACAGTTGAAGTAGCAAGACCTAAAGTTTTTCCTATTTCATTATTTTTCTCACTAGTTTCGAGTAGTCGTAAAACATCAAGCTTTACCTCCAATGTAACCGTAAATCGTAGTTCCTGTTCGTTTACCAGAGATTTTGATAGCAAAATTAATTTTCACTTAAACCATTTTATTTTTCATACGCATTTTTTGTTTTTAAAGTTTTGTTCGTCATAGCGAATTTTTCATTCGTATAACGAATTTATGTACTTTACGAATGATGTTCGTAACTTCGAAATTTCGTAAATCGGGGGATTACTGTATATGAGTTTGATCTTTAACTACAAAAAATGTTTCAAAACAATGGAATTTATGGAACGAACGTTTAGTGTTTGGATAGACTATCAAAACCAACGAAATATTCAGATAAGCTCAACTATTTGCAAAGCAAACTTTCTTTAGTTTTTTTATTTTTCTAAAAAAAAAGTATTGCAGCTCCTAATATTCAAGAACCTGTAGAATCTATTTCAAGTGCTAGTTCAGATGAACTACCATCTACTGGCTTAGACGAGAGCTCTTACGACACATCAGATTAAATATATATTTATAATTAACATTTTTTCTTTAATATGTAATATCAAATTTTCATTTTTAATGAATAATGTCATGTTTCTTTTATTTTGTAATTACACTGTTTTAAATGTTTCTAAAAATAGGGTTTCGTATAACGATAATTTCGGTTACGCATCTATGTATTTTAAATACAAACTTATACTAATATGTATCTCGTTTTACAAATATTTTCAACCTCTGCAATGTATCTATTTATTTTCAATAGAATGCCATTTTAATATTCGGCTCGCTTTACGAATATTCGATATACGTAGACACACTTTCACAGAACGTATCCTGTTCGTAAATCGGGGGATTACTGTACGCTTTATGGGTTTGCATATAATGAACTAATTTCAGTTTCGTTAAAAAAATGGATTTCCGTTCAACTTAAGCTGGTACGATTCAGTTCGTAGATTACTAGTTCGTAGAATGAAATGACATTCGATTTGTCGATAAAAATCTATAAACAAAATTCAAAATGATGTTTATTCTTTTAAAGTGTCAAATCAAATGAAGTTTTACCAGGCGTAACTTAAGTTGGCTAGTTGACCTAAGATCTAAGTAGCTTTAAGTTTTGACGTAAGTTTAACGAAAAGTAGTCAGTAGCTAGTCAGGCAATATCGTAGAAAATAAATGAATTTTTACATTATTGTTAATAAATAGATGTCCATGTCACTTGTGACTTATGTTTTTGTTTTGATTGCTTGTTGTATAAATTATCTATTATAATGTTTTTAAATATTTTAGGTAATAATTTAAATATTTTATATGTGCATAAAAATCAAAAAAAATATTTCACTTCTTAATTTATTAATTTTTTATGTAATTTAGTATAAATTTATACCAAAAAATATGCCATATTTACACGAGGCAAAAATCTACCTTCATATTCATACGTCAAAAAAGCTGGTACATTTCAGCCATTGTTCTAGATGGCCGAAAATGAAATTATTAGTAAGAAACATTTTTATTATTCTTCTAATGTCAATCATTTCTACCGATTTTCTACCCATATAATGCATAGTAATAATAAAACAAAAAACGATATTAAAAATTTGAATTCTTTAAATTTATCTTTATTACTTTATTTATATGTGTCTATACCGTAAGACTAACGAATTAAGTAAATATAATGAAATAAATTGTTGAGAATTGACATTTTGTGATTTCACATTTACTTAAGTTTGGTCAAAGTTTTCTACATAGACAGTAGAAAGTTTCGCTAATTTTTGCTATTTTTCTGTAATTTACTTAAGCCAATTTTGCATAGTTTAGACTTAAACCGTTGTAAATAATGCTACTTGATTATATTTGATTAGATATTTTTTTGATTAAATTATTTATTAAATTTTAGAAATAATTTAGGAATTGGTATATACAATCATTTATTGTATTTTATACGAACATTTTTAAAAAATATTTACATTTAACTGTTAATTTTACAAATATACAGTTCTGGAATGATTCATTACTCCTATAATGTGTTTATATGAATATTTCTTGGTAGATTTTATTGACTTCTATTAAAAAAATATTTTCTTACAGTTAACTAGATGTACATCTAATAGTATATAGTAAGAATGTAGATCGTTTACAATAAATTGTTATTTCATTTTTAATATATTTTTTAATTACATGAAACGATTTGACATTATATAATTTCCTCCTATGAAAATATGTACAATAAAATGTGACATAATTATATATTTTAAATTTTTCCTGATAAAAAAATTCCTTTTTAATAAGGCGGAAAAATTTTCTTAATACATAATCCAACATATTTCAATTTATATTCTTATTTTCATTATTCCAATAATAATTTCCTGAATTATTGGAAATCTTTATTTTTAATTACATTGTACTTATTAATTTGAAAAATTGTATTTTTGAAAATATTTCCTGGAATCTTTACCTACTTCTCATTATTTTTGTTTTGTTAAGTTGGTAATCTGGTAGTTTGTTCTTATAATAATTGAATTAAATATTTTTAAATTTACTTCATATTGATTATAGAAAAAAATTAAAAAATACTAATTACAAGTAATTTTTATAAAAATAGAATAATAAAACAGGTATTAACGCTTCAAATATAAATTTACAGAAGGATTGAAATCTGTAAATTTGGATTTAGAATAATAACATGTAAATATTATAACCTCACACTCTACAAAATCCACTTTTTATTGTGGATTTGAATATGTGGTCCAGGTCGAAAAAAGACATAAAGCATTTTTCTTTTGCTTCATCAGCAGGCGCTCTACCTACTTCGCTACCCAGCGTGTTAAGTTATAGTGATATTTGATCATAATAAAATTATAAATGCTTATAGTGTCAGTAATGTAAAGTAAAGCAGTTCTACCAAATTACAACAATTTTTACAATTTTTACTTATAAATTCTTTTTTGAATCCAAATTCAAATCAGATTTCTAAAAAAAACTACTGATTGATTCCGTTACCAGTAAATTAGTGGTAATCGTTTTTTAACCAACCAACCAACTACAATAAAGTCAATAAAAATTTGCCAAAAAATTAATCTGATAACCTAAACTATATTGAACCTACATGTCATGCGTAAACACTCTGTGTATTTTTTTTACTAATATTTATATATAATAATGTACATACAAATGCATCATTTCAGCTTCCTGATCATTCAAAACAAATAAGTCTAAATACTGTGTCACAAAGAATAAATAAATTTGGCATTGAAAGCAGATTGGAATAAAATAAGTAAAAAATTAAATCTGCGTTAAGTTGAAGTCCCCAAAAACCCTAAGACCAAATTTAAAAAAAAAAAGAAATTAATGGGAACGCTCTGGGTTTTGAATCAGCTGGTTTCTTCTTAAAAGGAGCTGCTATAAATGCTGATGATAATTGGATAAAATCATTTTTGTGGAAGAAGTTATCTATATAACTGCTTGTAATTGTGAGCAAATTACACTGAAAAGATTTTTGAAAAAGAAACAGTCATTCTCTTACTTAAAATTTTTATAGTTCCTATAAAATAAAGTATAACTGAATATTTTCATCTAAAGCTGTAAATTTAAACTTTCGAAATAAGATCGTAGTACAGTCTTGGAAGCACATAGCTTCAAAGGCAGAATAAATAAGCACTAATCTTGCTTCTACCTGAAATCAAGTAAATATAAAATGCATTTTGTTAAATAAAACTACGCTTGTACGCTTCTCTGAGTTACTTCTTAGTTGATTTCATGATTTCATCAAATTTTCAAACTACTTTTGGTTAAATAATTTAATTGTTGTCAGGTTTCCTTTCACTAATTTTTTAATATTTGATTTCCAATATCCAGATTTCGGAAGCTTCCATATTTCGGAAGCGAAAGCATACTTCCTTAATCAGTGCTTGTGACTAACTGTTACTTTTGGTGTATAGGATGAAGTTTAGTGATCTTCAATATAGATTTTTGTATATCTTATCTTATATATACTAATTTTGTTTTGCTGTCTGAAGCCTTAGCTACTAAATATTATGCATTCATATTCGTAGAAACCATATTGTCATATATTCGTATTCATATATCTACGGTACAAAAATGTACAGCTAAGAATATCAAATAATACAACAACAATAATAATTAAAAAATAATTCATTATAAATGAAAGAATGTTAATTGGGAGAATAAATCAATTTTTTTTAATGGATTATGAAAGTAGGTGTGTAATGTAGCATTATGATGACATAATTGGCTCTACAGTCTACATTGTTGGTCTGAGTTATTAATTAAAAATTAATTATATAATTAATATTACATAATTATCAGATGAAGAAAAATTATTGTTAAATTGAAGGATGCAACTTTTTGCTTCGTAGCATAACAGTGTAATACCCGGAATTTCTCTTCCGACAATTAGTTAAAAGTAGGTAGGTATTTTATTTAATGATCTGTTGACATTCTCAATAAATAAAACTTTTTCAATAGCAAAGCCCTAAATTTACTTTTATTATTGTTTTTATGATTATTAAAAATTAATGTATGAAGTAGGATTGAAACCTTATTAGCATCATGCATATGATCATCACTCATCACTATATGATTAGTATATATAATAACATCATCAATACAGCGATGTATACTTTCATCGAATAAAAACAGCGATTAGCAGTGCGGCATTATACTAGTATATGTATGTATATAAAAAATCGTTTGGTCCCACTTTGCCAAACATTTGGGTAATTACAGGATTCGCCGGACAATATGTTTTTAGAATTTCATATTATTCAATTTCAGAATCCTGTACATTACTAGAACACTTACCTAATTGTCGAATGCTTATTTCTAAATGCAAATTCACATGCGATTTGATAATCTTTAGACTTCAATAATAAGTAGCAGCTATGATATACAAATATTTGTGAAAATACTTTTTAGGTATTACTTATAATTAATTTTTATTAACTCAAAAATATAACAAACAAAAAATGTAAGGTTTCTTTAAATACCCTCACGGTCTCACGGTATGCATTTTTTAATTTTTCATCTTGGAACAATTTCATGATGATAGACAAAATGCTAATGTTTTATCACATAAAACATGACCAGTGGTGGTGGATTTTAGTAAAAAGTTAAATATTGCGTTTGTCAAATCTAATTTTCTTTGAAAGGTCTTGATAAAATTTTATGTAAAAACTTTCGACAATATTTAGTTTATTGACTTTTATAGCATATGAAAATAACCTAATTTTGACATTATTGATTTTTTTATGCAATTCTCAAATAAAAAGTTCCGAAAATATTATAAAAATTTTTCGATAGCACTTTTTTGGGTTGGAAGGTACTTGGGGACTTTCGTACAGTCAATAGTACTCAAAAAATAGGACCATCACTCACACATAAATCCTAAATAATATTTTTACTGAATATCTAATATACTGAAATCCTAAATAATAATTTAATATCATTACTGTTATTGGTAGAGACACGTAGTATACTCACAGGACAATAAAAAGTTAAAGTAATGAAATAAAATGTTTTCCTACAAGTCTAAAATTATATCATCAGTTAAGTGTGATAAATTCTTAAAATATGTTATTTCAATAAAAAAAAAATGTTATTTTAGCGGAAAACAATTATTTACAAAAAAGTAATTACATATAATTTTTTTTATTTGTTTTTTTTGTCTTCATTTAAATTATAAAAAAACAAAAAACAAAATTAAAATCAGGAAATTATTATATTTACAAAATATTTTCATATTTTTGTAACATACAAAATTTTTCAAATTATTATAAAATTTTATTCAAAGTACATAACAAATAGTATAAAAAAGCAATAACAACAACAACAACAACAACAAATCCAATATTTATTTATTTATTTATTCTCATTGCATGGAATTCCATATGCGTGATGAAAAATTGCATAAAAAAAATATATATATATAATATTCACCCCTCATCGTATGTGTATGGTATGAATTCAAGGTAAATATTTAATAAAAAATTTAAAAAAAATAATAATAAAAAATGAAATAAAAAATCACGTGAAAAGCAGTTAACTTTCCCTGAATGTTATTTTTAAAATTCAAGTAAAATCACCTTTTTTCACTTTTTTTTGTCTTTTTTGTTTCTTTAAGGTGAGGTTTGAGTCTTAAGTGAGTTTGATTTTGTTGTAACTAAGGTTTATTACCTGGAGACATTATTTTCTTTTTAGTTTCATATATATATATATATTTTTATAGTTATTTCATGTTTTGTTTTTGTGATTATTTTGAGAAATGCAGTACCTAATCAAACAGGTTGCAAATTTTCTTTTTGTTTTTATTTCTTTTATTTTGTATTTTTCTTGTTTTCGTTTTTGGTTTTTTTTTTATTGTAATTTATGAATTTTTATTGAAGGTACAAATTACAAGTGATCCATACAAAATATTGAATGTGTAATACGAATTGGATCAATACCAATTTATTTATTATAGAGGCTATGCTATATTAATGTATAGATAGAGGCTATAGAGTTGAAAAGTATATGAAATCGTTAAGGTTACTTTGTTTTGAAAAATTTTAAAAATGTTTTCTATTAATTATAGATGGATTTAAGTTTTGCAACAAGAGAGAAGTTGTTATTTACTTACAATCATTTACAGTAGTAAAAATTCAATAAAACACATTCAAGATGAATTCAAAAATTTCTAAATTACTATATTATTACTAGTATACCATAAAGGTGAATTTCTTTTTTTTTTTTGTTTTTGTTTTTAGCAACGATCGATGAATTGGCATTTCATAAAAATTAATTTTCCAAGTTTTTTTCTTGTTTTTTTTTCTTATATGTTGTTTTAAATCATGAAAATGAAAAGTAGAAGTGGAACGGTGACCAGCTTGATACAGGAAATTTTCATTTTCAATTGCTTGTAAATTATGTTTGGTATTTTTGTGTGCGGTTTATTTTTAATCGCATGTCAATTTCACTCTTTACATTTTTTTTATTTAATGCATTCGCAAATGGACACTTGGTATAATGTCCCGTACCAGGTGTACAAAAAAAAAAAAAAAAAAAAAAATCAAAAATTGCTTGCAATTATTAAACTCTAACTCTATATTCATTTTAATGTGTTTTGAATTTACATATGTATATATGCATATATATAGGTATGTTGTAAAAAGATTTAATAAATTTGACTTGTTACTTGTCTCTCGTGTTGAGCGCACGTTCTTTTTACATCGATGATATTTTCTCAATGAATTGTTGGTAACATGAAGTATATTAAAAACATTGTATTTGATTCTAATGCTGAATGCAGTATTCACCATTTTATTCAAAGTTTTTATTACTATTTCTATATATGCATAATGCATTATGTCTTTGATGATACTTGTTGTTGTTGTTAAATTTTAATTGCAATTTTTCCAAACGATTGCTCTGTTATATGATGGTGTCTATTTTTTATTTCGTTACTATTTTGAAATATTTGCAATTAAATTTTTAAATTGGTTATTTTAAATATTTGACATCAATTTTTGTTTGTAATTTATAAGCAGATGTGAGAAGTGATTTGGTAATCAATGTAACAAAAAAAAAAAAAAAAAAAAATAGTTATAAAAAATAGTTAGATATATTAATTTTTATATTTAGTTGCAATTAATTTTGAAAATATTCTAGGTATTTTTAGGTATTTCGTATATAAAACAAGTTTGTATTGATGAATTACAAAATTAAAATATATTTTTTTAAAATAGTTTTGAGCTATTTTTTAATAGTTTGATTTATATTTTTAATAAAATTTACGAGTATTATTAAAATTTAAAAGATACGAGTAGAGTAATATTATTAATAATATTTATTAATTAAATTTAAAATGTCGATTGTAATATTATTAAAAAAAATATTTTTGGTTCAACAGAACCAATGAATTCAACAGAAGCTTCACCAAGTTTTGAGATAACATTTTTGTTTTGTTCTTCACAATTGTATGGTTTCTGTCTTATGGACCAAATAACTAACTAATTGTTTTGTACTCAAATTTAATAAAAAAAAAAAACAACTACAAAAAATATCTAAAGATCACAGAGGCGTTTTAAACTTCCAATTTTGATTTTACAATATTATTTTTAATAAGTGTTTTTTTTTTTTTTAAATTGTTACCATTGATGAATGGTGATGATTTTACTCAATGATACTGCTAAGTTTTAGTTCAATCAAATATGCAATCAATTTTTAGTATTATCAGAATGATTTAAGCTTATATGATGAATTGTTGATAAATGATTAATATCAATTTTTCTATAACTTTCTTGTTTAATAAATTCATCACTACTACTGCTACTATATGAATTTGTACTTGAATTACTTGGTATTGAATAATTTTTTTTAATTTCATTTAATATTTTTGAATTTGATGATGGTTCATTATTATTTTATTTATGTTTTAATGATCCACAATTATTATTTTTATTTATTATTTTTTATTCAATTATTATTAGTATGTTTTTATGAAATTAAACATAAGGGCTTAATGTATATATTTCCATATAGTTGATAATATAAGCTAGTATCGCGCTTTCATAAACACATACTCCAAGAACAAAATACTGCGCGAAAAAAAATTCTTTGGCACAGTTATTAAAATTTATATTTTCTACATTTGCAGTTTTGTGTTATTAAAAAAACCAACACAACTGATTATCATGCCCCATTTACTATAATTTTGTAGTTTTGCCTGCTAAATTAAAAATGTTTATGAACAAACTTCATTTGCAACATTTTGTTTATGAACAAAGTAATTTTCAATATAGGCAATATTGCCAATATTGCTTGTTTATAAAAACCACTAGTATTTCATATTTGATTGTAAAACAATGTTTTAATTGTCTTGTATTCAATATACTTAGTGCACATAAACCTTAACTAGGAGTCATTATTATGTTTTCTAATATTTTAAAAATAATGAATTTAAAATTAATATTAAAACCTCCGAGCTTGATCTAGAAAATCTTCAATCGAAAGCTGATATTGAAATGATTATTGTACTGCTATATGAGTAGCCATCTATAATTACTCTGAGAACTTTTAAAATTATAATTAAGAGAAAAGAAAAATGTTTTAAATTTAATTTTTTTTTAAATTTATTTTTGATAATCAGATTTGTTTTTAGTCATATTAAAAGTCGAATTTCCATTCACTAATAATTTATTTTTATTATGCAAATATCGATATTTCGAAAGCAACTTACTTGCTTCATCAGTGTTTATGAATAATTTCTATCTAAAGTTTGTTAACGGACAACGGACATTATATTTCCAAAAAGTGCAATTCATATTTCGTATTAATCGTATTAATTAATATATGATAACAAAAATATTTTAATCTTTTTTTAATTTTAACTTATTATTTTAATTTAATTTATTTAAATTTTATTAAAATTATCATTTTCTCTTAAATTTGTGAAAAGAATGAATGCAATTCAAATCATTTTGATGCTCCATAACTAAAAACACATTTGGATGAATATAATACTAGTTGTGTTCAGTAAACTGTTCTAGGATGTTCTAAAACCTTCTAGAGTAAAAAAAAAAAAACGCTTTTGTGTTCATTAGTTTCCGCTACTTGTTCGTTTTTGTCCGAAAGTGTTCTGTTCTGTCGATTGTGCGATACTGTTCTAATTTGACCTTTTTTGTTCTGAACAGTTTTGTACAACTTTTTTTGTTGTTGTTTTTTCTTTAAATTTTGACAGTTAAACAAAGAAATTTAAGATTAAAATCAAAAATTAGAACAAAAAAGGTGATCAGTATATTTTTGTGTTCTAAGTGTGGTAATAAATTGTTTGACAGTTAACTGTCATTGTCCAAAACTGTTCTGTCCGATTCTGTTCTAAATCTACTGAACACAACTACTTCATCCATAACTAAATGCCAAAAGAAAAGTCAAATACATGCAAGCGAAAATATTTGAGAAGCAATAATGGAAATTAATTATTACTATAATTGTTACTATAATTAATATACAACTAAAACAACAACAACATATAGAAGGGCGTAGAATTTATATCTATGGAGAGCGGAAGCTGCATATAAATAACGAGTTTATTCGAAGTAATATTGCAAAAACCGGTTAAAACAAATCAGAAATAAATCTCATGAAAAGTGTTATCGGCAGACTATAACATGCCTGGCAACTCTACATTTTTAAAATTTAAAATTTAAATTTGTAAGAATAAATTAAGAATAAAAAATGATGATTCATTTTATTCAATTCAAATAATTTAATTTTAATTAAAATTCATTCCAATAAACCTACGATTACCCACATAATTAAAATATTCAATAAAATATTATTTATATAAATTAATTATACATTATTTTACGTTTTTATATTCATATAAAATTAATTAATTTATTATTGTTTCGCAATTAATTAAAAAATATTTAAATTATATAGTTTTTAAAACTTATACCGCCTCCAACAAAATTAACAGTTAAAATAAATTAAAATTACAAAAATTACTGACAAAATTCTTAATGGCACTACATTTTTAGTTTTGTATTTTACCACTTTTGTATTTTTAATAATACACAATTAATTAATTAAACTTAAAGTACACAGAATTTCCTTAAATTTATTTTTGTTTTTTTTTGTTTTAATAAATGAATTTTTAATTTTTAATTAAGGTTATATACAAAAAATATCTATCATTTTAATTCGAATAACTTAGATTTTATAATTTTCCAATAAATTTTAACGAATTCGTTAAATTAATTCAATTTCCTTCATTCATTTAAAAAGTCAATAATTCATTAATCACTCTGTAGAAGAATATAAGAAAAATAATTATAATTTTTATTTCTGTTTACATTGTTTTTTTTTTGTTTTTTTACATTTCATTATAAATAATTTTCTTAGTTATTTTTTATTAAAATAATAAAAATGTTGTTGAAATAATATTTAGTATATTAAGGAAGAAGGTAGGCAGACTGAGTTAGATTGGATGAAAACCTAAGATAATTAATCAAGAGGTGTGACACTCAAGGATGATTCAAATATTTGAATGACAGTTAACTATATTTTAACTTTTCTTATTTAAAAAAAAAAAAAAAAAATAGCAATAAAATTAAAGAAAAATACGAGGAAGAGTAAAAATTGTAATATTGAGAAAATACAAGATTTGAATTTTACACATTTTTTATTTTTTTTTTTGTGTTTTTAGATAGTCAACATAGTCAAATAGTATAAAAAAGTACATTGAAATAAACTAAGCGAGTGTTATGTTAATATTATCATCATCATCATCATGATAAGCAACATCATCATACTGCTAATTGCATTTCCTCAGGAAAAAGAAGCCGAGAATGTTCAATTAACATTTGGCATTCGATATGATGATATTTTTCTACAATTTATTTATTTGTCATTGTTTTGATTTTATTTTCGCTTTCTACGAATACGTATATAGCTGAATATAATAATATTTTTGAAATTATCAGAATAGTGTTATTATTTTGTTTTGAAGTTCATAATAATTTAAAATATTCATTTTTAATTATTATTTTTATTTATTTATTTATTGACATGATACATATTTATAATTTTTTAATAATTTTAAATTTTTGAGGCCTTATACTTATGTATTTACACCTATGCTATGACTATTCTTAATTATTATTTAGGCTAGCTGACTAATTTATTTATTTATTTATTTTAACAGTTGATCCTACTAATAAATCTTTTTTTTTAGGCCAACTTTATAGGTACTTTTCCCTTTCGAAATGTGGGCCTTTTTATTAAATTATATTAATTATTTGGTATATATTTTTGTATATTATATATTTATTAATTAGTTACATTATATCTTTATTAATTATTAAATTATATTTGAACCGATGTGGTGGTTGTATAGAAAATTACATTTTCAGTATTTTTCTTCATTTGAAAAATTTTTCGGTTCTCACGGGGTTTGAACCCGACCTCCTTCTGACTAATTTGTTTATTATTTAATTTTTAATTATAATTACTTAAAATTGATAGTAATTTCCAGAATGTAAGAGTTATGTACATATCAAGGTTAGAAATTAAAAGTGGGAGAATTTTTAACGTTTGTATAAAAAAACTACTGATATTAAGAAAATAAAAGAATAATAAAAATATTGAAAATACTACTTCAAAACTTAGAATTTAGATGAAGATTTAGAAACTAAAATACTAAAAAAAACTGGTAGCACACCTGGCTGAGCATCTTGAAGAAGCTAATCTAATAACTATATTCGAATATGAATACCCATATAACATTTTATTGTTATAAAAACAAAATTAGTGTTATAAGACTCCTATATTACTTCCGATAAACACTAAAAGTGTTATAATGATGTTTTATAATAATGGGACTTTCAGTAAGTGCCACAGTAATGATGTTAAAGTGTAAAATATGTAAAATATATAATATAAGGGTAGAAGTCCTATAACAAGAGTTAAAGTGTTGTTATAAGAATAGAATTGCTAGATTAGCAGTAGTAGAGTTATTATTTTACTGTATTCCTATAATGTTACTAATAAACTTACTGTAGCTTTTGAATAATAAAAACATATACACTAATATATAATATGTATACTAATCCTATACAATATTACAGCAATTGCTCCAGTGCCGGTATATTTATAACATTTCGCAACTATTGCGGAGCACACAAATTAACACTAATACTTCTATAAGAGTGTTTATTATAGTGTTATAAGAGTGCGCAAGAGTGTAATCTTATTTGTTCGCGTGGATCTGACTTTTTAAGCCAATTCGACTTTTTTTTGCAAAGACAATTTTGGTACCGGAAAGTAGACTCCCAGATGAATTTTTCTTTTATAAATTAATGCGTGGCAGGTGCAAAAAAGATGCTGAAGAAAAAGACTTTGTCAAAAATTCTATTGCATCATTTATCCAGAATAGTTTATTAAAATAAATGAAGTTAATAAAAACTAGGTTCTCGATAACAATTCTATTTGTTCTATGGTCTACTATTTTTGATTGAAATACAAATAGGAGTGGAAAACTTGTCAATACTAGTGTCTCATGATGATAAAAAAATTTATAATGCAGTCCAAAGCAATTGTAATCGTCTTATAACAATACTTTAAAATTTGCAATCATTAAATTTAATTTATTATAATTGATTGATAATCACTTTCTCAGTTGTGTATGCGAGTTGAATTGCAATTCTTAAAACCCTTTTTTATATTTTAATGCTGACATTCATTTGCAAAAATAAGGCAATGTTATACAAACAGATATTTTTACTAAGCGGAAACATAACGAGTGAAGATATAACTCAATACTGATGAAGTATAATTAATCTGGACTGTAGATGTTGTGCAATTGGCAGCATAAAATATTTAATAGGTCTAATGTTTTAATATACAACGTCAAACTCATTTGAAAAAATTAATATGGTTGGTTCAAACGGTAAACATATTTTTCAACCGTTTTCCTTCCAAGATGTAGGTCAGATTAAACTTATTTTTTTATTACTTTTACTAAAATATTGCAAAGAATTGAATGAAAATAACAACTTATTTTTAACACCCATTGTGTTCTCGGAATAAAAATGATTTGGTCACTTTTCAATTATTAATAAAATATATTAACATAATCAACTCCTTTTAGTTTCAAGAATAACTATTATTTATTACACCGTTTTTACATATTTTAAATGAAATAGTTAACAGAAAAAAGAAAAAAAAAAGAAAATGAATTAAGGTGCAGAATGCAGATGTAACAAAAACAGAATAAAAACAGAATAGTACAAATTAGAAAAATAAAAATGACAACAAAAATTTCCAAACACACCTGCATATTAGAAGTCAATTGAAATTGAATAAAAAAAAACATTTAAAGAAAATAATATAATAATAATAAAAACAACAAACGCAAAAAAAAAAATAAATTTACAAATGAAAAGTTGTATCTTTGTAAGTATAAAAAAGAATTATGAATAAATTAAAATGTAATTTATTTGATTTATTTGAAATAAAATAAAAAATGTAGAAAAACAAAAATATTTTTTACGTTTTAAATAATTACATTTTTTTTAATTCTTATTTTTTTTTTATTTTTATTTTTCAATTAACTTTCAGGTTTTCTTCAACAGCAAACTCTTAAGAATAACAAACATTGTTTGTCATCATCTTGTCTTGAAGGTAATTTTAATTTTTTGTTTTGTTTTTTTTTTATGTATTATTGATTACAAGAATAATGATAATAATATTGATAAAAATAATGATGATGATGATTATGATGATTTATGTTTCTAGATTTTTAATTACAGCAATAATAAACAATTTACAACAATCTTTTGTAACATTGAATTGCATTGGATGGTGTGTACCACTTATTGAGTAGAGTTTAGTAACATAAAGTTTTTGATTTTTTTTTTTGTTTTTTGTTTTTAATAATGATTTAGTTATGAAATTTTTTGACCTTGACTTTAGTCACTTTTTTTTATTTATATTTTTTTGTTCTTTTTTGGATGTATTGAGAGAAAAAAAGCTGGTTTTCTTCTTTTAAATTAAAGTTCGTTAAGTTTGGTATTTTCAAGTTTCATTGATTATTATGAATTCTTATTACAGGGTGTCAATTTTTGTATGATCAGTTTTTTTTATTATAATAATAATACTATTTCTATAATATTTCTATTACTATCTATACATAATTTTACTTTGCATCTAAAGCATATTATAAGCAAAATGAATGTCATGGTGGGTTTCCTATCGGCTAGTGATCTTTACTGATACTCTTAACATATCAGTACAGAACCTGGTTAAAAGCTATTTGGCTTTGTTGATTTTATTAACTCATGTTTTCCTAGAGGTTGCACAGGCATTTAGTCTATGCTACCTTTTGTTTGCTCTGGTCAGGTCATGTGATTGAATACGTTCCTGGAAGACTTTAGCTATGAGAATGAATGTCCACCTAAAAGGAACTGTCAACATTGGTACCTTGCTTGACCAGTACATCGGTTCTATCATTCTCCTCTATTTTATTGGAACCAGGAATCTAGAGCTTAAATGAAAAAACAGCCATTTACGTTTCCCAATTCGTTTCGACATTATTCCACTATCTTCGAACAGATAGTGTGCGAGACCAAAATTTTAATAGCGGCCTGACTATCAGTCAAGATGGTAACTTTTGTTTTGGTTGTCTGAATATGATTGAGGATTTGAAGGGCTTCCTTAAATACAAGTAACTCTGCTTAAAGACACTAGCACATTTAGGGGAGACCATAAGACTTTGATATTTTTAGATAATATGAAATAAATTCGCAGGTTTGCAGGAGTAGTAAAAATAGATGAAATGTATGTTTGCTAATCTTAGTTTCTTTTCTGAAGCTACAATTTTTGATTTACATTTATTTTTAAGTTTTAGAATCATAAGTCTCAAATCATTTATTAGAGTTATCTGCTATTGTAATTTAATACCAATTGTAATCTTTAAATATATTATAATCCTATATACACCCGAAAAAGAAATGATTTTTTTATTATTCTTTTTACGATGAGAATTCAATCTTCTTAGTTTCCTAGTAAATATTATTTGGGATATTAAACTAGATTTGAAAACGTTAGAAAATTTTTGTAAATACAAATCACTGATACGAATCACTGGTAAAAAAAGGTACAAATCACTGACCAATAAAAATCTACGTTATCAAGATAGATACTTCCCTTAATTCACATTGTCACAACTGCAACGTTGTAGACTACAAAACATTTGTTCAAATTTAATGTTTTGTTTACTAGCAGTATAAAAACCTGTAATTTTAGAATAATCTTTTACATACAATCATAAGCAGCTGTCCGATTTACGACTCATACCAATTTCATTTATTTAATCAGTTGCGACCACACAAAATAGTCATTGTCTAGCCTGTTTGACAATACGAAGTTTCAAATTATCGACTGTGTGACGTATGTAGGTAAGATTTTTACTGTTAAAACATTTTATAAAAATTTTCTTTTCCTCTCCATATTACATTTTAATAAATATTAGGGCTTAATAATTGTTGTGTTCAGTAAACTATTTCATAACGTTCTAAAACGTTCTAGAGTAAAAAAGAACATGTTTTTGTGTTCATTAGTTTCCGTTAATTGAACTTTTTTGTCTAAAAGTATTCTGTTCTGTGCTAATTAGATTGTGCGAAACAGTTCTAAATTGATATTTTTTGCTCTGAATTCTTTTGAGAAGAGTTTTGGACAACTTTTGTTGTTGTTGTTTTTTCTTTAAATTTTGACAATTAAACAAAGAAATTTTAGAGTAAACAAAAATTAGAACAAAAAAAAAGATCAAAAAAGGTGTTCTGTAGATTTTTCTGTTCTAAGTGGTTCTAAAGTGTTTGATAGTTAACTGTCATTGTCCAAAAGTGTGTTGTCTGATTCTGTTCTACATCTATTGAACACAACTAATATGTGTCATAGTCGCTTTGACATTTATATGAAATGTCAAATTACTACATGAAAATTACGTACTACAAAGTACATTCTTAATAGGAAACAAATGTGATTGGATTAATAAAAATTTGTTTGTAAAAACGAATTTATAGGTTGGCTATCATCTATTGCTACTTTCGCAAAACGATATTAGCAATGCAAAAAATGGCACCATGTAATATGGTAAGATGCGAAAGTAGCATCGTAGCTACCGTCAGAATGCTACTTTCGAATTTTTTTGACGCATTTCATTCCCTCGGTTTGTTGTTTGCGAACTAGTTGTTCTTTTAGGTCTTGTTAAGTTTTTATAGAAATATTTTTGACTACAACAATATACTATTTATATATTATTTGTTAATAGAGTTTTTTTAAAAAAATAAATGTAATATTCTTAAAAATATTTACACACTATCACTATTAAAATATAATTCTATACAGACCAATTTTTTTAATTTACACTTTATTTCAACTTATTTGAACTTTAAATCAAATTTTTTTTAATTTTTTACTTACGAATAAGCAATTTCAACTTTTAAAGCAAGAAATAAATGTCACAATGTCAATTTGAAATATTTTCAATGGCACCACAGTTCACATGGCATCAAATAAATTACTCATCACAAAATAAAAAGTGCAAATTTTCACGAAGCGTTTTTCTTACGTGGTCTCACAGCCCACCACTCTCTCTTGTGATCGGCCGGTAAATGTAAAACCTAAAAATTATGGTCATTTTGTTCTAGAGATTTTTGTACTGTCCTACCATTATTGTTTCGTGTGGTCGGTCAGTAAATTTGCAATTAAAAAAATAGTACCCCTTTCTTCTACGAATCTCAATCATTCATTAAATTCTATTAAATTCAATTAAACTTATTTTTTTTTTTTCTTTACAATAATTTTCGATTTAAATAAACAAAAACATAAAAACTAATAAAGAAATTTCCGATAGTATAATAATATTAACAATTAAAAGTGATGATTTGTAATTAACCTCTTCTGTTATGATACTTTTTACATATTTTAACTACCTTATAACAATTTAACTATTACTTAACTATTAATGTTTACTAATATTGTATATATATATATATAAAAGAGATAATCAATCTTTTCCAACAAATCAATTAATTCAATAAGTAAAAATCACACAAAACAAAGTTGTAAAATTGCAAACATTCAAAACAAAATATATATATATATGTATATATAAATTTATATCTGATCATCTAAACGATTTGGGCCTAACCTTCAGGACAGTAAAAATTTCTTAATAGAAAAATTATATAGTAATAATCACACAGGTGTCTTTAAATTTTTATGGTTGCATTTAGTAGCCAGATTTATTTAAAAAAATGAAATATGAAATCGATATTATAGATTTATATCTTGTTTTTGTTTTTTTTTTTGTTTTTTCTACTTCTACTATACGAGCGTAGGTACTACTGTAGAAAAAGAATTTTAGATTTTATTGCCAATAGGCGCACAGCAATTGTATATGTATATATATATATATAGTTGAAGTAGCTATCCTGCAGTGTTTACTCTTTTTATTCAGTAGTAATTATTTTTCAAAAATTGCTTATTTAGTATATTGGCATTTTCTTATGGTCATAATTTCAACTATAAGATATGATAAAATTATGATCATTGCTTTAAACCAACTTAATTTTTTTTTTCTCTGTTTTTAGTTTTAAATTTCATAAATGAAAAATCATAGTGGATCATTATTGACCCCTGTGGTGTTTGTTATAACCTATCAATTTTCAAGATAATTAATCAAAAAGAATAAAACATTGGAACTTAAGTGAAAACAAAAAAAAAAAAAATATATTTGCATAAATCTACTACGGTAGGAAATAATAAATTTTGTTTTAATTCCTATAGATATATTTATAATTAGTTTTTTTTTTATTATTTTAAAGAAAAATGTACACACGATGATGTTGTCAAGTTCATTGACGTCTTCCGGATCTTATTCGCATTATCAAAATAAATATATATGCATATATTTTTTGATTAATTTTCTCTAAAAATAGGAGTTTATGTTTTTTTTTTTAACATTTTATAGATTTGGAAGATTCTTCATTTAATTTACTGATCGTCACGATATTTTTTTTTTTTTAGATTTAACCTATCGATCTCATCATATTTTTGACCTTTTGATACTCTTTTTATAGCTGGTGGAAAATGTTTAATTTTGTTTTTATTATACATCAGTAGTGCTTGTATTATTTATATGGCTTACAAAGTTATTTTTGAATAAAATTTTTTAAAAAAAATATTTTTATTATCCAAAAAAGTTGTTTTACAGTTAACGGACCATCAAATTTTGGATATTAAAAAATTAAATGAATGTCCAGATGAAAATCGTGAATATATCCATAAAATTTTTCGAAACTACATATTTTAAGTCGTTGCAATGACTTAAAAATGCGTGGTAATAAAAAAATTTAGTAGTACAACATGGACATGAATGGACTGAGATATAGATAGTGTAGACAGGCGCTTCTTAGATTGAAGGTGTTTAATGATTTTATAAAGAACGCTAAGTTTTGTTCAATTTTAAGTCATATTTAAATAAGCCGTTCCGTAATATATCTAAAATTTATGATATTTCATTAAATTGATATTGCACTTATTGAATAGTTACAGCAAGTCCAAAGTTCTAGATAACAGTATTTAATTTTCGATTTCTAAAATAGCAGTAGTTTTCCACATTTAATGAATTATGAGCCAATACCAGAATTTGTTACTGTCAAGAGCATAAAAAAACATCTATTTTTACTGTTAAGAATGTTCTGTGCCTTCATTACAGAATATAAACTTTATCACCCACTCCTGTAACGCTCAATCATCCCCTCATCTTCCACCCACTCCTGTAACGCTATGCAGAAGTGAATATATTCAATTTTTTTAATTGTTGATAGACAATTTGCAGTAGAAATATAATGTTTAATACGGCTAACATGAAATGAAACCGAAAGCGGTTCGTTTAAATAATCATCATAGGTAGCACGCAATGCTAGGTAGATATCTAGTATCTAATTTTAAAACTAAGAAATTGCTGTATAACAGATGAATAAGCTATCTTTAAATAATGGTATAATAAGATCAGATGGGAAGTGGAAAATAAAAATAGATAGTATTTTATAAATGTGTATACCTAAAGAGAAAAAGTAAAACATTTATAATATTAAAGTAATTTGACAGCTTTAAATTTCCTGTATATTTCATCTGCAATAGAAGATCTAAAGACGATCGTTTAAAGAGAGTAGAACTATATATTAGCAGTGTTTAAATATGTTTTTGTTATTTCGCAATGGGATAACAGATTTTTCTATTTGAATTGTATAAAACGGGCTTTACACGGTACAATATTGAATCAATTTGGTATCAATTTCGATTGAATCAATATTGTTGCAATATTACATGACAGCATTTACATGAAGCAATTTTCTCCCATTATTGATTCAGTATTGTTGTGAAAGCATATATGCACAATATAATTTATAATAAACAATTTTTTATTCAATGAGATTTTCATGAACATGTCTCTGATTTAGTTGAGCAGAAAAGATGTATATTATTATGTAGTGTGTTGCTAACAACAGAAATTGATTCAATATTTATGTATGCGTCTAAATGAAGCAATCATGAAAGCATGAAATTTACGGTCAAGACCATTCAATCATGCAATATTGACTCAATATTGCAGGAAAGCATTTACACAACACAACCATTGTCATTGAATATTGATTCAATATTGATACAATATTGTACCGTGTAAAGCCTGCTACAGATGAAAAAATAATATAAAAATTTTATTGTTTCATTTCAACATGTTTACATATAGCTTTCGTTATTCTAATACTGGCAATTAATATTTACACAGTATAATCGCTAATACATATGAAAGTACCATAATATATAATCCATATTAATGCATTATGATAGTGTTTGTCATTGTTTATTAACAATAATGGTTGCAAATCGTTATGCCAAGATTTTTATTTTTTTTTAATATTATGATTTTTACACTTAAATTTTTGATGATATTTAGTTCACTATGTCCAAATGTGAACCCTCTATAAGCCATCTTCTATTTCGCTAAGAAAATAGTCCTCTAACATAGCAAATTGCTCAAACAAATTATACAAAGTGTAATTGCATACACATCACATAAATTTCAGTCATTTGCCTTAAAAAGTGAATTTATTTTATGTGGGATTTGAACCTGCTCTCCTTCCACTTTGCCACGCTTTGCAATAATTTTTGCGTTTCAATTTTAAATAATTTTTTTTAGCTCGCTCATATAAAAGTCAGCTCGTGAGGGTTTCACATACAAATTGACACTAATAAATCGCATTGGACGAGCCACAATACTACATATTCGGATTATTATTTGTTCATCGTAATCTAGTCTTCGTTCATCAAATAAAATAATAATTTTCAAATAATAAAACCGTTGAAATATTTAAGCCAAATTTCTGAATAGATTTCTTATTAATCTCTCTCTCTCTCTCTCTATTAAAAACAAATCAAAGTATTGTAATCTTTCCACAATTAAAAATGTCTATAATAATGTTTTTCAAAAAATTTAAAGAAACCAATAATTTAGTCATCATTTTGCCATAATATTATAAATTAAATACGATAAAGCAATAACTTTAAAATTTATTAAAACTCAATTTTTTATTGTCTTTGAAATGCATTGCCACTACGTCCAGAAATTTGATTATCAAATTAATAATAAAAGTTTTTATAAATATTTTTATTTAATTTATTATTTATTAAAGCATAAAGGTATTTCAGCAGGAGATGATTCTAAGCCAGCTTTGTATTTTTGTTTTGTTTAATTTTTTTTTTTTGAAAATTATGTGTGCCAAGGTGTGTAATTGTAAATATTTCTTTTTATAAAATGTGGCCAGTTATTTTTATATGTTTTTAATTTGAAAACAAATCTTCCAAGATTTTAAAAAAAAATTTCACTTTCTTTAACTTTAAACGGCTATAAAATAATCTTCTTTTAAGAAGAGATTTCTTTTATTCAAAAACTTTCTCACCACAAACAACAAAAATATTCCAAAACATTCAAATTGTGGTCATCGTTAAACATTGAACAGGTGAATCTTGTTATATCGTAGTAAATATTTTTTTGAATGAATTCATATGTGTACACTTAGGTACATGTTGTGGTGCTGAACAAAAACTCATTTTTAAAATACGGTATATATAAAAACACAGTTGGATTTACATAACAATAACGAATAAAAATACCGTTAAATTAATAAAACTTCCCCATAAAATTGTGAATTAAAGTTTATCCAATTATTAAAAAAATGTGGTATGAGAAATTTTAGGAAAAACAAAAAATGTTGATACTTCTGAGAAATTGTATGTGACAATTTGCCACTCAATTTTCTTATGAATTTAATTTTTTAAATTTTAAAGATGAAATTTAGTTTCAGAATTTTGAGTATATGATAAGTAAATGAAGATTTAAGATTAATTTATTGTCTTAACTAATTTTGTGTTTATGAGGTTTTGTATAGTATAGTAGAACATTTCCTGATTTTTGGAAAAAATCGTTTATTAAACCAGTCCATAATAAAGATTCTAAAAATGATATAATGATATAAAAAACTATCGCCCAATTGCAAAACTTGCATTCCGAAACTATTTGAATTAATAGTATTTGACTCTATTTTTGATCATCGTTCAAATTTACTGTCCCCTAACCAGCATGGTTTTATGAAAAAAAGATCCACAGTAACCAATTTAATAGAATGTTGTTCTAAATTCAAAAACTATATGGAAGCTGCAGACAGATGTCATATACACCGATTTAAGTAAGGTCTTTGATCTTCTTCCTTATTCCATTATTATACGGGGATTTCTCCATTCTTTTACCTTTCTGAACCTTTTGAAGCTAACTCCTGCGTTCCACAAGGCAGCCATTTAGGTTCGTTTCTCTTTATTATTTTCATTAAGCATAAAAAAATTACTATTTATGCAGATGACATGAAAATTTATAAAAAAATTACATCAGCAAGGGACACATCCCTTCTTCAACAAGACTTAAACTCTTTTTTAAATTGGCGTAAAATTAACAATCTGACCATAAATATTAATAAATGTGCTTTAATGACTTTTTCTCGCTCTTCTAAATAATTAATGGTTGATTATACTTTTGAAAATAAATCTATTGAACGAGTCTCACACTTTAAAGACCTTGGTGTACTCTTTGACAATAAATTATGTTTCAAACAACATTTAAACGTCATAATAAATAAATCTAACTCCATGCTAGGTTCCTATATGGTTTATGTTAATAAATAAACAAAAACACCACATCGATTTTACATTAAACACAGTCCAACTAAAAACAAAACTATACTTGAATATATCTTAGGGTTAGTATAAATTTATAATTTTCTAACATACTTTGGTAATAATGTACAAAAATGTATAAATGCCAATATTTAATATTAAGATCTAGAATAAGATTAATCTTAAAATTATATTTTGTTTGCTTAATTTTGTACACATATGTATATTGTAATATGTTTGTATTAAGCATAAATAAATAAATAAATAAATTGGGATGTAATTTCAATTTAAGTTCTTTGAGCCATACCTACGCAATATATAAGAAAATTTCTGAGTAAATTTTTATTCTTCAAAAGTTATTCTCTTTACATTTTTAATCTGATAAAAGTTGATCAATTGTAGAGTATTTCTTTTTGAATTCAAATTGATGGTTTGGAATCAGTTTAGTTTTTTCAATGATCGGTGCAAGTTTTTTTGAGAGTAACTTATATCTTTTGTGAATTCAGCAGCAGCGATATTGACCGGTATGGTGTAAAAGGTATTGTTCTTGGATTCCGTAAACCTTTTACTGCCAGTATTGCAATACAATGCTCTAGTGATTGTGTATCTTCCAATGTCTTAACTCAATCCCGGTCACAATTCTAGTAGCGTTTAGCAATAATATTTTTCTTCTGTTATAATTTTTTATGTTTGCATCCGATTTATTTTTAATTATTTTATCTTGTCAGATTATTGCATACCATTAAACTTAACCATAAAAATTACAATTCAATATTTTTAATAAAATAAAATATATCAAATTTTGGATGAAATTTTTTTTAATAAAAAGTTGGTGATTATTTTGTATTGTTAACATATGAGACTCATCATCAACATTTTGTCCTGTAACCCCCCATCCGTGGGGTTAACATATGAGCCTACTTTATGATTAACGAACAAATTGGGGATAAATAGAATGACATTGCAATTGAATAACTTTAATAAGCTTTTCAAATATCTTCCATTATGTATATTTAATTGGTTTCTAATTTCAGGAGACATATTTACTCATTTATTTACAGAAATATTCCATGAAACAAAGAATTACCCTAGCAAACCGTTGCTACTTCGGTTTGTCCAAACAACTGTGTTCAAAGCTCATATCCCAAAATACCAAGGCACAATTATACAAAACGCTCAACCTTTCGGTGCTGCTATATGATTCTGAATCGAGGACATTACCAAAAGCATACGAGCTTTATACTTTGCACTTGGTATTTTTGAGAGAAAAATTCTTCGTCGCATTTATGACGAAAGGGTTTGGAGGAGAAGATAGAATGCCGAACTATAAAGGCTGTTCAACAACATGGTCCTAGTCAAAAAAGTCAGAATAAGACGTCTTCATTGGCTAGGAATGATGTATGGATGAAAATGCTTGTGCTAGAAACTCTTCGAATTCAAGCCCCAGGGAACGTGTCGTCGAAGGAGGCCCAACCTTCGTTGCAGAGTTGAAAAAACTTCAAATCACCAACTGGAGAGATTCCGCTCGTGACCGAAGTCAGTGGAGGACAATTTTGTGTCAGGTCCAGGATGTTCAAGATCTGTAGCACCCAACAAGTAAGTAAGTATTCCATGAAACGTTCTAATATGACTACATCAACATTTTAAAATGCAGATTCGGACAAGTGAATTTAACAATCAGATTCACTTTGTTACATATGTAAACGTAGTTTAAGTAGATTACTATATGTAAACGTAGTTTAAGTATATTACTACATGTAAACATAGTTTAAGATATTGCTATATGTAACAGTAGTTTTAAGTTTGACAGTTGAAATAAAGAAGAACATGATATAACACACTTAAGTGTCCATAAATATTCAAATTGAATTCATGGTTAAGAGGCCTTAGATCGCATATCAAATGCTCTCCATCATTTCACAACAAATATCAATTTATAAAGAGTTAAAAGAGTTGTACAGAACAAAGAACAAGAAAAAATTCTATTTCTTTGGCTAGTATTAAGAACAATAGAACCAAAAAGTGACAAAATAATATCCTAATATGTAGATCTTATGACTTGTTCATATCAACTTATTTCATGTAAACTTACTTTTTTCTACGTTGTGGCTCTTGCTTCTCATTTTTATAGCTAAATGTTATTATCGGCATAATTACATAAATATAATAATATTATCATCAAAAACAATTTGTTTTATGCCAAACCTTGAATATTTTTGTAAAAAGTACCCCAAAATATTTTAGGGGCTTTTGTAGGATGAAGTATTAAAGAACAAAAAATGGTCAAGAATCGCTCAAGAAAAACTAAAGTTTTTCTAAATTTTAAAAGGAAACAGATGCAAGGGTAATAACTATGGTCACTGTTTAGTACAAACTTACCCTTTACAACTTGTGCAGAATATTATGAAAAAGAGGAAAAATTCAATGAACATTTTCTTTACAAGACCTCTTTCGTGTAGTAAATTTTGCAATTTGGATACAACGTTCCCTAAAGAAAACGAACTACATGGTATAAGACTCATTCATGCTGAGAGGTGAAATCAGGCATCCTAAGAGAGACAAATGCTTTATTTTCATTTTTTTATAGATATCTCGTAGGCATCGGCACATGCTCAGTGGAAATTAAATCTATATTACCTCCACTTAAGCGTTTCCCCCGCGAAACACGAGGGCAGCATATGGTCATCCCTACACCATTGAAATCCCTAGATGGCAAAAGACAAGTTATGGAAATTCGTTTATAACTTCAACATCCCGATTGTGGAACCAAATTCCATCTTATGTGTTCGCAAAACATGACAAATTTTATATTTATGACCTAAACAAATTCAAGACGAACATTAACACCTTCGTTCGTAGTTATCCTCCTTCCCTTTTACCATCCTCCTTTCCAAATTTTCCTTTCCCACCCTAGCCAAACGTACCAATCGGTATAAAAGGTTCCCACCTAGTGTTTTGGCTATGCATAAAAAAAAAAAAAAAGTGTCCATTTGGAACTGCGGTAATTTGGAACCAGTTACATAACTCCTATAACGCGTTTAAATGATCCCAATTTCAATTCCAAAGTAATTATTCTTAACTCTATTTTCTCTAGCAAAAGTCTTGACGGGATTCATTGAAGTAATTAATTTGTTACGTTACTATTGTTAATTTAACTTGTAGGAACTAGTCAATACCTAAAAGCTAGTTAGGTAGTTCGTTTACATTCAAAAAATTGTTTATAAATAATTTCTTATGATTGAATTTAAAGGATGTGGAATGAACTAGAAAGAAATAAAGTTCAATATAAAAAAAAGTATTCTTCAATTATAACAAATTAAAAATTCAACGCAATAAAATCCAGTCTCTTATAGAGTTCAAATTTCAATAATTATGGTTCGACTTAACTTTTAAAGCACTCAAGCCTGAATAGAATTATTTTTTTTAATAAACATCATTTTGATGACACTTACCTTAAAAACATGTCAAAGAAATTGAATGTTAAATCCTATATGACTAATATGTCTATTCCCATAATAATAATTTATAATTTCCTTTTCAAGGCATTCAAATACAATTGAATAATAATTAAAACTAAAATGTCAAATATTCAAAAAGAACCCTTTTACTAGAATTTCTAAGAATAAAACTTCAGATTTTTTAATTAAAAATATAATAAAATTTTATTAACATGATTGTCATCACTCGTCACGATTAAGAACGTAACGATTTATCAATTTTTTTATAAACAACAAAAACAAAATAGGAATAAAAAAAACAAACGACTTTGAAAATGTCATTAATTTTATGTGGAAGTCTAAGTCACGATTCTTTTAATCACGTCTCTTTTTCGACAACCGAATTGAGTAATTGTGTGTTTGTAATTTATAAGCTTTTTTTTCGTTTGAAAAAATACATAACCTCTTTCCATTTTTTTTTTTTTTTTTTTTTTTTTGTTGAAGATCATAAATTTATTTCACTCATAACACATCACTTTTTTTACCCCATTTTAAGTGAAAAAAAGAACTAAAAGGCAAAAACATTTCATAATTGTTGTGTTAATAGAAATTGTCATGTCCAGTTGTGTTTTAGATAAAAATTTAAAATTTGGAAAATGTGAACTCAAGAATGTTATAATAATTGGTAGTAGAACACACAGTTTAAAGTATAATTTTAGTATCACTATAAATTATAGAGTACCATCGTTACCGTACTATCGGTACTCAGCTACAATTTTTAATGTTAAATATATATTTATTATTTAAGGTTTTGAATTAGGCCTGAAATTCACTCTTAACATTTTAATTTGATATCGAGTTTTTGATTTTCTTGATTCGAAGATTCTCTTGGAGCATTTTTATTCATCCGCTCTAGAAATTTGAGCCACCGTAGTCTCTTGACTTTAATTTTCTACATCCACCTCATTATGCATTTCATAAAGTTCGGCATTATATCTTCTACTCCAGAACCCATCGTTGTTTTCAAAATCATTATATCCGGAGAAGAATTTTCTTCTCGAAGACACAAAGTGAACTTGCCTTCGGTAGTGTCTATGATTATAATCAGTAGAGCAGAACTGGCAGTATGTTCGTTTTGTAGATTTGTCCTTTGGTGCTTCGGGAAAGGAGCTTTCACCAGAGATGTTTTGACAATAATGATACCTATTAAATCCGAAATTTCAGCAATTTATACAAAGACTTTGTAATTTGTTATAGTTATGTTTACAAATATTATAAAAATTATGTTTGTATAACAAGACAGTATTTGAATAGTTTTGATCAGTTCAATGTTGATCTTATTATATCCTCTACCACCGTTCTTGTATATTAACCGCAATTTTATTTAATTTTTTTTAATAGAAAATTTTAGAACAATGCACAAAATTGGAAGAGTTTTCAAAGTACTTTTATGGCTTCTTCTTGTGTTATTTGAAAATATAAGAAATTATTAATTTGTTTCAGGCATTATATTGGAAAATCTGCATTTTGTTATGGCACTTGTTTTGATCAGAAATGAAATAAAAATACAACTATTTCTAGGATCTCGTATTTGTGTTTAAAAACCAACCTTTAATCCCAACTATGGGTTATTAAGAATCAGATTTTTTTTAAAAAATTTATTTAGATTAAAAATCGATTTCACATTTTTACCTTGAGCCTTAAAGACAAGATATATAGAGTAGAAATCAAAATAGTCAATGTCAATCGATGGGCAGCAAAAGTGTATTAGTTGAAAAATTTTATGAGTGCCAACAAAAAAAAACCAAGTACCTAATATAAAAATTTGGCTTAAACCCTTATAGGCAGAAATATGATTTTAAGTTGACTTGGAAATGTCCTATAAATTGTATTCTATCTCAGAATAAAATATTGATGAGAATTTTAAATCTAAAGTATCGGGTTGTCCCGAGCTATCGAAAATTGATAAGCATATTTTTGAGAGGACAGGATTTACCTTAAAATTAAAAAAAAAATGTTGACAAATGAAGGTGCTCAATCGATCGAAGATATTTGCAACTTCCAGATAGGACCGAAATTAGATTTTTTAAACCGGAAATTCGCCGGAAAATTTCAAATGGGAAGAGGTAGCTTTTGCTGCAAATTCGGATTTTATGTCAAAAAATAATGAAGTTTTGTATTAATAATTTTTGTTCTGGAACACCTGGTGTACAAATTGTAAAGAAATAAAGGTGTGATGCAGAGATGACCTAGGGGTCATATTAGGCCTACTGAGACAGATAGCTGTGACTGTAAATCTTTGAAAAACAATTGAAAAAATATTGCTTTATAGAAAATCTGAGCAAAATTTCTCTCACTTTTTTAATTATTCATTAACTAAACATAGTGCTACAAACACTCTTCTACATTCTAAAACTAATTTTTCACCATCTTTTTATTATATAATTAGTAGAACAGTAGTAGAAGCATTTAAACTGAACCTTTAGAATTTTCCCATCAAAATAGAAAATGAAAGTTTTCGATTGAGATTTGAGGTTGTAAAGAATTTGCAAAAGAAACTTGTTTACTTATGGTTTGAAGAAGCTCAAATTGTGTACAGTAGAAATTTATAATATTGTATTTCGTATTGGTTTTTGTATGCTACAGTTCAAGTAACACAACTATACATTTATCAAAATACCATCATCCTCAGCTATGTTTTAATTACAATAGAAATACTGTTTAACAAATCTAACTGTAACTTGACTTCTGTTACTCTGATATTATAAAAAATCGATGCTGAATATCCTCTTCACTGGTGCTTAGTGTATTGATTTTATTCATCTACAATATACAGTGTAAATAAATTATTGCCAACAATGGGTAAGTGAGATATATTATGCTGACTGTAATTAGTCAAGATTTATTAATACAAAATTCGATCTTTGATTTTAATTTTATTTCGTTTATTAGATTCCAATAGTAATACAGTATTATTTAAGAATTTTACAGGTTAATTACTTGTTTTGTTTCAAAGACACCTACTTAAATAAATTTTTACGAAATCATTGTACCACTTTGGCAATCTCTTTTCTTATACTTAGGTATTTTAAAAATTTTATTTACGCGGTTTATTTTTTTTTTTAAATTTTTTTAAATTTTGACAAGTATTAATGACCAAAACTTTTTAGTAGATTATTTTCAACTAAACTTATATTATTGTAATGTAATCCATTAGTAAATCAAGTTATGATCCTCCTGGCAATCGAACAAAAAAATTGAAATCCCGAAAAATATATTTGAAATTTTTTATTAAGTTTAAAGCAGCACATTTTGAGTGTTGTTGTTTATAATGTGAAATATTCTAAGATGAGTTACGTGTGAACTCTGAAAGTGTTAAACCAATTAATAACATTTAATATTTACCAGCAAACAAAAAAATTTGGGGTTAAAACTGGTTTTAACGAATTTATTCTAAGAAGTTTTTCAAATAGATTAGAAATAACATTTTTATATTTTGAATTCTTGAAAACAATTATTTTGAAATTTAAAAAATTATTCCAATTGGTATTGTTTTGATCCTATTTAACTGCCGATGATAGCATGGTGCTTCGGTGTGGCTTAGATTAATTATCGTTATGAAGCTTCAGCTTCTTGTCCTTAATTTTTCACAGTGTAGTGGATTAGAAAAAATTACCGATTAAAAAATAAAAAAAATTAAAAAGTACTAATTTTGGTGTTCATCTTCCAAATAAATCATTTATAGAGTACATATCAAAGTTCTGAACCCATATAGAAAAACTATATATTTAATACAAGAACCAAATAGCAAAACACCATAAAATCAATAAAACGTGAAGGTTTTTAAGATTAGAAGTATTTTTAAAGCCATTAAAACCAAGTCATTAAATTTTCCTAGTTTGTGTCTTTGAATTAGCCACCTCTTCCAGTTCAAATGAATGTATATTTTGTAAAGCAAAATATCGAAGTACAAAAAAATATTCATATTGCCGCCTTGGATGTAAATCTTGCTTTCCCACATTTAAAAATTCTCTAGTTTAGCTAAAAATGCTTCTTATAGGAGAACATGTAAGGGTTATAACATTGACTATTCCTTCAATTGGTGCTGAAATTACAAAACTATCAACTTCTTCATCTCCACATGATGTCTCCGTTGTATGTAAAACAAAATTTTAAACCAGCAAGGGCAGTTGTTAAAACGGTGACACCACGGAGGTAACAACAATTAAATTAGAGAAAGAAAAAATATACCCTATTTGACAAAAATGTTATGCTTAAATTGGACGATATGCTAAAAAAAATGAATTGTTTTGCGGAATTAGAAAACCTCCATTTGAGCTAAATATTTAAATGAAGATAGCAGAAATATTTTTTTAAATGCTAGAGAAGCATATGTTATATGCAGGAATAACTATTAACTTATAATTACAAAACTGGCTAGATGTAATATATTTAAGTTTCAACAGAAAACAATTTCTTCGAAAAATAATAAGTACAAACAACAACGAGTCGTACCATTAATTCTTTCCTAATTTAACGGTGCTAGAGAATATGAAGAAGATTATGAAAATTGTTTGGTAAAAATAGTAATGACTCGTCAACCAGGATCAAAATGTTCAACTCAACATCACATGATTTAAACTTTACGAGTAGTTTGAAAACTATCAATTTTTTAACTAGTAGAATACACATGTCATACGTCTTGCAGCCTCTTAAAATATAATTTAAAAAATTCAAATTAATTCAGTGTATGCCAGACTGTAATGAGAAAATTGTAAAAACGTAACTTCTAATTAAAAACACCTCCCTTCTTGCCTATACAAATTATATAATATTTTGTTATTGTTGTAATGAACGTCTAGTTGGTTTCAATTGAAAATATATAGAATAAAAAATCATTAAAAAACAAATTATTAATATTATTAAAAAAAAACAAAAATTAAAAATCATTAGTATAAATCTAATTAAAAATTCTGTTCGCATATTTTTTAATTTTATTTTTCAATCACGGTTGTCTTAAAAAGTACTCACGTGCAAGCTAACGTTGCATGAAATATTAATTCATATATTCAAACTAATAAAATTTCGTATTCGCTTTGAAACTCTTTTGTACTTAAATTATTCAGTGGTAGCTGCTTAAAGAACTGACAAACTTATAATAATAATAAAATAATAATAATATTAATAATGTAGAAGAAGAGGCCGTATAAAATTGTTTTTAATAGCGCCAAAAGTATGCTGATTACACTTCATATTTATGTACATTAGTATATAATATTGAATAGATAAAAGAAGAATGTACACAATAATTATTATTATTATTTTTATCTTATACTAGTGGTCGAAAAAATTACAGCGGAAATGTATAATTTTTTTTTATGTAAAATAGAAGAAAGTAATATCAATTTCTATCACATACTCGTATGTGCACTTTTAATAGACATCATATCTAAAATAAAAAACAATTTAATAAAAAATAAATAGTTCGTAATAGTTCTAGTCTTTACACTGGAGCTACGAATCGATGTGGGTCATTGGTCTACTCATATTATTGTCCTCGATTAACAGAATTGATTTAGTTTTTACTGATAATCTGAACGGTTCATTGCTAAGTGAAAATCTTTAGATCTGATTATTATATTCGGTCGATGCAAGTGGGGAAATGTTAGATTAATTCTAAGGCTTTCGATAGTGTACGGCATTATAAACTGTACTGAATAAATTAAAAAATATTATTTTCTCAAATCGAACAAGTGTTAGTGTTGACAGTTATATTAAATTATATATATAAGCTATTAGCTCTATAATGTACAAGTAGCTCAAGCAGTATTATTATGTAACTCTGTACTACGAAAACTCTTATAAAGCAAAAAACAGCTTATATTGTTCTTTGTTATCGTTTCAATAATACTTATAGTTTTATAGCTTTCTTTACGCTTCTTTATTCTATTATCGATAATTACAATATTTGTCTATATTTATACTAATCTTGAAATTCGATTCGATTAAACTTATTAACTTTTAAAATCTTACACGTTATTTGTATACAAAATTATTATTCTAAAAACATCTATCTAGTGTCCTAAAATGTTCGAAATCTAATACTTTATAAACTAAATATCTGAATTAATTTCAATATTTCGACACATTCTAAACTCTCTCATGGTTCTGAATTATTTTAGAATATTTCACTTATGACCTTCTTTAATTCGAGCCCAACGTTATATTCCTAAATATTATGTAGAATTTTTAGAAAATTTCTAAAATATATTCTAAATAAAGTTTTTATCTGCGTTGCATGTAATTTGGTTTTTGGTATTGAATGTGTAAACACAAAAATCTATTTAGAACATATTAGTTTTCTATGTAACAAAACAATCAAGATGTAATTCTGCTCTGCACGAAGCGATACAAGTAGTTTTATATTCGCAGCAAAATATTACAACTAAAATACAACTATATACAAATCGTGGCAGTTGTGCACAGAGGTCAATAAGTTGAACCTTCTTCAATATTTAATTATACTTTCTTTTGAATTTGGCTTTCTTTAATTGAAAGCTAATAAAACGATATAGCTATGTAAACTCTTTCTAATTTAACTCCAATTAAATAAATGGAAATGAGATACTAATATAGTGTACTGAATCAAAAATCCAACAGTCAGTACTGCATCAAAAAATTAAAATGTATATAGGTTATATTATTGCAACGTGTATCTGACAATAAGAAATTAATAATAAAAAAAATGAAAAACTGCTTTTATTTGACAATATAAATATAGATTTATTGTATCAATGTTGTATTACTGATAACGCGTAAAGCAGTAGAACATTTTTTGTTAAATTCCAGTATATTCAGCACTCCAATTTTTTTGATCATTAATGTACACAAATGGGCACGAATACCAAGTACATGACGATTATCATTTTGTACATCAATGTTGTATGTTGTGTATGGAAACCTTTTAAGTATTAAAACTACATTGACCGTGATTAAAGGTGAATAGCACATTAAGCATAATTGTGTTAAATGTTTAAAGTAGCTTAAGTTATAAAAAAGGATAAAATAACAAAAGAAAATGATCTTGACAATTTATGTTGACGTACACACTAAAATCCAAAAGTTTTGATACACACCAGGTCCAAATATGACTGATTTGGTTTTAAAACTTTTTTATTTATTTTATGACTAAATAGAAATAAGTAAAGTTTTGAAAATAACATACGTATATTGTAAAGCAAGCAGTGGTGCTGAATAGAAAGCCTGATAGCAGCCGTGGTAGAGGAAGACCTAGAAGCAGATGGGCAGACAACGTGAAAAACGATTCTCAAACCCTACAAATCCCAAATTGGAGACAAGCGGCACAAGATCGACCTTTTTGGAGGAGCATAGTGATGAAAGCCAAAGCTCACCAAGAGCTGTAGCGCTATAAGATGATGATGATGATGATATTGTAAATCAATGATGATTCGTGAATAATTAATTAATTACACAAAATTTACTGTTATAATTTTTAAAATTGATAACAAATTTTAAAGGATGAATAGTTTTCAAAAGCAATATTTTAAGGATTTCAGAAATTTTTTATTTATTTGACAAATTGTGAGGATCTAAGATTTTTTTTTTCTATCTTTTATCCTTTTTCCCATGTAACACAGAATTCATAGAAGGCGACATTTTTTGTATTTGAGTTTCAGATTAGGGTTACTTCATTCAAATAATCTTTTGCAAACAGATACCATTATAATGTGTGATAGCCTGGCTTAAACTGCTAAGATATAAATTGTTCGTATGTACCAGTCCGGCACGAAATTGTTTCCGTGTTCGGGATTTGTTTATTAAACAAATACATGTTATTTTTTTAAATAATCTTCGCCCGGCATAGAATTACAGGACAATGATAATGATGATAAGCTGTTTATAATTTTATAGTTTTAAGAATTTGGGAGGTTAAACTGAAATGTGATGAATTTAAAGAGTATTTATGAAATGAAATGATGCAGTTTCTAGGATCAAGTGGACTATATACGAGTCTTTCTGTCTTTCTCATCAATTGCAGTAGTATTGCAGTTTTTTTAAGAAACAAACTAATTTTCCAATATGTGAAGCACAATAATGATAATATTGCTTCAACTTATTTTTTTCATAGTAAGAAACAATACTTTAGTCCCCAAGGTTCGTACTAAGGAGTTGTTAATTATAATTCTTCCAATTGTAAACTGTTGAAAATTTTAAAATTATTGATTAAGTTAAAATAATATTTTTATAAGATTGTTATTAGAATAAAATTTTAAATTTTAAATTTAAAATACATAATTGTTATACCTTAATGGTTATGTAAAAAAAAAAAATTATTAGGAGACCAGACAGCTAAGGCTAAGGTCCGAAAAAAAAAATTAAACATAATTAAATATTATCATAAAAAAATTGAACCCTACGCATTTGATCGAAATACTGCTGAACTTGTTTGTTTATTATATATTATTTGTTTTGTTTGAAGAGGTATTAGAAGTGTGTTTGAATTTTGTTTGACTAGCAGAGCTCATCTTATAAGAAAATTTTCTAATATCATACATATTCTGGTTTGTATACTGTAATATTAGTTGGTACAGAATTCGATTATTTGCAACAAAAAATATAGTTATTGTGAGATTGGCCTAGAGTAAATTGTAAGTCTGATTCTGTATTATTTGGCTAACAACTAACAATGTAAAGCCTTTCACTCCAAATACTATATTTTTTTTTGTAACAAAATACATCGGAGTAAATTCTGTGATAAATTTAACCATGTGATATGCACTTTACAGCATATGAATCAGAACTAAGATGCGAATAAAACCGATTTATCGAATTTACACTATAACAGCATTTATAGCATCTTATATCAAAATATATCTACAATTACAATCTATTAGATATAATTTTCCACTTGTTCATTATATTTTGACAGTGAATGTATGGTCATGTATTATAGGGAATGTGAGGGCTAATATTAATTGTATTTTTTCTGTTTCCTTTTGTTTTTGTTGTTTTTTGTTGTTGTGGTAGTTGCTGTTTAATTGCTTCAAAATTCTAATTTTTATGCAAATCTCTGTAGTTAGGTAAATTTAAACTAAAAAAGATAATAACAAAATCAGTAAAATAATAAGTTACAAAAAAAAAAAAAAAAAAAAAAAACTTTCATGGTCATCTAGTTCTTAATATGTACATTTTACGCATTGTTTCGATTTAGATTTTTGCATACAGTTGTTAAGTATTATTATTTTGGTACTTTAAATATCATATAGTTATCTATTTTACTGAGATTTTAGGATTTAATTTAAAGATTTAAATTAAAAGTTCGTAATATCCGGTCTCAAACTAAAATCATAATTTAATGTGGGAAAATTTTTAATGTGAAATTTCAAAATTTTTGAAAATATTTATTTTGGACTATAACATGTATAATAGACTGGTGGTTAAGATTATAATTTTTAATAATTTAAAATTTTTTATCATCTAGATATAATCAGATAGTTTGAAAAAACTAATATATAATCACTAAATTAATTAATTTGAATTGGTATATCCAAAAACGATTTATAGTCTAAGATTGTGTGCCAAATGACTGATAGAATTATTTAAAATTTCCCTGGTTTGTGTCTCGGAATTAGTCAACTTGAAATTGCTTTGATAGATGACAGCTCAATTCTAATTGAACTAAAGATTCTAATTGAAGATAAAATTAATTTTTTAATTGATGTTTTATAACTTTGTGTTATTTAGTGTCAATTTAAATTGTCAAAGAACTACCCATTTAGTGCCTATAGGGGAAAATGGTTTAGACAGACACGCTAAATAAATCATCGACAATATAAAGAAGTTGACAACAAATTTAAATTATAAAAAAAAATAATGAGTAGTTTTTCGAAATATTATGCAAAAAACTGTTTGTTGAAAGCTTGTCAAATAAATTTGTTTGAACTTTTGAATTAAAATGGTAACCTAAAGTTATTATTGAAAACATTCATTCTCCATGTGTACCGGGTGTTCCAGAGAATGCGTATCAAGAAGGGACGCAGCCGTTACTTTAAAATGTAAACAAATTTTTATTATCTAAATCGAGTGCTCTATCGATTGGTGATATTTTCAACTTTCGAAAAAGACCGGAAAAGGGTTTTTTAAGCCCAAAAATCGTTGAAATTGCCCGAAATCGAGATTTTTAAATGGGAAGGAGTACTTTTTTATTCAAATTCGGAGTCTACGAAAAATAAGAAACTTTTGTAAAGTAAATTTTTTTTTATATTTTTTTTTATTTTTTTTTTTAATTTAAGCTTTGTAGGAAGCCAAAACTAAGATAAAAAATATGATAATACATGATGAAATTTGATATAACATGAAAAACAAATTTATTTATAAAATTTTTTATTATTAATTTTAATTTATCAAAGGAAAATATGGTGGATTTTTGGCACACCCGGCATATGCATGCTCTGGAACACCCGGCATATGCCTTTATGTTTTATTTTTGGTTAATACAGGTTTTGATTACACTTTCACTAAAATTATTGTTCCTGTCACTGACAAAGTACTTTGTATTAGACATTTATGTGCCACGAACGATGCTTACGAGATATCCATCTATCAATCATGATTGAATGAAGTTAAGGTATGTTCGATGTTCATTTCCACTCCTATTAGGTATATTTTTAGTCAAGCAAATCACTAAGGTATACTAATTTGAAAGCTTTCGTAACAAGAATATTTCTAAATAGGGGTATACTTTGGATAATTTGTTTCTGAGAGAAGTAATTGATGAAACAAAATTGTAACGAATTGCAGCATCAATGATAATAAAAAAGTAATAAATAATTATAATTTCATTATATTTAGTTTTCCACAATTTAATTTATGCGTACTTTTTTAACGTACTTCTTTTGGATCAGCCATATTGTTTTAAACAACTTCGTTTAATAGATAAGAGATGACTCAATTTTAGATTGAATCTTGAAATTAACAAAATTTAACCAAAACTTAAACAAAATAGGCTTTACAATTTAATAAAAATTCGACTAAATTCTGATTTGATTTTGCTCCAAGTCCGAATATTCAAAGTCAGTTTTTATTGAGCTTCTATTTGAACACTAAAATTTTCTCAAAAATTTTGTAATAAATTATAATAAAATAATATTGTAGGTATAATAAAATAAAATAATATAATTTTGATTTTTACATTGATAAATTATTTTACATATATATTATGTACTCTGTATATGTTTGAACGCAATATGCGTTTATGATGCGACGCCGGCATTATTTTTAATTAATTACTATTCTTATCTTCGCCCTTATTATGAACATCGTAGTTGGCCGATAAACGACTAAAAATATTTATCGGATATCGTTTATTTTCATATTACGAAACGGTATTCGATAAAATTAGTATGTACGATAGAAATAAAAGCTATATAGCTTTTTTGTTTTTAATTTAAAAAATTTTCTATATAAACAAAATGTAGAAGCATTTGTTTTATTTGGATGATGAAGATGAAGATTATGAACAAAATGAAGGAATTATACGGAGGCCCATCAGAGATTCTTCTAATTCTTTAGAATCAGAAAATAAAATGTAAATTAAAAAAAAATCATTGCAATTTTGATATATTTTTTTTTAGATTCACCCGAAACTGCAAACAAGAGTTCCGGCGTCCAAAGTGTCGGGACCAAAAACCTTGAATTTTTTTTTTTTTCATCAGTACAATGTGATGAAGACTATTGTACTGATGAAGACTACCTTAAATGTGATGAAGACTATAGGTCGGGGAGGCAAGGAGTTGGGGCCGAACCTCTATATCACGTGTTTAAATTGTACTTATCTTAAACAAGGTTATTAATAATTATTATAAAAAAATTTTAAAATTTTTTTGGATTGGTCCGACAGTCCAGAAATCGGGTCCGAAAACCTTGAACAAAAAAATTGTCCAAAAACGATAATGTCAATAATGTTCATTACGTCAATATAAGTACTTCTGGACTGTCGGACCAATCCCAAAATTTTTTAAAAATTTTTTATAATAGTTATTAATAAACTTTTTTTAGACAATTACAATTTAAACACGTGATATAGAGTTTCGACCACAACTCCTTGGCTCCCCGACCTATTGTCTTCATCACATTTAAAGACCATTGTACTGATGAAAAAAAAAAAATTCAAGGTCTTCGGTCCCGACACTTGGGACACCGAACCTCTTGTTTGCATTGTACTTAAGAGCCATTTTACTTAAAACAAGTTAAAAAAAAAACAAAATTTTGTTTGCGAGGGCTTTGTGAGACGGGACCCGAAACTATTTTTGCTCGAGGCTGCTCAATTTCTTGAACTTGGCACTTCTCAACGAAAATGAAAACGATGTCTGAGTAACACACACAAACATAAATAAATTACAAAGAAAAAATAGTTTTCAAATGGTAGCACGGTTTTTGTTTCGCTTTTCGTTTGATTCACTTAAGTATTGATCGGCGATAAAGGATCCCAAAATATAATTATGCTAATTTTCAAGTATGTTTTTAAATAGCTTCACAATTGTCTTTGAGCAATTTACCTTCCTTTTATTGCTTACTACTTTATTCCTGTGCTTATATAGGTATATTTGTAATAAGCACTTAAATTTATAAAAAAAATTCTTCTAAAATTTACTTATAGATATTTTCTAAATTATTTTTTTATCGTCAACAAAATTGAATTCGATTAAAAAATTATAAAAAACTGATAATTTATCATTTTCATAATACGGATTCAACGACTACTAATATTAAAAAAAAGCTTTTTTCGATTACGATATAATTTAAAAATTTACGATGTTTGTAATACAAAGCAAATATTTTTACGAAATATTATCGTTTATCGGCCGACTACGATGTTCATAATAAAGGCGCTTATTTTAGATTACTTACGAAAATAAATGACTTTGTTTTTGATTTATTGTTTTCTTCAATTTTTTTTTTGTAATATAAAAAACGTGTGACTCACCTGCAAAATAAATAAAAAAAAAATATAAGTATAAGTATAAACAATTAGTTTTGACTCAAATAAATTTCTAAAAAAAATAATCAAAAATTCACATTAAATTTGTTAATAATAAAAAAATAATTAATTTTTAAAACGATAACAGGATAAAAGCTATGAAATAATAAAATAATGAGTATTAAAATATTTAAGATATATTTTTTCACAAAAAATTATTTAAAATTGAATTTCAGAGTTGATTAAATTTTTCAGGAAAATTCTAAGATCTGAAGAGAGAAAATTTCATATTTCTAAAGAGACTAAAAATTTACAATTATGTCAAAAATAAAAATCGTTTATATCCGCTTTACTTCATCTTATTGTATGATTGTGAAATGTGATTTGTATTGGAAAAGCTTACAAATAAAATTGTAAAATGGTCGTTCTTCGGCATTGTTGTCATCAAATTCGACAAACTCTCAAAATATGTTGGTCATATATACAAACACAAATAAAAGTATAGAATACAGATCTACACTTAAAATGCAGTCAAAAAGCAATAAGAGAAGAAATTTAAAATCGAAAGTGAAAGTTGATTGAATTCATGCTCAAAAAAGATTCAACTGGATTATGAAGGTAAATCTGAAAATGTAAATCGGAAACAGACGACGTGATGGTTCGAGAAACTGGTGGGAAAAAAAGGGAAAATTAAGTAACAAACGTAGATAATAGAAAGAGGCTGGAAACAAATAAAGTGCATTACGTTGAATGATATTGAATAATGAGGCTTGATGAAGACTGAGCTAGTTGTCATGTCAGAACAAAAAGTAAAGTGTATAATTCCCAACATAAATCGCAAAAATTAATCAACATAATTTCTTACTTTAGGTAGATAGCAGTTGTTGCCAATCTAGCACATTTAGATCAAATTTGATTTTGAAATGAAATTCCGCACATCATGTACTTATACTTGTTTGTTTGTTTTTGTTGCAAAAACTTGTAAATCATTTCAAACTTAACAAACAAAATAAGCAGTTTCAGTCCTTAATATTGGATTAAAAAAAATATGGGATGTAGGCTCCTAGTTGTATGTTTTTTAAAGAGTGTAGAGTAGAGCGAATGTAGATGCAAAATAGTTTTATCTGACTTTGATTCTGTATAGAATTAAACTAGAAGATTGTATGACTTCTGACATGCCTACAAGACTTCCAGATGGGAGTTTTTTTTTAAAGAGTGTAGAGTAGAATAAGTGTAGATATAAAATTGTTTTGTTTGACTTAATGGGGGTTTTCTTAAGGAGTGTAGATGTAAAATAGTTTTGTCTGACTTTGACTTTATATATAATTAAACTCTGAGAGTGTGACTTCTGACATGCCTACGAACACTTTGTTGCAATGATGTTTCATTAAACTTTTTTTCTCTCATAATTCTCAACATAATGAAATTCATATAAAATTAGTTAAGAGTATAATTTGCTAACAAAGTAAATTGTATAGTCAAACTATTCTTTTTAAGAAGATAGTGATACGATTGTTGTGACATGCTATTAATAGTTATTGTTTTTGACATTTAATTATAGTTCATATACAACAAAGTTGACATGTTTACTCAACACTTTATATAATTTATTATCTCAGAACTGTACTTAATATGTCAAAATGAGGGCTAAGTTTGCCTAATGAGGCTACTGAAAACGTTTTTGACCCACTATTTTGACCCATATGCAGTTTGATTATATACAGGTCACACTGATCATCTTATCTGAAATATCAGACATAGTGCCCGGAACTGGAGGTATATAGAGATTTGTCTAAATTACACTTTTCGTGGAAAATCTCCACGGTTGTACTATTTCCAGCAAATTCATCTGCCTTACAGCTTTTTTCTGCGTTAGCATCATTTTGACTAAATTTTTACTAATAAAAAATTTAAAAAATTTAAATTTTCCAAAATTTTAGTTTTATAATTATATAAAAAATAAATATTAAATTAGTTTCATTGTGATATACATATACAGCAAATTAAAATTTTAATAGATTTTAGCAATTTTTACTAATAATAATAAACTTTTATTTTTTTTAAAATAAAAGGTGCAAACTTAATCATAAACTTAGATAGGTGTACACGTACACTTGAATAAATAAAGAAAAAAAAAATCTAAGTTAATAATTTAATTATACAATATAACGTTATCAGCATTAAATAAATGTTTTTAAAATAAAAAAATAAATAAAAATATTTAAACTAGGTTAAAAATAATTAGAGCAATCATTTATTTAGATTTTCTTTCTTATTTTATTTCCATTAACTGGATGTGATGTTGATTTTATGTTATTTTTTTTTTTATTTAGAAAAATAAAATAAAAATTTTAGATAAAAACCAATTTTTTTTTTGTAATTTTGTTTTTAAAATAATATAAAAAATATTTTACGACCATTTCATATCATAAAAATTATTATAATAAATTAAAAATTTTAAAATTATAATTACGACAAAAAATTGTTTTTCTCTTGTATTTTATTTAATTTTTCTGTTAACGATGGCATCACTAATTAGTTTTAATAAAACAGAAGAAAATCATAATGAGCGATCACGATCATGATAGAGTGTTCAATGTTTTTAATTTTATTATCATGCGATCTTAACAACTTACTGTCTCTGGTATGACGTTTAATTTTAAAAATTAAAAATTATTTAAATTTTTTGAAAAACAAAAAGAAAAAAAAAAAAACTAATCCGAAAAAACTCTACAGAGCGTGGCCATATATTTAATCAAAATTATAATTAATTATTAATTTAATTAATTGTTTAACATACAAGTATATAAAATTTTTTTTTTTAGATATTTAATTTTTCAATTATTTTTTTGTTGTTTAACAAAAACATAGCTTATATTTTGACTTTGCTTGTTCGTCTGTCATTTAATAAACAAAACTGTGACAATATAAAGACTTATGCTGAGTTGACATTTTAGTTGATTTACCTACCAGCAGCTGTATAATCAGTAGCTGATGGTTAACATGCTGGTTTTTTTTAGCAGTTTATTATAATTTTTTAGACAAATAAATTTAGTGGTATGTATATATGTATATATGTACTTTATATTACACATTGTTATTGTTTTTTCTCCTGCTGTGTATGTCTAAACTGAATTAAGTTAGATTTTACGTTTATAATAAAAAAAATAATCATTATATTTACATTCCATAAATATTCAGAATTTTGATATACGATATTTCAAGTTTTAATTCTAGTTTTAATCGTATCGTAGGGTTACTTGTAGTATTAGTCATAGTTTAAGCTCTAGTTTAGTTGTATCTTTAAGTAGTTTAGATTATAGGTTTTGTTCTATATTAAACAAAAAAAAAAAAGCACCAGGTGCAAGTGTGAAAATACAAAATGAAAATAAGTAAAATAAGAATAAAAATAATAGAATGTCCTCCAAAGGTTTAAATCATAACAGGCGTATCAAACCAAACCTTATAGTTTGATAGATTAAGTTATATATAAGTATTTGTAAATATAATTATAAGAAACAATATATGAAATGTTAATTTGATACAAGCACAATAAATGAAATTAAAATAATATTTCAAGCATTTTATTTATGCTATGTTTTAAATTTTTTTTTTTAGAATTTTATATTTTTTTAATGGTCATAGCTAGCTTGAAAATAGAAACTTTCCTATTTTTTTCATTATGATATTTTCAGTAGTCTGAAGCTGTTGCAGTTAAGCTGGTTCTGAACCTGCTGCTGGTAAATCAGCAGTTAATAATTAGTTAAAGTATTATTTGAGCATTAAATTGACACAAATAAAAAAACGAGATATTATCGATCCCAAAAACGTAGAGGCTAGTAAATTGTATTGCCTCATTCTGATTTGAATTTTAAATTTCGACTTTAATTTCGTTTTGAACGATCACAGAAAAAATTTAAAAAAAGACAGAAATATAGAAAGGTATAAAATACGATTATTCTAATTTTAGTTGATTGGCTTATATTGTGATGAACTACCAATTAATGTTTGTATTCCACAAGGTTCCTTTCGCTGGTTCCTTTTCTTAGTTTTGTTAATAATATCTTTTTAACCAACTTTCAATTAAATTTATAGTTCAACAGATAGATAGTAATATATTCATAGCTTGTTGATAGAATTCTATAACTTTGTCAAAAGATCTCATATTACAGGTGTTGTAATTAGGACTGGTGATGATGTATGGATATGATGCTCAGTATTATTGGTTAATATGGATATGATGGTCAATCAAATGTTAACTAAGATGATTTGCAAAAATTTAACAAACAGAGTTTTTCAATCATCTTGTGTTGCAGCATTAATTCAATTTTATGGATATTTTGTAACTGTTATGTAATAAATGATGAAAAAACTAAATTTTGAAGTCCACGAATCCAGATTTACTTTTGATATCAAGTAATCAAAATAAATTTACTGTGACAAGTATTTTGTATGCTTTCTTTAATATATGATGGTTATCGAGTTTTGTATATGGTGATTTGTATTAGGCCACTTGTAGCAACATAATCTTTAATTGATGTCATAATTACCTCCTATGTCTTTCAACTATTGCTAACAAAATTTAAAAATAGGTGGCCACACACACTTTTGGGAAAAATTTAGGTACTTACAACTGATAGAAAATAAAAATCAATTCAATCACATTTGAATCAAAAAACAAAATCAAATCGAATTAAATGATAATATTAATATAGACTGAAAAACTGAAAAACAATACCAATAAGATCAGTTAGTAATTAATTTCTACAATATGATGCTTTTTAAAAGCGATTTAAATCATTAATCAATTCCAAAAAAAACATAATAATAAAAAAAAAAATATAAAAAATTTAACTACTGTTACTGTCAAAAACGTTGAAATTTCTGTTTTGTTTATCTTTATTTACAATTTATAAAATTATCAGCGCTTTAATTAAATTATAACGATTATTATAAATTTGAATGGGTTTTATTTTTTTATTAATTAATTAAATGTTAAATTTATAATTTAGTATATTGTAATAAAAGTAATTATTAACTATATTTGCTACAATAACAAAAATTTATTATTTAATAATAAGTTAATGTACAATGATATAATTAAATATAAATTATAGTAGTATAAATCTTAATAAAAGTGTGTACAATTGAGTTAGTTTGGTTGGTCATTTCTACCGTGTGTGTGTGCAAATAATAAGAAAAAAAAAATAACTGAAGAAATTGTATATAACTAGAAATTTAATTAATTTAATCATTTGTAAAATTTCTGAAAATAAAGGCTTTGTTAGTTTTTTCTTCTTTGTTGTTGTATAAATTAAGGTGGTGATTTTTAATATTACATATATGTAGTTCGATTTGATGTTAAGTTAAATTGTAAACAATGGGGTGAAGGTAGTCAAGATAGTCAAACTGACGTATACATACAACAAATTATTTTTAATTTTAATTTTATTATTTTTGGTATTTTAGAAAATCGTTATTAAAGAAAAAATTAACAAATAGAGTTTATATTATCTTATATGACTACCAGTGTTAGCATCGGAGATAGCCGAATAATTATTTACTTAAATTATAATTAGATCTATAGTTAGTACTTACATAGTTATTAATAAAGTGAAATTATTATTATCTATAATTATAATTGACAAGCATTTAAGGTCCTGCGCAGTAGACACCTTTTTGTTTTATTTCGATTCTCCTACTCCTTAATGAACTTCTAATATATATAATATATAAGATTGTATATAAAACAAAAATGCGCACACAGTTGAAAATTTTGTACTCATATGATTTTATTATTCAGCAAATACATTATGATGCATAAGTTAGATCTTATGAAAATAATAAACAAAAGCAAACAATTCAGTTATTATAATTTACATTATGTACTTGCAAATGAATATATGTACATATGCCAAAAAAAAAGAAAACAAATTCATCTAAAATAAAAAATATAAAAACAACAAAAAAAACAAATCGTTTGAATTCTTCATTTTTATCTTTTTAAGTAACTGTTTTTAAATTTTGGTTATTTGTAGTAATAATATAGTTTTTATTAAAATTATGTATTATGTAGGTATATATATACATACCTCTTTAATGACAAAATTGTTTATTTTTAGTAATTTTATTCACTAAATGCCACTTACTATAGGGAATATATCGGAAACGAAACAGTATATGAGGGACGTGTATTTATGTGTCCTAAATAAAACTTACTAACCACAAAACTTTTTATTAAACACGAGTGGTTTCTGCTATATCGTGCGAAGTCTATGTCAGTACGTAAGTTACTGTTTTTTTAAAAACTTTAAATTTGACTTCAACTTGAAATATAATTACTTAACAGGGGCCCCTAGTTTAAAATATAATTTACATCGTTTTATCATTATTTGTACTTATTACGAATCGTTAGTTTTAGAAATTGCAAAATCATATCGACAATTGGCAAAATTCGGTGCTTTTTTGTTAAAATTTTTATTCTATATTATTTTGAATTTAGTCTGTTTTTCAATGTATTCAATTTCCTAAGACGAAAATGTCAGATAAATGCCGGAGTATGTGATTTATTTTAAAATATAATTTCTGTGTAACATTAACTATGGCCCAATTTAGATTTTTGGTTTATTTTTTATTTATGTGTAAATTTGATAAAATAATAATTTGTTTTTGAAATATTACTTAAGATTTGTAATCTAAGTATGTACCTGGTACATAAGTCTCAGATTACTAGATTTTAATTTTACTAATTAATTTATATTCAAAAGGTTATTGAACCCCCCCTCCCCTCTACTTATTCATTCGATGCTCATGACTTTAGGTAAATGCAGGCAGCGAGATTTTCATAAAAAATAAAGCTTGTACAAAAATATTTACTGTTATTTAGGTATGTTACCAACATTTTCAAACTTCTTTTTAACTCTTTAATGCTAAATGTGGGAACAGAAAACCCCATCACAAGCCAATCCAAATCACTGTACGTTCAACCACAAAAATTACAGAAAAAAATTGAAGAAGGCTATTTTCAAAGTTCAACCGAAAGATTTACAAAATTTTTAAAAATTCTGGAAAAAGCAGATACTTATCCCTTATTTCGTATCTAACTATAGTGGCTACACAAAAAAAGAACTTCAGATAATAAGTCTGAGAAACGCAGATGTTCGTTCGCCTTGTTGTAAAAACTCATATTTGCTGATGATTGGCAAATGCAGAGATATAGTTTGTATAATAAATTGAATTAGAATTAGAATATTTTTTTAAAAAAATTTTATGGATTCTGCAATTTCCAGAGTTCGGAATTTTTTTAAACTAATTTGGTCAAAAACAAAATGATTATAATTTAACTACATTTCACCACATAACAGAAAAGTATTGTTTATATGTTGATTAACAACTTTTAACACCTTATTTTATATTAACTAAAACGACATCTGATGTACACCTGAATTTTTATAAATTTGACAGGCATTTACAAAGAAGCACTATTATTAATGCATCAGTAGTATTATTGCAACTTATCACAATAAGCCCATTTGCGACTGCGGTGATATATGGACTGAATCCCTCTCTTGAAAATTAAAAATCTAATTATTTCAAAACGAGCAAAAAAATAATGATGTTAAGGGATAATTTAAAAAAAAATGGCCCATTCATGGCGTACACAATTTCTGTCATTTCTAATCGAATGCAATACATTCTTTCCGATTCCGAAACTGAAAACAAACACGTGTTCATTGTCTATATTGAGTTCATTTCGAAAAGTATCTTTAATTTTTATTTTATTTAAATTATTGACATTTTCCAATTGGATTGCATTATGGATTTTCCACCCGTCCTTCTTTGGGGAGGACAGTCCTCCTTTAGCAAGAAAATACCTCCGTACTCCCACGACACACAAAATGTCCTCCATACGAAGCATAAATCATTGAAAATTTTTATTTTGAAAACCACACAAACGTTGAAAATATTATTTTGAAAATATATGTTCATTTCTCTAATAGCGCACAACGAAGAGACAAATTAATTGAATTTTGTGACTTTTGCGATATTCAATTTAAAGAAATAATTCGGCATGTGGTGACAAGATGGTTGCCTTTATTACCTGCCATCGATAGAGTTATATTTACATGGCCAGCATTAAAGTCATATTTTATTAGTGAAGAATTTGAAAAACAAATTTTGGGAATAAAAAATAACAAAATATGGCCAAAAATTGAAATGTACATGCTTTTTTGTCACATATCATATTACATTATACTCAAATGTTTGCACAGCTATTGAATTCTTTCATATTTTTGAAGACCTTAAATGCAAACATAATGACAGAATATAAAAAATATATTTTGGTTACGAAGTACGGCAATTGCTGCTAAAAATAGAAAATGTAGAATTTAATACATGTATTAAAGCTTGAAGAGCTATATCAACATCAATGAAAATATATGAAAACATTTAACTATTTTCCGGATGTATGCAACATTCGAAATTAAAATAATTTCTTATTTATTAAGTATCCCTGCTAGTAGTGCGTTTACGGAAAGAGTGTTTTCAGCCATGAATGCTAAATGGAATGAAGAAAGAAAAAAGAGCTCAACTGAGTTAATTAAGAGTGAATTAATAAATATATTTTAACGAAAAAGAAACTTGACAGGAATATTATGAGAATATTAAGCCTCATAATAAGCTAATCAATTTATTAAAAACTAATGAAAAATACACATACAAAAATAATTAATATTAATTAGTTAATATTTCATTATTATTAAAATTAATTTATAAACAAAATTTCTATTAAAAAATCTAAAGATTTTTTGGTGGGCACTAGGTGAAACATAAGTTTTAGAAATTAATACAAAATTTATTTATTTATTAATATTTAATTAAATTTTGTTATTCTTTTATAATCTTTTGGTCCTACTCAGAGTGAGTATATTTAGTTGATTTGTCATTTTTTTTTAATACTAATCTTAGTCATAATTTCTATAAATATTTATTATACTCACGAAATAAAAGCATTTTTGTTAATTTTTAATACTTAATAAGAAACATACTAATAAGTTTTTGATGTTTTTTTTTGTTATGTCCTCCCCTGGTATTAATAAAAGGTGGCAAGCCTAATTTCATATAACAATTCCTTATATGAAATTCTTTCCTTAAAAATGTTCTACCAATTTAATATCAATTTTATTGATGAATGACAAAATAAGGAAGTTAGAAATGATGTTTAAAAAATTTATTAACCAATTTAACAAAAAAAATTTAAATAAAATAATACAAAATTAAAATTAGTTTTATTAAAGAGATTTTTCAAAATGTAATTCAAAACAAAGTTCTCATTTGAACTAATTTTCTAAATTGGAAATTCTTCAGTTTATGTTTACGTTTTTTTTTCTTAGATTCATGGTAATTTATATTTTTATTATGAACTTCCTTTTCAATAAATTTGCCAGAAAAATTAGATCCAATTTTGCAAGAATTTGAAAATACAAAAAAAAAAAAATGTCTATGTTTAAATTTTTTATGTAACTTCATAGCATATTCATATTAAAAATTTAATAAATTGTAATTTATCTGATTGGATTTAGTTATAGAGAAGACATCTATTTACGATGGCAATAAAATTGTTGTTCTCTTTTACATTTTTTTTTTTATGATGCTATTAAAATTAAAATTCTAACAATTTAAACTATAAATTCTAATAGAAAACTATTTTCAATTTATAGTTTAGTTAATAATAGTATTTGAAAAATGTATCAAATTCATAGAATATTATTGGTGTCAAAGGGACTTACATTATATCTACATTTTAATTTAGTTTAAGTTTTAGTTATTGTTGGCTTTTATTAATCCATTGTCGCAGTTTTGTAAATTTAATGACCAGAGAATAAAATTTACCATTCCACTCCCGGTCATCTGTGTTGTAGCTTTTTCGTCATAACTTTGGACATAGAGTACAATTTGAGTCATGTAAACTGTTTAAAAAAAATACTGCGCAGCTAGTTTTCACTTTGCCATTGTCAGCCACTTTTGATAACCGAAAAAGAAAGACAGAAGATTCTTCGTTAAATGCAATGGTGAACTTAAATCTTATCACCGCTACTTTTGTTGATGACATATAGGACACAGATGTTTTGGCGTTTCATACTAACCAACGTCTAGGTTCGGAAAAAATACAGAACAAGTTGCTCAAAATATTACAGAATCGATGATAATTAATCAAGTTTTTTGAATATTACATTAATTCTGTGTTAAGCTTAATAAGAAAGAATCAGTTAAACAACATATAAGTCTACATTTTTAAGATCAATCGTAAATGCGCCTTGGTACTTGCATATTGGTACAAAATAAGGTTAAATTTAAATATTTTATTTGTTAATAAAGAAGAAAGATTAAAGAAGAGTACTCTAGATACGTAGAGTAAATTAAATCAATCGTCTTAACAGACAGATTTTCTAGAATCTTCGTTCTAAAGATTTTTTATTTAGATTAGTTGTCAACTGCTCCGAAACATTACTTAGTGTGCGCAAAAAATTAAGATTCTTGTGTAGCTAGAATAACAGAAACTAATGTGTAAACGGAATGCAAAAACTAGAAATAAAAATGTTTCGTAGACGAATTATGAAGTACAATTATAATCGATTAATAATAGTACTAAGATTAAGCGGTTGTCATCACTACAAGTAAAATATGAGTCGAGTTTTCTATTTCCAGTTTTAAGTTTAAGTTGTTGCTTAACTGGCCAGTATGATACTAAAGCTTATCAAATCATGATTTAATCTAGATTATATTATATTAGACTCTTAACAAAGATTGATCAGTGCTGTATCGTAAGGCCTATTTTAACATACCTTCATAGATCTAGTCTGTGTTATCCCTCATTTTTCAATGAATTTAGAGTTCTTCTTCAATGAATCGGATATAAGTTATTCAGGATTGTGTTAGTTCAGTCAAATTCTTTACCGCAACACATTTTCACAGTTGAGTCCTAGTTTGGTATAACCAAAAGAAAAATTTGAATGACTGTATTTGATATTTCGAAGACTAAAATATTGTTAATTAAATTCAATTACAAAAATTATAACAAAAAAACATTATTTTTACTTCATACGTAAATGTTCATTGCATAGCGGGTCATTAAATAACCATCGGGTTATTATAAAAGAAAAAAGTATTTACACTAATTGCTCAAACTAAATAAGAGCGTACGACGCATGGCGTGTTGAATTTAAATGCGTTTGTGTGTATTACGTATAGAGATTTTCTTAATTTACATGTGTTTATATGTCAATATCTATACACCCTACGCTCTTATTTAGGCTGAGCAGTAAGAGGCCTTATGCAAAGCGCTTTAAGTCAGCTATCTAATTAGACTACGAACTGTGGACTCTCAGTAAATCCAATTGATTTAGCCCTCTTCACTAAGAAATACAGAATTTCGACAGTAGACCATAATTATGTACCCAACCTATTTAATGACTTTTGCAAAACCTGTAGAAAGATGATGTGAAATGATGATCCCAACACCTTCTTTGTACCTGCCCTGGTCTTTATCAAAAAATGAAAACCCGAAGCCTTGTTTCTGGACTCACTGGGTGACCTTGAAGGCATTAAAATGCAAGATTTTGTAAAAACCTCAAAATGGTTCAACGAATAGGTTCTTATACGACGAAAATTCCCGTGGTGCAATGGACCTCACCGGTCATAAGTGTATCGGCGTATTGCAAGCAAACACTACTACCTATTTATACCTAACTATTATAAAAATAATTTTTATGTATGTAACTACTCTTATAATTATAAAATACCAAGAAGAAAAAGTTGTAAGTTAACTTTTCAATTTTTATAGGAACAGTTAAATAAATTATTAAATTTTTATTCTTTTTTTAATTTTAACTGGATATTCTAGCGCCATCTACAATCGAAACAAGTTTGTGCAATGTAATAATATATGACATTCAAATAACAGTAAATAAAATAGAAAAAAGACAAAAACACTATTATTAACTATCTATCTAAGTAACTAATTATAATTACTGAGTAGTTAAAAAGAAGAAGAATAAGAACAACAACAAAAACAAAGTTGCACAGTTGCAGCAATTGCAATTTAAAATGATAGGTTCTTATGTGCTGTTTACAATAATTAATGAATATTCTGAGTAGGCTGCAGTATTTTAGTACATATATAATATTATTATCGTGGATAATCAATAAATTTTCTTTATGAGTTAAAATAGTTACAAACTAATAATTTCGAAGTAGCGTTTCTACTACTACTACTACGATCTAAATTATATATAATTGATAATAAAAAACATTTTTTTTTTTTTCAAATTTAAAATCATAGTTAATTAACTAAAAATTATGTTGACAAATCTAATTGATGTTAAGCCAAACCGCTGTCAAAGATGTTATTTTAAGTGTTGCTGTAAAAAATTGTAGGTAATAAAATGTGACACTTTTTACTGGTGGATTACACAAAAATTAATTGATTTTAAAATTGAAATAAATTTAATCTTAAAAATAGATTAAAAAATTAATGTTTTTAATGTATTTGGATTTGTAGATTATAATTTTAATATTGATTGAATACTATTTAATTAAATTAATTAACATTTTGAATAATATCTTATCAGTTTAACAATATTTAATTGTTTAAAATTTATTGTGTTATAATTTTTTTAAAGTGTGCTAAAAAATTTATATAAAATTGGATCATTTTAAAAAATATAAATAGAGGTAGGAACAAGAACAAGTAATTTCAATTTAACGTACGAAATTTAACTGTCAGAAATTACGTTTATAGTACATACTGTCTAAAGAAAGACATTGTGTCGTTAATTATTTGGATTGATTAAGTATTGTGATATTATTATTTTTTCAAATTAGCAGACTAAAACTGTCCGTGTGTTTATCTAATAGTCTTGCCAATTAATTTTAATTATTTTAATTAATTTTAATCTATTACAGGAAAAATGAGTAGACTCAGGTAAAGTATTGTGCTATTAAAATATGCATGTGCATTGTGCATGTCAAATTGGAGCTGATGCAACTGGATCTTAATGAATATCTAATAATGATTAATATATATCTATTGTAGCTTGTAAGGAGCAATGAAATTATAAGAAAAAAATAAAATAAAAAATATCTGTAAATGTCTTGCATTCATTCAATTCATCAAATGCAAAGTTTTTAATTTAATTAGATTTTTTCTATATATGCATCTTAAACATGCAAAAACGATGTTCTTTTGTTTCTTCAGCTGCATATCCACTACTGGATGTTTGAGATTACATTTCTGAAGCTCTCCTTATCTTGCGCGCTTCGTGCATTTGTTTTCCCACCGTTTGGAGGCCTTTCTATTTCCTGCTGTTTCTTACCGTTCAATTTTACCTTGCAAAATCAGCTGTAGAATATGATATTTGTAATTTCGTATCATATGCCCCAGATTAGTTGTTTTTCTGCGTTTGATTGTTAATAACGATCTCTATACATATTCTACTTAGAACCTAACTATTATCACTCGATGTACCCATGATATCTTCAGTATTCTATTATAACCCACATTTCAAATACTTTAAGCTTTTTCATGGTCGTTATTTTCAGTGTCCACGTTTCAATACCATAGAGGAGTATCAACCACTATAATTAATCGGATTTTGACCCGAGATTCGAATATTTATTACAATTTATTGATAATTAAAAATTAGTTTACGAAAACATCTAAAATTAAAATAAATCTTTTCATTTTTATCAGGTAATCAAAAGTGGTTAATTTTATACTAACGGATTAATTGAAGCATTCTTTGAACTGTATAATTTTAGTTTAGTTTAATTTAAAAGTGGGTAGCAGCCACCGCAAACCGTTATTGCCACGACATTAGGAGCTATCATCAATTATAAACATTTCGAGTTGGCTAATTCTCAAACGCAAACCAAAAAAATTACAAATAAAGTCAATACTAATTCAAAACCTAATTTATATATGAATATATGTCGCAATTAGAATTAGTCATCTCATTAGTCACACACCCTTTAGTGTCACTGGAGCCATCCATCGTCTAGTAAAATACGATGGATGGCAGCGTTTACGATTCACGTTTGTACAAAATTTTTCCCACTTTTAGATTGTAGTTAGGCGTGTGTTTAATTAAATATTTTTCTCGATCGTATTTTGTGCCTACAATACAATCGTCTATTTTCTATATTACAATGGCCCACAATTCAAAGTTGTTTTCCAAATCAATTTATCGGCTTCACTTTTAATACTGAGAGCAATTTGTCGACCAGTTGAAATTAAAATGGTAATGTATTGATCAAAGGCGGATTCGGTCAAATATTTGGCCAAATTCACTTGGGAAACTTCACTTGTACCACATATACCAGACTTCTGACTATTCTTTGAATTGATTCACTAACTTACGATCCATTTCACCTACTTCTTTAATGAATCTATCCGCTAATTCATTAGCCTATATGCATTCGAATCTATGCACATTGTTTATGTATATTCTACTGTATATAATTTATATATAGTTTATTAAACTTCAAACTACAGACCTATAGCTATCACTTTCATCTGCAAAACAATTATGGAAATCTTGATCAACAAGAAGTTAATGAAATGTCTTAATAGCAAGTATAATTCGTGGTTGCCAATATGGCTTTCGAACCCACAGTTTAACTGGTAATCCTTAACTTGCTTGTGCAAAAGACTAAATATCAGCTTACATCAATCTGGTGAGGCTACTGTGATATGACTGGCCTTAGATATTTAAAATTTTGTAGGTCCAATTTTCACTAAATGGGTTGAAAGTTTTCTTTCGAATCGGGCCTAAGACTCTGTCCTTTTTCCAACTCTGTTTCTAATATTTATTAATGATCTTCACCAAACAACTTCTAACCCGATCCATAGTTTTGTAAACTATTGTACCCTTATAGCGTCCTACGATTTCCTTAAAAAATCTAATATTACAACTTCTCCAGTTTACGCCAAAAGAACAATAATGATGCCGCCCATTAAATAGTAAACCATGACTTAATTAAAATTTCCGACTAAGGTAAATCAAACAAAGCGTTTAACACCTTCAAAACTCAAAGTATAGTTACGTAAAAACTAACATCATTCGAACCTATTTTTAAATTTCAAAATTAAAGCTTGCAGAAAGACTATACTCAAAAATGAATACATTTATACACAAATGCTGGATATATTTATAAATAAATATTTTCGAATAATATTTAAGTTTTATATAACTCTAGCACATCAGTGTCAAATAGTCTGTGTCTAACAGCAACACATGCTGAACAGCACAGTAGGTAGAGACCAAAAGGTCCCAGGTTCGATTCCCGATGAAGCAAAAACGAAAAATGCTTTATTGGTTTTTGACATGGTCTAGTACCCTTTGCCATTGGGATAAAATAAATGACAAAAAAAAATTGAGAGTATAATCTGGTAACAAATTAAATACAATGAAACTATTCTAAGAAGACTTAGTTCCTGACAATAGCAATAGTTTTCCACATTTAGTGAGTAGAAAAGCCAGTAATTTGATAAATAAATGCTCGAAATATTATTGTAGATATTGTAGTATAAATTTGCAGTACTTAATTAAGAACGAAAAGGTGATCCTACCTAAGTTACTGTCAAAAGTGTAAAAAGAGACCAACGAAATACAAATCAAGTGGATGTGGTATATGTAATTGGATTGATTTCGCACTATCGATACCAGCTGAATTAATATCATGAAATGACATTGACTAGAATCCCCAGTGCAAAAGAAAGGTTGATCGACGTTAAAAATAGTCTGAGAAGAATGATGAAGAATGAAATCAAAATATAAAAACAAAAACATAAAGATAAATTAACGAATCAGCTTGAAAGAATATTCGTTGTAAAACTTTGTTGAAGCGCTGTGCTTCCAAGGTGAATAAAAAATTTATTATGAACCATCAGTTAAAATATTTGATTAAAGTGATTTTTTAGTTAATGAACGATCATAATTAAAACCATTTTGTTTGACTGTGGTGTGTTATATATGTATAAGCCGCGATCTTATTGATTAATATCATTAAATTATCTTAAAGATTTCAATGGTTATGTCAAGAACGAAAATTGTCGCATTTATTTTTAATATTAAAATGTTCGAGAAAATATTATGTGCGCAAAGTGAGTATTTTTTTTAAAAATATTTTTATTATTTATCTGACTGGATGATGAATTATTCTATCTTATCTAAATTAAATATTTTTTTGTTCTTTTAATTAAAGAATAGGTCATGATTTCAACCGAATTTTTTAATAACTTTTAACTCATTTTTCTTCTTTTTTGTTATAATGATTACAAATATTATCGTCATTGTATCTGAAATATCTCGTTAGTCGTTATAATCATACGAAATTTAATTATCTTGAGTAAATATTTACATTTGGTATCATAACACTTTTTGTTGTTGTTTTTTTTTATTATTCGTATTGCGTAAAATTAAAATTTTTTTAGAAATTGTTTTTTTTTTATTGTCGTATGAGTCAAGAAAAGTAAAGTTTTTAATAAATTATGTTTGTGATGTGATTATGTTCGTAAGGAGTTCTTATTTTGAAAAATTAAAATAGAGATGATTGTAATTTCATCAAGCAAATATTTATCTTAGTTCACATCACATACATTTTCTGATTGAATGGTAGCAATGACTTGAAAAATTCAAATTTCACTTTTTATCAAGTAAATAAAAACTGCGAATTATTTCAAAGATAACAAAGTGGTGTCCACATCTAGAAGCCAAAACATTTTATGAAATTTTAAAAAAATAGTTTGTGATTTCATTAATCGTTAAGAATTAAGTAATATTAGATTACAATATATTATAGTATGTATATATGAAGCATATTAGTGGCAAAATATTTGATATATACATACACTGCTGTAAAAAAAAATGGGACAGTTTAAATTTCTGCCTGCAGTTCATGTAATGAATGCAATTATTACGAAATTTATGAACGGGTTGACTTTTTTGTTCTCCAGGTATATTCATCTATTCAATATCTACACAGGTTGGGTATATAAAAGACCAAAATTTTAAATATTGATTAGTTGTGAATATAAAGTGTGAAGTGCAATAGTAATTAGAATAATAATGGGAAAAATAAATAACGAGTTAAAGAGCAAAATGATTGTGTTATTACGGATAAATTTGTCAACAAGGCAAATTGCTGAGAGATTGTGTTGCTCTAATAGCAAAGTGGCTTATATTTTAAAAAATTTCGTGAAATTCGGGGTTTTGGTAGGACTAAAGGATCAGGACTACCTAGTAAGACAACGCAGATGGAGAACTACTTCATAAAAGTTTATAATTAGAGAAATTATTTCAAAACGTATACAGATTATCGAAACACTCTGTATATAGCATATGGAACACTTCATCCAGTTTGGTACGATATAAACTATTGAACGAAGGATTAAATGCACATCGCCCCAGTAAAGAAGCCCGAGTTGAAGCCAATACATAGGCACAAAAGCCTTACATGGATAAAAGAACACGCTTCTTGGATAAAATTTTCAAACACAAGCCAAATCAAAGGGTACGACAATGATGGCAGACTGTTGATTCGGCGAAGAGTAGGAGAACGATTAAGCAATTAATTTTGAAACAAATGTTGCCACCAAAATCTGATGGTGCAATGGCCGAATGTTTCTCTTATCCAGAAATAGGAAGATTATGCTTTATTTCCTCAAAAATTAATGCGAATATTTATATAAACATTTTGGAAAATGAATTGAAGCCTTCTGTTCATATGTTCTTTGAAGACATTTGTAACTTCATTTTTCACCAAGCCAATGCTCCTTGCTACACTGCTAGAAAGGTAAGAATAAGTTTTTGTTTATGTTTATTAAGTAGGTTAGATATTATACTCTCATCTCTGAATATTTTTTTTGGTAGAGCGCAGTTCATTTTTTTTAAATTTAATTTTCAGGTTCAAGATCACATGAAAAACAGACAGATCACAGTAATGTAATACCCTCCATATAGCCCAGACTTAAACCCAATTGAAAATATTTGGTCGATACTTAAGCTACAGGTTGCAAAGAATCGCGCAAGAACAACGGACTAGCTCAAAACTTTAATTAGAACCCCATGGAGCTCAATACCATTTTCAACATTGAAAAACTTGTTCGATTCCATGAAGAGAAGATGTGAAGCAGTAGCTGCAGCTACCGGATAACCTATAAACCATTGATTTTTTTTTATAAATATTTGAAATATGGCTTCTTATAATATAAGAGAATGAAAAAAGATGTATAATTTAATTTTTGTAACACTAATTTCTAGGATAACAGAATATGTCTTTTAATTAATATCTTTTCAGTTATACCCAATTTTTAATCGTCACGAATTTTCGCTCCAGTATTTTCTAACACAAAAATTACTCAAAAAATTAATAGAAAATTAAGATGTGTCCCATGGTTGATAAACTGTTTTTAGATATGGAAATAAATAATTAAAAAAATAATAGAATAAATAAAATATTTCTAAAAATTTACAACTTTCCCATTTTTTTTCATAGCAGTGTATGTATATTACCTAGTTGCTAAGTGAGTCGCAAGAATACACATAAATTTATATTTAACCAATATATATGCAATATGCAAGACTTTAAAACTTAATTAGTTATTTAATTATAGTTTCCGCCTTGTCAGACTTAGCTTTTAAAATATTACCTAAAGTTCTGAAATAATATTGGGTACCCAGAAAACAGTTTGTATGATAAAAGTCTTTTATTATTATTATTTTATTGTTATTGCCTTAATGTATTTGTACAATATTTTTAATTTCACATATTTTAATTCTATATTTTAAGAGCCTATATTACTGGAATATTAGCACCTTTAATTTCTACTCATTTATTTAATTTATTTATAGTTTTGGCTATTCTGAGGGAGATGTTGAATCGGCGTAAAACCTAATGACCATATCCCAAAGATAGTTGAAATTTCTACCTTTCCAAAAATATATATCTTTAGTGGCCCATCATACTTTCAAATGTCCTTTAAGGACGAAAAGGACATTTGAAAGTATCCTTGTTGTTTTGATGTTTTTATATAAAAACCGTTGTATCGGTTGATCTATTAGATATATACATATTCAGTTACATATTCTAGAAGACACTGTGGAGCTTATTCTAACATTTATTTGATGATGATCGGTGCTACCGTTATGGAGATACTTTAGTTCAAATTAGAAAATTTTGGAAAAAAAATACAATCTTTATTTTCTTTCTTAAAAAACCAAATATCTCAAAATTTTATCATAAAAAATTCACAATAATTATATAGTGTTGGAAAGGTCTCTTTTTGTTCTATAACTCATACATACATACTTTATGTATATTTTTATTTATGTGTGGATATAACATTTTTTTATAGAGGTCTATTTTGTTAACGGTTTTTATTAAATGCGGTTGGAAAAGTATTTTTTTTTATTTTTTGTTAAGCCAAACATCCTGAAAGTTTCGGTGCGGTGATTCGGTTAAAGATTTTTAATTTCGATCATGTTTTTTAAAATAAGACAACATTTTTTTATTTTTGTTTTTTGTCAGTGCGTTTGGGTACATTAAGTACGCTGATGCAATTTTTCTACATAAAGTGAACCGTTTCATATTTTTAAAGGTAAATCTGTTACCAGCAACTCTATGAAATCGGTAATTATATATTTGCCGGCAATTTTTAATTATACAAAATCACCGACGATTTAATATAATTAACAAAAATGGTGAATGTTATTAATATATCGATATATTATATTTTTTTTATATATTCCAGAAGATAAAAGAAAATATTCCATGCCATGAACCAGGAATTAATTGAACCCAGGACCTTCTGGTTAATAAATAGTTAGATGATATAATGATCGGTCGATTATGAGTTGTATTGGTGTTGTTGCAAGTGCCTTGTGTTCACTTCAAGTTATTCTACATGCACTAGTTGCGTCCATTACTGTTCGGCGCCAAGTTGTTTTAGGACGATCACGCTTTTTTTATCCTGCACATTCTGTTCAAGCGCTGATTTGACGAAATCTCTTAATAATTTCTCTGATTCCTTCAATTCTTTTGTAATTGCCATAATTCCATTCAATTTTTGTAATTTTTTATGGCCAATTATGGAATCAGTGTCGGACATTTGTTAAAAAATATCTGAATGTGCAAGACAATTCTTTCTATTGTTTTTCATGTTTCGCATTCATATAAAAGAACTGAGAGAACGTTAGATCTGAAGAATTGAAGTTTCTGGATACGTGAGCAATTTCAAAGCACTATATCCTTAGCGTGCATTTCGAATACGACTTTCAACATCCACGTTCGCGCCACCATACACAGTAATAAAACTGCAAAGATACATTTTCCTGTACATTTTCATCTGTAAGTTACACGGATTTACAACACTACACACTACTGGAATTACAACACTACTGTGTTGAGTCGAATTAGTTTTGTTTTGCTTACATTAATCAACAATACCTACTTGTGTCGCATATTTGCTTAGTAAATTCAGCTTGTTTTTGAGCTAAGTTTTGGTGAAGGTGTCTTGTCCAGAGTCTTGTCAGAGAGTCCATTTAATACCTTTTGGTCCACCATTTATTTTCTTCAACACCTAATCCAGAATTAAAAATAAGAATAGGGGGGATAAAATACAACCTTGTCTTACAACGGTATGAACGTTGAAAGCATCCCTAGTTTTTCCTCTATGTAACACACTACACTTAATGTTCCTAGCTATATGGTATGCTTATTTAAAACTCATGATTTCATATTATCGACTTAGGATCAGCCCTTATCCATATGTATTTAGTTTGATTAAAAATTGTTTTGTACTTCTCTTCGTGGCTTTCTATTCGGCTGCTAATTCTTATCACACATTTATGTATTTTAGCTTTAAAAGATTTTATGATTCACGTCCATTATACTAGGATACAGCCTGTTTTTCTTATTATAACAATTGCTTTGAAGTGACTGCTGTATTACAAAATCCCGTTTTTATATTTTAGTATTTCACACAATCAAAACTGATAAATACTGTTTTTAAATTTAATTTCATAATTTATAATCATTAAATCAAATTATAATTTTAAAAAATTTGATGATTTTAAATTAACTTAGAGATAAATTTAATTTATTCGAAAAATTTAATTATATTAACAATTACGAATAAAAGATTATCATCAAAATTTTATTTTATACTTCTATAAATTTATTTAATAGCTATCAATAATTAATTAATATAAACATTTCAAAATAAAATAAAAAAAACTTTTATGAAAACAATTTACATTTCACACCTTTATTATTCATAAGTAAAGTATGTCATCTTGATTTTGTCTGAAATTTCATTCTATAATAAAATAAACAAAAATGTATAACATTAATGGATGAAGACTCGTAGATAGTTTTCTAATTTCTCTACTCTCTTCTTCTTTCTATTAAAATTTATTAGTTTATTTTTTATTAATATCCGATATAAATGGGCCAAATTTTATAACAAAAGAATTAAAATTTGTATTTTAATAAAACATATTGTGGTTGTACTTATCACAGACTAACAATGAAAAGGCGTGGTTGGGCGCGTGATAATCACCGTCGATCATTTAAAAACCAAAAAATAACAAAGTAATAATTCCCCTCATTTTAATCTCAACTTAGAAAATTCTTCTTCAAATGACATCAAAATCATTACTATCCAAACACCAAAAAAAAAACCAAAATGACGAAATCAAGTTTTTAATCTTACCATTTCAGTTGGTTTAAGTTGGTACAGGAACAAACCAAAAACAAAAAAAAACCAATCAAATCTGATCATCTTTTTTTCCAAAGAATCTTCTAAAATAGAAAAAAAACCAAAAAAAAAAAACTAAATCCCTGCTCTTTCTTTCTTTTATTTTCTCTTTATTTATTTTTATTGAGATAATCATATTGCCACAACATTCAACAATAATCAACAGTTCAATATACAGAACTACATCAAAATCGGTCATGTAGTAGCCAAAATAAATACCATCATCATCACCACCAACGTCATTATAATCATCATCATCATCAATATCATTATCATAATCATCATCAAATTGATGGTGTTATCTGCACGATCTTCTATTTTTTTTTCAAAATCTCGCTTATATTATTATTACAGTTAGTAGCATCGTTTAGATTTTAAAATATAGTTTTCTATTAAATAAAAATAACATTAAAAATATAAATGTTGAACTTACGGGACTACTGACACATTTTCCTCAAGACCCAGTAGCCAAAATAAAAATAAATTGAAAAATATACAAAAAGAAAAATTGAAAATAAAAAAATAGAAATACCTGTATAATATCTATAAAAAAAATTTAATATTATGTTATATCTCTAAACTTGTACACAGGTAGATAGATATATATAGAAGAAATATATTAAGAACTTAAGATGTTCTTATAAAGATTAAGATTTTTTTTTTTTTAGTGATCAAATTCGAATATAGAACTAGAGAGAGAAAAAAGGAAAATTTTTGTTTGAAATTGTAAATTTTTTATTTGATTTAAGGTTGCCAATTGGTTTTTATAAAAAAAGACAAAAATAAGAGATCGAAGTTAATTAAATGAAGTTTTTAGATTATATTATGTCGACAGCATTTGGAATGATATCGTTGCCAGGATTTTTATCTAAAATTTATTATAAAATTGATGTCATTTACAAAACATAGAAATTAGTAAATAGTTTTTGTATTTTTTCTTCTCGGAGTTTTATAAAATCAAGATTAAGTCAAACATGTGATTCTAAAAATGAATAACCAGTTAAATTAAACTTGTTTGTATTCGAATTCAACATGAATATAAAAAAAAGTCACAACATGGTTTGTTATCTATAGAAGTTTTGTTGTTTATCTTGGGGTTTGCGACATATTTTTAGTTGTTGGTTTAGAGAAATATAATTAATTATTGTACATTGGTTGGTTTTTAAGAGTTGAATTCATCATTTCCATCACATTTATATGTCTTAATAGTAGCGTTTCATTATGCTGTGAAAACTAACGATTTTTACACATTTTTGAACACAGCTACACTACCTCTTGTTATTGTGTAGAAAATGGTTAGTAACGATCTACTTTCCGCTAGGTGCTGAATAAAATGTTTTTGTGCTGAATAATTATTTAGTGTCATATTTATAATGTGAAGTTTTATATTGAAATAAACAAAAATTTTGATTGAATTATTTTTCAACAAAAAAAAAAAACGTCCAGTCATGGGACTGGCGGTAGTAAGTGAAACAACATTTAAATACAGATTATTGAGATTGAGGCCTGAGGGTCGATAAGATTAGACAATTTTCATTATATTCTAAAAAAGATACAATATGATAACTGAAGTAGGAAACAAAAATTTTTGATTGGAATTTATGTAAATATCGTGTAAAAACCGTATCGATCGTTGTTTTATAGTTTGTTGAACTGAGTTAATTTTTTATATAACACAAACACATCATACACAAAATTAAAAAGGTATATACCAATATTTTTAATTTATTTGACACCATACACAAACTTTAAATGACTGAGCTCAATAACAAAATTCACATTTTATTTTAATTATTGTTAAAGGTTCTTGATCCCGACTTCTGAACCGCGGATCTATCCGAAATTTTTTTAAAAATTATTTATAATCTTTTCCCAGAAAAACACAATTTAAACCCGTGACATAAAGTTTCGGTCCCAATTCCTTGAACCCCGGACCTATTGTCTTCCTCACATTTAAAGTCATTGAACTGAAAAACAAAAAAAAAATGTCAAGGTCTTCTGTACCGACACTTGGGACGCCGGACCTCTTATTTGCAAAATATTTAAGGACCATTGTACTAACGACAAGAAAAAAAAGTTTCAAGGTCTTCGGTCCCGACACTTGGGACGCCGGATGGTGCTTATAAGCGATCGTACTAAAGAGCCATTGTACTAAGGAAAAGTTAAAAAAACAAAAAAAAATTTTTTTCGAAGGCTTTGTGAGATGGGACTCTGACCTATTTTTGCTGGAGCCTGTTCAATTTCTTTAACTTGGCACTCTCCACCAGCCACCACCTAGAAGATGTAGTTCATACGACATGGTCCCGTTGAATACATACATATTGACTCTACTCTATTCAATATTTTTGTACCAATATTTATAATGTATATGAATGTATATATTAATAACATTAGTGACTCACAATTTAGCGTGACGTGAGTTCATCACATTTTCCTCTACCAAAATCGATTAACGTGTTAATAGTAAGTTTTACTTACAAAAATAACTTAAATATGATAAGGAACAATTTTATTTTAAAAATAATTACATATAAAACTAAATTTAATGAATAAAACTAGACAACACCAAGAAAAGAAGAGAATTTTTTGATAAATTTTTTTTGATAAATAAATTTCCAAAACAAAACAAACTAACATCAATGGTTTTGGGTTATGTTTTGCTCATGAGCATAAAATGAGCGTTCCTTTAATAATCTACTCATGAGTAGTTTACACATCTTAAAGGAACGCTATTAATATGAACATTATTTCCTTCTCTACGGTGGTTTGTTTCCTAATTTAGCTGCCCCACGTAATTTATAATTAAAACAGTCAGTCTACGTTCTAGACTTATGGATTTTACAAATTTTATATTCATAGAAGATCGTGTTAGAGTCTTCAAAAAAAATGTAAACTTTTACTTCAAGACTCAAACCGATGTTAACAGCACAAATAACAACATTTCGCAAAAGTTACATGATAACTAAATTTGGAAAATCGCTACGATTTCTGTATGTAATATTTGCAGACTTACAAGTATCTAACCTTTTTGTGTTTAAACAAAAGTGTTTCAGAATTGTTTGTATTGCAATTCGATGAATTCATGCAGTTTTTGTTTATTAATGAAAATATTATCAAGCCCAATTTCAACAATACTGATACCATTAAAATGATGCTGATTAAATTACATAATTACAACATTGAATTTGCTCCTAAAACCGCGATTGAGCTTCACTAATAATATATGAATTTAAATTCTATCAAATTATATTGATAAAACCTTAGCTGACCTTATTTATATTTAATTTAATAATGTAATAACTTATGTTAGGATTTTGGTTCATTTTTATAATTCACAGATGTATTAAAAACATCTTTTAAGGAGTTATAAAATCAATCAAAGCATAAATCAGGAGTCGTGTAGGTAGTCTAATACTACAAATACCTATTGATGGGTTCAAGTAGTGTTGAGATGAACGAAACAACTCCTAAAAATTATTCTTATTATAATCTAATAAGATTAATAACCAAATAATCTTCATGACAAAAATTCTTTGAATAAATGGAAAAAAAACATTTTTTAATTTAGAGTTTTGAAATAAAATAAAGAACATTTAGTGGCTTTAATTACAGTGTTTATTGTCCATTTATCTAGCTTTAAGCAATTAATTAATGAATATAGACTGTTTTATCGAATCTCAAATAGTTTTTGGTTACTCTTAGTATAATACTTGATTAAATGTTAGCTTGCTATGAGCTTTAATACGACTTAAAGGGAGTTAAAAATGAAATAATTGAAAACTAATTGATATGTCAGCAAACCTTGGATACGATTTTCACAATATAAATTATTTTTTTTTTTAGATATACTCGTATGTGTATATATAATATTTTAGAATAACTATCAATTTACTGCCAAACAGTTCAATAAAAGATATTCGCACCGGAAGATCGATTTTAACATTAGTATTTATAATTTCTTCATTGCCATAGTAAATATCGTAGAACATTTGAGGTTTGAGTGTGGGACTGTGAAGAGAATAAAATTAATGATAAATTAAAATCCATCTTCACAGCTTGTATTATTAAACTAAATATTCAAACTTGCCAAATATAAAATTTTTAGGCAGTAGAAAATCAAGTTGAAACAAATTTAAATATTTAATAATTAAGAACTTTTAAATTACAAAAAATAAATTAATACAATCAAATTTTCAAACAACATATTTACAATATAAAAAATAAATCTTCTCTAAATGATGGTTGGTAATTCAAGTTTGTCTCAATTGCATCATAGTTACTTAACGCGTTAATTGCTAATCATGTCTTTAATATTGAATACGGTCGACTATGATGTAAAAGTTTTTACAGCGATTGCTATCTGATTAAATCTGAAAAACAAGAAAAAAAAACAAATACCAAAACTAGGTAGTTGTGTTTACGACTGATGTTCACAGGTGGAATGTACATTATAGAACAGTATTTAACCAAAAAATATATACATATAATGTATAATTATATATACAAGGTAAGTTATAAAACAAAAAAAACAGAAAATATCAAAATTAAAAGTAAGCCCAGAATTACACATTTTCTCTTTACAGATTATTAAACCTGTATAATACACACATATATATGTATATAAATAGTATGAGATGAAAAATTCTCAAAGATATGTTTTAAGATACAGTTATGTACATATTTTGCGAACGTTATTGTATAATAATAATAATAAAAAAAAATGACTTGAGCACACAAGAGTAGTGAACATTTGTTAATTTTTAACACTGTTAAACAAGTTTTAAACGTGAAAAAGATTCATTTAGTGACGATTAAAATCACGTTTTTCAATTTTTGTTTTGAAAAAATCTAGGTGATTCTAGATAGTAAAAAAAAACAAAAAAAAAAACGAACATATGCGATTTGAATTTAGATTGACTTTAAAAAAAATGTTGAGAATTTTACCCAGATAGCAGAATAAATATAGATAGATATAGAATTTTTTAGTTTATTTTTTTAAAAGATATGAGATGATCAAACTATGTGAATCGACAGCAGTGTACTCAAACTACTTTTTTTTTGTATTCCGTTAAAAACGGCAATAATAAAATAATAATTAATTGATTAAATAATTGAGTTTATGACATGCAAATGATTTGACATACTCCCCTACAATTTATATGACATTTAAAATTATAATTACATACTGTTATTATTTTTACTTTAACATCTATTCTACTACTTATATCTACTAAATCTAATAAATCTGCTCTACTTACAAATACTAACTATTATTATAGCTGTTCCCACTTTACCGTATTTCTATTTTATAACTATTAACTACATTTTTTTCGATCTAAGCCATTGGCTGTATGATCTTCAGAATATTATTTTGAAGAATAAAAACTAAAATTAACAATTAAAAATTTTAAAAAAAAATAATTACGTCTACTAATTATAAAATTATAGTTAAATTATATAATATGTATGTAACAACTTTTTATTCATCAAATTTGATTATTTCGTCTAAGATTTTTTTCTATTAAATTGAACCGGTTTGACTTTCAATTTTGCGTTAAAAAATCAGCTGTAGTCGGAATTATTTTGTATTATTTCAGATGATCACAATATATGTCGACAGATATGCTTAACACACTTCTTCTTTTTCTGTCATACTATTTATGAACATCTTCAAGCTCATAATGATTTAGTTTTCAATTTAGTCTGATAAATGTAAGCAAAGTTTATAAAATATATATACAATTCAAATTTACAACAACAATAACAAATAAACAAATTAACATTTGCAGTAAAATAATCATATCGCTGGTCATCTGAAAAAATATTATATTTGACAAACTTTCCCAAGTTAAGGGGTTTCCAATAGGGATGATATGATTTTGAAGTGACGTTTCGGCCATTTGTAATATGTCGTGACCTGTAATTTTATTTTTATTGAATTTAGTAATGTTTACAATTTCATTACAAACGTCGTGAATTTGTTGATTTTGCCTTGGAACAACTTGAAAACGATAACAATTTTTTTAAGAAAATCATCTTCTCCGATGAGGCTTACTTTCATCTGAGTGGTGCGGTAAATAAACAAAACTGTCTATTCTGGTGCGAAGAAAATTCACAAATTATTCATGAAAAACCATTACATTAACCTAAATTGACAGTTTGGAGTGGTTTTTGGTCTGGTGGAATCATCGGTCCATACTTCTTTCGAAATCCACTCACCGTTACTGTCAATGGAGAGCGGTATAGATCGATGATAACCAACTTTTTATGGCCGAAATTGGAAGAAGTTGATCTTAACAACATTTGGTTCCAACAAGACGGGGCTATGTGCCACACAGCAAGTGCAACAATTGAATTATTGCGAGAAAAGTTTATAGATTCGATTATTTCAAGAAATTGTAATATTGAATGGCCTCCAAGAAGTTGTGATTTAACACCTTAAACTATTTCTTGTGCGGTTATTTGAAGTCATTGGTCTTTAGCAATAAACCAGACTCTCTTCAAGCTTTACAAGTCAATATTGAACGTGCTATTCATGACATACGACTGGATTTAGTGGAAAAAGTGCTCGAAAATTGGGTTCATCGAATTCGTTCCTGCAGAAGAAGTCGTGGAGGTCATTTGAATGATGTTTTATTCAAAACTTAATTGTATCGATTGTACTTCACATTAAATAAGAAAGATTTGAATTTCCTTAACAATTAATGTGTTTGTTTTTAAGGGAAATCATATCACCCTTATTGGACCTTTTATATGTGAGTTTATAGCTCTATAGTCTATAACATCTAATTTAACTGAGTTCAACATGACTGCAAAATTTAAATTAAACTCTCCCCTGTAAATAGTTCATTTTGCAAATAGGAGATTTTACCATATCACCATCTTATGTAAAATATATTTCATAACAAATTTTATATGACTTAACAATAAGTGATCAAATTTAATTTTTAAAATTTCAAAACCTAGAATATGCAATTTGTAGCAACAACGACAATGACAGCGCAATAATTTTAAGGTCATTCTCCAATGTCTTTAATAAATACATATAATAACACTGTTTTGCATTTTCAAATGTTTTGACTGTAGCATTCTTAAAATTTTTGTTTATGTTCGAAAATGTCCTTAATATAATTATTGTCCTTTATTTTTAAACAAATAGGACACTATTTAATATAGTTTTTTTTTATATTCCTTCAAAATAGAAAAAAAATTAATTTTTTAATTTCAAAATATAAATCAAAATATTGTGGAACCAATTTTCTATATGAAATCTTCTTAGTTCAATTAATATATTTTTTTATTACAAAATACCGTATTATAGAATTTAGTTAATATAAGTGATAATAATAAAAAAATAATAAAAATAAAAAAATTAAGTTAAATGTAAAGAATTCAAAACTCGTAAGATTCTTTCAACTCAAATATCTTGAGGTTTCTGGTTTGAATTGTAAAAATTTTATTTTCTATGTAATTATTAAAAAAAAAAAAAAAAACGATCTAGTAAATTTAAAACGTTAATTAAAATTTCCATAAATAATCCTTATGGCATAACTAGTGATTTTTTATTCCGTTATTATTTCTTGATAATAAAAGTAAATATAAAAAAAAATAACTTACTTTTGTAAATTAAAACGAAAATTTGAATTTTAAAATACTCGTAATTAAAAAATTAATTTTTCGTTAAGAATACTTATTTTACTTTAGTATCTAGTTATTCAGTATTCACGGTTTCTAATACAAGCATTTTTGCTTGCTTGTATTAACTTTTTACAACAATTTAATTTATTATCCAAGAGATGAGACCTAATGTATTTTTCCATAATGCATTATATTTACATTTACATTATTTTGTATTTAATTAAAATAATACATTATTTTTTCATATAATGCATTAAAAATTATTTTTTTAATTTATTTATTTAAGAATTTATTAATTTAAAGAAATTGAATTAAAATAATACATTGTATATAATCCATTAATTTTTAATATAATGCATTATTTTAATGCATTGTTAAAGAACTTAATGCCATTGTAATTGTATCTTCTGAATAATTAAGAAAAGTAATGCTTTGAAAAAATAATACAAAATGTTCTGTGATTATCTAGCAAAATTACCCTAAAGTTTATTACTTCGAAATGAGTGAAAAACATTGTTCAACAGCTTACGAACAACTTACAACTTAAAATAATATTTGGTTTTAATGTCCCTTTAGCTAGATCAAAGATGTCTAGAATAACGTTAATGCAAGTTAACCTTTGATTTTGATGAAATAAAGTCTTTTATTATTATTATTATTATGATTACTATTATTATAATTATTACTATTATTATTATTATTATTATTATTATTATGATTATTATTATGATGATTATTATTATTTTTATTATGATTATTATTATTGTTATTATAATTATTATTATTATTTTTATTATTATTATTAATATTATTAGTATTATTATTATAATTATTATTATTAATATTATTATTATTATTATTATGATTATTATTATTATTATTATTATTATTAATATTAATATTATTATTATCATTATTATTATTATTATAAACATTATTATTAGTATTATTAATATCATTATTATTATTTTTATTATTATTGTTACTATTATTATTATTACTATTGTTATTTTTATTATTATTAATATTATTATTTTTATTATTATTATTAATATTATTAGTATTATTATTATAATTATTATTATTAATATTATTATTATTATTATTATTATGATTATTATTATTATTATTATTATTATTATTATTATTATTATTATTAATATTATTATTATTATTATTATTATTATCATTATTATTATTATAAACATTATTATTAGTATTATTAATATCATTATTATTATTTTTATTATTATTATTTTTATTATTATTGTTTCTATTATTATTATTACTATTGTTATTTTTATTATTATTATTATTTTTATAATTATTATTATTATTAATAATAAGAATACTATTAAAAATGCACCCTTTCAAAGCATCTTCTTCAATAAGCTTTAAAATAGAGCAAATTTTGTTCCTTTTAATAATTGACTTTATGTTTCAATTTAAGAACTGCCCTGCCAATGAATAAAATCAGTAATTTGAGCGAGAAATCCTGTATAAAAATTAATGTTGTAATTAGGATATTTCCAGTCGAATACAGTTAGGGCGATCAGTTGATACCCCAGGATTAAAATCAAAAATACAAATTAAAAAAATCAAGTTGAATACTTAAAACCCAATAGTAAACCTATAAATAAACACAATTCGATAAGCTTTTTTTAATTTCTTTAAGTATCCTACCTATACCTTAAAACAGGCAGGAACAGTTAAAAACATGAACAATTTTTTTTTTTTTTTTATTTTCATCCCAATTACAAAATACAGTTGTTATTTTCGGTTAACCGCATATTCAAGATATTTTTTTTCCAATGTTGAAATTAAAAAAAACAAAAACAAATAATAAAAAATAAGAAGAAAATACAAAAAAAAAAAAACAAGTGACTTTAAAGTTTTATTTTTTTTATTTTTAGTTTTTAAATTGGAACTTTTCTTTTATTGAGAACTCTGATCATGGTGTAACTGGTTTAATTTAAATTTATTTATTTTGTACACAAGAATTTTTCTATTTATAACTGGTATACTCTATATTATTATTATATTATTATACAATAAGCTCTGTGAGTGTACACGCGGGTTTTTATAACACTCGTTTAATCATATCACAGCATAAATAAGCACTTGCAACAGGTAAATTTCATATACCTATAATGAACCATAGTTATAAAAATAAAATTAAAAAACAAAAAAAAAAATCAGGAAGGAAAAACAAAAACAAAATTAGGTTACAATTTTATGATTCTTGTTGCACGGTCAGTTGGTTAATTAGAATTTATTCTTAGTCTCATTTTATTATGAACAAAAAAATGTTCATTATAACTTCCCCAGACAGCAAAAAGAGAAAATAAAATTACAATGTGCTGTAATTTTAGATAATTTGTGTAAAAATGTTTCAATAATTAATTATCTATGAATTTTCATGTGGAATTATAATAAAGTAATTAATGGTGGAATGTATAGTAAATGTAACATTGCCAAGAGTTGTGATGTAGTGGGTTATGACATCTGACAGCTAAGTCAAATAAAAATTTATCACTCTCAGAAAGAAAACAAAAAAAAAAACAAGTTTATCCGATAAATAATGAAATCTGAGAAAATATTTAATTTTTTGTATTCTTTGGTAATTTAAGCATGCCCTCGTCATAATGACTAGACTAGGACGCAGCAGGCTAACACAAAGTTACCTCTTTGATGGTCCACAAACAAACAAACCTATATGTAGTTTTTCCATTTCCATCATTACAATACACCATATTATTGAGACTTGTCCCTTGTACAAACATTTAAGAATAGGACTTGGCATCACAGGCTTGGAAATTCTGAAACTAGAAACAACGGAGGTTGCAGTAAAAGTCATTTAATTCTTGCGCCGAATTAAAATTCTCGATCAAATATAACACCATGGGGTATTTTCACTTTAGGTTGTATAGTTATTAAGATAGAAAAAGGTAACACTAAATTGGTAATGGGTATAGAAATAGAAAATGAATTATTTAATTTTTTTAAGCTAGTAGAGTAAAATTAATAAAAATTAATTAGTTTTGATTTAAATAAAAAAAAAATTTAAAAAAAAACAAATAAAAAACATAAATGATATGTAAACATACTTTGGGCCCGACAAAATACAGGAAGTTGATAGTCTATAATGGAATGGAAGAGTCTATAAATTAAATTAAATTAAATTAAATTAACATACAGGAACAGCAGGTGGTCGATCGGCTTGTTAGAGATGTAAGTGATATTGGTTGGGTTACTAAAAGGCATGTTAGCTATCAGTAGCGCAAAGAAAGGTCCTGTAACAATTTTAAGGAAATATGGTTAAGTTGTGGTTGTGTAGTCTATGTTGTGGTCACGACGGATATAAAGTTCATAACTGCAAATGAAAAGAATCCCTTCGTAATCGTAGTCTATGTAGAATAATATTGCACCAAGTTCAGTATTTTTAGTATCTTCATTGTGCAAGAAGTAAATAAGTTAGTATTGTAATAAAATAAAAAATATAATATATATGTCGTGTCGACTTTGTAAATTAATTTGGCAAATAAGAGCAAAAATTGAATATGTTTGCCAAAGTAAAGGCTTTCCAACACGAACAAATCAAAAATACGAAAATAGATCGCTTTCCTTTTTTGTATTATTTATTTGGTAAAAGTACCATATTTAGATGTCAGTAACTATTATTCAATCCCAATTGATAATGAATATATAGAACAAAATCGCTAGATAATTTTCTATACAATTGTTTTTTTGTATTAGAATGATAGACGTAATCGTGCCAACACTACTGGTAATTGTAAAATTTTAATCAAAATATTTTCTAGTGCATCATTTTTATTTAAACTTGCTTTGTATTTCAAAAAATCATTTTGGGGTCAAATATTTTTATACCTACTCAAAGTTAACAAATAGATAAAATTCTAGATTTTTTAGTATTTATTCTACAATGTAATAAATTTAATGCCAAATAATTAGGTTATATTATGTTGATGATTGTAAGTTTTTCTTATTTTTAATGGTATTTTAAAATGTTCCTTAAAAATTCGTGATTTATTTCTATGACTAGTTCTGAATTAAATTTTAGTATTTTTGTGATTTATTTTATTAGGACATGGTATAAGATGAAGTCAGATTAAAGATGAGAAAATATTACAATTGCAACATCACCGTTGATATAGTGATGATTATTGTGACTTACAGGTGAATCTATTGGAATTTGAAAATTGATTCGAAAAATGAAGAATCAGACCATTTATAAATAAAACGTGTGATGTATATTTGTATTTTAGTACAACTTTCAAAGTCAGTGCATATCAGACTTTAATTATTTTCACTTTCAGAAAATAAATCTATTACCCTCTAATAATAAATTATATGAAAATCCCAAGAGCCAAGAAAGTCAAATATCTTCACTTGAACCTTACATTTCAAAAACACATAAGAGCTATAAAAAAGTGTTTTGTGGGTGTTTAATCCTAATTTGTATACTCCAAAATAAAATCCGACTGTACAACAAGGCAATCATTAAATGTTGAGCAGATAAAAAAATAAAAGATTTAAAATTGAAGGATCGTTTGAAACCGAATTCTAGGATTTCTTTTGAAAATCGTATAGTCAGAAGATTTTAGAGATTCATTGTTTTTATTTTTAAAGTACTGTTTTTTGTAAACCCGGGCAGTTTATCAATCAATGTGTTAGAAAATATTCAAATAATAGTATGTTCTGAATACTGGTTAGGAATTTAACTGTTATTTAATTTATAAGTTGGTACGCAATTACTGTCTATACTCGGGTATACCGGTTAACATAATTTTCTTATTTTTTGACGTAGAATCCGAATTTGCATAAAAAAGTACCCCTTCCCATTTGAAAATCTCGATTTCGGCTAACTTCGGCGATTTTTGATCTTAAAAAACCGATTTGCAGTCCTTCCCGGAAGTTGAAAATATCACCAATCGATAGTGCACCCTCGATTTAGTTAACAATTTTTTTTTCGAATTTCGAATGGCTCTTTTCCTTCTTAAAAAGTTGATTCGCATTCTGTTGAACACCCGGTATATTGCCATAATATATTTTTATTTTTAATTTAATTAAATAAATCTGGCAGTTTTAAAGACAGGCAATAACAATGAATAAGATCAATTTTTTATTTTGTTTTTTGGTTTTATATTTATTTAAATTTTGTATTTTTCATGTACATAAAATAACAGGATAAACCTAAAGATGTATGATAAAGATGCAATTAAAAAATTATGATAACAAATAATATTAAACGTTCTGTTACTGTTACTAACTCTATACTCAAATGTGCTTTTATATTTTTGATTGTAAAAAAATTGCAAAAATGGTATCGTACTGAGCTCAAATGTTCAGTTAGTTGTCATTAGCAAGGTAATAGACCCAGACATTTTTTGGTAATCAATATACTTAAGTGTTTTTAATCAAGAATTAACGTACAAGTGACTGTATTTATTCTATTATCAAAAATCTAACATCGAAGTGATACCGTTTGGTTTTGGGAACTAAGAGATATTTAATATCTCTAATTATCTCTAAAAATAGCTCATAGTATCTCATAAAATATTTTTGATTTGTAAATTAATATTTTTCATCAACTTCTCTTAGATGTTTTTAGTTATTTAATCTCTGAGAAACCTCATTTGAGATATCTCAATAATTATTACGCAAAATATATTATATTATAATATATATATATACTAAAGTAAATATATTAAATTTCTTAACTAATTGCAAAAACAAAATAAAAACCACTAAAGTGATATATTGATTGACTATTGCAATTATTCTTGTGGCTTTAAGATTTTTCAATTTTCAAGTTTTATATTCTGTTCTGATTTCAATGAATTTTTAATATCTAAACTATCTTGAAAATAAAAACCCCCTTGAATTGTGGTTTTTCTTTTCGTTAAAATTTATTTTAAAATTATATTACAAAAAAAAAAAAAACTAATTTAAATTAAGAATATAAAAAAAAAAAAAATGGCTAATAAAGAATTTGTGGTAAGTCATGTACAAAGAAAATTTTTAATTGATCTTCTTGGATCATTAAAAATTAATTTAAATTTACATAATTTTTTTTCTTTTTTTTTTAAAGTCATTCATCAGTAGATTTTTGAATAGTTCAAGAGTTATAATAAGGCCATGAAAATATTTGGAATTTTTTAAATACATAACATTTTTGGTTTATGTAAAAAAAAGGTTTTTCTTAAACTAAAATTTTAGTCATTCAGATTTTAATGCTAATATAATTTTCAGATAGATTTTCTAATTGTTCAGATTTTAATGTAAATAAATTTTAATTAAGTTTAATTTATTTGAGGACGGGGAAACAATTTTTAAAAGAAGATGGCAACCACAGTTATCCGTAACTGTCACAACACTAGTATCATAGAGATCCCCTACTACGCAAATTGAATTGTTACTTCTCTTCCACGAAGAAGTGCTGTACAATTGTAGGAGTATTTAAAAAATTGGAAAATGACTACCAGACAAGATTTAAGTTATTCACGTATTATAGTTTATTTCATAGTACGATAAGCTATGGGGTAGTAATTTGGGGAAACATATTTGAAAAACATTTAAGCTTACTCCAAAGAATTCAAAATAAAGCAATTAAAAATATGTTTAGGTTGCCTTGCAGAACTACACAAAACCAATTCACTTCAACAATATAATTTAAAAAAAAAAATTTTCGTTATAGTTTGCGTCAATTATTGCAAAACATAATAATTATAATACACCTTGTACGAGCCATTAGGCTCTTTTAGGTTATTTGAATAAATAAATAAATGAAAAATAAAAAGGACTCAAGAAGCTTAAGCTAAGCACATCCCAAATATATAATATTAATAATAATTGTATAAAAGCAAACATTAAATTAGTCGTCAACAATCAAATACATCGGCACAATACGAGACGTGCATATCAACTGCGATATGGTGTTGGGGCACACTTGAATGAATTGGAACCTATAACGAATACAGGAATTATAACATTGAAAAACATCCCTGAGAAATTCCTTGATATGGCCAGAAAATTTTGTAAGGAGGAGCTTACCAAATTAATTTTAAGTATAACTCAGAACGACTAAATTGACAGATGTAGAAATTTATATTTTTTTGTTTTTTTTCTTGTATAAACTTAAATTCATTGTGATATCAATTTTGATTTTAAGTTTTAACTGCTTATATTTGTCTTGTTTTTATTTTTTAATTAATTTTGCACAAAAATTCAAATTATTTTTTGTTTAATTTTCCTTGATAAGGACTTATTTATAAATTATAAACTCTGTACGAGCTACCTAGCTCTTTTTGTGATATGTTTAATAAAAAACCGTCCTTATGTCTAATGAATGTAACAAAGATATCTTAGAAATCTGATTTCTCTCTTCTAATATCTTTTTTCTCTTCCAATTGTATCCCTCTTATACAAAACTACAATGATTTTGTATAGACAAGCCTTTCCTATGTTTGGGTCGTGTGAAAAACAAAAATATACACTTCCTCAACGGTCTCAACTGCATGAATCTATACTAAGAGAAATAAAATGTTTATCCAATGGTTGCGATAAATATATTATTGTTAGCTTAAACTTATTATGTTAGATACAGTTGAAACAAACATTTGATATGTTAATGAGGACTATAACCATATGGTTGATAGAAACATATTATATTTGTCTTAAAAATATTATAGTTAATCGAAATATACCTTACCTACGTTGTAATAAATTGTGGTTGCTACAACTGTATTTAAAAAACATGTAAACCAACTGTAAATATAAGTTCACTATAAATTGAAATAATTTATTAAAATAATAACAAAAAAGAATAAATATTCTAAGTTAAGACGAACTATTGAAAAATTAAGAAAAAGAAACTATACAGGTTAATTAAATTATGATTATTTATAAATTTATTATAAAAGTTGAGGCTTTCTTTAGAATCTCTTGTCAAATGCTAGAATATAAGTACTTTTTAATTTTCAGGTAATCTTAACTACTGTACACAATATACTTATATTTTTATTTTTAAATTTTTTACCGTCATCAACAGCTGAATATGATAAATTTAAAAGTTATGTTATCAAGTCTCATGTTGAAATCACCAATTTAACCAAATTTAATATTTATTGGACGTTTATTTATTATAATTGACAGAAACATGTAATCCTCTAGAAATATACTATTATGTACTGTGCTTTTATTTCAAATATAATATATTTCTTTCAATCATATTTATTTTTGTTTCAATCAAAAATAATGTTCCTGCAACCATAATTCAATTTTGTGAGAATAATACTATAAATTATGCTTGGTGTAAACATAAATATTTTTCATTCAGTCATATTACATTTATTTTTAAAATAATATATTAGTTAATCATATTTAAAAAAGCAATATTATAATTAAGAACAAAATATCGTATTGTAGAAAGTAACTATAATCAATTATAAATAATATTGTTGCAAACATAATTCTGTTTGTGATTATAACAATATTGTTGTGTGGAGTATAAATTATTTTTGTTCAAACCATATTATATTTCATTCAATCATGTAAGAAATTTTTCAGCTTTATATAAGAACAATAGTTACATGATGTAATATTGACAATATAATTATATTTTCGAACCATATTATTGTTCTTTAATTTTATAGTTGAGCCAAACATATTTTTTTGCTCAGTGTAGTTTTTATCATTAGGTTCACAGAGCAATCGCAAGGGTAACGTATTAATCTTTCTACGTATAAAATTAACCTTATATATTTTTTTCGTATATTACTTGAATGATTATATTAGACTTCTGGATTTCATATGGTTCATTTGCATAATTTGAAAGTTAATTTTAACTACACTTTTTCTCATTGAAATAATTTTTTTTTATAAATTCAACTCAATTTATTTACCTAATCTGTTAAAAATTATATCTAAGAAGCAGGTTGACTGATATCAAATCGATTCAGTTAAATTTTCAAACTCAATCCCGCATACCTTTGCTCAACATAATGAGCAAATCTAAGATGCCTATTACACATCATTCTTTTCATCAATCATTCATCCATATATTGTTAATATATGGATGAAAAGAATGATGACCGATGACACATCAATCATTCACTCATCAATCTTTTTACCCATATTTTGACATTTTGCAAGGACAATCTGTGGCAGTGTTCTGAATATATTAATAATTTCGAAACATATATGAATATTAAAAATATAATTTTTAGGGGAATGTTTTTAACTTCAATTTAATTTGAATTTTTAAAGTAAAGTAAAGGGTATAAAAAACAACAAATTATTTTTTTGCACATTTGAATAATATATCAATAGTTTTTTTACAATAATTGCTATAATTATTCAAATTAATATAAAAATTATTCTTTTTGAATTACATCACAAATTAATATTATAACCTTATCTGAACATTGCCCAAAAAGCAATTTTTTTTTGCCTCAGCTGAACTTGTCAAAAATGATTGATGGGAATTTTGCTTGCATGATTGATGACATGATTGATGAGAATAGAACCGCCATCAATCATTTCTCATCAATCAACGGTCAATAGATTGACAATATATGGATGAATGATTGACGAATGATTGATGTGTAATAGGGCCCTAAGATATGAATGGATGTTTGAGTTAATATGAACATATTTGACAATTGAGTCAGCTTATTTGCAACACTGGATCATTTTGTTGTTATAATTTTTGTTTAAGCGCGAGGGAAATTCGACGTCGCCGGTACGGTGTATAATTTTTGTACTGTAAAAAACCACTTATATGATATGAAAACAATATAAGCAGGTAAAATCGATGCCAATCTTCGCCGGTGTAAGGCTAAAAAAAAAATAAAGTTAATCCAATTTCAATTTTTTCGTCGTAGAATGAAATTTTGTGATTGTTTTTGCAAATTTTTGTAAGTGTTTTTAAAAATGGTAGAAAAATATATTGACATTTGAAAAATTCAGTTCTGTTAAAGATTTACAATTTGTAAAAGATGTTTTAAAACGACAACTAATTTTAAAAATCGAAAAAAAACAACTAATTTTATGGATGTCTTTCAAATGCCATTTGACGCCGTTCAGTGTGTCTGGTTAATTTAATTTACGCCGTTTTGTTCAATTTTCTACAATTTTCTTTAATTGTGTTTTGTAAATTTTGACAATATCGATTCTTGTGTCTTCTTGGCATTCGAAAATATGTAAAGAATGTTTATTTGTTTTTTTTTACATTAAAATAATAAAATCGAAATTTAATTTTATCTAAAATAATGTGATTACAAAATATTGTTCTAAATTTTTCTTAGAATCCATTAATTTTATTTACTTATAAAAATTTTTGTCATTAAATTAAATTATAAATTAATCAAAAATTTATTTATTTTATTTTGTATTACGTGTTAATTACATTAATTGAAAATTACTTTAATAATACATAATCAATATTTAAATATCTGTACTTGCCGAGTGTTAATATTGTAAGTACTCTGTATGATGTAATTTTAAAAACTTTAAAGGACGGAAAACACAATAAAAATTAAAAAAAAAAAAATTAAAAACAATTAAATTGAAGTTCGATATTATTCGATATAAAATCTGATATAAAATTAAATTTGAATTTTTTATTTGTAATTTACTTGAATTATTGTTGTTTTATAATCAACTTGACAATGGTTCATTGTTGATGTAAATACAATGTAATTATATTTTGTTTTATTTTGATTGAATTCAATGAACTTTAAATTTAAATGTAAAAAAAAATAAAATAAAAAATTGAACAGACGTGAACTTAAAATTCGTTAAAAAACACATTTCGAATTCTAATTTTTTTGATTTTTTTTTTGGTTTTAAACATTTTTGTGACTTTAAGAATAAAAAATTTTTGTTTTGTTCTGTCATTTCTGGCTTTAATATCAAACATTTTCATAATTTCAAAACAATTTTAATGCAATTGCTTACGATTTTTTTACAACGATTTTCTTTGTTTTTTTGCTATTTTTAATCGTTTTTAACTGTCATGTAAATGGAAAAGTTGAAGCTGTATTCGATAAAGCTTGTACGAATTTGTTTGTTTCTTTTACACTGGAGTGTAAGTTTATTTCGGTTTGTTGTCAATCAATTACAGTTTTGAATAGTTTTGATGCAGATGACAGTGTTTATTATACCATGTTCGAACTATACAATTTTCAATATCGAAATATTGAAAAAATCTACGACATGAATACTAACATGGCTGTCGATTTTATATAAAAAATCAGTGAAAATAAATTCTAGGCCAAAATTACGGCAAGGTGTTTGGTTAGCAGGGATGCTAAATATCTATAAATCATAAATACGAGTCATACGACCCAAATTGGAATACAATTCACATAAATGGGCCAATGCATCATGACCCTCATTAAATTTTACAAAGTTTAAAAGTGTGCCATTTGTTTTATCGACAACGTCTTTTAAAAAGCGTATAATTCGTCTTGTTGATAACCATGGATATGATATCTTCCCTTGTACCACTTGAAAATCATCGTATTGTTCGAGCACTTTCCACATTTTATAAATATCTCGTAGGTTTAGGTACTTGTTCACTCTTAAACATTTTCGCCGAGGAATAAAAGAGGCATCAAGTGGACCCCTACTCAGTGCAAATTCCTAACTTTTAAAAAAGTTTAAAACTGTCTACGTGAATCCGTTTGTAGTCAAATGTAGAACTATCCAGCAAACGTGTTCCTACAATGCAAAAATATACCAATGTACAACCTTAAGCCAAAGAACCCAAAAGTTCAAGAGTATTATAAACAAATTTATTCACAATGTCGCTACTGATCAAAGAGACATTTTTTTCCCCAATCCTCAATTAGTCCAAGCTGTACATTTCTGCATAAAGGTATTGTTTCAAACCTGATGTTTGACTTAATTTAAAAAAATATTAAAATTTAAATATTAAAGCTTCCGCATTGTGCAAGTTAACATCACGATTGCTTTTTTCTGTTTTGGTATCTTGGGAATGATTCCAATTTTAACATAAAATCTTTTTTGTTTTACTGTCATTTAATGTTATTACCTATTATATGTTAAGTTTCTTAGTAGGGCTGACCTCTCTCATGCAAAAGAAAAAATTCGGTTATCTTGTGATAAATCATGTCAGGGGTTTGATAATGAATCCACTCTCTTTGATTTCCTAATTATTTTCTGTTATTAACTGTGGAAAATTTTGAAGTTAAACATTTTTTGATGACATTTTGGTTAAATTTTGAAGAGTAAACATTCTTTGATGACAATAAGGTTAATCAGAGTGTTTGTTACATCGATATAAGAGTTAATGAATAGACTAGTACTAGTATCAATAAACTAGATAAATTTTAATAGTGAATGTAATTAAAGGTGCTATTAGGGAGTTAGAATTCAACACTTCATCAGTTATTTAGGGTCTTTCCAAATGTTTTTTCCTTTAAAGACCAAAAAAGATAACATGAAGTAAAATCCTAAATTACTAACAACAACTAAGTATAATATAATCATCGAATTAATAATGGTCAGACAGACTAACACTGAAATCTCAATGAAATTCTTCTTTTTTTCAAAATTTTTTAGAAAAATTATATTTTAAACTTTGTTTATAATTTTTGATGTGAATAACCTAACCTTCAAAAGAATTTTGTCCGTAATTATTGTGATTGATACTTTTATAATTTGCATTTTACATACATACATATATATATAGTATTATACACATGCGTAGAATATTTCTTATGGTATAGTTGTATATATAGTGTTAAGTGCTAACGCCCTCGATTAAAACAAGGTGGAGAAAAATAATCAAAAATTTATATTATAACGCGACTCATACTCAAAGTACCACCAAAACATTTATAAGTGAAATACTTTGTTATTCACACAATTTAGAAAAAAACAAAAAAAAAATAAAGTTGATTTGAAAAAAAAAAAAAAAAAAAAAAATTTAAAAACGCGATTTTTAACTATTATTATTATTATGGGCTGTTATTAAGCAAAGACAGAAACAGTTTTTGGGACGACAAAATATAATGGAAGATAATTATGCGACGACAATGGATACTGGTTATGATGTAAAAAATATGAACAGAAAATATAATAATTAATTAGTGACAAACAAGATGGTCGGAATATCAATCTTTAAAAGGGGAAAAAAATGTGACATTGTTGTTGGTGTTAGAAATTTATTTTGATAAATATATTTATTGTACGGAAGTACTAAATAATGTTAATAATTTGAAAATTTAAAAATTTTAGAATATCAGTTTTTTACACTTGTTGTATTTAATCTATAGTTAAACAAACAAGGAGACAACTAATTAAAATTTAACATTTGCCCTCCAGGACCAACTTATCTATAAAATAATAGTCTGACAGGTATAGTCATAGTCTAAATGGTACTTACAAGACAAAAATACTACCGAAGCGAAAATACGTTATTGAAATAGAACTCAATATACTGTAAGTGAAAGTTGATATATGAATGGTAACATACAATTACTCATATTCTTGTTCAAGTTCAATACGCGTTCTGATTGTTTGAATTTTCTGTTTTTAGGAACATCTGATAACATAAATCATACTCAACCACTAAGTCAAATCGGTCAAAATATATAGCAAATAAAAATAATCACTGGTGATGTATTGCACCTGAGGTAAGCAAAATGTGTATACATATCACTGGTGATCACGGTATAGCCCAAGTGTTAATATTTCTTCCATGTTTTTTTTATTTGCTGTATATAATTATTCTATTCACTATGTTATTGATTTAGCAATAACTATATATATTTTTCTCTAATTACAGTTACAGTTTTACGTGTTTATTTTCAGTTAAATATAAAATGACTCAAACGAACGAAACTGCTCAAACTGAATTAAGCTAATATATTTTATCTTTCAACAAATCCCGATGAAGTTTTATTTAATCAAAAATATGTGAAGTTATAGGACAAAATTGTATTAATGGTAAGTCTAAAAGACTATAGTTTTTAATATAACAAAAAGAAAGGAATTTTTGTTGCGTGAAAGTCGGCACAGTCTTTCTTGATAGTGTTCTTCTATCAGTAACAATCATACATTGTAGATATGTTATACTAGCCAAAGTAAATATTAGTGATGCACAAAAATATACAATTTGTAGTTAAGAGAACTGACTATAGAATTAGTTTGTGTTAATAACACCTTCTGTTATAAAATTTTTAACTAGACAGAGTGATCCAGTGAGAAGCGAATATTTTATTATGTTTTCTGGATGTTATATCGCTGTTTCATTGTATATAACGTCACACCCCACATTATTTTGTCGTATATCCAGAAAATCGAGTTTTGGAAATTCAGCTTGAAGTTTGAGACGAAATAAAACAAAATTGAGCCGAACTGCGTGAATTCGCTCGAAACTGTCAACCACTTGAACAATAGAGAAATTATGTTTTTCCACATAACAACATATATGTGGTAATTACATTTACCACATAATAACAACAGTCCGAAACAAACACGCAACCCATACACACACACATCACAAACACATACGGCATAATAATAAAATTAAAAACAAGTAACAATCTATTGCTCGTCAACCTACGTCAAATAATTGCACGAATTCGAAATTTACACCACGTTCTATCGTATATCCAAAAATTTGGCATTTAAATCAAAATATAAGAATAAAAACATCAATTTCTTAGTCGCTTACGGCAAAGCAGCAACGAAATATCTCTGCATCTATGCTACATAGGATAATAGGACATAGGACAGATCGATAAATCATCAAAAACTAATAAAGATAGCATTTTCAGTTCATTTTTTCGATTTTGTGATGTACGACAGTATAATTGCGGGCGACGATAATTAAAATTTTGTAATAAATTCACTTGAACAAATATTATTTTAAATATAAGATTGTCTTATCCCTTTTATACCCCCCACCTTAAGTGATTGTGAAAAATAATGAAATGCTTTTTAAAAATGGGTAAATTTTGATATTTCGGTTTAAGATCAAAAATTATCGATTCCATAATTCTTGTTTAATTTTGTAAAAAAGATATTAAATATCTACACCCGCGGTTACGTATTAAATTTAGTTGTGAAAAACCCATCAAAGCAAATGGGTTTTTCTTGGGTTTTAAAAGGGTTAAGAGTTCTCTTTGATAATGAATTAAATCATTTTAAGGGGCGTGCTAAGATGCTTATTGTGTAAAATATTAACAATATTCGTTATCAATGAATATCGTAGCGACTCTACTAACTATAGGAAACGATAATAAGAAATTTTTGAGAAAGTCAGGCACAAGTTACATCATCCCATCCTAATGTATTTATTATGAAATGTAAATAAAACATCTTCTGTGAAAACGCACAGAGATCCTCTAGTAGATTCATTTATTTTTAATATGCTTATAAACGCAGTTTTTGAATGTTTGCTTATTTTTTGGGAATCTAATTTCAGTGAATATCGAAAGAGGGGTAGAGAGGAGTAAAACTGAATTGTATTATGGGCATTGATGAGCAGATTAAAGCAAGATTGCAGTGCATTCAGGGACATAGTAGGTTCAAAACATCCAAGAACTACACTGTTAAATTGATTTAAACATCCAAAGTTCAAACACAGTGCAAGAAACAAAAGTTGGAACCAATAGTAGTAAATAAAAAAAAATTTATTTTCAAGAATAAAAATTACATGGTGCACAGTTAGAAGCAAATATGAATATGCAGAATATGATGATAGAAATAGCAAATACAGAATTAAAATTACAGGAAATTCTCAGATAATCAAGATATACACTAAGAGTCAAGGAGACTGAAAGAAATGTTAAATAACAATATATTTACTCAAATTTATTAAAATTTAGCATATTATGACAATTTAAGGTTATGTATTCTGCTGTCAACTTCAGTGTGAATTTATCTTGTAATATACTAAAAGTACCGCTACATATTTAAAATTTATATTTTTGATTACTGTAATATTTCGTATTTTTTAAATTAATTTATTGATAACATCTAAATTCAAGTTTACTTACTTTCCTATTAATTAATTTTTGTAAGTTAACAAATTTTAAAATTATAAACAATAAATTAAATTTTTGACTTTTTTTTTGTTTTAAATTTTTAAATTGTGAACATTAAGTTCAAGTTACATTTCTGTTAAACAAAAAAAAAAAAATAGTTAGTTTTTTTTGCACCATAATTCTAGGTCATTATCGCTGACAAAAACCGCCATTTAAAAATTAAATTAAAATGAATTTTAAATTAGTTAATTCAAAGTTTTCTCATTGCTTTAAAACAATTAACAATAACGGAATAAAAAAGTGGTTAAAATAAAAAATTTACGAAACAAAATTAAATTAAAATATTTAAGTTGTTATCAAGAAGGATCTTTGTTCTATTCGACATTATAAAAACCGGAAATACATACTAAGTTATAAAATTAGAGTACCTAAGTACAATTAATTTTTTTTTTGTTTATATTTTTTCTACTTTTTTTTTTTAATTATAACAATATTGTGTGAATCATTTGTTGATATTTAATTTATGGGAGGTTATGCATAAATACAATGACATATAAATGATTACTAATTTTAAATAAACAATAGTGTTATTTAATATCAAATAGAAATTATGTTAATTATGTATTACCAATAGAGATCATCTAGAATATTTTTAATATATTATTTAGCATCCAGAAAAATATGAATTATTAAAAATTTCGAAATACTTAATGGGAATGAAGGCAAGGGAAGAGGAAAGCAATCGTACTTGAAGATTTTACACTAAATATGAAACTAGAAACGTTAAGAATAAGAGGGTTCGATTTAATCCAGTACCAATTTGTTAGTTTTGTTCAGCGCGTTACTTTCTTACGAATATTGGAGACGTTGCAGGCCGAAAGCTAACAATAAAAAATACAAAAATTTACAGAATCAAATTGAAAAACGAACGTTATGCTTTCTTCCGGTTTAAAATAAAATAACTAAATAAACAAATAAATAATAAGAGAAGGGAAAAATCATAAATAAAAACAAATAATTTAATAGGTATATGTAATATACAATGTACATATGTATATAATTAGATTTAGATTTGATCTAGATTAGAATTAGATACCCTTGCAGTCTAGGTGTATATTTCAATTCTATTAGATTTTGATTTCTTTTTGTATGCCTTAATTTGTCTAATTATTACTTAAAACAAGAGTTTTATTTATAGTGTTACAGGAATTTCTATTAGTATTAAATAAGTATATATATCAGATTTGTAATAGAGAGATGGCCCACATGCTACCCGGAAAAGAGACCTCAGTTTTAGCTGTACATTTATGTCCAGTTGAAGTAATAAAATAAAATAAAATTAAATAATTTTTTTTTGTGAACACGTACAAATGGTTCGATTCACTCAGTGCACCAACTTTGTACTTTATGTATACAAACCAAGTTTAAAGAAAGAAAATTGGAATAGACTTTAAAGGTTCTGAATATGCATGTGGTAATTAATCACCAATAATAGAGTAGAACAAAGTATTATAAACTTTATTATTGAAGAAAAACGTGCACGTTCCATGGAGAGTATGAACAATCTAAAGATGTTTAAATAAATTCTACCTTACAATACCAGAACAAAAACTAGACTAGGATGTAAAGAACAACTGTCGTCAAATTGGATTAAATGTATATATATAGGAGAGTTACCCAGGACAAATCAACATGTAGTAAAATCTTGAGCAATGTTAAGTATAATTGCGAACTGTATAGCACTAATAATGATGATGATGATTAATAGGTTGAAGTAAGAAAGAAACGTGATAAAACTTTAAAATAAAAAATTGGATATGACATGAAATCCCAAAAAAATAATATCAAAAATTTCATAATTCTGAATTCAAAAAAATTTTGATATGAAAATTAATTTCAAAACTACATGACAGAGAAATTATTAAGCAAGATGAATATTTTAAGATTTTTAATATATTGAAGCTATGGTGTTCAAATACAATTTTTAAACATTCGTTGTAAATTTTGAGTATTCTACTTAATACTGTCCGATATTGCTGAGAGCAAGCAAAATCAGATGTCTGTTATATAGACGAAAGCTTGCAGCATTTTGCGTAGCGATAAGATCATCGTACAGTGGGTTAGTAAGTACTGTTAGTAAATGGTGGTAATAAATAAAAATAAATAGTTAGCATGTTGGAGTTGATTGTCTTTGACTAAGGTTAGTATCAAACAAGGATTTTAATATTTATTTATTGCATTTTTTTCTCAATTGAGCCCAATCGCTCATACAGAGTATATACATGTATTTAAATAAAATTATAATACAAATTAATACCTAGATTAATAACCAAAACATACCACAAATTTTAGCTTTTAAATATAGTCTAATAAATATTGTCTTAATTTATCTTTAATGTGAGATAAGTTCTCAATTTGTTTCAGCTCGTTGGGCAGCTCATTGTAATATTTGTAGCCTAAATTATATAGTGTGTCGTATCCGTTGAACCTGATACTAGATGATATTATTCTTAGATTTCCTGCTGCTCTTGTTTAATAATTGTGGTAATTCATATTCCACGAGGGTATTATGTTTTTGTTTATTCTATTTTTGGTCATCATATAGATATGAGTTACCAACTTGCTCTTTATTAGCAGTGCAATTTGTATTATGTTTTGCTTCTTATGGATTTCAGTGGTTGGTGTTTTGATGATCGTATCCAAATAAATTTTTTATTGCTTTATTTTGTATCCTATGTATCAGATTCGAATCTTTATTTTAATTTGTTGATAATTTCATCCGCATGCGTTTTAAAAAGCATATATTTTGTTTTGCTTATGTTAAGCGCTAGCTTATAATATTTCATCCACTTATTGTTTAAAACAACAGGTCTGAATTAACAGCAGCTTCAACACCCTTAACTATGTTATTATTATTATAGATTAAAAGCAAGGTCGTCTGCAAATAAATATGGCTTTCCAATTAGTTCCAAATCTAGCAAACTGCTTATGTAGCATGAGAACAACGTTGGATCCAATGAACTACCCTGGTTGACATCAAAGTTGATTAACTCACTTTTACTTTTAATGGCTTCACATTCAGTGTATTGAGCTCTCTCAGATAAATAACTCTTAAACCATTTATGCTCCATGCCTGTGACTCCACACTCATACAAAATTCTCAACAAGTAGTTTCTATCCACAGAGTCAAATGCTTTCTTGACATCAAAGAAAACCGCTTCTACTTTTTTTCTGTTATTTATCATCATCATTATCCTGCAACCCCATCCGTGGGGCATAGGGCGGATCTGTTATTTATGCCTAGTTGAATTTCTGAGACAAAATCGAACAAAACTGCCTGGGGTGCTTGATTTCACGTATAAACCCGTATTGTCTTTTGCTCATAAGATTTGCTTTTTCAAGATGTTCGACTAATTGTTTATTAATATTAGTTTCAATAATTTTGTTAAATGCTGTTTATTCAAGTAAATTTGCTGTTTTATTTCTAAAACCGAGCTAACATTTACATGCAATTGTTGAGCAGCAGTTTCCGCAGCTAAAATAATTGTGTTTTGCGAAGCAGTTGGCCATGCTACATTTACAGTTTTTTGTAAATAAATTTTAAATTTTGAAAAATTGTAATTCTTTTATTTTCATTTTGATAATTGGTCTATTTGGTTCAATTTACACACACAGCACAAAACTTATGAATATAAAATAATTTTTACTTAATTTATGAAAGTAAATACAAAACGCCACATAAGATTTTTAATATGTGAACCAACCAACTTAACTATTTATTTACTGAATTTCTGGAGTTCCGACAATGTTAAATGAACAAAACACACACTTTTAATAATTTCATTAATTTAATTTTAATATTTTTTTTTTCGTTTAGGATTATTTTTTTTTGTTTTTTGGAAAATTGTGTCTGTTTTTTTGTGATTGAGATTTTTTAATTTGGGGTCTTGAATTTGTTATTTTAATTTATAGATTTCGACTTCAATTGTTGGATCAATTACTGTCAAATAAATTTTATATATTTTTTTGTTAAAAATGAATTTTAGAAGATTTCCATGGGAAAATTTATTTTGCAATTAATCATGAATTGTACATTTTATATTCTTGTATAGTTAAATAAAATCAAAATTAGATCTTTGTGAGGCAATGTTCCCCATAGTAATCTGACTTTATTGAAATTCTTTAAAAAAAAATTATGCCTGATTAATCTTGAATTTCTAAATTAATTCTAAATACAATAATAGAAGTAATGAATCAATTTCAATTTGAATTCTGTTAATGTGGATGTTGAATTGTGGATCATAATAAAGATGAGACATTTTGACTTCTTTCTTGCATGAATAATTTTCAATTTGTTTTTTTTTTTTTATTTTCATTTAAAAAAAAAAATTTCAAAAGAGAAGAGTTTTCTTTCTCAGATAATCTTTCCATTCAAATTATAATCACTCAAACGGAAATTTTAGAATAAAACAACAAGAATAACATTAGTAACAGTTAAAATTCATTTTTGCATAAAATTAAATAAAATTTATATAACATTTTATTTAATTATAAAAATTTCAAAGCGAAGTTATTGTGAGAATAATTTTTTTTTTTAAAAAAATGTTCTCAAGATTTATTTCTAAGGAGAAAGAATGTAATTGTGGGACTGTTTTTTTTTTTTTTTTTTTTTTGATGAACCTTGAGATTAATTTCTTCTTTAAACAATAATAAAAACGGTAAAAAATTATCAGTCGTGTGTTAGGGGATCGCTTGAAATTTAGTCTGGGTTTATTGAATTAATTGAAAAAATAATTTATATTTCAGACATTTTGTTTTGACCCTTTTTATAGGTACGTGAATGACTATTAGAATAAATTAAAAGCTTTTAATTTGAAAATCTGTAGACATTTATTTGGATACTAAAATGTAGAACACTTCTTGTTCCGTACTATTCGCATATAGTTGGAATTTTTTCGTACAGTCAGATTAATGCTTAGAGCAGACATTTTAGATTGGTTGGTTGGTTAATAGGGTGAAGATAAGAACCATTCTTCAACTGGCTTATCCCGAACTTAGGACTTGCCGCCCATTGTATCCCCAGACATATTAGATTAATAGACGAAAACTCGCTACAATTGATTGTGAAATATATCATCGTTCAGTATATGATTAGTAAAACATCGCCGCTTTTCACAGCATACTTAAGTTACAAATGTTACATAATAAGAAAAATGTTAGTAAAATAAAATAAACCAGATATATGCTGTTGAGTAGAGAAGTACAAATAATGAGTTAATGTATTTGTTATACTTCACTCAAAGGACTGGAAAATAGCTCAGAAAAGCTCAGTAACAGAACTAAAAAAACTAAAGCTAAAAATTTGTTAGTTAGTCGCAGCCTTACGTTCATTATTACGCAATATTTTTTCTAAGAGTTAAAACACTTAGCTGACAATCAAAAGAGATAGAATTAGAATATACTTCACGGATCATTCTAGTGATTAGCTTAAATAATTTTTCCTATTCAGTATAGAGAGAAAAATACTCATATGGTGCTTTTAGTCTCGTTTGAACGTTCGGAATGCAATTTTACACTGCAACATTATGCATAAATTTATTTAAATTTACTTCTAGCTTTCCAAACATGAGTTGTCAAATTTCGAACTTCAGACAAGAGATTAAAAATATTTAACTTAAAAATGGAATGAACTAAAATTTTCGAACAATTTTTTTTGTGTGTGTGGTGTGTTCCGAACGTTAGATCGTTAGAGGAAAAATTCTTGTAGTCAAGGAGAAAAGAACTTTATGATTTTATTTTGCAGTTATGAGTTTCTATATTTTATGTTCATATTTTTATGTCGGAAATAAACAAAATGAATAAAAATAACAAAAAATGTTCATGAAGACAGTTACGATAAAGGTACCGATGTTATTGCACTTATGTTAATAATTTGAATTACACTCTGTATGAGCCAATAAGCTGTTTGATATATATATATATATATATATATATATATACATAAATAAATATATTAAATAAAAGAAAAATCTAAATCAATAAATTAGTCTAGGAGTTTTCTAGGTAATCGAACACCACTATACCTACTGATTAGTTCCAGTAGTGTTGTCGAACGAAACATTTTTTTAATTTAACTTCAAGCTTTTGTATAGATTTTATTTTTTAGATACATATTTCGGTAAATATACATTTTGTATAAAAATATACAAAATGTATCACTGTTTTGCGCAATTGGATTTATTCATTTTATTTACTAAAAACATAATAAAGTGTAGAATCAACAAACAAGTGCGAAATTATCAATTAATTTCTGTAAAAATATATTGTTTACATACTATAATTTTTTTAGTGCACAAAAACTTTAAAAAAAAGCCAAAATATCTTAAATACCGTTCGAATTGGAATCTACGTTTGATTTAACAATTTTGTTTTACTAATGAAGGCTCAAATGCGAATGGTATAAGAAATACGAGTCTACTACGAAATCGTACGAAAGTTATTATGCAAAATCAGCTTGTGGAAAAGAAGGTTTTTCAGATGGAGATTAAAAAGAGTAGAAATTCGTATGGCTCTCAAGAAACACATTTTAATTGCTACTGTCTCTTTCTATTATATATAAATGAAGGTATATATATACACATATAAATGCTGTGGTATATATAAACTCAGGCCCAACATATTTAATGCAAGTAAATTTTCACAGCAAAAACATCAGAGCTTTTCGTAAACACATACTGCAAAAATAAAATACTGTAGAAAATTTTTTTTTACAAAATTGTTAAAGTTTGAATTTTCAACATTTTGCAAAAAAACAGCAACACAACACTATGATTGTTATGCGGTATTTACTATAATTTTGCATTATGAACAAACTTCATTTGCAACATTTTATTTGTGAACAAAATACTTGTCAATATTGTCAATACTGCTTGTTTATGAAAACCATTATTATCTCTTATGATAAAGGACGTAAAGAAACTGCAAAAATCTGGTAAATAAAATTAGATACAAAAATTAAAAAACAAAACAACTAGCACCAATATATTAAATTTTATTTTGTTTACTTACCTCAAGTGAATTTTTTTTTGCATATCCCATTTTGAGTTTTTTTTTTATTTATTCTTACTCACAACTCACTTTCCAATTATTTAACTATATTTAAAAATCAAATTTTCAAAAATTTTCTCAATAGATACACTATAGCTAGGTGCTTAATTACATATATTTCTACTTAAGAAGTATCTATCAATAAAAATAATCGATTATCATAAAATATTGAAAATCAAAACAAAAAAATGTCAACTCAATCACTATATACGCATATACATACAGACATAAATAAAATCAGTCATAAATAAATTAAATAATTGATATAATATTATTGATAATAATAAAAATTTTATTATTATTACATTTTAATTTAAAATTAACACTTTAACTATGCCGTCTTTATAGAATTATTTTATTTATAAAAACAAAATAAAAACAATAAAAATCCCTCAAAGTTATAAAATCGATTTTTTTTTCTGTTGTTGTTAAACACATTTACATAAATGCGGTCAATTCAACTTTAGAGTGTATCGATTACAAGAACAAAATTTTTTTTGATTTGAAAATTTCAATAAAATTACGAAAAAAATTTCAAAAAAAAAAAATTATTGATTTTCAAAACCACAAAATTTTTTTTTTGTTTTTTTTTTTACATAAATAAGAACAAATCTAAAAACACGATCATTCCGGCTGATTGAAGAAATTAAACTGAAGAATTAAAAAATTTCTGGACTTGCTTAAACCCAATTCCTCCTCTTATACAACAGGCTTAACAGTTTAGAATTATAAAGAAAATGAGAAAAATTCACCACAGACACAAACATACATACATGCAAACACGTATAAAAATAAAATATGAATACGAAAATATTCGAAAAAAAAGAAAAGCAAAAAGAATGAAATAAAAACTTGGGATGAAGATTTGAATTTGGATGAAGAAAATTCTGTGTATATACGTAAATGATGATGATGATGATGATGACCATGGTGATTCTTTTCTCTGTTGTGTTATGATCGTCTTCTGTTTTAATTCTATTTTTTTTTTGTTTTTTTTTTCTTTCGGAGTAACTTTTTTTTCTTATTGTAGTAATTTGAATTGATCGTGGAGCTGTGGAGTTAAAGTATTTTATTTTGATTTTTGTGTTTTCTGCTTTTTCTATACATTTTGTGTTTTTCACATTTTGTATTTCAATTATTCTTTTCAGTTTTTGAATATCTAAACAACCTAGATATTAGAACTTGTTGATTCAAAATAAGTTGTTGAATGTAGGATGGAGTAAAAAAAAAAAACAATTTTCTTTGAATGTTTAAAATTATTGTACATAATGCTTCATTGGTCTTTCGAGCTGGTCTAGTACCCTTTGTCATTTGGATATAATAAATGACAAAAATAATTGAGAGTATATATAATCTGGTAACAAATTAAATAAAATTAAACTATTATATTAAGAAGGCTTAGTTCCTGATAGTAGTAGTAGTTTTCCATATTTAATGAGATAAGCCAGAAATTTGTTAAAATAAATACTCAAATTATTGTAGATATTGTAGTGTAAAATTAGAGTACCGTACTTAATTAAGCACGAAAAGGTGATTCTACCTAAGTTACTGTCAAGATCATAAAAAAAAAAACAAAAAAATATTGTACATTTTTTTCATTACCTGTATGTTATCTTATATATATTACACAAGGAAGGCCATGTGGGGAATTTCTTATATTATAATACACAAGATGAACGACGTAGTGAGTAAAAAAGCAAGAATAATTGAATAGTAAATTATTTGCACCACAAACATATTAAAATTTACAAGTTTCTGCAAGTCTTGGTGTTGAATACTTAAAACATTTCAAATATTTACACCAAATAAATGACGGTTATTTCCAAGTTGAGCGACATCAATACTGTAAAATAAATTTCAATTACGGGCAATTTTTAAAAAGGCTTCATAAAAAATCTATCATATTAAATAAACATACAAACTAATAGAAAAAGTGCAAAAACAAAAACACAAACAAAAATTGAAAACAAAACAGAAAAACAAAAATCAGATCAGATCCATACTCTTCAAAAATTATATAATAAATGTTAGTTCATTAGCTTCTGCTATCATTAAAAAAATATATATAGTAAAACACGGTTAAAGTTATTCGCTAAATTACAATAATATTTCTGACTATAACCGTTTTGTGACTATAGGCGTAGTCAAAAATATATTACATCTTTATAAATAAAATATATTTCGTATAACAATTTTAAAATTTATTTTATTCATAAATAGCAATTCTGTTATATAATCAGAAAATATACATATTTGTAATAAAGAACAGAAAAAGATAATATATAAATCAGTTTTTAATAAAATAATTCATTTTTGACTGTTTTATTAAAAAATTGCGGTTATATTTTAATCTGACTTATAAATCGATTATATGAACTTATGAAGTTTATTACTTTCTTTCAAACAAATTGTTGACTATTGCTTTAACAGAATTGTGACTACAAACTTTTTTGACTATAAACGAATTAAAATATATCGATCTACTACGTTGAGAGTAATGAGATTTTATTGTGTTAAGTTATATTGAAATTAGTATTAATTTCGTCATAAAGTATTAGGATTAAACTTTAATTTCATTGTAAAGTATATATATTCAATAATCAAGCGATTTAGAAAACAACTACAATTATACTTAAACAAATATTTCTTTTTATATAAAATTGTGTTTGAAAGAACTACTTCTGTGCAATTGCACAGGGGATTCACTAGTATATATGTATTAATATATAATTACATTTTTTTTAATTATATAGTGAAAAAAGTATACCAATTCTAATATTTCTGTTCTATATGTCATTCAGATGCAAACCGAAATGGAAATGAAAACCATAATGAAAATAACCGGAAAACTGGAGAAATTTAAATTTAGCTGACACGATTATAATCTTAAACTTATGGTCGTCTATCATTATTCAATACTCAACTTGAAATCATAACTCAAAAAAATGTTTATGCCACTATAACTTAAACTTCGTCTTTGTTGTCCAACATAATGATCATGTAAACTTAAATCATATTTTTAAAAAAATATTGCAAATCCTAATATGTCTGAAATTAAGTAGATTTAGATCGTCCAAAGCAATAATAAATTGTGTACTGTATTTTACTTGCACGGCACTCAATTTTTGTTTTTGTATATTGTATTTTGATACAAGCGAATAGCCCTGGCAGCTGGTGCTTCTAAATCGCTATATTGTGTGTAATTTATACTATATTCAATAAATAATAATAATAATATTTATGATACGAAATAGCATTTTATGGACAGTTCAACAGATTTATTTCGAGAAGAGTCGAGTGCAAATAAATGGGATGTAAAACATGTATTCCTTTGTTCATTATTGTGCTTCACTTCTATATCTATCCAATATCATTTTTATTTATTTAATATAGATAAGTATAAACACATATTGGAGATGGATGTGTTTTGCTTAAAATGTACAGCAACAAAAGTTAGTACTGATCGCGTTATTAATTTAAATTTTGAAAATTTGTAAATACTTGCTTCAATTTTCCTACATATGATATTGGTCGTGAAACTACTTAAGTCATCGTTTGATATTATCGGTCAAATGTACTAAATGGATTTATAGTATATGTTATAGGTCATATGTGCTATAGAACAATTGAAATAAGCTATTAAACTACCAGTCTGGTACTTCCGATCCTGTTAAAAGATATAGGTAATTACTGTAATTATTGTATGCTAACAGTTTTATTTTTTTATAATTTCACTCAATTAAAAAACCTAAGCTATGTAGTGAATTAGTAAAAAACATATAAAGTCAAATACTGTTCATATTTATTTATTGTTATATATAGGCAAACTTTCACATAGTGTTACTGAAAATGAATGAATTACTCGCACTTATTAATTTACTGGCACAGATAAAACTTCATTCACCAACATTGTCACACAATAAATTATTATTACATTTAAAAAATTTACTCCACCCTAATTTTAAAATATACCATTTAACAGACAAACCGTTCTGTACAAAGTTTACAGATAAATCTGTTTTTTTTTTTCTTTTCCTCATTTCATTCCCAGATCTAACAATATAATCAATGTGAGAGGTGCTTTTTTATAGCATTTTTATAGCGTAGTCAGTCTAAGGTTAAGAAAACATTAAAAAAATAAAAATAAAAAAATTAACTAATAAAGAAAAGTAGAACGCGTGATTGAAAAAGAAAATCACAGAATACAAAAACAAAAACAAATAAAACAAAGAGAAAAAATCTCAGATCTTTTCATCAGAAAATTCTATGGTGGTGGAATGTATTGTAGGAAAATTTCAGATTATAGAAAATATGAACAAAGGAAGGAAAAAAAATGAATAAAAATAAAAAACAAAAAAAATAACAGATGATAATAAATTTTTACTAACGGTTCTAATTCTATACAAGATCTGTAACATGAAACATTTTGTTCTCAATATATGGAGGTTAAGATAACAACAATTTCAACAAGAGAACAAATAACAAAGTAAAAAAAAAATAATAAGAATAGCAGTACCTAACAACATCAAACAATAAGAACAGCATAAATAAAAACAATAACAAAATTTACAATATATGAGCAGAACAGAAAAGGGGAACAGAATTTATAAATAACAATAACAATAACAATAACAACAACAACCAAAACAACAAAAATAAACTGTAATTTAGGAATAAATTAATGCATATATGTACTTATTTTGAAAGGGTTCCATTAGATTCCCGTTTAAGATAAGGGTATACGTTTCTATCATATTATCCATATATTTAGATTAGACCTTTTTATACATAATATTATGAACAATTTGAGTATGCATCACAGATTTAATGCACTATTCTAATTTTTTACTCCCAATATCCCTCCCCTCAACTAGGTTTTTGATTTAGAGTTACCCTAATTATGAAAATTAAATGAATAGATCACTCGTAGATTTTTGTTTGTTTAAAAGGTAAATCAAAAGTTATTTATTCGAATAGAAAACCCGTATTAAGACGCAAAACTTGAATCAATGACTATTAATTTAAATCAAAATTTAGTTTAATCCCAAAACTGTAATATCTGTGGTCTATGTTATCTGTAATATCTGTGGTCTATATTATTAAGCGATATGCAATAACAACTTGACCATATAAACTTAAATTGTATAAAAAAAGTCTCTATTATAATTCTAAGTCATTTTACGCTTTTATTGTATGTGTAAATTGGTATTTTAATGACTTAAGCGATTATGTTTTCTTAAATATCTTGAAGTCTAATAGAGGTTAATACTTCAATTTTTGTGTATATGAAAGGCAATAAGACAAATATAATAGTGTTAATAACTCAATTCTTTCTTATCTCGACATAAGCGGTTATTGATTCACAGATATGTAATTGCATATGTTCGGCGTCTGATATTCTCTTGCTCAGATTTACAATTTCATTGTCCACTATAATCCAACTAATTCAAATCAAAGCAATTTGACTATATTTGATGATAAAATTATCGACCAAGTGTTTGATTTCAAATATCCGGGCTACGCAACACGGAAACGGAAACAAGAAGTTAAGTTAGTAAAGCCGCAGACGTTTCAAGTTATCTACTGGGCGTTCGATATATGGAGAAAGTAATCTATATGTAGTTGGTAGTGGTTGCCGGAAATTCGGGAAGACACTTTTCTCGCATAAACGTACTTGCTAAACTAGTAGAGATTTTGGAAATGTGGAATGGAAAATACATGATAATAAAAAACAAAACATATGAATATGGAAAAGCTGTATTCGGCCGCGGACAAATTTAAAACAGAACAAAAAATACAAACCCCTATTTCGCACTACGAACTCTGACGGAAATATGTGGCTGTACTACATGTTAAGAGCTCATAAACGAAGCAACAGAATGAGGGACTTCGAGTTTGAATAAACGAAGAAACTGGAGATATTTACGTAAATATAATGGTGGAAAATCTACTGGCGCAGGTAGCAATGAATGGTGAAATCAACATCAATCGTCTATCAGAAAAAACTTCCAAAAGATGGTATGAATGTAGATCATCGTTATCACAAAATTGATGTGGGGGATAAGATAAAACGTAAAACAGGGCACTTAATGATTAATTCAAGAAGAAGAATATTTGTGAAGCACGATATAGTAATACCCAGTAAGACAATTCAGTAAACAGTATTAATAATAGCACGGGGGCTTATAAACATAATCAAAAGTTTTGGAATTGCCAACTAATCAGTATTTACAGTTAAAAAAATATTTTTTGAGAGATTCAACAATATAAAATTTTTCGATTTTAAAAAATAGAGTCTAGAAAGTCAGATCACGTCTTATATTTTAGACAACACGAGTCTATAAAGTACAGTAAGTAATTTAAAATAAGTCTTGTTATAATTGTTGAGTTGGATTAACCAATTCAAATTATTCTTGTTTTGTATATATATACTAACCAGTATGTAATATATCAAGTTGTTATTTAATTTTCCATGAAAATTCATGCAATTTAAAAAAAAGAAAAAAAAAGAAAAAAACAAATCTATCAGTACGGTAATAAATAAATGAATAATATCTTAAGATTCGTCTTATAAGTATCGTGTGTGCACTATAGTCTACACAGCATCCATAACCAATATTTTGATGTTTCCGTTAAATTTTTCCTTTTTCTTGTAATTATTTTTTTTCTACCTATAAATTTATAATTTACAACAATTTTAGGTGATCTCACACAATAATTGGTAAAATTGTGTTATTAATGATGCAAATTATAGTATTGGGGTGATAAGTCCAAATTAATTTGTGCGTCAAAATTGAAACTTATTAGATAAAAGTTATGTACTGAAGTTAGATTATTACTTTTTTGTTTTCATTTATTTTGTTTTCAAAGACAACGGTCCCTGGAGCTGGCCGAATATCTCCAAAGTTATTATAAAGTTATTTTTGTTTTTGTAAAGTACTCAGATCGTGAAAATTAAGAATGAATGTGTAAAATTGATTAGTGTTAGAATTACTATTGAGCAAGTTTCAATTTAAATAAGAATAATTTATTAAGCCCTAATTGAAAAGTTGTTGTTATGCTTTAAAAGATTTTTTTTCTTATTTATTTAAAGGATGCTTTCAATTTAATTAACGAATTTTTAACTTGTAAAATATTAATTTTAGTTTTGAAGCGACATCAATGTCGAGGTACGACAAAGATTAGCCCTTGAAAGCCGTTGCTGCTCCGGTTTGCCAAAACATCTCGGGTCAAAACTCTTTTCTCGAAACACCAAAGTACAAATCTACAAAACACTCAGACTCCCGGATTTGCTTTACGGATCAGAATCATGGACACTGCCGAAGGCAAGTGAGCATGCACATGGTGTCTTCGAGAAAAAAAATCTTCGTCGGATATATGGTCCTGAAAACGACCATTGGGTCTGGAGAAGATATTATGCCGAACTCTATGAGCTGTACAATGAGGTGGACGTAGTCACGAAAATAAAAGTCAGGAGACTGCAGTGACTCGGACACCTAATGCGAATGAACAAGACGTCGGGGTACACCAAACTTTCGTTGGAGAGACGAAATATCGGTGAACTTAAAATCTTCAACTAGAGAGAACCCGAATTAGTTCGTGACCAGCAAAAATGGAGAAACCAGGCCCAGGACCTACATGGTCTGTTGGCTACCTAAGTAAGTAAGTAAGTAAAATATCTATATCAGAGAAGTATTTAATGATTTTCAAGGACGACAGTTTTTGAATAGAGAATGCTGAAATTAGATGGTAGTTAGGTAGATGGAATTTTTATGTGTTAATTAGGAAAAACAAATATAAAATCAAGGAATAACGAAAAATATTTGTAAGCCTCAATCCAAAAAATAAAATTATTGAACGTTTTTTAAACATTTCACATAAACTCATGTTCAAGCTACAAACACCATGATAAAATATTGAGCAAAGCCTTTATGCTTCAGTTTAAAAAAAATTTCTGATCCGTATACCTCCGAAACACATTTGTTTTACATAATGTAAAACATGTTCTTAAATATGACAGCCGTATGATCCTCTTTTTATTTGACTGACACTAATCGATTGGAATCTGTCCAGCGAAAATTGTTATGTTTTGTATTATGTTTCGCACTACTACTTGCATCCTATTGCTACCGTCATTATCTGGTTGTCAAATAATTACAGATATCTCTTTTATTATCCAGATTCTATTGAAAAAAGCACTAGCCCCTGAAATTTTACATTATTTAGCTGAAAGAGTTGATCTGAATAATTACAGAACTGTTACATTGTTCCACATTCATTTTTTTGTTTATTATGGAGCTATACAATTTGATTTAATTTCACGAAGCGAATGATTCAAGTTAATAATATTTTTTTTTTAATGATAGTTTTTGAATGAATGATTATTTACAATAAATGAGCTAATGAATACTCGTTAAAGGTATACTGGTATCATGGGTAAATAGAAGAAATATTGAACTGTGTATAATAACTTATCAGGAATAACAACATATAGTAAAAAAAAATCATTGCTCGCAATATATATTATGTCTGTATATATATATATATATATATATATGAGTAAATGAAAAGAATAGAACATGAATACGAAATATTAATGACTTAATTAATCATATTTGGATAAAAATACATGAGGATTATCATAATTATCTAGATCATTTATTTCTATTCAAAATAACGATAAAATGAAGACCATGAAGAATATTATAAAAAAATCAGATTCAGATACAGATTTAAGATAATTTGATTAATTTTGAGTTGAAATTTTGATTTGTTGTTGTTGTTATTAGAAACTACTTTTTGTTTTTGTTTTTTTACCTAAATGTTTTGTTAATTTTCACATGATGTAATGTAATAAATCACAAAAATACCACTTGCCTGACTTTATGATTTCCGATTGGTTATATAGATCGATGAGAATAGTTGAAATAAAGCTAGCAGGATGTAATATATTTTTTTCACCCTAACTAAATAATGCCATCGTACTTTCTAAAGTTTAACTTTTTTTTCGAAGACAGTGTTGTTTAACAGGAAATTTTATATTGTTTCTGCTCAATTCATTGGATACAATTTTATTGAACAAAATTGTGACATATAACTTGAATGACTGTGGGCTGGTTTCTGTCAAATTTGTAGAATTCTTAGAATAAGATTCTGAAAAGAATATTTGGTAAGCTCTGGGTTTTTGAAGCATTTAATTTTACAAAACAAAGGAAGTGAATATACAGGCATTTCCTTAGTCTTGTATTTTTTAAAAGTCGGTGTTTAGAGAATAAGATATTTTAGTTCGTTCTCTGTGAACTGAAGTCTGGGTCATTTCTTGAAGTTTAAGCTTTTTCAAAGATATACAAGAAATCAAGGGTACTATCATCAGCAAATCTGTGAATCATGGTTTGAAGTCGTGGATAGGAGATTATTTATAAATATTATAAATAATGTTGAAAAAATAACTGAAGCTTGAGAGACACCAGCATTGATACTGAATTTTTGAGATAAAAAGGAAATTTTTAATTTATGTATTGAAAATGTGACCTAGGCAAGCTTCTAGTTTTTAAGCAACGCGATCAAAAATTTAGGATATATCTAAGGCCAATAAAACCAATTTTACAAATTATAAGACCTACGCTACGGTCACACTTAAAACAAAATTTATAACACAAATATAAATACATTTATAGAATTAAGCATTGCATTAATACTCTGGATTGTATATGAACTTTAAAACTACAAATAAAGGAAAGAAGAAAAAAAAGACTATAGTTTTGGCTTTACTGTATTTACCTATACTTTGGTGTATATTTTCCCGTCATAGACGTCAAGTGATACCCAGTTGACCTTTTCGACCTAAAGTCATATTGACAGTCATTTAGCCATTAAAAGTGTTACTTTCTAGATATTTTTTGAGTTGAAAGTTAACAATCGTTTCCATCACTTTTGATAATACTGAATTAAGTCAAAGTAATTGGGCGATAATTAGAGGTATTATTTGGGGCACCGTTTTTTGGGATTGGCTGAACTTGACCTATTTCCCATGAAAATGGGTAAATACCAAAAATGTATGATGTATGGAAAATTTTACTCAGTGGTTTAGCTAGGATGTTTGAACAATTTATAAGAACTGGGGGAGGGGATATTTTCAGACCCAAAGCTAATATTAGTTGTAGTCTGTTTTAGATTAATGCTTACTTCACTGATTCAGAACATTTTGTTCGGAACAATTTTGTTAAAAGAGAATTATTATGATTGCGATTCATTGTTTCAGAACATTGTGTTCCGAACAAAAAAAATTTAAACAGCAGTTATTGACATTTGAATTTGATTTGAATTAATTTTAAAATTTTTGTTTATTTCAATCTCAATATATCAAATCATTGTTATTCAAATAAATAAAATTATTAAATAATAAATAAAATAATATTGTTAATATACAATAATTTTTAATATAAAATAATTGTTAATATATAAAATAAATACAAAATTGTGTAGAAGTGTTAAAATATTGGTTTTTCAATATTTTTATGAATTGTTTGTTTTTTTTTGTTTATGCTTTGTAAATTGTAATGTGAGAAATGTCAAAAAAATTAAAAATGATAGCAAAAAAAAAATGTTCCGAACACAAAGTTAAAGTTAAATCAACTTTTGTTCCGGAGAGAAAAAAATGTTCCAAACATTTTTGAAAATTGAGAGAATTCAAATTTTCATACAAAAAATATGCGCGCGCATGGGTTCGGAACATACGTTCTGAATCAGTGAATCAGGCATAAGTAACATCCGCGACATAGTAAAATATTTTACTTAATTATTGAAATTTGTACAGAGCCGACGAAATCTAAGTTAGAGTAGATTAATTTGTTTATCAATTACTATACCTACCATCACCAATTCTATTGTTGTAGAAAATTCAAAATTAATAAAATTCAATGAAAGTAGGCAGAGTATAATTTTATTTCCCCATAATAGATAGAATCCAATAGTTTTCATATAATGAAAATTCATTTAAAAAAATTCATTTTGCAATGATCTATTTAAATCAATTATTTGATTTTAACTAGGATCGTGAGCAGATACATTTAACTCCAATATGATGCAAGTCGTATTATATTGTAATTATACAGTTTGCATTATCGTAAACATGTGCCATTTACCTCACACAAGAATAATTACCTTAAATTACATGATACACGCATTTTGTAAGATCATTTTTAAGAACTTATTTTCTACCCCACACTTAAATATACTATATTATATACGTATTATAATATGTATGTACATTTTAAGAGTAAACGTGAAAAAATAAAATGTCCTTAACAGAAAAATAGATTGCAGAAATAACAAAAAAAAAAAAAAAACAAGAGAGAATTTTTTCTTGCGATCCAATATTGAAAACCTGCGATTGCGACTAAGAAGAATTAATAAATAGGAGCGAACAGTTATAAAATGGTTATGTACATAATAAGTTTGCAGAAATAATCATAAAAAAATTTGTTATAATTGAGATTCATTTTTTACAAATCTTCACGACTTGAAAACTGTTCTGCATGTATTTTTGCAATTAATTTCTTTGTTTGAAAATATGCCATTTGCTAGAATATTTTCAATGAATCTAAATTCAGTAAACAAAAAAATAATATTTGAAGATGTCATCTAACATAGTTGTGGTATGGAAATTTAACACGGAAGATAGATTTGCAAAAAGAATATTATCCGTGTTCAGGCATGCAGGCTCTGTATAGGAAAAACTGTGATTTACCCAGTAAATAATAAAAAATCAAGAGTTTTAATATTTGTTAAAATTTTATAAGTTTAGAAAGTATGTACAAACATTGACCTGAAATGAATGCTCCTTAATTTATTTCTAAGTTCATAAGATTGTTATCAATTCTAATAATTTACTTTTTATTGTAATTATAATTCAAATTTAATTGAAAATCAAAATAAGAAATTCAAAAGAGAGAAAACAAATTAAAAATTAAATTAAAATATATTATAAATTTAAATTGTTAATTAAACTACAATATTGTAAACCGTTTGAAGTGGGAATAACATTTTTTTGAACTTAAAATACTGAACTTAATACAAAAGATGGGTTTAGTAGATTATAGTGAATAGTTTCTAAATTTAATACAAAAAAATATCTCTTTTCTTTTGTTTTTGACTGTTACGGAAAATTTTATTAAACTTAATTAAAAATGAAATTCGATGCTCACCAAACTGTTAGTATCTATCTCGTATGAGAAAATAATCCTGCTTATTTGACTATATGATATCTTAAATGCAAATGAAATGTCGAAAATGTATAACATAATCTTATTTTATCAGTTTTAGTTCAATCGTTTGTCATATTACTTTAAAAATTTAATTAAATTTTACATATTTAATTGTATTTAAAAGAATAAATACTAGCTAACTGTTAGTTACAAAGATGTTTTGTGAAATAAAAAAATAAATTAATAAATGATTAATGCATATATTAACCCTTTAATGTCCCATGTTGTTATATATGTGAACAAAAATTCCATGTGATCTTGAACGCAAATATTTACTAATAAATTCTATCAATACAACCTTGTACTTAAACGATGATGTTTTGTTCCCGGCATTTATAGATTATACCTCTGACTAGGGGCCCCTGTAGAATAATAATTTCAAGTTTTTAAAAGGACAGTAATTTACGTACTGGTATAGCAGAAACCACTCATGTTAAATAAAAAGTTTTGTGGTTAGTAAGTTTTATTTAGGACATATAAATACACGTCCCTCATATACTGTTTCGTTTCCGGTATATTCTCTATGGTAAGTGGCATTTAGTGGATAAAATTACTCAAAATAAAAATTTTTGGCATTAAAGAGTTATATACCTATACATATAGCATTATTGTTTTATATACAACTTATTTATATATTAAGAGTTCAATAAGGAGAAGCGAGATAAATGAAAAGGTGTCTACTGCGCAGGTCCTTAAATGCTTGCATATTATAATTATAGATAACTCAACGGAATAGTTATAAATTCAATTCACATTTGATATGATTAAACTCTTCTCGACCAACAGCTAAAAATCATTGTATTCCAAGCTAAATTTAAATGCTAAACTGTTGCAGAATTTGAAATTAATATCTTGAGAATGATAACAGATACTCTGTGGTATGTACAATCTCCAACACAGAGACGATATTAGAGGTGACACTAATTAAAGAAGCTACCGCAATGAGTATTGTACAAATATTTTTATCCAAAATAAAAAGTTTGGGTATTACCGTTTTAATATTGGAAAAATTGCCTTATTTTCTTCTCTCTGTATAGTTTATCCATTGTGGACGTTAGCTACCATGATCATTAGTTTTAAATTTATCTCATGTAGCTCAAAATAAAGATTTGATGTTTTTATTGAACCAGTGACGCAGTCTCAGTGTCTTCGTTTACTTTAATTTTATCTTTGAAAATGATTTTAATCAATTTATATTTTTCTGGATGTGTCTGGGACTATATGACTGAAGTTTTCAAGTTTTCTAGATTTAAATAATATTTACCATTACTTTATTTTATATTGCACCACATATAACGTTACACCAAATATAATTTATGTAAGACCACATTTCGAAGTTCACTAACTTTTTCCAGTGACACTTACAAAAATATCTAGACTTTAACCCGATATTAGTGCTCGGAAGATGTACCACTCTAAAATGATGATTCGTAAAGTTTGAAGTTTAAATTGTGAGATTAAATTTTAAAAATTTTTATAAACACCATTTTAGCCTTTTCAATCTTAATTTTGATCGCTTTGAAAGATCCCATTGCTGATTTAATTGACATTCAAATATTGAATAACCAATGTTATTTTCTTAACTCTTTTTAAGTTTATTCCGTCTGCAATGAAAATTGTATTGGATATGGATGTCTTGTTTACACTTATTTATTTGGTTTTTTTCTTGCATTTATCTTTAGCCCGTAATCGTTGCATTCACCCGCTACGGAATTCAACAGTATAGTTGTTGTGCGCTTAATTCTTCTTGTGTGCTTACTATTAAGAACTGTATAAACAGTTAAGCTTAAATTCTTAATTGGAACACTGATATTTATTCTTACTACACCAATTGTGTTTTCTAATATTTCAGAAAACATGAATTCAAATTGTTTTTGATAATCAGATTTGTTTTTAGTATATGTACTGATGAAGGAAGTAAATTGCTTCCGGATGCAAAATAAATATAAATGATTAGTGAAAGGAAACTCGACTTTTATTTCAATAAAATGGAAAGCAATCTTGACGCACACCGCATTTAATTTCTACATTATTTGTCAATTTAATTTCAATTCGGACAATTTCATCGGTCTTTTTCATCGGTTTGAATAGTTTTTAGAATTTCAATTAATGTCACTTGTTGTATCTTAATCAAAAGCTTTTTCGAAACCAATGAAGTACATATGCGTATAGGTATACTCAGGGTGTGCTGGTAAATCGCTAACAAGCTTGCATATAATTAATCTAGGTAAAAGCATAATTCATATATGAATAAATATCGGAACAAGAACAATATTAACAATTAAGAAATTTGTTGAGCATAAAATATTACAAAATTAGCATGAATAAAGTTAAATAAAATTATTAATGCAAAGCCCATGTGGCCTGTTCATTTGCAGATACGGACTTCTCGTTTCTTTGACGAACTCTTGTATCTGTTGCCAATCTGCATCGCAGTCTTCTTCCCAAATAAATTTATTGTAATTAAATTTGATACATGTTCCACAGTCAGACTCGTTCTCATTTTTGTGACTATCAAATTCATTAAGCTTTCAGTTTCTGAACAACTATTTGACATAGTACTAAATAGTTTTTAGCTTTTAAAATTGAATCAGGTAATTGCTTATTTTGTGATTTGATATTTGCATCAACAAAATCTCGGAAATCATTAACGTTAATGTTGTATCTTAAAATTTAATTCAATTTTAAAACTTTTCTTTCACCTTCTAACCACGGATATAGAATTTCATCAAACAACCAAATAGACGGATCTAATATGTCAAAAAGTGTAGAAAATCGTCATAATTACCATTGGTAATGTTGTTATACAAATTTTGCATGGTTAGCAGACAAAAGTAGACAAAATTTATCCCTGGGAACAACATTAAATTTATTATTATCTTCAAACGGTATATTTAAACTCATTTGAACAAACTAAATTCGCAACTTTATGTTCATATAGTTACCCAGATTATTTTTGAACATTTCTATTGCTCTGATTGATCGTTTCATTAATTTATCTGCTTTCTGTATTTGTATTTGTAATGCATTAGAAAGTATAGAAATTTAACATCCGGCTCGCCGATGTTTTTTATTGCCAATAAACGGCTTCGCACGAACCTGACCGAGCCGGCTCTAGCACACCCCTGGATATACTACAAAATTGTAATAATTTCAGTTCAATCACGATTAAAGCCTAATTTATGTCCATAATAGATAATTATGTTTAATTAATAGTTACAACAGACTAAAGTAAATATTAAAGATATGTAAAAGACCTTATATATCTACGCAATTTAATTTTTAATTTTTATATTCGAAGATGTTCGTTTCCATTACACTAAATTGTATTTCCATACACAATGTATTTGATTGCCATCTAATCTAAAATACAGAATATAATTATATAAATAAAGGATTATAATGTTTAGAAATTAACTAGCATCAAGGATATTCATTCATTAAATTGAATAATCGTTTTAATCAGCAATCAGAAATTGAAAATTATAAGACCTTGATGGATGGATTTTGTAGACGTGATTGGTTTTTTCTTCAGATTTCAAACATTAAATTATTCATTATAAATACATTTTCTATATTATGCTCCATTTATTTATTATTATTATTATTGTTATTATTATTATTATGTTTTTCTCTCAAATTCTTGAATAATTTAAAAATATTTAACAGAAAAATCTGTAGTTTTTTTTTTCTTATTTTTATTCGCAGCTAGTTAATATTCTGATAAATTACGATCATCATATTGCCTGCCTGTCTATTTCATAATAACAGGAACACGAAAAATTATTATTTTCCTGCAATTATTTACATTATAACATTTATATATATATTTTTTTTTCATTTTTGTTACTTGAAGTTTGCATGCATCTGAATCTCATAAAGATAGATTTATATACACATTAATATATGAAATGATATAACCTAATTGTCTTGTCATGTCTGATGGTAAAAATCAAAAGGAAAATAAACAAAAACCAAAAAGAATTCATTCGAGAAGAAAATCCATTCATTTCAAGTGATTTAAAAAAAAATGATATGTATATATATAAATAAATATTATATATTATTTATAAATAATTTTTTTTTTTCATTTTTCTATTTTTATTAAATTAAATTTACGTGAAAAATTCTCATAAAATTCTATAAAATTAAATCTATATCTTATTTTCTTACATATTCATGCCATCATCCATGAAATTTGAAAAAAAAAAATTAAGTACAAGCTTAATGTTTACAAATTTGTTGATTTATAAAAATTATAGGATCTAACTGAAGTAATATTATGTGTTTTATTTATTAGAATTTATGATGTAAGTTTATAGAATTATATCTGTGCATGGTTATATTGGCTTACATAGACTTTTGTAGTATGTACTAGTTCTAATAATGAATAAAATCGATTTACCATATTTATAACCTAATTAATTTTTACGGTTACACGTCATAGAATTACATTATAAAATTTAGAAGGTTTGATTAAAAATATTTTATATATATATATATATATATATATATATATCCTTTGAATGATTAATTTACCAAGTCCAGGGTATGGTAAAAAGACTGTCTTGTTCCAATTCTGTTTAATTTTGTTGTTGGAAAAATTATAAGAAAAATAGACTTAATAGACACAGTCTGGAAAAAAATAGAGTTAATCTTTCATATATGCTGATAATGAAAATTTAATACGAAAAAGCATCCCAGTAGTTAGGCAATAATTCATCAAAATTAAGTCAATTGCAAAGATAAGTGGTCTGTTCATAAATGAGAGTAAAACCAATTTTGTATGCGCAAGTGGAAACAGACAAACACCACAAAATATCACTCCTGCAAATTATAATTTTAAATCATGTTAAATAACAATATATATATATTTGGACTCAACTATTATCCATGAAAATGATTAAAGCAGTGAAATAAAAGATAAAATCAAGGCACCCAATACATGCTTGTTCGTAATAGTTTACAATTAAACAATTAAAACAATTATAATCAAAATGGGTGTAAAACGTGAACATTGCCAAAATCTGAAGAAAACAAGCCCAAGGCATTTGAATGAAAGATATTTAGAAAATATTTAGGCTCGTAAAGCAACCCGATGGTACCTACAGAATCAATTTAGAATGCAGAATGTTGTAATTATAGTATCGCAGATAAATTTTTAACGTATCAGATGGTTGGATCAGATCTGTGTAAGCCAGATGAAGTCAAATTTAATGTACAGAGACGAATAAAATTGGTCAATCGTGTAAAAGTGAATATCCAGAAGATCGGTGTAAATATAATTGAAGAATATATGCTGAGAGCAAACTATAAGAATCTTGAAGAAGGCAAATGTTCTAGACGAGCTGTAGGTTCATGGAGAAGAAGAAGAAGAAAAACCCTTAATAGCAAACGATGTACTGTTTAAATAATAAAAGCCAAATCTTATCACATGATTATTGCAATCAAGTCTCTACTAAGTATTTGATTTATTGAAAAATAACAAAAACAAAACATTAAGAATTGAGATGCTGTGAACTGTGAAAATTTAAGTTATCAAATATTAAAAACCCACCCACGCAAATTCCATCAAAACCTAGAATTTGGGGGTGTTAAAAAAGAGACTGAAAAATATGGAGAGTATTAGCTTACGACATAATAAAAAAAATTAGTTTGTTTTAAAATTTTTACTAAAGCCTTGCCGTCTGCGTTTAACTGCCGTCTGCAAAAATATGTATGCTTTTTCTAGAATAGCAATAAACCAGAAAGTTCTGGATTTTCAAAGGTCAAAGATTGTGCGTTTGAATAAAAATGTATGCATTTACATTGAAAATTATTTTCGCTGTAATATTTGCATCCATACAATCGATGAAAAACAAAATATCGTGGTTGCGGAACCGAAAAAAGCTATATAGTTATATGGAATATAATTGATATCATATGAGATGGCTGAATTCGTCTCAGACATTCGAAATCGGTTTGCAGTAGAAGAAAATTTAATTATTGAAGTTTTTTTAAGCTTGATTCACCGGATTATATCAATATCGCTTAATAGATAAAGCAAAAACTATTGAAATAAAAATTTTATAAAAATGAAATTGCAAAAAGACATTATAAACGTAACGATCTAAATTAAATCAAAATAATTTAAAAAAAAATTTCATCTCAATCAATTTAAAAAACAAAAAAAAAAAATAGTTTCTATGGGAATATTTTGAAGAACTTGTTAAAGAAGATCGTGTGCTGCATGTTATAGATGGAAACGTAGTTATTATGATAAAAAATAATAATGATGATTGTAAAAAAAAAATATATATATATATATTTGTGTAATTTATTACGTAGATTGCAAATTATTACAATTCACAAACGCATTTATGAATTAATTTTAAATAAAACAAAACAAAAAATTAGTAAAAGAAATTGTTTCCATATGATTTGTCGCAAATTTATTTTTTGTTTCATTGATTTGTTGCTAATATCATGCTATGTCATAACTTTTTGTTTTAAAGTTGCTCTAAATTAACAAAACTCGATCCAAATAAATTTGTCATATTTTGCTATGAAACAATGGATAATGGGAAATACCACAACAATTTTAATCCAGATTAAACTATCATAGATCGCATTATAATCCTATATATTTTTAACCCGTAGCAATGCACTGATGCACCTAAGTTCTAAAGGATACTTGAGTATACTAGTGAGTATACTTTTCAGGTTGGTATGTTGAGTAACACTAATTGTTCGAATAAGTCTGTTGCTTGATGAAAAAGGTTTCTACGAGTTAAATAATTATAGTGATTGAGCAGATTGCGTCACTAAAATGTTTGTTCTAGTTCACAAATACTGCACAAGTTATTTTTGGCCAAAATGAGTTTGTGTAGATACTTCTTGACTATATACAATGGCCCGTTATTATCTCTACCATGATGCGCACCTGGTTATCATCCTGTTTAAAACTAGAATAATCTTAGTTTAGTTTTCACGAGTGTGTTAGCCTGCATATCTTTCAGTGTCGATTATCATTATATACCAGGTGTTTCAGAGCATGCGTATCAGCTTTTTGAGAAGGGAAGGAGCTTTCAAATTAAATAAAAATTTTATTAACTAAATTGAGGATGCTCTATCGATTGATGATATTTTAAAATTCCAAGAAGGAAGGGAAATCGGTTTTTTCAGACCAAAAATCACCGAAATCGACATTTTCAAATGGGAAGGGGTATTTTTTTACGCAAATTCGGATTTTACGTCAAAAAATAAGAAACTTGTGTGAAGTAAATTTTTTTTTTGTTTGTTTTTTAATATTATACTCCAATTTCGGCGATTTTTAAAAACCATTTTTCGGTCCTTCCTGGAAGTTGAAAATACCACCAATCGATAGAGCGCACCGTCGATTTTGATAACAATTTTTTTTTTAAAAATAACGGCTCCTTCTCCTCTGAACAATCTGATACGCATGCCCTGGAACACCCGGTATAGACCCAGAAAAACCCTCTCAGCTTTTCGAGGCTGTGATGCTAGGTCGTTTTCTGTAATGCTAGTATGCACTTGTTCTAAAAATTACCAACACTTTTGAAAAAACAACTGATAATGAAACATGTGTAGTTATTGTTTGTAAAATTACGATAAAGACGTGAAAAAATTAAAACTCAACAGAATAGAATGTGGTTACGGTTACTATAAAGAGTTTATGTTTACATTAATGAAAGATATCATTATATGAAAATGTCTATTAGTTTAAGTTAGAGCATGATTACCCATTAGTCTTCTTAATAGACTACACATTACAATATTACAATATTACAATAAAAAATGCGTTGTTCAGTGAATAAGAATTATACGAAACGCGATGGCAAGCATTCAAAGCATACTGTGTTTTGAAAACTCACAAACCTCATCTTCCCTGCGGGAACGAACAATATACAAAAAATGGTTATTATATTCAGTTACTTGGTGACAAATTCTCGTTAAACCCAAGTCTTGACCATTCATATATAAAAAAAAACCAGTAGACATTATGCAAATTAGTCAAATTTGTAGTATAATTTCACAAAACTCCAGTAATTAAGATTGGCAGGGCCGAATCTAGTAAAAATGAACATCTTGATATAAAAATCCTAAAAATCAAAAATGACAGGACCAATTATAGGACAACATAGAAAAATAATTATGTTGTAATGTTAACAAAGACATTCAAAAAACAGCCAATCGGAAACTGAAGAAGAGTGATACAAGGTATCTGATCTATAATTAACAGAGACAATGAAGACTACAGCACTCATCCCGAGCTCTATAATATCATTAGGGTGATAATGATGAATAAATTGATAAATTAAACACTCTTTTAAATGATGCGGTTTAAGCTGCTGCTGTTAATTGAATTACTACTAATTTACTAATTTTACATAATAGGAAAACATATGAGACATATTACAACATAAAAAAAAAACATATTTCATAAGATACATGTAACATAATTATGACATTAGTATTAGTAATATCTGATAATTTGTAGTAAACTGAAACCAATAAAGTAAAAAAAAAAAAAACAGAAAAAAAAAATGTGAAAGGAAACAAACAACCCGGGCACATATTAAATAACGTGTAGAAAAATTATTTCCTGGTTTCAATTCAGTAACTAGAAAAAAAAAACTAAAAAAAGTACAACAAATAAGTAATAGTAATAGTAGTTAAAGATATAACATAAAAGGTAGTTAAAGATATTTAAATTCCAGTTATGTATTTTTTTTTTATATATATTTCTTCATCTTCACCAAACAAATAAACGCATCTGTAATAACTAAACATCCGAGTTATAAGTTTTACACAACATTACATTTTTTTTTTAAAGTCAATAAAAAACCATCTTTGTAAAATGATCGTTACTTTTCTAAAAAAAAAAAAAATATTACGCTCTTTCTTGCTTTTGCTAAAACACTGACAATTCAATTTTTTCGCGTGGTTCGCGTATCGCAGCTTTTATTTTGCTAATTTTAATTTTTTATTTTTTTTATTTTTTTTTTTTTTTTGTACCTATGAATGATGTTTCAGTTTATGAAGGTAATCTACTATTTAAGGAAGTCTTCTTTCCGGGCTAGCGTAACTCTTATTTTTTTTTGTGTGTTTAAATTGTTGTTTTTTTTTTGCTCTCTCTCATTTCGAATGAAGTAAGTACAACATTAGTTGTTAAAATTTTCCAATAGGACAAAATAAAAAAGGAATGAAGAAAAAAAAACTGTTTTTTTTTTTTTTTTAACTGGACCCGTTCTTATTTATTGAACACTAGCAACCAGTTGAATTAATTTTGTTTTTAGCTTATTTTGAAAAATATAATAAAAATTTATTTGAGTTTAGTTTTATGTCAGGTTTTACGACTGTCACCCTATTGTATCTGTTATACAGTGTTAATTTAGGCAACTAAACAATTTTGTACACAGCATTAATTCGATTGTTGTGAGACCCATATTTGATAATTTGTAACTCGTCCTTCGTACATTTTTTAAATATCGCCTTGGTTTAGGTCTTTTGTTCAGACGACATATGAAAACCTTAATGCTAGACCCCTAAAACATTTCCGCCCGGAAACAAGAGGTATTAAGTGATTTGTCAAAACTGAGCTATGGAAATTCGTTTGTATAGTAAAATTCTCTCGAATGTGGACACATATTCCAACAAACGTGTTTTATCAATGCAAAAATGTACCCTCATTTAATCCACATAAGTTCAACGGTCCATACTGCTGACGAAAAGGGCATTTTCCTTTCATTCCTGTAAAAAGGTATCGTTTGAATATAATGTGTGGCTTAGGTAGGTAGGTAGTTGTGGCTGCCGACAGCACGCAGACACACTTAGACCGGTGAGGTCCATTGTAATACCACGGGAACTTTCCTCGCGTACGCCTCTAATCGTTGAACCAATTTGAGCTTCTAATGAAACTGTGGAGATTTTTGATATTAGTGTTTTCAACGTCACCCAACGAGTCCAGAAAGAAGGTTTCTAGAATGGTTTTCCTTTTTATGATAGAGACCAGGGCAGGAACAGTGTAGGTGTTGAACAGTTTCATCCTCTTCCTCCTCTCTATATGTTTTGCAAAAGTAGTTTGAGGGAAGTCGAAGTCTTCTGGCATGTTTACCAATCAGGCAATGACCCGAAATGACTGCTTATGTCACACCTTTTCAGAGTTGGTAGGTTAAAGGATCGTTTCAGGTTCAGCATAGGCCAGATTTGCTTGGTGGTGTTGCAGTCTGATCTAGCTGACCATCTGAATTTTGAAGCGAAGCAATAAATTACAGGTAGCTAGAAGTGCACCCAAATTGCTCCTTTCCCGAAGGATTTCTAATACAGTACCCTCTTTAGCAAGTTGATCTGCAATGCAGTTAACCGGAATCTCACTGTGTCCTGGCACCCATATCGTAAAAATATGTTGAACCTATCCGCTAATTCATCCAAATAACTGTGACAGGCCAACACGGTTTTTGTGTTGATGGTTATCGACTCCATGCTTTAATTGCTGTGTAAAGTCTGTGAGTATACAGATATTTCTGACAGATAATACGATGAATCTGCCAGTTTGAGGCTTCTTTTATTGCCATCACCTCCGTCGGAAACACGCTGCAATGTTTTGGTAGGCTGAAGGATAGACTTATATTTAGGTTTTCCGAGTAGACACCACCCATTCTTTTATTCAATTTTGAACCATCAGTGTAAAGGTGTTCCTTGTTTAGAACCGTGGCTAGAATATGTGTGACTTAACTAAAAAAAAAAGAAAACAAACAAAAAAAAACATTGTCTGATACGATTTTCAATAATGAAATGGAAAAGTGGATAGGTACTGGAGTTGTGGATGTAGTGACTAAATGCAGAAAATGTGAATGAATCGCATATACATTCTGAGTTTCATTTATAAATTTAAAAATAGTCATCATCATAGAGCTCGCTATGAGCGCTATACATACAAATCGTAAACCTTTAAATGACTTAATACACAAATTAGGAGAATTGAACAACAAAAATTTGATTGAAATGCAACAATTTGACATCGAATGATTATATTCTATTGTATTATACAGATTATAAAGTGCATAATAGATTACCATCATTCTTACTGTTATCCTTAATGTTATATAGGTCAACAACAAATCGCTTCATGTTCATTATCCATGATTTTGGGTTGAAATCCATGATTTAGGGTTGAAATGCCTTTATTTCGCCTTAAATTTTGTACTATAGTGGGTTATAAATTCAATTGAATAATTTTGAGTGGTATTCAAATGTTATCTAAAATGGAAAATTAAAAGTGAAACAATCACAGAATCTGATTTGATCTATAACATTAAATCAGTAAGTAAATAATTAAATCGTCGTTCCATCATTTGACTCAGATTGTTTTACTATTATTTCATGAAAGTTTGGGGAATCGAATGCGGGTTATTTATTTTTTCACTGCGATCATTCAAAGGATTTTATTTTATCTTAATTAACTAAAAAATAATATTGAACGAAGTATCAGTTAATATATGGGCACTATTTAAGCCTTGCAGGCCAATACAGGTTATTATTATAACAGTGAAAATAGTCGAATATTTTCCTTTTAATTTTACTGATATGCTTATCATGCAGATACGATTATTTCGTCTACTACTTGCAGACTTCTTCAGTGTCTTGTACTCGAGTCGATTTTCAATGTTATACCAAAAAATTTTACTCTAACGCTGGAAAACAAGTTTTTATAAAAAAAAAAAAGGTTATTATTGTTGGTCTATAAAATCTTCTTGAGGGGATCTAATTGAAAAAAAGTATTTGTAATTTATGTGACCATTTTAAGACCACCTGGAAAAATATTATAAACAAACGTTGTATGAACATCAAATTGATATAATTTGCCATATTGTAGATCCAGCTGAGTCAATGCCTAAATCTATATGAAACAAGTTTGTTATAGTATTGTTTGTAATGGGTTAGATCGTAATATTCGATCGTATAATTGTCGTTCAATCAGCTAACAAAGAAATTGAGCTTTGGTTTAGGGAGAGAATAAGAGACATGGACTCCAGTAACTCTGAGAACTACTTTTATTGATGACAACATTTTTTTTATTAAAATCTGAATTGTATCAAATTAAACGACTAGTCATGACTAAATTTAAATCTGATAACATAATCAGTCTTCCTTGGTACATTGTCACTCAAACAAACATTAAGACAATCTTTTAATATTTCTGCCCATTACCTACATCCATACACTCAAATTTTGACAATTTCGTATAAGATTTTTAAATTGTCTGTTAGAAAATTATTGAATAGTTGTAAATAACTTTCATTTTAAATATAACCAGTTGAAATGAAAAGTTTTTTTTTTTTGTTTTTGTTATTTTTAATTTTTTTTATGTATATATAGAATTTAACATAGTTAGGATGCAATGCCATTTCTTTTCAAATTCATTTTTAGAATTCAAAATATTATCGGTTCTACAAATAGAGAAAATTCTTCATTATACCTTGATGTATTATTACTTATGATAGTAAATAGATTTAAGAATTAAGTGTTATGCTGAAAGGCTGCTACTATCTTTTCATTTAAATTTTCTTTTTACATGATTATAAACGAATAGAAAAAAAAAGAAAAATAGAAACGAGAATTTGTGGAAGTGCTTCTGGAAATAGAAGTTGTAAGTAGCATTTCTAGTGGCAATAGATTAACACTATAATTATTTAAGATATTAAAGAAAAGTTTTAGATTTATACATATTGTGGAAAACTATTACGTACTTATATAAAAATTTAATAAAAACAAAATATAAAAAATTATTTAATAGGAAGTTGTAACATTTTTCTTTTTGCCGATTTGAAATGTAGAAGCAAGTAAGAAAATGAGATAAAAATATAATAATTTTTATTTGCATGTGCATGTTGATTAATATTAATTTAGAAAATGAGAATTAATGACGTGCAGAAATTTATATTTTAAATTAAGAATTAGTATATTAATATTGTTAGAAATTGAATTTAATATAACTATGGTTTTTTTTTTTATTCTCAATATCAGATTAACTTTAATAAACACTTTTTATTAATTAAAGAGATATTTCAATAGTACCTTACCCGATACCCCAAATAATGTTAATAAATTAATGATTATTACTTTTGGAATCATTATATTTTGAAATTGTACAATATCTGACCCATTTCACAGCCGATTTTCATTAGTTTTATTTTGAATGATAGATTTTTTAAAAGGAAACGTGGCGAAATGAAATATTTTTTTTAACATTTTTTAATTTTCAATTAAAAATTTCAATTTAAAATTTCTCCCCATATATACATCTTAATATACAAAAATTTTAATTTATCAAATTGCCGCAACAACACCTCCACCCAATTTTTTTTTTTTTTAAATAAATTAATACGTGTACGGTTAATGTCTAAGATAAATCAATAACAAAAATTTATATATTGCCAAAAATAAATTAAAACTAATGAGTACGATTTTTATCAAACTTCCTCGAATTTTGGTGAACCGGTGAATATAATCTATACTTATAAAAGGGAAAGTTTGTTTGTTTGTTTGTTTGTTGTTCGCTATACACACCCACAGTTTTAAATATATAGTTCTGAAATTTTGCACAGTTATTCATGGTCAAATAAAGAATCGAACGCGGTACAAAGTCATCAAATGACAGGTTTGGGTAACTGCCACACAACTCCTAGCACGTCTCAGGAATATTTCAAAACCCAATTGTGTTACTCTTTCAAAAATAAAGAATTACGACTATCATCGATTTTGAAAATTTGGGCTTGGTTTGGGTTGCTGTCGTGCTACTACGTCCCAGGAATATTTCAAAAGCCAAAGGTGTTATAGATCTGAAAATTTACACTTGGGTACTCTTTCACAAATAAAGAAATACGATTGTTACCGATTAAGAAAATTTGGACTGGTTCGGGTTGCTGCCGTACAACTCCTAGCACGTATGAGGAATATTTCAAAAACCAATTGTATAACAGGCATGAAAATTTATTCATAGTATTTTCGAATTTTGAGAATCAGTATAAATTTTTTACATGGCTATGTGAAATGGTTATGCGAATTAACCACAAAAATGTGACGATTCGTTTTATTATTCAGAAAATACTCGAAGCAGCTTGAATCAGACAAAACTATGGTACTAGATTAAGAATAAGAATTTTGTATCCTCATTTCGTTTAAGCACAAATTTAAATTGATTGTGGAAAAGGCGAACATATCTTTATTTCAAGAATACCGAAATAATAAGGAACATGTTTGCTTGTACTCCATCAGACAGAACCGAAATATTGTTTACAAAGAAATAATTTTGACAAAAGTATAGTTTAAGTTGTAGTATTGTTGATTTTGTTATGATAGTGAAAAAAAATATTAGAATATTTTTGATAAACCAATTTTTTTCAATTCGATTCATAAATCAAACTTCACTGAAGTAAATTCGATACATTTTGTGGTCGGCCCGGACAACGTCGGGTAAATTTCTAGCTTACAATAATACTGGAAATGACTACTGTGTGGCTACTGGCTAAATATGTGGTATTCGCAGCGATCTATATGAAGGCTTTATTTTATAATTTAACAAACTCATGATGCCATATGAACACTACTTTATATATATATTTGATTGGTTGGCGTTTAAACAAGATTTAAAAAGCGTTGACCCTCTTAGGGTAGTCACAATGTTATTTATTTATTTATTTTAACAGTTGATCCTACAGATAAATATCTGTAGGCCAACTTTATAGGTCCTTTTCCCTTTCGAAATGTGGGCCTTTTTATTAAATTGTATTAATTATTTGGTATATATTTTTGTATATTACATATTTATATTATTTTTTTTATTAGTTATATTATATCTTTATTAATTATTAAATTATATTTGAACCGATGTGGTTGTATTGAAAATTACTTTTTTCAGTAATTTTCACCATTTGAAAAATTTTTCGGTTCTCACGGGGTTTGAACCCGTGCTCCTTTGGTCGTTACATTACTACACTCGAGTGTTTTTACCACTCGGCTACCGAGGCCACAGTCACAATGTTTTTTATAATAAATTTTATATTACACTTGAGACAGACAGGGTAATACACACATATGTACAGATACATATACATCATGTTTAAGGTATGAACTAAATTGAACAGGGGAACACAGTCAGGCTTACATATATTTTGAGTATAGATCAAATACAAAATTAGACATGTCGTCAATGAAATAGGAACACCATCATATATGACAAAATGAAAATTTTACAGGAGAACATAAAAACTGAATACTAATTCAATTTTCATAATCTTTATAATTTTTTTTTAAATATATTTGTTTAATTATATATTGTGGATAATTAAAGATGTTTTTAGAAATGTTTGGTAGGTAAAATGTTTTTTAGAAATAATATTATAATAAAATGCATACAACCGTACAACTATTTCATTTGGTTATAACAAAATAGCTTAGCAATAATATTACTGCATTTTATTATTAAATAATATAATTATAAATTTATGCCCAGCAGATGTGTGTCAGTTAATGAATCATTTCAAATTGCAATGTGCTGGCTATGTTACATTTCTTTCAATGCAAATTAAAATGCAGGAACAAAAAATTAAAAATGAGAAACATGTTACATGTTAGACATACTTTCATTGCAGCCTTCACATAGAAATCGGGAATTTTCTTATAATTAAGAAAAATCACAATAAATGTACATGCATTCGGCAAATAAGAAGTTCGCACATATGATATACTCCTGGTACAAAATATCACGATTGCTCACATATAATTTTGAGCATTTTTTGAGCATTGTTGACTAACAAACTTTACCTAATTTGCAGTTTGGAAGTCAACAAACGGCTTTTTTCTTTTTGCTATCGTATAAATATTCACTTTTAAATGTGATCTTAAATGTTATTTATAAGTTTTTTTTTTATAATTTACTGTATCGAAGATATTTGAGGTTGGCCAAAAGCTTTTAAATTATTTAACTCATATTTTTATTTATATTATTATTATTATTTATTTATTTATATTATTAGTTGACCACAATTTAAATTATTGCTAGTGCTTATAATTATAAGCACTAGCATCAGAGGTTTTCGGTTTCTTTTATTTTATTATAAAAGCTGTTACTATTTGTTTTCGTGCAATTTTTTTTATTTGTTGGAGGTACAAAATTTGTTCAATTTTCAATTATCGAAAGACAGATAATTATTTCGTTTTTAGTACTCTACTTAAATGATTTGCAATACTTATATCGTAACAGAGAGGAGATTACAAGAGTTTAGCTTGAAAACTGCCACATAATTGAATTGCATCTTTTTCTACGATCGAGTAGGTTATAGAGCAGTTTTCGTTGAACATAAGTTTCCTATTTTTTATCGTAGAATTCGAATTTGTAAAAAAAATACCCCTTCCCATTTGAAAATCTCGAATTAAGCCAGTTTCGGTGATTTTTGGGCTTAAAAAACCCTTTTTGGGTCCTTCTTGGAAGTTGAACATATTCCAAATCGATAGAGCATCTTCGATTTAGTTAAAAACATTTTGTTAGAATTTTAAAATAACGGCTCCTTCTCCTCGTAAAAAGCTGATACGCATCTGGGACACCCGGTACATATTTTGAATTTTCGATATCATATCCTAAATTATCATAATTTTTATTGATATAAAAATACTGAATTAACTTATAAGTTCTAGTGTCTAAATATCATTCGACAGTAGTTTGAATATCATTTTGTTTTAATCATTTTATACCATGGTAGTAGTACATGTCGACAGTACGACGACACACTTTATACCAGAGTAAGGTCAATTTTGATTTTATACCCATATAAAAACCATAATTAGTTTTTCATATTTTATGTATAATAAATAATATTCAAATTTAATTAAGGTTGATTTGCTATAATGATTAATCGATCAAATTAATGCAATTACGAGTCTATTCAATATTACGAAGGTATGTAATTCAACTACAAGTATATTAAAGTTATGTAAAGTGTTTACAAAAATTTGTTGCTTTAATCCAATATTCAGATTATAATCTCAGGTGAATCAACTTCTACTAACTGGTAAATAGTAGAAACAGAAAATAGCAAAGAGCTAATCAATCACTTAACAATTGTGTAATTCTGATTATATTCCAGGTACTAAAATAAATTCAAAAAAATATTCTCTTACTATATAAAGTAATAAAAATTTTCAATAACAACTTATAGTGTGTGAATGTGTGTAACAACAATCTATCAATTAGTATCTTATCAATTTCTTCACTTCTCAATAGGTCAGTTGTATTATTTTTTTTTTTCAAATATATTTCATGACTACTTTCTAGACTTCAAGAATTCATAGAAATTAGAGATACACTGTTATTAAGTTAAAATCACCTATCATTTAAATCAATAAAATAATTAGGCGAACCTTAAAAAAATATGTTTTTTTTCTGTTCTTTCATTTTTTACACATAAAATCCGATTAAATTCATTACAAAAATGGAAAAGAAAAACCACTAAGACAGTGTGGCGTTGTAAGAAAAAAAAAAAAAAAAACAAACAAAAATAATCCCATTAGAGAATCTTAAAGATTTTTTTTTTGCATCAGGAGAGAAAAACTTAACAATAAATCGGCTTCGTATAATAAAGAAAGAAAGAGAATGTTTTAAACTCTGATGGTACACACAAGGTACATTAGATATATCTGAAAAACAAATTAAAGAAAGAGGTTAATGTTAATGACATTATGTATATGAAATTGGGACATAATGGGTTGAGTATGCACAAAATATACTTGTAACAATCTACTTATCATAATTTCAATGATGATATGACTTATTTCAAATGAACATGAAAAAGTTATATGTAATAAGAAAAAATGTATAATGAGGCTTTTAATATGAAATATGGGGTCTTAAATTATTTCTTGTAATTTTAATAACTTTAAATTAAGGTTATGAAATTATTTACAATATACGCAAATGATTATTAGAAAAAAAAAAATAAACAAAATGTTTCTTAAGGTTTTTACTAATTATTAAAAATATGAAAATGTGAAAATGGAAAGAAAATTACGGTCCCCATTAAAATTAATTTTTTGATGACACCATTTCTTTAATTGCATTAAATAAAAATGTAAATGTAAAGATGAAGGAATTTTTGATATTTTAAATAAATGTAATTTGTAATTTGAATTTGAATTGAGAGCGTTGCAGTTGATTTAGTTTTACAAATGGGTGATGTATAGAGAATGTTCAAATAAAGAAATAATATTTCGATAATTTTTTTATTTATAGTCCGATTCACAGACTGTAATTGTATTCAAATTTATTTAATTTAGTCACTGGGAGCTGGTCTGGGATCGACAAGGGGTGAGATTTGATCGACCACTGATTCAAATGTTTACCATTCAAGTGACTACATTTCCTATGGAAGATGATCTATGTTGATATGGTGATACGCTGATGAGCAGGCTCAAATTGTAAGTCTGACCAATAATCTCTAAATTTGAATTTTGAAGATCGCTTAATTTATAGGCTTAAAAAACCTATTCCCGTCCTTTACGAAAGATGAAAATATCACCAATCGGTAGAGCACCCTCGATTTGGTTAATAAAATTTTTATTTAATTTCAAAATAACCGCTCCTTCACCTCTTAAAAAGCTGAATGCGGATTAGCAGTGGAACAAAGGTTAAGAGAAAACGTCATTGACTTTGCACCCTTCAATGAACGCATAGGAATAATCCGCATCAGAGGTACATTTTGTTTATAGCAGTTTAATATTTGTGCACGCACAGACCGATGAAGTGATGGATTCCACAAAGAATAAATTTCACAACATCCTAGACTGCCTACCATGCAAAAATCCTGCTTTGGAAACATGCTAAATTTGGTAAGGAAGGAATGTTAGTCAATTAAAAGTAAAAGGTTTATGACAATCAACAAAATTATGATAATCAACCTTCAATTTGATGAAACAGAAACTGGTCTAACCAGAACATAGAATATCAAATATAAAATGATTTTTTAGAGTTTTACCGAGATTGCAAAGCATCATAATTTAACTAATTGATTCTAACTAATTTAAATAACTAATGATTTTTTATCAGTTGACAAAAAAATTACTCGCAATTTGTGTATACCCTATATATATACTCATCAATTAATATCTAATCCGAAATGTCAAACTAAGATCAAATGCATTTTCAATCTAGTCGATTGACTAGTTTGGTTTAAGTCATGTAATTTTTAATGTCAATCTCAAATGTATCAAAATTAATTCAATCGAAATGTCATTTACACGTTATTTACTTGTTAAATTTAATTAATACAAATAATTGGTCAACATTTTGTCAACATTGTCAAACTACATGCTGTAGATCATCAAACACTTCTGCTCTTGACTTGGCATTTGCGATTACAGCTTTAAACCTGGATTAAATGGACACAAGAATATAAGTTTAATTAAAGAATGTGACTTTCATGGTAGATATTTGTGATAAAAAAAGTGTTTATATTTTTAGCCTTCATTATATACAACAAAGTTTTGTTTTTGATCGTCTCTAAGCGACTAGTTAAAAGTCTTATTACACACTCAGTGTCAACAATGACATTATACAGATAAACGTTTGTTAATTTGAATAAAACTGAAAGTATACAACTAGCTTTTTTGAATTTTTAAATTATTTTAGTCTTTAAATTTTTTAAGTTATTTACTTGCTGATCAATGGATCTGCAGATTTTTTTTAACTTTGAAAAAGTATTTTTAGGTATTAAAACCAGTCAAAATAATTTTTAGAAAAAATAATTCTTAAGCGTTAGAGTAAAATTTATTAAATTGTTAAAACTGCTTGTCATATAGGTAGGAGTCTTTCGTCTACTACTTAAAGATTTTTTCAGGGTCTTATACTTGGCTTCGAGTCTGCAAGTACGAAGTACAATGAAAAACGTGCAGATATGATAAACAACAATCACTCACGAATAATTGTGAGAAATTGTTAGACATTTAAGCAATTTTTATAAATATGTTCTTAACCTTAAACGAAATTTTAATAAATAAATACCAAAATTGAACCCCCCCCCCCCCTAAATGTAACATCTAAAAAATGAGAACTCTAAAAACTCTATTTACAAAATTTTTTTATTAAATATTTATTTTTAAAAATTAACTTTCACATGCAACTCTCAATTTTCTTTTTTATTTAATTTTTATTTAATTTTTTTTGGAAATTTTTTAATTAAATTTATATTAAAAGTTTTGCGCAAAGAAAAAAAATAATAATTTTTTAAATGCCACTTCATTCAACATGACATATGCCAAGTGTACAGAAAATCAAGAAAACAGGAACAATAAAAAAGTATGAAAATGAAATGTCTGCAAATCAATTAAACGACAGAAAATTATAATATGAGAACCCATCAGTATAATTGTTGGACGTTTCATTAAGCGATATAGGTACAAAAATATACATACACATTACACATATATATATATACATACATACATTATATTACATGTGAATTTTTTGTTTTTTTATTTTTTTAATTTTTGTAAATCCTCTTTCCACATTTCTGATTTCATCATCATGTATTTAAATAAAATAAAAAAGTAATTTCACTGAACATGTCATTTTAATTAAAATATTAATTTACTTTACATATTATGTCCCCTTTAACAAGTTTTTAAAACAATCAACAAAATTTTAACTTAAATTCATTACAATATTATTATTATTTTGTGTTACTAATTTATTTAGTCGTGCATAACTTACATCATCATCAGTTTGGAGTATACAAGTTAGGTTTTGTGAAACAACTTGACATTCCAATTACGTACAATTATTTAAGTACGATTTAATAATCGGATTTAGTTTTAAGGATGATGTTTAATCATGTTACAAGTCAAAATAATTGAAGATAAAAGTAATTATTTTAAAAATAAAAACAAAAAACATGAAAGCAAATTTGTAGTTTTTTTATTTTTTATTTTAATCTTTAATTATTTTATCATTGTTTTGCGATATTGTAGATTCGATAGTAAAAGAGAACAAATTTGAAGCCAGATGAATATGAATATTTCTTTGTAGTGCAATTTATTAATCCAAGTGTGTTTTTTTACGATATGAAATTAATTAATAATTGTATAATATGAATTATAATTGAAGGATCGATCTTTGTTTGTAATTATGATCGAATTTTAGCCATGTTTAGATAAATTTTTAACAGAATATGTCTGAGCAGTAGCATTTTATTATTTCTAAGAATTATTTGTTTTTTTTTAATGCCACAACATACCATTTTTAGTGTTTTTCTATTTTTCCAATATTTCACGTTCGACGACAGTTGTAATTTGTGAACGATTTTTATGAGATAATATACAGTTAAGCTACAGTTTGTAGAAGCGCTATCTATATTGTTCTATAATTCCCTTTTTCATATTTGTGTGTTCGTAGTAGCAAATAAAAACACCCTTTGAATTAGTTTCTAGATTAGATGTTATTTTAGTTAGATCAGATTGATTAATTTATTTATTAATTCTAGATAAATCTGCAGGCCAACTTTTATAGATCTTTTTCCCTTTCGAAATGTGGGCCTTTTTATTAAATTATATTAGTTATTTGGTATATATGTTTGTATATTATATATTTACTAGAAAAAACCCTCAGGTACATACCCGGCCGAGCAAAAGAGAGAAATATTCCTGTGAAACGGCACAATAGATGGTGATTTTTCATAAGATTAAACATTTGACATGTTGAAATTATCTGACAACAATATATAGAATAGTAATATTAATAGCAAAGCATAAAAAATAAAAATGTTCAAAGTTTTAAGTGCATATCAAATGTTCAAATTTATTAAAAATCATTTTATTGTGCCGTTTCACAGCAAAATTCTAGTATGTATATACATATAATCATCAAATCAAATATCCGCTATTCATTTTTATTAAAATTAACTATTATACAATCTGTGAAATAAATTTGAACAATAGAATTTTAATATAGGTTTGATAAACATATTAATATATCACATCATTTCAGTTATCTCTTTCTTGTAATGGTGAATATACGTTTCTTTAAAATCTGTAAAATTATATAAATTCTCTTATATTTCGTGTATCTGAAAAGGAAATACTTATATTTTAAAAATTTTCCTTTAAAACCTATATTAATGTTATTAATTTGTTTTTCCTACTAAAAGTGCAAAAAACCAAATGCAATAATCCACAAAAAAAAAAAAACAATTTGACTCAAAAGAGAATTGAACTCACAAAACCGATTTCTTATATTAACATGACGCTTCAACCAATTACATGACGCTTCAACCAATTGACGCTTCAACCACTTACATGACGCTTCAACCAATTGAACTAAAATAAAAATTTATTTCGATCACCACGGCCTACATCATTGATTGATTTAATAAAGAAAAACGAAGGCACACGAAAAACCACGAAAAGTGGGCCTTCACTAATCGTCCTCTTGTGTATTATAATATAAATATTATTTTTTTTATTAGTTATTTTATATCTTTATTATTTAACTATTAAATTATATTTGAACCGATGTTCACCATTTGAAAATTTTTTCGGTTTTCACGGGGTTTAATTGAGCCCGTGGACCGTGCTCCTTCGGGTGTTACATTACTACACTCGAGTGCTTTGCCATTTGGCTACCGAGGCCACACGAGATTGGTTTATTTTTTATATTTTTATTATTACCATACATATTACATCACATTTCGCCTGTGAGTTTTAAAAATTAAGCAAAAAATAAAAAAAATATTGTATAAAGTAAAAAATAACAGATTCACTCCTAATTCATTTCTATATCATAAATGTTTGATTCAAATAATTTTCGTAAATGTATATGCAAAATATTGTTTATTATTCAACTGCTTCAAGTTTAATATAATATAATGTACGTAATATTTTTACAACACTATTCTTAAAAAACCAATTTAAATTTGTTTAAATATTTTTATTTGAATTAATTTTAATATAAAATTTATTTTATCCATCATGTATAATGTGAATGAAAAAACAATGCTTCTATTGGGAAAGCATAGTCGAGACTACACCATCAACCTTCGTCGAGGAAATGAAGTGTCTGCGACTATGAAAAAACTTCATATTTTCAACTTGACAGAGCCTGGTCGGAACCGCAATCAATGGAGGAGAATTTGTGCAATGCTCAGGACCATCGCGGTATACATAAGAAACATTGAATACAATTGTAGATACATGATGTATATAAATGTACAAGTCTTAATTATTTAAAACTAATCATCATAAAGTGGCAGAATAGTTTAAAACAAACTTAAATACATGTATTTTAATTAATATAACTTGGTAACAAATTAAATAAAATGAAACTCTTCTATTTAAGAAGGCTTAATTTCTGATAATAGCAGTAGTTTTCCATATTTAATGAGTTGATAAGGCAAATAAACTTGCCGTACCGTACTTAATTAAAAGCACGAAAGGCTGATTCTAGCAAAATTACTGTCAAAAGCATAAAAAAAAAATAATAATTTATAATGTTGAAGATATGCTTATAATGATAAAATTATTATGGCAAGTTACACAAAGCATTTCCTTCTTTGCTCTATAGTGGCCGATATACTTCGAAAATATAAAAATCGTTATAGAAAATAAAGAAAAATAAGCCTTTTTTCACAACAAGAATTATTTTCTACGAATCTATATTAGGTTCAATAACTTAGGAGTGACCTTATTTTGTTATAACTCTTAGGTAATTTATATACATATAGGCAAGCTATTAAGCTCCTTAGTTAAACAAAACGTTATTAAATTGGGACTATTTTAAGGTTGAATAAATTTGGGAAAAAATAGATTTTATTGATTTTCCAAAATTAAAATATTTGGAATTAAAATAATCTACAATTATTGTATTTTTTTGATTATAATCTGTAGGGTGGGATCAGTATGTAAGTAAGAAGTATATGTATATTAAAAATGAACAATGTAATCGTATTAAGCCACATAGAAATTGCATGATCTAAATATTTTTATTAGCATAAACAGATAATTGTAAAATGTAATTCACTATAAGCTTACTGCTATTTTGAATGGTAAAACGTTTGGATAACTCTCTATTCTGAAACAAACAATCATTATTATGTAATTAAACCATATATGTATTGAATATATTGATTGAATAGTACACGCAGTTGATTTAACAGCCACGAAAGTTGTTATTTTTTTAAAAGCTTAGAATGTTACACTATAATGTGCATCAAAATGGATCTTAAAATTTTTATAATCTATACCCAAATCTGTTAATAAGAATGTACCAAATGGAATTTTATTTCATTTTTAGATCAATAGACTAATCAAAGCTCAAACCAGGATTTGTCTATCACTTCAATACCTATTGATGAGCTGAGAGCTGCAGTAATGTTGTTTCGATGAAACAATACTTTAATCTATTAAGTTAAAACTAAAAACAAATTTAACTAAAACATAATCTCATAAAATCCCATTAGCCATAGTAATAGACCGTTAAATGTGTTTATTAAACCCTTAAATTCTATTAGTACTATTTAACAACATAAAAAATAAACTTTAATAATATTAAAATTTCTTCAATTATCATTTTAAATATTCTTATTTACTCAATTCACGTAAATTACTCATAATGAAAAACATCTAAAACTATTTTTAAATACACTGATAGATTTATTCTATGTATTATACAATGCAATGCTAGAAGGTTAAAATCTAAAAATATTTTTTAATTAATAAAATTATAGATAAAAATCTAGTCACGTCTATATTATACTCATTACATCCAATAACTCTAATAAAGAAAAAAAAAATACATTATTTTCGCATTTAACGGTTAAATATTGTACAAAAATAACCGTATAACAGTAATAACAATAACGAATAATTTAGACACGTAAACTAGATTCATTGATGACTTCATAATTTAATTGAATAATTTTAATATTTAATAAACTAACCTTTCTTTAAACAGTTAAATTAATTGTAATAGATTTTAAAAAACTATACCTTCAGTATGAGTTCAGTCTCTTCTAATAACAGTTAATTCAAGTAGTAGAAATTCAAATTAATAGCATTTTGGTTCTAGAACTGTTCTGGTAGTCTCTTTCATTCGCAGGATTATTTCAATCACCTCACAATATAATCATATTTTCATTCTAATTGTGTTAAATTCAATTCGCTGAATTTCAATAAAAGGAGTTGTAAAGGAAATTGAATTGTTTTCGTATTTTAATGTCATCAAAATTTGTAGTCAGAATATTCATGCATTTTTATAATGTAGAAACGATACAAACAAGACAAAGAAAATCTGTAAAGTAGCGTACTATGCCATTAACTTATGAGCAAGTGTTTGTATTAAATGTTAGTAAAAAATTATAACAGCGGTCCCCAACATTTTTTTATATAATAATCTCGTGAGTACTGATGAAGGAAATATTAATATTTACTTTACACGCTGGGTGGCGCAGTAGGTAGAGCGCCTGCCTTTCAACCGAAAGGTCCCAGATTCGATTCCCGATGAAGCAAAACAAAAAAAAAAATGCTTTATGGATTTTTCGACCTGGTCCAGTACCCTTTGTCATTGGGATATAATAAATGGCAAAAAATAATTGAGAGTATAATCTGGTAACAAATTAAATAAAAATGAAACTATTCTATTTAAAAAGGCTTAGTTCCTGATAATAGCAGCAGTTTTCCACATTTAATGAGTTGATAAGCCAGTAATTTGTTAAATAAATACTCGAAATATTGTAGATTGTAGTGTAAAATTGCAGTACCGTACTTAATTAAGCACGAAAAGGTAATTCTACCTAAGTTACTGTAGAGTGTAAAAAAAAAAAAAGAAGCTTTGACTTTTCATTATCTAATTAAATGTACAATTAAAACTAAATCTAATTATCGTAAATAATAATAAAATATAATAACAAAATAGTTTCATTGAATGTAAGAACCAAATTCATCTTTTGTCTGAAGCCTTATTGAAAAAACAGTTTATAATGAATGAAAGAATGAGAATTGAGAGAATAAATCAATTTTCTTAAATGTATTATGAAAGTAGGTGCAGGTAAGAGTGAAATGTAAGTAAAATGTAGTGACGAAATAATATTAATGCATTATGATGAGAGATGATACATATTTACTTTACATTGTTGTTTGTGTTTTGAGTTGTATTGTAATGTACATATTTTTTTAAACTGTAGTCAAACTTTACTAGATTAACAATGGCACTATACTTATGCTAAGATATAAGGAGTTACCAAAGATATATACTAACTATACAGCTCATTATTATTTTTATGAAATCACACATATTTTAGTTCACGCTCTACACTGTTGATAACCCAACAAAAAAGCGCAGGAATAAAATAAAAGCTAATAAAAACAGATCTAAACATATCACACTCACACTAGATATAATAAATTTCTGATCTGCTTAAATAAAAATATTATTTTAGCTTTAGGAGCACTAAATTTTTTGAAATACATCTAAATCAAATCTTAACATGATAAAAATATATTAGTACAAACAGAAAGCGATTAAATTGCAATTCAAATAAATAAACTGGCTCATAAATATAATTAAAAACTCAAAAACATTGTTAGAAAATAATTTTCACCAAAAAATAGATACACAAACTTAAATCTATATTTGTATATAAGATCCACCTCCATAAAACAGTAAAAAATTCAAATATTGAAATTCTCCCTATATCTTTCAAAATATATTGTTGCAGCTCCAGAACAATGCACTTTGTGGTTTGTGTACCAAATGTTGTAAAATACTAAATATTCAATAAATTAAATTAGAAACTCTATAAGTATATTTCATTAAGTTTGATTAATATATTGGGCTTATAGAATATTTGATCAAAACAAACATATTCATTCAATTGTTTTAGCGGTCCACATAACTATTGACTTATCTTATACAATCTTAAAAAATCTTTCGTATGAATTATATGAACTGGTATTCATCAGCTAGAAGATTTAACAATTATTGTTTCAGTGGCCCACATCACATGACTTCGACTTATCGTATATAATGTCAAAATAAAAATGTCAATGGTTCAAACATATTTATTTTGACATTGTGCACAGTAAGTCGAAGTCATGTGAACGACTAAAACAATTGAATAAATATAATATTTGATCAAATGTACTATAAGCCCGATATATTAATGAAACTTAATGAAGCAAATTTATATAGTTTCTAATATTATTTATTGAATATTTTGTATTTTACAACATTTGGTACACAAACCAAGGTTGCATTCACCCTAAATTGCAACAATATATTTTGAAATCTATTGGGGGAATTCAATATTTGAATTTTTGGATTTTGGATTATAGAGATGAATATCATATAGGTACACATATAGCCTTAACCACTGAACTTTATGTATCTATTTTAGGAAAAAATTATGTTCTAACAGAGTTTCTGAACTTGTTATTAAAATATTTGATATGAAGGACTGGTATTTATTAGCCAGAAAATCTATTCATTTCGAAAATTATTCATTAAAGACAGAAACAGACAAAACAAAACAAGCAAGTGACAACATGTTACAAAATTTGGTAACATAATGCCACTACGCTTTTAACATAGAACAATGGATTATTTCAGAATTTTTCGCCCATGTGATTTGATCCATATTTTTAGACTTATATTATCATGATTTTCAGTTTTATATCACATATGTTATTTTATCCATGCTACCATATTTATTCATTCAATTATGATTAACTCTCCTCACTCAGAATCTAATATAGCACTGTTTGAGAAATTCTGATACATTAATTGAAAAGTTTTCATCAAAAATACATAAACACAGTTACTAACTTTATTTTTGATTTTATATGCAAATAATACATATCACCTTAACAACGGTTGATTTTACATCAACCAAACAAACTAACTTCTTATTCAAATATTCAGTTATATTGTTGTTATTGTAGTATTTTTTTTTACAGATTCGTTTATTTTGCTCATTCAATTTTTGTTTATCAACTTTGAATTTTTCTTTCTTCTTTTGTTTTATTGGTTGTTGCTTATTTGAATAGGTCAGGTCGAGACGACCAGTTATACAAGTATCATATGTTTGTGTAAATATTCAACTATTATTTTAATGCATATTATAATATTATAGTGGTGGGTCGCATTATTAATATTGGTAGTAGTGTTGTTGTTGTGTAGAAGTTGAAGTAAAAGTGGTATTAGTAATCACGTTCTTTTGTTAACTGTTTTTAATTTTTCTTTTTCAAAAATTTCAATTGACAAAAACCGACAGGTCGATAGATTCAAGAACAAAAATGTTATTTGTTTTATATACTACATAGGTATTATAATAAAAAAAAAAATAAAAACAAAAAATATATATCAAGACAATAATAACAATAAAAAAAATAAAAAAAAATTACAAAACGATTCAGTAGCAGCAATGAAGTGAATTGAACTGAAATTGAACTGAACATATTTAGGATTGGCAGGAAACCAATACCATCAATTTAATGGAATTTTGTATTCAAACAGTACTCTTGATAGAATTGATGGAATTTTTTGTTTTTATTTTTTTTTATGATTTTGGTTTTCCCCTCAAAGCAGAGAAAATATGTTTGTTTTTTATAAGTTTTTCCGAATTGAATGCATGTTCAAACACATACACATGCAAACATAGTAAATATATGTATGTATGACTTGTGTGAATTTTATAGCGTTATATTGACATTTTTGTTGTTTACTTCCGTTCGTGATGACTTTTTTTTTGTTTTTATACTTTTTAAAGTTACCGAGTTGCATTGCAATTTGTTTTTAATTTATTTATTTTTTTTTTTAATTTTATTTTCATTTAACTTTTGTATTGCATAATATTGATTTTCTTTGACAGTTAAATTTTTTTAATACTTTTTGTTATGTTATTTTTTAACTAAATAAATTTAAAAAATAAAAACGATTTTGTTTCTGACTGCCTGCAACAGGTATTCTCTTTTAAATATATAGATATTACTATTGTTAATCTAATATTGGTAGGTATTACGAAATTATTTTTGTATTTATAAATAAAGGTGCAATGACTTATTGGGCTTATTTAAATAATAATGTAACAACATATATACCTAATTTATATGGAATTTTAAAGTCTACTTTACTATACCAACTATGTAGCCAACTTACATGAATAGAAGGAAAATATTTAGGAAATAAATAATCTTATAGTTTTATGAAAATTATTTATGGAATTTATGTTACTTCCAGTCGAAATCAATAAATCAATCAATATTTTTTTAATGGAGGTCAGGATTTATGGTTATTTAGGTTTTGAGAATATTAGAATATGTTTTGTTTTTTGTTTTAGAATCTATTTTGTTACTATTTTCATCAACTAATCAATTGGAATGGAATTTGAATGGTAAAAATATTTAAGTTAATAATGAAGAAAATATTTTTTGGTTTATTTGTGTTTGATTAATGATTTTAAGTGTTGAAAATTTTGACATAAAAAAGTACAAAACAAAATAGCATTGAAAACATTTTTGTAATTTAGAGTCAAGAGATTATCGTATTTACTCAAATATATACCGATAAATAAAAGTAATAAAAAGTTACATTTTTTAATGGAATCAATCTTAATAGAAAGTATTCAATGCTTATGAAATTTTAAAATTTAAAACGAAATAATTGATTTAGCAGTTCTTGTTATACTGTAAAGTTTATTTCAATTTTAATAATTTTTTTTTTTATTTGAAGCTAAATGGGATAAGACACCATAACCATAATTTAAGCCATTTAAAAGATTAAAGGAAGAAAAAAGAAGGATAGTAAAGAATAATAAATAAAATTAGAAGAGAATGTATAAGAATAGAATAGAATAAGATAGAATAGAAAAGTTAATACACCGATTTCTGTTTTTACACGAATTGTTTTGTTTTAATACGATTTTCAATTATTCTATGAATTTTTTTTATATTCTATTAATTTTTTACTTCTTAATTCTAACAAATTATGTGTACATACATTTTAACTTCGCATTATATTTTTCACAACTTAGTTGGATTATGTCGATTATACATGCGTTTATTTTCTCTAGTTGATGAAAGCTTGAGTGAAAATGAAATTATAGACTCATCATAACAGATAACATAGTGATAATGACGTACAGCTAACTAAAGAAGGTTTTGAACTTGTCAGGAAATTAAAATTAGATAATTATTTTGAATAACATGATACTTGTGAGGAACGAGCTAAAAAAGTGAAATGTGAACTGGGGTGAGCACGAAATTTTGTTTCAAATTTTATTTTTGAAACAAATTAGTGACGTAACAAAATTTGGATGTCAGCACCAAAATTGAAACGCTAATTTTAGCGAAACAACTGAAAAACGAAACAAAAATACGTGCTGCCCTGCCACTGTAGTTATTATCGTTTCTTTATTTTTGTTCAAGTTGTTTCTTGTTAAAAAATTATTGTGAACAAATATTTTGGAGAAAAAATGTAAGTTTAAAATAATATTATATTTATATTTGACATAAAATTTCAAATGTACTATACATATTATATTTATTTGTAAAAAGAATGGAAATTTACAACAAAATAAAAATTAACAAGAGACAACTAAGCATATTGGTGGATTTTTGTTAAAAAATATATGCTCATTCTCAGGAGGTTTAAGAATTGGAATATGAGTTCCGTCAATAATACAGATGACGCCAGGTATTCAATATTTTTCATAAAAATACTTTCGTGTTTCTGTGAATGTTTCTTCTTTTATCCTTATCCAACGAGGGCAAAAGTCATTTTCTAATATTTTAATGGTATTTCTAAATACTTTCGATACCATGGTTTGAACCATTGCTACAACTTTATTAACCCCAACATTAACTTGGTAACTATCACTTGCCAATAGGTTTAATGTTGCGGCTAGCTGTAATATTGACGGAGATCCTCTACTCTAATGCTTTTTTTTTTTCAAATTTTACACTTTCCAAAACCATTTTAAATGCTTTCTTATTCAGCCTAAAATTCTTTACAGACCTAAAATAAAAATTGCATTTACTAAAGTGTTGAAAGTGAAATTAAGGGTCAGTACTCTTTTCTTGGTAACTCAAATATATTGCTTTTATCCTTTAATATCCTTCGTTCTATTATTTGGTTAACATTAATATTTTCTTCATCCGAAGAACTTTCATCAAAAAATATCATTTTGATTTAAAACCTAAAATTGTTTATTTTTAAAAACTTTTTCAGCAAAATTTTGACTATTTTTATAAAAAATTCACTTCAATTTATTTAAAATACTCTAACTTATTTATAAACTTTCTTTTTCCTTAAATATTTCACAAACAAATTTTTTAGCGTCAAATTTTTTACTATCGCCAATTTTGGTTCAAACGCCAAAAAGTAGCGTTTTCAACATATTCGTGCTACCGAAAATAAGCGAAATAAAAGAAAAAAAAAACGTTACAAATATTCATGCTGCCATTTTTGACTATTAGCGAAACAACATGTTTGAAACAAATTTCGTGCTTCCACCGCTGAAATCAGTTATGATATCGTAATGGTATCCGTACATAGAACTTTGTAATGATTTAACACGAACCCAAACACAATCTTTAATGCCTGATATCGTTTTCAAAACAACACAGGCAACTAGTGAGATAATAATACGGAAATAATTTCCCAAAACGATGAACAAAATAATTCGAGTGATAGCATTGATATTGCAGTCTTACGTCTGTCAGAAAGTGACAATAAATAAAATTTTGTTATCTTTATATTATTTTTATTTTTTTTATATTATTGAAGTTCTGATATTATTTTCGTTTTTCCAAATCATAATTTATTTTTTATAACATATTTAATGAATTAAAATATGTGAGCACGAAAAATAAATTCTTATGTGAACTCTAGCAAGATTTTTCTTATACTGATGCTCATTGTACTTTCATTGCTCTTTTAAATATGGAACCAATCTATTATTTTTCCATTTAGCCAATATCTTTTTTTACACGAAATTTTTGAGAATGTAATTATCGTGTAAAAACAGAATTAAGTTTATATAAAATTTACCGACAGTTTAAAAGATATTCATTTACCCACTCCTTGAAAACTTCTAAGCTATATTATGTTTGTGGAAACACATAGTGTTCCATAGTGTAGAGGTTCGTTTGATGAAATAATTTGTATGTTTTACAATTCTGGTTCTTACTACAAATTTGTACGAAACAGCTGCGTTGCGAGTATTATACTGGAATGGTTTTATTTTGGATATTTATTTATTTACGAATTTAATTCAAGCAATCTACAATGATTTATACTGAATTGAATTGAAAAAGTAAATTCAAAATTCAAAAAATAACAAAGAAAAAAATTAATATTAAAGTTAACAAAAATCTATATTACAAAATTAAAAAATCTTATATTTAAATATTTACACTTAAAATGAAAATAACTTCAATTAAGAATACAGGTTAAAGATTTATCACAAATTGTAGTTACAAAAATACAGATTATTGTTTAATGATTGTTTAGTTAGGGAAAAGTTAATATGGGTAATAATTAGTTTGATAAAACTTCAAATTAAACATATTAGCTCATCTTAGTTTAAAATGCGAACAAAAATTATGTTTAGAAAACAGTTGAGGAGACGAAATGTTTACTTAATTAAATTAGGAATTTAACTAAGTAAACATTTACTTAATTTAATTAGGAATAATATATATTAGCAAATTTACGACGTTTTTTAATAGTATTTATATGTAATAAGTTAATTCTATGTTCATAAGGAGGTAATCTTAAAGGACGAAGATGTAAGGCAAATCTAAGATTTTAACCGATTCCATTCTATCTATGTAAACAACGTAAAAAGGGCACCATACTTGACTGACATATTCCAAATTAGGTATAACCAAGCATCAGGTATAAAGAGATTTTAATATACATAAAAATTTTCAAATTCTCAAGTTCAACGTTTAATAAAAATAAAATTTATGAAATCAAGTACAGTGTAATTTTCAAATATTGATTGATACAATTGAATTTAACGAAAATCAAATCAATAAACATAATAGGTGAGGTCAGGGCTGCCCTAACAATATAGGAATTATTGTAGGGAATAAATTGGTGATTTGATCAACTTTCTCAATTCAAAAGTGTGGCTCTATCCACATGTATGAAATAACAGAGACCATTCCAAACTACAAGAATACCATTAAATGAAATCTGTTAGATCCAAATAATAAATCTACCTATACAAAATTGTTGTTATATATCAAAAAATACAGAAATTTATTCTTTACTGAACTGTGAAATTTTCCCTCAAATTGTTTTTTCAAATCGATAATTTTCGATTAAATTAAATTAATTTAATAGCAAAAATAAATTGAAACTTTTTACAATTTTTAACACTCACTCTCACAACCTTTAACTTAAAACGCAAAAAATGTTTGCTCTCTAAAATTATATGGCTGGGTTAAAATTTTATATATCGAGCTAAATCTCACTCTCTGATGAAATTCTACATCTTTAAGCTCAACCTAGATTTTTTTTGCATTTAAAAATTAGTTTTTGTGATCTTGAAAAATTGAGATTGTAGTTCAAATTTAATTCGATGTATTCGTATATTTAAATGCCTACAGTACTGGAAGATATTTGGAAAGACTAAAGAATACATAATTTATTTACATTCATTTATCATTACATCATACATTTTATATTAATTCATACATTCACTAATTTGAAAGCAATGAAGCAGTTCAACAATATCTGTCTAAACTGACGGCAATCAAAACAACTGACTATGATCTGTGGAAGGCAACAAAAAAAGTCAAACAGCCTCAAAAGTCAAACCCACCAATTCGACAGCTAAATGGCAAATGGGCAAGAAATGATGAAGAAAAAGCCAATGCATTCGCAGAACACCTTGCTAGCGTATTCACACCTTGGCCTCTACCAACAAACTCGGAAGTCGAAAAAGAGATACAAGAACATATGGAAGCTGCTTATCAGATGGAGTTACCAATAAAAAAAATTAATAAAAAAGAGGTAAACCAAGTAATAATGCAGGAAATCAACGGGAAAAAGTCACCAGGACATGATTTGATCACTGGAAACATATTACGCCAAATTTCACCACGGGGCCTTATTCAACTGACACAAATCTTCAATGCGGTCTAAGGCTCAAATTTTTCCCGAACCAATGGAAGATTTCGCAAATCATAATGATACTAAAACCAGGCAAAATATCTGAAGACGTCAAATTATATCGGCCAATCAGTATTCTTCCAGTGTTATCTAAAGTGATGGAAAAACTGGAAAAACTAATCCTACGACGACTTCAACCAATAGTTGAGCAAAAAAAATTAATCCCGGCACACCAATTTGGCTTCAGGCATAAACATTCCACAGTGGAACAAATACATAGAATTGTAAATAAAATAAATGAAGATTTTGAAAACAAAAATTATTGCTCTGCAGTTTTTCTTGACATAAGCCAGGCATTCGACAAAGTCTGGCACAAAGGAATTCTCTATAAATTAAAACAAAATTTGCCATATCACTACTATGAATTGTTAAAAAGCTATCTGGAAAATCGCTATTATTTTGTCAAACAAAATGAATATTTTACCAGCCTCAAAGAAATTCATTCGGGAGTTCCACAAGGTAGCGTTCTAGGTCCAGTGCTTTACTTGCTATACACTGCCGATTTACCGCAAACAACAAACACAACGATAGCTACATTTGCCGATGATACAGCCATACTTGCATCGCACAAGGATAAGAATGTGGCTTCTGGGCTCGTGCAAGAGAGCTTAAATAATATCGAATTATGGTTGAACAAATGGAAGATTAAAGCCAATGAAACTAAGTCTAATCACGTTACGTTCACATTAAGGAGGGGTACATGTCCTACAGTATTTTTAAATAGTAATGCTGTTCCTCAAACAGAAAGTGTCAAGTATCTTGGAATGCATCTGGATCGCCGTCTGACCTGGAAAAAGCACATCTACACAAAAAGAATCCAACTAAGCACAAATTTCAGGAAATTATATTGGCTTGTCGGTAGAAGGTCTCAAATGACACTGGAAAACAAATTGCTGATATATAGGATGATACTTCAACCAATATGGACTTATGGTATACAATTATGGGGAACAGCCAAAAAAACAAATATTGAAATATTACAACGCTTCCAAAATAAGCTACTGCGAGCTTTAGTTGATGCACCTTGGTTTGTGCCAAATTACATAATACACAATGATTTGCAAGTGTCGACGGTCCAAGACGAAATTCACCGACACAGCCAGAGATATCGTGCTAGATTAAATAGTCATCCCAATGTAATAGCAAGTACACTTATGAACATTACACAACATACAAGATTACAACGAAATACACCAGGAGATCTGTAGAAATTTCTTGACATTATTATTAATATATTTTTTATTATAAATTAAGAAATTACTTTTATTGGATTGTAATTTCACATGTCTATTATTAACTAAGTCAGTCAAAAACATATTCACTTATTGTATTATTTTTAATTAACATACAGATTGTAAATAAAAAAACAAACAAAAAAAAAAAAAAAAAAAAAAAAAAAAACTAATTTGAATTTTTAAATCAATTATTACAAGAAGTAACTATAACGTTGTGTAATAACGTTTATTTCCACTTCTGTTGGTAGTTAAGAAAATACCAAACGCTGTTCTCAAACAATTTTTTCATTTCTAACTTAACTTGTATTTAATTACATATTAATATTAATATTAATTTACCCTGTTACTGACATAATTTATAAAATTTTAATTAAATTAAGTGAAAGATGTATATTTAGTTCATAAAATATATATGTTAATTAGCCAAGTTGGGTAGAATAGATAATTTTAAAATAGCAGAGAATACATTAATATCATACATGAATTACCCTAATGGATTATATTTTCAAAAATCCATGACAACCGGCTACATCCCATCGGAATGTTATATATATTTAGATGATCTAAAAAGATTGATACAAAACTCCCAAGGTATACCATTAATATACCACACAAGTAAAAGGGTATATCCGACTGCACAATTGATATTAATTTATATGAAACACAATTGTTCAAATTTGACACATAAACATATACCAACAACATATTATATTAAAATTTTAAATAATTAAATAAAACAGATTTGGTGGAAAAACTAACAAATAAAAATGTACATAAAATATAGTTTTAACTTCTTTAGATTTAAGATTTAGATTAAGATTAGCTTTAAGTATAACAAAAAAAAAACTTAATGAAATTTATCTTTTTTTCAAATTTTTTGTCAAATAATAAAATGAAACATGTAAACATATATGTTAAAAACTGTTAAAGTTAAGTAACATAATGAAATTTAATAAACTTCATAAAATATAAGTTAAATTCAGCATTGATAATTAAATTTTTTAAAACTTAAATAAGAAATTTACAAAATATTTCAACCAAAATTATACAATTTTTAATTGCTTTCTAATATTAAAACAAAAACAAAATGTTTGCTTTAGCCACAATTAAAATTTATTTCAAATACTTACAATAATTATTATCACTGAAAAATGTAGATACTCTTTCACTAATTGTTAATGATTAAAATACGAATTGGAGAAAAGCATTAAAATGAAAACTCACCTGAAAATAAATAAAAAAAAAAACATTTATATAATAAACTTAAATTTTTAATTACTTTATTTATAATGTTAAAATTAAAATAATATATAAAATACAAATTTAATTAAAACTTATTACGACATTCCTAAACTATTAAGACCCTAAATTAAATATCAAAATAATTTTTAAAAAAAATAAATATAAAAATTTTAAATAAAAAAAAATGTAAAACTCATAACATGACAAGAGAAATGCGCTAATTTAGTAGTTTGTTGAAATTTATGATGTTTAATAAAAATTGTACAATTATACTGTATTTAGATACATATTTGAACAAAATAGTTGGGTTCCATTGCTTTTAGAGGTATATGTGAAGATATATATACAATAACTTTTAGAGTTAATGAATTTAAAAAATATAGAAAACAGAAAAATATTTTGATAAAAGTTGAAATTGCTGCTACTAAAGAAGCAAAATAAATTAGTAACAAAATGCAGGAAAATTAACTTTATGGATTGATAAGTTCGAAAATTTGATATGTTCAAAAAGAAGGACAATGTAGGTATATTAAACGTTCCATTAAGTATTGGTAACTAGTAATATCTGTTGTTATCCTTTTAAAATTCCTATTATATCTACTTAAATTTGAGATAAAAAAATATAATCCAGACTATTTAATACATAGTATAAGGAGCGTTTTCGTAAATATATTTTTTTTTTGTATTTTTATAACCCAGAAACTTATTTTACTTACTCTTACAAATTTTGTTTTATTTGGTTTTACGTTAAAATTTTTTGATTGATTTTTATAACTCACAGCTGTTATTCACAGCATCTTGATATTAAGCTCAAAACCAATCAGAATTGAAAATCAGGAGCTGTATAGGTACACTAACAATACAATACCTAAACCTACTGATAAGTTCGTGTAGTATTAAATGAACGAAACAATACTTCTTTCATACTAACAGAAACTTAATTTAAATCAAAAAGCAATTTTTTTTTTATTAAAATCACAAAATTAGAGCTAAAATTGAATAAATGAAGAATTAAAAAGACTTAGAGCTTGATAAAGCACAAGTGATTTAGAAACTTGGAAGAAGAAATTAATAAATAAGAATCAAAGGTTTTCAGCAACTTTGATATGAAACTAATTTTAAATAAAAGCTTACTTAGGTGGCCAACAGACCATGTAGGATCATGTATCAAATAAAATCATGACGTTTAATTAAAACTTGGGTAATATCGACATATATACACTCAGTTTTTTTAAAAAATGAATAATTAAACTATAAATAATTGTTTGAAGTCTTAATTGGACGAAACGGTTGGAACTTTGTTGGAGTAAAATCTTTTATGCTTCACACCGTTTGTTCATTTAGATCTTTGTTAGTTTAAAAACAATTAATTGTTAGTTATATTTGACTAGTTCTAATTGTAAATTGAGTGGGTTAAAGTTCTACAGTATTCTAGAAGTTGCCAATCTCGGTCAAGTGTAGTCTCTGTGTTTTTTAATATTTTAGACAAAACTTAGGTTATAAACCTTAGAGTACTTGCGTACCGTTGGATATTTAAAAAAGGAAAGAAAAAGGAAGCAGAAAAGTTTTGTGGGAAAAAGCGAACAATGTTGCTAATATTCGTCATAAATAAAAATTCTTCTCGCATTGGGGTCCCGTTCCAATCTCAATGGGGTGCGATTCCATGTTCGAGATGTTCTAACTATACAAGAATTTCCATACCTGGACTTCAAGCATATTTTTCCTATAAACTCGAGAGAGAGGTCTCAAAAAAAAAGTCCATAAGGACAAAATATCCAAAGAGGAGAGTTTTGGGCAGTTTGTGATGAAGTTTTTGTGATGGAGATTTTGTATCCAACCTCTTGAAGAAAAAAAAAATGGAACAAATAAAGTGGAATATACACCCAGGACTAGACACAAAAGTACATACAATATTTTTAGAATTTGAACCAATGAGAACCTATGATAAATAAATATTTGTATTGCGTGTGACAAGTGACTTGTAAATTTAATATAAGTAGTAAGTATGTTATTGTAGGTATATAAAATATTTCAATATTAATAAAAGCATCGGTCAACTCAAGCAAGCCGTGCAACCTTGGAACCGAATCAATCAATTTGATCAAAAATCAAATAAACTATTTTTAATCTTTTGTATCATATGACTTGACTTATACCTAATAAACTAAATGGAACCCATCTAATATTATTCTGATTTCAAAATATGTTATAAACAAAAAATTTTCATTCAGACAACAAAAAAAAAATAAACAAAAATTTCAAGATTGAAAATCACATAAATGTTTTGAATCTCAGAAAATGAAATTCGTATAAATTATTGACTTTTGAAAAACAAAATAAAAAATTTCCCCTCTAGGGAAATTTTCAAACAATTTTGCAATGAAAAATTATTTTGAAAATTATATAGTAATAAAAAGAAGCTATAAAATGCCAAATAGTTCTTAAAGCATCAAATCAGAAAAAAAAAATATTTTTTTATTTTTAGTTTTTGATGAAATGACTGACACAATATCAGTTATTATTGCGTTAGGCACAAGTCTTTTCATTTTAACGATATAACAATTTAATTTTTTTTTTTTAAATTTGAACCTATGTTTTTGTATATGTATAGTAAAGGTTCAAAATTTATTAATTTTTTTGTTTTAATTTTTTTTTTCAGCAAACAAATTTATGGCCTCTAATTTCGAGGTTAAAAAACAATTTCCGAACTGAAAATTCTTAGAAAAATAATGCTTTAGGGAATAATATATATATCATGGATAACAGGGTAAAAACCAGTTGTTTTTGGGAATCATGATGAAATGTAAGTGTACACGAAAATGTAAAAATAAGAGATGTCACTTTTTTTGCTTTTCATTGTTTTTTAATACAAGAAAAATTACTGAAGATTAAGACAAAAAGTGAATATATCAACCTTACTATAACTATGTTTAAATAGTGCGGAAGCAATTAAAGCTATTATCACATTAAGCAATGTAAAACTTGATTAGAGTCTGTATACCATTTTTCGAATATCTTACAAACTAGGGGTTCAGTTATTGACGTAGAAAGCCCACTTAAAAACAACTGTAAAACCCGTAATGACCAAATTACTGAATTAAGGGTCTATTTAATAGTTAAGTTATCTCTTTTTGATAAGTAAAACGAAAAAAACAAAAAATACATCAATTTCGCGTCGATATGAAACAGCAAAAAGTCACAACTTTAATTAAGATTTGGTTCGCAATGTAAATTAAAACGCCCACTCTCTGTTGTAATAAAAAAAAAATAAAAACAAAATACATATTGTGATGGAGTTTGCAAACAAATAATTAAATACCTGAATTCGACACGAAGATTCATAAAATATTCTAATAATTAAAATGGAAAAGTATAGATAAATGAATTTTTATTATCAATCTAAAGCTATTTTCTTTCACGTTTATTTTCCTTGTATCTGATGGTATTAGAAATTATGTATGTTTTACACCTTAATATTCAAATTCAATAAATCGCGATTAATGGATAAAAATTACTGCAAAACTAATTTTTTAAACATGCAATCACTATATATGTTATTTAAATTGTGTTGTTTGTTTTGTTACAGGACCACATCCTGAGTAGAATAAAGAACCTCCCGGGTAAATATTTACATTTATTTTAATGGAAATAAATATATAAAATAAATAAATAAAATAATTAAATTAATGTTTATCCTCTGGAGTGTACACAGAGGTTGGGATTATTTTAATATTATTCATATCATGTCAATATCATCTTTGCAGATCATTATAAAATAAATAATTTGGTACAATCTGATGCGTCAGATAAAGCTAGCATAATTTCATTTTTAAGATTTATTTTATTTGTATACCGACGTAACAATTTTATTGCTATAAGGCTCTTGCGCACTCTTATAACACTATTATAAATACTCTTATAGCAGTATTAGTGTTAATTTGAGTGCTCCGCAATTGTTCCGAAACGTTATAAATACGTATTAAAATGGAGAGTCCTATAAGGCACTTGCTGGATTTCTGTAATATTGTTATAGTATTAGTATAATTTGAAATAATTAATGTTATACGAGAGTGAGAAAAGTACATTATTTTTCATTTTAAAATAATAATTCTATGAAATTTATATTTATTGCCGAAATTGCTATTAGAACATTCTTATAGCAACATTATAGTCACATTATTCCCATAAAAACATCATTATGTACACGTTTAGTGCTTATCGAGAGTCATATAAGAGTATTATAGCACTAATTTTGTTTTTATAACGAATAGGGTAGCCTAGATCCGATTTGGTTGGATTATAACTTTATACTGCGGAATTTTATTTTCAATTGTCTTTTGAGACATTTTGCACACTAGAAAATAAATCGCCTAAGCAACTTAAATATAAAATATTTGAAAATAAAATGTTTGTAAAGTCAGACTAAGCGATGATCCAGATTGATACTAAAATCTGAATATATTGCTGACATATAAACGAACATGGTGTAGTGATTATGTTATATGAATAATGGTGGTATGGATGTTTAATTAAATTTTTCTTTCACTATTCATAAAATGAGGAAATATTATAAAATTTGTTGCAAATATTTTTTTTTTATATAATTTCTAGTCTATGAGATGAACAGTATACAATTTTTATGGTATATCTATTAATTCTTAAATGTGGAAAATTATATCTATTGTATTGAGTACTTCACCTTCATAATAGCATAGTTCCATTTTATTTTTAGTGATAACCAAAAACTCTCAACCATTTTTTTTATCATTTATTTTATCCCAATGCAAATGGTACTTCGGACCAGGTCCAGAGGGAATTTTTTGCTTTCATCGGGAATCGAAACTGGGACCTTTCGGTCGAAAAGCAAGTGCTCTAGCGTGTTGCAAATATGTATGTAATACACTATATTTTGGGTGTAAATATAATCATTTATGATAATATAATACTTCAACATATTTTGGCTTATATAATTTGGTAATAACTGGAATAAAGTGGAACTAATATTGAAGAAGGCCTACTTCCTGACAATAACAGTTATTTTATACATTTAATTAGTTCAGATATCAGAAAGTTAATAAATAAATACTATATAGTAAAAGGCATTACTCGCTCCACTTTATTTAAGACATTGCAGTTACGTTTTTATGAAAAGTATTATTTATGCCTAAGTTACTGACAATAAAACAAAGCTCTATCTAATTTATATATATTTATTCATTATTATGCTATATCAGTTGCCCAACACTATTGGATTGTAATGAACGCTTGTAATCTTTCCAACTTATGACAAGTTCAATTTTAATAAAGAATTTTTACTCCGATTACTTCTTACAAAGTCTATTTTATGAATAAATTTTCAATAATAATTATTATAGTAAAAAAATCCTGAAATTCACTGTTAAAGAAAATTTGTAATTAAATTGAAAAAAAAAAACAAAATATTTTAATTGAGTGTTACAACACACATACAGTTCGTGACAGTTGTTTAGAGCCATTTTTTCTTCTACATGCTTTCACAAGTTTAAACCCATAACAATGTTATAAAATTTTAAGTTTATTATGTTTGCATTAATTTTAATAAATTGTGGTAGCACCTCCATTTCTCGAAATTATTGAATTGCAGAAAAAATTTTCCCTGCCGATTAAATCATTGCTGAACTTCAGTCGGCCTTGGATATTCTCTTGAACTACTTTTGTAATTAGAAAATTATGACAAATCCGGAAAAATAATTTTCAGTTTTTTACCAGCAACCGTAAACAATGTTTATTGTCCAATACAAAATTATTACTATACTCGGGTAATATCAAGTATCTTAAGAATGCACTTATATAAAAAGTTAATGTTTCAATTGCATATTTGTAAAATTATAGATAAAATAAATAAAACCACTAGAATCATATCTGGTCATAAACGGAAAATCTATGAACATAAGAAATAAATAAATAATTTTTAAAACTATATTTCTTCCAGTTATCACCTATAGTGCTCCAGTTTGGGGTGATTGTGCAAACACCTAAAATAAGACAACAGATGGCAGTGCATATTTAATATTAAATTTTCAGTTATTTCACATAATTTGTATATTGTTATGACTGTTTCTGACATATTTCGGGATTTTCACGTTTTTAAAGGCAACCATATTACGTGTCATTGATATTATTTTAAAACGAAAGATGGTATTGTTACTTATTGTTATTTGGAAGTTCTAAAGAAGTTTTACTTGCAAAAATATAGAAGGTAGTGGCTTTGGGGGCATTTTGTTTATTGTTTTATATTTTTTACTAAAAGCTTGACATCTGCGTTTACCTGCCATCGGCGAAACCAGGGTTTCAATAAATAAGTAGCAGAGTTTGGAGGCGGTAGCCCCCGACTTTAAAAATAAATTTTGTTTTTTTTTTAAGTGTTTACTAACCTTGCTATTTTACTAAAATTTGAATTTTGTCACATTTGAATTTCGAAAAATGGTATTTTGTCATATTTGGATTTTGTTTATTTGGATTTTGGAATTCTCGATTTTGTGAAATCTTTTATACAAAGGGTAGCATAACTTTTCAACAAATAAAATTATCTCAGATGACATTTTCATATTATTATTACCTTCATCGTCAACAACTTTTTTCACATCTTCACTCCAATAATCACCAAGATACCGACTTCTTAATTTCGTTTGGATTTAGTCCATTTGGCTTTTCATATTAGGAATTTCGTAGCTCTTCCACCTACAAGTAGTTTTTGGGGATTTTTTATATTAAGTGCTAAAAAAGATTTTTTCTGAAGTTCTGACAACCTTATGTTATTTTTACTGTTCTTGAAAGTTTAGAGTACATTAGCAGTTTTCCGCTCGGATTTTTTACGGATTTTGTACGTATGGATTTTAAGTTTTAAGGATTTTGATTTTAACGGATTTTGTTTTTACGGATTTCAATACCAATTACAACTAATTTAAACTTGGAAAACTAGAGGACTTTGTCTTCGTAATATAGCGTAGCCCAATTTTATTTAATATACGCCCAACTATTTCTACTAAATCAGAATATGAATCTGGAAGTATAGTTTTATAAAAAACTTTTAAGCTATTTTACAAAAATGGCTCTAAATAATTGTCGCAGATTGTATATGCAAAATTATGTATATATATAGACTTGTATAAGACTATGACTTAAATGGGCTGTAATAGCGTTAAAACTTTAACTAAAAAACTAAATCTAACAATTTTAGATAATTTCTTTCTTCTAAAATATATATATATATATATAATATATAAATATGTATAATAGAACCTCAATGAGAATAGCAAAATGAAACCCATTATTAATATTCAAGTTTTTTTTTTTATTATTACTTATACAGCCTAACAAGTTTATGATAATGGCATTTATTATGGATAATTAAGATAATTCTTGTTTGCTTTTTAACGCCTTTATATGTCAACTTTATATCACTAAAAACCACCAACATTGAATGAGATATTATTAAAAAATCAACAAAAAGAAAAGGATGATTCTATTTTTTGTATATTTTAATACCATTTCACTTCAGTCTGTATGATACTACAAAAATAAGCAAAACAAAATAACAAAACAACAAATTTTAATTTTTAACATTTGTATTGGATCTAGCTTCTATCTAAAAAACAATAAAAAAAAAACACTTGGGTAGAGTCAAATTGGTGAATTAAAAAAAAAAAAAAAATTAAGTTAGTCCATAGTACAACATATCCATATATATACACAAATACATATAATACATATTATACGCTTGGTATATAAGCACCTGCCCTAAAGTGATAAAGTTTTTTTTTGTAAATGGCATTCTTCTGAAATATTTTTAAGAATTATGTAGAAAAATTTCTATTTTCTTTGTTGGTTTATTTGTTTTTGTTTTTATTTTATTTTTTCTATAAAATATAAAAGAGATGTTAAAAGAGATCGCCCCTGGGTTAAAAGCAAATGATTCCTGGTATCCAGAATCAAAATACAACACTTTAGTTTTTCTGTTTTAGATTTTTTTTTTATTATTTTTATTCCAAGATTTTTTAATCTACGATGTTACTTTAAAGTTATTTCTTTCTATTCTGGAAAATGATAATACTAATTCTTCAAATGGTGTATTTACTTTTAAAAGTCTGTAATCTGACTATAAATAAATTTTAGTGTAGAAAAAAAAACGAATTTATTATTATTTTTTTTTATTTTTTTTTTTTAGATAAATTTAGTAGAAAATGTACAAAAAGAAATTTAACTATGAATTCATGCAGTTGGATATATTTTGGTTAAAAAACTCAACATAAGTCTGAGAAATAATTTTTGTGGTAAAGAGTATTCCGCTTACAGACGGACATATTCATCAGAAATTTTTTTCCTTAGATAGTTGGACTGCTTACAATGATTTGTGAAGTGTCCAGTTTTCTTTGATTGGCAAAAATCAGTTTTGAAACTCTGGACTCTAAGTTAAGAGTTTCCACACAATAAAGAGGAAAAAAATTAGAGATCTGATTGTTTTTTTTTCACCATACAGGTCGGTTCTAGAATCGAGCTAAACAAGTAATCATCTAAAACTAACAGAAATAGTTAATATTAGCCAGTATTTATAAAGCCAGTATTAATTGTTTTTGTCGAAATAACTGAAATCACTTCCACTTATCTATTTAACGCAGGCGAAATGACTTTTCCAGTAAAATTTTGAAGAAACAATTAATACTCTGCAAAATTTTGATACATTGATTATAAATAAAAAATATTCAAAAAACAGCACCTACCTTTTTGAAAGCTGTTACAATTCGGAAAATCCGTTTATAAGAGCGATAGTAGATTCAGATTTAGTATTAAGATAATTTTAGTTAATATACGTTAGTTAAGATTTAGGTTAGGTTTACATTAGGTTTTATATTAGCATAAAATAATTCATTAAAGGTTTTTACTTGCCATTTTGCCCTTTGCAAATTAAATTTATTCTAAATATTTAAATCAGGTTCGTCTAAATAATTATAAATCAAGTTCTTGAAATATAGAATTAAAATATATCAAATCAAGCATATTGTACGAATACATTCAGGTAATAAATAAAATAATAAATAATGAAATTTTTTTCGAAATCGATTTTAAAACAATCTGGCAAGGTTTAGAAATTTAATTATTTCTTCAATTTTTGCTTAACATTATTGAAATTTCTTAATAAACATTTTTTTTCAGATATTTCAAAACCTATGCTGATGTTTTAAATCTCTAAATTACTTTTTTTTTATTAACTATTTTTGTTAATAAGTTTAAAAATAAACAATTTTGTAACCAACGTATTTGCTAGGTTGCGATTTATTTTGTTATTTTATTTACAATAAATTTCAATTTGTAAAAGATAAAAAAAAAATAAATAATAAATTAAAAAGATAATAAGTACTCAGGTATAATTATCAGTAGTTATGGCTTTTTTCAATGTTGTTTATTACTTTTTCGTAAATAAATAAAATAAATTATCGTTGTGGGTGGTATTATCATTGTCCATTTTGTATACCTTTTAGGAGCTTCTGTGTTATGACGTTGTTATCGTTCTTCTATTCAATTACAGCTAAATTTCATATTATTGTTTTTTTGTTTTTACCTACACTCCCTGTCCAAGTTATTAGACAGAAATTCTATAAAAAAAAAATTAATATAGCGGTGTCTAAACGATCAGTTATTCAGTCAGTTTTCGATGTCAGTTAAAACTGAGAAGTGTCTACACGTTCAGTTTTGAATAAAAAAATTTACAGATGGCGAAAACTGAGAATTGTCATTTATGTCACAAGTGGAAGTAAAACTTAAATAATTATAAAAAGTAATTTTTAGAAAGTGCAGCATTTTTTATTTGTTTGGTTCGTTTTAAGAAAGAATAGGTATGTTTATATTATTGAATGCCTTAATTCAAATGTAAAATTCAAATGTTTTTTCTCTAATACGGTTTTTTCTGGCTAATATGGACTATTGCCGATAGTTTTGGAGGATTACTTGTTTAATGGTTATGCCGCATATTTAGAAAATAAGATCAGAAACGTTGGCTATGAAATTCGGGAACGATTGAAATCGAAAAACTGACCACAAATTAAAAGCATTTTAACTTTTTTTTATTCTTTTCAAACAACAACAAAAACTGACAGTGTTCACTGATCGTCTAGGCAACGCCTATGAAAATCAATTGTCCTAAATAATAGAGCTAATATCAAATCTATGATTAAAATATTGTAATACTTAATTAAGATTGATAAGTTTCAAAACTTGATGTAAATGTATTTTATAAAATTATGAAAAACTAAATTAAAGTATGTATATCTACCAAGATATGTTTTAGGTTCATTTTAAGCACTAATTCTTAAGAAATAATTTCCAATCAAAGTTTTTTTATAATCCAATATTTAAATTGGAGCTGTTTATTATCTATAGCTACTTCAATCCCTATATCAACTACACGCTGGGTGGCGCAGAAGCCGAAAGGTCCCGGGTTCGATTCCCGATGAAGCAAAAAAAAAAAAAATGCTTTATTGGTTTTTCGAGCTGGTCTAGTAAGTACCCTTTATCATTGGGATATAATAAATGACAAAAGATAATTGAGAGTTAATCTGGTAACAAATTAAATAAAATGAAAACTATTTTATTTAAGAAGGCTTAGTTCCTGACAATAGTAGTAGTTTTCCACATTTAATGAGTAGATAAGCCAGTAATTTAAATAAATCCTCGAAATATTGTAGATTGTAGTTTGTTGTGTAAAATTGCAGTACCGTACTAATTAAGCACGAAAAGGTGATTCTACCTAAGTTACTGTCAAGATCATAAAAAAAAATCATAAAAAAACTTATATTTAGCCTAGTGATAATGTTATAACTAGTTACCTATTATCTACTAATATTAATTACCAATTCAAATACGCTTTATAATTGTACAAACATATCATAGAGTAAGTCTATTTTAATATATTACACCCAAGCTTAATAAGCTGACAGAAATGATAAGTAATGGCAAAGCAAGATCGAAATATATCTCTGTTTAGTTAAATAAAACCTAAATAGTAGTATGGTAGAAAAATGCAATCTAACGATGTGGCAGGTAAAACTTCCTAGAAGATTAGAGAAATCTCCTTTACTAGACAATAGGTATGAATGGCACTAAAAGTAAAATAGCTAATGTAAACTATAATCAACTATTTTGTGAAAGTACTGATTCTCAGGACTATAATATCTGAGATATGCCAAGTCCCTATACTACCAATTATGGAATGAAAAGGATAAGTGATATAGATCGAACTAGGAACAGAAATTTAAACACATTTTATCAGTATAGGAATGTAGCTTTTGTCAGGATGGTTTGACAAATTAAAGGTTAAATAATGGATTTTGTGTTAAGCTGGATTTTCATTGAGCAATATTTAGAATCTAAAAAAATGTATTGGCTCTAAAAAGGGAGATAGCTTATTGAATTTTTATGTAAGCAAAAAATAGACCGCTGCAAAAAATTCACTAAATTTCTATTTGGGAAATTTATTTTATACACAAAAAAAACAACAATTCAACCGTCAAAACCATCTGTTGAAAAAAAATTATTTTTTTTTTATATACATTTCAAAAATTGCTAAAAACAGTGTGACCGACATAAAGAAACTATCCCCGATATTTTAAAAATATACTTTATCAAAGTATAATATCCCAAACTTTTTGAAAATATCCCCAATTTTTGTGAAAATATCCCCGATAAATGATATTTTCTGTTCTTGTCGTAGCTCTCATTTAAATTAATGTCATTTCATGTTATCTCCTTTTTTAGAGCCAATAAAGCTTTTTAGATTCTAAATATTGCTCAATGAAAATACAGCTTTATTCTGTAATTATATCTTCTTTTATACATTGATTACATGCTTATTGAATATATCTTTAATATTTTTAAATTAATAGCAATAGACAAATTCGATTTTAATTTTTTGTTTTATATTTGAGTGAACTTTCTATATTTTCAGATTTAAATTCTGGGAAAGGTCAAAGAGAATAAGAAATACATCTTATACAAATATGAGCAAACACGCTGTCAATCAAACAACTATTTTTTATTTACATTAGAATTCGCTCCACCAGTAGAACTTTCAATTCAAAACTCTTATTAAATTTTACTACCAAATCTGGAACTCAAAAAATGTTTTTTTATTTTTCACAATCTGCAATACAACAATTTGCAGATCAACAATATCTTTATTAAATTGTATTATAAAACTGTGAATCCAGTTATTTAAATATTTAATAAATTAATGTATATTATGTATAAAAAATATGCTAAAGGTGATGGCCTAATGTATACTTTGCTTCCCTTACTGCCTTTACATCAAAAAACTAAACGAAGGAAGAAAAGTAAACGAAGTCAGTGTAGACCAAATGAAACATTGTGAAGTTGCTTTGATATTTGTCAAATTAACTATAGGTTATTTATCAAAATTTTATAAAAATTTCGGTTTTAATTATTTGCTTACTAAGATTTTGTCAACAATTTATTTATTATGAACAGTTTATTATTGTTTTTAATATTATATAACTATGTTTTGTTGTATTACAGTCGAGTCCACTTAAGAACACCTCGCTTAAAAACACAAACACTTTTAAGTGCAATTTTTTTGCTTTATTTTTTCATATAATTCAATTCGTTTGAAAGCAAAATATCTTTAAATGCATAAATTTCTGTATAATATTTTATAAACTTACATACTTTTCGCGTTGTTTAATAGCACATGATGCCGAATTTTTTTAAAGTGTTGAGACAACACAAAAATATAGCTTTAGAATTAATGAAAATATACAGACAGTTTAGTAATTTTTGCAGTGTTGGATGTCATACTTACTATGTATAAATACATAGCTACAAAAATTCAAATATAAATGACATAATATGTTATGTACAAAATATGTTTCCCATACTTTTATTTACAACATAGCACCTACATAATCAAAATTGATCTAAAAAAAATATTTGAGGACTTATCTGTTTAAAAGCACAACTTGCTTAAGTGCACAAATTGCGTGTTATCTTCGATGTGCTCTTAAGCGAGTTCGACTATATGCTTGTTTCTGAGTTTTCTTTCGAATACAAATTTATCTCGAAAACTTCTCCATCTTTTCCTGCAATTCTCTACTAAAATTGAATACAAATATTCAAAACAAATTTTTAGGAGCAATGTAGAAATTTACCAGATTCTTTAAGATTTTTTACTAATTCAGTCCAAGTTTTATATTTTAATAATTTATTTCTATATTTTAGACTGGTTTTATCCCAAATTTCGTTATATTTATAAACACTTGCAATTAATTTCTCTTCAAACATTTTTATTCAAAAATTTCAAAAGTAGGTTGTTTTAAAAATTTAAAAATCAACATTCAACAAACTGTCAAAGGAAGCAAAGTATACATTGGGCCATCACCTTAAAATATAATAAATCTGCTGTCTCTCATTTATAGACTCAAAAACTACTCGATCAAATTCAATTAAATTTTCAATGTATGCTACTGAGGAGAAAGTTATACGTGATATTAAAATTCAAACTGGTTCCGGTATACTGGCTGGCATACAATGGTTAGCAGCCTTCAAGAATATTTCAAAAATCGAAGATGTTACAGACCTGAAAATTTTTACTCGGTACTGCTTCAAAGATGAAAAAATTTATTAAAATTTACTAAGTATTTAAAACTGTCATATTTAAATCAAAATAAAATTAATTAATTGCATTAAATTTATATCAGAAAAAATTTATTTTTTAAAATAAATATGTTTATTATTAGGAAACAAACGACAACGTTACCCGGGTACAATTAGTTATTTATTTATTTTATTTATTAGTTAATTTATTTCAACCATAAAATACCTTTGGAGATGTTTCTCATTTTTAGGCTAACTACACCCAGAAAAATGAAAAATCATTATTCATGATTATTAAAGGAATTAATTTTAAATTTCTTTAACTCTTACAGAAATATTCTTAGAACTCATTCAATATGCCTTTTGTGATTAATACATTAAAAAATTTGGAATAGATTATTATTAATTAAAACATTTTTCAAATCAGTGGGTATGAATCTGAATCATAAGCTTATAAAAATTAACAATTAAAAGAAACAGCAACAATTTTAGTATGCACCCGCATAAAGCATAACTTATACCATAATTATCATGGTGTATGATTATGATTTCAGTGTAAATTTTTAATCACTTCATATTTATTAAATAAAACGTTTTGATCAGCGTCAAAATCTAATTAAGTTTATAAAAGTGTTGTGAAGAGAACATAATATGTAATTAATTTTTATATTTTAAATGAAAAAAAATATTTAAATATATAGAACAAATAAAAGTGAACTACATTAACATAAATTTAAAAATTAGCACAGAATAAAAAATAGACTTATACATAGTTTTTATAAAAAGCTAACTGAAGGTAACATCCAAAAACGACTACATATTTATAAACTATATATTATTTAAAATTAAACTAATATGTGTAATATACTTTTAAGTAAAGCACTCCTATTTTGAACAATTTGTGATTTCTTTAGTACTTTTAGTATATTCAGTTACATCCGAGGATGGTTTAAAAGCAACTGAACTATTGGAAGAAGTTCTCACTGATAAAATTGACTTTCAAGTAATCGAATTAAAGTGGAAGAAAACATTTGATTTGCCTCAAATTACTTCGAGTAATGAACTACTGAAATTTTTGAGAACTCGCCATTTTATAAAAACAGTTTTGGACATCGTTTAGTAAGTTTTTTTTATTGCCTTAAGCAAAATTTATAATTATTGTTCAATTTATGTACTTGTTTTTTTCTAGGTCGATGGCAGCAAATATTTTCAAAGATCTATCTTCGAATTTAGGTACCTACACATAATATCATAAAAACAAAATTATAAAGTCTCTATAAGAAATAAATTAAAAAAATTAGGATCAATTTTTATTAGAATCTAAGGTACTTAATAAATTAGTGTGTTAATATTTTTTTTTTTATAAAAACTTGTTTTCCAGCGTTAGAGTAAAATTTTGGTATAACAGTGAAAATAGTCGAATATTTTCCTTTTAATTTTACTGATATGCTTATCATACAGATACGCGTATTTCGTCTACTACTTGCAGACTTCTTCAGTGTTTTGTACTCGACGAGTACAAAACACTGAAGAAGTCTGCAAGTAGTAAAATATCAGTAAAATTAAAAGGAAAATATTCGACTATTTTCACTGTTATAATATTTTTTTATTTCTTTCAGAAATACGGTTCTATCAGTTTTGAAAACTAATCCAAATACTTCTTTCTTTGCCCTCTAAACGCAAAAAAATTGATGTTCAAATTTGGAAGGTAACAATTGGAGAGTTACAGTTATTTTACTTGAAATAAAATATTATATCACAAATGAATATAAATAACTTATAACAACTGATAATATACTGTTATTGATAATATGTATATGTTAATTCATAATAAAAATTAAAAATAAAGTAATAAAATATAAAAAAAAAATATGTATTTTTTTTATTTGAAAAAATATGGGTTATAGAAATACTTGTATAATATATGAAAATAATTTATACTTTATGCAGAAGAGTCATAAGAACTGATTTTTACTTTCATTTAGTCATTATCGTTAATCATTATTTAGGAAAAGTAATTATAGCATTTTATGATTTAAAATCATAATAATTGACTTTTACAGGATTAAATTATGTTTATTAGTTACAAAATATGAATTAGGTTTACATTTTAAGTTTATACATTATAGTCATATAGACAATGGTAATACCACAAAATATGAATAAATTACGTTTTTTCATATGTGCATAATTTGTGAATCCTATTCATAAACTGTGACAAAGAAATCATAACTGTCTATTCTTTTTAGTTATAATAAATAATTTTGTCGTTAAGATTAGGATATGATTTCAAATCACACTTCTATAAATAAGTGATCATAGCACGCATTTTTGACTAATTTATACATAGGGTATGCATTTTAGTTTTATTGATATGATAATTACACATATGATTTAATGATATGATTTCTCTGAGTGTACTTATATACAATTTTAATGAAATTTATTTAAAGTTAATAAAAAATATTCATAGCAATAAAGTAAATATTTATAAAACTAAATTATTACAGGTATCCCCATGTTCATCTCTGTAGTCTGGATATTCACTATGTTGTTGATAATATTCGCTATCATATTAGATAATTTGCTAATCTATTGTTATATTATTGATTATGTCGTTGAACTTACCTCTCTTTAAATAGAATTTTCAAATCGTTATTGATTAAAGTCTGGTACTTGCATATAAGAAAAATAAATCGAAAAATGTGATTAAAGATGTTACCACATTTAATTCAACTAATTTTTACATTGAAACATAATCTAATATATTAATCGATCTATTCTAAGTATGATAGACAAGTGTCTTATATTTTCCCATTTTCACAAAAAAAAAGTGAAATTAAGTAACAACTTGTACTGTACATATAATATCCAAATACAGCACAAGTTTGTTTTTGTAATTTTACACACTCTTGTTTTCTTCTTACAATGGACATTGTATTAAAAGTGTTATACAAAAAAATAAAAGGAAGAAACAGTATCAATAAAAAAGTTATCTGAACGGATCTAAGCTTTTTTCACAATTTAGTTTTTGTACTGATTTTATTTTACAAAAAAAGCCACAAATTTTTTTTTAAGTTTTTCATTAGAAATAAAAATTTAAGTCAATTGTTGTACACATATATATATAACCTGTAGAACCACAATAAGTTCATTAGCTAAATGTTAGTATAAATGATGATGATGATGATAGTGATTATAACAATAATAGTGATTTTAAAATGAAAATTATCATGAAAATATGGAAAATGAGTGTAGTTAAATAACACCAGTGAAATGAAGAGGAATGATGTCCAAAGTTTTAATTTTTTTTATATTATATTTTTTATATTTTATATTATGTCACGGGTTTTCAACATATATTTAATCATCTTTTATACATAACTGTACATAGCTGTACATCAGACACAAAAAAGATTTACTAATGGTACTTGCTCCAAATTTTGAGTTAGTTATCAGTATAAAATAAAATTCTAAAAGGCAGATATTAAAACCCGTATGGATGTACAGTATCCAATAACGGGCCTGTACACAGAAACACAACATTGCATTTCTGCAAAAAAGGTTTCAAAGTAAAGTCCGCCACGGTATAGTTAACGCGTTATGGCACGTATACATAATATACCACGACTTGCACATAAGATCTATATACCGCGACAAACAGTCACGGACAAAATCAAGAAATAAACAGTAAAACACGAATAGTAATCTCAAAATCATGTGAATTCGAAAATGGCTTCACTGTTGTTATTGACAGCAATGTCCGTCGATTCAAGAGAACAAACTACCACTTCAGCTGGGCAATACCTAAAATGGAAAACTATACGATAACGGAAATGATGATATCAATAATATTTTTCATTATATGAAAAATAATATTTTTCGTAATATGAATACAGCTTATCTTTTTTATTATCATAGAAATACAAAATAATTTTTATAGAAACAAAAAGATTTCTTTAGCATCGGATAAGTAAATTTAAACAATTACTAAACAACGGTATTTAACAATAATACACGTAAAGTAATTATTTTTTACTGTATCTGGTAATTACAGGCTGGTTTAGAGGTTATTATAGGCTGGTCAGACAATAATAATTGTTGCAGATGGTAATTTTTATATAATACAATTAATAATACTATTACTATTACTGTAAAGTAAAATCTTTAAGTGTACCTCCTGTAGTTTTCCCTAAAATCCTGTCTGCTCTATTTCGCTTTTCAAATCACTTTTAATTGGGATTTCAAGTACGGTTGAGTGATATTCACTGGTTATACACCGGGACTTAATACGTTGAGTCGCGGTGTATCACCAGGACCGAATACGTTGAGTCCCAGTGTATCACCGGTGAATATCGCTCAACTTATTACATTGTGTCCCTGTGTATCGCCGGTGAATATAACTCAACCGCACTTAATATGAATGTCACATTTGAAAAGTGAAATAAAGCAGTTCGGGCTTTCAAGGAAAACTATACAGGAAAACTATAATATTTTATTAAATATGCTTATCATACAGTAATGCATATTTCATCTTCTACTTGGTTAACTTCTTAAGTGTTTTGTACTCGACTGAGAAAAGATAAATTACACATGTTTTGTTAAAATCTTGAATTCGCTTAGCATGTAGCCAAGTTTGATTCTATAGTACCGCAATGGAGTTGTATAATCTCCTTCCATCTACTTTATTTTCAGGGTAAATGGAAACAGGCCTCTTTGATCTAGATGACACAAATTATGAACTGCAGCTACCTTAATACCTACCTAGAACTCTATTGTCGATATTGTCATATAAAAATATTTTTTTCAAATAAATTTCCGTTGTTGAAGTAACTCTTTCAAGATTAGGCTTTATTTCTTTTAATAGATACTAAATTTCATCATGAAAATTAACTAAACTACAGCTTTTTTCGATTATTTCTCTTGAAAAATGAATTTTAAAAACTGTACCACCATTTTGAAGCATATGTGAATTTAACTTCACCAATTCTCAATTCCTTGGGTATTATTTCACAGCACCAAAAAAAAAAAAAATTATTAAGAAAAAAGGTATAAAAACAAACTATGGAAAATTTTAATGAATTCTTCTATACTTTATTGTAAAACTGTGATATTAGGAAAAAAAAAAACATAGTTGGAAATTAACGATTTGTAGAAGAAAATTATGAAGTTTACAGATTTGTTTATCCGCAGCATTTTCTTGTTTTTTTTCTATTTTTTTTTTTTACCACAAACATTTAATTTCAAAACTCACATTTTTTTTTCATTCACCTTCTTAATCTGTTTTTATATACCAATATTTTTTTAACGTTTAAAGCGATATGGAAATTAACTGATGTAAATCAAAACCTGTATATCCAATATTCAAAAACAATATTTTTACAGAAATTCCAAAGTTCCAACTTTTAATACATTAGCATTTTTGTTGCAGGTAAAAACAACATTATCATCATATTATCATAGTCTCAATCAAGCTTTTGGTGTTGGATATTTTTATTTTTTGTTTTTGTTTTTGCATTTTTTAAGTTATGATCAACTATTTTTGCTGTAGGTATTTAAAATTCCAACAATAATCGAACAGCAACACAATAACAACAACAAAAAAAAAATAACAGCAGAAGCCAAAGACAACTTTCTCTCTCGACCAGTTGTTGTTGTATTGACCAAAAAAAAAAAAAAAAACGAAAAAAAAAACATAAAAATAAATTTCCATTTTGCTTTTTTCTTCTTAGTTAATTTTTGTTTTGATTTTCCATTGGAAAAGAAGCGTTATGAATAATCACGTCTGGTCCATCACCGTTATCATAGCCGCGAAATCAAATATTATATTATATATATATGTATATATGAACCTTACCTTGTATATTTAGTACGTATATCCATTTAAAAAGTTACAAAGTTACAGGTTCGTTCGTTCGTTGGCGCATATTTTTACATCAGGTGAAAACAATTTTTTTTTTTGATTGTTTGTTTATCTTCAATCTTAAAAGGTGCCAGAAGATTTTTTTTTTTTATATATTTTTTATTTGTTTTATTCCCACTTTTCTCTTTTCTTTTAATTTCGATTTTAAAAACATTTTTTTTTTTAGAAATACTAAAAAAGGTGCCAACTATTGAAATGTGTAGAAAATATAGAAAAAAGAATTATCGAAAGCGGTATAATGCCTGTGATATGATGCCATGCATTTTAACTGATTGCATATTTAAGTAATTTGTATAGAAATTCTGAAGCAGAGGTGGGACGTAAAGTTTTATTTTTACAATCACTATATTTTTTTTAAAAAGTTATAAAAAAATATTTTTGAAGGAATAAAGATGAAAATTTTATTTAATGATTTTTTTAAAAACAAAGCGCCAATCACAAAATAAAAAGGAAAATGTTTAATAGTGAACATAGGTATGTGACACAGATAAAGTGGTAACTTTTATTTTAAACTAGCAGACCTAAGCGCTTTGCTACACCCAGTTGATAAAAATGTCCGTATTACACACAGAACAGTGATACCTTCATGTAGGAAGTGGATTAATGTAAAGTTTGTTTGTTAAATAAAAAATAGTACAAATTTCTTATAATATTCTATATTAAAACACATAAGGGCTTGTCACATCGATTTGAAAATTCGTGGTTTCGTGGTATTTTGACACTAATTGATTTTTTTTTTTTAACTGTTATAATTCAAATTTTGTGACAAAAAAATTAAATTGAAGTGAATTTAATTAATTAAATTTAAAATAATAGCTCAATACGAAAAAAAATATTCATTACTGTCAAAAAAAAAATATCTATTAGTGTCAAAATACGAAAATACCACGAAACCACGAATTTTCAAATCGAAGTGACAAGGACTATAATAATAACTTAATATTTTGAATTTGAAATGATTACAAAGTTTAAAATCTTAAAATATGTTACTATTCTATTGCAATTCTCTTCGGTAAATAACATTTTTTGTTTTTCCTTCGTGTGCAAAAATATAAATGATGCCAAAGTTTTTTCAACACCTGAATATCCTACGTAAAATATGGCCATATGAGAAACAGTCATTTTAAAGATTTAACCAACATACTTGTAGCGATTGACCTGGCGATTTATTTATTGTCATTGCAAATGCTAAACGAACTGGAAATTTAATACGTTTAAATTATGTAATGTCACATCTGACGGATTGATTGATGGGTTCCGTGGAATTAATACAATTTTTTCTTTGTATTTGCCAATATAATTGCTTAGATAATATTTTTCATTAATTTTTTCACTGATAATATTGTGCCATTATTATAACAGCGGTTGATTTAAATTTTGTAACATAATTATGGGCATGCCAATTTGTAGTTGCAGAATATGTGGTGGAGTTCCTGGTAAATCGACTGCATTTAAAAATCCAATTAGATAATTCACAGCTTCATCATTATCTATAACGCAATCGGTTGACTTGTATGTAATTGTTTGGACACTTATTTTGTTTTAAATGTCTATATTTATTTCATTGACATCTTTATTTTTTGTTGCCAATATACCGCGATCACTCAACCATGATATACCCTTGCTATTAAGTCTTATTTTTTTATTTATTTAGTACACAAAAATTGTCAGGCAATGTTATTAGTTCTGTTGCTTGAGGCAAATAATTTACTTCTCTGCTGTTACGATACTATTTAGACCTGTTATATTTTGTTTTGTAATATGTGTTTTATTAGTTAAACATCCTAGTTTTTAGCGTATCTTATATTTTTTCAATTAAAATATAAACTAATTATATAGAAATAGCATAGATAGAGAATATTATATAGATAGTGATGAAGTAAAAGTTTTACTCTGAATTGTCGTACAACGACCAATCACCTCTTAACAGGAGCTTTATAGGTAGAATCACCTTTTCGTGCTTAACTAAGTACGGTGCTGCATTTTTACACTACAATATCTACAATATTTCGAGTATTTATTTATCAAATTACTGGCTTATCAACTCATTAAATGTGAAAAACTACTGCTATTGTCAGGAACTAAGCCTTCTTAAATAGAATAGTTTCATTTTATTTAATTTGTAACCAGATTATATATACTCTCAATTTTTGTCATTTATTATCCCAGTGACAAAGGGCACTAGACCAGGTCGAAAAACCAATAAAGCATTTTTTTTTGCATCATCGGGAAACGAACCTAATTTAAAATTTAACCTAAACCTTCTAGTACGATGTTCAGAGCTACTGTTATCGAGATCAAGATTAAGATTAGATATCTATAAGAATTTAACGTTTTGAGAGAAATATATTTTCTATTATTGTTGATTTACTAAATCTTTTTCGATTTGTTAGACCTTTTAATGTTTTTTTGGAAAATCGTTACTAGCACTATACCTAATCCAAACTTAAAAACTTCTGTATAATAATTTTTATTTAGAAACATTTCAATAATTTTAATTTTAATTTTTCTAATAGTAATATTAAGTAGTATTAAGACAATTAAGACACTCTGTACGAGCTATAATTATGGTCAATTCAGTTGAAAATAAATGTAATCTAAATCTAAATCCAAATTGTGTGTATGGATAATAGCCTGTATTCAAATATTGCTCTATATAATTACCCTTATTTTATTATTTTACTAGCAAAGATACCCGACATTGTCCGGGTCGAACACAAAATGTATCGAATTTACCTCAATGAAATTTGATTTACGAATCAAATTGAAAAAAATTAGTTTATCAAAAATATTCTAATATCTTCATTGATAACTGCATCTATTCTATCGATTTGTATACATGGACATGGACCTCCTGGAATACTCTGCAGTATTTTCTGGTTAACAAAACGAATTGTCACATTTTTTGCAAAGATTCGGAAATACTTTTTCAGTCAATTCTTTAATACTTTATATAATTGTATTGATCGTTGCTATTTCAATTTTTACATTTAAGTCTTCTGAAATTTGGCCTTCACCAAGCTGTGTTAAGTTCATTAGCTTATTGCAAATATTGTTTATACGAAATCGATAACAGTCGTATTTTTTTATTTGTGAAAGGGTATCTAAATGCAAATTTTAATGCCTGTAACACAATTGGTTTTTGAAATATTCATGAAGGAATTGTACGGCAGCAACTCGAACCAGTCCAAATTTTCCAAATCGATAAATATGTCATTTGATGAATTTGTAAAGTACCGCGTCCGGTTCCTTTTACCATGAATAACTGTGAAAAATTTCAGAACTCTATCTTTAAGACTGTGGGCGTGTATACGAACAAACAAACAAGCAAACAAACAAACAAACGAACAAACTTTCTATTTATAAATATAGATTACTAGCAGTACATATTCCCATCTTAATTAAATAATATTTATTAGTAACAATCATTAGAAAGATCATATTTTGCTCAATTAAATTCGGTGAATTTGCGTATTCTAAAAAATGCGATCTGATTATATCTGACCCGTATCAAATCTGGCTGTATATTCAGATTATTTTTCTACATACATAAATACAATGTTTAAATCATCGCTCTACAGATGCTTCCGTGAATACTTGTGGAAAGTAAATTACAATCTTACGTTATTTATATACGTTAACTTTACCGCACTCAACTGACTCAACTAAGATTTTAGAAGAAATTTTCATTTAATCTGGAAAATATTTGTTTAACAAACAAAATATATTCTACATAAAATATTCTACATTATAAAATTAATTAAAATAATAATACTCTGATGAATACATATTACGAATACCGTAATAACCGAGATAGAGAAAGAAAAAATAATCCTGACCAAATTCCAATTAGAAAAAACGCAAGCCCAAAGCTTGTATGATTTTATAATAGTTGATCGCAATATTGCATATGCAGATCAGATGTATTGTATCAGCTAAGAAATAAATTCCACTTTGATTCACCTACATTTAAGCTACAGAGATCCAACGACTTAAAATTGGGTTCATGAATGGATAGACAAGATTTTTGATGTGAAATTAATGCAAAAGTCTTATAACCATAAATTCTAAAGATGCCGTAAATATAAAAATATATGAAATTATTTTTTCAAAACGAATCAGTATCTTGGCAAAAGTATTTCTGTAGGGGCTGTAAAAATAAAAAAACATAAATCGATCTCTAAAACTCAATACTAAACAAATTCTAAGATTGTGAAAACACAAATTTAACTGTTAATGAATCGGATTTTATACACCCATATTCTCTTAGACCCATCGTTGATGAGAAGAAAAAATTCATCTCGTCTCGTCTCGCTGAATATGCATTTCTGTTAGACACTGTAAGCGGCGCGATAAAACATTTTTTATATTTATAAAATTCTTGGAAAGTATAAAAGTACGTTTTCAGTAGCGTTTAGTTTCAAAATATTTTTTAAATAAAAAATAAATATAATTATATTTATGTTTTAAATATTTTTTAGTTTAGTACATAAACAGTAGTAAAACAATAATAGTAAAGATGATTTCTTTTTTCAAAACAAAAACACAATTTTAATAATAATGCAAAAAAAATAATGAAAAATTGTTTATTAATCTTTACTTAACTATTTTATCTATTCAATTAATTTTAAATTTTTTGATAAAAAAACACAAAATACTTTGACGAGATACTCTATCGCTTCTAATTTTTGAGGAAATAAAATATGGCTATCTCGTCTCGTCAAAAGTCTAACAGAAATTACTCACGAGACTGTTTTGACATTTGCCGTCGCGGCAATTTGCTATCGCGTCTGTGGTGTCTAACAGAATACAAAACTATCTCGTCAGAGATATTTTCATGCGATCTCTGGTCTAACTACTTAAGGCGTTTTCGTTTTTTAGTTCAGAGCAGAGCACGAACTGTCAAAAACAAATCCGTATTTTTTTATGCGTTCAGAGCGCGCTCAGAGCGTACTCCATGTGCTCGATTTAAATTAACAGAGCACTTGAATATTAAATGTCAAAAAGGGATGTTTATTTCAAAACAAAATAGATGACGCTACTATACGATAGTAAAAATGTAAACCATTTTAAAATTTAAAATAAATATCAACAGTTTTTTTTACAATTTAAGAAATAATGGACGACAATATAAGCTGTGATGGTAAATAATTAATATTTAATCAAAAATAAATATTTTTTAGTTTAGACTTTTTGTAAATCTTAACTTTTGTAAATTTCAAAATTTAAAGTTTAAATTCGATTTATTGACAAATGGCAATTTGAAACAACAATAAAATAAAAATTACAGTTTACTCAAATCGTGTTTTTGTATTAAATCTGAGCGCTCGGAGCATGAACAAATAACATGCTCTGCTCAGAGCATTATGAACAAATAACATGCTCTGCTCAGAGCGTGCTGAGTCAGACCGCGCTCAGATGTATGCTCTGAAGTAAAAAACGAAAACGCCTTCAGATAGCCCACCCACAGGTCTTATACCTGACACATCAGTGTTGGGCTTTTATTGTCAATCACTGGTGGTTTCTCTCCAGTTGAAGATACAAAATTGTTATACGAGATAGGAATCGGAACTACTTTACTTATTACTGATACCAACCAATATATGTATCTATCAAATTTGATTCAACATAAGCATTGAAACTTATACATAATAATGAAAGTTATCAATGAAACTCATTTACAATATTCTTCATTAATAGACAGACTAACTTCAATGCTTAGAGCATAGAAACGAAATGTTTAATAAAAATTTTAATAACCTACTGTTACCAAACAACAGTAAAAAAATATACTATGAATTTTTCAATTTATATTCAAATTTTGTTTTTATTCAATTTAATTTACATATTTATTATTTGGTTATAAATAATGCCACTATACTCGTATTCGTATATACAGGGAAAATTGTTGTATCCCAGATTTTATTCAGTATTATTGAACAAAAGAAATAAACAAATAATTGACAAAACTGTGGAGAATTTACGAGTGTATTGATCAGGAAAAAAGTTTTATTACATTTTGTTACAAGCTTTCTTTGTATACAAAATAGTGCTCTTGGATATGTTGCCATACTAAGAAATTCAAAATATGCAAATTAGAATAAAATTATTAGAAAATATTTTTCTATTTTATTTTAATTTTTTGGCGTTTTATTATTTTTCAATTTAATAAATGGCATAAATATTGATTTATTTTTTCACGTAAAATGTAAAATGAAACCTGATGATTATGTAAGCGATCAAATTTAAAATAAATAATTTATTTATTATAACTCATTGTTTTTCGAAGTTCAACGTCAAAATTGTGTATTCAGGTTCATCAAAACATAGAAACGAGTATGCTTCCTGCTTTGACAACGTCAATCTTCAAATAATCAATAAATTGATTTTGCGATGCGAAACTTATCAATCACATTAAAATTAAAAAGAGAAAAAATAGCAGTAAAACCTGAAATATTGGATGGTTGGGAACTGGAAATGAAACGTACAAAAAAAATTTCGTACTATTGAAATTAAAATGTATAAAAATAGGTTAGTGGTACCAATCAGAACAAATTAGAATAGAATTTCTAATATATATATAGGTAGATAAATTAGTACGTAAAAAGTGGTGTACAAGTCGACACACTTAGACCAAGAAAGTTTTTTGTGATACCACAGAATTAGATTCTGTGCGAGATTCTAATTATCAAAACGAATTTCAGCCCTTCATTAAATTTCGTACATACAAGATCACCCAGTGAGTCTAGAAAGTAAGATCCTAGTTGGGTTTTTCTTTTGTGATCTAATGACGGACAAATGCAAAGAAGGTGTCGGATTGTTTTGCCCTTCTCTTCATTTTTGCAGGCTTTAAAGAAATCATTTTAGGGAAGGTCAAGCCAATTATTGCATATTTTTCTAGGAGGCGAAGGGTGTCCTAGGATAACCCATTCCATTCTACTGATATCTAATCTTGTTAATCTTGTTACTCTTAGTAAGTTACGGGTTATGATCCAATATTGACCGGATAAGTTTGGCTACATTTATTTTTTTATACATATAGACAAAACATTAGGTGGAGAGAGACCCTTTGCAAGGACTGGTACGTTTTGCTAGGAAGGGAAAGAAACCTTGACGAAAAAGGAAGATAAACAGAAAGAAGTAAGTGTTGTTGTTCGCGTTGAATTTCTGTAACTTATAGAATTGTTCATGTTTAGGACAAAAGTAAGATTTTTGTTGAAAGAATTAATTTCCCCATTTTCAATATTCTGGTTATAAAGGAATTTTCACAATTTGTTTTTTGCAATCTAGTGATTTAAACGGAGTAGAGAGGCACACAGACTGCCCCTTATGATTTGCGAGAGAATTATTTGAGTAGCAGCTATACAGATTTATTTGCACTGAACATGTAGATGTAAATATCTATAAAATAGGGAGAAATATTATTAATATGGCATCATTAAGAAAAATTAATCGAGAAAGCAAAATAACTGCCGATATATATTAAGAACAGCAAAACATAAGATAGATATTACAATCCTATAAATAAGTTGTCTCAACCTATGATAAGTTGAGTCATCTTTAAAATAAAAACTATTCTAGAAGCTAAAATGAAAATGAATGGTAAATACAAGACTTTTGCAATATGATACCTCTTATATAATCCTTTATAACCTATGTCTCTTGTAAGGGATAAAATTAACGCAATGCCTTTATTTATTTTCATTGCACATAGCTTTTTCATTCAATTGTAATTCGATAATTAAAGACTAAATAAATATTTTTAGCGGATAAAATTAGATGGATTGAGGTGGTTTCAGGTGATCTATATTCCTTATTTCAAGCAATAATTTATTGGAAAAATAAACTTATGTGCCTATTACAAGTGGTGTGACACTTTTCCAGTAATTTTTTCCAGTCACCCGAATGAAATTTATTTTCGTATTGCAAGTCTCATCCGACAGCAACAAATTTCTGAACGTATTTTTATTGTACTTTGACAGAAAAACTCATTTGACATTTGAGAAAAAAAAATATTTTTATAAGAATACAAAGTTGGTTGATGTTATTTTTTATAAATTTTTAAAACAGAGAATCTAAGTATAAAGAGAAAGGTTCTTAGAAATTGTTCAAATTCGTTGGAAATTGATAATGAAAAGTAAGTAAAACAATTTGTAAAATTATTAATGTACAAATATGTGAAATATAACAAAACGATTTGTTTTTAGCATCGTTAAATATTTCCGATGGAATAAAGACGCTTTTATTGCTTTGTTTGAGAATTTGAAGGGAAAATTTAAAAATTCAAAATAAATTAAATTTTGTCTTCATTTCATAAATCCTTAACTTTCTATTTAAAGCAAGACAATAATATTATATAATATAAATTCAAATTCAAATATATATTATATATATAAATTATTTCAATAAATTTGTAAATATTTCCATACCCTTTCTTTTCAGAATCCATTATTTAAATTTATATAGACACAAAATATTACAAAATTACAGACAAACGGAATCCTGTCACATATAAATTGCAAGTGACAATTCAGTCGCATTTTTCAGTCGGCGCGTGACAGTTGTAATAGTAATTAGTGTTGTCACCTGATTTTATTCGGATCCGACAAAAAAAGTGATACCTGTAATAGGCACATTAATAATATTTGCTTCTATTATTTGTTTTAAATAAATTTTAAAACAAAATAATTGACCAAATAAAATTAAGTATTTTAGATATTGTAAAACACTTGCCATTACCAAGGACAATAGAAGATGAAATGGAGAAGCTGTAGTTGAAAAAATACATTTTTCAACTCCTATTACTTAAATTAAATTTATCGTTCTGCATCATTTTACATGGACCAAGTAATACAAACTGCACATTGCACGTGAATTGATTTACGAGCTACTAAATTAATTTTTTTTCTGGTGAAATCCAAAAATGACTATTATTTCATAAATCAATTTTATTTGTACTTATTACAAGTCATCTTCATTTCTCAAAATCTATTGACGCTCATCTGTCAATTTAGTTCACTTAAAGATGTATCAACTTAAACAAGGTAATTTTATTCAAATATGAGGTTTTCATATCTTTAACATTATTACAGATATAACATTATAATTTAATGAAGTTCTAATAAATCTTCTAAATCAATAATCTAGAAATTAAATAATCACTAACTAGATACACCATTTAAAAATTTATTTATTATAAATTAATTAATATTAATTTAAAACTAATAAATTATTAGTAGAATAATATCATAAATTAATATAAATATCACTTCTTGATTATCTATTAACCTCTGAGTGAACACAACAAGTACATTTTGAATTAATTTTAAATTTTATCACGTGTTATTTTGAAACTAAAAGAATTTACAAATGTACCTATGTACCTGACTAATGATGTTTTTAGAGGTCTGAACTTGTTTAAAAAAATTTTGAGTAAATTTGTATGTGTCATTTTTCCGTGTTCGTACATCATTTTTTTTTTTTTTGAGTCAATACTTATTTGCAGCCACATAGAGAATATTTGAAGTCAAGCCCGAAGGTATAAGATGTCGGGGCAGACCAAACTTTCGCTGGATAGATGAAATGAAGTAATTTTGTAATTTCAACTGGAAAGTAGGATCTATCAGTAGCAGCAAAAATGGTCAGATCAGTAGCAGCAAAAAATATAGAACGCTGATGAGTTAAGTCCAGGATCTACATGGTCTGTTATCCCCTTAAGTGAAGTAAAATAAGTGGCCCATGTCACCATTATCATTAAAATGTTAACGAAAACCAAAATAAATGATAGAGATAAAACGTTGGCATGAATGATTAATGAATGAACCTTTCATTTTATTGTGAAAGCTACTGTAATTTTTTGTTGTATTTTTGTTGTCAGTTAAATTTTTCAAAATTTCACAATTAATAACATAGAAAAAGTATTTCATATCTATTTTTCACATCACTACTGTCCCTTTCAATAAAATAAAAGTCTACAATCATTTTTTAAATTTTGTGTTTATTTATGAAGTTATTTATTAATTTATTAGTATGTACACAACTAATTTTTAGGCACTTTAATGTGTGAGTTACAAATTTTCAAAAAAAAATTCCTTATCACAAAAAAAAGTCAATGAATGATAAAGAACTGTATCGATAATTTTTTTTTGATTCCAAAAACCGACATGACACTGACATTTGCATATAAAAATACAATACACAATGACAAAATTTTTTGAATCATGACATGAAAAGTGAATGAAACTTTCACCAAAAAATGAATGATAGTAATATTCATGACAGGGCCTAACAATGCTGATTTAAACATTTTGCATGGCCAGAATAAGCAATCTAACTTAATCTTATTAATTAGGTCAATCAACATCATTGAATAGATTCTAATATTCGATATTATCTCTTATACAGTCTCTCCAAATGTACAACTTTCTATTTAGGAGAAATTTATAAGTTTATACATAACTTAAAGGTTAAATAATTCTTTGAATTTATATTTAATAAATTAATATATATTTTTTTTTATTTAATTAGCAGAATTTTCACATAAATAAGAGAATATGTCCAGATAATGTGAACCAATAAATAATTAAAATAAATATTCTTATATTATCAACTTGAAATAATTGTAAATTGATAGACCTATTCATTGCATTGCACTGTTACTGTCTTCATTTATTCAAAAATTAACTTTCGCTCCTTTTTTAATAAACATTTTTTTTTTTTTTTAAACTACACCATCATTTTTTTAAGTGAAATAAAATTTAAAATATGCAACTTTTGACAATATTATCTTATAAGTCTTGTACAAAAAAAAAAAAAGAAAAAACTAGTTTTAAAGTCTAAGTCAAGTTGATCAATTTATCAGCATTACAAAAATATGAATGTGGAAAATAAAAAATTATAATAAAAAAAAAACCTGGTGGTTATCAACTACTACCATACCATGGCCTACTATAGAAAGTGATATTTTTATTAGTTGATGCCATCAAACGTTTAATATTTGACAGAAAAATTCTTTACATTTTGTGCAGGTACTTGTATTATGTCGATGTTGGTGATTATTTCATATCGCAAATGGTGGAGGATAACAGGGAAAATAATAAAATAAATTAAAAACAAAAAAACTTGATGAATTGTTTTTGGCCAATGGAATTCGGTATTTTTTTTTCTTTTGTGTTACAACGAGAATATATGTATATAGAGAAGTGACAGTTTACTTGGCTCAATATTTTATGTTAATACCCTTATATATTCTATTAAGAATTAATTACATTTTATGTATATGTACATACATATATTGGAGGTTGAGATGACCATGAAATATTTTTTAATATAATATTATAATAAATTAAAGGATTAATTTAGATATGTATATAATATATAGATATATACTTAAATAATGTATATATATAGATGTAAAAAATGTAGAAAATTAACATTATTATAATGGAGGAATATTCAGTTGAAATTGAGTTTAATGTCAATGTCGCAATATAAAAATTGAAAGTAAAAATTGCTATTAGAAAGTCCTTTAAATAAGTATGAAAATTTTTAAATAGTCTTTTTGTATATAGGATTAAGGTATTGCTTTACATTTTATTTTGTAAACTGTGTAGATGTTGCTTGAGGTTATATTTTGTAGAACTTCTCATTACAGCGAACTTTAACATTGTATCCAGTGTTTATTATAATGGAAATCGATCAAATTGTACAAATTCATATCTAAACTAACTATATGTTGTTGATATTTTCTGAATTAATTCTAATTTTCACATTATTAAATTATTTTTAGAAGACACAGTAATTAAGTACAAATTATTAAAATATTTGAATTAACAAAATGTTCAACAAAAGAAATATCTTACTGAATTGTGGTACTGACACTATCACATAATATATTAAAATAACAAGTAGTGATCATTTAGCCCATCACCTTCACCATAATGAATTATGAGTTTAAAATGGAGTTCATTGGTATGTCATTCTGTGAAAACCGCTTAGATTTTTACATCTCAAGTATACATTTTTTTTTTCACATTTGTGTCACAGGATAGATTAAGGTGACTTTAAATCTAATGATAATAACAGAAGTGAAGAGCAAATAAATATTAAACGTACTATAAATCAAGAGATAGAGAGAGCAACGGAAAAACTAAACCAATTCCTTAAGTTGTTTCTAAAATCGTTTGGTAAACCCCGCAATTTCAGAAATATGAAACATGTATAATGTTTTAGCTAAAAACCAGAATCGACTATCATCGGAAATTAAAGAATTGTCCATCTCTTCAAAAACCACCTCAGCTTATAATCAAGATCCAAATACTTCACCAGAGCTGCGTGAAGTATTAGAAACATTTAAGAGATTAGAAGAAAAATAGAGTAAATTCAGTTTAAATCCTTGCTTACATTCTCTCAACCTTGAGCATGAAACTGAAATACCTCCACTACTAGCAGAATTGGAGACAGTCGATAATTTGAATGTTACATTAGACTCGGAATTATCATTAAGACCACCACAAGATCCGAAACTAATGCTAACAGCTCGATTAGTTTCAACAAATTGATTAACATAACTTTCAAATATACGATTGCCCAAGGGAACTATCAGTGATATCCAAATAGAATACCCAACATCTCCATCATTAATCGCATTCAGCCCAACAGTTCCAGCTTTAATGATAGAGCATTCATCATCTTTGATACCAGATACCCAAAATATTTTAAACAAGAATACATCTACATCTACAATAGCTGAAACAGTATTTAAATTTGGAACTACTTGGGACCGTCGTGCCTGGGAAAGTAGTATAAAGAAGTTAGATACGGCTAACAAAATTCTTAACAAGAAAAGTCCGTTAGCAAAAAAAGCAAGATTCATATAGGACGATGTTTCAGCAGTAGTTTTCTTCTTAAAAAGTGCTCCACAATATGTTTGTCCATCTTGGATAACCAATTTTTTCTACAAAAAATTTTCAATCAACGTCTGTAGCTGTGAACCTGTATCATCTAATTCAAGCAGTTATAGAAAAATGAAGTATAAATGTTTTAAAATACTGATGCCTACTAAATATGCATGGTTAGTGATACTTTCAAATAAGAATTCCTTATTAATTAATCAAATACGTATTTCATTATGGAAAGATAAATCCGAAAATAATAATACTAACCGTAATCAAGTAAATACTAACCATAATTGTAATTATAAAAATTCTAAAGTTAAATCTATCAATAAATTAAGAAATAACTCCACACTAACTAACCAAAATTTAAATATAAAAATCAAATCTGTTATTAAGATAAAAAGGAATGTCTCACCAACTAATCAAAATTTAACACCATCAATAACAAGCCAAGACCTCTATAAGAATATTGTAGATAAGTCTAATTATAAAAAAAAACTCTAAAATGTTCAAAACTACTAATGCCAACCATATATGAGTTCTTTGAAAAATTGAGCTTTTGAAAACTTCTCTTTCACTGGTATACTCTATATTGAGCATGTTAAGTGAATTTTAGTAAAAAAAATCTACATCCCAAGATGCACCCGAGTTAATTCCAATATCTTCTACATTTCAATAGTATAGACTTATATGATGCACGCTGAGTGCAAGAGTAGGTTATTAGAGCATCTATTTTTACTAGTTATTATTTTTTTTATTTAATAATATTTTATTACTAGATCACTCATCTTGCCACCGGAAGGTCTTACGTTCGATTCCCGATGAAAGTAAACTGTTTTATGGATTTGCTGGCCTGTTTTATAAACCCATTTTTCATTGGAATCAAATAAATGATAGAAAAAAGTAAAGCTTGACCAATATCCCGAAAGAGATGGGTGCAGCAAATATTGGTATTGCAGCAGACAGGTGCAGCAGATATTGGTATTCAGGTAAAACATAATTTTTGGTGGCTTACCACCTGAAATACAACATGATCGAAATTTAATCGTAAAAATTTGACAAAACTGTTGATGATAATATAAAAAAATTTATATTTGGTCCAATTAAAATCGTTGCAAGCCAAAAATGAATTTAAAAAAAACTCTCATATGAGCACTTACTAACGGCAAAAATTGATTAAACTAACATGGAAACAAAAATAAAAAAAATACCTTCAGGATGTTAAGAGTCTGTTAAGAGATTTTGTTTTTCAACTTTTCTGACAAATTATTAGGAGTTAAAAAATAACCAAATTCTTTATAATTGGTACACTCTTTACCTAAATTTTGTAGTTTATAACGGGATTATCAATTATTTCTTTAAAAAAAAAAAAAACTTACTATATGAGTCTAGTAGAGAATAATCAATGGTCTTTAGGACTAGTTTTGCAATATACTCGTATTTACATGTTGTAAGTGTATTTTGGGATTACAATAGTAACTAGTTACAACATACCAAACCAAGTTTAATTTAAACAAAATTTATTCATTAATTATGTCGGTATTTTGCAAACCCCTTTTAGAAATCTTACATATTCAAATTAAACTAAAACGGCTTAGTATTTATATGGCTTTCTTCCTACAAAGCATATATTTTTATGACTTTTCTCTGTGATGAGAACATTCAATTATAATAACACATCACTTATCCATGTCAGGACTGTGTGTAATTTCAAATAACATTCAAGTTTGATTCAATATTGAAGATAAGATAACACAAATGAAACAATCAAAAATAGAAATACTGACTTATCTGATGGCCTATTGTGAAAATTATATTTATATCTTGCAATGAATGTATATATATATATATAATTATTGTGCTTGGACCCAAAATACTTTATTATGCTAACCCTGTATTTTTAAGTCAAAAATTACACTTTTAAGCATGTACCATGTTTCTCCTTTTTTTAAAAACGTTTCTAAATGTGTTCACTTTTGTGACTAAAATGCTGGTTGGGCAGTGTGTAAGAGGACAAGATTTGTGAGTGTGTCATATGCCTTTTCATATTTCTTTTCCCTGTAGTATTATTTGCCTGTATTTCTATGCAATTTGTCTGTTTTTTCATTTGCCTACATTTTATTTGTCTGAAATGTTATTTATGCCTATATTTCACTTTCCTATATTTAATTTGACTGGATATGTTAGATACTGATGAATATGATAAATATGGAGTGGATGTATATATGCAAGATTTGATGTAAGCATAGATTTTAGAGTTGAATTCAAAATTAAAGTTCTACCCCTTTTACAAAATATTTATAAAAATTATTATTATGCGCAGTCGCTGTTGGATATAAAGCAGAGATTAACTCATTTTTCTAACCTAATTCATTTTTATGTGTATTGTGTAGCTGCTTTTTGATACCAAGGTGATATCTGCTTTTTCAGAATATTATTACTTAAAGCATTTTAATTCGTTCTTGGTGTTGGAGTTGTTGGACAAATTGATTGAATTCGCTAATTGAATTAAAATTGAATTTTTAAATTGTGAGATTTTGGGATTTTGAATTATGGTATTTTGGGGTTTTGTATTTTGTATTTTGGATTTCATGGACAACGCATAAATTATACATATAAATTCAGACAAACAAAATACAGGCAAACTAAGATACAGGCAAATAATAAGACAGGAAAATGAAAATCCAAGCAAATGAAATACAAGCCATTTGATAGTAACCCACAAAGTTATACATAAAATATATACATATGTAAATTGTAGATACCTAATCTATTTAATTGTAAAATTCAGGTCACAAAATTATTTCATTATATTTAATCACGAAATTATATCATCATTTTTTGTTTTAATATTCTCATCAATGATTTTATCGATAAAAATTATTTAATCATAAATCGGTTTTTTTTTTCAATAACAAATTTTTATCAATAAATTTTTATTGAAATTAAAATTCTTTACAAAAATTATTATAAATTTTATTAAAAACAAAACATATGTGACTGAAAATTTAGAATTAATTTTAAAATTTACATACTTGTGCTATGTGCATTAAAAGCTAAAATAGATAGGTTATATTATATTGACGATGAAATTTATTACAATCGGCTATTGTATATTAACTAATTTTATTTTAATTCATTTAAATTTGTTGTTAAAAACATAAAATAATGACAATCAGTAATAAATGTGAATGACATTCCATTGGGTATACAATGGTATACATACTAACTTGTAACAAACTAGCTATACGTGTTAAAATGTAATTTACTTTCAAAAACATTTTTTTGTTTGTTCAATTATTAATTATTATATAATATCTATTAGGTAGTATTTATTGTTTTGAATATGTTTATATAACATGTATACAATAATTTTGTTATAATAGATTAAATGGCGTTATAATTGTCTTAAAAACAGTCCGTAAGAATGAAAAACTTGAAAATAATATCAAAATTCGATAAGAAATTCTGTAGTAATCAATGCCAATATAATATGTTTGTACAAAGTGATGATAATTAGTGTATATTAGTAAGTATAAGTGTAATGTATGTAAGTTAAAACCCTTGAGATTATTTTGAATTTTTTTTTTCGAAATTTAACCCATATGGAATTTAGATTAATTTAAAATGAATTATAATGTACTTATCGATATTTATTATATAGTAATGATTATAATATGAATGGCCTATTAATAAGTAAAATCATCATTGAAAAATGAACTAATTTAGTACTCATACCTAGTACAATTTACGTCAAGTAGACTAGAAAGTGAAAAAAAAACTTTTTTCAATGCTATGACTAAAACATTTAAATCTAATCACGAAATTATTTACTGCTCAGTTGGAGAACTTATAATTATCATATTTATATGTGAGCCACAAGAACGAAAAGAAACTGAAGGTTTTTCCAAGTATAAACTGATCGATATAATATTTTTTTCATTTTATCAATGCTCTCTGAGATTTATTCATTATTTTCGCTCTCTCTATATATACCTGAGTTCAATTAACTTGAATTAAACCTTTTAATTCATTTTCACTTTTTTGGCAGTGCAGTTGTAGTAAATTTTAATTTGTAACTATTACTCCAATTTTTTTTTCGTTTGCTTTAACAGTACATTAAATATTATTAATGTCTTGATATTAAGAATATTTTTTAATTTCAAAAAGTGTTTAAATAAAATCAAATAACTATTGTTTATTTTTTTGCAAGGTAGTTAAATTCAATTAAACTACTTTTGATTATCACAAATCGGTAACACTAGTTTTGAACACCTCTAATACAACAATATTGTTAAATGTAATGTAAACATTTATCCTGAACATTTTTCTCCATTGTCATATATACATAATAATATATATATAACATACATAATAAATTTATATGCCGAATTCGATTTTGATGGAATTGAATTAGTTTTACGAATATACTCAGAAAAACTATTTTTATTTTTAATACAAAAATTAGAATTTTTGAATTTAACTTTAGAATTATTTAAAATTAGCCAAATTCTTGTAACAAATATTATAGTGAGCAGTTTATTATGAAAATGAAAGAATTTGTAACAAATTACTACACAATTCAACCGAATATATGGTGTACTGGTGGTGGTAAGTGTCAACTTAACTCATCACAAGATCCTGAAAGCTTAAAATGTGCATGAATGTTGTACTGTTGTACAAAGCTATATTCATTATTATTTAAAATTAGTTGGGAATACAATTTGGTTATCACGAAAATAAAATGAAATTATATTGTGCATCTAACTAATTTACTCTACTTTAATTATTCATTTTTTTACATCACATTAATTTAAATTTCAAAACTATTTATATATACATAATTAAAAACTCTCCATGAATTTAAAATAATAATTCTTTTTCATTTCATTATATTTATTTATTATAACTAACCAATTAAATTACATAAAATTTCTTATTACAATAATATGTTAAAGTGCACTTATATGTCACTAATAATGTCTGTAAAAGTTTTAATTCTTGTGTCCATCTTTCAAATAAATCATTTATAGAAATATATATCCAAATTCTAAGCCCATATATTAAAACTATATATTTAATACAAGAACCAAATAGCAAAACATTATAAAATCAATAAAATATGCAGCTATATGAAGAAATTTAAAATCAATAAAATATAAATATCAAATTATTTTCTAAAATCATTAACAATTAAAATTACTCAATAAATAAAATACCTATTTGAAAATTTTAAATTTCCCTGGTTTGTGTCTTTGAGTTAGCCATCTGGAAATGTTTCTAATTGACCAATGCACATACATTTTCAAGTTCAAATGAATATTAATTTTGTAACGTAAAATATTGGCAAGTAGAAAAAAATATTCCGTTTGTTGTCGTAGGGGTAAACTGGCTTCGTCACCTTTAAAAAGTCACTAAATTTGCCGTCTTATAGGAAAAATCCAAGAAGCAAGATATTATAGAGAACATATTAAGGGCAGTATTGACTATTTATTCAATTGCTGCTGGAATTACCAAACTAGCATCTTCCTCACCTCCACATGGTTACTTCGTGTCACACCCTATTATTGGGATAAAATAAATGACAAAAAATAATTGAGAGTATAATCTGGTAACTAGAGTATAATGTTATGGTTTGCAGAAATATAAAACTTTATTTTGAGTTAAATATTTAATTGAAGAGGAAATAAATATTTTTTTTTAATGCTGGACCGGTGAGTTATTAACTGTGAGTTATAAAATATGGAATGAAATTCTTAGATGATTTTTTTTTTTTGTATATTATAGCCAAAACTTAGCTTGTGAATCTTTGGATAGGATTTGAAAAGGATAAGAAAAGGAAGAAGAAAAGTTTTGTGGGAAAGAGCGAACAATGTTTCTAATATTCGTCTTAAATCTCTGTAAATCATAAATAAAAAACCCTTCTCTGATTGGGAATTATTCGATTGGGACGCGATTCCACAATCGAGATGTTCTTACTATAAAAGAATTTCCATAACCGGACTAAAACCATCTCGAAATTTCCACTGTAAAAAGGTGGACACTTAATGCCTCTCTTGTTATGCGATGGAGTCGCTTGAGAGGAGGAAGTAATGACTTTAATGCCTCGGAACAAACGCCAACACCAAGTAGATATCTATAAAATAGAGAAAGTGCTCCAACAATACGACAATGACCAAGTGGTAGAAGGGATGAGGTCACATTTATGTTGCCTATAAGAGGAATGGCACGGTTTTGGGTCGTATATATTTATGGATTTTAAAAAGGTCTCGAGATGAAAAATAAGCTTTGCAGCGACTCAAAAAACCCAAACATTGGGCGGCGCTTTTCTTAATATCGAAAGTATGCTGATTCTAGTGTATATTTTGATTAACTCGCATTCCGAGAATGTTCAAGTCTTTAGAAGAAGAAGAACCGTGAACTGAAACTATGATAGATCGATTTAAAAGAAAGCTTTCAATCCATTTAGAAAAAGTAACCAAGGCCTACAGCGTTGCATTTTGCTATAAGAGCAGAATGCCAGACTCGATCAAAAGCTTTAGATATGTCTAGAGCTACAACAGATTCACCAGATTGATGAAGATTGGTGTTGAGCTTTTCGCAGAGGCATATCATGAGATCACCGGTGGGACGCTGAGCTCGAAAGCCGTATTGACTATCATGAAACTCTACTATCAACATATTTTTTCCATTTTTGATTGATTAAGATTTCCATCGTTTTTGAAATAATGGAAGTAATAGCTATGAGCCTATAGTTAAAACAGGCTATGAATTATGAAGACAATTTTATCGTACTGTAGTTTCCACGTATATTAGTTTTCCACAATTACATTTGTTAATATACCTAAAATTCAATGTAGTGAAATGGACCGGTATCGATGTATAGATGGCTTAGTATTGCATTGTGGTGACAACGTATTTCTGTGATTGCCACCCGCTTTTAAATTAACTAAGTAAATATCTAAAATTCAGAAACAACCCGATTGATTGTATATGTATTATTAGTATATACACCCGGACTCTGCATTGAGTTAGAGAGTGTTAATCTCATAGTCTAAGCAGTTTTAAACAAAACATTATTAAACATTAATTAAAAATTGTGTTCTAGAATTTATTATTTTTCTAGTACACATATATACGGCCTAAATAACAAGTTGTATAAGTTCAAAATTGATTTACTTCGGTAACTTAGACAAAATTGTACCAATTTACAGAAGTAATAAATAATATTGTAAAATGAGTGTTGACAATTTAAAAATTCAGACAGAAGCTATTTTTCAAGTCAATTCCAGATTAATATTCTGAAAAAATCTCAAATTTAAAATCTCAAAATGTTTATTACTAGTAATTTTTGTTCAATGAATTTTCCTCATGTATTAACAATGTAATTTTAAATTATGGCAGTATATTACAACTACTAAATACTTGTACTGAAATACTGTCATTTTATTATTTCGTAAAAAACAAACAACACTTTAATATTTTAATGGCTTTTCAGATGACATTTAAGCAAACTATAATGGAATTTTTCGTGATATTTAACCACCAAATCAGCACGTTTTATTATTTAAAAAAAAAATAAAATAAGAACAAAACAAGGAAAATTAGAATTTTTCTTTTGTTACCAAAACAATGTGCTAAAAAAACAAATTAGTATAAAACTACGCATAAAGATTTTCAGACATTGGATTCTGTTTTGTATTTTTCATTTATCTTAAAGACGGTTAAGGTTCAAAATTGAAAATATAAAAATAACTATAATAAAATAAATATCATTAAAATATGTCTGAGAATATACTGTTAACCTTAAATCTTGGAAGAAATTTTATTTTTAAGAATTATGAGTTGTCATTATGGGTCTTAATTTTATTTCGTATACGACTATGTTTTTAGTTATAATTTTTTAAAATATCATATTTTTAACGTCTATATTATAATTTTTAAGCATATTAATAATATGGTTTTAACATATTTTTAATCTCTATGTTCTATATTGACAAAGCTCTTAATAATGGTTTAAAATTTTTATTTTAGTAATCTAAGTTAGATGTTGAAGGTGAAATTTGTTATTCTCAAAAAATGTAGTCAAAATAATTTCTTAGTAGTTAAGTAAAAAAGCATGGTATTGAATTCAAAAAAAAATGTTTAATCAAATTTCCAAGTAGCAAAATTTATAATACTATAGTTAATCAGTCATTAAGTTGGCATAACAACATTAGCAGATATACATATAATTTTTTTCGTCTTAAATTCTAATCCACTAAACTACTATGTTCCTCTATGGCCATTTAATTAGTGAAGCCTAATAAGCAATTTTTGTCTGGCTTTCTTTTTTGTGTTGTGTTACCAACGACGGCAATCTTCATGATTTATTTATGTTGTAAACAAAAGAGAGTAAACCAACAGATTTTAAAAGTGTTTGAGTGTCTTGAGTCATATTATAATATTTTATAGTCTTACAAGTTCTTGGCTAATTGTTTTAATTATTTTAATAACTCATTGTTCAATATATTTTTTCTGGACAGTTAACATGGAGATAACAAATTCAGGATGCATTATTCAACTAATTGCAATGAAATGTATACAAGGACAAAAAATGTTAATATGTCACAATTATGAACACTTTGAAGCTCTTTGTGCCTGTACTTATTGTAAAAGTAAATTATTAAATTGTAATTTACCCCAATTGGTTTGTTTTAACATGAAATCATTTTAAAAATTGAATCGACATAAAAAAATTTCTAATTTGGAGATATTCCATTCTATTTGAATACAATAAATTATTCCATATATTTCTGAAATAATTCGATCATTATAAAACATTGACAGAATTTATAATTGTTAGGTCAAAATAAAGACGTGGTATTCTTGTTTATTTTAAAATAGAAAAATATAATAAATTGAAGGTATGTATATATATATATATATATATATCATATAATTGATCTTTTTTGTTGTGAATTTTTTTGAGAACAGTTTTGGACAACTTTATTTGTTGTTTTTTTTTCCGTAAATCCGACAGTTAAGCAAAGAAATTTGAGTGTAATCAAATATTAGAACAAAAAAGTTAAAAAAAGATCAAAAAAGGTGTTTAGTAGATTTTTTTGTTCTAAATGGTTCTAAAGTGTTTGACAGTAAACTGTCATTGTCCAAAACTGTTCGATTCTGTTCTAAATCTACTGAACACATCTACAACTAATCTACACTAATATGTCACATATAAATTGACAGATAAAAATAGAAAATTAAGCTAGCCATGACATTTACATTTAAACTTGATGCTCATGCTGTTTTGTGTGTATACATTGTTACATTATTAATGTGTATATACACGAATTGAATGCAACATTCGTTTTTCAGATTTTTATTCAACAATAATAATAGACAAGAATTTTATCAACAATATTATGTTATGTTTATAACTAAAATTCTTCAATAAAATAGTAATCGCTAATATTTGTTAATAAGTGTAAATATCCTCTACAATTCGTGAATTTTAAATTCTAAAAAAAAATACAAATTGTCACAAGAAAATTAATAATTTTAGCCTTTAAACCACAAAATACCAAACTACAATTGCAATGCAAATATACAGTGCTTGTATCATATATCAGAATATTTGTATCAGTGCTTGTATCATACAGAAGGTTGTATCATATTCATATTGATTTAATATAAAATGATGTCCTAAAACATTGTATATATAACTTTTTCATATAGACATAAGCCAAATAAAACAACCAAGTCCACTATAACATGTTGAATATAATACCCCCAAAACTATTTAGATACATTCTATTTTGAACACATTTGTGATAGATTCATATAAATTTTTACTTTTGACCTTTATATTGATTCAGATATATAGATAGATTCCTATTGTATTCTAGTCCGTTTTTTCAAGGTGATAATACATAGTAGATAATTTTACTAGATAGAAACAAAAGCATATTCTATTAGGCTCACCGGAATCGTAAAAAATAAATACTAAAAAAATATACAAGTAGTACTTATACAAAATTAATTAAACAAAGTATATTAACATAGTGGGTGATAATGGTACTTACATTTACATTTTTCGTTAAGTACCACATTCTAAATTAATAACTACAAAATATTTTAATCATATATATACTAACCTATAACATTAATAATTAATAATTCAAATTAAAAAACAAATAGAAAATAAAAATTACATTTTTTTAATTAAATATAATAGAGTGAATAATTTTTATCAATATTTTAACGAAAATTTCATAAAAATTATTACACCTTGACTTTTAGATAAATTTTAAACAAAAACAAAAATTTTTTTTCCCTACTATTGCTATAAATATAATTATAGTAATAGAAAATATATATATATAAGTATTTATATGTTATGTGATTAATGCTTAAAGCTATATAAATAATTTCCATTTGAAAATTCTATTTACAACAAAAGCACAAAAACAATAACGTTCATTCCTTTTTATATAATTTACTTTGAATAAATATTGGAAACCTTGAAAAATAATTTAAAAAATAATTTAGAAAAAAATATTAACTACAACAACAATAAAAAATTCCAAAAAAAAAACAATTCCTATAAATTTAGGTAAATAACAATAATGTCGGTCGGTAGCCTAATACAACAGGTATTATTCATACATTACAAAAAAAAAATGTTGTTATTTTTGCTTGTGTTTTTTTTTTTTTGTTTACAAATCACGAATTGTACACGTTTCATTCAATATATAGTCGCGTAGTACCTTTAAGAATTTTCTTATTATCTGAATCTGATCTGAATATGGAACCTAACCATGACCAATATTTTAGAAAAAATAACAAAAACAAAAAAAAATTGTTTTATTATTGGTAACTTTTGATAAACTAAAGTAATGCAAAAAAAAAAAAAAAAGCTTTAAGGTAACAAATAAATTACCTTACAAAATGCGCAAGAAACAAAAGCCAACAAATAAAAACAAAAAATAATAAGAATAATAACAGAAAACGTAGTTAAAAGGAAATTAAATTTCTGATAACAGAATTTTGTGAACGAACAAAGTATAAAGGTAGTGTGTGTTGTATTTTGCTTTATTGTTTTTTTGTTTTTTGTTTTTGTTTTTGTATTGAAAATACACAAAAAATAATTTAGAAGTAAGTAATAAGTTCTCAAATTCGTTTTTTATTTTATGATTTTAATATTAGCAATGATTTAACATAAAAAATTAATATTTCGTTACTAACGTTGATTTTTATTAGTCCTATATTTTGAGCTATTTTTATACTGTTGCATATATTTTCACTCATTCAACATTAGTACTTTCACTTGGCCTGGCCTGTTTATTTTTTTATGATGTTTTTGTTTTTTATTATGTTTTATTGGTGTTATTGTTTTTATTTTATTTTAAATGAACATGGTATCTCTGACTCAGTGTCAGTGGTATTGCTTGATGAGTCGTTTTTATTAACAAAATATAATTTAAAACTATTTAATTATTTTATTTATTTATTTCATTTCATTATGTCCAGCGAGCTAAATCGCTCGTACAGTGTATTTAAATTTTCAATCTAGTGATTGATATCAAAACTGAATCAGAATACAGAAAACAACCAATAATAAGATAACAAAGCTTGTATATAACTAATTGTTACGTTGTTGTAAGAGCAGTTTTTTGAGTACATTTTCAAAAATAACTAAACATTTAATTATTTGTTTCTATAACAAACAGATTTCGTCAAACATAATTCATTAATTTTTATCCAACACAGTCTTAAATACAATTCAAACTGCTTAAATAAGTGATAGTGAAATTAATAGACAACCAATACTTGAAATTCTGAAGATAACAAAATTAAAGCTCTTTGCTACTGGTATCACTATTTTTGAATACCTGTATTGGTAAGTCACAAATAAAGCTGATCGATGATGAATGGTACACCATTGATATTAACAAAAAGAAATATTTTCAGTCTACAACAGTCGTCTCAAACATTATATTTTGTGCATAGAACAATTTTGTATGTAACACAAACAAAGTTCGCTGTAACTTGCTAAATAAATAAGATTACTTAGCAGTTTTTATAATTTGTTAAGTTTGAACAAAACTTAAAATATTAACAAAAATGATTCATGTTGGTGAATCACAAAAAAAGAAAAAAAAAAAAAATCTGTACACGTGTTATTATGTCATCTATTCTAAGGTAGCGGTACATTATTTTCTTAACATGATTGCGAAGCTAAATTTATTAAATTTTTAACAGTTAAACGTTTCAGTAGCAGTAGTAGTTTCTAGTACTCTTGTTTAGTGAATTTAAATGACAAAATGGCTAAAAAGCGCGAATTAACGGTTGGAATTAAAAGTGCAATTGTAACAGAGATTACCTTCGGAGTTTCGCTTTAGGAACGAAAATATCATATTCATAGAAATACTATTAGATATGAAATTAATGAAACAAAAATATAGTGGACCTGTGTTCTAAATTTTAAAGGCAGAGGACGAAAACATAAGACAACAAATAACGAATATCAACCTCTTATATAATAAAACGTAACAATCGTGCTGCCAACGTGCCGTAGCAACCGTTGCTTTTTTCTTTACTAATAACTAAATTTTTATGCTATGAACTTTTTGCCTTAATCTATACCTTTTGGTGGAAAGCTCATAATTCTAGGTGGAGATTTCCGCCAAACATTACCCATCTTACCCATAAATGCCAATCAGATGTTATAAATTCTAGCATAAAATTAGCAGCCAAGTTAACCCAAGATGTTAAATCTATAGATCTATTATTTAGCTGTGGTAGATGGTGATCTAACGAATGACCAAAGTTTGCAAAATCTAGACCGAGACGGGCTTTACAAGTAGTATTATAATAAAAGCCGTTATCTAAATCAATTTTATCGGAAATTTTTCTATCATTAAAAAGAATATACGAGCGTTGTACCAAATTGTACTAGACACAGTACATAGTGGGAATATAATTATTTATTGAGATAATTCTTATTATGGAAATTGCCCCTAGTTTAAACTGCCAAAAAAGTCTAATCAAGTAATTACTTTGATCTTTTGCATAAAAGAGTGTTACAACTTGGTGATTATTGGATAACTTAAACTTTTGTACTACAACAAGATAAATGCACCGATATCACAAAACTGATATTGTTATGTCATATTTGAAGTTTATTGGGCAAAGTGTTTTAGATTGGTCACCTCAGAGTCCTAATTTTAATGTAATTGAGAATATTTGCCATTATATGAAGCACTATAAAAAATTGGAAGGTAAAAAACAGAGACTTGGAACATTATTAAAAATACTTGAGAATCAATGAAAATATCAATTTTCAAACATTTAATTGATTCAATGGCTAGTAGGTTTTAGGAGGATATAGAAGCGAAAGGAGGGAATAGGTTTTATTAGATATCATAAAATTGATCGAATATAATTTCAAATTCTTAAATATTTTTCAAAAAACCATATTTTTCAGTTATTATTGTATATGCATAATAAATACGTGCACAAATAATTTATATGATTTTGTTTTTGTTTTATCTGCCACTAATCGAAATGAATTATTTTAATTTTTTATGGACATAATTTTTGAAACGGCTGTATATCTAAAATAGTCTAATATTTTAGATATTAGTTATCTCAGACAAAAGTTAATTCATTAATCTCATATTACAACAATCTCATCTTTAATTACTGTACAAGAAGGATATTGAAAATAACAAGTATGGAAAAAGAACGGTTCCACGGAATCGACTCTTAGCAACAAAATTAACACTTTCCTTCTTCTTAAATGTTTATGATTTTATAATTATAATTAGTTTGTATAAATATAACTATTCGTTTGGATGAAAATCAGTTTTACTCACATTGCAGGAAAAATTAATATTTATAAGCGCATAGAAACGAAAATCTTCTATTTCTCATTACTGCAATATGGTGTGACTGCAGTAATTTTCACTTTTCAATTTTCCAAATGTTTTCCAATCAGATATTTTATAATTAAATCATATTTTCTATGTATGACATACAAACAAAATATCTTAATTTACAGTAGTTAAGTAATGTTTAAGTAATTCAAAGTTGCACTTAAATTCTAAAATTTTATTTACAAGGTTTCAAAATGAAGTCAGTTAATTCGTAGTCTAATACTAAAAAAAAAACAACATACATTTTTATTTTAATTAAATATTTTACTGAATAAAATATTAAAAATTGAATATTCTGGTGGAGTTACGTTCAAAAAAATTTTTGTATGTTCTAATTCCATTTTTTAAACAAACACAAAAAAGGCGACTCAAATCTTCAAATAAAAACGTTAAAAATAAAAATTGCCAATTGTTTAAATACAATATTCTATAATTATAATCGCCAATCGGTAATTAAAAACAAAATAAAAAATATTTGTACAAGTGTTATTTGTTAGTTCGTTAATTAAACCTTTTCAAATGATTTTAAAAACAATTTGCCGGTTAAATTTTGTGCGAATCGAATTTTAATAGAAAACAATTATAAAGAATTTCTATACCAAATTTGCTTAACATTTGTAATATTTATTGTATAAAAATAGACTACCTCCATATAACAGGCTTAAAAGAAGTTATGATTGTATATTATGTCATCTACCTTATTGTCTTTCAATTGACAAGAATTTATTAGAAATAAAAAAATATCTGTTAATTCCTAACAATATGAATGTTCTCAAGACAGATGACATTGAGCATTTATTAGTATATAAAGGTATAGATTTTAGATAAAGCTCAACATAGCTTTTGATATGATATGTTTTATACTTACATGAAAGAGATCTCTAAATCCGAAAATTCAACATGCCCAAAATACAAAATCGTCAAAAGAGACAAGAAAAAAAATTGTCATTAAATAAGTCGCAGGGGCTTAAAAATACTATTTGCTTTATATTTTTTACTCAATCCTGAAGTAAAAATTAGTTTTGACGATTTTATGTCTTGATAATCTTGAATTTTTTAAAAATCTCAAACTTTTAATAAGAGATTTTGATTTGAGGATTTTTATTTGGAGATAATATTAATGTAATTGGGGATTTCAAAGATAACTCACAGCAAGCTCATAACTAAATTTTTGTCATTTTTGTGAAAAATATATTTTTTTTTTGTATTGTATAATGCAGTGTTAAAAAAAGCTCATATTTCAACTCACATTTTGAGATAGCTCACAGTTGAGCTAAATACAATAAGTTCAATCTACGAGTCAATCCAAAATGTGAGTTTTGAAACCAGCTCATATTTTGAACTTGTATATGTTTGGCTCAATTATGAGCCAACTCAAAATTGGAGTTGAGTTTCAATTTTAGTTGAGCTTAGCATTTGAATTAGGTCTTTTACAACCCTGATATGATATTCTCAAGTTATAGTCAGCAAAATACAATATTTTCAAAGATTTAAAAGCGAATTTTTAATGAAATTATTTTCCAGAAATATAAAATTATGATATTTCGTATAGAATATTTTATACAAGCACAATATCTGCACTTTCAAACAAACGATAGCGAAATTCAATATGACATCTACCAGTAGACCCCGCTTTCAAATTCATCCAAGTACTGAATTATAAAAATTAAGCTTGTTTTTTTCTTTAATTGTTCGCAAAACAGAATAGTTCAAAATTTATTTGATCTAGCTCATATATTTATAAACGCAGTCTTTAAATTTAATTTTAAATAAAAATAATAAATCAAATTAAAAAAAAATTTAGTCCCTGATGATAATAATTGTCATTTTCCACATTTAATTAGTCAATGTACGGAAAAATGTAAATACCAGTAGCTACTGTTCTACTTTATGTAATAAATTATAGTTTTATACCAATATATTTTGTAACTAGTCTAGTTTCATATTAACCTAATTACTAATAATAATTTAAAAAAATATAATGATAGACTCGATATTAACTCTTCAATATTAACTTTGTCCCGATGTCCCGATTGAGTTAAATAAGGTCTCAGTTTTGCTTGTACTGCTTAATTGATTCATTATAGTAAATCAGTTTTTCTTTAACTATAATAATTATATCGTCTTTATAGCTAAACTTTATTTCCATTTACCAAAATGTTATTTATTGACTATTTTTTATACTAAATAATATTTTATAAGGAAGTAGCTATATTTTATTTATTTGATAAAATATTTATTGAAATATCAATATTTACATAGGTGCTGAGAGCTATATTGAAAACATATTATTTACTGTGTATTACTGTACTTTTAAATGGAAGTCGATCGAATATTTTAAAAAGTGCCAATTAAATATTGTATAGTTTTTAACCTTAGTACAAACCACCTTAGAAATGAACAACATTACATTATTTTGATATTAGTCTACAGTATATATATATAGCAAATTACTATACGAAATGTTCGTCCATGTTCGCCTAATTTAGACTTAATGAAATATTTCATACTCAGTTAAATGATGGTGCTGTAACAAAATAGGGAAATATTCAAAGAGAAGAACATAATATAATTTATTTTATTAATAGCTTATCACAACACTAAGGTGTATCAATCCCATAATGAAAAATATAATTGACTAGCTGTACTCGGTCAGCGCTGGCCTAAAGTCCTTATAATGAAATACCTGATTAAAATAATTTAAATTTTTACCAAATCTTTTAATGAAATCATATCAAGACTTTATAGAATTTCGACTAATTTGCTTTTTCCGTAATTACAATCATCACTTGCTTTGAAAACCTTATATCAAGCCGCGATTCTAAAGTTTATTTTTGTAGTTTTAGTACGCTTAAATTGAAGGTAAATATTTCTAAAAAAAAAAAACAATTTTTCTTTATTTTATTTTAAGTATTAATTGATTTAAGTTATTTCTTATTATATAACTTTAAAACAATTATAAGAATTTAAATAATAATTAGAAAAAAATATTATTAGTGTGGGAGATGTTTAATTAGGGTGTTACATTTATTTATATTTTGTTACATTAATATTACAATTTAGGTATAAATATGTAACTCACATGCCGATTGTCTTTAAGCTAACGGATTCTACAAAACAATATTTGAATAATAAAAATAATCGACTTCCGTTTCACCAAATGTAGGTATATATAATAATTTCTTGAAAAAACAACAAATTTTTGTAAACGAAGTTTCAATAATAATACGGTAAAAGATATGTTTGCTCATTATAACTGTAATAGGTGTTGGGAGTTGTATGGCAGCTGTCTGAACTACTTAAAATTTTGAAAAACGGTAATAGACGTATTTTTTTATTTTTGAGGCAGTACCTGAGAAGAAATTTTCAGCTCTGTAACACTTTTTGTTCTTAATATATTTGTGTTAGATGCTGGAAGTTGTATGGCAGCTGCTCGAACCCGTCGAAATTTTAAAAAGCGGATAACCTTCCCCTCTATTTCAGTAATATACTCTGAAAATTTCATCCACATCGATTTAGTAGTTTTCGAGCCTATAAATAACATGAAGACAGACATAAAGACAGACATAAAATATTTCATTTATATATATATACATATATAGATAGCTAGATAGATAGATAGATAGATAGATATTGATCAAAGTGATTGTAAGATTGCGAATTCTTGTTGTGACTAAGTAATAAGAAGTATGTAGGTGACATTCCGGATAAGGAAATTCCTTCTTGTGATTTGACCCTAAAATCAATCTTGAACTTAGCAAAAATTTCTTATTAACAAATTTGCAAAGATCAATTAATGAGTCACTCGAATCGAAAACAATTAGTCCTTATTGTCCTTTTCAGAAGCCTCCTGGAATAACCTAGTTATAGACCCTCAAAATGTATTTTTAGACCCCACTACCAAATCAAATTGTACAATCTAAGCCTCAAGCTGAATTTGATTTTATGTAGATTTAAAATTAGAATTCAACTCACAATTTTTGAAAATATATGCTCGAATTTATCACTTAAATAATTTTAACATTTTGTTTACACTAAATTAAACAAAATTAAACAAAATTATCAAATTGTTTTATTTTTTATTTAATTTTAATTATTATTATTGTTTGTAAATCGATAGACGTACCTAGCTTAAATATAAGCTATAAAATAACAATCGTTTTAAAATGAAATTCTTGTTTATATTAACTTAAAAAGTTATTTTTATTTATTAAGTTTCAGTTTGAAATATTTTCCAACTGATGTCATTTTTAATATGAAATTCTGATTTTTATTTATTTTTTAATGTAAATTTTTTTTTTTTATTTATCTTAATTTACTAAGAATTTGTAATTGAAAAAAAAAAACAAAAAGAAATTCCTACATAAATTTATTTTTTGCCAACCAGCTACTTGGCTTAAGGTTAATAATTAAAAAAACTAATAAAGGTAAGTTGAATCATGGCGTATACATATTAAAAAAAAAAAAATTCTTATAGATGAGTGCAAAAATCTGTAAATCAATCTGTCGTTAATTTACAGTTTTAATTTACACATTTTTGTTTTTTTTTTCTTGTAAACTAAGAATTTATTTGTGAATTTGTTGAAAACAGTTATTATCATGGATATTTTTCTAAATTTATAAAATGAAGTACAAAAATGGTAGTATGGATATGTAACTACTCTGTTTTGAAAGAGTTTTTAGATAAGTTTTTCAAAGTTGATTCAAGCAGACCAATCCATTAAGTTCAAGAATATTTCGGGCTATATTTTCAGGAATAGTTTTTACAGTTTTTTGTGTGTTCTTAGGACTTATTGGGTTATTCTAAATTCAGAATATAATTCTATCTCTGAACATTCACAATGTAGTGTGCTAGAACCACTTTTATACACGTCTGATCTACAGTCGATAGCACATCGCCGAAATGAAGAGCAACTAATACTCAAGACGAACAGCATTTATTGGCTTATTGGGAAAAATTCTAAACTAGATCTGGAACACAAAGTGCTGGTATATAAAGCCATTCTGAAACCAATCTGGCCCTATGGGTGTCATTTATGGAGAACTGCTTCTAACAGTAACATTAAAATAATTCAAAGGATGCAATCAAACATTCTACGTGCCATAATCCAGGTACCTTAAAAATAACAATCTACATAAAGATTTGAACCCGTTGTATAGAAGAACTGGAAAAATGTAACAACAGATATGCAATGAGACTGATCCAACACCCTTTAATCCTTTGGTTAGAGATCTACAGAACATTCCAATAACCAGCAGGTTAAACAAAAATCGCTAGCAGTCATGTAAGGCAGAACAAGCAAATATCAAGTGTCAAATCAATGGACTAGTAGACCTTCCAACTTTTTAGATTTTAAGATTTGAATAGACCATAAAGGTCACAATTGTTATAAATTATTGTCATTTTGGTTTAGAAAAATTCAATAAATTCAGTTAAGACGGGAAAAAAAATTGTATTTAAAAGGACGTACACATAATCGAGGTGAGAGAATACCAACTATAAACATAAAATACTTCTTTTTGTAATTTTAACTGAAATATTTGGAATTGAAAAACAAAACAATAAAAATAAAAACGGAATTTAAGGGTTAAGAAGCTTTAGACACATAATTTTTGTAGCGAAAGGCATCATAATTGAAGAGGTAGCATCATCGATCGGATTGTCATACTCGAATTTTATTTAAGTCTATCAACTAAACCCAAATCAATAATTTACTATCGGTATTTTGGTCTTTGTCGGAAGACGAACAAAATCCACCAAAAGATATACAATGGACAAAATCCCAAAAACAAAAATTGCCTGAGGTTTTGTTTTACGGTTTTGCTCTTTGATACAACAAAAGGTGACCGATACTGAGAAAGAATAATTACAAAAATCAGTCAAAACATTAGCTGCAGTACAATCTGGAATCAAATTTTAAATATATTTTCATTACTTAAAACAAACCATCACGAATTCTTAATATTTTTTTTTTTATTTCCTGCAAGGACTAACATACAAATAGTATATTATTTCTCTTTGTCATTTTGAGATGAGAATTTCCTACCCAACCCCCAACCCTTACGATTGTTTCATCTCTCCTTAATTAAATTTAATTTTTCTTGTTTTGATGAAATGTCTGCGGATCTCTGTCGCTTTTTCAATCGTTTTTTCACCTTTTTTGTGACAGAACAATTTCGTTGCCACTTTATTACCGTTTTTTCTTCAAATGTGATCAAGGTATATTTGGTTTCATAGTTTTTTACGGTAAGCAATTTATATTGCAAAACTATTTTCTCCTTCTTTCACAAGATCAAAAATAAAATAAATTTATCGATCGATACAGTGTAGTGATTTATACTAAAAAGTAAATTACTAATCAGAAGGTCCCAAATTCAAATTACGTTCAGGGCTTCAGAGTTTTTAAGTGTTTTCTTTCTTTAATTATTGAAAATTCATTAAAAAATAAAATTTAGTAATAATTTGAATAAAATTTTGTAAAGGTATTTAAGAAGGCCTAATCTGCTATATTAATAGATTGTGTGGGTCTATTTGTTGAAAAACAAAATATCGAATTAAATTTTGTTTATTAATTAAAGACCAGCCTCCTATTTTACAACCACCTACATTGGCATCCGATTTTTTTTTATTTATAGTGAGGAGAGTTGAAAGTAGTAAAAATTATACAGTTTTTCACTACTTTTCAATCCACCTCTTCACAAAGAATCGATTGCAGAAGAATGTGTGGGTAAAACGACGAGTTTAGTTGACAAACACATTACTTGTTCTAATGTAATAAATACCACTGCCGTATCTACGAAAGGGTTATTCTATCTTGAAATAATATCAAAATCATTAAACAATATTACAATCTTGAGATCACTAAACATGAAAATAGAATAAAGACTGTTTATGTCTATGAAACAACATTGTTTTTTGTTATGACCATGTAATGAGATACACATCCTCTACATTTTTCTCAAAAATTTAAACAGACATGTTCAAAAAATTTACTGTCTTTCATTACTAAAATAATATCCTTTATTCCAATTCTTTTGAATCTGAGTAGTAGAGATATGTATTTATGTATCGATATATTTGACATATTTTCGAAAATGTTATCGTAAAATTTTTAATGATTATTTATAAATTTAACATTTTAACATTAACAGATGCACAACATTACATTGCATTTTTTTTATATTCAATTTTAATGTGCTTCAAATGAATGAAAATTCTTCATGTATTTTGAAGTGATATCACTGACTATGTACATACATACCTATATATATACATAAACAATATATAATTTAACATAAAAATATTTGGGACAGCAATTTATGAAATATCAATACAATATAGACAAGGTGATTTAACAGAATTTCAAAATATTTGGAATTTTTTTATTTAATTTAAGAAAAAAATAAAATAACAATTGGTTTGTGCTAATTTTTTAAATTGGAATTGAAAATAAAAAGAAAAAAAAATATTTTTGTATAACATAGAAATTAATATGTTTTAGTTAAAATAAATATTACGAAAATATTTAATAAATAAATATTTGTTAATTATTAAAGTACCTAATTTTGAGCGACACAAAATTAGCAAAACTAAATAAAATGTTTTTTATTTTCCAATGTAGATTTTTCATTACTTGGAATATTTTAAGAAGAAAATTATACACCTTACACCTACTAAAAAATGTCGTTAACCGCTTTACAAAATTTATATGTAATTGGCAGTCTTTTAATTTATATGCAATTAATAGTCGTATTATTTTTATTTTTAAGTAGATTTTAAGCCATTTTGGGTAAATTTAAGAACTAGATTTGAGAAAAAGGTTTGAAGTGAAAGTAGTAGGTACTAAAGTTAATATTGTAAATGCAACGTGGTATAGGTTTTCGTTAAATATACAATGGGTCTTAATTGTGAAAATCGAATTGTACGATACGTAACGAAAAATTTAGTAGATAGATAGATAGTCGTTAAAAGTCCAAAATTTGTTCCAATAGCAGTCCAAAATTTTTTAATACATAATTTATAATGACAGAGTCTTCTTATACTTAAGTTCGAGTTTAATTAGAGTTATAGAGTTATAATTTAGTTAGAGTTAGAGTCTAATTTTTATTTTGCATTACATTTGTTATTTGATTTACAATTTATTTTAATTGATACATGGAAAAATGGTGGAAAATTACAAAAACCTTGTGACTACTTGTATTTTTAAAAATTTTACTTAAAACCTTATGACTAGACTTTAACTAACTTATAGCTAAACAAAGCATCAAACAAAAAAAAAAATAGATAAATAAGAAATGATTAAAGCAAACAATCACAATTTAATTACATTTAGTAATTATCAACCAATTGCTTAATTAAAATGTTTTCGAAGCTGGAGCAGTTGGCAATAAATTTGGTAGCTCTAATAGTAATTTAGTCTGCTATCGTCATACTTTTGGATTTTAAATGGATATCTAACGTACTGTGATAGCAAGGGAGGCTTAGTAACATTTTAGTAGTTTATTTTGCGTAATTTGCCGTCTTTTTTATGACAATATGCCCAGTTGGACCAGACCATATAGATACGTACTTTGGAAGATGAATTTGAAAGTTAAAATTTAGAGAGAGACGATTTCCTATTAATTAGTCCGTAGTTATAACAAATTGATTAATATTTGATTTTTTTTAAATTTTGTCGTCGACTAGGGGTTTAAAAGTTAATTTGGGATCCAGGATGATCCCTAGGTATTTGACAGTAGTGTTCCAGTCGATTGCCATTTAGTTAAGCAAGGTTTTCTTTTTCTGTATTTATTTGAAAAATTTAATAAGTATTGACAAATTTTATATCTGATATTTTGAGAAGCGATTTTTTATTTTAGCGGTCATAAAAAATGTTAAATTTATCACTAAGAAAACTTTTGTAAAAGATGACGAATCAGAAAGTATAAGTTTAAATTGAATATAAAATTAAATTAAATTCATTTTGTATATGTATTTTTATTTAATATTATTATATATATAATTTTCTGCATTTATCTGGATGTTTGTAAGTTCGACGGAATACTCTAACACATATACAAATTACAATATATATACAAATTGTAACGTCATGTAATTGTCATAAGCATAGTATTTGTTTTTATTGCTTATATATGTCATTTGTCATTTGTCATCTGTCATTTGTTATATGTCATCTGTCATCTGTCATTTGTTATTTGTCATCTGTCATCTGTTATATGTGTCATTTGCCCATCATTTCATAATGATGGTCATGTCATTCAAGTGTTAAATTTAGATGGCGCCATAGAACTTTTTACTTTAATTATGTCTTAATTAATTTCATTTTACAATTTGAATTTTACAGTAGAACGCTGCTATGGTTGTAAAAATATAAAATTATTTTAATTTTATATTATATAACTAGTGAAATTTGGTTTTCATTAAAAATATTATTTGAATTTAGTATTTCTATATTAATTTAAATTGAATTTATCTTTTTGACTAACTTATATTATAATTAATTGAATACAATAGAATGTCTAAGAATATTGAATATTGAGAATTATTAAGGTCTTAGGATAATATATTTTTAAATTTCCAATGATAGTAAATAAGATGTCGTTAAAATGATCGAATAAATAACCCTTAGGGAATTGAAAATTTTGCACCTTACTACAAATATTCTGTTTATATGGTAATTAAAAGCATTCTAGTAATTCTAATAAAGGTATGATATTGATAAATATCAAATATGAAATACATATTTTTCTTAAACTTGAAATGAAAACTCTAATGAAGGGAGAAATGCTAGAATTTATTTTACTTCCGTTATTTATGGCGGGTTACAAAACTAGTTAATAAATATTAATATTGAAATTTTCTTTTTCTTTATCAGGAGATTTGTTTTTTTTTTTTTATAATTCCAAGTCTATAGGTTAGTCAGGGTAACTGCTTTTACCTGGAGATTTGCCATACACAATTATACACAATAAATTTTCTTTACCAGTTTTAATTTAAATGTGAAAAATTATATCTATTGTAGAGTAACTTCGCTTTCATAATAGCCAAAATAATAACCAAATTATATTCAAAATTAATTCCAAAGAATAATTCACAAATTTTTTTTAAAACAGTCATGCCCTGACTTGGATTCGAACCCAGGACCTTCCAGTTAGTTGTTAGATTACGTAACCACTGCACCATATCGGTCGGTTGTAGATAAAATAAATACAATTTTTAGAAATGAATATTCCGCTTAAAGACCAACAATAATTGCACGACAGTTTTAATGTATAAATTCCAGACTTTGGACAATGGTTTGTTTTTCAAATGTATTTGCTTTAATGGAATTTTTTTGGATTTTAAAAATCTAATGTTAATGAAAAAATGATTCCAATAATTTGAACTCTATGTTCATTAAACTCAGTTTATTGATCGCAAGATTATCTTTGAATATAAAACAATCAATACAATTAATTTAGAAATTTAACTCAACTTAGAAATTCGATTGAATTAATAAATTCAATTTATTAAAAAATGCAATACGTTAAAAAAGTTCAATGCATGAAAAAAATTCAATATAATATTTTCATCATTATGATTTAAAATGAGAAATCAATGCAATATTTTTTTTTGTATCCATTAGCACTGAATTTTTAATTGATAATACAAAATCAATGATAATGCTTAAACGCTCATGTCTGACAAGTTTAAAAACTGCCAGTCTTATAAAATATCACTTCTAAGAATACTCAAACTATAAACTTTTTAACTCTCCAAAGCGAAAAAGTTAATCGTTTTTTTAGAAAAAGGCCAAATGAGGAAGAACGTTAACATCAGCTGTTTGAAAAATAAAATTGTACCGCTAACGGGCTAAAACAAAATATATACAGTATTCGACTGAAAAATCATCCAAATGTTGTACTGGCGAAGAAAATGATAAACCAAAACAATAACCAATTTACGAAGCTAAGGCTTTTCATACCTTTGCGGCTTAGGCTTTTCAGACCCTTCTCTATTTTGCAGTGATTTTGATTTACTTCCAAATTCGTCCATACAACTATAAGCTAATTCAGATATTATGGTTCGACTTCATCAATGTCCTGCAACCCCATCCGTGGGACATAGGGCGGATGGTTCCACTTGCTTATCTATTGTATGCAAAAGTTAATTTACCTTTCGACCTCTTAATGATTAAGATTATATAAGAAGGGGCTGTTATCAAAATAAAAGTTTTTAAACATTTGTTAAAAACACAATCAATCTTATAAAATCTACGTATAATATTAATTTCCATTTTATCCGATAAGTAAATAAGTATAATGTTAAATAATAAAAATTAAGATATAAAATTAAAAATGTAATTATAATTTGTGACAATATCCAATATTTTATTTTACTTTCATTTTCTTTTTAATAATGCAATTATATTATGTACTGTAGCTACCTATACTTACTTACATTTATATTCATTTAATTATAAAATATTTCATATAATAATTAAATATTTTCTTCTGAATTCCTTATAACTTTTCTGGACAAATTCAAACTCTATAGAAATGTCATTCATGATAAAATTTAATTTTCTCATAAAATTAAGAAAATAATATAAAAGAAAATAATACAAATATGTACTAACATAACTTTATATTTATATAATAATAATAATGATTCGATCGATTAAAGCAGAAAAAATATTTAAAAAAAAAAAATATTGTCTCTTATTATTTATAATTATTATTTACAATGCAATTTTATAAGTTAAATGAGTGAATTTTGTAAAACTTGATACAACAACAAAAAAGTTACATTTTGTGTAAAATGAAATAAAAACAAAAATTTATTTTTTAACTACTTATTCAAAATTATTAGTTGGCGCAACTCTTTTTGTATTTGTATTCGAAAAATGTTAATAACTATCATTATTGCTTTATTTTTAGTAACACTAAAATTTCATCTCATTTTCGCAATTAAATGGCAAAAGTAATTTTAGAAACAAAATTAGTTACATTATCGTGTTATGAATGTATATACTTACACATCAGGGACAAACTATGAATATATATATATATACTAAATATATGAGGGACAAATTTATTAAGTTGAAAAGTATATAAGCATATTAGTTAGTATATTGTATATGTAGTATATAAGCTACATATTGTTATAAAAACCCACATTCCGAAAGGGTAAAAACATTGGTCTGTAATTTGGCCGGCAGATTTATCTACAGATCCGTTGATCAATAAATAAATAAACAAACAACAAGTAACTAGCCATTTTTAATATTTTATATGTACATAATATTTCAATTTAAACAATTTGATCTAAGTTCAAAGCTATCTAAAACAAACACTATGTATTATTAAAATAACAGTTAGGGTATGGGTTATAGTGATCAGTAAAATGAATACATGAAAATGAAACAGTGAACAAATATTTTGCTTTTACTGTGAGACGGATAATAGCGATCAGAAAAATTAATTGTCATTTAACGTTTATATTGCATCAGAATTTTAATTTTTATCAAAAAATTAAACATAACTTCAGTAAAATATAATAAATGAACAAATGTTTGTTTAATATTTTTCATTTGATCAGAAAAATAAATAAATACTGATTGGTAAAATGATTAAATTTATTTTATATGAAATTATAAGCATATAACGCAATGGCACCGTTCTCCGTCCGCCCTCCTGATTCCGACCACTTCATAAATTCGTTGTATTTTTAGTTTCTATCGCTCAAATAATTTTTTTTCAATAAATGATATTATTGCGCATCTCTGGTTGAAAAATTGGAATTTTACGACAAATAGTTTATTTGTAGTCCGAGATTTTATGTCAGCAGGAGTTTTTTTTTTAAATTTTTAATACAAAAATAGCTTAAAAGTAAAAACAATATTTCTTTCGATTTTTAAGGAATTTGAAGGTACGGACAACTTCAATAGTATTTTTTAACAAATTACATGTCACCTTACTACGAAAATGCACTTTTTCACTCAATTATTTTGAAAACTTAGACTATATTTGCAATATAAAAGTGGACGGAATCAGGGAACTATTTAATTAATAAAGTGCCTGATTCCGTCCATGTGGACAGTATGAGGAATTTGGCCTATTTATTTTATATACCTGTAAATATTGAAATTTCCTTCTAAGCTTTTTTTAATACTTTTTTATTCTTAGCACACAATAGATTATAAAAACCTGTATATGACCTACACTACCTTCAACAGGTTCAGCGGTAATCAACTTAGGAGATTGAAAATATACATGAAATTTCATAATAAATTAATTTTTGAAGACCAATATTTAGCCAATTACAAATCTATGTACGTCACTTTTGGAACGACTTTATGGTATTATCCTACCTTCTTAATAATTGATTAAAAATCAAAACTTAAAATTCAATTTAGATATGAGAATGGTACCGGTCCGATCCGATACAGTATACATTTTATTATGTGATACCTATATTTTACCTGAATGGTACTAATCGTCAAAATGGAACATTACTAATAAATTTATTTAAAAATGCACACTCTCCTGATATCTTACTACTTCAATAAATTCGTTAACTACTTAACTATATGTATACTAAAATTTTTTAGACAAAATTTAAAAAAAAATTGTTTAATACTATTGACGTGCGCCAGTATCAGAAGTCATACAATGTTTTTGTATATTTATATTCTAGTAGTATTATCAAGGTTCATAATATCTTCATGGCTTCTTGAGGAGTGCGAACCGTCAGCAAAAGCATTTATTTCTATTATCGTGTATCATCAACGAAACTAACCAACTTCAGGCCATGTTTTGTATTGATATATCAAAGGTGGTAGTGATTAGTAAAGGTATTATATTAGTAGTGACTAATAGAAGGCGATACAAGCCACGTTAGGTCCTTTATCTAAGGTACAATGATATAACATACATTTTTTTCAAAAAGCATTAATTCACCTACTTAATTATAATAAGTTTTGCGTTAATTAACTTTATTAATAAAATTATGAACGTACTTATATGACATTAAATAAACTTTTTTAACATACTTAGAAAATATTTTAACAGCCTTAAGCGTTAAATATGATTAAATGGTGAACATAGTATTAGAGTAGAGCTTTAAAGTTTATCAAAAACTTTGAATTTTATCAAAACTAGATTTAATGAATTAAATTTGGCGTGAAGTTTTTACTTTAGAATCACTTTAAATCTATTTACTTTATTTGTTTCAATTTAAAGAAATTATAATTATTATTTATTTAATTTATTTACAAACTATTAATAATGATTCTGAAAATGAATAAATAACTATATTGGCTAATTTATATATTATTTATTTATTTATTTATTTTAACAATTGATCCTACACATAAATCTGTAGGCCAACTTTATAGGTCCTTTTCCATTTCGTAATGTGGGCCTTTTTATCAAATTATATTAATTATTTGGTATATATTTCTGTATATTATATATAGTTATATTATTTTTTTATTAATTATATTATATCTTTATTAATTATTAAATTATATTTGAACCGATGTGGTTGTATTGAAAATTACATTTTTCAGTAATTTTCACCATTTGAAAATTTTTTTCGGTTCTCACAGGGTTTGAACCCGTGCTCTTTCGGTCGTTACATTACTACACTCGAGTACTTTACCACTCGGCTACCGAGGCCACATTTATATATATACATCATAATTATTTTTTTAGTAGCAAACTATTGAATAGGTCGGATACAGGTCACCCACATAGTGGTCGCTATCAGGAAAAATTTATTTAAGAATATATATATATAACAAAGCTCTATAGCTTTTTTGCAGTAATTTCTTTATATGTCCAATTTTTATTTAAAATAGATTATTTAGTGTCCTAAATTTTATATTAATTATGAAAAAAAAACCCTAAACTAATTGATAAAATATTTATATTGTAATTTGCGAAATTATTAAGTTATCTTTAATTCGAAAAGTTGTTTTTTACTTATCTATAGGTGGTCGGTATATGGTACCTTTGCGTTAATACAAATATATGGAATTTTTATAAAACTATTGCTCAAAAATAACTTTATATTAATTTTATCAAACAATATTATTGTAATTCTTTTTGTCCATCTATCAATAATGGTGGAGCTGTGTCTTCCAAATTCAAAATATAGCTCCGCAACTGATACACACATGCATATTTTCATCTATTTTTCTAATTTTATTGAATGAATTTTAAAGATACTTAATAACTAGGTATATATTTTATATATATATACTAATATAATATAAAAGAAAGTGATTAATTTTAATTAACTAGAATTACATATGAGATAAATAACTAAGTAACTGATTGATGTGAACATGCGTAACCAATGTAATTTTAAAATTAAAACTTCAATTAGGGTAATAAAAACAAAAAGAAAAAAAAAGAAATTTAAAACAAGGTTTTCTAATATGTATATATGGTATTGCTCTCACTTTTACAGAAATGTAAAATTTGTGAAATTTTGCAATAAAGTAAATCTCAAGAAAAATTAATTTTAAATTTAAAAAATAAATTAAAATCAAATTCTTTGAAGAACACTTCTACTATAAGCATTAATTGTGCATCACCGCGGACCCCATTAAAGACAATTTCTGTAGCATATGTGGCAACGATATTATTATATATAATCATTAATCATTAATTTGCAACAAAAAAAAAATCTAATATTGGTTCTCTTCAATAATAAAAAAAAATTCCTTGAGCTGAAATGATAGTACTTTCGACAATAAATGAACTAAACCCATTGCGCACGTTTCTTTAATTAACAAACCAAAATTAATATTATCATATCTTATGAATTTTTGTACTCATTTTAAGCACCTTAAATGTGTTTACATAGAGTAAAATGAAAAAAAAAAAAATGTGGTAATTTCACTTTAAGATATAATTATCAGTAAATTTTAAGTTGAAGTTGAAGTGAAATGCTATAATTGTGAAACATGAAAGTTTTCTTTTCTACTTGCATACAAACAAAAAATAACATACATATATAATAATCTGTAGACCAACACCAAACATAGTTAAGTCATTTTGAAATTTTTTTTTTTTTTTTACTACAGATTTGGAATTAAAAATATTATCACGTTGAATTTAAAGTAATAGTTGATAAATGAATAATATTGGTCGAACGATAAAATCTTAAGATATAATTATTTAAAAAAAAAATAGTTAAGTATTAATTTTAGTTTTGTTCTTTTTTTAATAATTAAAATTTTAAAACAAAAAGATGTAAATATCTACTGAAATTTTTAGGCGAAATATGATTTTGGAAACACATATCGAGTAGGAAACCACCATATTCATCTGCAGGCTCACATAAATAAGTAGATTTTAAACTTATATAGTAAAACGGTTTACTTAAAGGTCAATCATTCGATTGATGATTTTCATAGGTTCTCTACATTATTTGCTTTAATTTGCTAGCGTTTTCCATGCGGTATTCAATATCTTTTTGGTTAGTTAGTTGTCGCAATGTTAGATAATAACGTTTAGAAATTGACTTTAAAATTTAGCAAATGTATGTAATAGTATATATAGGCTATCAATTATACAATAAATTGACTAGTATACCATAGATATATGTTCACATAGATATGTATACATCCAAACCTATCTATTTTTTATATGTTCAATATAATTTTAATAATTTACAAAATTGAATTAAAGGAATAACACTTTTCAACAGTACAATGCTGATTCAATCCAAATAAATCGGCTTTAACAAAATTATACACATTTAAAATTTTGATTGTTTTTTTTTTTAGCTAAATAGCCAACAACGGCAATAACTATTATTTTCCAATACTATATTTCTACAATGTAATATTATTTCCTATGTTAATTTAATTTTGATATAGATCAAAACTAGACCTCATTTACAATGTAACTACTATATAACTAAGTATTCAAGAAAGTAACAAAATGTCAAAACAAAAGTGATTAGCTATACTTACTACTGGAATAAGTGCATAATTTCTATTTTAGGATTAGGTTAACAATAATGTATTAACTGAAAGTTAATACAAAATGATTTGATAATTTCCAACAATTTAGAAAATTTATTCACCACTTTCATTATATAAAGAGAAAATGTAAATTTTCTTTTAATTTTTTTTATTTTGTTTAATTTTTTTTTTTTTAAATGGAGTTTTAGCAATTCAATAAATTCGCTTTTTAAATTCCGAATAAGTTTTTGTTTTATAAAGGTATAATATGTAAAATTGACTTGTTGCCAAAACCAAGAAAAATGTATGTAACTACGACTTATAACTATTTATTAAATTTATTATTTGCTTTTTTTTCCAAATATCCTGGAATAACTTACAACTATACAGTTATTAATACAAAAACTTATTTATTTATCTAACAACGATTTTTAATCTAAAAATAAATTATTTTAATTAAAAATTTATTTTGTTTATTGAATTAGATTTGTTTTTAAGATGCATATTTTAGTTGTTTTAATTAATTTTTGTTTTGCTTATATTAATTTCATTTTGAAATATTTTAAGTAGATAGGATAAATTAAATTAAAAAAAAAATAAGATATGTTCTTTGTGGCTTACACATTTTGAATTAATGTCTCTTGATTCAAATTTCAGAAACAGAAAATTAGCATTACCAAAAATTATATGATTAATTAGTTAAATTAAAATATCATTATTATTCTAAAAATTAACTATAATTAAATAATTCCATTCCATGGTCATGATTTATATTTTTAAATAAAATAATAATGTAAAAATAAAAATTTTTAAAATATACTTTTATCGAAACCAAACTAGCCTCCTAAAAAGTAGAAAATAAGACTAGTGGTGGATGTTGTATATAACTATATATGCATATTACATATGTTGTAAGTATATAACTGTAAATTCTCCTGTCTATAGCACAATTGGTTTTTGAAAAATTCCTGATACGTGCTATGAGTTGTACGGCAGCAACCTGAACCAGTCCACATTTTTGAAATCGGTAACAGTCGCATTTCTTTATTTGTGAAAGAGTATCTCAGTGTAAATTTTCATGCCTGTAACACAATAGGTTTTCGAAATATTCCTGAGACCTGCTAGGAGTTGTACAGCAGCAACCTGAACTAGTCCACATTTTCGTAATCGGTAACAGTCGCATTTCTTTATTTCTGAAAGAGTATCTCAGTGTAAATTTTCATGCCTGTAACACAGTCGGTTTTCGAAATATTCCTGAGATCTGCTAGGAGTTGTACGGCAGCAACCTGAACCAAACCACATTTTTGAAATCGGTAACACTCGCATTTCTTTATTTGTGAAAGAGTATCTCAGTGTAAATTTTCATGCCTGTAACACAATAGGTTTTCGAAATATTCCTGAGACTTGCTAGGAGTTGTACGACAGCGACCTGAACCAGTCTACATTTTCGTAATCGGTAACAGTCGCATTTCTTTATTTGTGAAACAGTATCTAAGTGTAAATTTTCATGCCTGTAATGCAATTGGCTTTTTAATATGCCTGAGACATGCTAATACGACAGCAACCCGAACTTGACATTTGATAGCTTTGTAAAGTATTGTGTCCGGTTTTTTTTATCATGAAAAGCTGCAAAATTTCAGAACTCTATCTTTTTTAAACAAAATTATTTTTTTCTTTTTGCATTTGGTTTTAATATTAAAAAATATCCAACCTACCACGTAAACATATAAACAGACACTGGAAAGTTAATATAAAAGTATATAAAAAGGAAATAAAAAAGCCCGTACAAATTTAAGTGAAATATTGCTATTAAGTGGAAGCACCATTTTACATATTGGTTTATGTGCGAAAAACAACAGAACTAAAAGCAATAGATCGACAGTAATGGCAATCTACGTAACTCAACAAATAGGTAGTAGAAAAATCATCATATTTTCAGAAGTTAAACTAAATGGTCTTATAACATTATTGATTTTAAATAATCAGGAATAATTGAATTTTTAAATACAAATACATCAACGTCCATACTAATAAATAATATAATGTTAGATGAAACTCCAATTTTAGCAGGTAGAGGTAGTATAGCCCATGCAATTATTCGTGATGAACAAATCACATAATCAATAAGGCAATAAATCAAAAAAAGCAACAAAGATGTTACTAGTTAAAGCATACATTTTTATATTACATACTAAGGCCCACATCTCTTTTTTATATAATTCTAAAATTGATGGGATGAACACTCTTACACTAGTTTTCAACAGATTATAATTTGTTATAAACCCGTCGTAGTTTGTATATAGATTGTTTTATGATTTCTACTATTTTACCTGTCAGATTATATTTAAGAAAAAATTATTAACCAGTACTATGAAATATCATATTGATAATATCAAAATATTACTATGTCAGTATTAATATTATTAATTCTAATTCTAACTAATAATTATTATTTGTTTCTATTTATATTATTAACCGAATATTACACGTTGTTTTTTTTTTTAACACCCTAACTGCTTTTATACTGAGATTTGTAATACAACGTTTAACGTTATAACGTTAGCAACGTTTATTTCATTTGTAAATAATGAAGAATATTTGACACGCACCGATGTTTATACCTAGAATTTTTTTTTTCTCCTCTTGGGAGCATAGGAGCATATAAGTACATTAAATAAAAAATTGAAACGTCAAAAATTTACAACAAATTTTTAATTGTAATAAATTTGTATTCCATTCACCGACATTTCTGACACTTTCTGTACATTTCTACCACTTTTCTAGCCATATAAAGATTCACATTAATAATTTCAATTGAAAAAAAAACCTTTTATCTCAATTCTGTCAAAATTACAACAAGAAATCTTAAAATGTTAATTTTAATTGAGTATTCCAAAAATTTTCTATTTCTAATATTTAAATTGAAAATTTCATAACTTATCTCGTGAAAACAAGAGTACATTTGTAACAAAACCATTCTGTATATTATAACAGTTCATACAAAATATTTCCCCATAATTTCAAATTTTCACAAAAAATATATCTATATGTAAGTATGTATATGTGTATGCTAAATATTGAATTAATTAATAAAATCACATTCAAAACCATACCGAAAATATTTTTATTAATAATTCTACAAGATATTTTATTACAAATCAACCAAAACCGCCATTCAAAAATCAATCATTATTGTATGAAAGAAGAAATGTCATTAAAATGTCAAAAATTACTATATATAAAATATTTTAAACTACAAAATATTCAATATTGGCTATAAATGTAATGTTAAAATTTTTCATGGCATTTAGCGGGCACATTTTACTTCAAAAAAAAATTCAATTCAATAAAGTTGAATTACAACTTGTTTATTCATTTTTTGGAAAATGTTTCAAGGTAAACCAATATAATATATGAAAACAAGAAAAAACAAAAACAAATTTATTTTATGTAAACAGAAAATAAAATTTGCCTACATACCGTTATCAAAATTAGATACATTTAAAAATATTAAATATAAAATTTGCCAGAAGTGCAGAAGAAAATTGAAAGCAATATTTTTATATAAATTTTCGATGCAAAATTTGGTATTTCAATTATTGTCAGTCATGCTTCAAACATTATATTTAACCGTTCTGTCATCTTCTTGGTCCTATTTCTATACGTATCGTTTCTGTTCTTATGAATAAACACAATACTTTCACCAACCCTTTAAACAACTTACAACTGAATCTACATACTTGTAATGATAGGGGCAGATTTGCAAATTTTAGCTTTGCAACTGTCTGATTGTGACATTTGTGTTCTATATTAGTTGATTTGAAAGCGCGCACACATAACACCAATTGCAGGTGTGCATTTGATAAAAATTTTGGGGACAAAACAATACGAATTATGTAGACTTAAGCACATGCAAAAAAATTTAATTTAAAAAAATTAAATTGAATTTGCTTAAGATAATCAGAGATTAACGAGAATTAAAGTCGATTTTCTTTTAAATAATCATCTTATTTTGTTTTTTTATATTATATATAATATAAAAAATAATGGGATAAACACCCTGACTGCCATTGCAGAATTTAAGCCATATTAAGATGAAGAAAAAAAAGGATAGTAAAGAGTAATAAAATTAGAAAAGAATTAAGATAGAATAGAATAGTGAGTACAGAATTTACGGACAGGTTAACAGATATTTATTTACCAGTCTTAGAGTTTCAAAGTTTTGGATATTTACATTTCCGAATACAATATCTGGTATTGATGGGTTTTGCTTTGTTGATAAGAGGCAACTCTGAGTTTTTGAAGCATTAAATCTCTATTTACACTTCCCCAATCATTTATTTTTTGAAGGTAACTGTTTAGAGAACAAGATATATTCGTTCTCTGTGAACTGAAGTCTGAGTCACTTCAACAGCTTTTTCAAAGAAATATAAGAAATCAAGGGTACTATCATCAGCAAAACTGTGAATCTGATTTGAAGTCGTGGATACGAGATCATTTATAAATATTATAAATAATGTTGCAGAAAGAATTAAGCCTTGAGGGACACCAGCATTGATAGTGAATTTTTTTAGATATAAAACCATCCAATACAACGCGTATTGAGAGGTTTGAAAGGAAATTTTCAATCCACGCTTTGAAAATATTTCCCAATTCTAGTTTTTTCAGTAATGAAGCATGCCAGACGCGATCAAAAGCTTTGGATATATCTAGGCCCTAGGGCTACATTTTACCACAAGTATAGATATGTCGTGCTTATGACTATCTTATATCTTATATTTTCAATTTAATAAAATTATTAGTGAAAGGAAATTCGATTTTCATTAAAATATAATTAAATTATTTTTAAAACCAAGCTCGATCAATAACATCTAATAAAATATTATTTAGTTTTGAACATTAATTAAAAGTTGTTCAAGCAATATAAAATTGCCGCTTTTATATTACGTTTCACTTATTTTTTGTTTCTCTCATTTGCTCATTTACTAATCATTTTTAATTTGAAAAACATAAATTGCAGAATATGAAAAGGAAATGCAACGATACTGCTGACCAAATTAAATAAATAAAAATTTTTAAATTATAAAAAAAATATTTTTTAAGTATTTTCCTTTCTTTTATTAATCTCTTATTAAGCTAATAAAAGCTTTATTTATACCGGGTGTTCCAGAGCATGCGTATTAGCTTTTTACCAAGGAAAGGAGCCGTTATTTTAAAATTTAAAAAAATGTTATTATCTAAATCGAGGGTGCTCTATCGATTGGTGATATTTTCAACTTCTGAGAAGGACCGGAAAAGAGTTTTTTAAGCCCTTCCCATTAGAAAATATCGATTTCGGCCAATTTTGGCCAATTTTGAACTTAAAAAACCGATTTGCCGTCCTTCCCGGAAGTTAAAAATATCACCTATCGATAGAGCACCCTCGATTTAGTTAATAAAATTTTTATTTAATTTTAAAATAACGGTTGCTACCCCTCTTAAAAAGCTGACGCTCTGGACCACCCGGTACATACATAGTCAGTCATATTCATTTTGATTTCTGATTTTCTGGTTTTCTGACTTCTGTTCTGGTATACTTAAAGACAAAAATATATGTCTCTTTCTAATATGTACATTTTCAAACTATTATTTCCATTAATAATAATAACGGTTATAAATAGTAGCCATGAAATTCAAAATGAATTCCAAAACTTTTCCAAAAATTTTTAATTTGAATTTGGTACAAAATGATATCATTCAATTATATGAAAATAATTTTAATCTTAAAATTATAACAGTATATTTCAAAAATAAAAATGAATTAATGACAGATGTCATTAAAAGAAATGTCAAAAATTGTATACTAAGATTGATTGTTAATTATTCTTTTTCTTCACAAAAATTTAAAAAAAAATTTAAATTTCAGTGAGAACTAATTTTAGTGATTATTAATTTAATTGTTTTAAAATTGGATTAATGTGATTAACTGAAATTGAATCTATTGTTGATTTTGAATCGTTTAAAAGTCTAAATAAAAGAATTATAAATTTTCTTTTATTTTTAACTTTTAGTTCAACAAAGAAAAATTGGAAATTAAATTAACAAGGTTTCTTTTTTATTGTTTTACTTGTATTTTAAAACAAAAACAAAACTGTTTTTGACCTTTAAAATAAATCTTTTGAAAATGTTGAATACTTAGAAAAAAAAATATTTGTTGGTAATTTAGCAAAATGTTGATTATTTTAGATTATATATAGGTTATGAAAATTATACCGTACGGAAATGTAATAAAAAATATGCATACTTGTAAAAGATGAACAAAGGTGCATTCCGAAAAAACTCTTAGAAATAGCTAAGAATTACGAATTAACTGTAAAAGCTCCTCTAACAAAGATAACGTTTATTTTATTTTTTTTTGTCCTTCCCAAAGGCCATGGAATGAATTCTCTAACTATTTATACATAATCAAAATAGCTCTTTTTTTTTATTTTGAGCTTTTGATAGCTTTTAATAATTTAAAGGTGCATATATATAGAACACTTATGGTAAGTACTCTACATCTCTACATATCTATTTTTACACCAATGTGTCAAAAAAATTGTATTCTAAATTGATTTAAAAAAATAATTGAAAAAAAAAACAACATCTTTATAAGCCCTAAGAGGAAGGATTTGGGAACCTTTTAGCTAGTAATCAGACCATTTAACCACTACATCATATCGGTTGGCTCTTTGTTCTTAATATAATGTTGTTCAATTTTAATTATTAATTAATAAATAAAAAGTCCAAGCCACAAAAAATATCAACTTATTTTACAAAATACTTCTATGTCTCAATGTAATACAACAAGGATTAGTATTACAAAATGGAGGTAGCAAAAATTACCTGAAGAATAAACAAAAATAATCAAGAATTTCTTTTGACAAATCCTAAACAATTTGAAAATCTTCTTGGTTTTACTTGCTTTACTATACGACTAACTAGCTCTATTGTAATCATCCATAATATTATATTAGCAGCCTACTGCTTCATAAATATTAATAAGGAAATAAAAATGAGTTGAGCGTGAATTTCAATTCAAAAAAAAAATATAGTAGCTCAATGAGATATTAAGGCTATATCCACATAGAAAATGTGAAAACATATTTAAAAGAATTTTGTGAAGGATTGTGGTGAAATAAACATTGAAAAAATAACATTTAAGTATAGTTAAAAATAACAAGTATACCTACTATCGCAGAATTTCACGGAACCTTAATTTTATGTAATAATATTGAATTAGAATATTCGTTTTGAATTAAAGAAAAATTTCAATTTTCATCGAATCTTCTATAACTATAGATATCACAATTTTCCTTTGTTCCCATATATTGTATAACATTTTGAATGCGCTCATGGATTTAAATTTGAACTAAATAATCTCACAAGCTTTATTAATAAAGTCTAGCAAACTGAAGAAAAATGCCTATAATACGCGTATCGGTATGTTAATCAAATTTGGTAAAATTAAAAGGAAAAGATTCGACTATTTTCAACATTTATATATACAAATTTTACTTTAGTTCTGTAAATTGTATTTTTAAATATTAAAATATAACTACATACTTAATAAGACAATAATTATTTCCAATTACTTTTAATTTTTTAACAAAGTTCTTTACATTTACATCAAAAAGAAAAAAAAAATGTAGGCACTATAGATATTTATTTTAGTTTATATAAGTCAATTTTATTCCTTTATTTCAATTAAAATTATTTTTCTTCATACAAAAAAGTCTTCTACTTTCATCTGGTGTTACTTAACAACTGAACAACCAAAATGTCTATCAAACTCAAACCTCGTATTTTTGTAAAAACGTGTTTTCTATTTTGTGTCATCTATCATCTATCTAATCAATGGCATAATGCCTCGGTTACGCTGACATACGACGTAACGTTGCATCCAATAATAAAGCGTCAGCTGCGTTAATACCTACATGTCAAAGACACTGTGAAGATGTTGTGTGTTAACTTATAAGAGAAGCAACTTTTGAATTTTGATAAAATTTTTATCGCGAAATTGTCGTGTCGGGCTATTTGCTATGATGCCATTTAGAAACATTTGTTCAAAACATATTTTGTCGACATAGAATGTCGTGTCGTTTTTTATTTGACTTTTCAGGCTTTACATCATAAATTTTAATAAAATTAGATGCAGACAATATAATCACCTATCTTCTCAAAAATTTTATACATTGACTAAAACATCTTTAGTTAACTATTTTTGTCCTTTAAAACTAAAGATTAAACTCTAGGTATATTTCACCAATTTTATTTAATTTTTTGTAATCGATTTCGGTTATTATACACCATCATCAGAAGACTCATAAAATATATTTACTACACAGTATAAAAAACATTATAGGCGTTTTCGTTGTTCAGTTCAGAGCAGAGCACGAACTGTCAAAAACAGATTCGTATTTTTTTTTTGCTCAGAGCGTTCAGAGCTTGAAATTCGTATTTTTTTTGCGTTCAGAGCGTACTCTATGTAATCAAAAGTGATTTAAATGAAACATGAAGCGAAATATGAAATAAAAAAATTTGATTGATAAAAGGGGAACGAATCCACGTGAATTAAAGTGATAAAATGTCAAAAAGTGATTTTTATTTTAAAACAAAATAGATGACGCTACCGATAGTAAAAATAAAAATAAATATTTTTTGCAAGTATTAAAATAAATATCAACAAAGTGATTTTTAGAATTTAGAAAAACATAGTCATTATCGCGACTACGTTTTATATTGTAAGTTGTGATGGTAAATAATTCATATTTAATTAAAAATAAATATTTTTAAGAGTATACCTTTTTTCAATTTAATATTTGAATTTTTGTTTTGATTATTAAATTTTAATGTTTAACCTGGACTGGAGTAAGAACTCAACGCTCCTCTTAATAGAACTGATAAAAAAAAAAATATTTTTCTAGAATAGTAGTAATATTTCGTTACAAAGAATTTCGAAAACCTCGGTACTTTTTTCTAAAGTGCGATTTGAAAGTTTGGAAAACCCTGGCACAATATTTTCGATATGTTCCTGATTTTTTATTATTTGCCCAGATATGTCATCTTCTAAATAACTTTCATCGAAAAGCAAATTAAAATCTCCTCTAATTACTGTTAAAAACTGAAATATTTTGTTTGTAAATCTTAAACTTTTGTAAATTCCAATATTTAAAGCTTAAATTAGATTATTGACAATTTGAAACAACAATAAAATAGAAATGACCGTTTACTCAAACCGTGTTTTTTTATTAAATCTGATCGTTCGAAGCTTATCTGTACATGCTCTGCTCAGAGCGTGCTCATATCTATGCTCTGATTTCAAAAACGAAAACGCATTATATCTTCTATTTGAAAATTTCAAGTAATTGACCTACTGAAGCATAGTAGAGACGATTAAACATTTTATTATACTTGGTATTAAAACTTAAAATTTATACGTCTGTAGTGAAGTATTCGTATATAACACCGGTATAAACTTGGAAAAAATATCAAAATCATTTGATTTTTTATGGGAGGGGCATCAAGTATTCTACCAAGTTAAAACGTAGAAGACCAATTATAATACAATGTTTAATCGTCTGTACTATTACAGACAAATAGTTACTCACAAAATAAATATATTTGTTGTTATAAAAATTTTGACATCGCCAATCATTAAGACATTAATTCTATGTAGCGAATTTTTCTATGTGTAAAAATTAACATATATCAGCCCTTTTTTCTACGATGGCAATATAACTGCATATTTTTGATGAGATTGAACCTTAATTTCCCTTAGTAAAAAAAAAAATTATTAAAAAATTCATTATAATTCAAAACTGCATATCTAATTAAAAAAAAAAATTTATCTCAATTAATGATGAGTTTAAAATTCATTAAAAAGATAAAAACAAATTGAAATGAGTCTGATTTCATAGATTTCAAATTAATTGTAAAGCAACCTTACATAAAATTATTAACGAAAAGTCTTTTCGAAATAATTTGAAAAAAAAAACAATGTAATAATACAAAAATATGCATTTTAGATGCATCTGGTAACGCATTTTTCTTGTATTACCAAATATTAATTGTAATCGTAAAAAACCTTTGTTTTTCTTCGATAACCCATAATTGGATCATTATCATCTAAACAAAAACTCGTTATGAATTTCACTCGTTTGATTTTTCATTTTTTTTTCTTTAATTTCTTAATGAATTTGTAATCGTTTCGTAATGAATCAATGAGAAATTAGATTGTAAATAGGTAGACAGATGGGCACATAAAAAAACTGTTCACGTGGGTTGATTTTACAACAAGAGAAAAAACTAAAGTTAAATTGAATATGGGTAGTTAGAAAATCATGAATTAAAAAGGTAAATACATAACAAATAATAAAAAATAATTTTTTCTCATTTCTCATTTTAAAAGGTTTAAAATATTAAATTGTAAATATTAATAACAAAATAAAAAAGTTATTAAGAGTTTCTAATAAGTGATCGTCATTATGAGATTCGAATTAAGATTTTAGGATTGTGTCATAGCATTGATGTACTTATTTCGATTGTAAAATAGAAGTATGTAATCTATTATGTATGCATTTTCCATTGAGTGAAATAAAAAATTTAAATTATTGTTATACTTAATTATATTAATATGACTGTTTATAGAACCCCGGACGTTTTAGTTATTCAGACAAGTATATAGTACACAATTTTAGTATATATATAATACAATATCACCACTATATCATATCGGCCGGCTCTTTGTTCTTAATATTATATTGTTAAATTATTAAGTAATTACTAAAATGTTCTAGGCCCGAAAACTGCCAAAGTTCTTCGTTAAAAAAAATTTTTTTACAAATGTCTGAATGTATGTCTCAATGTAACACAACTCGAATTAATATTAGAATATGGAGGCAGCAGTAAAGTTATCTGAATAATAAATTAAAAAAATAAAGAATTTCCATTTATACGATATTTTACTGATATACTGAAAAATCCCAATTCAACTAAAGAAAATCACATATACATAGAAGACATTTTCTAGACTCAGTGACTGATCTTGCAGGTATCAATATGAAATTCCTCCATCGCATTACAAATAACTATAAAATTATTTTAATAATTATTAATAGTTTAATAAGTTGATCACAGTAGACTTATTTGGTTTAAGTAGGCAAACTTTGCCAGCCATTCATTCCTACGTACCTACCTGTAAAAAATCAGTAAACTGAGTTAGTAAATTAACACACATTTTTTTTGTTAATTTTTTTTCTTAATACTCTTTTTGGGTACTTTTACACTTGGATTTGTTCCCCTTTAATCAATCAAATTTTTTCATTTCATATTTCGTTTCATGTTTAATTTTTCCATGTTTTTTTTCCAATTTATATTTCTATAAAATGATTTCTTCTATTTTTTGACAATGTTAGAATAAGTTTTATACATTCTTGATTTTTGTTATCTCGGATTTTTTTAATAATGATTTTGGTATGTTGTAGAAACAAAAATTAAAATCAAGAGACTTAACTGATTCGGACAACTAGAGCGGATGAATGGCAAGAGAATAGAAACTCTCTAGACAAGAGAATCTTCGAATCCAGACTTGAAGATATAAAATGTCAAGACAGATCAAACTTCGTTGAAGGGATTAACTATCCGTAAATCTGAAACAAATTCGTATTTTTAACTTTTTTTTTATATATATATATTTGTAATAGGCAACTTATTTCTTCTTAAATCATACAAAAAATCAACAAAAAAAATTATACACATTATAAACTAACTTATTGAACCCATTTACGATTACTCAAAGTTATTACCTTACACTTAAAATTATCATAGTATTTTTTACATACGTTTTACCTGACCATCACTTTCTTGAGTTACAATTTTGTTATTAGTTTTAACAAAGAGTCGGAAAAGGCTAGAAAAAACCGACTTTAATTTTACATATTTTTAATAAAACTTTAGAAACTATTCAAAAACTAACTTACAACTAATTAACCTACTATTACTAAACCAGGACTGTAATGTTTAGTTGAATTTAAAATTTAATATACAAGTTAAAAAAAAAAATGTTTTTATTGCCGATTTTCTTACCAGGATTTATTAATATTTATAATATGGCTTACATCTTTTGGTGAGAGGCTCATGTTATATCTCCAAATTTTCAATGGGGTATTGGGGTTAACATTTGGCTCGAAAGTGATCTGTTTTTGGGTGCTACGTCTAAAAGCGTGATAAATAATAGGGATATTGTTATAATTGAATATATCTATTGCGATCAAGATAAAGAAATGCTTCTGGGGGAATGAAACCTGAGCTTAATGAATTTCCAATGAATTTATTTTCTGGATAAGCAGAATGTTAAGCTATTATCTATTATATAAGTTGTGAATTTAACATAATGTTTTCTAATTAAATGCAAAACAAAAACATCAATTCTAGAAATATTTGCCCACCTATACATCGTTCTATTGGAAAATAAATGTTTATATTCAGTATCTGACTTACGATAAATACCTGTACACCATCTCAGAAATTTCCTTTCTAACTTTCTACATAATTCCATAAGTGAGACACTAATATTATACAAAATTTGGCAACCCAGATTTGGCAAATATTATACCAAAATTGGTCTAATAAGCGCTTGATACGCTATTATTTTAAGCCTGACAGACAAGAATTTTGATTTAAACAATTTTTGGGTTATAGCGAATGCCTTTCTCGTCGAATTAATTTTATTATTAATATGCTCAGTAAAATTAAGATTCGATTGTAAAATTACCCTTAGATATTTCACATATTTTTTGTTTACTAATTTAATATTTCCTGGAGCTTGGATATGGAAATTCCTCCAATTTTGTCTAATAAAATAAATTCACATTTCCTAAAACTAACTATCATTTTCCAAGAGTTAGCATAGGAAAGAACTTGATAAAACATTGACTGTAGCTTATATAGAATATCTGGAGTTTTTTTCCCGCCACGTAAACTATGAGGTCATCAAAAAATGCTGTTAAAGTTAATTTTAGCTCAAAAAGATATTAAACAAAATTGAAGAGTTTATACCATTTCCTGTTGGTAATCGTTTTTAATGTGTTGGTAATAGTTTTTCAGAATAAATGTAACCAATTTTAACTACAAACGTCTTATCAGTTATGATGCCATAAATAATTTTCGTTAGATGAATCGGATAACTGGAGTGACGTCGAGCGTTAACATTGGTCAACTAAGGAAGTAAGAAAGATTTTATTGTGATGACAATATAAAATTATATTGTAATAACTCTAAAGATGGATTCATACTTCTTGTACTGTAGTACATGAACCGAAGTTGATTGTCAAAACATACTAAAAAAAATTTCGTTTTGTACCACAGTTCCAGTACAGCAAGTTGTTGAGCCAACTTTAACTTTTGTAGTGAACCTGAAGAACAAAAAACTTGAAATAATAATTTTAATGTCATTTCTGATAATAATTGTGAAATACTGTAATGCTGTAATATATAAAATGAGTGAAGGAAATCATGGTAAATTATTAATATACAATTTTAATATATATTTTTAATATAAAACTTTAGCTTTTAATTTTAAACAAAAATTTAATATTAATTATAGATTCGATATAATTTATCCCTACAAGAGCAAAATTTGGGAGCAAATAGGAGTAAAACTTTATAAATCCAGAATATGTGATTGTAACCTTTTTTATCGAAGATAAATAACTTTATTTCAATTATATTATTACTTTATTTTATTTCACCAATTTCTTTTTTTTTATTTACCATTATCGCAAAACATAACATTATGTTAGTCATCAGATGACCCATAAGAAATATTTCTTTAATATCCATGTTTTAATTTTAGTTTTTATTTCAAATTTCAAATTCTAATGTTTTGACTTTTTAATTTTGACGCACAGTACAAAAAGTATGAATCTTCCTGGTTACAAAACATAAATGTATCGCGGAACATGTGCTACGGTACAAGAAGTATGAATCCGCCTTAATGAGCTTTATAAGTATTTTACTTGCTTCAGTAACTGTTTAAATGTGACAATTGAAGCAAGATTTACATAACGGTCGATATTTGAAATTTGAATTCAAAACCTTTAAGAATATATTTCGCTATACAGTGCTTCTTTAATAATATACCATCATTGTTCCTTAGATTAATTTCTAAATTAGAGTCATCCACAGAGTTCTAATGTGAATAGTTAGCCCCTTGTAACATATATATTTTTTTTATCATTTTTAATTTTAGTGTGTACATCGAAACACACACGAATTATACCGTTGTTGGTATTTAAATCAATCTCCAAATGATTATTTCATGAACATTTTTTTTTTCTTTATAAATTTTCATTTTTTAATATTTCCTTTACTATTCATGATTTTTATTTTTACCTCTATAATCGTGGCTTAACCTATACTCCAACATTTGACCGATCATGAATTCAAATTTTATAACTTTGTATCACATTTACATCATTTTTAAATTTTACATTCCACTTATGTCTATAGTCTGAACCCAAAGTATCAAATAATGGATGTCCAGTTTTTCATAATCGCAAAGAATCAAATGGTTTCAGGAATTTTTTGAAATTTTTATAAATCCAAATTAATACAAATTCATTTTTAATTAAATTTAATAAATACAATATAGTTACACTCTTAATAATTATATTTTATTTTGTCAATTGCGATATCTCTTCAAAATTACATATATAGGAACATTATCAGGCTACAATCAAATAAAACCACTTTCAATTGAAATTAGAAAATTGTATATCGAACAATTAAACACTGGCTACTCTCATATTATATTGCTATAGAATTCCATTACTTTGCTGACACAAATTAAAAAAAAAATTACTCTCTCTTTCGCTTTATATGAAAAGTAAAATTTCTATAATTATCCTATAGATAAAAAAACAAAAAACAACAACAACAAAAAAAACCAGTTAAGAAATTTTAAATTACATTTCCATTACAATCTCGGTAAAAATGTTACAATTTTAAAATTGTATCTTTTCTAAAAATTTCAATTTGAAAAAAAATTTCTAATTTTCTTGAAATTGATAATTTACACTCTCTATAGCTCTAAAAAATAAAAAAAAAAAAAAATAAATATTTTGATTCTTTCTCATTCAATATTTATTTAATTATTTACCTACCTACTTCTATTTTTATAAATGGTCGCATTTTAAAAAGTACATACGATTCGAAGTATGTGATTAATTAACAAAAAAGTCATCATCTCTAAAATGTTTAATTTTCAAATGTCATATTTTTAGATCTAACCTAAAAACTTTTTTAGTAATATAATCTCTACTTTTTAATCATCGTTCACTTCATCGTTTATTTAATTGTATAATTATTGTATTACGAGTACCATTCACCACTAAGGTACAATAAGGTGATACCCGAGTCACCATTATGATGCTAATGACTATCTCTTATTTGATATTGACTTGAACTACTTGATGAAAGAACATTTTGACCCAATTTTTTCGAAATTTAGTTTGTAATTTCTTTTTGTTATTGAATTTTGTTTTGCTGTTTTTTTTTTATAAAATTGGAATTTAGTGAAAATTACGTTTTTTTTTTGCTTAACCCACAAGTTTTACTCTTAATTTATTCTAGGGTATTATTATCTGATTGAATATAGTAAACAAAAAAAAAACAACAATAATAATAATGAATCACAACAGTGACAAAATGATTTCGTAAATCTAGTTGCCAATAACGTAATAAAGAAAATTTGTTTGTTGTGGCAGTAGTTGCTACCAGAGTACAATGACGTTACTACTACTACTCGTAGATACTACTACTCGCTACCATTTGATGAATTTCCAAAAAAATTATTAAAAAGCCTAAAACAGACTAAGCGTTCAGTTATAGTGATCACTATATTATAGTGTACTGCCGCGGCCTTACACGAAATTTTAATATAAAGTTATACGTTTTGTAAAAAATGTTCTAAAAAACAAATTGTGTTTCAAGTTTTAACATTTAAGTTTAGCTTAATAATTTATAAAAAATCAATTTATTGAATTTAAGGATGGATATTCAATTTTATGAAATTCGTAATAAAACAACGTGACGCCGAACAGTACTGAATGCAGCAAGCGCATATGGAAAAACTTGGAGTGACCTCAATCCAATTCCCAAAATCAAGTTAGGTGGAGGAAGTTTGTTGATGCCCTATGGCCTATGCACCAACGAGGAACGGCAGGATCCATGATGATGATGATGGTTTAATTTTCTGAACATAGATGAAACAAAATTAAACTATTTTACTGAACTATATATACATTTTTCATTGTTTCATTTGTTCACTTATATTTTACTGAAGTTATGTTTCATTTTTCCCAATTTGATCAAAAAAAAATTTTGATAAAATCTGATACGAAATGCCAACCAATTTTACTGAAACAATTTGTCTGTACTAAACTATCCACAATCCCGAATCTAAATCATCTAATATATGCTGACAACATCATACTTTACACTACAAGAATATCAGGCACTCCATCAAACACCTTGGAAAACTCTTTACACTTTATTAATCGTTGAACTGAGTTCAATGGTTGGCTCCGGAAAAAAACTGAAGCTATGCATTTCTGCAGAAAACACATTTGTTCCAAATTTCCAATATCCCATAATAGCATAACCATAGTCCCAATAGATAATATTAAAATCCTTGGCATCCACTTTAGCCGAAATTTGAAATTCAATTTACATGTCAAAAATTTAGTATCTCAAATTAAACGTTCAAACAGTTTACTCAAGTTTATCTGCAGAAAAAAGGTGGGTCTTCTGATGATGTAGCTGTATGTAAGGATAGCGAAAGCTATTCAGTATGGTAAAGTCGACTACGGACTCACCTTATACGGCTTCACAACCCAAAGAAATGTCAAAAAGCTACAAGTTGCTATCAACCAGGCGAGCCTTAGAAGCTTTGAGAGTATAGGCAAACTTCCCCTCCATATAGGAGAGAAGAAATGTAATATCGACAAGGCTTATAACCAGGACTGACTTTGATCCAAAACACCCTCTATGGCTATAACTGTTTCATAGTACAAACAAAATATTTTTTCACTGTTTCATTTTTACGTATTAATTTTACTGATGGCTATAATCGTAACCTTGCAAAATAATTTTTTTTTTCTAATCACATGAAACAGTGAAAAAATTAAATAAAATATCAAGACATTAAAGTTGAAATAAAAAATTTTACGTATTCGCTGAGGAAATAACCGCAGTCTAACATGGACTGTGCATTTAACACTAATTCCAAAGAATATAAACCAATTCACAATACTCTCAACAAACCTCATGGGTACAACAGATAGATGCAAGCTGTGAAATAACTGGGAATATAATATTGAAGAAAACGAAAGAAATTTAAAAATAGTAAATTGGAAGATGAAGAAATATTTACAGACGAATGTTGTGAAATTGACTAAAATCTACCAATGTAACATGACGATAACTATAGTCGTTAAATATTCACAGTATTTTCTAAACAATCTATATGTATATAATATATACGTTTTTATATTTATTCTAATTTATAGTAATTTTCATAGGTTTTAAAAAGTTTCAATTTAGACTGAGATCACACTACTTAAAAAATTCACATAAAAACTAGTTATTTTTATACTAAATCATATCATCACTAAATCACATGATTTGATCACTAATTGTTATGAAAAACTTGTCTAAATAAAATTAATTGTTAAAAAACTTGTGAATTGTCATTCAACTTCATACAACTACAAATTTTTTCATAAAAAAGCAGTGTTACAAACTTTATTCAACTATCATCATCATCATTTTTCTGTAATCCCATCTGTTGGGCATAGGGCATAGAATATTCAACTATATGAATCAATAATATAACAAAGTCATGTGGAAAATTGCAAATACATTTAGTAAATAGAATTTAGATCAGTCTAGACTCAGAACAAAATAAGAGTGAGAAAATATAGATATATAAACATATATGAACTTTTAAAAATGCATGCTAATTTATGGCCTAATAAAAATGATTGTGAAAATACTTTTAAGATGAGCATATGTACTTCAACAAACATTGTTAACTATATTTTAAGTAACTTTTAGTAAGTCATGTTAGTTAATGAAATACAAATTGATTTTCATTTCCTGTACAGAGTATCAGCAATCATAATTTTTATTATTCAGCATTTAGAATTTGTTTTTTTATCCAGAGGACAGGTAGAACAAATTTAATGAAATAAATGCTTTTAGCAGCAAAATGTTCGATTTAAAGAAGAATTTAATTTGATTTAATTTATTTGATTCTACTACACATAAATCTCAAGATTTAAAAAGAAGTGTGATATGAAAGCTATACATGGTTCTGCTAATTAAAGTTAATACATGCCATTTTCGGTTGATAACTAAATTCATCATTCCAACTAACCAAAGCCTCAAGCTTATTTCTAAAAGAATAAATTTTTTTTTATAATGTAAATAAAAGTAACAACTTAATTACAAATGTGCAGTGCGAGGGTTTGCTCAATCCACGTTTTTTAGTTAAGTCTTTAAATAGAAAAAAAGTAATACTAAAAAGTTCAAAGGTCTATGATTAATATTTGTATAGATTCTATCAAATATCAATATATTGTAATTTTCTTAAGATCGAAGAAGGTTGATGTTAAAATAAATAAAATGTGTTTATAATCATTTAGGTCACAGTAACATAGATGGGAATGAGATAGGTGATGAACTGACAAGGTTCCAATCTCGACAAGCCCCTTGAGGAAGACATTCACTTTCCAATGAGAGTCGTCAAGGAGCGCATCCATTCATACTTTCTGGCCAGAGCGAATGAAAGGTGGCATAGACTAAATAATTGTGCGACTTTGAGGAAAACATGGCCCCCGTATAATATCAATAAAAACAAACAACTCTTAACCAGTTCCCGTACTAATTTATCAAGACTAGAAGCCATCAGTACGATTCATTAGCCAACAGGAACCCACGTTGCCAAGCTAGGTATTCAATTCAATCCCCACTATCGCAGTTGCAAGGATGCAGCAAAAGCAAAATATAGATCTGATCAACACGCTGGGTGGCGCAGTAGGCAGGCACTCCCTTTCAACCGAAAGGTTCCAGGTTCGATTCCCGACGAAAGCAAAAAAATGCTTTCTGGATTTTTCGACCTGGTCCATTTCCCTTTATCATTATGATAAAATAAGTGATAAATAGTTGAGAGTTTTGGTTATCACTAAAAAATAAAATGGGACTATTCTATTATGAAGGCGCAGCACTCTACAGTAGATGTAATTTTCCACGTTTAAATTAGTAGATATACCATAACAAATTATAAAGCTATTTATTGTAGTTAGGGTGCAGTTAGGGTGTTCATTCCGTAGACTTGGAATTATATAAAAAAAAAAAAACCTCTCAATCACACAGGGTGGCTCTAGTACTGAGTCCCTGGGGAGAGTGAAAATGACAGAATGATCCCCCATAACAACCAACTGGTCACCCAAGATCCCCCAAGAAATAGGTCACTCGAGTCGTGGTATCAAAAAGTTTTTTATCTACAAAATTTACTATCGATGTTTCCTCCAGTGAATAAATTCTACAATTGAGTGTCGGTCTATTTCTTGAGCTAAGAGGTAATAACATTTGTAGCAAGTATGAGTTCACTTCAGTATAGTAAGTCTTACAACAAAATTATTTTTTAAATTTGACTTTATTAAATCAACTTCCGCTTAATAAATGTCGTATATAATATATACGACCTCTATAATTTAATGTTACTTTTATTGGGGCTTCCAACTGCTTTTCAAAATTTTTTAAGGCATTAAACACAAGTCTTAAATATCGATCATATAAAATAAAATGCATAAAGACAACATTTAGACATATTTTGGTTTCATGTTCTAATTCTAAAATTTAAGATAATTCACTTAAACGAGCGCAAATCATACAGCTTTAACCACATAAAATTGCATTGAAATTTAAATTACGCAATGAATTTCTAAATTAAAACAACAACAAAAAAATTTCACTCAGTTTTTATGTTTTTTTATCTTTATTTTTTTTGATTTTAGATCTAGACTCATTTTTCAAAGTTTTAAAAATAAAAAATAGATCTCAGATTTAACTCAATTTCAAATTAATGAACTGATTTTTGTGTGGGAGAATCATGGTTGTGAATTGTAGCAGTACAAAAAAAAAAAATACAAAAATTCATTGTTGTTGCGTTCTCAGTATAGAAATTTGCGTACAATTTTTATTTGATTAAATTTTAATTTTAAATGATTTTTCAAGTTATGAAATTACGAAGTTTTATTGATTTTAAATATAATTTTTAATTTTTTTGAATAGTTATTTTTATTTCTTAAGTTTAATTCAAATGAGACCGGAAATTTAGAAAAAATTTAACATAAAAATAGAATAATTGACATTGAGGTCGGAAGATAAATATCCATAACTATAATTTTCTTAAATATAAAATATTGTATTATGATATTGACTTTGAATAACAAAATTTATATTATGGAAAATAAAATAATTAATATTAAATTTAGGAAAATTGCATTTTTAAAAATTTTCCAATGAAACTAATTTATTAATTATTATTGTATGAATTATCACTTTGCTATATTTTAATAAAAGTATTAAAGTATGGTAATATACATATATAAAAGCGTTTAAACATTACAATATAATTTTGCAGAGACCTTGGTTAACTTCAATCGCCAGTTATAATTTGGATAATAGAGTAAAATTAATTATTTTATTTAAAACAGTAAGCTAAATAATAAATTTAAATTGAAATGATAAAGGTAAAAACATAATCACAAGAAGTAACGAATGATGAGTAATAAAATTTTAAGAACCGCAGTCACGACACAATCACGCTATTTGCAACTGCTATATTTTACATACTTCAAAAATAAAAATATTTTGTTTACAATATAAAAACTTCTTATAATTTGATCATTTTGCGATATTGAATAATCTCATTATGCGATGAGAAAAAAAACAAGTCACTTTTTATATAGAATTACTAATATTACAACCTGATATTGTTTATATTTAATTTTTTCATTCTTTATTTAAAATAAAATAAAATAATAATTATAAAAATAAAAATTTTTAAAATATGCTTTTATCGAACCCCCTCTAAAAATTAGAAAATAAAACTAGGGGTGCATGTTGAGCATCTAGAACATCTAAAACTACTATAACATAAAACACAAAAGTATATAATGAATCTTGCTGGAATATTGTAAATGGAAATTTGAAATATTTGCGGCTTTGAAAAAATCGTCAAAGCATTAGCGTAACATCACAAAGCGTTTCCAAACATATAGAAACTGGCAAGTTAATATAAAAGTATATAAAATAGATCCATTTTTAACGCCAAATATTGTGTTTCGCCGTAATTAACCGATTGACTAGTCTTGCCCATTGGGATGGTCATATAGATTTTAAGGCAAAAATTTTACGTATATTTTACTTTCTTGCTTTAACATAAAATCTCATGCATTTGATCACCATAAATTCGTTTTCACTACTTGTGATTGTGTTTTCAGCATAATTATTTAGTTTGATTTATTTTTGTTTTATTGTTGGTATATAATTTGTAAATGTAAATGTCAACCTAATACATACCAGCACAGGTTTTGATAAATTAATGACACCTAGAACTATTATTATTTTTTATTATTAGTATAAGTTCAAGTGCTCAAATGCTCGAACACAATAATATACTCCTCATAATAAGTATAAAAAAATATATGGTTCTTTAATCATATCGTAAAATCAAAATTGACACTAAAATTGAAGTAACAACTATATGTATATACAACTAAAATCATCAAGTCAGTGTTAATCCAATTATGATATAAACATATCTGGGTATAGCAACACCATTGCATGTTTATCACGTATTGCAATGGTGTTGCTACCACATATGTTTTTGTCATATACGTAACAAACCATTTTACCTACATCGTTTTTTTATCGCTTTTTCGACCTTGGTTGTATAGGGGTTCAACATAGGTCAGAAATTATGCTTTTGAGACTATGCTACAATTTTGAATGTAGACCATCTTAATGTCAGAAATGTAAGCTAACGCATTTATATCTATATACGCATTTATATTAATCTCGCATTTCGATATACCTATATCGGAGGACAATATAATACGACTATCTTTCTCTACAATACTGAATATGAAAAAAACTTTTAAAGATCTACAATAGAATGCAATTATCAAATTAATTAAAATTAAATTAATGATATGTAGAAGACTTAAAGATAAAATCAAAAATTAATAAATCTCATCTAATTTTTTTGTACTTTTAAGTCACTAATTTTGTACTATTAAGTACTTGCTATTTGTACCAGCCTATACAAATAGGTATAACGGTATTTATGTTGATGCTGAATCAAGAAATATTAAGTGGATAGTTTTTATATCAGATAAGTCTTAGATTACATCTATTGATTAAATGAGAAATGAATAAAATATATTAAAAGACCCAGAACAATATGGATTAGAAAATGATTTTTGTAGACAACATCCGGAGAGATATTTTTCAAATTTAGTGATGGATGACCTTAGATACGAAGATCTCAAAAGTTTACAAAGTCTATCAAGAATGTCTTCAAAAACCAAAACTCTTTTTTAAATTTGAAACTGTGTTATTTGTGCTTATTATTAATTTTTTATTTTATTTCAAATTCAAATTATTTTAAACTGTTTTTTAATTGAGTTTAATAAAATTTAATAAAAACAAAAAATTTACAAATTTCTATTTGATTACCAAATGTTCATTTAAACCTTTAACACTACTTATACAATTGTATTATTTTGTTAAACAGTTTTTGAGCCGATCTAAAACTCAAGTGTAAATCCACATATTTTTAAACGCCTTAAAATATAAAAATTATGTAGAGAAAAAAAGACAAAATGGCAAAGATTAACTACGATAAGGCGAAATGTTACACTTGAAATATAAAAACACCAAAAAATAGAGCTCCGCCATTTTTAATTCTGTGTACAAAAATAAAACTCTACCAAAATACATGGTTGTATAACAGATTATTATTATTATTACTTTATTTATTGATTTAATGTATTCGTACAATATGCTTGTTTTCATATATTTTAATTCTATATTTCAAGAGCTTTTATTACTAAAATATTTACAACTTTGATTTGTAATTATTTAGACGAACCTGATTTAAATATTTAGAATAAATTTAATTTGCAAAGGACAAAATGACAAGTAAAAACTTTTAATTAATTCGTTGTATAACAGATGTTATCATTAATCAGCTTACTATGCAGTTTCTCAAAAATATTTCAACTCATAAAAATCAGACTGGAAAAATTTATTTCAGCTAAAAAAATTCTTCCCAACGTATAGTTTGGTTTTAGGGTAAAGCATAGTGCCATTCACCCTCTTCTACGTGTCAAAAATTACATTAAATCCAAGTTAGAAGAACGCAAATCTATTGGCCTAGTAGCGCTTGACATAAATTCCGCCTTTGACACTGTGTGGCACTCTGGCTTGCTTCATAAATTAGAAGTGTATAAATTTCTTATATATTTAATTAAAATCATACAAAACTTTCTTCATCAAAGAGTATTTCGTGTGATATTGAATAATGCATGCTCCAATTTGTATGAAATTAAAGCAGGAATTCCACAAGGCTCGGTACTTGGCCCAATTTTGTACAACACTTACACTGCAGATATCCCTAGGCTAGAGTTTACAAAAATATCAGTATTTGCTGATGACACTGCAATTTACTCTGCTGGCACTAATCCCAATTACATATCAACCAACCTACAAAATTCACTCAATAAACTCTCTAGTTATTATACAAAATGGAGAGTAAAAATTAATGCTTCCAAAACAGTATCAATTTATTTTACGAAAAAAAGGAAAGCCTCTCTTTTACCTTCTATACCATTAAAACTGAAAAATGGCGAAATTAACTGGGCCGACACTATTAAATACCTAGGCATTACCTTAGATAAAAGGCTAACCTTTCAAAAGCAAACTTCTACTATTATTGATCAAATTAACAAATGTACTCGCATGTTGTATTCCCTTATTAACAGAAAATCAATCTTATCCACAGAAAACAAATTGATACTTATTAAGTTAATTTTTCAACCAATAATGTTATATGTTATAGTCTGGGGAGATTGTGCAGCTAGTCATATCAAAAAATTGCAAATTGCGCAAAATAAACTTTTGAAACTTGTATTCAATCTTCCCAGATGGTATTCAACCAAAAAGCTGCATGATAAAGCCAGCATGAATACTATTTTAGAAAAAATACGTTATTTAACTGTAAAGTTCCACTCGGAACTGTTCATGTCAGAAATTTAAATTAAGTTAAAAATTAGGCTAGTTTAGTTCGTAGGTATAGGTTTTACTGTTTAAGTTAGCGTTAAGTTTTACAAAAAAAAAATTCAAAAAGGTTTTTCATCTCCAATTTTCCTTTCAATTTATACTAGTAAACTCGAAAATTTCTAAATAACAATAAAAAAAATACAAATCAACTGTAGTAAAGATAATTATATATCTGTATCTAAGTAAATAGTTTTAAAAGAATTAATTGTACAATTTATGGAGCATAATAAATAAATAAATAAATTAAAACACATGTTTGTAGTAAACCAGTAATTGAATTAAAACTTCACGATGTAAATTTATATATACATAATTTGAAGAGAAGACAAAAACAAATATTTCCCTACCATTTCATACTGTAGAGAAGTCTATAAAAAAGAACTATACCTTACTCATTTCTTATTTACACGTCTACTTTATCTACCTCGATTTTTCTCTCAACTGTAACATTTTTGTAAGTCGGTTGAAGAACGTTTTTATAAAAAACTGTTGAAATTTCTCTACAAAATTTGAAAAATAAAATTTAGAGAATTAATATGAATTCTACAAGGTCCTCGCACCGCACAATCAATACAATCAAATGCATTGGAGCCGATTTCAATTTCAAATTTCACAACTTAACTACAAACGATTTACATCTAAAAATTATTAACCAAAAATTTGAACAAAAATTGCGTTTGTCACATCTGTAATAAATAATGTCGTATATGATGTCTATAATGAATAAATACATGTAGACATACAGATTTCCAATACACTTATAGCAGAGGTGTAAATAACGTCGATCTACCGGTCGATCGCGTAATGATTTTAGGTTAATCGACAATAAATATCATAAAGGAAGTATAATAAGAGAAACTATGCGGAACAAATTTTGTGACGATTTTTTTTTGCTTAAAAAATTTTTGAAAATACCCCATACACAGTAGGACCTAGATAAACTCACTTTAAAAATTTGGAATAACTCATTTTAATGTCTTCGTTAACAGAAACTCATACAAAATATTGAACTAAAATTTTTTCTTTTATGCAGGTTCAACTGTATAGATTCTAGCTTTGAGAGAGAGAATCTTAAAATGATTTTAATTCTTGTTGTTTTTTTTTTGTTTTTGCTTTTATATAACATACATATAGTGTAGTAGCGGCAATGAGGTAAGGTTGTGTATGTCGTATCAAATACACACTTGTTGGGTAGATGTAGAGTATACCATAATATGAAATGCATGGTGTCGGGACAAAATTTCAAAGACACAATTACATATTTAAAAAAATAAATCACAATTTAAGTTTTTAAAAAAAATTTGAAATTATTTGGTTTTGTAATGAAGGTACTTTTTTTTCTTAAAAAAAAGTAAGAATACTAAGTGGGTTGAAGTCCGAAGCGGAATATCCCCGAAAAAAATTTCCGACCGGAATACGAAAAATATCAGTATTCTGAAATCCATTCGACTGCCAAGTCTGTGCACAAATCAAATGTTTCGGAATTTTTTTTTTATTTCAAATAAAAAAGGCGTTGGCAGTTTAAGTTTTTTTTTATTTATTTTGTAAAAAGTTATAAATTTTTTAATAATTACATAACGTAATATGTACATAAATTAAAAGTAAAACTTATACATTTTTAATTACATATGTAGGTATATACAAATTAAAATTTAATAGTAATTTTTTGTTACACATTAGATTTTGTTGAAAACGATAAAAGATATTATTCGTTTGAAGCGCTTTTTTAATTTGTAATTTCGACGGACTTCAGCATAACCACCTAATTCTTATATAAAACAATTCTTATAAAAATATAAAACAAAATCATATTTTGAAAGGAATTATTAATCAACTACAGATTTTGACAATTTCTTCCACATTTTATAATGATTAATAAAAATTTAAACATTTAATTGTTTTAAATATGAAATTTTGTCTTTATGAAATTTTGTCCACATGTAATTTTGTCATGGAACCAAAATGTTACATTTTTAATGCAAACACAAACAACTTACTTTAAATTGGAAATTCATAAAGAAAGGAGAATTAAAAAATTTTAATATAGAAATAGAATATTCAAAAATAATGTTCAAGTTCATTGTTAATATATTATGATAAGTTAATCTTAATAACCTACACTCTACCTCTACTATGCACTATACACTAAGAAATCAAGGAATACATGCATATATATGAATACGATAGTGTGCAAAATCCTTACTTACTGCAGTGTGGCACAAAAAAGATAAGCACATTGAAGTAATTGAAAACATAAATTAATAAATTATTTATTTTTTCTAATATTATAATATTGTTAATACTAGTAATATTATAATAAATTTAAGAAATTATTTTTGTTTATTTAATTTTTCATTTTCATTTTTATATTCAAGTTATTTATTTTTATTACATTCAAAGTGTTTATTATTTTATTACACTTCAATTCTGCCTTTTCTCTTTGTTTAAAATATATTTTACAACATAGGTAGGTACATATTATTTGTACATTTGTAAAATTTTATTTAAAGAATTTTAATTTTAGAGCCACATTTTCTAAAACAGGTACATTTTTTTTTTTCAAAACCTATCTAAGTGGTGCCTATGAAATGTTATTTTTCAACGCATAAAAAAGTAATTTAAATAGAATTTTACATTTTATTTGAAATTGAAACAAAACTCCAATTCAATCCAAGAACAAAATCAAAGAATTAGAAATTATAAAAACAGTTTAGACGCTTCCATTAGTGTTATTTTTTATTTTGATGAACAAAAGAAAAAACAACAAAACAAAGTTAAATATTTTATAAATTTTCATCTTTTGAAATGTTCAACATTATTGTACGATACTGTACGAGGTACAAAGGAAATAAAATATTTGTTATTTATATTATGCTTAGGCGAATCCTTTTCTTTTGCATTTGTTTAGTTATGATTATTCTTATTTATAAACAATCAGTTTTACTGTTCGCATAAAGAACTTCATTTACAGTTTCTAATGCTAATTCTACCAGATCGCTTTCGTCACTAATAAATATTGAAAATCCTGAATAGTCACATCCTCAAAACCTTCACCTTGTTGCATGTACATAAATAAAAATATGTAACCGTTTGGCTAGAGGTACGAAGCGTGTTATAAGAGGGTAATTCACAAATTTCTGGACGTGATGGAGGAGGATTACATGTGCATTTAAAATATTTATTAGTTTTTTATTAAACTTCAATCCCGCTTTTATTTAAAATATTCATATATCTACCTATTGCAAAATATATATGTACATACACATTTGTGAAATTTTTATTTTAAGAATTTTAATTTTACAGCCACAAATTCAATTCATACCTATATATATATTTTTTTTTATTTTTCAAGCCATATCTAAGTTACCTATGATACCTATGAAATGCCCCTTCAACGCAATAGTACAAAAATAATTTTTCAAATTATTTTAAAATTGAAATTAAGAAAGAATACAAATTCAGTCCAAAAACAAAATCAAAAAATTACAAATTACAAAAACAATTTACACTGAATTGTTGCAGGTGTTCTTTTGTTTTGCCCAAACACAGAAAAATAAAAATTAAATCATTGCATGTGTGAATATAAACAAAACATATTACATTTTTTCTATTGCTCCTTCCTTACTACTTATTTTCTTTTTTTTGCACACATATCACACGACACACATGTATAAATTATAATGAAGGATTAAGGAATTGCAATATTGTTATCAAGATCATTGAATCCGTATGCGATATACAAAATCAAGAGAAAGATTATAATTTATAAGAGATATTATAATTTACGCTCTGGGGTATTTTGGCATATAAAATATATTTTTTCTCTGGAGTTCTACGGTGAAGTAAAATTTAAGAAATATTGAAAAAATTTTTTTTGTTCCTGATAGTTTCTCTATATTATACTTCCTTTATGTAAATATTCATATTTCAGATATTTATTTCCTTTCAAATTGCCATTTTCAATTTCAAGAATCAAAAACTATTTGTACTAAATACGTACAAAAAATCACAATAAGCAGCTATTAAATAAGAGATGGCTCTACTATATTTTATTCATTTTGTAGGATTGGATATTTGCTAAGTAGATTTGGAATGGATTTGAAAATATTTCATATTTTTGAATTTTTTTTTTAATAAGAAATTAATTCTGGAAATATTTAGCAGAAGATAAATATCCGAATCTAAAAAAATGTGCTGAAAATTTATACGCCTGTTTTGGTTCGGCATATTTGTGCGAATCAGCATTTTCACAAATGAAAATAATCAAGTCGAATAACCGAACTAATTTAACGGACGAACATTTAGAATCCTGCTTGAGAAATAGTCTGAGTAATTATTCACCAAATTATGTGCAAATTATAGACACGATGCAATGTAGAATAAGTAATTCAAATATTGTACCATTAGGAAGTTCAAAATGACTTTTTGCCTATTCTTATGTAAATTACTTTAGTTGTAAAAATATAATTATATTTTTGTATTTTTTAGTTTCCTTCTTAACAGACGACATTATCATAATCAATAAAAATAAAATCATAGTTTTTTAAAAAATATGTAAAGCTCGTGAATGTTTTTAATTATTACTATTTATAAATATTATCGACATATAATTTTTATTTTATTTAATTCAAATAAGTATCTAAAATTTTAAAAATCGTGAAATTTGGATCCCGAAATATGGCCTTCTCCTCTCACTCTTATTTTTAGAAAAAGTAGATCGCAGAGGATTTTTACTGCGCGAAGTAGATCTTATAGGAAAATTAGTTGACACCCCTGACTTATAGACATCAAAAATGGCAGTTAAAATTAGAGCGCTACTGTATTTTGATATCTTTACGTCTTCATTTATACATATTTATTGTTCAAACTCCCAGTTACTTGAATTTTTTTTTTCATTTCGTAAAGTTCTGATAAACGAAAGCTTTACAAAAATAATTTTTTTTTTTTTTAAATTAATGAACATAAAAAACTTTAAAATCAATATTTTTTTTAAAGACGTCACTTAGTTTAAAATTAAAAATCTAAATTTAGCCATGTTAACAACAAGTTAAATTTTATTTTTAAATAAAACCAGAAATTAAAATGGGTAATCTATAATCATTTTTGTGATACAGGGGAAAAAATAATAGTTTTAATATTTAGTGGACATAACTAGTTAAAGTTGATTATCGGCATTTTCCAAATGTTATATAGTTAGGTCCTATTTAGTGGTAAAATATATTTCAGGAATTTAAATTAAGTCAGCACTCTGTCTCAGAAAATAAACGATGGCAGTTCAATTTAATTAATCATATGAAAGCTTTCATAATTCGTAATTTGCTTTTGTTGGAAGTATGTAGATTATGACTTCAATACGGGAAATGTACGATTATATCTTTATGGCTTGCTGCTCTCTCTCCTTAACATGGAACTTTGTATTCAATATTAATTTAAATGCTAATAATTATATCCAATGTGATGGGAATTGCAATAAATACTTTCATAGCAGCTGTTCCATTGCTCTAGTGAAGATTTTGAAATCTATAAACAAAATTCAAAGAAATTGTGGTTCTGTGTTAGCTGCAATGAAAAGCGCGCACAATGCAAGTTTACAAGGCCTAGAAAATAAAATTGATGAGCTAAGTAATACTTCAATTTCATTGTAAAATAAAATTGTAGGACTGTAAGATACACTAGAATCAGTTAAAAGCTGGATGACATTTTAGCTATAGGCAAGGTAACTTCTTAAAACGATTGAACGGAAATACCATATTGAATTGGAAAAAATTAAGCAAAATAAACTTACTAAATGTATTGAAATTGAAGGTGTTATAGACAACAAATATAATATTTATTAGTGAGAACAAATATAGTATTTATTATACATAACTAAAAGCCAATTTGATTATCAAAAATATTTAATATGATTTTCGAATTACAATTGTCCAGTCGTTTCAATAGTTTCAATCTATTTGGCATTTCTCTTAATTTGCAATTTTTCCTATATGATTGGGAAATTTTGTAAATAATTGTCATATTCGAGTTGTAAAACCCAAATTAGCATTGGATTGGACCTGTAACATAACAAACAATACAAACAATAATAGTCGATCGTTTGCGATACAATTAGACAGTAATTCGCTTATTATTGCCTTTAAATTTGACCAAAACACTTATATATTGTAACAACTAATGTCGTATGCCGACTATAATGAACAAATACATGTAGGCATACAGATTTTAAGCACACTTATAGACATAAAAAATGATATTTAAAATTAGAGCCCTACTGTATTTTAATAACTTTACATCTACATTTATATACAAATAGTTCAAACTCACTGCCATTAAAAAAATTAAAAACTAAGTATCTGTAGGATATTAGTCTTTGCTTCTGTGGGTGATACATTTGATAGCCGATTATCATATCTATGCAATTTTAAAATATCACCACTTTTACAATTATTATTTTTCGAGCGGCAATTTTGTTTTTTTTTTTTTCAATTTCCCGTCTTTGTAAATTATCTAAACATAGAGAAACAAAAACCATCAGATTTTCACGTAACATTACCGAAATTATCTTATAAATACATTTTAAAATTTTAAATTCCCTTTCAAGGATTATAATTCTATATGAAATGATATTTTTCTTTCGGTTCCACCTCAAACTGTATTTATTTAAAACTAATCATGGATTAACTCCATTGTCTTGAAATTTATAGAGTTTAAATTTTTGCGCTCTTCAGTCGTGATTATTATTATTTTTTTTTTTTTTTAGTTTTTTATACCTATAAAATTACCTATCCATCATATTAATTAAGATGATCTAGTCAAGTAATCAGTTAAAAAAAAATCGTTTTTTTTTCTCGTTTCAATTTAGTTAAAAATAAAATGAAGACAAAAGATATAAAATTGAATAAATTTAAAATAAGAAAAAGAAAACAATAAAAAAGATTAAAAATATATAATTAAAACATATGGCATGATTTTAACTATCCTATTATTGCTAGTGTATTGTTTAAAATTTAATTAGCACGAGCTACTTAAAGAGCTACTTTGATAAACAATTTTTTTTTTTTTTTTTTTTTATGTTGTCTTATGCTTGTTAGTATCAATCGCCCAGATTTAGTATAGATTATTTTAAAATTAAAAATTTTAATCAAGCTTTCAAGACAACTTGACTCAATCAAATTGACAATGCGGAAGAATTTTTGTACTATTAATAGAAAAACTAGGAATATTAGTGAAAAATATTTTTTTTTTGTATTTTCTTTCTTTTTTTATGAGTCTTATGAAATTGAAAATCATTTTTATTTTTTTAACACTTTATTGTTTAATTTTTTAAATGCTTGATTTAGATAATTATTTCCCTCCAAGTACAATGTTATTTTTGACGTAAATACAATTTTTTACTTCTTTTGTTTTGTAGTTTTCAACTTAATTTGGATATGAATTTATAAAATTTAAATTCAATTCCATTTTTAATAATAATAATTTTGTCTTTTTTTTTGCTTTTTGATAATTGATCAATTACAATATAAAATAAGTGACGAGTGATTTTAACAATTTCATTGTGAGTTTTATTTTATTCGTTAACTATTTTTTCTCTTCAGTATTTTCAGTTTCTTTTAAAACCAACAGAAAAGAAAAATAAAAAAACATAACAAATAAAAAAAATATATACCAAATTATATTATAAGTGGTGACGTATTGAGCAATCGTATAACTGTCATGAAAAACTTTTATACAAATAAATTCAATGTTAAAAATGTTCAGCTCAAGGAGATTGAAATTTTTGAATTTTTACTTTAACTTTGAGAATCATATAAAACCAATCAGTCAAATTCAAAAACTTGATACTGTCATCTAAGAAGAAAATGATTATAGTTTATTCAATCGTGCGGGACATGATCAATATTAGTATGTGAAAAAAGTTATAAGATGAAGATTTAATTTAAAATTTTGATTTACCTATTTACCTTTTGACATACAAGCATCAATGTCCAATTAAAATTTTATAAGTCCTTGTTATCATCAAGGGATGATGTCGACCATGTAAACAAAATATGTCATATGAAAAAAGATAAATGTTTTGATACACATTTATATAAAAATATACTTCGAATAATTTTTTTTTTCATTATCTGTGGGATTTTCTATGTAGACATGACCTCCCACATCTATTGTATTTCCCTGTTTGGTCGTTTAAAATATTGGTTCAAGTCCCTGGCGAGCATTATTGTTTCGTCAATGCCAATTTCTGAATCAGGCGATCTGATGTGAATATAAATAATTATTTATACAAGTTATGGCGTTGGATATGGTCGTTTAAAATGCAGATTCAAACCCCTGGCGAACACTATTATTGTGTTAATGTTAATTACTGAATGTGTACTTAGAAATATTTATATTTTTTGCCAGTTATGGCGTCGAATTCAAATAGAAGATGATACGAAAATTTCTCTCTCCGTAAGCAGAATCTGCAGAATCTATCTGTGTTGGGCTTATCAATTTTTAACACAAATTTGGTAAATGGACCATGTCCTTTAATAAGTCATGTCATTGTTCTGACACATTCGATATGCTCTTTCTAATTTAATCGGTTAATATTCAGTTTTAAGAATGTTTTAGACTGCAATAGTAGTGTAGCATCTAGACTTACCACCCGTTAGGTTTTCTCACGAACAGTTCGAACAGTACGAATTGTTCGTTGTTTGTTTGGCACCCAGACCGAACGTTAAAATGTTCGGTTATTGTATCAATTAATTAAATTCCATTTAAAAAAGAAAAAATATTATTTTAAATTAAAAATATTGTTTTACGTTAACTTAATTACAGTACCGGTTTGTTAATAAAGTTAAAGTTAAATTTCTGCAACGAGTTTTCTTCAATTTGTCTGCTAGTGTGGCTCTTAAAAATTTTCAGTAGTTGTTGTCAGAAGTCAAATTTCGTAAATTTTGACCTTAAACTTATTTATTTTGTCATTATATTGTATAACTGTATCAACTTCATGCTGCCTGCTTGTGTTATTTGTTAGCTGCTAAAAAATCATCATTTATGATCACAAAAAACCGAAGTATGTATATTCATTTAATATAATACTTCCATACTTGTTATTTAAATTATTAATTTATTTTGGTTGGTTTGTTTGTTCGTATATCGGTCGAGAAAAAGGTGGTAACCCTAATCCGATAATACATACCCAAAGTATGACAAAAATTATTGTACTACTCAATTAACAATGGAATCTCCTCTTCACTTATATGGTATTACAAGTCCTCTTCACACCTATAATTCCTTTAATTTCCATTTCGTAAAAATTGTATGAAATTAAAACGATTTGTCAATCCTTCACTGATGTCCTTAAAAGAGAGAGGAGGACCTCAACAAATGCAAGTTTTGATTATGCAAATCACTGAAAGACGCATTTAAACAAAATCAAATTTTTAATCAAGAATTTATCATTTACAATATCAGTTGACATATATCTACCCTTTCCCTACTAATTCAGACACCTCTCAATCCTGTATAAGTATATGCTCTATATTTGTAATATGTTAAACACTTTAATTGTAAGTCTGAGAATAAAGAATTTTAAAACTAAACTAACTGTAATAGCAAATGAAGCTAAGCTCTGTTATAGTAAATAAAGAGCAGTGGCATATAACGAAGTGAACAAATATAAAAACTCTAAAATTACGAAAATAGTAATGATTGCTCATCTGAGCTCAAAATGTACAACAAGAAGCCCACCGAAAAGATTGTAGAAATACTGAACGACAAACATTACAATATTGAAACGACATGAATTGTTAGTACAGTATTACTTAGTATTAGTAATATTACAAGAAGAAGAAATACAAATGTAGTTGGCAATTATTTACATTACAATATTCAAAATCCTAGAAAATATTGCATAAAAATAATTTTAAATGAAGTAGACAACTATTTATAAAATAGCCCGACAAAGACATTAAAAAATTTAATTCTAATTATTGTGAAATTTTGATAAAATATTAATAATTTTCCTCCCACAAAATTCAATAAAAAAATAATCGAACTAGGTACCTATAAGTATTTTAAAATATTTTCCAAATTCAATTTTCCATTTAAAATGTCTCAACAATGAAATAAATTCAAAAACATTTTTAAATACAAAATCCTTCAATTTTAATACCTAAATACTATTAAAATATTAATTTTATCTAATTTCACAATAGTTATTGTATGAAACTGTAAAATATTTTCTGTCATAAAAATTATTCAAGGAAAATATCATAACCTTAAAAAAAAAATTGTATTTAGCTTTAGTTGTTGTTCAAATATTCATTCCCTTTGGCAAATCAACTTAGCAGACATTCAATTGGTGTAACCACAAATGTATGTATTTTCTTTAGAAAAATAAGTCCCATTTCAAATATTTATATATGTAGTTACATAAATACCTCATCGCTTATTTTTATGTTTATAATTTTTAAAATTCAAGCTTTTCTCCTAGAGGTATATCTAATATTCCCTTCTATGTACGTAGATATATTACAATAATAAAATTGTATCTATAGAAAATTAAAAGAAAAACTTTTTTTTAAACCAAAAAGCATTTGCGGGTTTATTTACAATTAAATAAAATTAACGTTAGCCTCCGGATATATACTTTAGTTTCTATCATACTAAGGTTTTAGATATTGAAGTTGAGAGAATTTCATAACTATAAGCTGAGTGTACCTACCTACCTATTTATCTAACATTATCATTAGGTCTTAAAATAGTTATAATAATCAAAATGATATTGAGAAGATGTTATATAATTTTATCTAATGTTTGAAAAAAAACCGATTTAATAGAATTAATGAGTCAACGATGTGAACTTAGGATTTGATAAACAAAAGTTGATGTTCATAAATTTTTATACCTTTTAATGAAGTTAATTCCGGCATATACCTATGGATATGTAATTATATATGTTTTTCTTTTACGCATTATACATACACAATTATACAATGTATATTCATTTAATAGTGTTACAAGATAATTTTTTGTTTGTTGTTGTTTTATTTTTGTTATTATGTGCAGATGGTTAAAAGATGGGTAAATTTTCTTTGGTGAAATTATCTTCAAATTTACCACGCTATTATGATTTTTTTTTTGTTTTTATTTTTTAACAACAACAACGACAACAATAGAACATAAAATTCTATCATCACTAATCTATTATAATTGCCGACATTTTATTTGTTTGGACTTTTATCTATATATATATATGATTATCAAAGTGGAATCATTAAAAATGGTATTATGAATTTTATTGTAATAAAAAGTGAGGGGATTGTTTATAAAATTTTGAATAATATTGTGGGGGGTTTTTTAAATAAGATTATGTATTCGTGAATAGGTTTTGTTTTATGAATAATAGACAAGAAAAAATTCTGATTTATGGTTTGCTATAAATTTAATTCTAAAACTTCTAAATTGAAAAACTATATTTCGACATGTAGTGTGATTTATTCAAATACATCATCAACCAAAAAATCAAGTCATGCATGTTTCTTTGATACATAAAATATGATGTGAGAGTATTTTTTTTTTCGTTTTTTGTTGCAGTTTTATGTAGGCCCAACTTTTTCAGATCTAATGTACTTTGTAGTATTCTTGTTATTTTAAAAGATCAATTGAATGTCAAAAGGTTTAAAGTCGGTAATTATTTTATAAATTTCTTTAGAACTCAAAAGTACGAAGTCAATCAAATATTTACAAATATAGGTAAAGCAGGAAAAACTGAATTGTCATACAAATTTTTTATTCTTCTTAATTTTAATAGATTTCGTCACAAGGGGGCTTACAAGTGATTTTTTTCCACAATGAAGTAAATAAATCCAATTTATTTGATTTTGACATCTAAAGAACACTGCTATATGCATACTTTGCATACAGAACGTGAAACAAATTCCGATATTCTAAAGAGAATACAAATTGAAAGATAACGCCAGCAAACAGTTAGACATCGAAAAATTGCAACATACAAAATTCATAACGATGTTTTCTATATAAAGTATAAGACAAAATTTTGAATGTCCACGTAATTGTGGGAATTGCATATTGTATCCTCGTGTATAAAAAATATTGGTATATCGTTTTGTACGACTTCATTCTTCCATATTTTACTATTAATTTTACATAATATTCTCTATGTTCTCCATATATTATAATATTCGCTATGTTGCTTGCAAATTGATACCAAATTGTTCACATTTTCAATTTTTTAATTTTCTATTTGTTTTAATTTTCTAATTGAGTCAACACCCTATATCTGCTTATACAGTCTTGGCATACACAAAACAAGTTTTCATTAGAAAATTTAGTATACTCGATATAACTTAAACAAACATGAATCCATTTTCTCTTCAATTCCTTTTAATTTCTATCATATTTTACTTCATAGTCTTCCTTCCCTATCACAACCAAGCGCTACGTAAGTATTTAAAGTTAATTATCTTACCGCATGACGCACGCGATTGTTCATAAAAAAAATACATTATTTAAATTCATCCTGTCAATAATAGGGGATGCCAAGTATACAACGATATAAGAAAAAAAAAATTCCCGACATTACGAGAAAAACAAATAACTAATAACGTCACAATTATAGCAATTATAACAAATGTTAAATATTCTAACAACAAATTAATTCATATTCTAACAATTAAATTAAATCATCCTGAAAGCCGAGCTCGTGGAGATTCCGCTGTTATTGTCAGATCATCTATTGATCATTTTGAAAAAGGAAAAAACACTCATTTGATTACATCCAAGCAACAAGCGTAGAGATAAAAACTTTAACTAATATAGGGGCAAAAGCACTATATAGCCCACCCAGACGCAACATTAAAAATCACCAGTATGTTGAGTTCTTTAAAAGCCTCCGTATCCGATTTATAGCTGGCGGAGACTATAATGCTAAACATGATTATTGGAGCTCCAGACTAATTACTTCAAAGGGGAGCGAGCTATTGAATGCTGTAAATCTAATGAAGCTAAATACTTTGTCAACAGGAGAACCAACATACTGGCCTTCAGATTTAAATAAGTCACCAAACATAATAGATTTCTACATCACAAAAGGAGTAGACCCTAAGAAATGAAATATACTATCAAGTCTTGAACTGTCTTCGGATCTTTCTCCAATAACTTTGGATCTAAATATAGATTGCATTAAAAAAATGAGCCCACCAGTATTAGCATCAATCAAAACAAACTGGCACATATGTATTTCGTGATACCCTAAATGAAAAGTTCAATCTTAATACTCCTCTAAAGAATGAATATTGGATTTTGAAAATGCTATTGAACATTTTACAATATCTGTACAAGAAGCTGCATGGAGAGCTAGTCCTAGTAATAAACATATACGAAAACAGAATAATGAACCATATTTTATCAAAAATCTAAGAGTTTTCGAAGTCAGTTATTCATCAGTCAGTCATTGGGTGACTTCAAAATGCAGTATAATCACTTTTAATACAGCTTAAAATTTTTATAATCATTTTATTGCAAAATGTATAATAAAACTTTTACTACATTTCGGAATACCATTTTGACCATATAAATACACACATACATATACATTTTGACGTTTAAATAATAGTTTTGTGTTTTTGTAATATAAATCAGTAATAATCTGAGTTTTTATTTGTAATTAAATTAATTCTGGTAAGTAACTTTATCTATGACTTTGTACAATATAACAAAATGTAGTCTAAATTTTTCGCTATACACTCTGTGTTCCCATTTACCATTTTTACTACGTATTTTAAACATTTTGTTATATTGTACAAAGTTACGAGCTTTTGATATATATTTTTTCTTTTTTTTTTTACATATATTAAAAATCGCTTGTCTATAGAACAGTTTATTATATATTAATTAAACAATGAAATAAAAATAAAAAATAAATAAATAAAATAATAAAAAAAATATATATTTTGAAAGATATGCTACATTGTAAATTTTACGGTTTCACTGCATTTTGGAAGTCACGAATTGTCTTACGAAATAAATGAAAAAAAAAAATTTGTACACTTTCCATGTAAATAAACCGGATTCGAATCCACAACCCTCATGTTTGACGTCAGATTATAGAACCGTTACCATGATGATTAACCTATCCTATAATACACAATATCAACGAATAATTTTTACAGAAAGACATATTTTATATACAATGTCATCAATGTGACCAATTCTTCTTCATTTAATAGTACACACAAGTACCACTAAAGTACAGCATTTGTTTTTTTTTTTTAATTTTAATAACCTTCGAAAGGTAAACGAATTGAAATTTAATAATTTTAAACCGTAAAACGCGAAACTTAAACAAAAGAATATACTCTGAGAAATCAAAAAACAAAAAAAAAACAACTTAAAAGAAAAGAATAGTTAAGTTGAAATAAAATTTTCTAATCTAATGATTTCACGTCACAACTGAAAGAGAATTTCATTTTAAAAGTACAGAGTAACAATAACAAACAACATAAAAGTCATTAAGATAATTTCACTTGCTTTAAGTAAATATTAAGTTTTTTTTGTATAGAACACTCTGCTGCTGACTCTCTATTTTTTTTTCTTTTCTGCCTGCGTTACAAAAGTGTTAGAATCATGTTCTGAATAAAAGTAATTAAAATTTAAAAGAACAAAGAAAAAAAAGAATAGAAAAAATGTAAATAACATATTCACATATACATAGAAATAAATAAAATTATTTACAGTCATGTGGGAAAAATAATTATAAATAACACGTAACATAACCTCTTTATGAAAGTTACATATATATATAAATAGATCTATGTTTGTATGTATATATATTATATGACAATTGAAAATTAAGAATTCCATGTCATGTTACTTAATTTGAGTTTAATGTAAATAAATAATATTAAATTGGAGATCATTGAACGAAAAATATGATATCATATTAAATGTTGGTTGATTACTTAATAAGAGTTGAATAAAATAATTATTCAAATCGAGAATAACTAGTATTAGACGAATTTAATAATAGATAAATATATATATAGATAATGAGTATAGTTGGTATTAGGGAAATTATTAAAACGTTGGATTATATTGTGGTTTAATGAGGAATAAAGAACAAATTTTACATATAATTTACATTCTATAGTCTATATTATTGTATTACATATAATATTTATTATTATCTATAATTTATATGTTATACTATATTTAATTTGGCGTAATATGAATTATAATGTAAAGTTGAAGATCATTGAACAAGCCAAAAAAAAATGTTCTTCCGACTAAATATTCCCTAACTCTCTATATTTTAACGAAAAATATGGCAAAAAATATATATATATATATAAAAATGTACATTGTTGTTGTTGTTTTTAAAATGGCAATTACTCACTAAATTTTTTTTTATTTATTTATTCATTTAAATCTCAAATGAGTTTAAAGATCTTGTACAGAGTTCACTTATTACATTAATTGTATTCTTATTATAATTGCCAAAAAAAAAATTAATATTAAATAATCTACCTATGGTTTATAAGCAAAAAAGAACATATATACATAGGTGACATTATTATATTCTGCCATGTTACCCTCAGTATGCTCAGTTTACGCAGCGGAAGAAAGAGCTATTATGAGAAACAATCAAAATAGCTGAAAAGGAACAAATCCTACAAATTATTTATACCGATATTCTAATTAGTGTATTGAGAGCTTATAAAATACACCAACAACAAAGCGCAAACTACCCAAGACATACGGAATAAGTTACCAATCAAGGAAAAATTAAGTTAGTACTTATGGCACGTCGGAATAGTAGGAAAGGAATCAGCCAATAGAAAGGATAAAATAGCTATATGTAGTTCACTCAGAACAATCATTCATAATGTTTACTCAATAGCAAAAATAATAATAGCAGAATTAATATCCAAACCGAAACAGACACTTTATAACCAAACAAATGTCTTTAGCAAAGCACATTGCCCGAATGGCACAACATCCAACTTATACATATCTAACAGAGAGCTAGGGGTCAATATAATTACAGCCAGAATGGGATCCTTGTTAGCTACACATAAATATATATTTGAAGGTAGCGACCAACCTAAGTGTAATCACGGCGATCGGCCACTGAGTGTGAAGCGCATATATCCAGGAACATTTTATCTCACATCATTTTAAAATTATTTAAAATTTCAACAATCTTCAGAAAAATAAAAAAAAATTTAACCACAGCGCTACATAATCAATATTGGAAAATATTTAAAACGTCAAGACACAACCAAAGAAATTTGTATAATCTCAAATATTGTTCATGTCAACTCAATTTCACAAAATAAACTTTTCTATTTCGTTTTCATAAGAGCTGACGTTTATTCGAATTATTTTTTTGGACTATTCAAACGATAGTTAATTTTTTGCAAAAAAAAAAAAAGTCTTATTAAACACATTAATTTTATTATTTTTGGATATGAACGTTCATTCATAGTTCGAAAAAACAATGCAAAATAGAAAATCAGCACGCGTCAAAAGTCTTATATTAAATTTTTTTCAGGATTATATTAGATCCTTTTCATTTATCACACTTCTTATATTAGATCTTTTTCGAACCAAAGAGAAAAATTTCACTTTAATTGATTTTACAACTACTAAAATTTAGTATGTAATTGGTGCATTTCATTTTTTTACACAGTTAAACAAATTTTTGAGTTTTAAATCCAAATATCAATTATTAAGCAATATAAAAGCATTTCATTACATTTCTCAATCGATTATAAGGTGATTCTGAAGGGAATAAATTAAACCAAAAACAAGAAATATTTACGGTGTTTCTTCGTTTTGGAACCAAAACAATTTTGCTACCGTAAAATTGCATTGATTCTGTATATAAAAGAGTAAATTTTTGACTCAAGTGATATTGTCCCAAAAACACCAACAATATCAAATCAAATATTTATTTCATGGAAAATCTTGTCTGCAATTCTGATTTATATTCTATAATAAATAAAAATGCCAATCAAATGATAATTTGTTAACAAAGAATTTAATCTTTTCTGTGCAATTGCACAAGGCATCTACTGGTATTATTTATTAGAATACATTAGATTATATTCAATTTAAACCTAAGCATAAGTCTTTATATAAAAGAGCTTTAAATTACAGTGATCGTTCGGTGTATTCCTCTAGTAGGTATAATTTATTATCTATTCTCTATTTTATTATTATAGGTAGATAGATTCATTTTTGGCTGAATGAGTCCTTTAAAAAGAAGGGCTTCTATTTTTAAAAGCTATGCATTCAAATAAGCTGTATAACTAGGTTTTTCTTTGTAACAAATAAATACAGTTAGAAAATATTACGAGAAAAATTTGTTTCTTATCCGATTTTATTTAACCCATTAGGTATAGCTCCTGTTTAGAACAAATTTTTGCCTAAAATACTCCAAAGAATAATCCCTTAAAGATTTTTGAGGTGAAACCGAAAAACCATAAATATATTTTAAAATACGGGCTTTATTCATTCATGATTCCTATGCGTAAAATTTTTCCCTCGATAGTGATTCTCAACTTCATTCTAGACATTTCTAGTATGTGTTACGATGTTATGATTATCATTTTTTATGTTTTTATTTTTCTTTTTATGATAATGTTTCAGGGCATAAAACGTTTGACATTTCTTCCTTATTTAAGACTTAGAAGTTTTTTTTCATTTTAGACATTTCTATATTCTCTATTCTATATATATAAATATATAAATATCTGATATTGAATTTCACGTGACGTTCATGTATCACAATACAAGTGAAATTATTATCCTGGCATCGTCTTTTCAAATTATTTAAAACAAAGGAAAATGAAAAACTGAGACGAAAAAAAAATATTAGATTCTGTAAAGTATATAATAAGTAGTAGAACAAAAAAATAGATATTATAAAATAAAATAACGTTAATGGGTCAATCAAAATCCAAAATTTTTTAAAATATAAATTCCATATGAAAGTTTATAATTTATTATTTATAAGAAATATTTTATTTCAATTTATCGTACTTACCCTAATAAAACAGAATGGTAATCCATCACTTGTCGTACTGCTTGTATTTGTACTTGTATCATTACTATTGATATTATTCTTATTATTTACATTATTACCGTTACTGCTACTGATACTGTTACTGTTACTGTTGCTGTTGTTGTTGCTGTTAATGCTATTATTGCTAATATTTATATTATTTTTATCCATATTGATAAATTTATTTTAATCCAATTTTTTAAATTTTTTTTTGTTTTTTTTTTATTAAACAAAAATTTATAATTTTCTTTTATAAAACTCGTGATATTCGTGAAAGTTTTCAAACAATTATTATGTGATGTGTAATAAGTTTTAATAAATTTTTTTCATTCATTTTCTTTTCTTCATACAAAAAAACACTTGCAAATTTTTTCTATTTTTTTTTCTATTTTATTTTATTTAATGCTTCACTTCATTTCTTTAACATTTATTTTAATTTTCACTTTAATAATATTTTCTAATAAATAAATTTATTAAATTTTTTTTTTTCAATTAAAATCTTCTGAAAAATTTATCAAAAACAAATGCAAAATTTACTACGGTTTGTTATCTGGTTAAAATTTTCATTTAGATTAATTGCAAATTTGAAACCAAAAAAAAAGTAAAATATTGAAAAAGAAAATAAAATATGTTTAATGTATTGGTAATAAATACTTATGCATATGTATATGGATACAAATACGTATGCATCATTCGAAACACACTTAGTAAATCAATTTCAAAATGGTGATTCTTAATTAGCGTATCAGTCGCGGGAAATAAATTTAAACATATTGTTTACCTGTACGAAAATAAAATGCATAACATGTCAATATGAAATAAGATAAGTAAACTAAGTTATAAACAATAGTTAAAGATCTAGTTAATAATTAAAAAAATGAATAGAAAAAATTAATTATTAAGAAAAAAAAAAATATTGAAAAAACATACCCCATGTAACAATTTAGCTTTTAGATGTTAAATAAATTTCAAAAATCAAGACCTATCGGAAAATTAAGATGACATTCGATGACTTTGTCTATTAATATGCAAATAATCACCCCAAAGCAAAATAAACCAAATTTATTTTTACACTAATAACACTAATAAGATCATGTCATGGACAAGCAATTCTACCAGACAGAAAAGCCCAGATCTAAAGCCAAAACTATTGAACTATTGAAATGCAATCTGAGAGATTATAGCAGAAGTGTACATATTGAAAATATTTGTGAATTCATAGATATATATAGTTCGGTGGATAAGAAAGATGAAATGTGAATGAAGAAATCATATCAAGTGATTACCGATCACCAAAATGTACCTCAGTAACATGAAGAGAAAATTTTCTCTCAGCAAGCTACAAGTAATGTATTCCTCATTTACCCGGATGTAAATTATATTAACAGAAAACAAAAACACTTTTGAAAAACCATTAAAATTCAAAATAACTTTGAATTGAATCATTTAAAAACAACAATCCGATTGTTTAACGTTTAACCTAAAAGTTATTTCTCCATAGTTTAATCCATTTTGTTCTAACTATACACTTCAATTTTTTTTTACACTCTTGACAGTTACTTATGTAGAATCATATTTTCGATATTCTACTTTTTACACTACAATATCTACAATACTTCGAGTATTTATTTAGCAAATTACTGGCTTATTACTCATTAAATGTGGAAAACTACGGCTATTGTCAGGAACTAAGCCTTCTTATATAGAATAGTTTCATTTTATTTAATTTGTTACCAGATTATACTTTCAATTATTTTTTGTCATTTATTATATCCCAATGACCAAAAACCAATAAAGCAATTACAATCATTTATTAAGATTGTAATAATCTATGTTGGTATATTATTAAAACAGCAACTGTATCTATTCTGAGTGCAATATATAGTTTTGTATTGTAGTCGTTTGTTAAAATAGAAAAACAATAATTTTACGATCAGAACAAGAAATATCAAAATTGCACTTTGAATGAACACTGAAGCAAAAATGTAAAAATATGAAAATCGAAAAATCAATTTTTTTTTTTTTTTTAATTTAGGTATTCAAAAAATATAAACTGACCATTTATTAATCTTTATATCCATTTTATAATATGAATGTTCCATTCCATTTTATAATATGAATGTTATGATCCTGTCATACTCAAGAAAAAGTTTTTTTTTCGATTTATTTTGAAAAACCCGTAGTCGGTGCAGATAAACTTTTTAAACGCAACTAAATATAGAAATATGGCTTTTAAATAACTTTAAATCGAAATATCTATTATTATGTAGTATATAAGCATTATATTACATTTCATAATCTCTTCAGGTGGGTTTGAATACGCATTAGTTTCGAATATAGTCTTGCTAATGTTATCACTAAAATTAGCTATACTATTATGATAGTGAAGTTTCTCTAAAATAAATTTGTATAGTTAAAACCGTTTAAATGTTTGCAAGGATTGTTATCCATTTCATTATTATCTTTATAATTATTGTTAAAAATTAATTAAAATAAAAAGTTAGTTGATTAATTTAATCAAACAACAAATTGTTTCAACATTGTTACATGGGAGATAGAAATTTTCCTAAAGTGCGTGACATGTGTGCTAAAAATAATAATTTACATATTTTTTTCAAATATTTTTCTTCTTTTTTTTTACTGTAACTGCTAGATAATTATGCTATACTCTATTTAAATCTTAATTATATGAATATAAATACATATACATATATGTACATATATAAATATGTTGTATTAAAAAAAAATTACAATATTATCTTGACATTGAATTCATTAATAATTGTATTATTGAAAAGATATCTGTATACAAATATTTTAGTACACACTTAATTTTTTTCAAATTTTTTTTTCTTATTTTTTTTTTTTAATTAATTTAAAACGATGCCTTACCATAGCACACTAAACACAATTTTTACTTTATTTTCCTTTTTAAGTTACACTTGAATTTTTCTCTTTTGGGAATTCAATTCTTATATAAACTGAAGTTTCGTATATGGATATATATATCTATAGATATAATGTACATGTATTATTGAAGAGGATGAAATTTTTCATCAACGCAATCCAACCTAACAATTATTATGAAAATCAATGAAGTTTAACCGTGAATCTGCCTTCATCATTAGTTATATTATAAGTTTTTACTTGAAATTATAGGTTTATACCACATATTGATAGTTCACTTGTGTTTCCATCAGGAACATTGTTTCCATATATCAGTAGCACCATCTGTGGTTATTATTTTTGTACAAGTAATCTTCCGGAATGGCAAATATGAAAGAAACATTTTTCTTCTTTTGTTATTCTTGTTATTGTTTTTTATTGTATTGCTGTTTACTTTTTTATAAATGAAATTGCAGTTAACCAACTTGATTAAAAAGGATTGTCTTTATATAATTGTACATATATATACACAACTAATAATTAATTCATTTTCTGGCTACTAGATGGTCTAACGATCAATTTATGAGTTTCACTCCAAAATTAGAAAATAATAAAAACAAGAAATTTTTAATTTTTCTTATTATTTTTTCTTTCAATAATTCCTAATTGATTTTTTGCGAAATCAAGTTTTTCAAATTCAAAAAGAAAATTAAGAAGGAAAACAACAACAAAACAAAAAAAAAATAGAAAATTAATTGGTTGCACTTTGTTCCGATTGACAACTGAGTGACTTCCTTTTTTGTTGTTGTTATTTTTGTTGTTCATATAAGATGCGATGCAATTGAGGTAATCTGCAATTAAAAGATAGCAAAAAATAAATAAATTAATAAAAGAAATAAAAAATAATTATTTTTATATATCTATATATATAAATATGTATGTACATAATATAAAGTGTACACAATTATGTTGTGAAAGTGTTTGGACACTAAAAAAAAATTTGTGACACATGATTTTTTTTGTTTTAGTTTTATAAGATATAGTTAGTAGAACTTAGTATATCAAAAAATATTAATGAGGTTACCAGAAGCCAAGTATGCTCTAAAATAGCTCTTAATAGTGTGCCAAAATAGTTGTATTACTGTTATTTTAATTGAATTAGATTTATTTAACTAAAAAAATTGTAAAAGTAGTTCAGTTGATTTTGCTGCGCTCTCAAGTTTTCAGTTTCAAGAAATTTCAGTTTATGACAAAAAAGGCTTTAACAGTGTTAGGACTACTACTTGTTTATTAAAATGCAATGTTTGACAGCCTACAGTGATATTTCAAAAAATATATATTCATATTTAAGATATATATAGCCTCTACGTTGTTAAAGTGCACATATGTGCTCTCACTTCTAACCAACGAATTAGAATTCTAATTCGTTGCTTCTAACACTAATTTTTATTAAAAATTTATATGAAAAATATTGTTTTTAAGTTTGAGTATGAAAATATGGATGTCACTACAAACGCTAGTTAGACTATTTAATATATTTTGAAGTTTTATAAAAAATTATTGCCATTCAAAAAATCAAAATGTCACGAAGACAAACTGCTGCCTTTGGTAAGTTAAAAAAATGTATTTCCTAAAAGCATAAAATACAATAAATGATTGAAAATGGTGTATTATTAATCTATTAGTTGATATGAAATAGTAATTTAATAAAAAACATGATTCTATACTGGTATATTTGCGTTTAAATCGGTAGTACACATATGTGTACTTTGAATGATATTACAAAAAAAAAACGGCTAAAAGTTGATTTTGACAAGTACACATATGTGTACTACGGCTATCAAAAACATGGTCAAATATACGAAATAAGAAAACTGTCGTTATTAAAATATTTTTGAAAATACATACTAATAATCATTAGTAATATATTAATAATGTATTAATTATTAATAATGTATTAGTAATATATTAATAATTAAATGTATCAATTATTATTTACGAAATTTAACGATGATGAGATCCTTGAGTTTTTAAATAATAGTGATACCGAACTGTCTGACGAAGATGATAATTTTATTGAGATTGTTAAAAACGTTGAAGAAGAAATAATTTTTTGTTAAAACCAAATGATAGAAGAAGAAAACTGTGAAGCTGAAGGAGATTTTCAGGATGAAGAAAATAATAACAATGAAAGATTTGAGAAAAAACACAATACTGAAATTGGAAATGAAATATATATTAATCCCAGATGACAGTATGCCAGAAAATATTTTAGATGCATTTTTTGAATATTTGGATCTACCATTTTGGGAAGATACAAGTTCTGCAACAAATCGCAATGCCTTTCAGCAACAAAACCATAAGGCTTTAAATTAAATAACAGCAGAAGAATTGACTCATTTGACCGGAATACATGTATTAATGGGCTGTTTGGACTATCCACAGCAGCTGCAAATGTATTGGTCAAATGAGTTTCGCATAGAAAAAATTGCAAAGTGCATGAGTAGGCGTCGTTTCTGTCAACTTAGAAAGTTTTTAAGATTCGCAGATGATGTAAATCATAACAGAGAAGATAAATTGTGGAAAATAAAACCATTTATTGATCCCATTTTAAAAAAGTGTCAAACATTGCATATACCGTATTATACTGCCATCGATGAGCAAATGATATCTTTTTCTGTAGATGCAATTTTAGACAATATATGCCAGCAAAGCCGAACCCTCTGGGATTAAAAAACTTCGTGTTAGCTGCTAGCGATGGACTGCTATTAAATTTTCAAATATACACCGGAAAAGGATCTGTTTCAGAAGTTGATATGAAAAATTTTGGACTTGGACCATCTATAGTTAAATTATTAAGTTCAACTATAAAAAATGAAGGATGCATATATACTGACAGATTTTTTACCAGTTTGAAGAGCATTGAATATGCAGCCTCTAGAAATTTATACAAAACAGGGACTGTCATGGAAAATCGTATTGGCCCAATAATAAAGATTAACAGACAACAAGAAAATGAAAAGAGGTGAATTTGAAGGATGGGTCAGAGAAGATAATTTAATATCTCTAATAAAATGGAAAGACAATAAGGGAGTTTTATTCCTTTCATCATACATCGGAGCAGACCCAGTACAAAATTGTCAAAGATGGTCGAAAGGTTTCTTTATTTTTGTTAATTTTATGAAGATAATTGAATTTTTTATTAATTTTATTTTTGTTTGATATTGAATTTAGTAAAGAAGAAATAAAAATCCTATATTACCAAAAAAAAATTTTATAGGTTTTTATTTTGGACCGAAAGATCAGAGTACACATATGTGTACTTCTTAAAACTCCTACTTCCAATCACATTTTTTAATTTTTTTTTACAGAATTGGTTTATTTTGACATAATTTAGTTAAAAACATCAAAAATCCAGGAATATTTTTCATTAGTTTTCTTGCAACACTGAAGAGGATAGACTTACCTGCTTTTAAAATAGGTAACTGCACAATTTGTGTAGTAGCGAATCGATTTGGGTCAATATACTTAATAATGTAATATTGTAACAGCGATGGATAGCTACCATCTCCTTTAAACGAACTAACAAACTAAATTCAAAAAACAAGATACTTAATTATTATCCCAATATAAACTAATTTTAAGATAGTAGTAATTTCTATTTATAGATTTGGCATTTTATTTATTTTTTAAATTTGGGTTCTAGCCATATGTCACTGCAGCCACAAATGAACTAATTGCGATTATCCGTAGACTTCTAATCATTTGTCTGAATACCTAAGGATGCCTAATTTTTTGATTAAGCTTGATCCAACCGATTATTTTATTTAAAGTTGGAAAAATAAGTTTTATTTTATGAATATAACCTATAGTAGAAGTTTACCATTCATAGAAGAAAAGAGGTTCAAAAGATATTGCTGTCAGATTAATGCTTAGACCAAGCACATCAAAAGTCTACTACTAGACGAAATCTTGCTTTATTTGATTGTGGAATATATCATCATCTAGTAGGGTTCATAAAATACCCCCACCATTAATTAGAAAAATGTTAAAATAAACTAAACCAGATACTAGAAGACTAGCTGCTAGTAGAAAAATAAAAGTTATAAGTTAATACATATGTCAAAAACAATGAATTAATTCTAAGTTAAGCCGAATTAGTAAGTATCAAAGCTAAAAAGAATAACGTTTGTTAGTTAGTCTCAGTTGTACGTACATTAAAATATAATCGTTTTTTACAGTTAAAACACTTAGTTATCGATCAAAAGAACTAGAATTAGAATTTACTTTACGGAACATTCTAGTGGGTGGCTCGAATCTACCATATTCAGTAGGGTTTGTATATTGTCGGCATAGTTATTTGTATTGGGAAAGTAGAACAAAATTTAGTTAAGTACATTTATGACAAACTCAAGAAAATAAAACAATTTTCTCTTCGAGAATTGTTGGGTATTCGAATATTTTTTTGTTGCACTGTACATGGGGGGATAAGGAAATATTTGCGAAAATATTTCAAAATTAAGGAAATGTTTTTTGTTCTTGTTTTTTTTATAAAAATATTAACTTAAGTTAAGACTACTTGCATTTAGGGAATTTATGGAATTAATTTTCATTTTAAATTGAAAAATTGACAAACATGTCTGTGTCATTTTAGAAATGAAAGAAAAGTTAAATTTTGTATTTTTGTTTTATTTTTTGGATAATCTCATGGATTAATCTTACGCACACAAATAATGTACCTTCTGAAAACTGCTTGGAAATTTTAAATTTCTATGATTAAAAAAATTTTTAATTTGATATAACTAGTTAAATTTTTAATAGTTCCCATCTAGACCAAGAATCATTTGTGTCTCTCATATCAATTGTAAACTCTTTTAGAGTGAAATCATTATCATCGATCGTTATTGTTCTGTTTGAACCCCTAATAAATGGGTATAACTATATTAATTAGGGGTTAATAAAAATATTAACTGTAAACTTATTACATTTATATTTTGTAATAGATTAAGTATAAAGTAGTTCTCTAGCTCGATCAAAATAGTGTTGACTTCTATAGTTTAGTTTGAATGTTAAGAAAGCTGAATCTGATCAACTTCTACAGATGTCTGCTGGTGGGTTGTGCAATCAGTTTACTTAAACAAAAATGTATAAAATTAAGGACTAAGTAGTAGTTTGCAGAAAACTGTAATACTATAGTGATCAAATTATATAAATTTGTAAAAGTTAGTAATTAATATAAATGTTAGTTGAAAACTTGTACTTGTACTTTAAAAAAAATATTTGAAATAAGAAATTGAAAACGGTATGTTTTCAGTACAATTTAACACACCAAATTTAAGATTTTGGTTAAACAATTTTTTTTTTGTGTATGAAATTATGTTGCACTGTGCAGAACCAGGATAACCTTACAAAAATATTTCGATTTTCACAAGTAATAATTAGTTAGTTTCAGTATGCGACTGTCAAAACTGATAACTGACTGTCTTGACAGTTAACGTGGATCTTCACAGTTAATTATACATCTAACATATTAAGTGTGACTGCCTATCAGGTCTGGTCAGACCTTTAATCCGATAATAAAACTAAGATTCAGGTGGTTGACAGGGTATTTGAAAACCTAACGAAAATATCAAAGATTTCCTTTCATGATATTCACAAATTTATCACTGCAGTCTGCACACTGCAGTCTGAATATGGAATGGTCGAATTTGCTTTTATGATGTGGTGAAGGGGATCGATTATACGTTGTCTAATATCGTATTGACTGCCTCTTTTAAATTAACTAACTATTTTCAATAGTCAAATATTACAATGAATGAACTGAAGACTTCTAACTTTGAAATTTCAATAATAATAAACTGAAAATGACCAAAACCAAAAAGCAGTTTGCAGAGCGATATTTTACCGTAGTAGAATATTTTATTTACATTGAATATTGATGACTGATGCTACGAATGTCAAATTTAGCATTAAATTTCACACTAAAAATACCGAATAAGCTTTATTTTCTATATTAAAATTAATATTAGTTAGACAGACCTAACCATTCACTTAACTTTATAGTTTTTTATTTTACAACATAATTAATTTATTAAAGCTACATCATTAATCTAGTTGAAGACTCTCTCATCCACTTGAAGACTCTAAATACTTATATGAATATCTCTATTAGCCTAATCGGTAGAATGGCAGAAAATTGTTATCTATTTAAACACGAGTTGAAATACCCTGGGGATAAGATTAGTCTGTTTTATTAGAATTTCACTCTGTGCGCAATTATGGTGCATTGGAGTTGTGAAATGAACAAAATTAAATTAAATTAAATTCAATTTAAATTCAATTTAAATTAAAAATAATTAAAAACTTAAAGAACACTGCTTCAAGAAAGTGATTTAAAGATTACATGAGCCAAAAATTACACTAAGTAAAATAGTAATAACAGTACAAAGTAATCAAACAGACTAATAACCGACTAACAACAGTACAGAATAATCAGATAACAAAAAAGGAACAGTATACAGAGTAGTTAGTTTTAATTAATTTACTATAATTGTAATGAATTCTAATATTTAATAAAATATAATAAATGAAAAAAAAGACCAATCAACTACAGGATGAAAATATTACTGATTGAAAACTGAAGTCAATTATAATATCTAAGGTGTGCCGAAGCCCGATACTCTCAAGTGAATCGAAAAAAGATAAAAAATATATAGTTATAGACACAGACACTTCCCGTGAGATGACATATTTTAATTTTTCATTTGTAAAATGTAATCAACTATACTTATAATTAACATATACATATATATAATGTATCTAACAAATCACATTAATAGACAATTGAATGTATCTCAGATTGTAAAAAGAATAAAAAGATAAATTTGAATTAAAATTCAAAAACTTCGTTCAGTTTTAAAACGATTTATACTTAGATATTTTATCACTTCGAATGATGATAATCTTATTTCAAAATAAATTTTCTTGGATTATATGTGATTTTCGTTTTTTTTTAAATTTCTGGATTTTAATGTTACAAATCTAAAAAAAAAAAAAGTATTTTATGAGATTGTCATAAGTGGAACAATACTAAAACTGTTACAATAAATGTTTTTGCTTTAAATGTGACTGAATGAGAAAATAATTTCAGAGTATAAAAAAAGTGTTCTCAAATTAGGATTACCCCATAATTGCAACAAAAACAACAAAAATAATATTTTCTTGTTTCTTCCTTTCCATTTGTATTATTTTTCATTTTCATTTCTTATTAAATTTATCATCGTAACCATATTTTATTTTTTTATTTTTTTTTATTTTTTTAATTTCTATATTTATTTTTTGTTTTGTACACAGATTTTATGGAGTCTCTATTATTGCAATTTCAAATTTAATATGAAATATTTTTTTATACCATTTTTGGTAATGGAATTGAATTAATTTAAATTAGAATTTTATGAACATTATTTATTACTGTTTTTAATTACAATAATTTCAAAAAAGTTAAAAATTTCTACTGTCAGTTAAAAAATAAAAAAGAATAGGAAAAAAAAAACTTGCAAAGACAAAAACGGGAAATTTTCTAATAATTTTTTAATTTTTAAATTTTTAAATTAAATATCTCGGATGCTAGTACTAATATTTATATAGCTTCTAGTTAGAGCCAAAAACTTCAATACAGTTTAAAAATTGAGTATGACCTCATTTTATCAACTTAATTTCTATTTTTTAATTTTTTTCTTGTTCTTTTAAAAAAAATTGTGATTAGAATTTTTTAAAAACGGATTTTGTTAAAAATTTGGTGATGATTATAATATTCTTGCAACTTTAAAAATGGTATGATTTTTTTTTTTTTCCCTACGGAGGTGGCTCTAATATGTCAGAGCCGGCATGTAGTCTTTTAGCCCTTTATGCCGTCCTCCATCCTTCAACTTAGTCGACCCTTTTGATAAAGTCCAATAGGTTTGGGGGATTTATCCTGCAGAAGTTTTCTGAGGTTATGAAGTGCGTTTCCAACAGCCTGAGTCTCAGCCTTGAAAGAGCTAAGCACTCTCCTACAACGTGTGTGGAAGTTTCTTAGTGCTAGTCTACACATGGATTGTTTATTCATGTGGTTATGACCAGTAGGTATGCCCACCATCTTCCTGCAGTCTCCTCTATTGAGAGTTAGCAGGAAGTTGGTTATTTTGGTGTTTATTCTTGGTGCATATATTTTGGAGACCCTGTGGCCTTCAATACACTCCCAAAGAATATTTGTTTCCCTTTTCAGGGTGTTTTCTATTGATAGTTTAATATTACCAATAGATACACCAACTGCCGGTTCCGGGCCATAAATGTTTCCCGCCGATGATCTGGCTAGTTCGTCAGCCTTCTCATTTCCAGTCAAGCCACTAGAACTCGGTATCCAGATCAGTTGTACCTTGTTTCAGAGCCCTATGGGGTTTAGGGCTTCCGGACATTCTCCCACCAATCTAGATTTGATGAGGTTACTTTCAAGAGCTTTTAAGGCAGCCTCCTGACTGTCACTAAAGATTCTAGTAAATTTATTAGACCATCTTTACTCTTTCACTGCTGCGTTTATGGTAAAGACTTCAGCCTGAAAGACTGTGCAGTGTTTGCCAAGAGGAAACTGGAGTTCAAGTTGCTCTTTTTCAAAGAACACTCCAGCTCCCGCTCCTAGAGCCGTAAGGGACCCGTCAGTGAAAATATTCGAGGTGTTTGAGGACCTAGCCTGCTCTTCTGAACCACGCCAGGTCTCTCTTGTCGGGATTTCTACTTCATATCTCTTCGGATACGTATGTAGTGATGTCATCTGTTGGCATGAAGAATTGTTTTTGCTCCTCTTCTAAGTCCGTCCATAGCCTCTGATGTTTGTTCCTACATCCTCTAGTATTTCCTAGAGTTTGCAACCGTCTTGCAACTTTGAGGGTCTCCATTCTTACATAAAGATGCAAGGGTATTTGCATAGGGTATTTGCAAGGGTATTTGCATGCCCAAGAAGTATTTGCATAGCCGCTGTAGGTGGGGTTCTAAAAGCACTTGTTGCACAGAAACACGCAAGTCTTTGTACTGCTTCTAGTTTTTTTATGGCATTTGCTGTGAATGTTCTTGGAACCCATGCAATGGACCCATAGCTAACGATGGGCCTGATACACACTTTGTATAGTCTTAAGGATATTTTCGGTGTTAGGCCCCAATTGTTGCCAAAGGCTCTTCTGCACTGCCATAGGACTTTCACGGCATTACCACATTTCATCTCGATATGTTTTGTCCAATTGAGCTCCTTATCAAGTATGATCCCTAGATATTTTACTTCGTCTCGAAGTTCTAGGTTATTTCCTCCAATGGAATGGTACGATTAGTAATATCTTAACGATTTCATAGATAATTTCCAAATGGTTTTTAGAGTGATCTAGCTATAAGGGACTCTGTTGAAAGACGTGCTGATAAATTTCAGAATTATTTTCGTCGTCCATAATTACGTCCATACTTATACTAACATTCTCCATACGTCCATAATTTGTGTATTCCCATTTGAAAATTTCGATTTCGGCCAATTTCAGCGATTTTTTGCTTACAAAAACCCTTTTCGAGTCCTTTCCGGAAGTTGCAAAAATCACCAATCGATAGAGCACCTCGATTTAGTTAATAATTGTTTATTTTAAATTTTAAAATAACGGATAGCTGACACGCATGCTCTGGAACACCCGGTATATTTCATTAGTCTAGAATATGCTTTCCCTATTTTGGTTGTCACTTTACGCTAAATGCGTAAAAAGAATTGAATCAATTTACAAAAATCCGGTTAGATTTTTCCTTCGTAAACTTAATTGCCTGGTTAATAGTGTACATTGCAAAATTTCAACTTATTAATACTCAAACCCTTGAATCTAGACATAATATTGCTTCATTAATGTTGTTTTCAGATGACGTTTTATCAGCTAGAATAAATTGCCCATCTATTTTAAATTTGTATAATAGAACTATTCTTTCTTCTGATTTCCATTTGTCTGATAGAACTAGTTACGCCCTATCTGAGCCTATAGTCAACGTCCATTTAATACTTGTTCGTCCGTGATAGATTTTCATTATAGTAGACAATTTTCTTCAAGAGAATGGTTATTAATTTTTTTTTGTATTTTGTACTTTTAGTTATTGTCTTAATTTTAAATGTACACAAATTTCATGATGTTTAGTTTTTAAACAATATCTGTAAGGGTTAATTTCCCAGTAGATGAAATAAATAAATAAATAGAAAAAAAGGATTGAATTTTCTTAGTTATGCATTTTCCATCCACACTTCACACTCGCAGGAGTACCACAAGGTAGTGTACTGGGCCCCATACTATATTTACTACACACTAGTGATATTCATGAGATAGAAAATGCGACGGTAGCTCCTTTGCTCCTTTTGCAGATGACACAGCTGTAACAGTTGGTAAAAATATAAATGAAGCTACAAATAAATTGCAACAAGCAAACAGCAAAATTTCCATTTGGTGCAAAAGGTGGATAATTAAACTGAATGAAGCAAAATCTACACACGCTAACTTTCCAAATAAAAAAGTTGAGTCGCACATTCCAGTATAATTAAACAATGTCATCATACCATGTCAAAATTCTACAAAATATCTTGGTATGACGCTTGACGCAAAGTTTAGATGTAAAGAAAACGTTAAGAAAAAAAAACTAGAACTGGATCTAAAATACAAACATTTTGCTAATTGGGCGAACATCTGCGCTTTTGACGTATAACAAAGTTTTGATCTACCATCAGATATTAAAGCCAGTCTGGGCATACGGTATTCAAATATGGGGTTGTGCTAAACAACTACATATTCAAACTATCCAAACGTTCCAAAACAAAGTATTGCGAAACATTGTCAATGGCTCATTGTTTGTTCGCAATGCTGCTATTCAAAGGGATCTCAGGGTTCCAGACAAAATAAAAAAATTGGGTGTACGCCATAAAAGTCGTCTCTCTCAACATGTCAATGTCGAAGTTTCACGTTTAGCTGACTGTCAAAACTTTGTTAGAAGACTTAAACGGATGAAACCGTTCGAACTGTGTTAGGATAAAATCTTTTATCTTTACAATAATTTCTAATGGAAATTTGTTTGATCAAAAATATCTGAAATAATGGAACGAAAATTGTATTAATGGTTAGTCTTAAAGACTAGTTTTAATTTTATTAAAAGGTTTTAAGTGCGTTAAAGTCGACACAGTCCTTCACTTCGTTCTTGCCCGGTACAGGAACAGATGTAGAAAACTCTTTTGATGATTTTCTTCTATCTGAAAAAAAAAAATATTCACACTCATATAAAATTTGTGATTTAATGTCTGAACTAAATATTTTAATTTTGGTAGACATTTGTAAAATTGTGAAGCTCAACTTAGCATTCTAGAGCTCCATTAATATTTTCAATATTTTTTGAGTTAAGTAGCTTTGAAATTCATTTTTTTTTCTACCGTTGGGTTTCACAATTTTATTCTTGTTTATATTTATTTTGAAATCTCTTACATTCGATTATTTTTCTAATTCTGTTGTCAGCTTGCTTACATATCAGGTTTAACTGATACAAGATGATTCAAAATCTTCAATCTAGTATTGCTTAAAATATTGTGCAATACGATTAAAAATAGAATAGGAAGCAAATCACAAGCCTATTATCCTAAATCGTACTCAACTAATTTAGATTTGATTGCAGAAGAACCTTGAAGAAGTATTCTACAATGAAATTCGGTTAAATTTAATATTTTTCTTATTATATTTTTAACTTAAAGTTCGTCCTAAGATTTAATATCAGTAAATTGAGTCGAATACACACCTATATCCAATACAAAATTTAATAATAATAATTTAAATTGACTTCCTGTATTCGATATTATTTTCATATCATACAGTCTCTAACTATATATGAAAGAAAAATAAACATTGAAGAATGTTTGTGTTAAACATCCTATCGAATGCAATTTACGATTACAGCTGTATGAGCCCCACAAAAAACAAAGTGTATTTAAGTCTAGAATAAATTTTAGTTCAGGTAAATGCATAGAGACAAATTTATATTCACAAATCAAATCGTCATAGTGTTGTATAATGGTTCTGTTTCTCGCTACTTGTCAAAATATTTTAATTTCTAATTATTTTTCGAGCATTCGAACGTTAATCAAAATACTATAAAGATATCTAAACACTAAATGTTATTAACAAGAATAAAACGAAATTTAGTTACATTAAATTTATTCAAAATAGCTGTGGATTATTTGAATTGCCATATCAAATCTACCAATAAATTTAGCATTTAAATATTATATCTAATAAAATTATTTTCTAATTTTTAATACACTGCCGGCGAGACATGGATAAATTTGATTAGTTATTGGAAAATTGAATAACAATCGAATCTCATTAATAAACATGAATCAAAACAAAATCAATAATGGTCAATGATTGAAAATTTCAACATAATACTGATCAATGAACAGACCTTAAAATCAATTAAATGTAATCTTAATACAATTCCATACATTTCTTCTTTTAAAATAAAAAATAATTAAATAACAATAACAACAAAATGTTATTATACCAAACCCAAAAATAACATTTTTAAATATTTTTAAATGAAAAAAATTAAAAAAAAAAAAATCATAATTTACATATCGTTTTCGACTTTCATTATGATGGTGGCTCCATTATTAAAACCAAATATGATAAATAATTTAACAAAAGCTATACAAAAATTACTATGTTTTTTAAGACATCACTAATCATAAAAGACCGCCATCGAAATTTTAACAAAACCAATTTAAAAAAAAGTTTCAATCAAATTTTTTTTTATGAAAAGAATCTTATGATGTTCAAGTTTTGAGTGTATCCAAAATTCATAAATCATCAGTTTTGACTTTGAATTGAATGTGATGCAAAAATATTTCAAATTTAAGTGAAATGAAATAATTAACACAACTCTTCTCTTCGCTTCATTTTTGATTTTTGGAGTTGTACTTTTGCTGTTGTGTTTTTATTTGTTGTAAATTGTTAAAATTAATCTCATTTGATATTATATATATATATATATATATATATTTATATACAAATGCAAAAATATTAAAGCATTCTGATCTGATACACTCTTACCACTCTGCAAATTTAAATGGAGTGAAAGAAGATGGTTGAATGGGTAAAAACCGGCCACTTTAAATTTTTGAAATTTCTATTATTTTGTCTCAAGCCTACAAAGTCTACAAGTGGACCAACGTTTCTGGAAATTGTCAAGCAAAAATACTCAAGCCGAAGCGCTCGCTCAAAAAAACCGAAACCCTTTTTAAGTCTCAATAGGAAACATCAGATTCGTATCTTGGCTGGGATAATAACAGGCCACTGCCTAATAAAGAAACATATTTAAGCAAAATATGGGAAATAGAGGAATAATCTATTTAACATTTGCTCTGTGAAGAATATATTGAACATTTGCTCACTCGTAGCCGCCTTCGCCACTTAGGAATAGCATTCCCCGAACAATTAATGTGAGCTATCCAGCATACCATTGAAGAATATCCTGAGTGTGATCACAAAATTGTTAAGGACTCAGAGACTAACTAAAGAAACACCGGTTATCACAATAAGCCCATTTGCGGCTGCGGTGATATAGGGAACAGATTCCCACGTGAAAGTTAAAATCAAACTATCTGTCACATTAATCCATAACCGCCACGGCATTTGGCCAAGTGTCCATAGCGATCTCTTAGAATATATCACCAATTACACCATTACCTTTACTGCGGCTAAGCCAGTAGCTGTTACAAATGTGTTGTTAAATATATAAAGGTTGTTACATACCCTCCAAACCACCTCAGTCTAGTATTTGCCAACTTTGGCAGTCACAGGTAAAATTTTGAATAACTTATTTAGTGTCAAAACCCTAGTAGATTTCCCAATTTTCACTACTGACAGTACCCAATCGAATTATGTGCTTTTCAGGCGAATATTTTCTTTATCAAATTTCCAGTGTTATGATGCAATTAGATCAGAATTCACCTGTCTTTTAGTGACCGGGAACTGTTTTTTAGTAACATCAAACACTTTTTCGATTTTTTTTGGATCTTGTTTCATACCGCTCTTAAATGTCAATATGTGTTTAACCATAGAGAACTTACCTTTTCGTTTTATATTCATATGCATTGCACATGTATTTGTGGATTTGTATATGAACGAGAAATGAAGCTGTATTTTCTTATAAAGTCGTTAACTTTATCTTCATACAAAAATTTTATATGGGACTGTACTTCTGCATATTATTTTTTCTATCGTTTAACTAAGCGCAGTTATTTACTTTAAGAAGTAAATTAATCTCTTTGTATATTGAATCTTTAAACCGAGCATTATAAACCGAATTCTTATAGTTGGGATTCGGTCATCATATGGATGATGTGCATTTCCCAAGGTCCTATCAATTTGCTACAAAACATTTTCTCAAAAAATTTCTATTAGTAGGCATTTCGAAATGATGACAAAATGTGATTATGGTCAAAACAATATACGACATAAATTTTTACATTTCTAATGTAATAAATTTTAGTGTAGAGGAGAAAACAAAAGATTTCTTTTTATAAAATTTGATAACTACTGTTGTAACCTATTTCAAAACGAAAAAAAAAAACAAAAACAACATTACTTTATTTTACAATTATTAGCTTCAAAAATCTTAATAATATCTTCCTTTGGCTCTAAGATTTTGAATAGGTACTATTATTCTCTTTCATATTTTATTTTTATTATTTTTTTTTTTTTGTTTTATTTATTTATGGGGATAATTTTTAAATACTATTAACAGCTTATCGTCATAAAAATTATATTTATGGGAACTCCTACACAACCTCAGGCAAGAACAAAAATAAAAATATATATAAATAAAAGAAGAGTTAAGCACAATGAAAATTATTAACAAATCTGAAAATGATGTACGCATAAATACGATCTGTACCTTTTTTGTTGATAAATTCAACATTTTTTTTTAATTTTTTATTATTTGCTCTTATAATATTATATTACTTAGAAGAAGATTAGGAATTATTGTACAAATCTGGTAGAAAGTATTATGTTTATATATGTATGTGTGCATGAATTATAAGAAATCAGAGTTGAGTGACATAAATTGAAAAAAAAAATTACGATATAACTTTTATCGTAAATATTTATTATTTATAATTATAATACACCTCAATTGTTATGCTGTGAATATAGTCAGGCTTGCATTATGATTTTGAGTAAATTGGAAACAGCACAGTTTGATATGGGATACAGGGTATACTTATACTGATACAGGTTATATCTATACTGAATATGCTCTCGCACTCGGCTAACTATGAAACCATTTAATAACGCTAATGCTAAAGTACAAATATATATTTTTGAATTTGCACTAAAGTATTAGCGTTATTCATTGAAGTTATAGCTAGGTGAGACAAAATTGAGTAGGTATACTCTAATCAAGCAAAACTCTAATCAAGAACATTCAAATTTGAATCTGATGTTAAACAAAAAGACTCATCGTCATCTTTATTATTCGAATATGTATACGATTTGTAAATTAGACTGAACAGAATATATTTTTAATTTTTATAAATATCTATTAAATAATTCTCTATGCTAATACTATTATAGTTATCATATATTATAATAGAGTAAGTTATCAACATTTCACCTTAAAATTATTCAATCTAACCACCAAAAATGAGAGAAAATAAATAGCCACACCACGACCACACCTGCACCAGTACCCCATCCTATTTATACAAATTTCAAGAGAGTGCATAGCATAGGTAGCATATAAGTGTTATTTTCATCATTAAATGTAGCTAGAACTTAGGTATAGGTATAGACAATGTAATGTGTATCGTAGTAGTAAGTTGTAAACAAAACAATAATAATTTTTTTTATACCTATTCATGGTTTCTTCCCTGTTCGGTTAAAAACGTTTGATTTGGCTTTAACTTGAATTATAATTAATAAATAGGGGTTTCTAGTCTCTATATAACATATAGACCAACGTGTGAAACACTAGTGCAACTAGCAAGTGAACCCGTTGAAATAAACTTAGAAGATATGAACGCAAAACGAAATATTTAAAGATATCATGGGATCAGCACAGCAGACAGCCACAAATGTAGCAATAAGTAAACTTAAAAGATTTTTGATCACAAAATGAAATTGAAAAATTTCGTGAAATAAACACAGAAGACACATACAAAAGGTATAGCAATAGAAAAGCTATAACTTCGAAGAAATCCAGGTGTTTTACCTATTTTAATGCCACGATAAGTTGTCTATAAAAGTACGCTTTTCTGAATACAAAGCAGAACTCAAGCTTGAGGAATTTCTATTCCTTCGCACATCAAGATCTCATTTAATCAATATTGATGGTACAGGTAAATACAGCTCACAATATACATGACGATTACAACGGTCGGTAGTGAAGGGTATGATTGTGAAACATGCATTCAAATAGTATGAGAATAAAACAAATTTAGAATATTGAAAAGAAAAATGATGAGAAATATTTTTAGCGCCAGAAGGTTTGTGAATAAAAAGCAATATCAAGCTGAAAAGTCTGATTAAAAACCAAAACATTGTTCGTTTTGTTAAGGCGCGTACTGAACTGATGTTTTGTTCTTTGACATTCATACTGCATGACTTAAATAAAGTAATTAGATATATATATATCCCATTCTCCAGTTGTTCAATTTTCAAACTTCTTCTAAATTTAAATTAATATTCATTTAGTTCCCTACTTGCAACGAAAACATAAATTTTGCCATTCCATTGTTAAAATTACTATAATAGCATAAAACATAAACAAAACCGTTAAACTGTAAATATTAAAATTTGCAATAAATAACCACAATCATATGAATATTTCCTGACGCGGCGGCGGCGGTGGCGTGGCATATCCAGATAATAAATATAAAATTTCGCATTTAAATTGTTAGTGTAAAAATAAACTAGTTAGGTGATTGACAAGTTTATAACTTTAAAACAATAATAAAAAATTTAAAAAATAAAAATTCTCTCTCAACAATCAATAAAATTAAAACAAAAACAATAATTAATAATATTTATTGTTCCTAGAAGTAATCAAGTTATGGCTTATTTTAATATTATTGTAGATTAACTGTACAGCTGATACCACAAAACTTAAATTTCAATTCTGCGATAGTAACTAGTATGTTTTTACTTGCAGTATTGAGTATATTAATATTACTAAGAGTGTTACCAACCATTAGCGAAACAAAATTTATATTCTATTGTACTGGAACGATTATTTTTACAACAATATAAAAGAAGATCACACACACTACATTAAAATTACAAAATTTCATGGCCAAATTTTTGTTTTTGTATATATACATAGTTATATGAAATTAAAATTACTAGCATAGGTACTTTAGATTCGCGACGCGACATCATATTGTTGTTTATACTGTACATAAAAAGAAAAAGAAAAAAACAGAAGGTCGATAAAAAGAATTATTTTGAAAAAAAAACAATAAAAAAATCAGTAAAAAAAATGATTTTTATTTTTTAATTTTCTTTTTAACATTTTATTGTAATTTATTTTATTTTAGCAAAAATATTCGCTGCTGTCAGATTAAAATCTAATAAGATTTCACGATTAAGTAGCGTACAAAAAAACAACTAATGAAATTTGAAAATTTTTCCAAAAAATAAAATATGCATATACATACATACATTAATGGATAAATATAATTACAACCTGTGGTAAGAAGTAATACAAATGAATAGTTGGCCTGGACGATTCTAGGATGGTTGTATATCTTATTCATTTCATATATTTCCTGTAGGGTTATCAAACATATGTAAAAACATATTTTTGACTATTTAAAATAATCAATTAGAGCGCTATATCGGGTCGATAATTTTCAATTAGACATTATCAATTAGAGCGCTATATCGGGTCGGTAATAAACAATAGGTTAAATTATAATAATTGAATTATTATTGAACGGATAAGACGCAACAATTTTTGACAAGTTTTACAATTTTTTGTATTTTAGCCAACGTCAAAGATTTATTTTTGGCAGGTTAAAAGATTAATATAATTTTTAAGTCTAACAATTAACGCCAAATAAACAAAGCTTATGATCATAAGCAAATGCAATTCACCGTATGCAACAGTATTGAGCTGTCCCAAATATCATTGATATTCGCTGAATGAACATTGAACCTGGGAACAAGAAATACGATATCCTATTGAAATGGCAGAGAGTGAATAGTACTAAAGAGACTGAGAATGAGTAGTATTAAAGTATATTAATACAAAAAATGTGTTTTGTTACACATCAGACTTAAATTTAGATCTTTGCTTCTATTTTATGGACGGCTATGTTTTATTAAATGAAAAAAAAAAACTAATTGCAAATAAACACAAATTTGAATTATAATTGTGCTATAGACGAATATTTAAAGTTCTATGGTTATAGATCACGTGTCAATGTTGAAATTCTTCTTAGAATACATAAAAATACATTTCGATATTGTTTTTATAAGCTGTAGCTTTGAATATACTTATGAGCTGATTATTGTAAAACGTATAGAAAAATTGCATATTTTGGTAAACGCTCATCGTGCAGAACGAATTCGACTACAAAAATTTAATTAATTGGTAGAAAACAATATTCTATCGAATATGATTAAGCCATGTAGGTGAAATATTTTTAATAATAAAACCTAGAAAATCTGGGTATGTTTCACTAAGTTTGATTAATTAATATCTTGAACGATTTTTACATTACATTATGGTAGAAAACAAATTTCATAATTATAATCAATATTAGGAACTGAACAAGTGTGTAACACATGAATGACTTAGCGCTGTGAGTTTTCAGTAAATCGTACTTCAGCTGATGCTTCTCAAGCGTTTCTAAGAAAATTTGAAACATATGATTTCAAATAATGCCGAAATATATCAAAATATGTTACTGACGATTACTGCTAATTCTTTTAATTCTTTAAATTTTTTTGCATAAAGACTATTTGAATGAAATAATGCGTACGCAGAGGCTAGCTTTTATTTCACTTTCTCTACGTTCATTAAATTTTTTGCCCTTAATTTTTTCCCTAAATTTTTTATATCTTTAACTCTAGTCATCTATAGTATTAAGTACTAAGTTATTACTAGTTAAAAGCAAAAAGTTCATAGGATATAAACTTGGCAACAAATAGTTGAGTATCTTTGTGACAACATTTCTTAAACTACATTAATTTGAGTCTATACACATTTTTAATCACAGTTCGAAAGCACTGAACTAAATTGGTGGATTGAAAGAAGCTCACATGTATACCAATTGTTAAACAAAGAAATATTTAAAAAAAAAAACAAAATATCTAGATATCTTTACCGTTTTTCTGTAAATTATCAATCAACAATAAATGAGACTTTCTACTTCTCATTTACTAGCGTACTTCAGTTCTTTCGAGATAGGAACTCTGAAACCCAAAAAATTTACGTCAGCTAGATAAAAACTAACTATATCAAGTAAGTTCAGCTTTATTTCACGATGGTTATAGAATTAAAAATTAAGCAAAATAATGGATATTATATATTATTCATGTCAAAAATTCAATCTAGGACGATCTAACTGAAAAAATCTGTAACCACTACCCAAACTATTGGACCTCAACTCAGAATCAATTTTTTGATTCAACCCAGCTTATTCCACTAAAAATTCTACCATCGTTAAGAATTATATTACACTTAATATCCGCAATATCTCTCTCTAGTCTAATCGGTATAGAAATTCACCAAAAATTTAATCAAACGATGTGGCAAGTATGGAATAAATGCCTTGCAAGATAAAATTCTACTAGACGGTAGTTATGTGTCACAGACAACACTTAACAGAATCGAAACAGTAGACTAATCAACTTAATATATTTTGTGAGAAGAATGGTAATGAAAACCTGAAACATATTCTCAAAACTTGCAATTCTCTGAACTAGGCCGAAGTCCATCCACCCCCTAAAACCTGATAAACCTGAATATGATGCATTTATCGGGGTTCTATACGATAAACGGAAATAAATTTAAATAAGAAAAAAAATTGGGTGGCAAAAAGTAAGAGTACAACTTTGAAGGAGTTACAAAAGCTTCACATACCTCGGAACAATAATAAGGAGTGAAAATAGTATGCAGTACTATATTGATAACAGAATTCAGCCCGGAAACAGATCTTACTATGAAAACATTTTATTTATATGTAATACTGAAAGCTTAAATAGATTGCAAGTACTTCAAAATAGAGCTATGAGAATTATATTAAAGTGTGACAGAAGAACACGAAGTAAGGATATGCTAAATAAATTGGAATGGATGAGCGTAAATCAAAGACTAAAATTTAATGCAATAAAGTTCGTATATAAGTTGAAATATGATAGGATGCCGCAATATTTACAAAAGAATATTAGATATGTAGGTGGTTATTACTTTCTAAGAAATAGGGGTGATTTCAGACTCCCATTATACAGGAGAACCAGAACACAAAATAGTCTACTCTATAAGGGTACACAATCTTTTAATTTGTTACCCAATGCAGTTAAAAATGATATGGATATTTCAAGATTTAAAAGAAAATTAATTGATATTATAAAGAACAATGAGATATAAAGTATTTAAATTTTATTTACTTTTGAAATTTTAAATAGTTAAAAATTAAAGTTTTATATACGAATGCTTAAAATTAAAACTTTCAATATTCCTTTAAATTTGTAAATTTTGTTTTAAATATGATGTTATAATAGTTTTTTATTGAACTAATAAAATTAAAAAAACAAACAAAACAAACAGAAATTTGCTACAAGAAAAGTATATATATCAAAGGAAAAATTACGATATATGAAATTCTAATACGACCCATAGTGATGTATGATTGCCAGGTATACACCAGGAATGTAGCCCAGACGAACAGCCTACGTATATTCGAAAGAAAAATTGTCCGAAAAATACTCGGCTCAAAAATATTGGAGAATGCGAGACTAACAGCGAAATTAACAATATAATTAAGAATTGTAAGATATTGTAAAGTTTACAAAGCCCTAAAGACTAAGATGGCCACGTAATTAGAGTGCATGAAACTCGAAAACAGACAGTTGTTAAATAGAAAGTCCGAAAGTAATCGTGGTAGGGGCAGGTCAAGAAGAAGATTGGAAGATAATGTTCAAAATAATGTCTAAGCCCTACAAATCCCAAATTGGAGACAAACGTAGGTGGTGTAGGCCAAACCTCACCCAGAACTGTAGCACAGTCAGATATCAACATCATCTGTAACACAAAAGTTATGTCACTTATTTTAAATATGCTCATTTATTAATTTCGATTTTTACAAGTCTGCTCAACTTTATGGTCTGCCTGTTGTTCACATGTTTTCCGTCTTTTGTTAAAATGAATCATTGACCATTCATACTCAATTTGGTCTTTCAAGAAGGTGATTTTATTCTCAATTCTGAAACATCTTGTATACAAATTTCCAATTTTTTTTTTATAACCTTTCAATTACCCCGTAAGCTATATATACTGCAAGTTATTTTCAAAACACTCTGTATAAAAAAAAAATATATTTTTTGGCATATAATTACATGATTTGAGAATTTTTTTTTGGCAAAAAAAAATTAAACAAAACCAAAAAAAAGATAAACAAAAAAAACATGGTTATAATAAATTAGAATTTCAAGCTGACACTATGATTATTTTGTTGTTGTTGGTGGCTTTTTTTAATTCTATACTTTTTCGAATTAAAATATGTGGTAAAAATGTATTTGTAAATTTTAAAAGTCAACAAACAGTTCAAACTTGAATTGTTTTAGACGTCTTGTAGAACAACAAAATTGATTGATTACGACAATATCGTATCATTTTAATGGTCTGAGGTTTTTTCACCTCAAGGCTTTTTAAGAAAAAAAAAAACAAAACAAAAAAATAAACAAAAAGAGATGAGATTTTAAATTGTGCTTTTATTTTTCATAATTTTGAAAATCCAAAATTTTTCAATTTCTTAACCTTTCCTTTTTTGGGAGACATAATTACCATTAGTAGGGTATAATGGTCTGATAATTTTGGAGTATTTTGAAAAATTACTTTAAAAATTACGTTCTGATTTTTTTGGTTTTGTTGTTATTTTTTTTTTTTTTGTTTTTTTATTAAAAAAGATGAGTTTCTAATTTTTTTTTTATTGTTTTGTAAACTATGTTTGAACAGCGTTAAACAATGATGGTGGTTATAAATTAATTTGAGAATTAATGTCAGAAAATTACACCCAAAATAACTAAAACGAAACAAATTAGAACATGAAGGAGGAAAGAATAAGAAGAGGAGAAAAAAAATGATTTTTATTTAACAAGAAAATTATTTTCTTAACACTATTAAAACTCTTTCCTTTGACTTCAATTTGTTGTAGCATAAACGATTCTTCAAAATTCTCTCAATTAACCTCGATTTACAATAAAATATTTTAAATAATTTTTTTTATGTAACACTTTGTTTTTAAGGGTTCAGAAATTATTGGAATTCACCTCAGGATCTGAAATTTACAGTTCATGTCTGAGAATTAAAGAAATCGTGTCCCCCGAGGAAAATATATTTAGTCCTGTGAAAACAATTAATAATAAATTAGATTTTTTTCATGCCACGAATCGAGTGTAGACTTCTTCCTTAATTACATATACCTACTTTGTCAGAGTAAGTTCAGCTTATCATTTGATATTTTTGAATAACCAAGTTTAGTAACGGTGACATCGTAAATGTCTTAAAAAAAACTTCAACCTGATACAATATGAAAAAAACTAAGTTGTCAATTTTATCCGTAAAATAAGTTGGAAACATTGTGTAATAAGAGGTTTCTGAGACGTGGTGTTTTAATTGATTTGCGATCAAGCAGAATTAACATACAGTTTTTATTGACACTGTACAATATTGAGTTTTTAAAAATTTCGTAAGCACAAATACCTGTCAAACCAGTCGTGGGGACATCGTCAACAGCAATTGTGATCATGTAGAGAATGTTTCAAGCTTTTGTGAGCTTTTGTATACATTTAAGATCATGTGGACGTTGTATTCAACTTTGTGTTGAGACATTTACGATGTCAAGGTAACAATGATTGATTAAATTAAAAAATGGTTACTTAATATAATTACAAGATTTGAGTTGCTTTGTAGTTACTAATTTATATTAATATTAATTTCGTTAATCATGTAGAATCCGAATTTGCATAAAAAGTACCTCTTCCCATTTGAAAATCTCGATTTCGTCCAATTTCGGCGAATTTTGTGCTTAAAAAAACCGAAAGTTGAAAATATTAAGAATCCATGGGGCACTTTCAATTTAGTTAATAAATATTTTTTTAATTTCAAAATAATGGCTCTTTCCCCTCTTAAAAATCTGATACGCATGCTCTGGACAACCCGGTTATAATATTATTGATTTTAATATCAGTGTAGTTATAGTTAGGTAGAAAATTGACTGTTGTAGTTCTGTCTGGAAAAGCAATTAACAATAAGTTGTGACTTTTAACGTCAAGACTTAAGTACCTCATAGAGGATATATTGCCTGTTGATTTTATAGCTCGAGGTAAGTCTTAGACACGTTTACACCATTTCGTCATTCTGATCTATCTTGATGGAAGATAGTACTTCCACGTCCACCGTTTATTCCGATATTTCAGTTGTCCTGCGTTTCGTCCAACCATTTCAATATTGTTTTGTTTTTCACGTATGGTACTTGCAACTACTATTTTATTTTGGCATTCTTTGATCATTCACAGCTCCTGCACAGTCTTAATAAATTTTACAATATTTTATTTTATTCAATTACATTTAATCTATTTCTAAAGGATAAAATCGATTCTATAGAAGACATCTAAATAAAAAGAACAAAAGGATAAGGGTCATAAATATAAAGGATATCCTGTAACACAATATCTAAAAAATATTTTTAAGTAAAATGTATTAAGGCAAATTAATAAATAAAATAATTGACATTATTGTTTTATTCAAAAAACGAATTTTTCCTTTTATTCTTATCAAAGAAATAATCAGACCTTCCAAATCGCAAATGATCCAATAAACCTGATTTCCATGTACCCAAACTTATCTGACTAATACTGGATCATAAACGGGTGTTCTGAGCTAATATCACATTTTAATTTTTATTTTACTAAATAGGCTTATCAGACAGATACACATTCATCTACTACTTGCAGACTTCACTGAAGATTTTGTAGTTGACTGAGGATAGAAATCTAAGATCGTCATATTTATTTTTATTATGGTCAGGTACCAATTTGACCTTTTTCGCAGCTAATTGGTTGTTTAATTTACAATGAAATAGAATATACTGTCCACATTTAAAATATAATTTCCAACGTTCGAATGACAGATCGTCTTAATTTAGAAGTGAGACATTTAAATTTCAATGCTATCAGCTGAGTCTAGATTCTCTTATGTAGTTAACCATTACTATGTCTTCTTTGGAAATACTATTACTCTGTTGGATGGTGTGTTCTGCTGCTTTGGATATGAGCTCGGTTAAATTATTTTTCTTGACTAGTTCTGCTTCTTTTAGGTGTTCCTTGAGTCGTGTTTCCATATTTCTCTTAGTTTGTCCAATATAAACTTTGTTACAATGACTGCAAGTGATCATATAGTTACATTCCTGATTTATTCATTTGATCAATTGGGTCTTTAGTTTGCTATCACTAACAAGATAAAATATCAATACGATGGTAGGGCTTATCATGGTCTTATATGCAAACATGCGAGAAGGCGGCTTGAATTCCACTCAAATGATTTTTGCAAAACCTGCAATGATAAAAACAAGGTCGAAACAACTCCACATTTTCTTAAGAGCCTACTTTACAGGTCTACCGCATATTCCGATTTTCGTAAAAACGAATTTTGTATTCGAAAGATTAGTATATATACTATGTGATACGAAGTTCGGAAGTTCGGAAGTTCGGAAGTTTAACATATTTTATTCGAATAGTTTCTTTTTATCGAATGGAAGTAAAAGTTTGTTGGTGTTTTAAAATTAAGTGAATTATTTAAAAATTTAATTATATTAAATATTGTAATAACTAATAATATAAAAAAAACTAGTTATATTTGTATTTAACTTAGTATTTAAAAATATTTATATTATTTCATATTTGTATGTGCTATAGATTGCGATTTATAAACAACAACACCATCTCAATTAAAAATAATGGTGGATTGGAATGGAGTTTCAAATCAAAATACTTTGTATGACAAATATAAAAATTTAAAGTAAACAAAAACATTAATGACAATTTGAAATTCGGAAACCTACGTTACCAACTTAAATGACGTTTATTTCCTTTCAAATTTGATAAGCGGTATCAATAAATTTTACATTCGAATCGCAAATTCGGATAATCGTTCAAATCCGAATTGCATACACGGTAGGGGCTAGTTTATCTACTTATTAAAAAGCTCAAACTAGTTTTGACGAGTAGGAGAATTAGATTCTCATAGATCCAATCGCACCCAATCGCACCTCTTTACCTTTATTCCCTCACTCCCAAAATGTTTTGTATCTTTAATATTACATGCATTAAAGTCTAATTATGTCCTAATATTAATATTAATTTATTATTACTTAGTGGCATAAAAACAAAACAAAATTCGAATGTCATTTATTAGCTACACTTCCATTTTTTGTGTTATTATAATTTTATTGTGTTTCTTGTTTTAAAAAAAACTGACTTTACGAGATATGCATCGCCCACTGACAATATCTATGTATGCATATAATTTTTGGAATCAATGGATTTCTTACATTCAAAATTAATATTTTTGAACTTTAATTAAAATTTATTTTTTATTTTGATTATCACGTAAACAGGCATGTTACAAATCTAAAATTTAAGATCTAACTATTTTTGTAGATATATATAACATTGTAGTTAAGTAAAGTACGGTGATCTACTAACCTATTTTATTGGTTCGATTCCAAAAATAAAATTAAAATAAAAATTATCACTATTGAAACATTGCAACTAGGTCATAATTTTAGTTATCTAGTTACCCAATAAAGTTTAAAGAACGTTAAAATTTTGCATTTTTTTTTTATTGTTGTGTTGCTTAAAATTTTAAAACAAAAGTTTTAACTTAGAAAAATGATGAGATGGCAAATTTGGATTTTTTGTTCGTTTGTTTTTTTTCTCTCTCTCTTGTCATTTCAATTGTGTTAAATTTTTAGATTTTTAAAACTTAAATAAAAAGTTCTAAAATTTAGCACTAATGTGCGAATAAAAAATTAGAGTTCATCGTGGTAACGACAATGAAATTTTTTTATATTTTTTGTCTGTTTTCAGCTGGTGCGTGTCTTTTTTTCTATAAATTTATTTTTCATATCACATCACTCACACAATTTTTTGCGCATAAATCATGTAAATTATTTTTAAAAAAATAAACTACAAAAAAATTTAAAACGAAGTAAATTTTTTTTTTTTTTTTGTTAAGTAAAGAACTATTTTTATATCAAAATGGATATATGTAAGTATATATGCATATAATTAACTTGAGAGTTAAGAACAGAGAAGAACCCACGCGACACACCTTTGTATCTTTATAAAATGTGATATCAGTCCATGTCAAAAAAAATTTCTTTCTTTTTGTTTTTATTTTGGTTTTGTTTTTTTTTTGTCTTGTGCCCCCAAAATGATGATGTATGACATAATAAGATTAAAAAGAATTAAGAATGAAACGTGAATAAATCGAAGTTAAAAAATAATAAATTCTTATTACTTTATGTACCTACATAATATACATATATTTATATGTACTTAGCTATGTGTATATATATATATATATATACACTATGAAACGAAAGCCATTGCACATCCCATTTTTTATTCAATTTTTTTTAAAATAACGAAATTTCTAAGAATTTATACCGTTGCTATCTAAATTATACGATGGCAAGCATTCGAAAGGTGTATTTTTAAAATGGCATCGAAAAGTAAAAGTTTTGAATTATTATTTATTTAAACAGTTCCCATAGATCCAGGACCTACCCAATCCGAGTTGCTGTCCTGTGGAGTTTTGAAAAATTTGTTTAACAACAAATTAATATGCTAGAAGCAATTTCTGCGCTATGCATGAAGTAGGCTACTTTAATGGATTTTAATTTTAAAACGACAACATGGCTCTAATCTTAACATCCAGAACTAGACAAAGATTATGAATTCTTTTTTTTTAGAGAATATATAGTAACAGAAATAATAAACGGTATCTTTGTCAACCAAGACCGTTTAATAAAATGGTTTTGTATGATAAAATATTGATTTATCAGATGTTATGTGCAATTACACAACATGCACTTATAGAAGGATCGGTCCTGCGTAGATCAGACAATCCATGGACAGAAATGAATATTGTGCAGCTGTTTTTTGGAGCATATAATAAGCTTTCTCAATATTTCTAAAAAATTGCCTCAATGAACTTCTCTTTGAATTACAACAGTTGCTTCATAAATCATTCTTTAGGTCATCCTCACAGCAAAAATCATTTCGAGTGAAATTCAGTGATGAACATTCCAATCTATATGAAATAAAAGTATTAATCCCAGAGGAGCTTATGATAGGTCTGTACTAAATATTCACAGCAGTCTTAGCATAATATACGAATGTGTTGAAATATCTACAAATACTGATTTGCACTGCGTATGATCCAAGATCCAAACAAGGTATTGGTAAATCACTACATATACAAACACATAGCACAATCAGAAGGTACTAAGTTCCAATTCCGGTCAGAGTATATGAATGTTGTAAAAAACCATTTCTATTATTCTTTGGAATTCATTGGAAATACAGTTTGGTTATCACTATAACAAAATGAATGTCATGGTCTTAACAAATAAAGACAAAAAAAAAAACAATTTTCATATCACAATGTTATGACTAAATAAGTTTTCGGAATAGATAAAATTATTTAACCTTTATGTTACTGATTTACGTTTACTTTCATTTTATTAATTTGTTTAAAATTGTCACCATTTTATTTCGCTTTTGACTGAAAATTCCTCATAACTGTAAAAAGGTTGAAAATACTTACTCATATTGGTATTTCTTTCGATCTTAAAGTAACCCCTATAGATATGTATGATGAGAAGCTGTGATTCTTATTCCCCCCTGTATTATTTACTGACAATAACAGCTCATATTTGATTGATAGTAGAGCTTCTATACGGGGGCATATTCAAATGGAAGTCTTTAAAATTGACTAAGCGGCTTACATTAGAAAACACTAAAATTTGTCATTTCAAATAAATAAGAAAATGAGAACCGTTCTTATTTTACTCATTGGTTCAACTTTTGTAAAAAGCACACAAAAAAGCTGAAACTCTCACAAAATTTTACAAAATTCCTCGTAACCTAACAAGTCAAATAATAAATTTGTAATTATACATTTTTTTAATTCCTATAGTTAATTGACGGCTGCAATTAATATTACAGGTCGATTGCTATTATAAAAAATATTAATTTTTAAGTGTAAATTTATTTTCATTGCAGACTGTAATGTCTGTCTATATATACCCGTATATTAATTAATTATATTTTAGCAATATTTAAGTATATATATGTATTATGTGTGTATGTACATAGACAAGAAAATTAATAAGAAATTGACATCCAATTTTATATGTCAAAGAAAATTAATTTTTTTGACAACTTAAAGAAGATTTTGACATTTATGATTATTTGACAGGTATTGATTTAAAATAAAAAATTTAAATTCTAAGAATTTAATAAATAACAAAAATTTATATACATATGTATGTCACTATAATATCCATATTTAAAGTCAGCATCTATTCACAACTAATTATTATTATATTGTATATATATATGTATTATACATGTATTGTTTTTAAAATTCAATATTGATTCGATTAACGAAGAAAAATAAAGCAAAATTTGTGGCACGAAAAAATAACGCAAAAATTTAGAAGTGGGTTGAAGATTTTCACTGTCTACATTAAAGTATTTTTTTTTGTATTTTAGTTAATTTTTTAGAGTTTTTATTGTAAATTGTTATAAGAGGCAAATCTACCACTATTTTATATATATCAGGATTCAATTCATTATCATTATCATTCAAACAATAAAATCAAAATCTAGCAAGAGAGTAGAAAAACAAGATTAACAAACATAGAACTGTAGTGTAAAAGTATTATTCAAGAAAAGTGTTCTCTACCACTATCATCCCCCACATCCAGCAAATTTAAGATTCTAGAATTTATCAGTGAGACTTAAAGCTTAATTGTACCTCAGGCCATTTTACCATCCTTGGTAACAGCAAACTAGATCAATTTACCAACTAACAACAGACTCCCAAAAGTTTATTGTATCTGAAGACTTTTAATTGAAATAAATTATTATAGGTATAGCCTCTAGCAAGAAAAACAAAACAAAACTAAACAACTACAAACTACAGAAGTACCGCACTGATATACCGGGTATCCAGAGCATGCGTATCAGCCTTTTAAAAGGGGAAGCAGTTATTTTAAAATTTAAAAAAAAAAATATTAACTAAATCGAGAGTGCTCTATCGATTAGTGATATTTTCAACTTCCGGAGAACACCAAAAGGGTTTTTTTATGCTCAAGAATTGCAGAAATTGGCCGAAATCGGAATTTGCAATTTGGAAGGGGTACTTTTTTATGCAAATTCCGATTCTACGTAAAAAAATAAGAAACTTTTGTGAAGTAAATTTTTTTTTTCTGTTTTTGATTTAGTTTTTTTTTTTGTTTTTTTAGTTTAAGGTTTTTGGAACCCAAAACTGAGATAAAAAAATATGATAATATGAAAAGCAAATTTATTTATAAAAATGATTATAATTGATTTTAGTTTACCAAAGAAAAATAATTCCATAGAAAATGATTTAAATAAAATAGAACAATTGATTAAGTATCATAATAACTAAACATTAAAAAAAAAACAAAAATTTTGTTACTTGGCAATAAAATTTATAGATCCTTGATTTTCTCGCATAATTCTACAATCTTATGCACTGTTGACAATCGATGTTATTTAGGATTGATAATTGATAAGAAGGTCAAATGGATAGATCATATTCAAAAAATTATACGCAAAATTTCGCCATACCTTTTTATTCTTCATCGTTTTTGTAAAATTATTTCCTTCCTTTATATTATCGCACATAACTTATCTGAACCCAATATGGAGTGGAGCAAATCAGCAAATATTATTTCAATTAGATATCTTACATAAGAAAGCTATCAAAATAATTCACTTTTATCCAAATACTTTTCCTACAGATAGTTATATATATATATATTCAGAAAATATATTAGCCTTCACAATATTTGCATATACGTGAGCTATACTTTACGGCCTTTAAAATTATAAAAAATAACATTAAACATAATTTTATTCTAAATAGAATGATAAATATAAACAGTCATAACACTAGAAATTGTTCTAATTTTTACTTATCATTATTTAGAACAAACCAACAAAAGAATAATTGTTTGTTTAAATGCTTAATGAACTTCCGACAAAATTGAAACAAATTCATTCAATTAGAATTTTCAAAAATGAAATAAAAATATATATATTAAATCAAAGCCCAATAAATCAAAATCAATAGGGAATAATAAAGTATGTTATAATTATAATAATGTAATGGTAATGATTATGATTTATGATAAAAATTGTATGGAAACAATATTGTTGTTGTAATGGTGTTAGCAGATCTTGAAAAAAAAATTAAAGCCTTATACATAATGTAATAATTAAAAAAAAAAAAGAAAAAAAAAAACAGGAAAAAATGAAATTATTTAACTTGGCAATTATAAATTTATTTACAAATTTGTTTTTTTTTTTTATATTAATTTTTAATAAATTTTATATAATTTTCCTCTTCGTCTTCTTAATAAAAACTCGTTAGCTTATTTAAATTAAATTGAATTATATATACAAAAAAACAATAAGATCAGACAGCTTAAACCTAAGCTATGATCCAATAAAACTAAATTTAATTATCTATTACGTATTTGAATGAATTATAATGAATTATAAAACAAAATAAAGAAAAAAAAAATAACTAACTATGGTAGATTTTTGTTTTATTTTTATTAATTTTAAGGATATTTTACTGAAAAAAAAAACAAAAACAAAATCATTTAACATAAGTTTCTTATTTTTTGTCATAGAATCATGCATAAAAAAAGTATCCCTTCCCATTTGTAAATCTCAATTTAAGCCAATTTCGTCGACTTTTGAGCTTACAAAACCATTTTCCGGTCCATCCCGGAAGTTGAAAATATCACCAATCGATAGAGCACCATCGATTTAGTTATTTAATTTTAAAATGACGGCTCCTTCGCTTCTCAAAAAGTTGATACGCATGCTCTGGATACCTGGATATCAGTGCGGTACTTGATAGAAGTTGTGTAGTTTTGTTTTGTTCTTCTAGAGACTATACAGATAATTAAACAGCCGGGATATATATAGCAAAAATTGTAATGAAAGAACCAAATCTACTGAATGTATAACAAAAGTTTAAAGGAGATTTAATTAATTTCTATTCAATGAAAATCTCACGACCTTAATCATTAAAAATGAAATAAGAAAACCATACTTCCTAACATGACAATACAGAAGTATTATATCTGGCTTACAATCAAAACTTTATTAAACTAAACGCACAAAATTGTTCGAAATCTGTTAGGATAAATTTATTTATCTCACAAGCATTGCGATGTCGCTATGCGATGTATGTTCAGGGGTGTCTGAATATGTACATCATGCTACATTTTATTATTGAATAGTCTTACAGATTAGTTTTTAACAAAATGATACGATCAAAATCAAATCAACTGCAATGTTTGTCTTCGATGAGAAATCATACATTTTAACTGTGTTATCATCCTTCAAATAGACATAAATCTTCCTGAATAAATTTTACTATTCCCGATATACAATTGAATCTATAGTTTTCATTGATTACTGAATAACATCGAAGTCGTACTTTATTGATTCGAAAATCAAAAATGTTTCATATTTTTCAAAATAGTCAAATTACTGAAATTCGTAATAAGTTCGCAATACTCGTTAGGTATACACTAGCAATAATACAAAGTAATGTTTTTTATTGAAATTAATTTCAACACAACCAAAATTAATAAACATTATTATTAGAAAATTATTTTTGCTTTTAAAAAAATAAAAATTAACAACAATCATATTTAATAATTTCCTGAAAAGATTATTGTTGTTTTTAAATTATTGTCCTTCGGATTAAGAAATCTACCATAAAATTATTTTATTAATATGCAATGTGAAAACCTTCACACTCAAAATCAGTTTGTTGTGCAAAATAAAGATGATGTTGATGTAAAATTGTAAAGTGTAATACTAATTGTATTGTATTGTAATTCAAACATTATCTCTCTCTCTCTCTCTCTCCTTAAATCATTGACATTTGATGGTGAAATTATTGTGTTTATAAATATTTACAGAATTGTGAATTGTTTTTCAATGGAATTTACAATATTCATTATATTGTATTTCAATATTCACAATATTGTAAATTATGATGTGTTTAAATTTTTTAAATAAGTAACAACAACGAAATTTACAAAAAAAAAAAACTAATTTAAAACAATTTAAATGGCCTCAAAAGAATGAACCGTGATGTGAAAAGTTAACACTGTTAATGATGAACGTAAAAACAAAACAAGGTTTAACAAGTAATTCTTCTTATACAAATTCACACGGTCTTATCTTTTTTATTACTCAAGTGCTTATCCTTAATTTTTCTTATTTTTTTTTTCTTACAAAGATAAAACATTAGATCTATAACAGTTAATGATATATTTTAAGCTAGGGGAAAATGTAGAACAAAGTTTAAAATAATTAGATGCAATTGCAAATCGCATTAGTAGTATTGTAATAAAGGACGTATCAATGTTCGTGTTGAATTTGATTATATTATGAGTGTAGAACTCTTCATGTTTAGTGTGATTCTGCATTAGGATTTCTCAAACACAAAGCAATTTTGATAACGAAGGAAAACTGTTAAAAGACTGTTAACTGTTAAAAAAAAACTGTTAAGTTCTTTAGAGGGCAAATTCGAAAAGTAAAAATGGCAAATTGAAGATTAAAAAGACATCAAATTTTTGAATTTGTAGAAAATTATCAAAAATTTATTCAAAATAAAAAAACAAGAAATAAAGCAAAAAAATAGCGGTATGTTGTTATTGCACTGAAATTCTGAAAATTCATCCGAAATCCAAAATATCAAAACATTCAAAACTTTATCCTTCTTTTTGTCTACTCTTTCACTTTTTATAAAAACTCATATCAATTTCTAGAACATATTATTTCCGATCAACTCCAAAACATCGTTATACTTCTTGTTATCAATACAAATATTGCCATTTTATGGTACAACTCTTCTAGTGGAATTATTTAGTTTAATTTTATTATTTTTCGTGCACAATGAGAAAAATACAGCAAGATTAATATTACTTGATTATTTGTGGCAAAAAACTATCACTTTATCTTATATATGAACATTTCATTTTGTACTTAGATATTTGCCACTTTTCTTTCTTTGATACTTTTAATAACAAATGGATTTAAACCGGAACGGAAGTCTAGTAACAAGTAGTAACTTAACATCCATATCTGTTCGATTTTCGTGGTGAGCTTTAATCTCGTTTACAACTATTCTTCCATTTTGATTTATCTTGTAAAACTGTCCTAACTTCCATTAATTTCAATTTTTCAAATGGTAGTTCTCTTCGATTTCGTTCAACCATCTTGATCTGGTCTGGGTCTACCTCTTGCTCTAGTATATATGTATTTGACGGTACTGAGGTTAATATTCCATTTGGCATCCTTTGATCATATGTCCTTATGGGTGGCCTTAAACTAATTGACATTTATTTTCGGACCAAATATTTTTCTCTGTAACCTTCTTTCGAATACATAGTTTGTTTAACATCAATCCATATCTTGAATATTTTAATACCAGATTTTTTGATTGTGGGGACAGCACTTCATTTAATATTACCTTATATGAGGATTGATGTGTGACAAAAATACTATGATGAACGAATCCTATTTAATTCTATAACTATTTTATTTGTATATTTCAGAACGTTGCGTTTTTGTTAATTACAATTAGTTAAGGTATGCAAATAATAATATTATGGTATTATCAAGCAACTTGAAGTCATTCTTCTTTCAGTTTACTTGAAAAAAAAATATTTTTTGAAGCAATATAAATAGACTTACTTTGGTCGAACCGGTAAGAAATTTTGCATATTTAATTTGCAAATTGGGAGTGTGATGCGAAATTTTTTAAATTTTTTATTATTATTATTTTGTTTTCTATGAAACTGTGCAATCTATCTCTAATTCAGTATGTCTGGAAGCAACATATAACGGCTATAACGAATGAGAATTTTTTATCCATGATAATCTACTTATATTCCATCGTATTGTGGAACTTTTGTAAATTTTTTAACTAATTTTTTAACTAATTTTTTAACTAATATTATGTAGGTAGTTGCAGATTGATGCTTATGACGACTAAACCCATTTGAAACCAACAAGCCGTATGTTAAGCTATTTAGGTTAGAAACATGGTGTTTCTGTTATTATTCTAAATGCTTTCGACTGAAATTGTTGTATAGTATTTCAATATTCGAATTGCACGCCAATTCCCAGTACTAGATTAATATTGTTAATATTGGTCTTATGATATAGCTTTATAAATTAAAATTTCGTTGTTTATAGTCAAAGTCACTTAGCTTACCAAGCTCAGTGGTTTTCTTTTACTACAGATATGATTTTTTGTGATGCAAAAGTAAAGAACAAAATATGTTAAAAAAATACATCAAAGTAGGAAGACGCGGCACTAAATTTATATAAATTTTGTTGCAAAACGATGTTCGCATTAAAACTCTGCTATACTTTTGCATTCGAAAATCGTTTAACTAAAGTAGTTGTAATGGTACACGATTAGACGTTTATACATAAATTATCTGAAAATAAATAACAACATAAACTGAGAAATCGGAAATTAAGATCAAATACAAAAACATTTGATGAACTACATCTACAACATTAACTTGGCTAATGTTGACAAAAATGTTTTTATTGCAATTGCATTGTACTTGTTTTGCATTTTTTCCATGTGACATTTATTTTTACCAATTTTTTTTTTATTATTATTTTACATTTTCCAATTTCAGCATAAAACTGAATATCATACATCTAAAAATGTTTTTTGATTAAATTGCAAGTTTATTATGACATGCAGATGACATTTTCGAATTGATGATATTTTATCACTAAATAATCGACTACACTGCAAATTGAGCCATCTAAAATTGACATGAAAAATTACATGACTTAAATAAAGCTACTTAGATTACAAATGCTTTTGATCTTATTTTGACATTTCCGATTACTTATCTGAAAGATGATAATTATGATAAAATAATAATATCAGAATTTGTACAAAATTCACAGCCTATCTAAAATTAAAATGAACAACAATAGAATATTTTAACGCACTACTTTCAATAAAAATTATTACTATTTATTGAATAAAGCACAGTTATAATTAATGTTATGAATTGACATGATATACAAATTAGAAAATAAAATCTTAAAAACCGGTTTTAACTCCCACACTGAAGTAAAATACCAAAAGAAGGAAAACATTGAAAATAAAATTTGTGAAAAACAAATTGTTAGGACTTCTTTTACAAAACTTTTTCTTCCCTTCCCGATTTTTTTTTTTTTTTTTACTTGTTACAATCATTAAAAATTGCATTGTGCGGGTATTGGACCGAATTATCTCATAGTAAATTCATTTTTTAATTTATTTAGTTATTAGTTATATTAAAACTACATGTGTTATAGAGTTGGTTTCATAATAATAGCATGTGATAGCCCAACTAGTATAGGGTATTCCCAACTAATATTCAAAAAAAAAAAAATGAAAGAAGCGAAAATTCAGAAAATCCCGAATTCAAAACTGTGACTTTCTATAACCACCGTATCATGCTAATTCGGCTTTAGTACTAAAGTGTACCAGTGTTTATAGTGTAGTACTAGTGTCATTGTGATTAGTATAAGAGCTAAAATTTCTTATATAGTATTTTACTGTATTTCAATATAGTTGTTACATTCACCTATAGCATACACACATTTCACTTTTTATTAAACTTAATATAAATTATTTTTTTTTTTTTTAATAAATATTATAAACAACTTATCAAGAGAGACATAAACAAATAAAACTATAAAAATGAAATGCAAATAAATTTCAATCATTTTATAGAAAACACTTGAGTCATCATCGCAACACCTTTAATTTATTTATATTGTTTAAATGTACAAATTGTACATATATACATATGTATACATAATATATTCAAATGTAAGCCTATATAATAATGCATATAGAATAATTATTTATGCCAAAATTGATAAGGAAAATTGAATAAAAAGATAAAAACCTTTTATTATCACTCAATCTGAGAGATGATTGCAATCTGGTAATCCTTTTTTTGTTGTATTTAAAAATTGAATTTCAATTACGTTGTTACAGTACTGGCAAAATTATAATCCACAGAATAATTGCACTGTTTTATTATTGAATTTTTTTCTTTTTTTTTTGTCACTTTAAATTTATATAACAAAATTTTTTTTTACTAATTTATCTAATAAATTTATTTATTTATTAGTAAAAGATTTGTTTTTTTTTTTTTTTTTGAATATAGATTGAAAGGAAATATTTTTTATAACTTTAGAAAGTTAAAACAATCAATATAATAACTTTGTTTTTTTTTTTTAATATTACCAAAATATTCTTCTTTTATTTATTTGGAAGAAAGACCACAAGTCAAATTACACCACTCAATTTAAACAAATGAAAATATGTAAATACGAAACACATTGAATTCGAAATAATATATTTTTTTTTAACTTTTTTGTTTTATATATTTTTATTATTTTCGATAACTATTTTCTTAAGAATTAAACTAAACATTAAAAATTTAAACAAAAAATATAATTTATGTTTTTTTTTTGTTTTAATTTTGAATTTTACAAAAAAAATTTACTATAAAAATTTCCACCTATAGATTTATTGTAAGAGAAAAATTTATCCGTTGTTTTATATTCATAAATTTGGAAAATCAAAAAAAAAAAACCAACAGAAAACGTAAAAACAAAACAAACTAAAATTATTGTATATATATATATTTTTTTTTTTATATATAAACAATCGATTTGCGCAACTAACATTAAAATAACCGCCGTTCAAAATAACGTCGAAATGAAAACTGAAAAAACCGATTCTCGCCTTCATTCATTCAACATTTGTAACAAAACAAAATAAAAAATACAACTACAAAATAAAACAAAAAAACATACTTTATCCACACCACATTTTTAATATACCTGAAACAGTATGCTAGATATGAAATTTAACGATCTTTTTATTTTTTTATAATCGTAGTAGTAGCGATGAGTGCATGTGAACTTAGAAAATAAATTTTTATGTTTATTAAATTTTTTTATAAAGCGCTCGTCAAGTCGTCACGCATTTCATCAGAGTAAATTTGTAAATTTTGTATTTTTTATTTCGGAAATTCGTAATAACAGCTGATATTTGACGTCTGTTTAAATTAGATTTTCAATTTTAATTATGGTTGTGTTGGTATTAGAATTTAATTATTTTTAATTGGAAAATTTTTGTGATTTAAATTTAACTATTTTCAATTTGTATTTTTTTATGATATAGAACAACACAAATTAAGAAGCGTAAAATGCGGAACAAAAATATGGTCCTTCACGGAAGAATCCATGCTTCTAGAAAACATCTCAAAAGCAAATACAAATATTTAATTTAATTTATTTTTTATTTTTTTTTTTATAGAAATTTCACTTACACATTTCTATTTATTTTTATTTAACCAATTTTGAATGTTTAAGTTGGTTAATAAAAAATAAATTTGATTAATACTTTGTTGATAATTTGTATTTATTTTTGTTTATTATTGATATTTGGCATTAACTGTCAACAATACGAAGATACGAAATGAAAATTAAATAGCTTAGAGGCTTCTTATTTTTCTTTCGTAAATTTACGATTTCGTATTTTATCATCCGTTCGTTTATAAACATTTGTATGAAAGTGTAGTAAACTAGCGATATAAAAGAATCAAAATAATACGAATCGTAAATTTACGAAATTGCGTGACGGGCACTAATAAGAATTTGGCAACACTGTTTTTTAAATTTATAGACATAAAAAAAGTGTGAAAGTTATTCTATAATGCTAGCGCCGTCGGTTAATTACTCTACCATCAAGATGTTCTGAATATATGGAAACTAATGTAACCTTCTACGGCAAGGTGTAATAATTCCACATAACATTAACTTCACATGGAAATTTATTCCACATCAGTGTGAAGTAAATCCATTAAATTGAAGTGGATTTAATTCTCATTACATTGGGATAAACCACTCATTACATTTTAATTTAAAAAAAAAAGAAAATTACATAATTTCTATTGTATTTCATTAGATTAAAAATTATTATTAAATTAGTATTAATCTTTGTTGGAACCCCCACAATTAATTTCTTGGAAAAGTAAATTTAAGTAAAATTAAGAAATTGAAAAATGACTATACATCACTAGTGTGAATTCACTACTGTATAGTTTAAATTTTATTTGTATATATATATATATATATATATATATATATATATATATATATATATTTCTTTAAAGTACTTACATACTAAATTTGTGCTTTAGCATGTAATTTAGCTGAAGTTGTTAATGAAATAAAGAACTATTATTAAAAAAAAAAAAAAAAAATTTACTTATTTCCCATTGAACATAGAAAAAGTGGAATAAATTCCCATCAAAATATTTAAACAAGCTAAAATTGTCATTTTTAATAAAAGATCATAGTTAAATGGAACATGATAAATTGAAAAAAAGATAAATGATAAATTTTCTTTAAAAGTGGATATAACCCGTTTTCCACAAGGCTTAAGTAATACAAATTGTAATAAAACTAAAATAGTTTAGTGCAGGCTTCTGCAAAAAGGGAATATAACTCCTTCTTTTGGAATTAGTTGAATCTGGCGTTACTCACATCGCTGGTGGTACTTACTCACTCACAACATAAAATCAAATCAAAAAAGCAAAGACAGAAAAATTTATTAAAAAATTTTCAGAGGAACCTTATGAGTGACCATTTTTTGAAATACACCATTGAGAGTAATTTGACGACAGTCTTGTAAAATAATTACTGAATATGTTATTTATTCAGCAGAATTATTTTCCATATATATTCATTTTGAGTGTGAAGATTTTACTCAATATAAAGTGTGCATAGTTCCCACTTTAGTGCAAATTGAATACACCTGAATTTGATGGATTTTTTTCTCACTGATGTTGAATAAATTCATATGTGGATTTAATGTTATGTGGACTCATTGCCCCTTGCCACTTTATACAAAGTAAAAATTGACGGCAAGCGTAAACCTTTTTTGAAATTGAAGTTAATTAATATTGAAAACTGAAAGTTGAATTATTTGAATGTATTGAATTGAATGAAATATCTTTTTTGGCTGTCTTTCTTTATTTTTGTTCTTATTAATATTAAATTTAACGCCAACACCATTATGCTGGTGGATTGAAAAAATTAAAATACTGCTGGAAATTATTTTTTAACACTAGCGCTATAGAATGACCTTGAAATTAATTTATAGATGTCGATCAATGAGTTTAGTAGAAAATACAACTAAATTGGAATTTTAATTCATAGATCATAAATCATATCTTGTTTCAACCAATTTCTGGTGTTAAGCAAGGTATGGTTTGAAATAAGATGTCTGGCTGCAGATTGAATAAAAATAGAAAAAGTTGAAAAAATATAATTTAATAACAGTGTCAATCAAATTAACGAAATCATTTATAATAAAATAAAAATTAAAATTTAAAAGACCAGAACAGTGAATGGAAAACTGTTTTGTACACACAATTTAATTTTATTACTTGGAAGAACGCTTGAATTTGAATATGTATTTAATTTTTGCAGCACTCTAATATGCAAGATTCATTGAAAAAAATGCATGTCTTCGAAATTTAGTATTGCCCCACAAAAAAATATCAGTTGCTTAAACTGTTTCATGATGGAAATATTGAGTACTACGAAGAAATAAAGTATCGTGGTTGAAAAATTTACATAATTGGTTCAAGTATATTGTAATCGTTATATCCAACATAAAGAAGATTATTTTAAAATGTGAACCTTCTTGCTTGATCTATTGCAAATCAGACAAAACTGCATTTTCAAAGACAAGAAACTATAGAGTCTTATTATAGCGTAAATACATAGTATATCGAATGAAAAAAGTAATCACAAAGCAAGCAGCGAAATATGAACAGATGACATTGAAGCATAAAATTGAAAAGTCTTTGAAGCTCAGCTTGATTAGAGTACCAAATTCATCAGATACAAAATAATGAAATACTATCGTTACACAATCAAATCCGATATTTGCTTGATATGCAATTTGTTTTTAATAATATGTGCGTACCAATAATAACCTTTAGAAGCAATTAATAATTCCCTTTAATATTCTCACATATACCAGCAAATTATTAAATCCGTTAAGGAACGTATAACGCCAGCAATTTTCTTCAAACACGAATAAATTTTTAGAAACAAAATTATTAGTCGATGGTACCTACAATATTTTAGTACCTTGTTTTGACTCTCATCCTTCGACAACCCTTTCCAGCTTACTGCTATCGTGGGAATACCACTGTTTAAAATTTATTTTTAAGCATGCTTAATGGTATCCTAACAATACATCCGAGTTATTGCAGTAGTTGAGAGCCATCTACTGGACTTTAAAGTAATTAAAGAGTACTAAAATTCTAATTTGACATTTTATGTAAGATTTTTTTTTTATTTACCGCCAAAATTTGCAATAAGTTTTATTTAATTGTTTCATGTGTTTTTTTTATTATTGAAAGATAATGGCAGCTAAGATATTATATTTTTTTAGTGTTTTGGAATCGTTTATCAATACTTTATTAAGATCTGATAAAAAAAATTATATTTGTGGTTTCAAAAGAAAGAAAAGAATTTAAAAGAAAATATATGTGGTATCTCAGACATACCATTAAGCAGAATCAAATGTATCTAGCAAAAATATTAGCCCATATTGTAATCACATGAACTATGCAGGCAAAGCCGATATGTTAAAAAGTGTATTCGAAATAGATAGGAAAAGTCTCAAGGGGTGGCTTACAATATTTAGGCATTTCACTGATGTTGCTGTAGTTAATTCTTATATTATTTACAAAGCGAGAATAGAAGAAAAAGCAATCAACCTAAAGACTTTTCGGCTCGCCATTTCAACCGGTCTAATAGGCGTTGGATGGAATATTTCTAAAAAAGGACGTTCTTCTGAACTGAGCAGTGAACTTGTTTCGCTAGAAAAAATATGAGATCGATAAGCCCATATGCCCACTTATGGAACGTCAACGGGCTTTGCAGTTAGTCTGTTAAAATACATAGAACACGTTGGTCATTTACAGTATGCCAAGTTGGTCTCGTCTATCTGACAAAAGAAATTGTTTTTTAAAATACCATAAAAAAAATTAAAATAATATTTTGTATAATTCTGCTTAGTGGTATCATAAGATAAGCACCTTAAAACTCTACGTTTGAAATAAAAATTAAAAAAAACCAAATTATTTTATTTATTTAAAGACTTTTAATAATATTTAGAGGTACTTTCTACAACAAAAACAAGTTGAAAAATATTAAAAATAAAAATACTGCCTTGAAAGGAATGAACACCTTAATAAAATCTAAAAATATTTTAGGCTTGATAAACCCCAGAGTGTTGATGAACCCATTATCTTAAACCCTATAAAATTAGTTACATACTCAAAAGACCGGAAAATATTAATTCCACACCATTATTCAGTGGCACAGAGAAAATATTAATAAATGTTTACAATAGAAAGGTAAAAAAACAAAAACAAAAAAAATAATAAAATTACCTGGTAAATTTTAACTACTTATAAAATAAAAGTAACTCGTATGTATGATGAATATACAATCATATATTAATACGATACGAGTGAGGTGAGTGAGATACGATGCGATATATATACATTGACTTACTACTTTAACTGATTATAATCAAAATATATGTTAAATATTGGTTGTTGTCTGTTGATATCATAGGCAAGAAGAGAGTTTAGTAAGATCACAGTCGTTTTTTACTATTAAAAATAAATCAAAAACATAAATACAGTTAATAATAAGTAATAACAATAGTATCTATATGGAATAGGTACAATATTTTGTTGGAAAGATTGATGAATCACACATTAAAAATTTACTGAACAACTGAAAATAAAAATAAGTTTACGTCCCTGATCTCGTCTGAAATTACTTAGAGTGGAGTTGGAGTAATGTTTAAATCCCTTTTGGTTTTTTATAATGTTATATATTTTTTTTAAATGGGTCTATCTGTTACATATTTAGTTTAGTGTTGATGTTGTTCTTTTTTTCTTCGATTACATCTTTACAATAATAATATACTGAGTGATGTCCGGATTATTTACTACAGCAACAAACAAACTACAACAATGTATCATAAAAATTCAAAAAATTTCTCATTCTCATTAATGTTGTTATTTTGTGTTACCATTATTTATATTTATTTCTCTTTAACATTTTTTTTTTATTATTTGTTTCATTTTAAATGTTTTTAATCTGACTAGCAACATGTTGAATAAACTTTGTTGAACATATTGATTGAAAATAATGAATAAAAAAAAAAATATAAAAGAATAGAAAATTTTGATTGCAAAACACTATCATACTAGCAACAATGTTGGTAAGTAATATTTATTAATAGGTATACAGGGTGATTTATATTAATTCGATAGACATTTTTTTTTTAAATTTCAAATTAATTTATTTTTGTATAATGTAGTTTAGTTTAATTTAGTGTTAATTATTTTTTTAAATTTTAACTGAGTAAATATAAATTGGCAGGTGACACAAAGGTGGTTGGTTGTACCGTTGTACTATATAGAAGAAGAAGCTACAAGTAAATTAAAAAAAGTTAATGATGAAATTCCAACTGGTGCAAAAAATTGGAAAATTAAATTAAATGAAGCTAAATCTAGTCATGTAAACTTTACTTATAAAAGTATGTAGTAACTGTTCTCTCAGTTAAAATCAATTGATATTGTATAGTGATTCTATACAAGAATAAAGCCAAATATCTTGACATGGACCTTGAATGATTTATGAAATGAAAAGAGCACATTTTATTTTTTAATTTTATTTTTAATATCTCTAAAAGAGCTGTTAGCTCATACAGAGCGTATTTATAAAGTGAATATACCTATCATAAGGTAGTAAAATAAAATATATGAGTATATAATAATCATAAAAAATATAACCGTAAAGTAGTAAATATTGTGTGTATAAAGAAGTGTATATGAAAGTGTTAATCAAATGCAAAAAATTGTTGAGGCTATATAGAGAAGTTTTTATAAATTGATATCATGATTCTCGAATCGAACGTATGACGCGAAAACGCCGTCATGCGATCATGAATAGAACGAGATATGTTCGACAATTTGGCGAATGAAAAATTTAAGTGCCAACCCGTAAAACAAAAGTAAAAATAATATATTTTTCTTGTTTTTGGAGTGAAAATGGGAGGGTAAAAATTTAAAAAAAATGCAAGAATAAAATAATATATTATTTGCAGCTATAAGAAAATAAATAAAAAACAGTTTGATAAACTAGTGCAATTGATTGAAGAGAATCCTGATACACTTGAAGAAACCTCAAATAAATAATAACAGAAAAACATAATCGAAAACCTGATTAAAATCATTTCCAGTTATAATTTCATTCAGCGGAAAATCGTACTGCACAGGCTAATTTTACTACTGATAATATTCCATTTGTTCTAATTTGTGGCTTCAGTTTATCTTTTATTGAATTGAAATTTTTTTTTTCTATTTTAAAATATATTTTTAAATATGTTTATAAAATTTATTAGCACAAAAAATACAGTTTCTTTTTTTTATTTACTTTTTAAAATATTTAATTTTCGAGTGTTAGGTCGTCGTAAAAGTCGTTGCTACTTCTCCACAGCGAATGAATTTATTCGCGAATTATGATCAAATTTACGCGAACGTTCGACTAGCATATTCGCATCTACAATCATGATAAGGGTATACAGGTATCAAAATTAAAAAAACAAGAAATCCAGTTCAAATAAAGAAAACTGTATTGGTTAATTGGGCGGAATTCTACGGTCTCGTCTCGCCCAGTAACAAATTTTTCATTTATAATCATAAAATTGAATAACAAAGCTTTGATTTATAATCATTAATTAAATATTGAAGCCAGTTTGGGCATACGATATAAAGATGTGCTAAACTTATACAAACATTTGAAAATAAGGTACTACATAACTAACATATAACCAACGCCCCATGGTATGTTCGCAATGCCAATATTTATTGAAATATGATCTGATTTAATTAAATGCTCTGATGCACCGCATAGAAAACGTTTGATCCAACATATCAATACCGTAGCTTATACCCTTATCATGATTCTCGAATCGAATATGAGTCGAAGCGAATATGCTAGTCGAACGTTCGCGAAAATGTGATCACGATTCGCGAATAAATTTATTCGCTGTGGAAAAGTCGTTGCTAACACCTAACACTTGAAAATTAAATATTTTGACAGATTAATAAAAAACTTTCAGTTGAATAAAGATGCATTATTTCATATTTTAAATTCAGTGAAACATAAATCGAAGCCTTAAATTCGAACAAATGGAATATATTACCAATAGTAACATTAGTCTGTGCAATACGATGAAGGAAATTATCACTGGCAATAATTAAGAGTTTCGATTGTTTCGGATATATTGACTGCTATTTTTCATTTTAGGTTTCTTCAAGTGTATTTGAATTTGTAACAACACTTAGAACGGCTCTCTAGATTAATTTGGATTATCTGGTTTTTTTTCTTTGCTCAACAGAGCATCGACGGCTTGTTCTTACGCCTGTTGTTTTTATATATATTTTTTTTGCAATACCTGTAATCATATTATTATCAACACGCAGTACATAGACGAATAAACAAATAAACAATAATTTATTCCACTCTTTGAATTCACGTTTTGAACCTAATACATTTAATTCGGTTGCAAATCGATTCCACAACACTTTTAATGCACTTTTATTCCAATTTGCTCTCAATTGCATTAGCTTATCAAACTTTTTTTTTATAGCTGCAAATAATATCATATTATTATATTATTTATAAATTTTGTAAATAATCTAAATTTTTTTTTTTAAATTTACCCTCCCCTCCATTTTTACTCGAAAAACAACAAAATATTTTTTTTGTATTTTTGTTTTACGGTTGTCACTTAAAGTTTTCATTCGACAAATTGTCGAACGTATTAAGTTCGCTTCGCTAATCATGATCGCATTACAGCGAATTCGTCTACTTATACGTTCGATTCGAGAATCATGATAAGCGTAAGGGTATTAATTAACAATCAAAACTTTATTAAGCGACTAAAATGAACAAAACCACGTCTTGTTTTAGTTCATAAAAAAAATACAAATGATAAAATAGCTTGTTTTTTTTAAATAAACTAAAAAAATAACTTAAATAACTTAAAATGTTAAAATTTTGAACAGAATTAGTTTATTAAAAGATTCTGTAGCATTCCTATAACTTTTTAGTAAAATTTTGTGTCTACAGCGGTTTTAAAATCGAAAATAAAAATTTTATAACCGATGCCTATATATAGGGTGGACTGGGGAGTTAAATTTTCATGTCTATGTGCCTGGAAAAATTTGTTTTGACCAAGTAAGTAGTCGGTTAAGTTAATGCAATCGGTATCGTTTCTATTTATGGAATTATTCAATAAAATATAAATATTTTCTAAACTATTAAAATTTTTGTAACATATTTTCGAGAATGTGTCGTCAAAATAGTTTTCAACCTAGTTGTACAGTGTATGCCCTACTTTAGGGTATGCATGTTATATTTATTTTGTGTAGTTAAATTATTGTTATAAATAAGTATGTATATTGTTTTATGCTTATTTTATATTTAGAGTATTGTCCACTGGATTTATAACTACTCACATTTAAATTTTTAACTAATATTTATTCACACTTAATGCCGCCATTTTTCTTTATTTTTTTTTGCCTTTTTGCTCATTTATCGAATAGGTTTGAACTAACTTCTATAATTTCTTGCTGTAAGTCTTTCATGTTGGATTTTTTTCAACTACAATTTTTCATCTACATCAAATATGGAACCATATTTGAAAAAGTTTAAGTTTATTGGCGAAAAAAGTAAATAAAAAAAAAACCATTAGTGATATACTTTTGTCTTGGTTAATCCCTGAATATGTGCTTTAAAGAGAGATTACTACTCGATTAGATAATTGTGAAAATCAAAGAGTGCAGCCTACCCTAATTATAGCAAATTTAATTCCTGACTCTGTTGGCTTCCCAGTAATGGATAATTGAACCTCCCAGTTCCGTCTCCTAGTTTCTAAGATCCTATTCATAATGTTTCTTGTAGCTCTTAAGAAACTTACAAAGCTACTGGTTTAACCCTCACGTTATAATTTAATTTAATTCAACTTTTTTATGAAATCCTCTGGTCCAATCAATTCAATATAAATTTTTTTAATAAAAAATACCTAAGGTATGCAAACCATGTATAAATTTTTATTTTTTTCAACATGTTATTTATGATTTCATAAACTTTAGTAACAATAAACAATAACAAAATATTAAATAATATTATTAGAATTTATGTCTTCAAGGTCATTTACATAATATAAAAAAAAAAATATCACCAAAATAGTAAAGGTTGTTTATATCAATATAAATTAACTACGTAATAGAAAAAACAGGAGTCATCTTTTTAAATAATTCAATCAACTTTTGTCATTCAAATGCCAACCAATTAAGCACGAATATTCTTCATTAAATAGTTTTAGCTAAAATTTTACAATAAAAATTATTTCGTATATTCCGTCCTGGGGGACTACCCCTTTCAGTTACATACAAACATTATTTTATTTTATTGTTTAACAACAATATAACAAAAAAAATCCTGGTAGCACGCGATAAAGTAATTTCTATTTAAAAAAAATAAAAATATTTTATTTTCGTTGTTTTTGTATTTGAAAAGAAATCTTTGTATTATTTGGCTGTTATGACCTATTTATTGGATTGATGTAATAACTTTGACTTGTAGCTTATATAGGTATAACTTGACTTGTGTTATATAAATATAATGCTTTCTTGTAGGTGTACGGTGTACCTGTGTGTCATATCTTTTTGATGAATTTGAGACGGGGAGTTTGCACAATAAATTTATAAAACTTATTATAATAAGGATACTAGGTAAATAACCTTTATTGTAAAATTTCTCAATGGTTAAAACAAAAGAAGAGTTTTTCCTGCGTGTTTTAATGGAATAAAATAAAAACATTTTAAAATAATAGAGTTCAGAGAAATATTTACGATAACGATTTTTGATAATAAAATATTTATTTATTTGTTTAATTACTAAAAAAGGTGTGAGTATACAATTAAATTCTAAATCAAAGAACAATAAGAATAAAATAGACATAATAAGTAAGTACATATAAATAAATTGTTATTATCCTCGTAATAATTGATATTTTGATTTAAAGTTGAAAAGCATCCATAGCTCATCTTTTTTTGTGGAAATTATTAAATGTAAAATCGAAAACCGTTAATATATATTAAGGGTCTTTGGTTAAGCGCTATAATAAACGTATTTTAAATTTAAATTGTGTAAAATTAATCGAATACGATTAACTCTTGTTGTCTGCAAGGAATAATTCAATATACAAGAAGTATTCAGTAATATTCATTACACTGGATGATAGTGATAGTTCAAATAAACAAAGCTATGTTAGTTTTAATTCTAAATTTTAGTAATGAAATTAGTTTATTAGTAAAATTCTCGTTAAATATTTCAGAGAAAATCAAGGATATTTTCCAATGGATATTCCCAAAACTATTTTTATTTGTTCCTATAGGATTAGTATATTACCACATATTACTTTGGATTGCGGTTTAATAACATTAGTATAAAAAAAAACTTCTTGCAGTTGTGTCAGTTACCAATAAGATAAATTTCTATGCAATTAATTGTAGTCAATTTACAAAAAAAATTAACTTATTTTCAAATGTGCCATCTTATATACTAACCAACAATCAACGAAAATATGATGGTGAGGAAAATGTAAGAACCCCCACAGAAATATTTTCTAGATTTTGGTATTTTGTTTTTTCTTTTTGTTCTCACTTACCTAATAACTGAAAATATACTGGGAGTCAATCACGGAAGTCTATTGAGAAGAATTTTTTTTTAAAATACACCCATATTCTGTTAGACCCATCTCGCGAGATCGCGTTAGAATATCTCTGACGAGATAGTTTTGTATTCTGTTAGACCTTTGACGAGACGAGATAGCCATTTTTATCTCGTCAAAAATTGTAAGCGATAGAGTATCTCGTCAAAGTATTTTGTGTTTTTTATTAAAAAATTGAATTAAATAAATAAATTGAATAGATAAAATAGCTAAGTAAAGATTAATAAACAATTTTTAATTATTTTTTTTGCATTATTATTAAAATTGTGTTTTTGTTTTGAAAAAAAAAACCATCTTTACTATTATAGTTTTACTACTGTTTATGTCCTAAACTAAAAAATATTTAAAACATAAACAAATTTATATTTATTTTTTATTTAAAAAATATTTTGAAACTAAACCCTACTGAAAACGTACTTTTATACTTTCCAAAAATTTTATAAACCATATTTTGTTTATATACCAATAATTTTTATTTAAAAAAATTTAATTGACAGTAAAAAATGATCAGTACCTACTACCAACAAATAAAATGTTCTATCGCGCCGCTTACAGTGTCTAACAGAAATGCATATTCAGCGAGACGAGACGAGATGAATTTTTTCTTCTCGTCAACGATGGGCCTAAGAGAATATGGGTAATAGAAAAAAGACTATTATATTTAATTGCGGATCTCAATTGGGAAGGATTTTTTTTTCTATTAATAGACTTTTGAAGTCGGCGACATTTTGTTGATAGATAGACGCTAACGGACATAGTGGAAATGGAGAATAAGTTTATTTTTATTTAATTTCACGTTTTTTAATATTTTTTGTTTTTTATTTTAAGAAAAAGTTTTAGTAATAAAAGGCAATTGGAGGAAATTGTGAGTTTGATGGAAAATAATATAGAAATTAAAAAAGGTGACCTGCAAAAAAAAAAAAATGTTTCTTCAACCTCTTCATCAAAAAAATCGGTTAAAATCAAACTCATTTTTCCAATAATTATTTATTTAAAATAATCCGTTATTAAAAAAAACGCCAACATTTTTCAAGCCACAACTTACAACTTTAAAAAAAATATCAAAGTAAAATGAATTATGAATAACTAATATTTTTGGCAGCAAATATTATGAGGTACATGTAGCAATTTTTTGACAAGTCTATTAGTTTCAATAAACTTCCGCGATACAAGAGATTTGTTTGAAAGACTTTTTAAAGTCTATTCTATTAAATTTTAATAGACATCCGCCACTGACCCCATTCTGATTTCATATCGTTGAAAATACTTCCATATAAAACGTCACTAACATTTGACCAGTACTTACCTTAAGACTAACAAAATTTATCTTTTAGCAGATTAAACCTTGATTTTGAATAAGTTTAGAATATTACGTAACTTCCAAAACGCAGTGAAACACTAAAATTTACAATCTAGCATCTTCCAAAATGTAGAAAAAAAAAACAAATATTGATTTCGATAAGGCTTTCTTATGAGTAGGATTTTGTTGCAAGAAGAAAAATCCATATGGACAAAAGTTTTAAAGAAAATTTTAGATATCGACCAACAAATTCTTTGCTACAATGCGGAATTCTCGGGGAATATTTATCAAATTCTTTAAGAAATTATCAATAAAACTGGAGATATCTTCAAAATCTGTGTCCCAAACATATGTCCCAGACGAAAATGGTTTTGTTGACATGGCACCCATACTTACAAACACGTACGAGAATTTCAACCTAAAAACAAAATTTTCAACAAAATTCAGTATACATATATGGGTTCAATGGGCTAATTGGTGGGGAGAAATAAAATAAATTTTCACAAGAACAACGATGAGTAAATATTTATTTTTTTTTTTTTTCATTTTTGTTTATAAATAAAAATTTTTTCCTTTTTTTGTTTACATGAAATGGTTAGACAAAAATTTCATTGAGGAATTCAAATTTCATTAATTTCTCTTCAAGATTTGAGATCACATTTTTTTTATTTTAGCATTTTTTTTTATAAAAAAAAAACAGGTATTGTTATTAATGAAGCAACATAAAAACAAAACAGAATTTGAAAAACACAAATCATGTAATAAAAACAATAAGAAATAACAAAAAAAAAATTGCCTTAAAAAGAAAATTTATTTTTTCCTTTTTTTGTTTTTTATAGTTTATAGTTTTGTTCAGTGAATTGTTCTAGGTCGATCTAGAGTAAAAAAAAAACCAACACTTTTTTGTATTTATTAGATTGTCTAAAACAATTTTAAGTTGAACTTTTTTTTCTAAATTTTTCTTTGCGAACAATTTTGGACAATATTTTTTCGTTGTTGTTGTTTTTTCTTTATTATTGACCAAAATATTCAACAACTAGATTTATTGATTTAAAATAAACAACAATTAGAACAAAAAAGTGTTTATAAAAAGTGTTCTGTAGATTTTTCTGTTCTAAGTAGTCCTAAAAAGTGTTTTGACGTTTAATTGTAATGGTCCAAAACAGTTTTGTTTAATTCTCTTGTCAATCTACTGAAAAACCCATATATTTTTATTTTAATGCTAAATTTTAATATAGCTTTCAATTTTAATTCTAAGGCTTTTTCAATCTTAAACTTTAAACAGAATGGAATATGAAAGTTTAATAAATTTCCTGATATTTTTCTTTACGGTATTTAATCGAAACGCGGAAATTACATAATGAACATAATTTCAAATCTCTTTTCAAATATAAAACATAAAAGGCGTAAATTATATAATTTACCATTTCAAAGAGTAACTAAAACTTATCAAAATAAATCAAAATTTTTTTACAACATGTAATTCAAATTAAATTAAAAATAATTTATTATAATAAGGGTAATATGTATATATTGCAGTAAATTAATTTTATTTTTAATTTAACCTTTATTGGCTATATATCAGAAAATTACATTTCCCATTCTGTTTGTAATTTTCAATAATTACAATCAATTAAAATAACTTAAAAAATATGAAACAGAAATTTTCTTCTTAAAAATCATAATAAAAATCTACAATAATACAATAATACAGCAACACTTAACAATTACCATATAATATATAATATATATATTTAATTTTATAATAATAATAGTAGTACTAATAATAAAAATTATAATAATAATATTTTTGTTTCTGACTCAAAGATAACTGAAATAATAATAGGCAAATTCATATGTATGCATATAACCATAAATACAAATATGTATGAATATAATATATATTTATCATAATTTAATTATTACAATTAAATCTGAAAGTATCATATTAAAATGACAAACAGTAACTATATTTCATTTTAAAAAGTAATATAAAATAAAAATTGACTTTTTGTTTATAGCAAAAATATATGTATAATGTATATATATATATAAAATATATAGGTACATGTATACTATTCATCATCAATTACTTTGAAACATTTTTATTTTATGTTTTCATTAAATTTAAGAATAAAATAGCAGCCATACATTGATATAGTAAATTTTACATTTCCATGGTTCGAGATAGGTTTCCAAAAAAAAAAAACTATAAAATTTTTAATTTCTTTACCAATTCATTGCTATTTTTATGAATTTGTTGTTACTTTTTCTTCTAATTGCAATATTAAATTTTATATATTTAAGGCTTCAGTTGAATTTCTAAATCATTATCCAAATATTTAAATTTTTTTTTTTATTTACCAAAAAAATGAAATTACTGCTAATAACAGTTACTGCTTGCACAGAATTTCATGAAAAAGGTAAACGAAATTATAGAGATGATGATGCATCTATGCAGTTTTGTATTTAATCTGATTATTTGGAAACCTTATTTTCGTTAAAATATTCTTAAAACATTTAATTGTGTATACATATAATATAGAATCTTAATAAATAATATTTATATTTAACATTAAAATTTAATGCACTTTGTCTTTGAAACCTTTAGTTATTTTTAATTTTTTTGTATATTTTTTTGTTTTTTTACTTTGCAAGTTTTTTTTTTTTTTTTTTTTTTGTAATTGATTTCCTATAATTGTGCTACACAAAGTAAATTAACTTACTTTTGTAAAGAATACTGACCAATTTTTAAAAATAAACGGAGTAAAAACTTTCTTTTTTATTATGCCCATTGATTTAAACTAAAAACAAAAAAAAATATGAATATTATAAGAATTCAATAATAAAAAATCTTCTTGTTACCTTGATCAAATGTACTTGGGTTAATATAACTTATAAGATCTTGATCTGACATTGTTGTTATATCTTGAGGAATTGCTGTTGCAGCTGTTTGTGATACAGCTGCTGGAGAAACTAAATTAGGTTGCATTGTAGCTACAGTCATGGATGCAATTTGATCAACATGACCATTTGTTATTTTAGTTTTTTCTAAACTAGTTGCAGCATTATTTAATGAAATTGCTTGCATTAGAGATTCTTGACTCTTAGTTGTACTAAAAAGTAAAAAAAAAAAAATATTTTATAAATATTATGTATGTATTTTAAAATAAAATTTCACTTACGTAATATTTGATAATATTTGCTGAGTTTTTTGTATATTATGTAAAAAATTATTTGATGTTGCAGTGCCTGTATTGGTTGCATTATGATGATTCATTAAAATGTCAACCAAAGGAACTGAATTGGCAGTGGTTAATTGATTTTGTAACAGATTCGTATCTGTAAAATGATTTAAATGTGTATTTAGGGATTGTGTTTGATTTGTGCAAATTTCCATTTGTGTTATTTGTGGTTGTTGTTGTTGTTGTTGTTGCTGCTGATGAACTTGCTGAACTTGTAAATTTGTTGTATGCGGTTGAAGAACATTTGTTGTATTATTCGAGGACATTTGAGAATTTGATGTATTTGATACAATATTAGTCATCAATTGTGGAGTTTGCTGCTGTTGACCACTTAACATTTGATTCATTCCAAGTATTGCATTTAAATTGGCTGCAGTGTTGATATTTCTTTCTTGATTTGATATAAAATCTGCTGCAGCTTTTATCATTGCATTAGCTGTTGTTGTTTGCTGATGTTGTTGTTGATGATGCTGTTGTTGTTGTTGCACTACAACTGGATTCGCTGATGTTGCAGGATTCCCTTGCATGATAATATTATTTAAAATGGCATCTTGTGTGGTGGGTGGCGTTAAATTTCTAATTTCATTCAAAATTGAATTTGCTATTGTAGCTTGATTATTTAAAATTGGATCTTGAGCCTGACACATTATTGTTGGTGAAACATCTAGAAAAAAAAAAACCAATTCAATTGTAATACGATAAAACAATATTTTACCCAAAAAGTATAATATAATTATATACTTACCAGTATTTAAAATTAATTCGGTTGGTATTTGTTGAGACTGTTGTGATGGAGTTTGTGGCAGTTGTTGAAGTACGCTGGAAGATTGAGGTACAGGAATTATACCTAAATTTGCCATACTAATATTAGCAGCAGGTTCTGAATTAAGTATAACATCATGATGTACAGGTGGACTCATTCCATTATTTGATGATGATGACGATGATGAAGAGGACGACGAAGAAGATGATGAAGAATTTGATGGTGATACAGTATTACGATTACTTATTTGATGTGAATCCATATTTAAAATTTGATCTAAAGTTGTTGTATTATTATTATTATTCGTCATAAGAACATTAGAAATTTGTCTTTCAAAAGATGTTACTGCTCGTTGTTGAGTTTCTAATGGAATTACAGTTTGTTGTTGTGATTGTGATGAATGTGAATGATCAGAAAATAGATTTGTCGATGCAATACTATTGTTTACTGATTGTGTATTGAAAATTGGATTTACTGGATTTTGTTGGGATGAATGTGATTTCAAAGTTGAAATATTCGATAAAAAACGATTAACCATATTTTGCTGATTTTGTTGTTGTTGCTCAACAGCAGCTGCTGCTACTGCAACAGCAGCTACACTCTGAACTGCAGTTTGATTCGTTGTTTGTGGAGATGTTCGTGTTGTATTATAAATTCTATTTTCAAATTCCGTAATATGTTCTTGTTTGACTAATTCAGCCACAGCAACCGAAAGTGGATTCAAAGTTTGATCATTATGTGGGGATGTTGAACTTGTGGTTGAAAATCCTGATAAAGTATTACTATCATTAACAATTGATGGTATATCGATAATATGTAAACTTGGTTTACGAATTGACCTTGGATAGGGAGTTAAATCTTTAATTGAATTTGTACCATCAAGTGAATTTTCAGTATGCACTGAAAAATTATCTACAATGGTAGCATCATTTGAACATAAGTCTCTGCATGTCATTGAATTTTGGGTAGTTTCATCAATAATTTCAGTCTTTAAACAATTATTTGTTGAATTGGTACAATTTGTTATTTGAGCTATTTGCTGTTCTGTAATCAAACTATTTACTGATGGTCGACGTACTCCAATTGGAACGGTTGTTGTAGCTGGTGGTGGCATCATACCTGAATCTAATTCCTCATTTTTTGCTTCCATTAATGTACCTCCAATCGTTGAACCAAGACATTTCGTAGACCAAGCTATATTATTATTGGTTTGATTACCAATCGCAGTATTTGGATCAGCAAATTGCGTATCTACAATTGAAAATGAAGGTTAAAATCTAAAGAAATGGCGGACGAAATTTTTGAACTAAAATATAATTTAAATAAAAGATTAAAAAAAAAAAGGTAAATGATGTGTATTCTGAAAGTTAAGCTAAAATTAATTGTAATTTTAAGTACAATTTGATTCTCACTTCTCAACTATAGGGTTACAAAATTTTTTATTATCCCTACTTTCAATTTATTAATTATATTATAAGAGATTAATATTCTTATTTTATAACAAAAAAAATGTTAATTAAAATTTATTCAAACGTAGTTGAATTGTGAGAATTGATTATTTTGAATAATATACGTTATCAATACATTTCATTTGCCATCAACATTCAAACCATTCTCACAAGTCTTGCAAACATTCATTTATACATTTATTTTTTTAAAGAGTAAAATTTTTACAGTTCAAGTCCAAGGTATGGGTTATTGGTGTAGCAAAAGCTACTATCTGAACATTTAAACTAACAGGATTTTGTAAATTAAGTTCTTAATATTGATTTATGAACGCTTTTTTGAAAATTAATATTTATACTAAGTGTGTTTCTATTACATTATTGTCAGTGTCCTGTAAGATTTTCTGTGTGACATAGGGCGTAATACTATCTATTAGACAGTGACAAAAAATTAATGTTCCAAAAATATAATCTTTGTACTCTTCTTTTTATCTGTAATTTTTTTTTTCTTTTACGCTTCACAATCACACTTCTTTCACCTCTGCTCACAAAATAAACCCAAATTTCACACCCAAATAAACTAATTATTCAAAATAATCACTAAGTTTTGATTTCTTAAAGATAAAACTTATAAACTAGTAAAAAAAATGTAAATCTAATCTATAACCTAAAGTTAAATCTATATAACTACTTGTCAATAGAACTATGAATAACTTAAATATAATCTAGACTAAATCCATAGTGAAGATCTGAAATTAAAAAAAAAGAAAGAACGACCAGAGTAAAAAAAAACCAACGATGAATCCAATGTTGCACAACCAAATATCCAGATGAAAGCCACTGTTTAGTCAAAAAAATTAAAAAATTTAAGACAACAGAAAAAAAAAGAAATTTTAACTATACGAAATAAAGAACTTAAAAAAAAATACACATATAATTATATATATATATATATACATAAAAAGATATAACTAACATTAAAATTAATGTTAAATTAAAATTTTTTTTTTTTTTTTAAATTATAATATTTTATATTATATAATATTATTATTATATAACGAAACGCAATAACAGAAAAGACAAAATTAAATAAATTTTAATAAAATAATTTTAAAGTTTAACTTCGATTAAATCGATTTTTTTTTTTAAATTAAGTAAAACAGAAACAAAAAATAGAATCGAAAAATAATTGAAATTAATTGAATAAAAAAAGAAATACTTGAAAAAGCTGGAATATTTCGTAGTTTTGCTTTAAGTTAATTAAAAATAAATAATAGGATATAAACAAAAATGTCAATATTCGAAATTTCAAACTCAAAAGCTCGTTAACTAATAACTGTTTAGTTATTATTGTAGGTATATTTTATACATATTTAATATTTATCAAACAAAAATCTAATTGTCATTACATGAGTTTTGTTAAATTTTGCCATCAATACAGAAAAAAGGATTGAAATTATTTTCGAGTTATTAAAACGTACTTGTGATTAAATAACAAAAATTATCGAAAACAACATTTAACTCTATTTAATAAAATTCAAAATGTAATGGGTAAATATTCACCCTTTTGTTTTATTAGAACGCTTTAAAATTTATTGCATAATAAAAATCTATACAAATTCGAAAATATAGAAACCTAAAACTCTACTAAATCTATACTTTCAAAACGGACGGCAGACTAATGAAAATGAAGAATTTTTTCGAAATTCAAAAGAATTTTTTAAAAAAAAACTATCTTGCTGGTAAAAAAAAATCAAATTTTATTTTGGTAAGTTAATGATTATGTTACGAATAACTACTTTTCCTTATCTACAGAAACGTTAAGTGTTAATTCATTTATGTTCTTTTTATTTATTAAATTTTTTTTTCAATTTGATGAATATGTATATTTAGATCAGGCACTGAAATACTACATGGAAATTTAATTGTTTAGTTGCAAATGTGAGCACACATAAGTCTTTTAGCAATCAAATAGTTTTAAAGAAAACTAAAAAGTTGATTGCGATAAAAGTGAATTGTTTTTATGGATTTAATAGTTTACGAATTTGATTCTTATGGATTTTGATACCAACTATAAAAAAAAAACTACCATCAAATTGTTGAATATTGTCTATAAACTAAATTTAATTTCTTAATCGAGAAATTTTGTGAGATACCAGCTACCAGCTTAAAGAATATTTATTTTACTAATCTAACCGCTTAACAATTCACACTTGTATTTTGACACCCAAATACATTATTCTAAAGTTAATTAATATTGTAAATTTTTGTTTTAAAAATTGTGTAATCAAAAATTTAATTTGAATGCAAAAATTTTGAAATATTGACATTTTTCCTATTAAGTTATTTTAATATGTCTACCAAAATATTAAATGGCAGAAGACATGATAATAAAGTGAAAAATAAAATAAATAATAAAAATATTCGAAAAATCATTTTTGTTTTTCTGTATGAACTATGAAATAAGCTGTATAAAAGCTTTCTTTCTATATTGATTTTAATCTAAATTATTTCTAAATCTAATGTTAAAATTTAAAAAAGTTGAAAAATTATAAAAAAAAGTATTGTGGCATATTTTTTTAATTTTTAATTTTTTTTTTTTATTTTAATGAACCAATACCCGATGATTTTTGTTTTATTTTTTTTTTTATTTTTGTGGCTGATGGGAAGAACAATGCTTACAACAGGATCCAGAAGAGGAGAGCTGCCAGCTTCAAAATGCAACTAACTGATGAAACATTACATATTGTAGTGGTAGTGAAGTTTCCATATCTTCTCAGTTTCGTAACATTTTTTTTTTCTATATACTTATTTTTATTTTTCTTTTATTTTTTCTATAGTTATTATATATTAGGCACCAAAAGAGGTGTGATGATGGTAGATCTTTAGCCTTACTCTATTATTTTATTACACCTAAATATCTATGAGAAGAATAAACGAAAAAACAACATTTTGTGATTAGTGTTTTAGAAAAAAAAAAGTTTTGAATTTATCGGTCGATTTATATCGATTTTTTTCACGAATCGATTGACGATTTTCACCGAGTAGTTTGAAAAATTTTGTTCATCTCGTTCGATTTATATTTTACGATTTTTTTATTTATTTTTTTTAAATTAAAAAATATACGCGATTAAAATATTTTCGAATATAATAATAATATCTGAATATTACCAATATTGTAAAGTAAACGTTTGTAAAACATTAATTATCAAAATAAAACTGTTAATTTAATATTTGTCGTATTTGATTAAAAATAATTTTTTTTTTTGTTTAAATTTTATTTTTTCGGTAAACCTAAACTGTTTTAACATTTCTTCGTTATTTTGTTGTCCCTAATCACAAAACATGTCATCTATTTAATTTTTTAAAAAAATATACATATATGTATATATATATTTATTAATTATAAGTAAGTTTTACAGTAACATGTAGTAATCCAGAACGAGAAACCTTAGTTCTAACTATAAATATAACATTTAATACTTTTAAATATATATTTTTTTAAATTATATTTGTGCTTTTTTGTGGCATAATTTGAAAAAGCATAAATTGTTTGAACAATTAAAGAGTATAATAAAAATGCACTTTTAAAATTAAAAAATGAAAACAAAATATTTGTTATTTTTTTATTGTGTATTCCTAAACTTTTTAGGTTAACCTATTAAGTACTAGAAACCTTACTGAATATATTTGTTAACATATATAGACAATATTTAAAAAAAATGTTTTTATTATAAATTATTTGTTTCTATTTTAATAATGTTTATATAAAAGTAAATAATATATTAATATAAAAATACGATATGATAAAAGAGAGACCAGAAATTTATTTGAAAAATATTTTGGAAAAGCACAGGAACAGGATTCTCCTGAACACTTAAGAAAAATATTTTAAATTTATAAAAATCATACTCTAAATTAATCATTATAAGTCAATGTAAACACTAGATAAATGAATTATTATTTATATTATTAATAAGTAATAATAATAATAATAACAACAATAAAAATAACAGTAATAATAATAATAAATTAATAATAATAATAATAATGAAAAAATCAATACCTCCATACAATTATCTCTAATATATGGTTAGTGGGCATATATTTTAGATATATGTATTAGATTATAAACAGATAAATTTAACTTGAAGTTGTAAAGAACCCAAACGGTGTCATTTTTCTTTTGTCGAACTATCTAATACAAACGTATAAATAGTTTAGATAAGAAGTAAAATGTAAAGTTTTTTCAAAATAAACTTCCACTACTGAAAAAGTATTAATTACAACTACTGTAAGTTATTAACAAGAGATTATTTGAAATGAAGGATATAATACGTGCAAATATAGGAACAGAATTTAACAAGTCTATGAAGTAAAAAAAGACGAAAAATTTTACATTAATTGTTGTAATAAATCTTTAAAAAAATATTTTGCCAATAAAATATTGGGACTGCAAGCGATTAGTCTAAATTTACAAATATATTTTGTAAATAACGATAAATTATTTTAAAAAAATTAATGCATAATTGTAGTTGATAGTAATTTGGGAAATAAATGATATTCTTAGTTTTTTTTTTTAAATAGTGCATTTTTAAAATCTCAATTTCGTTATTATAATAAAAAGAAACTTTTTTTTTTTTTTAATTTCTGTTTTCTAATATGTATCTAATATGCTATGTATAACTATGCATCTTTTAACTGAATGTAAATTTTAGCATTAATACAATGATTAAATCACGTATCACTTAACGCGTATATATGTATGTATGTTTTAAAAAAAAGCATTAAAAAAAATGTTAAAATCAAGAATATAATCAAGAAAACTCTAATGCCACATTCATTCACTGGTTCACATTCAAGTTTAATCGATTCCAATTTCAGTACATTCATTCATACACACATGTAAAATAATATAATAAATTTTCTAACCAGTTCCTAATAATTTGTAATAATTTCTAAAAATTAAATATAATAATGGTGAAATTTACTGTTATTTTTTATTTTTTCAAAATTAAAAAAAAAAAGAATTATATTTCAAATTATTTTATCGCGTATGAAAATTATATAAGTAAAAATTCTTAAATTAAAATAGAAAAACTCCTAATAAAATACCTATAAAGTTCTAAAAGAAAATGTTCATACAAACAGAGTTGTTTTGATTATTCTTGATTTTTTGATAGAGAGAAAGAGAGATAGATTTCTTTTTTCTTTTAATTTTTTATTTATTTAAATAAATGTGATATATTTAAAAAAAAAAAAATATACTAGAATCCTAAAGTTCTGGATTAAAAAAAAAAATTATATTTTCCTCTTTTATAAAATGTTTTTTTCAATTTTCTATCTTTTTTCATTTAAAAAAAAAAAATGTGAATGAAATTATAACGACTCATTGTACTATCATTGTACGAGTAATTTTTATGTGTTATAGTATATCCGCGACATTAGATTTGGACTAAAAATATGTACCTTGACAGTCAGCAATTGTTCCATGTATAGTACCTAAAGTTGTAGATGCTGTTAATGCATTATGTCTTCCTTTCGGTAAATATACAAAATTATGACTTTCACTATGTTTACCACTAGACATAACTGATATTTGAACAGTAATTGGTTCAATTAGATTTTGATCAAAATATGGCGGTACAACGCATACCAAATGAGTCTATATTTTAATAATACAAAAAAAAACAAAAAAAATAACAAATTCATGAGTCAATTTACAGTTACATTAAAAATTAAATAAGAATATACCTGTTGTAAATATTCCTTATCTGGAACAATTCTTTGTTCCCAAATTGAAGTTAATTGTGGTAAATCGCTATCATCCTCTCGAAATATGACAACTGTATCTTTTAAGAAATTTTTTCCAATTATAAATAATTCTAATCCACCTTCAACCGGACATGATGTTAATGATTTTCTACAAATTTCAGGAACTCCTGGTGGTTGAGCTGAAAATTGTATTGATAAATTATTAATTTAATTTAATTTAATATAATAAATATATTTAAATATAATATTGTATTCTAATTTAAAAACTTAAGTATCTATTCCAGCCGTCACTTTTTAACTCAATCACTTGTTTTATTCAACATAAAAAAGTGACTTCTGCAATAGAAACGTTAAAATTAACAATTTATTAAATTTAGAATAAATATTTATTCACTTCAATACAATTTTTTATGTAGTTCAATACATTTTTAAAATTTGTAATTTATTTCAATTAGAAATTATGGCATAAAGTTATCATTATAATTCAAATCTATAGCTATATTTGTAACATGAGTTCTTTAATATTATAACAACATATTCTATAAAAACTTACTGCATATAATTGGCTGTGAGCATACTTGAAGTGTTTCATTTCTACTATCATCAGAACAAATTATTGTTCTGAAAACCATACGACAACGTGTTGATTTCTTTTTATTTCTCTGGGCTGATTGATCTGGAAATCGGTGTTCAACATCAACATTTCTTTCCTAAAAAACATTATATGTTTATTTGTTATTAAATATTTTTTGTATAATATTTTCGTTCTTACTTTTAAAATTCCAACACAATCACAATTTACAGTGAAATCATTTTCTGGTTTAAAATCTATTTCTATGATCATAGTTCCATCCACTTTTTTCTCATTACATGGAGTTGAATTTTTTCCAGCAACTTTACAAGCTAATAAAAAAAGTATGATTATTTACATACATACGATTTAAAATATTATAATACAATAGTATACCTTGATAAAACATATGTGGTGCTATTCGTCCAACATCAGTTCCAATAAATACTTGTAATGTTGCCGGTTTATTATATCCAACTAATTTAACAATTGGAAATCCATTACCGCTACGATCTTTGACAGCTCCTCGACTCCCTTCTGTTTGATATCTAGAAAAAAAAATTGAATTTAAAAATTATTTTAAACTTAAGTGTAAAATTTACAAGTTAATTGATGTAAAGCTTTTTTAAAATTCAAAATATTTTTTAAAATTTAAAAATATATTTTGATTATTTCAACTGAATCTTCTAAGACTTTAAAAAAAATTTATTTGATATTTTAAACATTTTGTCAACCAAATTTGTTTTTGTTCTATTTCATTTAGTAATACCAGTACTAGTACTATTCTTTCTTAAGGGAAACTCTGATCTACGGGTATTACTGTTATTTTTTAAATTAATAGTTAAACATGTAAAATTACTAGCATCGAAAGAATTGATACATAAGTATGACTTCCAAACAGTGTTGTTCAACTACAATAATGAACAAATTTACCAAATATCTTTTTTAGCACAACTTCATAACAAATAAAAATGTTTTGTTTTCTCTATAGAGACTAATCGATAGAAGCGCAAAAATTTTTCTACTAGGTACAATAATAACAGTAGACCATTAGAGCAATCATTTACTTTAGAAAAATTATTGATTACAAGAAGCTGAAACATAATTGGTTTTCAGATATTAGAATCTCAATGAATCTGAGGTATAACGAAGCCATGTACTCCCAAAGTGATTGGATTCATCCTTTTTTTTAAAAATGGATTGTCTAAAAAAATAATAATTTTCAGCAAAAATAAAAACTTAATTTATAATTACCGTTTCAATTAAGATTTGAATTCAAAATCAGATTTAACTGTGAAGGGACACAAGAGGGTTTAATTTATTCACAGACGAGTGTAAATCAATTTGATGAAATTTAATAGAGTAACTACTAACAGAAAAGAACAATTTTGACAGTGAGAGAAACAAATTTTCATATGTACAATAAATCTAAAAAACTGAGAAATTTAAAATGAATTATTCTTAAGATCGACAAGAAAATTAGCAGAAAACTGTTATTTGGTAACAAAAGATCAAATGCTTTGAGCTCAACAGGTGATTATTTCGCTTTGAAGAAAAATAATTAATTTTTTATCTGTAAAATACTTAGATCAAATGCTTATTTGATAATACTTAGATCAAATACACCTCACCCCGATTTTTAGTTTCAATTTTATATTCATAAGACTATAAATATAGTAAATTAAAAATTTTATATGCGAAATTTATACGGTTTTTGACGGTAACATAATAATAAAATTATTTTTTTTTAAATTTACCTAGCACGATGTTGTTGTTCTGGCTGTGATATAATTTCCAATTGAATTGTACCATCTTTTGATGTTGTATATGTATTTTGTTGCATTTGTGCTGGCCTTTTACCAGGTCTCATAACAGTTCTTGGACCAGTTGATGTATAATATCTGTAAATAATAAAAATCAGAATACATTTTTTTTTTTTTTTTGTAATAATTATTATGAAAATTCATTTCTTAAACTGTAAAAATTATTTTTAATTAATTAAACAGAAAAACAGAATACATTTTTAACAACATAATAAGTGCATTCAGCAAACATTTTATAAGATACAATGATAGCAATATTTGTTTTGTTTGCAAATTTTCTAATTTTACAAGCTAAATTTTAATAATAAAAAAAAAAAAATGTTAATATTTTTTTTTTTTTAATCCGAATTATGTGTTATGCATGTAGCTACAAATAAATAATGAAAATTTACATGAAATTTAAATGAATTTTCTAAGATAAGTAAATAAGTAGGTATGTAATATTGATATAATTTAATTTTTTTTTTATTAAAATTTTTTTAAATTATTTTTTATTTTAAATTTGAATGTATGCAGTTTATATAAATAATTTAAATATTATTTAATATTTAAATATATATTTTATACACATATGTATTATGTATGTAGTTTTAATATACAAGAAAAGTTTTTTTTAAATATTTTTTTTATTTTAAATTTTTTTTTTTTTATTAAATTAAATTGAGCTTTTTTTTAATTTTTTTTTTTTTGTTTTAAGCTAAAGAGTAAAATGTCCTTACTTTGCTGCAACTGTTGTTGTGGTTGCAACTGTTGATCCTTGTGTAAAGCCTGTACTTGTAATTTTTTGTATAAATGCATCATCACTACAAGCATCTTCATTATCATCAATATGAATTGTAGTTGGGGCTGTTCCAATTTTTCGTCGTTTAGCACGATTTTGGATTTTTGTATAATTGGAGCATATCGAAGATGATACTGATGATGATGATGATGATGAAGAGCCTGATGTAGGTGATGATAATAAATTTGGTGATAATGATGATGATGATGATGAGGAAGATGATGATGACGATGATGATGATGACAAAGATGATGATGATGGTGATAAAGATGACGATAATGATGAAACTTTATTTATTGCAATCAAGTCTTCATTTAAAATATCATCATGATAACCAGATCTAAACATTAATAATAACTTTTTGTGAATTTCAGTATTCTTCAGCGATTTATATTTAAATTTTTATTTTTATGGCTTTTGTTGTTTTTTTTTTTTTTGCTTTTGCTTTACTTATATAAATTTAAATTGAGTATTTAAAAATTTAAAAAAAAAAATAATTAAATACTACGAGATGACTTTTGATTTAATTATAAATTTTTTTTAAATTATGTTAGTTACTTTTTAATCATATTATTTCAATCACTTGTATAATTATACTTAAAAATATAATTTCTTACAATAAGATATTTTTAATAATTTGAAAAGCCAAATTAAATCTTGATGATACATTATTATATATGTAATATGTAACCTAATCATTAATTAAGAAGTTACCATGGATATTATTTAACCCTTTCGGCCCGGCTGGTACAAAATATGTACCACTAAAAGTTTAAACATTCCTAAAATTAAGAAATTGCTTATAAATTGGTTTGAATCTATACCAAATAGTTTTTAAAACGTTTTTTTATAATAAATTTTTCAAAAAAAAGATGTTTGTAGTTTATGAATAATTCTCATGTAGGAAGTATATGAAATGTGAAAATATTGCTATAAAATAAATTAATATAAAATTGTTATATTTGCAGAAGATAAGATTTTTTTTTTGTAAATATTGTTTATTTTTATAAATTTCTACAGATAGTATATATACATAAATGTACTAGCCGTTTTCAGAAGTGGTACATATATGTACCAACAGAACGTTGCACATTACACTATGTTTTGTTGTATTACAGATATTTAATAATGTTGTACCAGCGCGCCCTGATGAAGTCCCACTTTGTAGACACATTTTGCCCAAAGAAATGTATTTTAGAATATGTTCGTAAGATATTCTCCAAACACCTTTGATCATAATTTTGTAATTTGAAAGCCAGGTTGAAAGGGTTAAGGTGTTATTTTCATTCCAAACTAAAGTTTTAATTTTCGATTGTAATTGATTATATTTAATAAGAATTACATTTTTATTTTAACTTTAATATTAAATTTTAATTATTAAATATTTATTTTTAATTACATTTTTTGATCAGAAATCTTTTATTACTATACATTAAGTTTTAATATTAATAATTTATTTTCGATTTAAATTCGATTTACTTAAATCAAAATGGTTTATTCTAAAAAAACGTATACATTAAAATTTTTAAAAGAATGTGCAAACAAACTGCTTATGAAACCATATGAAAATCTTATGTTAACAATCAATCATCAATTAATAATTAAAACTAAAAATTCTTTATTGTGTTTGAATTTTTTTTTTCGTTTCTTAAGTGGGTATTTAAAGTTTTTTTTTTAGGTTTGGATGCGATAAATATTAAAACTTGTGAAAATTTATGCAAATTTTTGCAAGAAATTCATTCTTGTACTGAGTATATTTTTTTTTTGCAAAAATGAAAAAATGTGTCAGCATAATTCTCTCGTATAAGTTTTAGCAAGTAAAATTTCGATTTGTTGAAATTTAAACTTTCGCATCAAATTTTGTTATTGTTTTTGTATTTTTTTTGGTTCTATTTTTATTTACTTTTTTATTGTTTGTAACAAATTAAGGCTCTTCTGAGGGAGATGTTATATTGGCGTAGGACCTAAAACCATATCCCAAGGATAGCTGGAATTGCTAGCTTTCCAAAAATATATGTCTTTAATGGCATAAGATTCGCCTAAAGGCATAAGACTAAATATGTTAAATTTATTTCAGAAGATTGTTATTTCGTAAAAGGGCACATTCCTGGTTTTATATAAAAAAAAGGGTAAAACAATTTTTTTTAATAAATGCTTATATCTTCTAAACTATTCGACGTAGATATAAAAAATGTATGTATGAGTTATAGAAAAAAAAGATACCTTTTCAACAGTATGTAAATATTGGGGGGTTCCAAAGTAAAATCTTGAGGTATTTGGTTTTTCAACAAAAAAAATTAAGATTGGTGGTTTTTAAAAAAATGTCTACTTTGAACTACAATATCTCCACAACGGCAGGAACAATCATCATCAAATATGTATATATATATCTAACAGATCAACAGATATAACGCTTTTTATACAAAAAGATCAAAACAACAAGGATACTTTCAAATGTCCTTTTCGCTCTTAAAGGTAAGATGCGCCACTACATATATTTTTGGAAAGCTAGCAATTTCAGCTATCCTTGGGATATGGTCATTAGGTTCTACGCCGATAAAACATCTCCCTCAGATTCCCCCAAATTAATGTCAATAGTTTGACAGCTTCAAAATCCTATAAAAAAGGCCTTCGCGTATTTTTTTCATTTACAAAGTTTTTGCAAGGAAAGTAGTCGAACAGAATTATTTTATTAGCCAAAACTTAGGTATTAAGAGAGCAGAAGGGATAGTTATAGAAAAAAAGAGAAAAAGGTACGCGAGAGCATGAATTTTTGTGTATCAAGCACATAAGAACTATCCTTTCTTGCTAATGTCTGCGATTTTGACTATATGAATGAATTTCCATAACAAGTATTAAACTATTTTCTAACGACTAGTATTTGCATATTCTCATATTCTGCAACGGAGTTGCTGAAGACGTCGAAGTAGTGATTTTAATTTCACAGATCGAAAAAAAATTCTTTACCAACTTCTAAAAGATATTTATATCAAATGCAGTTATGGTGGATTTCCTCTTCATGGACGAACGTCCGGACAATTTTATTTTACACTATAAATGAAACACAAATACCATTAAAGAAAATTTTATGATTTCCTCTCAATACGCGAAGGACTGACATTTGTTATGTAGTCAAAAAAGGTTGACGTTTGAAAATATGTTTACATGCGTTGGTATTACATTTATTAAAAAAATTTAAAATTTTGTTAAGAGTAATAATGGATAATAACATTGTAATATTTGAAAAAAATAAAGTTAGTTAAAACGACGCTTTGCTTTTATCTTAAAATATAAATAATTTGTTAAAAACAAAATAATCTTATACTAAAAAACAAAAAACAAAAAAATTACACTTCATATCTTTTTCTTAAAAAAGATTTGAAATTCTCCATGTGAATGCGTTCATACATAAATCGAGATAGCAATAAATATTTATCAAATAATATCCTTTTCTTTTACTTCGTCCTTCAGCCAAAAGTTAAAAATATTTTAACTAAGAAATTGGATGAAGAAAATGCCCGGAGAGGATTTTTTGTGTATGTGTTGGTAAAATAAAATTTTTTGATTGGTTAAAAAATTTGTCCGGACGTTCGTCCATTAAGAGGAAATCCACCTTTAGTGTTTCAATAATAAAAAATATAGTCAAGCAAATTTTAATGAAACATTTTCTTCATCTATCAAAACAAAAAAAAAGCAAATTTCAAAACTCCCGCTCATAGATGTGAATTATACTCCATTTTGGGTTGTATGTAAAAAAAAACTTATCTCCACATAGATTTTCGGATCCAGAAACTTGTAGAAAAAGATATTATAGTTTGAAGCTATGAAAAAGGGCTTATAAAATAGTAGGTATTCCAACTGCTCAGCAATTTAAATACTATCAGAAGAAAGAAGCCAAAAAAATCAAATCTTCCTGCAGTATAAAAATTAAATCATAGTAGACTTGCAACATACTTTTACGTGTTAGACAAAAAAAAAAACAAACAAAGTCAGGGTAAAATTGCTTAAAATTTATAATTTTTAGAATTTCTGTTTCTTAAAACTATATCCATTGCCGCATTTGTATCTTTGGCGCCCTTAGGCAATATATATTAACGCGCCCCATAATTCGTAATAAAAATTAAAAAGTACAAATATACAATAAAAACTAATTATCTGTTTTTGTTAAATTATTGATTTAATAAGAACTAAAAATGTCAGTGGAATACGCATTAATTAAATACAATTTTGCTTTTCGTAAGCAGATACATCAGAATAATCTATATTTGATGTAAAATCTGTTTCTATTGAAAACATTGCTAATGCGTTTAAGGGTTGTTCTTTTATAGTAGATATTAAACAGGTTTTTAATCTTTTCAATAACGAAAAACTACGTTCCGCAGAGCACTTACTTAAATGTGTGCACACAAATATTCTTAAGATTATATTTATATTTTTGAAAAACAGTTTCTAATTTTTTTCTATATATTAATTTACTGAACTCTAATATCGAATTTTCAGAAATTTCATTAGATTTCAAATATGATCCCAATAAAACATTCCATAAAATAAACAATTGAACAATTCTTCCATAAAACATTCATCTAAATCGTTCCTGTATATCTCCTATAAATTTTCTGCATTTTCTAATATTAATTTAGGTTGGTATTTCGTTAAATTGTTTAAAAATTCAAAATTTTGGTAAATTAATTCATATGCCTCATTTAAGCCTCTTTTTCCGTTCTTCACTAAGACATGAAATTATAACATTAAATATTTTGATTTTAAAATTCTGATTGCTATGTAATTCCGATTCTAAAATTGTTTCATCATGAAACATTTTCCGTTTTCTCCCTCATTTTCCTTCAAATTGTTTAACAAAAGATATTTCTTTGGCTTTAAGTTCATAGTTTTGATATAAATTTGACATTGAATTTACAAATTCAATCAATGATTATAATTGCTCAACAACAATCCGATAAATCATTTTCAATGGATTGTAACTTTAAACTAGTAGCATAGAAACGTTCCAAAATAGATTTCTAAAATGTCATCATAAAAGCACATTCGAGACAATTCATTTGATTGTTAATATTTTGACCTTGACTTCCAACTTGAGAAGATACTGTTTCATATTCTGATACTTTTTTAAAGCTTTAGATATTTCCGCCCAGTTTTCATACAGAACTTTGCATGCATCATACCGACAATACCATATCTTGTTTCGGAAATATTTTTTATGGTTCGCCCATTTTAAGTAGTAGTTAACACTAACCAACGACTTGTTGAAGAAGAAAAGAAATTAAATAATTCTTGTAAAAAATTGAAAAAGGATGCTGCATCTCGGCAACAATCTGCCGCAAGTATGATTTTTGTTTTTCTGCTTTGTTTTCAATTTTTGTTTTAATTTTTGTACTTTTTTCTTATATTAAAGAATTTTTATGAATTTTTAAAAAATGTCTGTACTTGAAATTTATTTTAATATATGTAGCGGCATCTACTCGGAAATAACCATCGTTGGACATCCCTATATTAGTCTATGGTACTACTTATAAATAATGTTAATGTATATTAATATTATTATCTTGTTTAAGTCTGATTTTCTTTTAGATAATTTAATTATAATTATCAATAATTATAAAATTAATTTTGATTATGTTAAAGAAAATGATGCTTGATAAAATTTTCCAAAGAAAATCAAATTGCAAGCGCCCTAGGCAGTTACCTAGGTTTGCCTCTTAGTAAATAATAATTATTGTAGAGTTATGTATACCTGAGATTTCATCAATCATCAGTCAAATGATTTCGTAAAATTTTTATTTTTCATTTTACTGCAGCATTGGACATGAAATTTTAATATAAACTTGTATGAATGTTAAAAGATGTTCTAACAAACAAATTATGTTAAAAATTTTAACATTTAAAGGTTACAAAATTTATCTTATTATTTTACTCTTCCCAAAGACCCAAAGACCCAAAGACCCAAAGACCATGCAATTAGTGCTCCTTATTTTTATATGCATATTTATTTAGATTTAGTCATGTAAAATATGTAAATTAAATATAAAAAATAAATTAAAATTACTGTTCCCTTAAAATGAATAAATTTTTTATGATATTCTAAACTTAAAATGTTAAAATTTGGAATAGAATTCGTTTTTTTGAACATTTTTTTACTATTCCTACAACTTCATATTTAAATCACATGTCTACTACCACTGCAGTAAAATTGAAAACAAAATTTTATACGTACGTATTTATGTGACGTAACCTTATAATTGTAAGCTATGGCCCTTTTTGCGATGTTCAGTTTTCAGTTATACTGACAAAATTTTGTTTTATTGATTAAACTTGTATATGTAGTTTGTTTTAAAGATTTTCTTAGAAAAAAAATAATTATTTAAATTAAAGTGTTTTAATATAAAATACAAATAAGTATGTCGTCAACCGAATTTTAGTATAATAAACTGTCTATTCGCCAATAATTCAACTAATCGCTTTAATTGAATTTTATTTCTGTAAGTTGCCGTGGTTTTACTAAAAAATTATGTATTTTTAACACTTTTCACACACATTACAAAAATACTTGCAATTTTAATAAAAACGAACAACAATTTAAATAATAAAAAAAAAAAAAAACAATTTAAAAAAAACAATTTAAAATATAACCAAATTAACTGACTCTTACTGACAATACCAATTTTTGTCAATATTCACAATTTATCAGTAGTTTGCTGATAACTGATCATCACAATACCGATTTTGAATATCTTATGACACTTCTCAGACATTTACTGAAAACCACATAAGCCACACTTGACTTTAAAATGGCCATTTTTAGCATTGATCAATAACATTTTTACTATTACATTATTAATATTTAAAACAATTTAAATTTCTTAATATAATATTTACAAATTATTTTTTTTATTTTAATTTTATATAAGTATGTAGTTAAATTAGAATTAATAATAATTTTTTAAATCTAATAACATTTAATTGTTTAGTTTCTTATTTTTATTTTAAAATAATGATAATTATACATTTAAAAAATTAACAAATTTCTTGCAATTACAATAACTTTATATGCATAAATATGTAAATAAAAATAAAAAGTAAAGTAAATAGTATAATAATGAATGAATTGTAAGTACAGGTGAGAAATAAATGAATGAAATATTAACTATTACAATTAATTGAAAATTATTCGAAGCACAAACCGCGATCCAAAAAATATCAACAATTATTTTGTTTTCATTTCACATAAAATTTATCAAAAAACAAATTTTAAATATTTTATTTAATTTTTTATTTTTTATATTTTATATTTACTGAAAATACACCAAATATTCAAGAGTTTTCTTATTTTATTTTATTACAATAATTTTTGAACGATATATTAATTTAATATACACATATAAATCGGAATTTTAATTATTTATTAGAGATAATTTCAAAGGAATTCAAAACAAATTCTAGATAAGTCGATGTTTGCTTTACAATCAGTAATGCAAATTACAAAATTCGATTGATGTGTAATGCATTAAAACCACAATAAAAAGTGAATCCGAAAAAAATTAATTAAACAGGGTTCAACATTAATGGAAAAATAAATGTCTGAGCAGTTTTGATGGTTGAAAAATTTATGTTAATAAATTTTGTTTAACAAAAATGCAAGTATTTTTTTTTTTGCTTTTCTAGTCTTGAGCTATTGTAGACTAACTGATAGAAAATGATAAAGAACTATTCAAAATTTTTATCTCAAACTTATTCTACCATATCATGAGGATTCACAAGTACGAACTGTTCCAATTAAATATTGAAGAAGAATTGAAGACAAAAAGCAGATATCCTGGCTGAAAACATACAAAACTGAATCGGAATAAGAACAATTGAATTGGTCTAGACATCTCGATGCCGTGAGTAATTCTCAAAAATAGTAGTTAAAAAAATGTAGGTTAAATGAAGTTAATAAAACCAAATTTGTTAAAAAATAATAAATTATAATATGGATTCTAATGCATTTTCATAGATAGTATGAAAATATGTGTATAGGCCTGATTAGTTGTACTTAAGTTAATTTAATTACTTTTCGTTAAACATATGTCAAAACTTAAAGCTACTTAGGTTAATTAGCCAACTTAAATTACACATGGTAAAACTTCATTTGATTTGACAATTCGAAAGAAGAAACACCATTTTGAATTTTATTTATATAGATTTGAATACACAAATTTAATGTCATTTCATGCAAACGTCATTTTACTTAGGTAATCTACGAACTGAATTCTATTCGATCTTATGTCTGTACAACTAAAGTAACTCATGATCATGAATATACACATTACATGTTAAGACATTCAACGTAGAGCTAAACACTCTACAAATATCAAGGGTGGTGCTGTACATCATTTTTACAGCCAATTTGTGACTTAAAAATATTAGCAAAATAGATATTTTGTTGTTTAATAGTAACTGGTATGAATTGTATTCTTTATTCAAAACAAAATTTTTTGTCGAAGTGATCTGATAAGTCATCTGTCTTACGTAAAATATATTAATATACATACAGTGGAATCAAAAAGAGAAAAAAAAAGATCTTATTTCATTTAAAAAAAAATTTAAAACTTATCATATCACCAATCAACAGTCGGAAAAAGTGTCTGAATATGCCGAAAAAAGAAAATGACAAAACAACTATAGAAACATACCGTTCATTTCAATTTTCAATTCAAAAATTAATTTACTATATATGTATATTGTATATAAAAACAATAATATTTATAAATTATAAGTATATAAATTTATTTCAATTTATATATTTAGTAATAATTATATTATAATATTATATATATATGTAATATATATATATAAATATATAAAATAAATAATATAGAACGACTCTGAATATCAAGTTTTAATCTCAAAAGTGCATCTCAGCTCAATATTATACAAGTATATAAATGCATGTAGATATGTATACATAGCAAATTTTTTTAAAGAAAAAAAAAACAACAACCGTACTCATAAAAATTTTGAAAAATAAAAAAATATTAACCAAATAACAAAAATATTTACAAAAAAAAAAACTTACCTTTGTGCTGATGGACGTATAATTTGTTGTGAGTGATGAGAATTATGATGATGTTCCAAATGCTGATCAAATCCAAATCCACTATCATTTGAATTATCACAGGGTGGTGGATGTGGTCTATTTAAAATTTTCTTTCCTGGTACCATTTTCCCTGGTCCAACCTGATGAAGATAAACAAAAAAAAACATAAATTAACTATACATAAGCCAATATTGAGATTAAGGGTTCTATTCTAATTTACAACACAACCTAATTTACAACACAACCTAATTTACAACACAACCTAATTTACAACACAACCTAATTATCTATCAAAATAACACAACCTAATTTTTAAGTTGAGTTGTGTACAAATATAGCTATTCCGATTGATAACATTTTAGTTAAAGTTGTCTGAGACAACTAAAACGTTATAACTAGTTAAGACCAGTTGGGTTTGTATACTGTGCAGTAGAATTATATATACTATTGAGTATTTTTTTTAAGTAAAAAAGTGGTGTTTTTATAAAAATTAAAAATAAATTTTTTTTTAAAATATAGAAAAAAATAGAGCATAAAAATCTTTTATTATTTTAAAAAAATAAATTTTAGATCTCCCCATCATCATATTCCTCTATAAAAAATTCTACACGTGCAAATTTTTTTTAAATTTTTAAAATTAATTTTTTTTAACATTTTCATTATATTATTATTAGTTATGTATATCTTTTTGTTACAGTATCACAACGTACCATACAAAATTATTTTTTTTTTTAAATTTGACGCTTTAAAATCAATAATCTGTTATGATATACAACCTCTTTGTAACAGTTAAAAGTTGTTATTTAGAATAGCCTAATTCGGTTGTGTTGTCTATTGGGTTGAGTTGTGTAAGAGACAACTCAACTAAATACTGTCGTTGAATGGGAATAACACCCTAATTTAGTTGTAAATACAAATTTATGAATTAAAAATACAATTTCCTTTCACTAATCATTTATTTTTATTGTGCAAATATCGCTATTTCGGAAGCAACTTAGTTCCTTCATCAGTGCTGGCGACTAATTGATATATGTATATCGCCCATAAAAACAAATTTGATTATCAAAAATAATAATAATGTAAATACTACTAAAGAAGGGAGGATGATGGCTGACAAATTAGTTATCGGTGTTGAACCAAATAAAAAAAATTAAATTTATATATTATTTGGAGGTCATTCGAATTTTATTCGGTAAGAATAAAAGAAAAGTAAGTAATGTTGAGTTATTAAGATAAATATTAAAATATATATGTATGTAATATTAAAAAAAATAATATTTGTATTAAATATTTCAAATTAAATGTCTAAATTAATTTTTAAGAAAATTAGTTCTTTAGCGTTAATTTATTGCATGAGTGAGGTTTTATCTATTTGTTCTAACTATTCCGATTGATATTAACTCTCAAAAAATTTACTACTGAATTGATTCATTCGTAAATTATAACTACTAATTATTTATAGGTCCTTTTCCCTTTCGACATGTGGACATTTTTATCATTTGAAAAAAATTTCTGTTTCTCACGGGGTTTTAATCCGTGCTCCTTCGGTTATTACACTACTACACTCGAGTGCTTTACCACTCGGCTATCGACACCACTAAAACTACTAATTATTAATTAAAAAATAATTACCCTTGATATTGAGTGTAATTTTCCTGGCATTGTTTTTCCGGGATGACGTTTTGATGGAATTCGCATTCCTTTTCTATGTATACGTGGTGTCATTGTTGATGAGGTTGACATGGTCATTCTCATTCCTGAAAAACAAAATAAATTTCTATTATAGAAAATTATAATTATAAAAATATAATAATAATATATAAAATACAAATTATAATTTTAATATTTCTATTAATAACTGTATATAAAATAATAGTGAAAATTTTATTTGCTAGGGAAGAAATGTATTACAAATTACAACAAAGAAAACAGAAATTAACAAACATTTAGTAATTTTGGATATTCAGTTTTATAGAGAAAATGATCGAAATTAATAAGTAATATTGAATAAACAAAAAACAAAAAAAAAAGTGATAAAAACTTGTGAAACATTTTTGAAAGCATCGAAAATAAATATTATTTAAATTGGTAAAAAAAAACATCTTTCAAAAAGAATTAGTGAAGTTCACCTTTTAAAACTCAAGTTATAAAATTATAGAAATTTAGTTCAGTAAAAATACCAGGAGATATGATGGGGATATTGGTGTTAAAAAATAGGACAGATTTTATGATTTGTTTAGCTACCCGAACCTAATTTTCTGACATTTTAATTTATTTTTAATAACTTTTTGTGTTTTTCAAAAAATATTAATGAAGATAAAATTACCCACATTATTAGGATAAATGGATAAGAGAAGTTCTACTCTACAAATATTAATAAATGTTGAATTCCGATATTTGGCAAAATGCTTGAAAGAAAATTTCAACGAAAAAATATTTAAAGTGTGGACATCAATATTGTGAAAGTTTAAGATATCAAAAAACTTTAATGGACATTCAGCATTTGGTTGTAGTCTAAGGAAAACTGAGAAAAAGTTTAATTTATGTCAAAATATAGGCATTTAATTTATTTTTTATAAAAACTAGCATTAGAGAAAATTTTTTGTATAATTCTCGAAAATAGCCGAATATTTTCCTTTTAATTTTACTTTTACTAATATGAAAATATTTAATTTATGTTAAAATTTAGACATTTTAGAATTTATGTCAAAACAAACATTTAATTTATGTTAAAATATAGACATTTCATTTATATCAAAATGTAAACATTTAATTTATGTCAAAACATAGACATTTAATTTATGTCAAAACAGACATTTAATTTATATCAAAATATAGACATTTAATTTATGTCAAAACAAAGACTTTTAATTTATGTCAAAATATAGACATTTGATTTATGTCAAAACATAGACATTTAATTTATGTCAAAATATAGACATTTAATTTATGTTAAAATATAGACATTTAATTTATGTCAAAACAAAGACATTTAATTTATGACAAAACAAAGACATTTAATTTACGCCAACACATATACATATAATTTATGTCAAAACATAGACATTTAAATTATGTCAAAGCATAGACAGTTAATTTATATCAAAATATAGACATTTAATTTATATCAAAATATAGATATTTAATTTATGTCAAAACATAGACATTTAATTTATGTTAAAATATAGACATTTAATTTATGTCGAAACATAGACATTTAATTTATGTCAAAATATAGATATTTAATTTATGTCAAAACATAGACATTTAATTTATGTTAAAATATAGACATTTAATTTATGTCGAAACATAGACATTTAATTTATGTCAAAACAGACATTTAATTTAATCAAAATATAGACATTTAATTTATGTCAAAACAAAGACATTTAATTTATGTCAAAATATAGACATTTAATTTATGTCAAAACAAAGCCATTTAATTTACGCCAACACATAGACATTTCATTTATATCCAAATATAGACATTTAATTTATGTCAAGCCATAGATATTTAATTTATGTCAAAATATAGACATTTAATTTATCACAAATAATATACATTTAATTTATGTAAAAGTTTAGACATTTAGTTTAAGGTAAAACATACACCCATATTCTGTTAGACCCATCGTTGACGAGAAGAAAAAATTCATCTCGTCTCGTCTCGCTGAATATGCCTTTCTGTTAGACACTGTAAGCGGCGCGATAGAACATTTTATTTGTTGGTAGTACTGATAATTTTTTACTATCAAAAATAATTATTGGTATATAAACGAAATATGATTTATAAAATTTTTGGAAAGTGTTAACCCCACTAACTTAGTATTAGTTTTAAAATATTTTTTAAATGAAAAATAAATATAAATATATTTATGTTTTAAATATATTTTGTAGTTTAGTACATAAACGTAGTAAAGCAGTAATAGTAAAGATGGTTTTTTTTAACACAATTTTAATAATAATGCAAAAACAATAATGGAAAACTGTTTATTAATCCTTATTTAACTATTTTATCTATTCAATTTATTTATTTAATTCAATTTTTTGATAAAAAGAATACAAAATACTTTGACGAGATACTCTATCGCTTACAATTTTTGACGAGATAAAAAGTGGCTATCTCGTCTCGTCTAAGGTCTAACAGAATACAAAACTATCTCGTCAGAGATATTCTCACGCGATCTCGCGAGATGGGTCTAACAGAATATGGGTGATAGACCCAACTTTATTAAATTCACTAGAATACCGAAGACAAAAGATCGTTAGGTGGTTGTTGCGACAATAAAACTCGTGCGAATGAATCCAGACAGTGAATAAAAATAGAAAATGATAGAGATTGCCTACTGCGATAGTTCGGCAATTTAAAAAAAAAAATTTAAAAAATCACACATAGCTTAATATAAAAAAAAAATACTGAATCAAAATAACAGATAATCCGCGTATACTAATACTATTATTTATTTATTTATTTTTCAAATAATTTGGGTTAAGCTTTTTTGTTTATTTACTTATTACTCAAAACAATAATAATAATAATAAAATACATACTATCTAATAACAAAAATACATAAAAACAAATAACAATAAATAAAAATAAATAAAAATTCTTATGCTAAATTAGTTGATTCACGAAATTTGACATTATGCTTCTTTTATCAAAGCGTAAAAGATCATAATATATAGTGAGCTTTTTTTCCCCAAAAAAACAAAAAAATGTACCTATACGTGTGTACATTATATTATAAATGTACATATGTATAACTATACATTGTTTCGTTAATTCAAAATTTGTTTTTTTCGGTTTTGTTGACGTTTTTTTATCAATAACAAAAAAAAAAAAAAAAATCAATTAAAAAGCTTAGATATTTACGTCAATAACATTATTTTTCATTCAGTGTCTCCATTAGATATTTTCTATTATAACAGAAATGTTGTGATAGTTTAGTATATTAAATTTTTTCATTCCCTTTGGGTCGGAGAAAAATAAAAAATAAAATTGTTAGTAACACTTTTCTTCTGCTTTAATTTAGGCACAAATGTAATCAGAATCATAGTATACTAAAGTATACTAAAGTTTGTGAAAATTTAGGTAAATCTTGAGTTATCAAAGATAGTAGACGTAGAAAATAAGACTTTGAAGTACAGTGCTACGAAATACAGAAACATCAAATTCTTGAATACATATCTAAGTACTTGGTTGATTCGTGGGCGTTGAAAAAGCAAAATAAAAGACGAACAAATCCCGAGTCTAAATTTTGGTAAAAATGTATCTCCAAAAATCGATAGTTTTTGTATAGAATTTCGCAATGCATCATTTTAAATCATTCAAAAAATGTTCGAGATTTTTCACTGACATTCACAGTCATAGGCCCTAATTAATTATTATAGACAAATTATTAATTTCTTTATAGGTGAAAATTTTATTTTATTTTTATTTGTTTAGTTAATTAGAATCATTAGTATTCATCATCATCATTGACCCGCAATCCCATCAGCTCATAGAGGGAGGTTAGAATAATAGTTCTTGTATTAACATTTTTATATGATAATGTCAGGATAACAAAATTTTGAAAATACAATTTTTATTATAATTAGTATAGTTAGATACATATGAATCTCTTAGCTAAACTGGTAGATATTGGTTCTAGTTCTATATAATGAATTCATTATAATTCGAATGAGTGGTTTAGTGTAGGCAAATTTAAATTGAATATTCAAACGTCAAAACGAAATTTAATTTGAACTCATCTTAGCTAAATTTATAAATTTACATTTCGTATTTAAATATAAAATCTTGTTTGTCAGTTCTAATCAGTTACTAGTAAAACATCTCTATAATGATATCGGATCATAATGTCCTTTCTAACATCTATTCCTTTATAACAGTTATTCTATCACCGAATATAATATGTATCTTGACACCGTAAATGTCTCAACACAAATTTGATTTCGCATGATCTTAAATATTTACAAAAATTCACAAAAGCTTGAGACATTGACTCCATGATCACAATTGTTGTTGACGATGTCTTTGCGACCAGTTTGACAGGTATTTGGGTTTACAAAAACTTTTAAAACACCAATGTTGTACAGTGCTGATAAAAGAGTTGTCTCAGAAAGCTCTCATTACACAATGTTGCCAACTTATTTTACAAATAACATTGACAACTTAGTTTTTTTTGCATTATATTTTTTTCAGAAATTTACGATGTCGCCGGTACTCGAATGTTTGATTCTGTGGTTAGTTAGTTACTAATCAACTCAATTTGTATTGGTAAGCTTGAATTTGCACAGTATAAGTTTTCGAAAAAAAACCATATGTATATGTATATAATCGCCGGGTACTTAGGAATAAAAAAAAAATGCAAGTAGGTACATAGAAAGATTCAAGTGCTTCAAAATTTTGCGAATAACATAATTGCATAAACCATATTATCTCCTATATTTATTTCTAAATTTTTTTGATTATTGTCATCTTGAACGGCGTTAGTCCGAATGAATAATTATATTTTAAAATTTTCTAATATACTTATAGATATACATAAGTACATATTTACTAAGATGACATCAAAATTTCTATTAAGAATGTACAAATTTGTTATAACAAAAATGTCTAATGGAGACTCAAAATCACGTGCGAATTTGTAAACTAAATCAGAATAATATAAAGTTAATTGGAAAAAGTGAGGAAAAGAGAAAGAGAGGGTAAATGATAAAAACACATAATATTTTAATTCCGACTTTTTTATTTGTTTTATTTATTTATTTTTAATTTGAACGAATTTTATACAACTGGCAATTTTTTATAAACCCACACACGCACACATTTACGAAAGTCAATATTTATTTTGTTGTTTTCGTTTATTTTAAGATTTAATTGTAACAAAATTTGGGTTTTCTTTTTGTGTATGGGAATGTTTACTAATTTTTTAAACTTAAAGTCCAAATTTTATTGAATTGAATTTTTTCAAGCGTTGTTCGGGTCCAAAACAAAATATATAAAATTTTAAATTGTGAAATAGTCCAATAATTTGCTCGCTCAGATCAATTCCTGTTACACTTAAAGTTTGCCCTTGGGTTTTATTTATAGTAATAGCAAAGCTAATTTTTATAGGAAATTGAAGCCGTTTAAACTAAAAAGAGTAGTCATATGTAGTTAATGGTATTCTAGGAATAAAAGCATTACTCCCACCCAGCAGAGCATCCTGAAATTTTTGTGGCTTCGATAAGATATGGTCTTAAAGAATGTACTCGAAGTCTAATACCATTGCACAAATGTAGAGGATTTAGGTTTCTAAGCAACATACGGGGTATTCCAACTTTAAGCTTTCATTTATGTAGAGGTAATGCAGAAGGTTGAAGGGACTTCAAAAATTCGGTTGGATATACTTTATAGCATCATCATCATTTAAAGGTGTACCGACAGACTAAAATATTAGTTCTTCACTTTTTATTTGATTTAAAAGAATTTATTTTATTCCAAGATCGCAAATCCAAGAGTGGGTCTTTTGATTAAAGTTATTCGTGTTTGGATACACCTTAGAAATTAATTCATTTAGAGATTGAATACGGCATCTCATGTCACTGGTTATCTCAATTTCACCAGCAATTTTCACTATGAGTCCATCACCAACTGCGCTGATGTATCACCTTTTAAATGCACTCTCATATTTACCGATAAAGGTGATATGTGAACATGATTCTAAATGCTACAACATTTAATTGAAGCGCCTACTTCTTCATCCTACTTGTTATTATTTCGCAGATCAAGTAAACTTCTATCTAAAGCTTCAAACAATACCTTATTAACCATTGTGGACTCATCCCATACGACTAATTTACACTTTTATAGAATTTTAGCCTTTTTTGATACTACAAACTGGACTTTCGGAATTCGCTAAGTTAAATGGTAATTTAAATGTTGAATGTGCTGTTCGCCCTCCTTTTCGAAGTGTTGCAGCTATTCCTGAAGATGCAACAGCTATAGCTATTTGACGAAGATGTCTAACTTCTGTGAGTATCAAATTGAGTAAAAAGGTTATTCCTGTGCCGCCAGAGGCATTTAAAAAGAATAATTTTCCCATATTATTTTCTACACTCATTAAAGCGTTGTTAAAAGCGATAACCTGTTTGTTATTCAAATTAGACTCATTAATCTGAATTTGGACTAAAAGGTCATTTTTATAATAGGATGTCTCCCTTAAATATTCAATATCATGACAACCTATTTGATATCGATTGGGAGGTCAAAACCCAAAATTTTTAAAATACTTGTTTGCTACTGCAATTAGCTTATCTTCTAAGAGAATAAGACCTTCAATACAAATACTATTATCGTAATTTATATTTGGATTTGATAACCGAGCTTGATTTTGCCTTAAAAAGTCTTCCGTGATGAGATTGTTCTTATGACCTTCCCATAACAATTTTGGGTCAGAAATTTGATAAAATGGTAAAATAATTATAAATAAATCTCTTAACATTGTTGCTGATTTTGACAATACACTTTGAGAATGCAATGAAGTTTATATTTACTTCATGAGAAAGGGAGATAGATATATTAATTACATATTTGTATGTAAATGATTTATAATTATAAAAAATGTCTTATTAATAAATAATATATTTTCCGGTTAAGAATAATTGTTTTAATATTTACTGGAATTCGCCCAATCTTTGAAATTCGAAGAAGCTTGATAAAAATCGTACAAATTTTTTTATAACTATACCCTAATTTGGTAGACCTTAAAAGTTCTTTTGTTTTCTTTTTATGTTTGTTTTTATTTGGATTTACTTTTTTTATTCATTTTTATAAAAAAGAACAAAATTAATTTATTTTTATGTAATTTAAAACTAAGATAAAGGTAAGGTAAGCAATTTATTTTTAATTTTATTTAAAAAGTAAAAGTCATATTAAATGTACTTTTTTAGTTATTAATTTAAAATTTCTTTTTAAACGATATTTTTTGTAAAAGCCCGATTACTATTATTTTCTATAAGATGCCCTTGAATTATTTATTCTTTAATGCGAAAACAAATACCAGCAAATGTACGAACTCTACAGGCAGCCACATATAATTGACTATGACCAAATGTAAGTTGTGATAAAATTATACCAACTTTATCGAAAGTTTGTCCTTGAGATTTATGAATGGTTATAGAAAATTCTAAAATAATTAGAAATTGTGTTCGCCTTATAGAAAAGGTCATAATGAATTCTGAATATTAAAATACATAGCCCACAAGAACGTACATTTAAAATTTCGCAATCTATGGTATTACTGTACATTCTCTTAACATGCATTCGTGTTCCATTAACTAATGCATTACCATTAGTATTTAAACTTCATACCCAATGTCATTGGGATAAAATAAATGACAAAAAATAATTGAGAGTATATTCTGGTAACAAATTAAATAAATGAATACTATTTTATTTAAGAAGGCTTAGTTCCTGACAATAGCAGTAGTTTTCCACATTTAATGAGTTCATAAATAAATGCTCAAAATTCTGATAATTAAAAATTTTTTAAAAATTATTTAATTTTGCTACGATTTCTGTTAGTGTTAAATATCGGTTGAGAAATTGCCCTGGAAATTGTACCGAAATTTTTCCATTTACAGATTAAATATTATGATAATGATTGTGACCAAAAGAACAACATTTGACATTTATCATAATAATACTTCATAATAAAAAATAAAAATAGTAGTAGTTTTAAGAAATACATTGGTTTGGGTAAATAAAAAAAAAATTACTGACAAGGGTTATCATAATGAACCCATTTGGGAATGCGGTAATATAGTGAACAGATTCCCTCCCGAAATTCAGAATATATCTGTCTATTTATTTAAGGTGCTAATTGAATCATAGTATATATAAATTAATATAGGTGATCAGAGTTATTAATCATAACATGTGTGTCGTAATCTTTTACGAGTTCATACTATTTTATTCCCATGGACACATAGTGAGGTATGGAGGCTATAAGATATGAACTATAAACGCGTAATCTGTGTTCGACTGTTCGATTAAAACTATATAAAAAATATGTAATTATAAACAATAGTAGTAAATTTTTTTTGTTTTATATTTATGAAACCAACAACTCTAATTAATTATTGATTTTTTAAACTACTATAGTTCTGGTAAATCTTATATCCAATAGATATAAATGCTTGAACTTAACACAATTCCTTATATTTATATGATATTTCTTTAAATTTGAAATTTGAGCTTTGTAGATGTAATTGTATGAAATAAATAAATTATTATAGAATAAAATAATTTGATTAAGAATGGAGATATTGTACAATTTATAAAGGCTCAAAGACTAAGAAAACAAACAGTGGTGCTAAATAGAAAGTTTGATAGTAATCGTGATAGAGGTAGATCAAAAAACAGATTGGCAAACAAAATTTTTTGAAAAGTAGCAGCTTTTTCCGTAAAAATATTAAATTCAAATTGTTTTTTTTAGATCTTTCCAATATTTTTCATATTAATTGATAAGAAAACTGAAACAGTGTATACAAATTTATTTTCATGCATAAGTAAATGACAATATCTTTAATATGAATGCAAATATTATAATCAGTGATTATGAATCAGCTTTGCGAAAGGCATTAGAAAAAGTTTTCCCAATGGCCAAATTACTAGGGTGTTGGTTTCACTATATCCAAGCAATTAGGCGTAATATAAAAATAAAATAAAAATTATTGGCTAAATTTATTTATACTAATTCAGTTGCATTATCGATGTATTATAAAATTTTGGCTTTACCGTTGCTCCCAACAAAAGATATTTTATTTGGTTTTAATCAACTGAAATTAAATATTAAAATGCTTGACACCGACAATCTATTTCAACCATTTATTGTGTATTTTGAAAAACAATGGTCAAAAAAGGTAATAAATATTTTATATTATTTTATGCAGTTCTATGTATAACTAACAAGACAATAAATAATAAAAAATATTTTTATTAGGAGCGTCCTATTAGAATATCTGTTTTCAAACAAGAAACCCGAACAACATCAGCTTTAGATTTTAAATTTGTAAAAAAAATTAGAGAAGAGGAATTCCATAAAGCCAAAAATTGTCAATACAAGCTGAGCCAATTGTAAACAACAAAAATAAGTATCTTTGCCCATGTTGCAAAGGACCTGTTGAAAATTCTGTTCAAGTGTTCACTTAAATTGTAATAATAAAAATATTATAAATAAACCTACCTTAAATTTGTTTTTTTTTTAGAACTTATGTCATTTTTAATTTATCAAGCTTATGACATATAACATAAGCTCGACAAAAATTATTAAAATTAAAGATGACATAAGTTCAAAAGCTGAATTAAATCGAACTTATGTCATTTTTAATTTTAATAATTTTTGTGGAACTTATGTCATATGTCATAAGTTCGACAAAATTATTAAAATTAAAAACAATGTCGAACTTATGTCATTTTTTGTACGAACTTATGTCGAACTTATGACAGAGAGCCAATTTTTTTTTAATACTTTCTATTCTATCAATGTGCAGGCGATAAAAAGAGGATCAAACTTGTTTAGCATATTCAAGAATTGCTCTGACAAATGTCGTAAATAACGATTTAGTAACAAAAAGATCATCAATTTCCTTAGACCACCTTTTTATAAAACCAAACATTGAGTTTGCTTATTCATATGTATGTTAAATGTAAGTTTGGAATCAATCAAAAAGTCACCCCAAGATTATTAAATTCAATGTCTAATTATAGAACCATCAAAGGTATAATTATTACACTAAGGGTTTGTAGAGCGAGTAAACGATATGATGGCGCATTTATCAACGTTTAAAAATAAGCCATTATAATTACACAAATGTTGGTTAAACCCTATAAATTCCAAACTGAAAACAAGCGAATCAAGATCGACCTTTTTGGACAACTAGAAGCGCGTAGTCCAAACGAGGCAAAAAGAACATTAATTTGTTTACATGTTTTGTTATTTTTCAATATTATTCAAACAAAAACTCTATGTACACGAATACATAAATACACATAAATTTTTATATTAAAACACAATATAGAAAATTTCAGTAAAAAAAATTATTTTTTAATAAAAAAACCTTTTTTTTCTTCCCATAGAAAAATTCATTAAAATTTTTTGAAATTTATTGCTTACTAATCGTAAATAATTTCACTACGAAAACTCATTTTTAAGAATTAAAAGTTAGCTTTCATTGAGGAAGGTTAAGTTTCTAAGGAATATAATTTCTAAGCTTTAAAATGGCTATTATGATTCCTATAGAAAATTATTTTGTATTTGATTTTGATTTTGTTGTTTACAATTTATACAAAAAATAAACAAATACAACATATACAATTTTTTAATAATTTATTTAATTTAAATAGTTTAGTTAACGTTACTGAAAATTTTAGAACATTATAGAAAATACAAAGTAACATGCATTAGTGATTTGTGGTAATATAAATAATTACAAGTGACTATTTGAGCAGAAGTAATTGGACAGTAAATTTTTATAGATGCTAATTTATGTACTGAAATCCCATTGACTGTATCTTTCCAAATCCGTTCTATGAAATTTCGCAAAGCGCTGGCAAATTGCACATCAAAACTTGGCTGAAGAAAAAAGTTGAGGGTTTTTGGGTTTACATACTTGTTAACAACAAAAATGCTCATGCCAACACGTTCGCTAAAGAAATTAAAGCATTCCTAAATTTCAACAGGAAGGTAATACGCATAAAGACAGTGATAATACCTGGTTTACATTGTCTAGTAAAATCACATCTATAAAGAATAGAACTAACCGGAAAAAAACTTGTGCAAAATAAGTATGTGAAATAATTGAATAAATGTGATTAATTGGTTACAGACAAATAGTTCTAGAAATAAATTAGCTGACATAATGTGTGATAATAGTTTTAATCAAATAACCAAGTAATTCACTAGGACTAGAGTAACGGAAAGCTCAAAAACGTTAATTGACTACTTTTTAGTTAATGATCAATACAATATTAAAGCTAAAGTTGCTAGCAAATTAAAAATAAATGACCACGAAACTATAATAATTGATATTGAAGATAGTGTAGATTTAGTTAAACCAGCAGAAATAAACCCAACAAATAATTTGCGACCGACGGGACACATGAGACCGCATGCGACTGAAATTTAAGAATAAACAATTTTTTTAAAATCGCACAAATTTTTTTTAGTCTCATGGGTCCACATGCGTAATGTTTAAAATTGATTTTTAAAACTTCTAACAATAAATTACTTAAACTCTTTTCATCATTTTGACATTTTACTATTAATGTAATAGATATTAAACATACAAGTGCGAGTGAGATGAATAAACAAACTTTACTAATTGAGATACAATATTAAACATACAAGCGCGAGCGAGAATAAATATGAATACAAATAAATATGAATTGAATTGAAAAGTACCAGCGCATGGATGACTGATGTGAGTGTAAGTTACTTATTTAGTCATAATATGCCAGTCACAATTATTCGGTCAGTGAATTCAGTTAATGTAATTTAAAGAGTCATTTAGAGAAGAGAAGAGAGAAAAATATTTGAATACAGGTATGAAAAAGTAATATAAATTGTAATAAAAGTGTTTTTCAACTAAAATCCAACTAAAATAATATTATATGTACCTACGGGTAAATATAATTTTAATATAAATATGGATTAAAATGGCCACGGGTTAATGGGTCCACGCGCTATGTCCCATGAGTACAATAAAATTATATTCTAAAATGATAATAACTTTAGTTCATAAACTTTATTGTACCTACTCATAAGACATAGACCATGGACCCATTTGTCCATAGAAGTGCTGGTAGAAGTGCTGAAAAGAAACTATCGAAAAAAATAAGAATGGAAGCCAAAGAACGACCCGAAGCACCGTCATCGACAGCATTGCAGGCAGCAGAAGATGCTACTGATGAAAACGATTCATCATTTAGTTATTTGGGTTTATGTGCAATAAATATTTTTGGTTTTTGATTATTTATCGGATTTTGTTTTTATAAATAACTAGCAAAGTTACCCGACGTTGTCCGGGTCAACCACAAAATGAATCGAATTTATTTCAATGAAGTTTGATTTATGAATCGAATTGAAAAAAATTGGTTTATCAAAAATATTCTAATATTTTTTTTCACTACGATAAAAAAATATCAACAATACTCCAACTTAAGCTATACTTATATTAAAATTATTTCTTTGTAAACAATATTTTGGTGATCTTTTCTGATGAAGTATAAGCAAATACGCTCCTTGCTGTTGAGGTATTCTTGAAATAAAGAAATTTTCGTTTTTTCCACAATCAATTGGAAATTGTACTTAAATGAAATGAGGATGCCAAGTTCTTATTCTTAATCTAGTACCATAATTTTGGCTTCTTCAAGTTTCGTAGAAGCAATATTGAAGCTACTACTTTTAATTACAATTGATGAGGAACAACAACTTCATTTTCATCGATAACTGTATCTATCGATTTGTACACATGGACCCCCTGGAACACTCTGCAGTATTTTCTGATTAATAAAACGAATCGTCACATTTTTGTGGCTAATTTACATAGCCATGTCATGTAAAAATTTTATACTGATTCCTAAATTCGAAAATACATTTTCAGGAAAATACATGTTTTTTTTATTTTTCATAGAATACCTATGAATAAATTTTCAAGTCTGTAACACAATTTTTTTTTTGAAACATTTCTGATAGAGTATGTAAGTGTAAATTTTTATGCCTGTAACACTATTGGTTTTTATTCCTGAGACATACATGCTAAGAGTTGTACGGCAGCAACCCGAACCAGTACAAATTTTTGAAATCGGTAACAGTCGAATTTCTGTATTTGTGAAAGAGTATTTAAGTGTAAGTTTTCATGCCTGTAACACAATTGGTTTTTGAAATATTCCTGAAACCTACGTGCTAGGAGTTGTACGACAGCAACCCGAACCAGTCCAAATTTTTGAAATCGGTAACAGTCGAATTTCTTTATTTGTGAAAGAGTATCTAAGTGTAAGTTTTCATGCCTGTAACACAATTGGTTTTTGAAATATTCCTGAAACCTACGTGCTAGGAGTTGTACGACAGCAACCCGAACCAGTCCAAATTTTCGAAATCGGTAACAGTCGAATTTCTATATTTGTGAAAAAGTATCTAAGTGTAACTTTTCACGCTTGTAACACAATTGGTTTTTGAAAAATTCCTGAAACGTACGTGCTAAGAGTTGTACGACAGCAACCCGAACCAGTCCAAATTTTCGAAATCGGTAACAGTCGAATTTCTTTATTTGTGAAAGAGTATCTAAGTGTAAGTTTTTATGCCTGTAACACAATTGGTTTTTGAAATATTCCTGAAACCTACGTGCTAGGAGTTGTACGACAGCAACCCGAACCAGTCCAAATTTTTGAAATCGGTAACAGTCGAATTTCTTTATTTGTGAAAGAGTATCTAAGTGTAAGTTTTCATGCCTGTAACACAATTGGTTTTTGAAATATTCCTGAAACGTACGTGCTAGGAGTTGTACGGCAGCAACCCGAACCAGCCCAAATTTTCGAAATCGATAACAGTCGAATTTCTTTATTTGTGAAAGAGTATCTAAGTGTAAGTTTTCATGCCTGTAACACAATTGGTTTTTGAAATATTCCTGAAACGTACGTGCTAGGAGTTGTACGGCAGCAACACGAACCAGTCCAAATTTTCGAAATCGGTAACAGTCAAATTTCTTTATTTGTGAAAGAGTATCTAAGTGTAAGTTTTCATGCCTGTAACACAATTGGTTTTTGAAATAGTCCCGGGACGTACGTGCTGGGAGTTGTACGGCAGTAACCTGAACCAGTCCAAATTTTCGAAATCGGTAACAGTCGAATTTCTTTATTTGTGAAAGAGAATCTAAATGTAAATTTTCATATCTGTCACAGACATGGTTTTTAAAATATTCCTGAGTCTTGGTAAGAGTTGTACGGCAGCAACCCGAACCTGTCATCTGATGGCTTTGTAAAGTACCGCGTTATTTGCATACCGGTACCATGAATAACTGTGCAAAATTTCAGAACTCTATCTTTAAAACTGTGGGCGTGTATAGCGAACAAACAAACAAACAAACAAATAAACAAACAAACAAACAAACAAACAAACTTTCCCGTTTATAAGTATAGATTAATTATAATAGAATAAAGAAATTTATTGTAACAAAAATATTAAAACATAAACAGCATGAATTTTATTCTGAAGATTTAGAATTATTAAAAAATGAGAAAATAAGACAATATAAAATTTCGATTCTTAATAGCAATCAACAAGAGTGGAATAAATATAAAATAATAAGAAATAGATATAAAAATAAACTAGACAACGAAAAATCAAAATTCATATCAAACAAAGTTGCGCATGCAGTAGATCAGAAATCAATGTGGAGATCAATAACTCGACTCGTTTTAAAGACTCGTTTTAAAGAGACCAAAAAATGAATAAAAGAAGTAACATTTGAAAATAAAAAATACAAACTGAATTCAGTAATAGCTAATAAATTTAATAAGTATTTTGTTGAAAGTGTAGAGAAAGTTAGTAAACTGATACCGGTAACTCAATATGAATATATAATAGAGAATACAAATACAGAATTTAGATTTAAACTGTTAACATTAGATAATGTAAAAATTACTAAATAAAATCAATAAAAAATTAAAAAAAATTTTGTAATGTGACAATGATAAAAGATTCTTTTGACTTGATTGGCCATAATCTTTTACATATCATAAATAAATCGCTAAGGTAACTTTTCCTGAATGATTGCAAGAATCTATGGTAGTTCCTATAGAAAAAGTAAAAAAAAAACCACAAAATGTACTGAATTTCGTCCTATCAATATGACAACCATCCTATCAAAAATTATCGAAAAGGCTGTGTATAATCAGTTAGAGGAGTACTTCGAAACAACTGGCTTAATTTCACAGCATCAATCGGGTTCCCGGAAAATCACAGTTGTGAAACTTTGTTGAATCTAGTGGTAACAAATTGGAAGATTGCCATTGATGACGATAAAATTATTATAGCTGTTTTTTTGGTCTGACAGCGAGCATTTGAAACTGTAGATCGTGACATTTTATTAAATAAATTAGAAAGGTATGGTGTTAAACAAAATGAAATAAAATGGTTTCAATCTTATCTAAATTTTAGAAGAAAAAGAACAAAAGTTAATGAAACAGTTTCGGAACAAATTAATGTAGAACTTGGCGTCCCACAAGGTACTATACTTAACGTTTTATTATTTTTAATATATATTAATGATATAGTAAAAGTTATAAATTTAGGAAATGTTGCATTGTTTGCTGGTGACGCTTTACTTTCTGTGGTAGGAAACTCTATTGATGAATGTGTTGTAAAAATTAATGAAGATTTAAAAGCTACAAAATAGAGGAATAATAATTATATTAAAACTAAACAGGTATTCGTCAAAAAACTTATATGTTAAATTGTTTAAAATGGATAAGTATCTCACAAAAAATTAAATTTAATGTCTTAATGATAAAATTTAAAATAAAAATCAAATGATGCCAAATTACTTAACTAATAGATTAGTTTACGTACAAGATGTTCATACGATTAAGTATAAGTATGTAAGAAAAATAAAAACTCAGAATATGATAATGTATAATGGCTTAAAATTATTTAATAAATTACCAACAAATTTAAAAAATGAAAAGAATTTGAAAACCTTTAAAAAAGACTTAAATAATTATGTTAAAGATAACATTGAGTAGAAATGAAATTTTTAATTTTATAACAAATCATTTTGTGCTAAGTTAATACAATTTGAATTTTATATTAATAGAAAGAAACTACTAAATAAATAAATAAATAAATAAATAAAAAAATCTGCTCTGTGAATTTGAAGTTCTCACTCGTGTACTTCGCCATTTGAATAGTGTTTTTTGAGCAACGAGAGCTACCCAGCATATATCACTAAAGAAGTGTAATAATTATATCAGGAACCCTTAAGGGTTCAGATGCATAATTTCATGAGTAATCACAATAAACCCATTTGCGGCGGCACTGTATGTGGGGACACAGTCCTACGCGTTACAAAAATGTCATCCAAAATAATAAAAAAAATCGAATGGTAAGATTTAAATGAAGCAGAGAAAGAGAATAGTGGCAAGATTAAACTTTATATTAAAACCAATAAATGTTGAATTTTTTAATAATTATATTTTTATTACAAAAAAAAGGTAAATATAATTTTTAATTAATTGCTTTTGTAACAATAAATTAATTTCTCTAATAAATTAATAAATTTAAAAAAAAATTAACAACATTTTGGAACCATATTGTTGAACTTTTTGAGCCTCTCTTAATAAAACTTTAACCCCTGTATTATTTTATAATCTACTACATCAAAATAAGCTTCATAATAAAAATGTACTGTATTTGTATGATCATCAGAATATCAATTACATGTCATAAAAACATTTCCTTTGACAAAAAAAAAACTATATTAACTATGATAAAATGTTAATAAAACTCTAAAAATTGATTAATTAAATCAATAAAATTCATTCACGATTTCTACTATTCTATAGTAGTTATACAAAATCTTATTACTGCGTTACTGATTGTAACGGCGATATGAATCAAGTTCGAATGAAATAAGTTCGAAACAATTCCAAATATTTTTCACAATTCGAATTATTTCATTACGAAATAAGTTCCAAAAGAGTTTTGAATAAATTAAAACAATTAACTGAATTGTTACATTCTTCAAAAAATCTGGTATATTACAAAAAAAATATATATATTTTTTAAACAATCAGATTTTTTTAAAATTATTTACTGTTTCACTTCAAATTTTATTTTTTTTTTTCAAGTGATTTGGAAAAACCTGTTTTTCCTGACGCAAAACTAAAAAAACAATATAATTACATATTTAAACAAGTTATTTTTTTTTATAAATAAATCCAAATTTTTCTTTTAAAATTGAAATAACATTATTTTTATTTAGAATATATTTACTTTTTCATTTCGATTTTATTTTATTCGGATTTAATTCATGCCGTCAACTGCAACACTGATTCTCAGAAGCTTAATCATATAATATAGTATTATAAAACATTTTAACATTTTTCATTTAATTCAAGAGCTTTTACTATACATATTATTATTGTTCAATCGATTTTTTTAACCGTCTGTGTACTACAAATAATAATTTCTTATGAAGTTTACATTACTCATCATAGAATATTTTATATTATTTGAATTGATTTATTTGCACCAAGTAATCGTCAAATTGATCTTGAAGTTACGGTGCGATAAATATTAAAAACAAAATATATATATGTAAACAAATAAACAAAAAAAAAAAAAAAAAAAAGTTACTATCGTAGACGGCTCAATTCAATTTCATAATTAGTTTACTATTAAATTTAAAATGCCAGACGTACATATTATTTATAAAAAGGTCGATCACTGGTCTGTAGTATAGCATATCTACGTATTTATATTGATTTATTTATATTTATATAAAAATATTGTTTATAAATAAGTAGTTAAATATGATAAAGGGACTCCTGTGCAGTTAACGACTATACAATTATAATCAATCAAATAAATGGCGTAAACACAATTTTTTAAGCGCCAATAAATCGTAACTATAATAATAATATAATACAAGATATCATTACAAAAACTTATCTAATCAATGTTTACAAAATCTATATTCAATGATATTGATAAAAAAAAATAAACAATATTCAGAAATTATCTAATTTACTTAAACTCAAATATATCTTTGGGTCTGATTGAGTTAAGAAATTCGCATTATGCATTTATGGTTTTGCGTATTGCAAGTACGATGTGAAAATTAAGAACAAAATATGTATGTGAGAAAAAAAATCAGAAAATAGAGTTATACGGTATTTTGTCACTGTAGTATAGTCTGTAAAATGCGAAAATCTTGATTATGAATCAACTTTAATATTACCTTTAATCTGATTTGGAACAATTTCATTTTTAGAAATTATCAACTTACAAAAATAAAATGTTTTGCCATTTTCATTAAACCTCGACATTTTCTTGTAATTGTAAACATTTTAATTTAACAAATATACACGAAGTTTCAACTGACATATAGAAGCGTTGGCATGTAGTAGGAAAATATGAAATTAAAGTGATGCCTTTCTCTGATTAAATTTTCATTTCGCCTTGTTCTTCAGTTTACCAAAATACTGCATTGTGTTTCATGTAGAATTAGTTAAGGTAGAGACACCATTTACCGACAGTACCCATCTACCGACGAAATTCCTTTCTTTCTAAAAAGAACAAGGAAAACTAATGTTTTTAAAAAAAAATTACTTTTGTTTCTTCAAAAGTAAACAATTCTGAACATGTTTGATCTGGTCATTTTACATATTATCAATAAAATATAATTAAAAAACATCAAACATGTTCATGCGGTCAAGTGATGAAGCAATATTTTTTCTTTCTAAAGATTTTATTAAGAAAGAGTATTTAAATTTGTTTTAACATTTAATTAATTAAGCAATCAATACAATAACTTATTATTAGTGTACATTAATATATTTTAAATTAATTTTTTGTTCAAATTCAAAAAAAATTATGTAACATTAATGATAAAAATGTGTTTTAAATTTTGTCGGTAATTGGATATAGTGACTTTTTAGGTTCTCCATCTACCGACAAAATTGTTTTTAATAGGGTTTTATATCATTGACTTTTAATCAATTATTATGTCCATTTGTGCTACCAATATCACTTTGATTTAAAATTTATTTATTTAAGTTTATAATAAGTCGAATTACCGGAACTTAATGCTGTCAGGTAAGCCACTACAATGACAATTGAATTGGGCTGCGGTAGTAGGTTCACTCAGATGACGGTGAATGGAACCAGACTATTCCGTATTAAGCCACGTTTTCTATTGTTATTTTTTAATTATTTTAAATTTTTTCAATGAATAATGATTAAAAACTGATCAGGTAAAAATGCGGACTTCAAAGTTTTTTTTGCAAATAAATTGACTTATGTTGAAAAAACCAACTTTACTACGTATGTCGGTAGAAGGAGCAACTGTCGGTAAAATGGTACTCTTATTTTTGTTTTGCTTTTATTTTGTTCTCGGTTTTGCAGAATAATTAAAGATGTATCCGTAAAAAAGTTACAATACTCAAAAGAAAATCGAAATAAATCTATTGAGGCTGTAAATCAGGGAATCAGCATATTCAAGGCCAGTAAATTATTTTCCATTCCACTTATAACTATCTATACGATAAAATATCTATACGATAAAATAAGATAAGAGGTTTGACTCTAATGTGAAACCTAGACCGCAAAGTATTTTAACAGACAAATTGGCTAAATGGGGTTCCCATAACAAAAAGTCAACTTCTTGACTCAGTAGCTAGTGCTAGTGAAGCTAGTGAAGAAACTAAAGAAACCGAATGCTTTTAGTTCAGGTAGGCCACATATAAAGTATCACAGATTTTGCCTGCATCTCGGGCGAATTTAACTGAGAAGAATATTCGGAAATGGTGTAGTGATATTAAAGAAACCTTGACAAAAGAAAATTTGCTAGATGTTCCTTTGGATCCTTCAAGAATTTAATTGCGACGAGACAGATTTCTTCTAGGCAGCCTAAGAAATAATAAGTTCTAGTGAAAAAATGGTTCAAAATGGATGAACACTAAAATTGGGAACGATGAAAAGAAATTTATTACAGCTCCTATAAATATAGGTATAAATTTTCTTTAGGTGAATTGTGTGAAAAAACGGCATAATTTTGGTGGCTCTGTTTTCCAATGCTACTCATATGTTACAGTCATGTGATGTTGGATAATAATTAATTAAAACTATATGTAAACAAATTTTATTTTATTTGAAATATTCATAAAACATTAGGAATATCAGCTTGTCGGTATTTGGATCAACTGTTGTCGGTATTTGGGTATGGCAAAAATTTAGTGTCGGTAAATGGATACCGAACAATAATTTAAACAATAATTTTGTTTATGTTACATGTTATATTTTTAATAGTTTTTTTTTATAATTAAACAGGTAATTGTTAATATTTTTAAATAATAATTAGAAAAATCCATTTCTAGTGAAACTTTTTTAAATACAATTTCATTTATCCAATGAAGCTACTAAACTGACGGTAGATGGTGCTCTTACCTTAATGGCTATAAAAAGAAATTTTAAATTGGCTGAAATATTGTCAAACACCTGTCAAAAATATTAATATAGTATGTCTCTAGACATATATAATCTTTTGCTTTGCAAAGATAGGCCAACGAGTCTGACTGCAATGTAATCAAACTTATCTGATACACACTGGAACAAAAACATTTTCTTAACCTTCTATCTTTATAAAGCTCAGAAATTAGCTGGTAGGATAGGGATTAGAATGAAGCACTACTTTATAGGTAAGCACGTCGGAAGGGTTAGACTTCCGCTATTATTTTCAGAGCCTGCAGAGATGAAAAATCAAATGAAAAAATCCTGTATATTTTTTGCATTTGCCCCGCTTTATATTATGAAAGCAAAAAGCACTCTAATAAATTATTTTTTACGAGGTGATCTTGCAAGTACCATAATATAGATGTAATTCATATTGCTACCTGCAAGATCGTTTTTTAAAAACCTCGAAATATTTTAACATGTGAAATCTACTCAGTACAAAGTTTATCGAAAACCATTACTATCTAATATGAAAATTAGAATACATATTATATGCACAATATTTGATATTAAGAATTCTATACGTATAATATTTGCCATAACAACTTTTTTTGCGCAATATTTTTAAAAAAATATGCAAAATTTATTTAACAATATTCAAGTGTTGTGTTTTTAGATTCGACTAATTGTATTATACTCATAACATTTTCTAAATTCACCTATGTATCTAATCTAGATATTGTAGGTAAATATTAACTTTATATAGATGTCATGGGGAATTTATTAAATTGATTATTATGAATACTCCTATGTTTGTGGAATTCCCCTGTAATATATATATATGTATACATTATGTATGCATATTATATATAATTTAATGTAATTCAAAAATGTGATTTAAGAGATTCGCTATGTTTATATAAAAATATTTAATTTTATGAAAACTTCATGTAAAAAAATATATACATACTGTAGAGAATATTATTATTCTCAGAAATTAAATCAAAAGAAAAATTAATATAAAAAATAATAAAATTATAGTAAAAACTATATTTATTTAGAAATTAATAAACTAATTTCTCACTTCTTAACATAATTATATACACATAATTCTAAAAATAAGGGTTGTAATTGTAGTATAAATAATTTGCTCATACCCCGATTACTAGTCACTTCTAATAAAATTATCTAAAATATAATTTTTTTTTAATCGAATTTAATTCAATTTCATATTCGATCCTGATTCTAGTTGGAAAAATTAGTGGATCTTGTATTTGATAAAGTTAATCTTGTATTTGACTATTATCAAACAATTCTATTTCAATATGAATACACTTCGGCCTAATAAATTAATGTACAAATAAACTGACAAAGACAATACAATTATAATTCCATTATAGTTAATTGTAGTTAGTACTGAATTTTGAACTATTACTCAATGTGACGGAGTTATAATTTATCGGCTTTGTGAATATAATTGCCTATAATCTATATTAAATTGACATGTATGTATGTATCATGTGTTTGAATTTTCATTTAAACATTATAAATATTTAATATTTTTATATTCATTCTAATATTAGATTGTTTTTCGGTTGCGGATCGTATACCGACTAAAGAGATACATAAAGATAAAATTAGTTTTTGACATACAAAATAACAAAATATAAATTAAGAATTAAAATAAAATAATTGATATAAAAATTAAACGTAATTCGAAAAATAAAAAATAAAATAAATTAATTATTCCAATATAGATAGATTAATATCTTGTTGATTAGTTTAATTTCAGTATTGTATATATACAATAATTGAATGGCGTCAATGAAGTAACAAGTTTATGTTGTTGACTATTTAAGTATATTTTAAATATTTTGAGATAAATTTTTTAAAATAGGTTGTTGTTTTAATTTTGATGATTAAATTAAGATTTGTTTTTTTTTTTTTTTTTTGTAATTTTATTTTATCAAATGTTTATAGTTTAGAAAACAAAAAAAAAACTATTATAGTTGGATAGATTTTTTATTAAATACCAGCTTTGTAGTATTCTGCCATAAATGACGGAAGCAAAATAAATTCTAGCTTTTCTTTCATTCATTTAAGTTTTCATTTCAAATTTAAGAAAAATACGTGTTTATTTATGAATTTATCATATACCATTCTTTTTTTTTATTAGAACACTTTTAGTTGCCATATAAACAGAATATTTGTAGTAAGGTGCGAAATTTTCTCTTCCCGAAGAGCAATTTACTCGATCATTTTAGCGACATCTTATTTGTCATCAATTTATCGTACAATGAAGAACCAAGTTAATCATGGTAACATTACAAAGCTGCGTAAATTCTACGTGAAGATTTGAAAAAAAAAAAAAAAACGATCGAGGTCTTATTAATATGGGTAATTTGTGTTTTGTCACGTGTTTATATGACATTGGCAGAATTTAAATGTCGATAATGTCATATTAAATTTGCTTTTATCAATTTATTTCTATTTTTGTCTTATTTATATCTTATAATATTTATTAACTAAGATCGCATAAATAAAATATTAAACAAATAATATTTGATAATGAGCCACAAATTTAAACGAAAATAAGTTTAGAAATTCAGGTTCGATTTTGCACTTGCAATAGAAAAAAACAAAAATAAATGAAATTGTTAATATAAAAAAATAATGCATACAATATTTTTTTTTATATATAATAAAAAATCGTGTTGGAAAAAAAATTAAAATAAAAAAATTTACTGTATAAGAAAATATAGGAAGGAAATTATAAGAAGGAAGTGTATTTACAAAACTGTTCATAACTTGTGAACCATTAATCGGTGTATAGTCTTTCAAAGATTTTTTAAAAGGAAATTAAATTTTCTCTAATTATGTGAAAAAAGTACAGCCGATCAAAATACATACATTATTATGTTATACATACATGTTTACATTTTTCTAAATTATATTTTAGTTACAGTTAGAGATGAGCAAAAAAGTGATTTTGCAATCACTGCTACTAACTGTGATTGATTCAAATCATAGTGAAATTTTCAAAATATTTGTATTTTAATATGATTCACAATTAGAGATGAAAAAATTAGTGATTTTCTAGCAAACTGCGATTGCTACTTTTAAGTTTTTGAATTACGGAACAAAATCGCAGTGATATGATTTAAATAATTTTCGTTTAGGAAAATGATTTTTAGAGAGTAAGTGATTTTAGTGATTTTTTAATTTTTATTTATTTTTTATTAAAAAATTGAAAACATTAAGGTTAAAGTCGATTATAAAAGTAGAATTATGAAAAAGTTGAAAAAAAAAAATTATACAATAGTATACAAGATTTATTTGAAGTGCGAATCATATTAAAACCCAAATATTTTGAAAAATCATTTCACTGTGATTTTTTCCCATAATTTAAAAAATTAAAAGTAGCAATCGCAGTTTGCTAGAAAATCACTATTTTTTTAATCTCTAATTGTGAGTCGATTTATTACAACACAAATATTTATTTTTGACTGTATTTGTATACCTATACCTGTTTCTAAATGTTTTGATTTTGCTTACAGTATTGCATGAATTTTTTAGTGTATGGTACTAAAATATTAAAGAGTGGGATAGAGTTATTGAAATTATTTTGAGTTTTATTTGAAATTAAAAATATTAAAACACAAAGTAGCAATCACTGTGATTTTTGATATTGAGTAGCAGTCTGTGATTGCTACTTTTGAATCACAGTGAAAAACTCACTGTGATTCAAATATTACCCCATCCCTAGTTACAGCAGAATTTGTAATGATAAAATCCTTCTTATAATTTTGTATTTTGCCGAATCGAATATTCAATTAATACGCCTCTGATAGCCTTACTGATGTACAGTGGGCGTTTTCATAAAGTAAACCAGGTGCATACGTTCCGAGCACTGTCAGGGTATACAAAGTGTAATCGCATACTCAGAGCACTCTGATTTAATAAATGAACAACACAGAGTAAGTTGATCAAATAAAATAAAAAAAAACAAAATAAAACTATTTTTTTCTTAATTTTATTAAAAAGTTTGTTAAAAATGTGAAAATAAAATACTCCTTGGTATATAAACTAAAAAACACTTGGAAATATCAAAACAATAATACCTTCTTACTATACTAATTTAACAATGTACTTATATATACCGTGTGTTGCAGAGCATGCGTATCAGCTTTTTAAGAGGCGAAGGAGCCGTTTATTTTCCACCTCCAGAAAGAACCGCAAATCGGTTTATTAAGACCAAAAATCGCCGAAAATGGCCGAAATCGAAATTTTTAAATTGAAAGGAATACTTTTTTATGCAGATTCGGATCCTAAGTCAAAAAATAAGAAACTAACAAAGTTTTTTTTCTTAGATCGTGCTCTGCTTTAAGTTTGGTCCTTCTTCTCACTGTTCGAGTTAATTACCATTTCACTTTTTTTTTGCAAATTAAATTTGTTATCAGGGTAGCAGGTAGCAGGGTAGCAATCGATTAATTTCAAAGCTTTTGCAATGAACCAATTTATTCAAATTAATTTTGCAAAAAAAATCTGTTTTTATATGTAAAAATAAAAATTTCAGAAAATAATTATTTAATATTTGAAATAAAGTTTAAAATAAATGTCAAGAGAAATTTCCCTAAATATAAAATCCCTAAAACATAAAAAATCAAAATTTAGAAAGAAATTACATTATGATATTTTGAAAACTGAAATATTTTCTAATTTCAGCATAGTATGCTGCTGCTGTGAATTTTTCACGGCCTATTTTCAGTACATTAATTAAAAAGAAAAAACCGAGAAATAGTAGTGAAAATGAAGTAAATTTTATTTACAAACGACAGCTACGGCGAAAAAAAAAACACGAAATGTTTTATATAACAAAACTTTAAAGAGAGTTGGAATGAAATTTTGTAAGGATAATTGATAATAGAGACTGTGACAAAAAGTAAAAGCGGTCACTGGTCAGAAATATTGCTGAAATTTTCGGTATATTATAAGGTAATTATTTTTAGAACTAGCAACATTAAGCAACGTCTAAAAATGTATATTAAGATTCAAGCAAAACATGTAATTAATTATATATATGACAAAAACAAAAATAATTTGTGATTATTTTTTTGTCACTATCACCTTGAAAAATGCCGCTCCTTACATTTTTCTAATTATTGATATGATAAAGAAATTTCAGATTTAACTCCCTCTCTGTTTCTTTCTTTGTTAGTAGTTTGGTCTACTTGTCTAATATTACATTTGTGCTACAAATGGAACCGACCCTAATATAACCCTTGATAGTAGCTGCTGAGAGAACAAATATTTCCAACTATTTGTAATCATATCAAAGTGTAACATTTCTTCTACCCCAATCTCAAACTATTCCTATATAATCCAAATCAGAATTTGAAAATATGAATAATTTTAATTTATTTTGTAAATAAAAGTATGAAATAAAATTATATTTTGAGAAATATAAATACTGAGTAATACAGCAGAGTGTTATTTTGTTTTTTGTTCTTTCTTACCAAAATTTCTGCATTGAAAATTAAAATGGTTGCTATCTTTTGTAATAGGAACACGATGATAAGATGTGTTACCAGATTCATGTTGTTTATATTGATTATAAGTAAATCTCATTTTTACTGTGTTTTATTTAGAATGTTTTTTTTTCGCTTTGTTTGTATTGACTGTTTCGTTAATTTGTGTTGATCAACACTTTTAATGTACACAAATAACACTCATACTTCATTTAAAAATATGTAAAATAAAAAAAATATTTTTTTTTAAGAATAAACTGGCAGTAATGGCGAATGACAAAAATCAAATCATATGATTTTATAACATTTAAGCGAAATAATTTATTCATTTATTTATACGTTCATACATATATATAACGATTATTATAAATTCATCTTTATAAAAGAAAAAAATATTTAATTTATTTATCACTATTTTTATTTATTTTTATTTTTTTTTTGTCTAGTTAATTGTAATTAAAAATTTTGTCTCTTATCAATTAATAACAATAATAATAATAATAATATTTAAAATAAAAAAATGTATTTTTAAGAATAAAATACAATAACAACAATATTTGTAACAAATATATAAATATGTATCTATATGCATTTAAATTTATTATTATTTTTAATAAATATATTTATTTATTTTCACTTTTTTTATATATTTTGTTTTTTTTTACATCTTATTTGAATTAATATTCTTCAGCGCATGCATTGTAAACGTGCGTACGTTCAAAGTACATTTTGATTTATTCCTTTAGTTGTTTAATTTCCCTTTCAATTTTAATTTAACAATAATAAAACTAAATAAAAAAACACAAAAATACAAAATAAATAAATGAATTATCTTTTCAGAGCATTGCACTTAACTGACCATTTCAATAACAATAAAAAAAAGAAAAAAAAAAACAAATTTATAAATAAAAATAAAATGAGAAATCAAAGCACAGAGAGATAATTTGAAGTGAAAAGAAAACTTTAAAAGAATTAAAAACAAAAAAAATATTCTGATTTTCGTCTTAAATTTTGTTTCATATTAAATTTGTCACTTGTTTTGACTAATAACAAAGACTATCTATTTAGTCTTTGCTAATAATTAAAAAAAAAAAAAATGTTTATAAATTTAAAAAATTTAAAAATAATTACAAGCAATAAAAAGGATTTTGTAAGTTAGTAATTTAATTAAATAATGTAAGTAACATTTAAATATGTAACGACATCTATCAAACCAGTGTCTGTGTTTGGTTTTTATGAAAAATAGTATTTTAAAGTACTTTATAGTTCAGATTAATTGGTAATGAAATGCTAATTTTTTTTGTTGGCGAAAATTAATTTTTTAGATCTACTTTTACTCAGAGAGTGAAGTAGTTGAAACTGAAAGTAGAAAAGAAATAAATGTACTCTGTAAATGAAATATCAAACTACAATACAAAATTCAGAAATTGCTTTGCCAGATGATTTAATTTTTGCTGTGACAGCTTAAAAATATAAAGATATCATGAACAATCTGCAACGTATATGTTGCGTATTGTAGAAAACTATACTTTTTCATGGAGACTGAAGTAAAATTTTAGTAAATATAAAAAAAATATTTTTAGAAATAATCTACGCCAAAGTCACAGTTTCTTTTGGTCAGAGCAGAAGAAGAAATATTTGAATAAGCAAGAATCTACATTTTTCTGAAAATGTAAAAGTCCAAATCATCAAAGCATTTCTTGTTAAAAAAATCTGTTCTATACTCAAAATACGTGCCTCCAAGAGTCATACTAAACTAAATTTCATTTTCAATCGCATGCCAAACTATTATTAGAACAACCACACCAGTGGTAATACGAGTGTCTGATCTGGTATAATACAAGCCTTGTTAATGTATAAAATTAAAGTATTTTAAAGAAAATGTTTTGGTGTTTGACTTAGGAAAATACTGTAAAATAAATACTGAATATAAACAATATGTTTTATCTAATAGATAAATTTATAATACAGCGACTATCATAAGAATATATTATTATACAAAATACAAAATATATATGATACAAAATATCACCGAAAATAGCTTCATTTGCTTTCCAATTCACACAGAGTAAATATACATATATACACTTATTTCGAGTTTTATTCGCCATGCAGCCTGTTTATATTTAGATAAATTTAAAACACGTGTAAAATGAGATGAATGAGCCGATACTTTACTATTTCAATAGAAAAACCACAAACAATAACTAAAAATATCATTTTTATTAGTTTACGATATTTAGTACACAGAACAATTCAGACTGTACATCAATAAAATCTAAATAAATAATAAAAAAAATAATAAATAAATATGTAAATAACTTTAATGGTAGCTAAAAGGACTTTGAAAAGCTAATTTAAATACTTTTGTACATTATACGTACTTTTACTTCAGACTATTCCCATGTCCTATCATTCTTTCCTAATTTTCCTATCTTAGTTTTAACTTTTTTCATAATATTATAAACTTAAGTTTTTTTTTATTTTTCCAATTTTTACTTATAATATGTTTTTTAAAGGATAAATACTGTTTATATACAGTTATTACTGAATAGTTATTAGTATTTTATTAGATAAAAATTGAATAAATTCATTTTCACATAATCTATGAAATTTTATATAAATTATATTAATTTAGGGTTCTCCAATGTGGGATATTGAATGTAAGATTAATCTTAAAGTATGTCATTCACTTATTTTATATAAATAAGTTTTTTTTTATATCTATAAGTTTTTTGTTATGTGAAAATGTATGTAGTTTGTGATTGTCAAAGTAAATAAATGAAAAACTAATAAAAAAGGAATAGAAATAATATTGCTCTCTATAGATTTGTTAAAACTGAATACACAATTAAAACTGAACGTGATTTATTCGTCCAAACTTCTAAATTAAATTTAAATTTTTTTGGAACAGTAGAATTTAGTCTAATTTACTTATTTATATACATATTTATTCATTCACATAAATTGTCATGCGAATGGCAATATACATTATGTATGTACATCACTGTTAAAAATATTTCGATATCACTAATTGAATTTTCGCACGGACTTCACTCCACAAACAAGGCATTATATCATAGCTTTGATGTCATTCATAATAATATATAGCTATATACATATATAAATATATATATATATACGAATTAATATCACCAATGATATTTGAAAAATCATTGGATAATTAATACAATTATTGTTAGACTAAATAAAAAAAATATGAATATATACATATATAAAAATTTGCAATAATTATCATCAAGATCTTTACAAAACAAAGAGCAATGTTAAATACAAACAATATATTTTTTTAATATTGTAATTTTCTATTGCCACAATGATTTTTAGCCTATTTCTTATGCTGTTCACTACAAGAATAAACGATTACAAAATTAAAAATGCCAAAAACTAAATTAAGATAAAATTAAAGTATCTTATTGATCACAGGATCAATTAAAAATTCTAACATAATAATTATGCATATAAATAAATTTGGTTTATTCAAAAACAGTGACACTTGCCTTTTATTTTTCAATTTTTTTTTTTTCTAATTTAATTTTTTGTTCATTCTGTTGGTTAAAATATTTTTTCAAATACCTAACTTCGTAGGACATGATTACGTGTTAATGGTCTAACTAGATGAAACTAGTTAAACAATATTGACAAAAATAAATTTCTAAAAACAGAAACATATGTTTTTTTTTTGTCTTTTAATATTAAATTTTATATGAAAATAAAAATATTTTATCAAAAAAGTCAACAATAATAAGAATAAGTATAATGAAAATAAGTTAAAGAATCATAAAATTTCATTAACTTTAAACTGACGTATTGTTTATATTTATATAGTAGTTTAATTATACAAAGTATTGTATTTAATTTCTTCGAACAAGATTTTGAAGCTGATACAGAAAGCCTGGAACAATTTGATTGAAGACAGTGATGAATTTATAGATTACCTATCTATTAGTATTATAATATCTACATTGAAAAACAATAATTTGTTCACAATTATTTTCATTAATCTCAACAATAATCAAATTCAACTATTTAAAGTTAAATTTAACCCTTTAAGTAAATTTGTACTTATATGTGAACATTAAGTTTAACTAATAATTAATATATTTAAGTTGTATTAAATAAATGTTTTTAAGTGCAAACATTAAATAGACCAAAAAATTATCATAGTTTCATCTAGACCAAAAAATTAAAAGGAAATAATTTTCTATTTTCATAATGCTAGTCTGAAAGGGTTAAGCATTTGCAGTGTGTTTAGAGTTAAAAAAATTAAATAAACGAATTTATTTTTATATTTTTTTTTTTTTTTTAATCGGCTTTTTATTTTTAGTGATAATTTAAATTAAATAATTAAATTGTTGTCAGGTTTCCGTTCACTAATAGTTTTTAATATTTGATTGCAAATATCGATATTTCGGAAGCAACATACTTCCTTCATCAGTGCTTGTGACTAACTGTATACATTAATTCATTATTTTTTCCCTTCTTATATCCTATTCCCTCCATACTAGCTATCTATTTTACCTGTACTTTCTTCAATTATTTTATTAATTTAAATAGCGGTGAATATCCATTCCCTAAATCATTATTCAATCTATCATCTACCTGTACCCTCGAAATTGCTAAACTCTCATATGTGTCTAGTTTGCTTGTTTTGTGTACCTCCTTTATTGATGATAAATTGGTTTTATCAATTTTATGGTGTTCCTCTATTATGTGTTTAGCAATTGCCGACCTAAAATTCGTAGTACCTCTTATTCTTGCTAATTCAGCTTCCCTTAAATGTTCTTGGAATCTCACCGTAATTAACCGTTTTGATTGCCCTATATATACTTTTGAACAGTTGTGGCATGATATTTTATAGATGCCGTTGACTTCTTCCATCTCCTTTTTATCCTTTGCTGATCCAAGTATACTGCTCATTTTTTGACTTCTGCTAGTTGTTACTAGTTCCAGATTGTGTTTCTTGAACATTTTCTTAAACTTATCGGTGAATGTTGAGTGCGTTACGCAAATCCTTCTAGGTTTTTCGGTATCCTTATTTTGTTGAAACAAACTCGTCATGTTATTGCGTTCGATGCGGTGCAGTTTCTTCCTTATCATTAGGTCTATGATGTCTTCATTATATCCATTTTTCCTAGCCGTGTCTTTTATGTAGTGCCTTTCCTTTTCAAAGTTAGTCTTTGATAATGGTATATTTACCAATCTGTTGACCATCGTATGGTATGCTGCCATTTTTTGTCCATGTGGGTGATTTGACTCAGTGGGGATGGTTCGTTGGGTAGTAGTGTTTTTTCTGTAGATATCAAATTCTATGGTTCCATCATTATGTATTATTTTTATGTCTAGAAATGGTATTTCGTTGTTTTTTTCCCTTTCCATAGTGAATTTTATATTTCCATGTATTTTGTTGAGTTGATCTAATATAGTTTCAATTTTATCCTTTGAGACTACTGCGATGATATCATCTACGTACCGCATCCAAATTCTCGGCATAAGTCCCTCTTCCTCTATTCTGTCTTCAATATGACTCATGAATATTTCACTTAAAACTGGCGAAAGAGGGTTGCCCATAGCAGTTCCTCTTGTAGTTTTATAATATTCGCCTCTAAAAGTGAAGTAATTTTCATTCATGCATATTGAAGCTAGAGTGCTGTAACTTTTTACTTTTTTCCTCCAATCATTCGCGTTGCTTATTTCATTTAACCAGTTGTCTAGTTTAGATATGGCCTCTTTCACTGGTATGCTTGGAAATAATGCTTTAACATCGAAAGAGACCAAGGCTTCATTGTCCCCTATCCTTACTTTTTTTATTTTGTTGATAAGATCAGCCGTATTTTTAATTGATCTCTTGCTAATTTCCTTATCTAGGCCTTTGAATTCTTTTGTCAACCATTTTGCTATGTTATACGTTGGAGAATTAGAGTCCGCAATAATTTCTCTCATTTCATTACCTTCTTTATGGATTTTTGGTTGACATCGAATTCGAGGTAAAGATTCACTCAACATTCACCGATAAGTTTAAGAAAATGTTCAAGAAACACAATCTGGAACTAGTAACAACTAGCAGAAGTCAAAAAATGAGCAGTATACTTGGATCAGCAAAGGATAAAAAGGAGATGGAAGAAGTCAACGGCATCTATAAAATATCATGCCACAACTGTTCAAAAGTATATATAGGGCAATCAAAACGGTTAATTACGGTGAGATTCCAAGAACATTTAAGGGAAGCTGAATTAGCAAGAATAAGAGGTACTACGAATTTTAGGTCGGCAATTGCTAAACACATAATAGAGGAACACCATAAAATTGATAAAACCAATTTATCATCAATAAAGGAGGTACACAAAACAAGCAAACTAGACACATATGAGAGTTTAGCAATTTCGAGGGTACAGGTAGATGATAGATTGAATAATGATTTAGGGAATGGATATTCACCGCTATTTAAATTAATAAAATAATTGAAGAAAGTACAGGTAAAATAGATAGCTAGTATGGAGGGAATAGGATATAAGAAGGGAAAAAATAATGAATTAATGTATACAGTTAGTCACAAGCACTGATGAAGGAAGTATGTTGCTTCCGAAATATCGATATTTGCAATCAAATATTAAAAACTATTAGTGAACGGAAACCTGACAACAATTTAATTATTTAAACGAATTTAGTTTAATTTAAGTTCTTTTTAATTTGAAAGAGGCTACATGGAATTGAAGAACCAAGAATTATAACAAAAAAACCAAAATTTCGGTATATCAAGTAATACATTTACATTCGGCATTAATTTTAACAACTTTTTTATAATTTTGGTTTATAGCTTTGGTAATTGTGGTCTGTGCTATAAATCGTGTAAAAAATTGTGAAAAATATTTAAATTATTTAAAAAATAATTTTAATATCTCAACCATCATATACCGATAATACCAAAGATATTAAGAAAATTATATAAAATTTATTTATTTACAACCTCCATTACAATAAAAATCCGAAAAATTATTTATTGTACAGATATGTATTTTTTTTTTTTAACAAAATGTATTCTTTCGACACAACATGTAAATTTGTAGCTATTTATTACTTATTAACATTATTTATCTTATTGTTTTAAAATTAAAAAAAAAAAAAAAAATGTGCAATCATTTTAAAAAATCAACAAAAATGAAGAAAATGTACGAAAAAAAGACATAATAGGTTAAATAAATAAAAATAAAAATTAATTTTGAGTTAAATTTTGGTTGCTTTAAATAAATCTAAAATGAAATAACTTCCAGAAAAGAGAAAATAATTCCAGTTCCTAACCAAGTTTATATAAGGTATAATTATTATATACTAATTAAAAGATACTAAACAGAATATTGTCTTTTTAAATAGAATAAATTTATTTTAGTTAACTTATCAAACTATATTCACGATAAATTGTTAAAAAAAATGTATTATTTGAAGAATAATGAAAAAAAGAAGACTGTAATTAAACATATGCTTTTGTAAAGATAAATTAATTTTTATTTAGCATATATCGATATTTCGGAAACAGCTTACTAATCAGTGCTGGCAACAATGAAGTCGAATTATCAGAATTAAATTACAAAATTTTGTTCAAAATAGTAATGGTAAAATTAGATAGTAAATGTAAGATCATTCTGATGTTCCTGAGAATATCTGATGATTGAAATAACAGAGTAGAAAAAATAAAATTATAAACTAAAAGTAACACAGTTACAAGAATACAAAAAAAAATCAATAGTAAAGTAATAAAGTAAAACAAAATGTACCGCAAAAAATTTAAAATTCAGTAAATGAAAAAAATATAAAGCAATTTCATTAAATATAAAATAGAATACAAACTTATTGCTAATTAATATAAATATATATATATTAGAAATAATTAATTAATTAAAAAAGGAAAGAAAAATAAAATAAGGAAAGATAAAAATTAATATGTGAGACAAAGATTATAACCAAATTATTATTGCAAAAAAATAATAGAAGTCTGAGGGAAAACAAAAAATTAATAGATACAAAAGAATTAAGTTAAGTTAAACTACAACTCAATTTGAGAGTGATCAAGATTTAATATGAAATGAGATCTAAAATTTTTGATGCGAATAATACAAGCTTTATCCGATCTTAACGAGAATGGTAATCCATTAAAAATTTTGGAGGCTAAATAATCATAAAAGTGGTGCAAATGTGATTTATATACTCTAGGACCATTTATTAAGAACAAATTATTGACCTTCAGATTGTAGCGAGAGCTAAATAGGTGGACAAGATAACCTGGTCTAATACAACAAATTTAATATTAAACCAGTTTGTTGTACTGTTGGCTGTGTTGGCTGTATATTTAAAAAAAAATAGATGAAAATTAGTAATTAAGTCAAATATGACTTGGTATAATAGAAAATTATTGAACTTAACTTCCGTGGAGGTTGTAAAATAAAAATATTTGAATTGCGTATAACTTGAGTATTATCATTTGATCAAAAATAGATTCTGATGAAATGCAAAGCCAAAACCAACTGTTCCACATTTTTTGAGTAAAAACAAATAAGTTTTTGTATAAATTTACAATTTTGAAGCGGTATATCATTATGTTGTTATGAGTAGTAGTATATAATACAAAGTATATATTAAAACTGTCAGATTTAATGTTATTTAGTAAATACATCTCATATTTTTCTATTGAGGCTTCTTTTTTCACTATTCCCTTTCATCTTTTATTTTTTCTTTTTAATAAAAAAAATAAAATAATTATCTTTTTCTCTCTTTTTTAACGAATTAAAAATAAAAAATTAATTAGTATTAATTTTTTAAATTATTATAACAGTCGAAAAATTAAACTACTTTGTGAATGGCTGGCTACCAATATACAAAAATAATAACCAATAATCGTTTGTTAATTTTACACATAATTTTATTTATATGTAAATTTGAGCTGTTTCAATTTCCAAATTTACATTAATGTAACATGTTGTAATTTTGCTAAGTTTAACAATTACTAGTACTTGAGTAAACCATTAATGAATAATATGACAAGTATCTATGATATGAAAATAAAATTGAATTTAATTAAAAATATAAAAATTTACCTCAACTACTCAAGTTGTGATATATTTTTTACTATATATTTACCAAAATCTCAGTAAAAGCAGACAAAAACTAAATTACACTAACCCGTTTAGAAAACATTAAATATAAAAAATAAGCTTTTTATTTTAATATTATGTGCATAACTGGTTGTAGGAATAATAGTAGAGGAACATTATTTTATGAACGTGTTTTCGGTTTTGTTTTTATGTTGAAAATAAAAAAAAAAACAGATTTTACGTAGTTCTAAGTTAATTTTCGCTTTTAAATTTACAACACTTAACTTTTGTTATTCATTTTATTATTCTTTGTTGTTAGTTCAATCAAATTTAGATCTAACGAACTTTTGAAGAGAATTTTGGGTAATGATCAAGTTACCAAATTAATTATACTTTTTTGGAATTTATATTGATATCATTGAATTTATATTAAAATTGAAAATGAAATGGAGTTGAACAGGAGTCTATTTCACTTTATTGTTTTCTACCAAGTTCCGCATTTCAATTTTGTAGAAATCTCTAATGTCCTAAGACGAAAATCCTGAATTTACACATATTTTTGGAATTTTTGTTGTCCCAATCTGATTTTTTCAAAAATTTTACGCAAACTATTAAAACAAAGTTCTTAAAGTATGTATAAATGGCGGTTCTATCTAAAGCGGTTCTATCTATGTTTCAAACTCCTTCGGCTAATTCTATTTCGCGTAACTATAATTTATTATTTCACAAATTTCATTTTAGTAAAATTACCATATTGCAAATAGTTTATTTATCAAATATGACACTTATACTTTTTTTATCAGATGTCCGGCAAGGGTAAAGATAAATAAAATATTGAGGGCTTTCACTATACAATTTAAGTAAAAAAACGAGAGTAAATTTTATTGTACTTGTGATTATAGGTTAGTAGAACCATATAAATGTGGTGTTCGTTGTGTGACAAAATCGCATTAATCGGGTAAACACGTCTTGCAACACAAATGTAAAAACATAACAACGATTTAATTTATTTCGAAGAAGATATTTTACAAACATATTTTTGCGCAAAAATTTTTCTAAATTCAAAATACTAACTAACTATATAATATTTACAAAATATATATTTGTCAAATGTATTTTTGCGGAATGTCTCATTATGCCAAACAACAATTTGAAAAATGGTCAAATGGAAATTTGCGAAATGTCCTTTCTGTCAAAAGATATGAGTTAAAATGGCGTTTTGCAATTCAATATTCAATTAACTGTATAATAGCATGTCCGCATTGTGTCATAGAGTAATCATATTATATGATTACTCTATGGTGAATACTCTACTTATATGATTACTCTATGATTGTGTTTAAATTACGTTTGTTAACTATGGTTGAAAAAAAGTGTTCGCATTATACAAACTATAGTTAAGTTTGACGTTTTGATTGTTTATCAAAATAAAAAATAAATAATGGAGCAAACAATACTTTTTAAAAAAATTGTAAAAAAATTTTTAAATAATTTTGTAAGTAATGCAAAAGGACAAAATGCTATTAAAAATAAAAATAAAATATTAAAAGTTAAAATTTTTAAAAATAAATTAAATCATTTAATAAAGTTTTTTGTTTAATAATTTTTGGTTTATGTCTTGTTTTTAGTTAGGCAAATAATATATTATAAGAATGTATATATATTTCTTTCGTATATTTTAGTTTTTGGTGATTATTGTTTTTTTTTTAATTACACCAAGTTTACTAAAAAATAATAAATATTAATTTATTTTCTTTTATTATTTTTACAATTAATTATTTTTACTATTAATTGTCTGAAATGTATATATATATCTGGTTGAATATGTGGGTATAACTAGGTAAGGTATATTCCAATTTTGTTTACATTTTGACTTGTTCGAAACTTCAAAAATATCATTGCCAGGTTTCACAAAAATAAAAAAAAATACGATAAAAACTACGATATAACATAAAAGTAGAGTTGTGAACGTGTATAATACAATTTAAGTGTGATTTATTTTTAATTATAGTTACAAGTGGGATTAGTTTTATATGAAAAAAAAACAAATTGCACTTAAATTATGTTTATACTATACTTAGGGACTCAATCATAGTTAACTCGGTAAATGCAAGTATAACAAACTTGTATAAATTCAGGATTTTGGTATTTTGGTGATCTTTTTTTTTTTTTTCAAAATTTTAAATAATTTAAACACAAAAAATTTTGCGAAATTTTTTCTTTTGTAAATGTAAAGTATTGTAGTTTTGCAGTAAAGTATCATATACATCTGTTGAAAAAAGTTATATCTGCAAAATTGCATAAACATTTTTTGCTGATTTGGCATATGCCACTGATTGGGTTCAACGACAATAATGTCAACGATTGAAAAAAAATGTACGTATTGATATCATTGACAGATATTAACACTCTAGTTAATAACATTTTTTTTTTTTAAATACAATGATAACAAATGTTTTGATCCTAAATAAAACAAAAAATTAATTGAACTCAAATATAAAAAAAAAATTATTTTTACTAAGGCAAAAGTATAAATAAATATAAAAAAAAAAATAGCAGGAAGCTCTTTATGCTCGTGTAAAGTTAACACGATAATTATGTATAGGTACTAAAAACAAAAAATAAATACCAAATAATGTAACTAGAAATATCTAGATTTTTCAGACACAATCGTATATTATTCATTATTATACGATTATTTAAATAAACAAAAATAAATAGCTTAACATATTATATTTATTTAAATTAATATGAAATGATCAATTTAATTGATGTCATTGTTAAGATATATATTTATTTTTTTTCTGTTAATGTTGCAGTTATAGCGATACGTAAAAATTTTGTTTTCAATTTTCATGTAGTGGGATAAACATAAAATTTTAGTACAAAAAAAGATTCAATTTCAAATTTTAATAATTTACATTCAATATTTAACTATTTAATTATTTTACTGTTTTTATCAAATTCTTAACTTAAAATGTTAAACTTTGAACGAATTTGTTTTATAGAATATTTCTTATTATTCCTATAACTTCATCTTAAAATTACATGTTTATAGAGTAAAAGAAATAAATATTTAAAAATTTAAAAAAAATTTTCCCCAAATATTCGTAATACTGTTCTGAAGGACTTTATATATAGTTAAGAGCCTGTAAATCTAGAAATTTCGCAAAACAGCAAAGTGCAAATGTTCAATGTTGTGATAATAAAAGATGAAAATAATGTTTAGTACAGTTAGTCAAGTAGTTAGCCAAGTTAATCATAAGCACAGATGAAGAAAGTATGTAAATTGTTTGCAAAATATCAATGATAACAAATGTTTTGATCCTAAGTAAATTGCACAAATTGCACAATAAAAATAAATGATTAGTGAAATGAAATTCGACATTTAATTAAAAAATTAAATATATCACTAAAAAGAAATCTGATTATCAAAAATAAATAACACAAGTAAATTCGTTGTATAACCACTCACTTTTTGAATTTTAACATTTCTTAATTTAATTTTTCATTCATATTTCAAATACAGCATTATTTTTTTTAAAGCAAAAATTATTGATATTAATTTTAGAGTAAATATTGATATGGTGTGTTATATATGTACATAAATTTGTAAACGAACGAATTTTTTTCTAATTTTAACGTTTAAAACAATCATCTCTTTTTGAACTCAAGTTGAAATTTACATTATAACTAACTAATTAATTTTTATTTCTACATAAAAAATCATAAAGATTACAAAAGATCATCTCAGTATTAAAAAATTTAAAAAAAATATTTTTGTTTTTAATTTTTACTCGAAATTTATAAATTAAAATTACATACATATTAATTATAGTTATTAAAAATTGTTATCACAATAGTAAAACAATTTTTTGATAAAGAAATAAAATATTTCCGCAAAACTTTCAAATTCAATTTAATAGAAAAATAATCTATCAAGGTTATAATAAATATTGCTAAAAATAGTTTCAAAATTTTAGAAATACTTTTCAAAATGAGATAAATAAATTTTGAAATAAAATTTTATATTTAACTATTGATTAAAATTATTAATAACAGATACATTAAAAATTTGAGCAAAAACCAATTAATATTTGAAAGTGATTAATGATTGCAAATAGTTCATCACTAAATTTAAACTGAACACCACACTATATTTTACACTATAAATTAAATTGTTTTTTTTTTTAATAATTTATATTTTTGAATCTTTCTTAAAAGTAAGAAACTAACAAAAAGTGTATAAAATCTTAAAAGCTAATTTTCATATAGTAATTCTAACCTAAAGATAAAATATATGTCGATTGTTCAAATTCATTCAAGTGTTACAAATATATTATTTTAATTGTTTTTGACAGTTTAAAAAATAAAACAAATAAATTTTAGGTGTACCTAGAAAAAAAAAAAATGTTTACACACCCTTTGCAAATGAGTAAGTTCTGTCACAATCTACTCAAAAAAAAACATAAATAAATTTTATGTGTACCTACAGGTGGTGTATAAGATTATGCAAATTGTTAAAAAAAATATTTACACATACTTTACAAATAAGTAAGTTCTGCAACATCAGCATCAAATTTTTGTATATGACAGAATTCAGTATCAAACCAAATTCGTTGATAAATCTACTTTTAAACTAAATTCTGAGTGCAATAGATATTCCAAATTGGTGTTCAAAGGTATTCCAAAATTTAACTGTTATAATGTTTATTAAAAAATTAAAATTAAATTTAACTCTCGAATTATGAGGAAATGATAAAAATATCTAAACTTAACTTTCTTAAAAATTCCAGAAGCTTCGCTCAATATCTGAATCCTTTACAATATAATTTACATTAAGGACCAAGGATTGTCTTAAAACAAATGTTTAAAACCTTAACCTGCATTTTGCATGCGACAAGAAATGCATTAATTTCAATTTCAGTAGCGTTTAAAACGCATCTATTTAACATTATAATCAATTCTAATCAAGTTTTCAGAATATTTAATTATACTAAACATTTTAATTTAATTTGTATAGATAGAGGGTTAATGAACCGCAAAAATTCTGGTTCAAATTAAAAAAAAACTGATTTTTAAAGTATAAATGATGTATTTTTGTAAAGCTTATAAATAAAAACTAATCATAAAATAACTTTCTTTTTTTAAACACACATTCTGATTAAATAAAAGAATAAGTCAAAAATAGTTAAATTTATTAAAAAAAAAAAAAAAAAATAGAAACAAAATTTAAGACGATTAACTACTGTTATTGAGAATAAAGCAAAAAATAAACAAGAATGATAAAAAAGTTAAACATCTTAAGTATTTCACACAACAGAGTATCATGGATATTCGCATTAAAACCAAGTTTTGAGAAATAACCACAGAACAGCAAAATCGACTAATATTGTATATTACACGTGTGAGAAGTATGAAAAAATTAAAATATTGAAATGTGCTAAAAAATATAGAAAAAATTTGCAATTAAAAAAAGTGTATCATGAAAATGTCATATCAGTCAAACAGACATTAAAGGCACTAACAATTATTTAGGCTAAAAATTCGTTAATTTTTAATATTTATCTAAAAAAAATCTCTTTATAACACTTAGTAATAGTCTTTTGATGATGCACTGAAATAAATGAGTTCCGTATATAAACACTTTATCACCTTGTGTAATTTTTTTATGTTGTTTGTTACTTATACCATAACTTATATGGTTTATATCATAAGCGTAATTGGATCTGGTAAAAATCCGGACAACCTCATAAAAGTATTCTCATACCACAAATTGTGGTTGCTTTGATAATTACGAAATTTTCTAAAGATAAATCACGTAGAAGGTACCTCACATGGTGGATCAGTTGTAATAATGAAAATGATATACGCCATTCCTAACCATAATGAATTTGAAAAAAGAGTATTTGCAAGCTGAAAAGTAACATGGTTTAATAAATATAATAAAGTGTCAGTTTATTGCCCATTTTTTTCCATTCTGAAAAGTATTTCGCAACTTTATATGACCAAAGATTCTTGTTATGACACTCGTTATCTGAATTCATTCAGCACAACTGTTATTAACATTCCCTTTGAGTCGGAAGTCAACTGTTATATATTAATCTGAAAAGTGAGAACGAAATTGATGGAACTACGCTATATGCATAGCAAATTAAATAAATAAAATACGAGAAATAGAATTGCGTTCTACTCCTATCTCACCAAAAAAAAAACAGAAAAACCTATTGTTCCACTGAATATAAAACAAAAAATAGCTAAAACAGAAGCCTAACCAGACAATGATAAATAAGCAGACTCCAGGTATATAGATGCTTAACATGTCTATAAGTGGTGAAAATTTTAGAATTCATTTTGAGTGGTTACCGAGTGATCAAGAATGTACTCGTTTATAGAATGAACCAACTAAGTGACTGCGTTATAATGCTGTATGGAAAATGTAAAATTTTGAATTTCGAAAATAAGTTACTCATATTAAAACTGGTATAAGTAAGTTACACAATTATATATCATGTAAAAAAAAAATGTTTACAGATTTGCACAATGAAAGTTTAATTCTATTGAAGCATGATTCAGCTTTTAAAGATAAATTATCAAGTTTACTTCTATAGCATCACAAATATTTAAAATCGAATACCTTATAGGAAGGGTAGAGAATTGAAAAATTGAGCTTACACATATTACAGCTCATAATTTACAGAATCATTGCAAAATTTAAAATTTTTCGTTCATAAGTAAAAAACTGTAATTAATCTACTGACGCTAGTGTTCGTAAATCAGATTTTCACGTTGATGCAAGTAAGATTTTTGCCGAAAAATTTATCATACTGAACAACAAACACCTAACAATGTACAAAAAAATTGTCCAAACTGATACTCTGTTGTGCGAAAGAGCCATTAAAATGTGGAAGCATATAATCAAATGATCTTACTATCACAATATTAATATGTTTGTGTTTTATGAGTAAAAATTGCAGCTTTCGTAAACTTTTTTTTAAAGATTTTTAATTATTAAAATTTTTAATTCAATACAATTTTTTGTTTCAATTTCACCAGCTTTTTTTTAATTTTTTTTATATTTTATATTTTATTTTTTTTATATTTTTTTTTTTTTTTTTTGTTAAATATTATATCAATTTTTTTTTTCTTCTTTTTGGTATAAAAATTAGAACAAATTCACGATTGTCCTCCATTCACTTTGGGTTTATTTTAATATTTTGTTTATGATTTATTTGTTTGTTTAATAAAAAAAGAACACAATTTGTACATTAATAATGTTTCACTAATTTATTAAATACGTATACAAAAAAAATTTTAATTTAATTTTTTATTTTTAATATATTTAATTAAATATTGCACATTATTTAAATTATTTTTTATTAGAGTTTTTAATTACTAAAAATTAATTAGAAGTTATGATTTACATATATTATTAAAATAAACAAATGAAACAAATATATAAATAATTGGTAAAATTTAGAAAAAAATTTGGAATAGTAAATTTAAAGTAGTGGAGTGTATTTCAAAGATCAAGAAGTATCATATGAAAATAATGTCTTAAAAATCATTAATAAATGTCGGCATCAATTGATTAAAATATTGATCATATTTTAAAGAGATGATTTTCTTTGGTTTATTTCATTATTGTATTTTATTAGTACCCAAAAAAAATTTAATATGTTCTAAAAATCATTTTCACATGTTTGATTTTTTCATTTTCTGTTTATATAATTTAATTGTCAATAATGTAAAAAAAAAAAAAAACAAAAAAAAATATGTTAAGTTTTAAACGAAATAAATTGTTAAAAATAACGGTTTTATTTTTTTCAATTCACGCAATTTACGATTATTAATACGACTATTTGATATGATAATAAACAAAATCATAAAAAAAAACCAAAATAAGTATAAAATAAAAAAAGTAAAAATCACGATATTATAAATTGTCAAATTAAAGCTCAGATTTCTCCGGTCTTCCTCTCTGTAATCCCCTTTAGAATGTATATATATACATTTAATATAATTTTATGCGACTTTAAATTTTTAAAAAAATATTTCTAAAATATACACTAACTGAATTTTTGATATGAATACCAGTGCTGGGACTAATACAAATTAAATATGTATCACAATTTAAACTAAAATTTGCTACTTATTAATATTTATTAGTTTTAAACTGTAGTTTGTAAGCAAAATCTGTAAGGTTATTCCTGTAGATTGAAATGTATGTATGATTTTGAAATATGCTTTCAACTGTAGTGAAGTAATCGAATACTAATGAAAAGCCTTAAAATTTTTAAACTGTTTAGAGTAAGGTCGCAATTTTATGATACTAGAAAATGGTGAAATTTTTTATTTTACGAACAAACATTGTGAATCACGTGATGCAGAACAAATAATTACACTTTATACTTTTCAATCATTCTTTTCAGAATAATATGACCACTGGTGAGAAAAAGAAGTATACTGTACAATGATTATAAAGTTATTTATCAAATAGAATTGTGATATTCGGAATGCAATGATATGTTTCTATTATACACAATAATAATTTGAAAATAACACTTGGATAAAAATTATTGCATATTACATAAGCAATTTGACAAAAGTGTAATTTTTAACACAATTTTTTATGTTTGAACATGAAATTATTAAGCGATTGAAGAAACAAATAGATAATAGTTAACTATAAATATAATATAATAAAAATAAAATACAATATATTGTTTAAGAAAAAGCAAACGTTTCCACATTTCTATAGTAATTAGGCTAGAGAGAGTTATAAGAAATTGGTAGAGCTATAAAAAATTAGAAGTCACATTGAATAGTAGTCTAAGCTGAGTAATTTAAAAACAATTAACAAAAGTAATGATACAGTAATTTTCATACATGTTTACATTTACAGCAGTAAAAAAAAGAGTTCAGCATACAAAGTATTAAAAAATAAATTCAAATGTTTGATAAAACGACAGTAAATATAAAATATTTAATTGAATAACCAGGCCTATGGTTCATATCAAAACGAATTGGTGATTAATCGTTTTTTTAAATGCAAGCAATTTACCTAATTTGTTCATTGTTGAATCGATGTTTAATGAAAAATAGTGACATTTTGACAAAAAATTTAAAAATAGAGACAAAAGTTAATGGAAAAAATAGAAAATTGTTAAATTTTAAAAAGTTTGATTGAATTCTACATAATTTTTATTGAACCCTGTGATAATTTACGAAAGAACTACTTTTCAAATGAAAAAAGATTAGTTTACTGTTAATAAATTAAAAATATGTAAAGAAAATAAGAGATTCTACAATTCAAAATTAGTTTTTGAAAAGAATTAAAAAAAACAACATATTATCAAAAAACTGTGACTGATCAAATTTGAAATATAAATACATAATAGTAAATATCAAAAATTAAAATATTTAATTTATATTGAAACTACTAATCGAAGTTATTATTGTAAATCTATATATGCATTTATTATAGGTTGAAACAACTAGAAAAATTAAAAATAAAGTGACATTTTAAATCATAGTCCGTAGGCAAAAATTAAACATTAAAAAAACATTTAATTTTCTACGAAATAGAAAAAAGTATCATATTTTATTGAAAAGTGTAGTAAATTCTCTACAATTATAGAATAAAAACTACCCAGCACTGAAATAAATATTTACGAAAATTTTTGTTGATAATAAAGTCAAATAGTCGTATCTTTAATAAAGAAAAAAATAAAATGTATTATTAAGAGAATAAAACAACAAAATATAAATAAATACATTATGTAAATAAAAGAGCGTCATCATACTACATTTGGAACATAATAATATAATATACAAGTAGATATGACAACAAATTGATATAAACACACTTGATTTTATAGTTTGTTAATGATATTAAAACATTTGTTAGTTTTTTTTTTTATTGTATTATATTATAAATATAATTTTTTGTTTTTTAATATTAATATTTATTTCAATTGTTTATTTTATAATTTTTTATTACAAATTTTTATTATTTTCACCACGTGTATATTAATTTTATTTTATTTTAATTTCAATTAATAAAAAGTTCTATAATATTATAGTTACATAAAATGTTTCAATTTATAATTTATTTTAAATTTTATATAACTAATAATTTATTTTAATTGTTATTAATTCTAAATGAAACACCTTGTAATACATATGTAAGTTAATTAATAATTCAGCACGATAACGTTAAAATAAGATTTTAGGGCATATTATTCTATTGAATAGAATTGTAAATAAACAAACAATGTTTTTTTTTTTTTTTTAATAACACTACTATTGTCTCTAATTTAAATAAATAAAAATATTTTCACTTTCTATTCATTATATTTGATTAATTTTACTCATGAATTTTTATTTAATAATATTGTTCACCTTATTTTAAATTTTGTTGAATTTGATAATATAAAAATACATAATAAAAAAAAAATAATTAGAATAACAATTAAAGGTTGTTTAAATCGCAAAACCAAAACTAGTTAGTATCAAAAATTAAAAAAAATAATAATAATTTCGTTCGCGAACCGATCGCTAAAGATGAGATCGATGAACTAAATATTTAAAATACAAAAACAAAAATAAGAAAACGAAACGAAAGAATATAAATAAATAAAAAAATAAAATAATTCGCTGGCGCTGGCTAACAAAAATATACTTATTCGTCGTATCGCATACTATTCTTCATTGCTCGCTTATAACACGCTTTACTCTACTCTGCTATCTTTTTGCTCCTTTAATTTTATTTTTTTTTTTAATCTTATTTTATTTCTTTATGTATTTATTTATTATTTTTTTGTTTGTTTTATTGTTGTTCTCATTTTATGAGTGTTTTTTTTTATATTTGTTACACTTATATGTAGTCAATTTGTTTGATTAGCTAAATGATTACCTTGATTAAAGCATTAAAGCTATGTTTTTATCATTTTTATGTTATAAATTTTCAAAATATATACATATATGTAAAAATAAACATATACATACTTAATTATATATTTTGGAGTATGCATAGTTAATTTAAATTATTTTTTAGTGTGGTAGATTGATTTTTGAATTTTTAAATGTTTTTGTTTTAAGATAATTCAAATTAATAATATTTATGCAAATAACAAAGCTTTAGATTTTTTAATTACAAATTTAATTGAAAATTAACACAAAACAAGGAAATGGGGAACCCAAGATAAATTTGTGTTACATATTCAGCATTCACTTGAAAATTTAAACAAATATTTGCGAAAATATAATCCAAAGCTGTTAACAACTATAATAGTAGACGTAAAAAATGTAGTAATTTAATAGAATCGGTTGAAGAAAGAACGTAGATGCAGTTAGTGACAAAGATAAAGACAAAGTTTATAATCTGATATGTTAGTGATTTTGAACTGTTTATCGTTTAAGGTCAAAGTCCAATAGTTGAGCTAATGGGACGAGGCCTTTGTATAATAAATAAATTTGTATTACAGTTATTTTTACATATGAAGCCATAAAATAATAGCATTTACTGTTGATATCTAACATTTGGTCTGTATATTCGTAAGTTACAAGTTTTTAAATTAAAATATTTTAATTTTTTTTAGTCTTATTTTTACATTCAAATTTAGATGTTTTTGAAAAACAGGAACGTTAACTAGTTAAGCTAGTTTTTTTCTTCACTTCAGTAGCGCAACATCAGAAATTTCATATTATCATATAGTTATCTATGGTCTACAAAAAACCCACTTTTCATATGATTCATTTCCATGTATTGGATCTAATTCTCTAGATTTATTCATATTTTTTATAAACAATTGTTCGCAATTGAATAACATGTCCTTGAATGTTATGTTCTTGTTTACTTTCAACTTTTAAATGCCATCTGTTCATTCACAAAAACTATCCCAACACGTCTCGTATTTGCTATATTTATCATTGTAATCCAAATAAATCTGGTTATTTCCTAATATATCTTGTAAAATTTGTAATAATTAACTAAAATCAAAACAATTTTATTGAGATATAAATTTAGGCAGGTTTTATGGAGACGAGATATGATTTCGACACAAAACATTATTTTTCTATAAATTATTCTATGTAATTGGAATTTTAGGTAAAATATTATTTAATCCGTTTTTTTATCAACAATTAGTTAGTTATCCGGAATCCTACAACATTTTTGAAAGACCTACATAAAAAAAAAATTAAGCAAACATCGAATTACCTGTTACCTTATTTTCATAAAAAAAAACAAAAAAACTGAATTTGAAAGAAAGTAACCCTCATAGCACTACTGTAGTACGAAATTATAAGCCAAAAATTCTATTTTCAATAACAAGTGTAAGTTGATTCAAAGGAAACACAAATTCATTGAAATTTAACGAGAAATTAATTAATTTTAACAAAAGGCTTATCGCTTGATCCTTAGAGGAGTTATCAGCTCAAACACCAAAAATCATTTTTGGTACGTGACGAATTAGTTAACAAACACCAGTTTTAAACAAATTCAAAAATAATTATTTTTTTTATATTTGAAAATGTTTTGAATTAATTCTGGCGACTCTGCGAATTAACACCACAAAATCAAAATGAAACAAAACCTACAGTTGGGATTTTTATTTGATTGTTAAATAAAATCTGAAATTATACAAAAACTTTGAGGTTTTATTTCATTTTTGGGGCAATAATGCTTGGGGATAATGTCGCAAACACCTGTTAAGTAAGTTTTTAAAAAAAAAAACAAAAGATTAAAATGATTTCGCCACTAGCTAAAATTTTATTCACAAGAAAAAAAATAATCTAATCTTAAATTAAAAATTTCAAAATATTTTATTAAGTCAATATTCTAAAATTATCTTTATTTTTTAATTATCGGGCTTGTACGTCATCATTTTTTAAATGGTACGACACTAGATAATTGATATCGTGCTAATATGGTAGTACAATATGTCCCAATATTTTGTTGATGTAAAATTTTTTACAAGTAAATTTGATATTAATTATTTTGTAAACCTTATGGGAGTTTGTCCTGTATTGTCCGTAGTATGATTTGTCTGTATTTCTTGCAATATGCATTTAGTATCGCTTGCCTGCATTTCATTGCGTAGGTTATACACAAAATAGAAGATATCCCTTTTTCCAGAATATTTACCAAATTTTTTTTATGTGTGACCGCTGTTGGTAACAAACAAAATGCATGAACTAAATGAATTAAAGTCAGATTTTGGAATTTTGGTATTTGTTATTTGGGATTTCGTGATGAACCTATAAATTTTGTTTTTGTCTGAAGCCTTTTATAACAACTACACTAATAATTAAAAAAACAGATTATTATAAAAGAATGAGAAATGAGAGAATTGAGAAAATGAATCAATATTTTTTAATGTATATGAAAACTAACACTAATTAACAGGCCTAGACACTCGGAGAGGAAAGCTCGATAGTAGGCTTGTTTTATAAAATAAATACACACAGACTTATCGGAAAAAATAGCTACTTACAAATCGGATTATAGCTCGAAAACTATTAATTTTTTTAACTGTCGTCCAAAGAATGGGTTAAAATTCCATCTTTTTTACATATCTTCTAGTATTCAGATTTTAAATAATTAAATATTTTAATTAGTTAATATTCGTTTAAAAAAAGGTTTTTCATCAATTTTCATACTAAAATTCCACTATAAAAAGCTATATAAAATATAAAATGTACTGCACTAAAAAATTGAAGCAATTTTGTGTCTCAGCCTGTTAATTATTGCTGTGTATGGAAGTAGGAAATGGAAGTAGGTGTAGGTGTAGAGAGAAAACAATATTAATACATTATGATGAGAAATGATACATAACTATTTACTTTACATTGTTGTTGGTGTTTTGAGTCGTAATGTGATAATTAATAATTGTACACATAATTAATGTTCAGAGCTTTTATGGCTTATAAACATTGCCCATAAAATTATGAAAAGATTTTCTAGGCACTATTTATCAGATATGGATTTATTGCATTGAATTATCAATCAATTTATTTTAACCTTAGATAATATTAATGAAAATCTTCTCTTCTATTCTATCTATTCTATTCTATTCTATTATAAATTTCTTTTATATTCTTTTATATAATTTTGTTTATTTCTTTACTGTCCTTCTTGTTTTTTTTTTTAAATCTTTTAAATGGTTTAAAAATTCTGCGAAGGCATCAGTTAAGATGCTTATCCAATGATTTTGGTCTTAAATAAAAAAAATCCTACAAAATATAGACAAATTAAATACAGTACAGGCAAATAAAAATACAGGCTTGTGAACCCGAACTTTATATATCAATATTGTAGATTTAATTATGAACGCTATGAAGTAAATTCGAACGAAATAAGTAAAAAAATTAAATAAGTCCGAAAAAAATCCAATTTTTTGACGTTTATAAATTTTCGTACTTATTTCATTATTTCAAAATAGATACATGATTTTTTTTCTAAAAAGTTTATCAAAAAAAGTATTTTAGCTTTACTAGTTACAATTTGTTTTAGTTAAAAAATGGTGGCCAACGAGGATATAGTTATCGCTTTTTTTGAGAAGGTTTACCATAAAATATTTCTAACTGATTTGATTATAAAATAAATAGTAAGTTACGAAAAATCAAAAATGAGCACATCAGGTATGTTGTAAATTAAACATATTGTACATGTAAGAATATACAAAACATGAATGGTCAAGTTAATAAGGGTAAATATAACAAAGCCGAAATTTTTGATTTGATTGAATTTCGTTTTTTTTTGGATTTTGTACTTATTTCGCTCGAACTTATCTCGTAGCACCTTAATTATGTTCCAGGTGAATGATTCGTTATATTAAGTTACAAAAATTAAAGCTTTTATAAGAAATTTTTCAATGTCAATAAATTAAGATAGTAAAATTATAATAAAATCGATGTTATCAAATTGTACGATGCATCTTTAACTTTTTGTTTTTTTTTTGTTTATCAAAATTGTGAAACGCCCTGGTTTTCATTTGAAAATAACTAATAAACAAAATTATTTAATAAATTATTTAATAAATTATTTAATAAATTATTTAATAAATTATTTAATAAATTATTTAATAAATTATTTAATAAATTATTTAATAAATTTTATTTATTAATTTATTTTCTTTCGAATCCCTGTTTGAGGTGTATAAATACCTAACCAGGTCAAGGGATGGGCTTCAAGAGCACAAATTAACAAGTAACTTAAAGTGATCGTATGCGCTTTATACAGAATTATTATTATAGTAATTTTCTATTTTTAAACAAATTAATCACAATCTATAGGGATTTGAACTCGCACTGCCTTGTTTGGTATATTCTATTATCGAGTGTTTGACCAACCAGCTACAGAGCAACACTTTAATAATTTATATTGTACAATCTTTTGTGTTTTTTTTTGTTCATACATATAAAATTTGGTGTTTTTGCTACATTACAGCTACACTTTATAAAATATATATATATGCATATTTTAAGTGTACAATCTATTAAATCAATTTAATAAACAAAATTGTAACTACTTAATTTTAATCAATGCATCATACTTAAAAATAGAAATTAAACGCTATAAGCTATTATTACTTTATCTAATTGAACTCAATTTTTAAGGCTTCTAAACAAATATAGGTTTCGTAATGTGACCCGATCAATAAAAACTTCCTTATCCCTGGTCTAAAATCGATGCAATCAACTTTAACTAGCTCTGAGAGAATAACAAAAGGTTCTATATGCTCTAGACTCTAGAGCCTAGATTACCTGGCTGCTAATTTATCTTGGTTTATTGTACTTTCAGACTTATAACTCCATTTGAGACTTGTTAAATAAATTTTTTATAAACTATTTTTCTATTAAAAAAATCTGAGCGAGATCGAGTCGACTAGTTTTTTCAGGGGAGTAAAAATATGTCTGTTTTTGGGTCTGGTTGTAAGAAAACTTGACTAAAAAGATTTATTGCTTCATTTATAGGACTAACATGTGTTAAGGTCCTGTAAAAATTTCATGAAGTTATGGGAAATCGATACCAGGAATTGATAAAGGAAGAAGTAGGAAACTAATAGGAAAACCGTTAGGGTAATAATACGCATAATGACAGGTTACTGTTTTAATTAATAAACCAACCAAAATGTATGAAACTTGTTAGTCCTGATAGGATCTGTGAAGGTATTAACATTTAGGAGAAAATAAAGCATATTCTCTGCAATTTCTTTGCCCGAGCCTATCAAACACTGGGCTCTAATAGTTATGAGGGTTATATTTAAATCTTATTTCATATCAATTAGCAAATACGAGTAACTATATGTGAACAATTTATTTATAAATTATTTTTCTCACCACTTTGATAATAAAAATGAATAAAATTCTAATCGTAAAATCAATTTGTGTAAAAAAAATATATGTATATTATATATATAATAATATATGAATAAAATAATAATAGAAACATAAAAACAAATATACAATAGAGTTGATCTAAATTCAAATATTTATGTGTATTATAAAATCAAATAAATAATTACAAAAGGAATAAAATCTAGAACATGATAAGAACATAATAACAGATACATTATAAAAAATATATATATATAATAAGTTTTAAGAGGGTATTACTTATGCATTTATTATTCCTAATAAAAAATTATAAAGATGATCTCTACAATAAATTAGCAAAAAAGAAAAATATTGTTTTGATAAGCATAGTTTACCTATATTTTTCTTTTTGACTAGGCGGTACTATAGATCGAATCAGAAATATCGTAAGTTATTGATTTAGTTGTCTAACAAGTTACATTTAAGCTTTATTTTCAAATTAAATTCTACAAAAGTAAATATGAAGCTGTCAAAATTTCAACCAATCAAAAATTTTCTCCTTCAGAATCAAAAAGAAAAAAAAAAAAAACACAAGTCAATTCTATAGAAAAATTCTGAAGCATAAAATGAAGTACTAATCGACATGCAATGATACCGTTCTCATGGTTTAAGATGATCTGCATCCGAATATAATATATTGTATTGTTGTCAACGAATAGGCCTGCTATTTCGGCAGAACTTGGAGTAGGATAATCTGCAATATACAGGTCTTATGAGAGCTTATAATCAAACACTGAGGAATATGAGTTTACAAATGCACTTTTGATAAGTATACTTAATTTTGACGCTAGATTGACAGGTTTGTTAAAAATTGACATATTTGACAAATATGTATATAAAAAAAAATGTCAGATTTAACAGGTATATTAAAAATGTATGAATCAGGTCATTGCATCATTTTTTTTTTTTAATTTCGATAAATCATTTATTAAAAATTAATCTACATAAGTATTACAATTAAATATAAGTTGAGTTATAATCAAAGAATAATATTTTGAAATAAATATAAACAACAACAACAACAAAAAAACTATATTAAAAATATATTTGAAAAAAGAAAAACTTCTAATTCAATAAATAAATAAAAATATGTACCTATATACGATTTGTAAACTTTTAAAAGATATATTTTTGAGAAATAATAAAGTCGTGATAAATTATTTAAATTTTTTTTGAAAATTCTTAAAATATTGTTATGAATTAAAAAAAATAAATAAATAAATGCCAACACTTTTTTTTTCTTCAAAATTTAATATTTTTTATAAATATATATATTTATGTTGTATTAAATATGTATATATATATAGTATAATCAATGCCTCTATATCTTTTAGCCTGGTCTTTACGATATTTTTTTCTTATTTTCATATAAATTTTGTCTTTTATCTTATTTTGCTATTTGAAACCTGTTATATCAAACTGTACAATCAGATCGTACAGATCAAATTTTACAGTACAGCAGTCAAATTTTGTCTGTTGTTATGATATAGTGTTATATAGTTACATATATTTAAAAAAATATTCAATACTTTTTATCTAAATAATTTTCAATTAAAAAAAAAAATTTTTTTTTGTTATTCGACGAGGAAGTTCTAATGAACACTGCTGATTGCTGAAAATAAAACTGGTAAATACAGTACAAATTTTGAGACGAAATTAAAATAAGTAGCATGAAAATTGTTGTTGTTTATTTTTTTTTTATCTGAGCAAAACCTTTAATGGAGTATTTAAATTTTTGGTATTAAATTTTTCCGCACATTCTTTGTTTGTGTTAGTCGTGTTTTTGTCAAATTTTATTTTTATCAAAAAAATATAATTATACACAAAACTAAAAACAAAATTTTCAAAAAAATCGTAATTCGATATATTCCGGAAAAATTATCGTGTGACTTGGCTAGAAGATATAGGCATTAGTATAATAAATAAACCATCAATTAAATTGTAAATTACTAATATTTAGCACATTATTGTTATAGAAATATTCCATGATTTAAAGAGAAAATTGTTATTTTATCAACATCAATTTTCGGATTTCAATTTGCTCTTTATACAGTTTAAAATCATTTTTGTTGTTTTTTTTTTTTTTTTTGAAAAAAATCTTGATCTAAAGGTTTTCTGGAACAAATATTTTTACGTATAACTATTTTTTATATATATATATTCTTGATAAATTTGAAATAACATTTATAATCTACTCAATGTAATAGCAACAACCAGATGAAGAATTGTCCGTACAGAAAAATATATCGTTTAAGCGATTAATTGACTTTTTCAAAAAAAATTAATCTTTGTTATTCCACTTCATGAAAAAATTTTAGTAAAAGATAAGATGTAACAGATTCAAGATCACAAGCATAAGATTATTATTATCTATTGTTAGCGTCGTTTGTTGCTGAATGGGCTTAAGCTTAATTGTAAACTAATCAATCAAAAAACAGTTGAAGCTTATTTCTGGTTAAGTAGTTACGTTAACAAACAAAATTATCGTGGACAAATGTATGGAGAATAATAAATTAAATACATTTTGATAGATTTCCCAAGTCACGGTAACTAGTTTGTATCTTTTTAACGGCATAATTTCTAATATGAGGAATAATTTTTAGTAATAAGTTACTTAATTTTAACAAAATTTTGTAACTAAAACTGATAATTTATGGGCAAAAGTGCATACGATTATAGTAACTCCAAAATGGAAGAATTTATAAACTAAAATAATTATAATTTCGAAATAAAATTTGATAATGTTAATATTTTTAATAATCTAATCTATTTGGCAACAGTTATAAAGAGATCGTTAATTATACTGACTACTGTCAAATAGAGCAAAGTATAATATACTTTGGTAATATAAAGCGTTATTCTAATATCACCTGTTTCAGCTAATATAATTAAAATTTGAAATAGATGCGGGTTATAGGTATCGGTTAAAATATTTCAGATATTTAACTGTCATTATTGTATGAGGTTAAAAGGCTAAAAATCATTTAGAATATAACAATAAATTAAAATTCAATAGCTGACATATTGCGATATTGTCATGAATATGCCAAAAGAAGAACGAAGAAACATTTTTTCGTTAAATTCTACTTGACATATGAATTACGAATAAAAAGTACAATACCGTAATCGTTTCATTTTGTGCCAACTACATTAAATTTCTAATACCTTCTTCAATGGCTCCCTATAACTATAATTGATTAATCTATTCAAATAAAATGTATAACTTATGATGAATTATGACAATAAAGATTTTTAGGCTAAAAATAGCCAAAATAAAATTTTCCATTTTTATTTAAATTAATTGTATTCACTTTAATTAATGATAAATATAATATTAAAGATGATAAAAGTTATAAGAATTAATAAAGTACATACTCTAGTAAATATAGAAACTTAACTGATTAACTCTAGTTATTTAAAAATGGTGTTAAAATTTTTTATTTGAAGAATTTATGTCTAAATTTAGAGTTTTTAATGAAACCACGTTCTTTAAACAAAATTACAATACATAATAATGTGTAAGTATATTATATATAATATAAAACAGGTAGTAGTAGGTTATATTAAGAGATTATTTCTAAAAATAATTATTTTAAAAAAAAATGTATATATATGTATTTTTAAGTTATTTATAGTCATATTTAAATTATCGTATCTTAGTTGACTTAATAATTGTACAAATTTACAAATTTTGGCGTATTTTTATCTGCTTTTTTATAGAATTTTTTTTTTAGTTCTTTTGTTTCTTATTCTACAAGGGTAATGCTAATTTTAGTAAAATAAATATTTTTGAAGCATAATTCGTAGATGTTAAAGTTAACACCTTAAAAATAAATCGTATTTAACTATTTTGATTTAATTTGTGTAAATATCAATAATTAATAAATCTCTTCATTTTTGAAGTGTTTTATATTAACTTATTTCTTTTGTGTCTATTTTTAGGCGGGCAATAAAAAAAATTTACTAAACTTGGTTAATAATTCTTGAAATAGCAAGCAAAAAATAAAAAAATATCAGATAAATAAAAATAATATGTACTTACATTCATGACATAAGCGGGATTCGAACTCGAAATTATCCTTTTATTATTACATAACATAATGGATAACATAACCACTACACTATCTTAGTCCGTCTAAATTAATGCCTGTCTTTAATATTGACGAATATTTTTTGATTATAACTATAAAGAACCAAATCTGATGAATTAATTGTTTTTCAGAATATACTCTACAATAAAATCCTAAGACCCACTTCAATATCTTATGCGAAAACAGGAATTTATCGATCTACTACTTTGAGAGTAATGGGATTTTATTGTGTTAAGTTATAATGAAATTAGTATTAATTTCATTATAAAGTATAGGTATTATACTTTGATTTCATTATAAACTATATATAACCAAGCGATTTAGAAACAACAACAATTATAACCAACACAAATTTTTTTTTTATATAAAATCGTGTCTGAAAGAACTAGTTACTCTTGTCCAATTGAACATGGTATTCACTAGTTTACTATACTGAACAAAACAAAACATTATTTTCAGGAATTGTTTCGTTCATCATAACACTACTACAGCTCATCAGTAGGTATTTATAGAGTTGGACTATACCTATACAACTTCCTGATTTTCATTTTGATTGTAAATAATAATAATATTTATATTTATAGATACAATGGTGATATAAGATATCTATGTATCAAGATTGAATATTAATTAATAAATCGAACTTGTTCTTTTTATTAAAAATAAAATGATGTAAAAGCTTTAAAAAAATTTATAATTATATAAATTTATTTTCTAAAACAAAACATGTTATGTAACAAAAATTAACAATTTTATCTTTGATAGCTTAAATAAAATTAAAACAAGACATGTTCCAATTCAAAATTTGAAGGATATGAAATTACAAAATGTAATCTTGTATTGGACGAATAGAACAGTTTTAAATTGTTCAAAATTTGTATGCGGTAAATTTATTCAAAATACATAAAGCCGATATTCCTCATATTCAAATGTATTCGATATTCAAAATACATAAAGGCAATCGAGATAAATTGTGGAAATTCTTCTTAACGAATTGAATGTAATTAAATTAAAATTTATTATTTTTTGTTAATTATGTATATAAAGTACAGTAAAACACTTACAAGCAAGACCTAAAAAAAAAACAGAAACTACAACATAAATATTGAAAGAAAGAAATAAAAATAAGTATAACAAACTTTCCGGAAAAAACAATAAAAACAAAAAACATTCAAAATTAAAGCTAAAATTTTGATTTAAAGTTAAACAAAAGAAAAATATTAAATTTCGCTAAATATGTTAATTATACTCTGATGGTGAATTGAATAATAATTCATTTGATCTACCAGAGTGCATATAACTCATTAATCTGAAACTTCCATCTAGCTTCTTTTCAATAATTACCTTCAGGTTATTCTAGCGTTTGTTAATTGATTTTTCCAAATGTCTTGTGTTTTGTATACGTATTTTATTGTCTTCCGTTTGTTTCGCTGATGTGAATTGAGATAACTATGCATATGTTATCATTGTCCTGTAACCCCTTGTATAATACATAGGGAAGAAATATGTGATACGATAGTAACAGTAAAGGTAAGTAACTACATAACTAGTGATATTTATTATTTTATATATTTGTGATATCACAACACAACAAATTTAAAAAAATTTACCAACCGCAATTTCAACCTTCTTTTTGTCTTTTCTCTCCCGTTTATATCAGTTTCATTTGCAGTTTATTTGAATTTACGTTAAAATAAAATAAAATAAACACCATAACTATATCTTCGTAGAATTTAAGCCATTTAACTAATAGATCGAAAAAAGGAGGGTGAATAAATAATAAAAAAATAACAACAAATTGGAAAATAATATGAAGAAAATAGAATAGAAAAGAATTAGTTTTTAAAAATTTACGGACAGTTTAAAAAATATTTATTTATCCGTCTCTTAACGGATATGTGGGAACACATAAAATGTTAGTTAGGCTGTTATACAGTGTAGAGAGGTACAAAAGGTAAATACATGTGGTTTTGATAATGTAGGACATGAAAATGTACGGACAGTTTAAAAAATATTTAGTTATCCGTCTCTTAACGGATATGTGGGAACACATAAGATGTTAGTTATAGGCTGTTCTATAGTTTAGAGAGGTTCGAAAGTTAAATATATGTGGTTCACAAATACTATGGTAACTATAAGTCTCAGTTTATTAGTCAAAATTTGTGAGTTAATTTAATTTAATTTTATTATTTCAACTTCATATACAGTCAAAATTTAGAACCCTTTTTCAGGTATAGGTCAAGTTTAATTAAGTTGTGAGTTTATCAACCAATATTCCAATCTTGCGCACATAATTTTTTATTTATCAAATTTTTCTTTTTGATATTTTCCCAATTAGTTTTTCATCTTTACATCATACAACATTTTTAGTCTCGAATCTTTAATCTGAGATTCATCTTAATGTTTTCCGATTTTTTTTTTATACTTTAACGGTATGAATATATCGCTTTACAATTGCGGATTCAGTCAGTTTATGTTTCTTAATTTTTTTTTCTTAAGAACATTTCTAAATTTTTTAATAATATTAATTGGTCTTACTCATAATTATATTGTGTTCTCTACTTGTCTAACTAATTTTAGAATCTATTTGTTTAAAATAAGTACTAACCACTAGTCTGTATAATTGAGAGAAAAATTTAACATAATTTAATTGCAAACTAGTATTACAGTTTTTCGGTTATATTGTCTTCTTAACTTGTGTAATGTCCAAGTAAACATTATAGGATTACAAACAAAAATACTATATGCAGTTGTAAAAATGAAAAAAGGATAATGAAATGACTAACAAACATTTTCAATATTCAATATTCGGATGTTTTATTTTGTTTTTTGTTGGAATTTTTCATTTTTGTGTACTTTAACGAAAAACAAAGAAAAACAGACCAAATCCAAAAATTGATGTCAATAAACTTTTAAAGACTTATTAGTAACAAAAAATATAAACACAAAAATTGGTTACACCTTTGTATAATTAACCTGAGCTTTTTAGCAATATCAGTCTAATTTGTTCTGTTTTGTTTTTGTTTTTTAATTCATTTATTTGTTTATTTGCACAAAACAAATACTTACAGCTTTTGTTTATTTATTTATTTATTTATTTAAAAGACTATCTTTGGTTGGTCCGTTTTTTGAACTTGAATTATTATTGTAGAATTTTTTTTATAACTAAAAATGCAACTGGTTTAAATTTAACTTTCGTTTACTTTAGAAAAGTAGAAAATTAAATTGAAAAAAATAACGAAACAAACTGAAGATGTGTGATATGTGTACAGTAGTGGGTATATCAATAAATTAGCTCAACTCATATTATTTTAATTTTATTTAAAGAAATATATATAAAAAATATTTTTATAAGTAACTTCTGTTATGCAGAAGTTATGTAATATAATACAAAATTTATGTTGACCGATATGATGTAGTAGATATTTAATACGTCTACTAATCCAAAGGTCACCAGTTTTAGTTTTGCTAAGTGCATAAATATTGTAAACACTTTTTTCATTATTCTCGAAAATATAAATGGAAAAATAGATAAATTGAAAATACTTTATTATTATTAAGCCTATTACACATCAATATTTTTATCATTTTAATTGTAAATTACTGGACAATTTAAATTGACGAGCTATTACACACATTTTATGTTGAACTATCGAAATTTATAGCCCATTTAATTTATTTATCCATTTAATTTTTTTTTCTTACGAAATTTTTAAAACTTTTCTACATAATGTTAATATCTATTTGTAAACAAAAGTATTGAATATAGTATATTTATTTTTTAATGCCAACTGAATCATATTTTTTCCTTATATAAGCTTCAAAATTTTTTCCCTTCCCCTATAATAAGCTTCAAAAAATGTTTCAACATTCCCAAAAATTAAAAAAAAAAACTTTAAATTTTCGACGGCTCTACATATTTGACCTAATCAGACAACGTATGAAAAAAAATAGAAAAAATAAACAATGGAAATTTCTTAAATGTCAATATTTCAAGTCGAATCTAAACCTAAATAATTATGTAAAATAATAAAGTAATAATTTCTGGGATAAATTTCGTTAAACTTTTGGATACTTCTTCATCTTTATCTGATGAAGGGATTTTTATTAATAAAAACAAAATTAAATATAAAAACAGTGTAGAAAACATGAAAAAAAAAATGTAGAATTTTTTTTGTTTGTTTGTGAAATGAAAAATGTGCAAAATTCTGTGTTTGAAGGCGGAACTGTAAAAATGTTGCAATTAAAAATGCAGAATTGTTATTCGAGAAACGAATTCACTGATTTTGACACTATTTTTTGATGATCAGAATATCAATTAATTATCATCAATTAGTTGCCCATTAATTGACCTGTATTGATGAAATTGTTGATATGTAATAGGCACCTAACAAATCATTACATTATATACAATTTTTTTTTTTGCGAAATATGAACTTTGTTTTCCTTCTTTTTTTTTGTTCCTCTTCAACTTATTCTTGGCATATATAATTCTTTTTATTGGTTTATCTTAAACAATAACCGCATATAAAATAATTTATGTATTTTAAAAAAAAATTTAATTTTATATTTTTTTTTTAATTATACAAATTTTTAAATGTATTTTAAAATGTAATTTGTATGTAAAAAATAGAATTCTGGCGAGGAAAAGGAGAAATTTAGTGCATTGAGATGAGTGAGTTGCGGCAATTTGATAAATTAAAATTTTTGTATGTCAAGATGTATGTATATGTTATGCTTATACATGAGATGAAATGTTAAATTGAAAATTAAAAAAATTAGTTTCGCTACGTCTCCTTTTAAATATATAACTAAAAATCTAAATAAATAATACATACTTAATGAAAATCGGTTGTGAAATGGTTCAAATTTTTGTACCGTACTTTTTTCAATTTAATTTAATGAACTCAATGACAATTTGTTTTTGTTTTCTGTAGAAGTTGTCGTTATCATTGACATTGCGCGTGACCAGTTATGATTGTTAAGTGAAAGAAAATTCGATTTTGAATTGTAAAATTTAAAATATAAACAAAATCTGATTATAAAAATAATTTTTTTTTTTTATTAAAATAAGCAACCGATAATAGGAATCTAATGTTTTATCCGATGACCGAATTTTATGTAATTAGAAGTTTCATTATAGTAAGTAACTAACTATTGGCCAAATTTTGAAGAAATATGAGTCAATTGAGGTTCAGTTCAAACGAAAATTTAATTTAAAATGAAAATAGAGAAAAACATAGGCCATACCAGCCCTTAAATTTTATTTTTAATAAAAATGCATTAATAACTTGTGTTTTTTTTTTATATATGTGTAGTAAAAGTGGGTAATCGTGACCTAATGGGTATTTGTGATCTAGTCAGCCTAAAATTGATTTAAAATGAATTTTCTAAAAGAATACTTTTTGGGAATTTATTTCAAAAATTTAATTATTTTATTCTACTATACTTGTACTAGTACTTTAATATGATAATAGAAAATTTCGTGCCAAAAAACCAATTTGTCATTAAGCACTTTACTTTTTCTCGTAATTTCAGTTTTCAAGGTTTTGAAGTGAGAAATTGATAAAAATATTTTTAATTTATAGCAAAAAGTTGGTATTATTATAAAATTAAATGCATGCCTAATAATAAAGTTCTAGAGATTTTTTAACGTAAAATGATCGAAAAATCTGATTATTTTGTAAATAAGCTGAGTAATTAAAAAATTAAAAGCGGTCCGAATTATAAGCTATAATTTTTTTCTGTTGAGGTATTTGTGACGTATAGATCACAATTAGAGTTTTGAAGTGAGTTTTTGTATAACCAAATATTTAACTTTTTATTACTTTTTATAAATTTAAATTACTTTATTTGAAAAGTATTAAGTATTTGCTAAATAAAATTCAATTTGTGACCTACAATATGTTTCGATTAAAGCCTCATTTCGTCAAATTACTACAATGGTCACAAATTCAAGCATTATTGGAGCCGAATTACCCGCAAAATGTATCCGAATTACATGTTTTAAATTGTAATTGCTTTTTAGAATTAATTTAATTAATATATTTAATTTTATATTGGTAATGTCTATTTTTTACTGTAAATTAAATAAGGAATCATCGCTCATTTTGTGATTTAAGCAAAATTTAATAAAATAAGCTGTAAATCAGTAAACATTACAGCGGTCATAATTATATTCAAAACGGTCACAAATATGCCACCTATCTTTTTATATAAAACAAAAAAATGTAAGAGTACGAAAAAAAATAAGTAGTAGGTACTTTTAGTATATTAATTTTATCATTTAAAAGGTCTCTATTTTGGCCCAGAAGTCATGAAGGTAAAAAAAACGAAAGAGCAATAAATGCCTTAAAGAAAAATTTCCATCTGTAGCTAGAAGTGATTTATGGATTCCTTATTACAAAAAAAAAAAGCTGAAGAAAAGAATAAAGCTTTGGATAAAACATAGGACAACAACAAATGAAATAACGACAACCAAAATCAAAATGGTTTTATTTGAAAAGAAGGGTAGAAAATAAACATAACGAAAGTTCTTCAATAGAATCAGAATCCGATATTAAAGTTAATACTATACGGCATTGTGTAATACGAAGGTGAATATTTGCCCGGTGTAGTTTTAGAAAGACAATGTTGAATTGATGAATATCAAGTCAAGGCTATGGTCATGAGCGGTCATAATTGGAAGTGACCAGAACAAGATAATATATCTTGGCATAATATCGGTGACATTGTTAATAAACATGTTGAACCAGTTTTAGTCAATGCAAAGGAAATATATTTCGTTAAGGAAATATATCTTCGCAGATCAATGAAAGAACCAATAATATCTAAAGTTGACATAAGAATATTTTTTTCTGTTATGAACTTGTATTTATTTTTTGTTTAATTTATTTATAATTAAGTATTATTAACTATTATTAATTCTAATTATTTTCTTATGATTTTCAATAACTGAATTTATGAAATAATATGTGTACATTATGTTTTATTAATTGATAAACATAGCTTTTAAAGTTTTGAGTTTAGTATTATTTTTCATAGTCACAAATACCAACATCAAATAGTCACAATTTGGAGCACCCTAGGTCACAAATTGGTGCGAGGCTGAAATTTTGAGTTTTTATGAAATTTAATTTTTTTTTTAGAAACTATTATATAAAAAGTTAAATAAATTACATTACATTAGCAAAGAATTAAATAAAGTAAATTAAAATGATAGTTTAAGAAAGTTATCTTGAAAATTGGATTTTTAGCGTATCGCAAAAGTCAAAATTTAGTTGATATAGGTCACCAATACCCACTTTTACTATACTTACTTATGTAATTATTCAATTATAAATTACATTAGTTATTGACAGTTTTTTAATTCAATATTTTCAATACATAACTAATACTTAATTATTATAAAATTGATTTCTATTTTTGCATTGCATTTCGTAAACATCCAGAGTTCATTAAAAAAAAATTAAATCCTTTGCATAATTAATAATTTTGACATTGATTGAGTTATAGCAAAGACATTGAATATACTATATTATAATATATGTATATATTTCAAAAGGGTCAAATTTACATTCGCATTCCTGAAATTATATGACTGAACCTGTTCCATCGTAATTAATTTTTTTTTTTTTGTAAATAAGTCGGCAATTACCCGTTTTTATAGTGTTAAAAATGAACAATATCAAATTTTTTTATTTTGCAATACAATTTGGTTCTCTTTAAAACAAAAAAAAAATTGAACTCTTTTATTATGAAGAAGAATTTACTTTACGAGTACAATAGATCTAATTTTGTTCCATCACATTGAGTTGGCAAAAGACAAAGGATTGATATTGGGAGAAAATTGTAAAAAAAAATTGTAAAAAAACGATGGTAAGAATTGAGCCATAGGTAAATTTTATAGTTTATTGCTAGGATCGTAAAAAATTGATTCAATGCTAAGTTTTTTTTTACCCGAATTTAATGTTTTTTTCAACTGTTTTTAACATTTTAAAAATAAGCAACTAATAAAGTCAATTTGAAAAATTTTAGAAATTTTAATTTATGAATTTTACTTTGTAAATTTTATATTTTGTATTCTAATTTAGAAATCATAAACAAAATTTCATATTTCAAGTGAAAAGACATACTTAACTTGGTTTAAACTATGTACAAAAACGTTACTCAACACTTTATAAACACATAATTTAAGGATTTTAATGAACAAACAAAATAAATAAATAAATAAAAAATAGACTCAAAATCAGACTTTTTGACAGATTTTAAAATTTTGCTCAACTGTTTTTAAAAAATATTCCTAAAGGTAAAAGTAGATCTGTCAGCATAATATTATAATATCGAAATAGTCGATTTGTTTTTTAAATCGAAAATATGAAAATATGAAAAAAAAAAAAACAATTGTGTTTAGTGGAAAAACTTAAGCACAATTTAGAGACAATTGCTACCACATTTTAATAGGTTTATAGGTACTTAAGTATATTACAAATAAAAATAATTAAATTAAATATCTGACAATATTATATTTACGTCAATAAACAGGTTATTTATTATTAAGAATAAATTTATAACAAATAACAATTAAAATATGCAATTCATTGTATAAGTTTAAAAATAATATTGTAAAAAATAGAAAAAATTAACTAAAACAACAACTACATACAATACAAAACAACAACAAAATTAATTTATTTTTAATTGGCGCTGCACAACTAAACATCAGTACTTAACAAGAATTAGACATTTTAATGCTGAAGGGCTTTTACTAAATGAATGAGTCAAATATATCAATATGAAAAGATTAATAATAGTATTGAAATTCATCTTTGTACAGTTATTCCATACTAATTATTGATATTGATTATTGATTGTTTAAAATTATTTCATATTTTGTTTTTTGATACCGACTAGATTTATTGTGATTAGCGGTTTTAAAATGAATAAAATTCAATGTATTCATATAGTTATATTTAATATGCTTTTGAAATGTTTAAATTGATGCCAAGATATTTAATGGTATTTAAATAATTTACATACTTGGTTTTAATTGTTTTTTTAATTTAAATTAAAACTAGAATGTGAGAATGAAATGAATTTGTGTACACGGAATCAATTTTATTCGATATAAATGCTTTCATTCAACATTAAGCATATCAATATTCATTATACAAATATAAAATAAGTAGTTATCAAAAATTTTTCAAAATTATTTTAATAAGTTGGTTAATATATTTTTATTCTTTGGTTTGCATTAATCTACTTTAGTAATAAAAAATGTATAATAACTAACTACTCAATGCTGCGTTTTAAACAACTTGTTTAATTAACCCGATTACAGCTAAAATATTTGCCTTTTTTTTTAAATACCTGTCTGCGAATATGGTTTCCAAATATTTTGTGATAAACAAAATATAAATTATTTACTAAATAATAAGTTTTTACTATTAAAAAAATTATTTGAAGGTTGTTTAAAAATTACTTACACATTTTTTCTATTTGTTTACTCTGAACCAGTTTTCAAAATTAAATTTTTAAATCGCTCAGAAATGCATTTCCAGTTAAATTTTTTTTTTTATGGTTTTTGACCCTTTTAACATGGACAAGTCATCATCTCAATGACGAGTAACATAAGATACAAAGATTTGTGTTGGGAATTCTAATAAAGAACACTTTTTAGAAGTTCATTTTATGAAAACTAATTGCTAAAAAATAAAAACTAACTTTGTACTTACATAAACTTATACTTTACTTGCATAAATAATAATAAGGCACAAAAAACAAGTACGTATATTTACATATTAAGCATGTACATATACTAACTATAGGTATACATATAAGTATACCACATACTTAATATAGTTTCATTTGTAATTTGTTGTTACCAAAATTACCCATTGTAGCTAATTTCCTTCGTAAGATATTTAAATTTTTTACTTATAAATGTATATTTATAATTATAATTATTAATCATTATTATAGGGATGAACATTCATATGTGTATTATGTAAGTATATATATAGTTATTTGTACTTGTTATATATGTACATGTAATTTTTCTAATAAGTAAGTATCTTAAGAAAATTAACTAATTAATTCGGAGTGTTTCTCAAACTATTTTATTTTGTATTTTATGACTTGTGCCAATGTTCGTATTGCCACGAAATTAGCTTCGAAATTATAATCAAAAAAGGTTTTTGTATAGCAAATTTTTTAATTGTTTTGATGTTTTGTTTCTACTCATTATATTTACAAAAAAAAAATATATGTATATAACTATTTAGTTATAATATATTGTATGTATAAAAATTATTTTACTTTATTATTATGGTTGGCAGTTATACGTAAAATAAATAGGTAAAAAATGTTGTTAAATTTAAACATAGATAGTTACTAGTATAATGCCATTGCTAATTTAGTAAGGTTTGGGTGCAGTTTAAAAAAGTATGCACATTATAACTCAAAACACCGACAACAATGTAAAGTAAATATGTATTATCTCTCCTCATAATGCATTAATATTATTTTTTCATTACATTTTACTTCTACCTACACCTACTTCCATAATACATTAAAAAACAATTGATTTATTCTCTCAAATCTCTATCTTTCATTCATAATTAACTGTTTTTTCATTATTATGGTTGTTATTATAAATGTATATATAAGATATAAGATAAGATATGCTCACATGATGCATGTTCATATGGGTAGAAAAGTGGTAGAAATCTACTAAAATTCAGAGAGGGGTGATTTCGGTAAGGGTTAGGCAAACCTTCCAAAATGTAGATTTTTGACGTTTGAAGTTTTTTTTCGGGAAATATTATGTAAGTGTCAAAATATTTTTATTATTTTTTTATACACAAAATGTAAAAAAGTTGTTGTTCGGAACGGATATTAATAAAATAAAATAAAAATATAAATTATTTATACAAATAATATTGTTGGATTGACATTTTTGAATAATAATAAAAAAAAATTACATAACTGTTTATTTCTTTGATATTTTAATAATATGACAACAAAAATTACAGAAATCTACCAGTTTTTTTTATCGTATGAACATGAAGGTAGATTTCTGCAACAGATCTGCGGTAGATTTCTGTTGAGAGTAAATATATTTTTCTGAACCATAATTTTATAATGTTTGAGCAAGTCCTAATTTTTAACTTGTCAAAATCAAAATATTTCATATTTATATGTTAAATATATTTCAAAATAAACGAAATTAAAATCAGAAAGCGGAAGTAAACACGTCCGGTACTATATTTTTCAGATCTGTTCAACTACTAGCGTATGCCGACGACATTGACATCATCGCCAGATCACAACGGGCGGTCGTGGCCTTTACCCAGATTGAAGAAAAAGCGAAACGAATGGATCTCAAAGTAAATGAGGATAAGACAAAATATATGTTAATGTTGTCGACAAATAAAAAGACCTCCAACATCATATTGGTCAAAACATCACTGTCGGCACATATAATTTCGAGGTAGTTCAGGAGTTTACCTACCTTGGAACCAGTGTTAATCCCACAAACGACATCAATGTGGAGGTACGGCGAAGAATAACCCTTGCAAACCGTTGCTGCTGCGGTTTGTCAAAACATCTCGGGTCAAAGCTTCTCTCTCGAAACACAAAAGTACAAATCTACAAAACGCTCATACTCCCGGTTTTGCTTTACGGATCAGAATCATGGACACTGCCTAAGGCAAGTGAGCATGCACTTGGTGTCTTCGAGAAAATTCTTCGTCGGATATATGGTCCTGAAAACAACGATGGGGTCTGGAGGAGAAGATATAATGCCGAACTCTATGAGCTGTACAATGAAGTGGACGTAGTCACAAAAATTAAAGTCAAGAGACTACAGTGGCTCGGACACTCGGACACCTAGAGCAGATGGACGAAAATCCAGATCCAGCCAAGAGAATCTTCGATTCCAGACCCGAAGGTACAAGACGTCGGGGCAGACCAAACCTTCGTTGGAAAGACGAAATATCGGCGGATTTAAAGCAATTTCGAATCTTCAACTGGAGAGAATCCGCCCGTGACAGCAAAAATGGAGGATGTTGATGAGTCAGGCCCAGGACCTACATGGTCTGTTGGCCACATAAGTAAGTAAGTAAAATCATAAAGACAAATAAACGTGTACAAAAAGATGTTAATTAAAAAGACATCTCATTTTAAAAATAAGACAAAGAAAGTTACATGATTAAAAAAAGTGAGGAAATCAAAAATTTATTTTTTGTTTAAGTAATTGACTATATTTATATTTTTGAACAAAATGTCAATTTTGCAAATGTCAAATGTCATTTGTATTAATTGAGGCCACAGTGGTTTACGATCCTTGATACAGAATTATAATCAAATTTTTATTTAATACGTGGGCCAATAACATTTTCTGTGACCAAAGGTAAAAATTTGAGTTTGCTTGGATATTTAGATTGCTAATGCAATAAATTCATAGATTATGCATGTGAGATGGTAAATAAGTGGTCAGCAGTGACCAACTCAACCAAACCTCTTTTATAGCGCTAATATTTTGAGAAAATGAACAAAAAAAGTCCAATAAGTAACATTTATGCACCTCGGTTTATTACTTCATACGTACATATTAACTTTTACTAAGTATTGTCGATATTAATATTATCCACGGGCAATTCAAAAAATATCTGCCATATGATTATAATTGTATTTATTTTAAAATATTTGAATTCATTTTTCGGAATTTTTTTTTTATTACGGAATTCCGCTACGTCACAATTGGGTCCACTACGTCACTTTTTTAACTGTGATGAATTGAACGTGTGACGTAGTGGAAAAATGTCGTAAAAATGTTATTATCTGCATATTGTAAAATGTATTTTAATTCCAAAAATTAGTACGTCCAGCTTAAATTATAAAAGTTAATATTATAATAAAAAAAAATGGCAAAAATTTAATTACTTATCGAAAAATCGTTGTGACACAGCAGAAGCACAATTAATACACGCGTTGACTTCGGTGAGTTAACAAGTCCTAATTTCACAAATGTTCACAAAAACTTATAATTCCTATTTACTGCAATATAGTTCTAATATTACGTTATTCTTTTTAAATTTCGTTGGAAATTTAAAGTGTATTTTTTTGAATATAATTATTGTAAAGAATTTTTAGTGACTTAGCGGACAAATTACATGGACAACGTTTGATTGAAAAAAAAATGATATTTTTTATTATTTTAAAAAAAGTTTATGTGCAGTAAATCAAAAAACTAAAATTTAAGAAGAAAGTAATGTGATTTCTTGTTTTACAATAACTTTGAATTTTTTTTAATAAGCGTTTTTGCTAATCAATTTCAGTTGGGGACAGGCGATTTTTGTCATGTGAAAAATTTTGTGTCCAAATTTTTCATCGTTCTAATTTGATTAGTTTTTTTTTTACCTTGACTGCAAATTCGTAGCAATGTTTTCTTAATTTAAAATTAACAACAAAAGCAAAACTAAAAATTTTTGTAAAATTTTATAAGTGTTATTGTCTAGAGATGTACAGCAAATTTCAATGGCTACGAAAAATGTTATTGGTCCATAAGCATTTTGACAAAAAATTGAAAGTAGAGCAGAGGTTAGAGAAAAAGATCAAGGACACAAAGGGTTCAATACGCTTATAGTTTAGGTTTGTTCATTGGTTTTTTTTAAGAAATTGATTTAAATAATGGAATTTTAATTATAATGGTCAAAATATTTTGGGATAATATTTGAATAACTAATTATTCTTAAGTATAATTATTGCAAAGATATATGAAATAAATTACTAAAATAAAAAATATACAAAAAAAAATAGTTATTTTTCAAGTTATATAAGTACTTACATATTTAATGCTTTTTCGATGATTCGTTTTAATATTGATCAGTTAGAATCAAAATTATTTTTTTGATTATAAAGTAGATAGAAATAACTTTTCGTATCTAAATACGACATTACCAATTTTAGGGTAAGTACTGAACACACAGTTAAATTAGAAACATATACTTAGCTCCACCTATACATACTATAGTTTACTTTAACTATACTCGTTTTCAAAAATTTGTATTATTGAACCCAGCCCAGGTATCTGATGGATACTTTGTACTTCAAGTAAATACAATTTTAATGCCATTGATTTAAAAAATTACTCTATAATTACATATATATGTACATTTAAGAAGGTATGGTTATTAATAACGTATTTACATATATATATATAGTTACACACGAGTACTAAATGTGTAAGTAATTCATAACAAATTTGTTTCAGTGAAATGTTTACAATAGTACAAAACTAAATATTGAAATATTGTTTTGTTTGCTTATTTTTACTTTGTTGAAGTTATGTTCAAAACAAGTTATTAGAAATAAAAACATATTAAGTTAAGTAATAAGTAGAATAATCTTCAATTTTTAAGATATTCAGTTGTAACTAGTGATATTTTGTATTTATTTTAAAAGCTAAATATTTAAGTAAGTACTGCTGGAAAAAAGTGATGATACTTTTAAAATTGAATATGGTTCAGACTGGAGGAAACTGGAAAGAAAATTATTAAATAAAATTTGAATTGACTATCACTAACTAATAATTTTATTTGATTGCAAACAAATCTTATTATCAAAACTAATAAGAGAATGTTATGTAAGTAGTTCAAAATGTGCAGATAGTTAATAGATTAAAATATAGAGATGACTAATTAGAACATTTGCAATGTAACTATTGTCAATTTAATCAAGCATAGGATAAAAAAAATTAATCTAAGTATATAAAACAGGATTTATTAAATGGAATATTCTGGAAATCGTGCAATTTCAAAATAAATTTTATTGTAGTTTTCTAGTATCGACTTAAGTTCTTTTCCAAAATGTTGTCGTCAGGACGATAAAAGAGTTTATATAGTCAGGCGGCGTTCCCATTAATTTGTTTTAAAAATATTTACATCTACATTTTACTGCCGTCAGAAAAACAGTGTCAAAGTAAATTTTTGTAATATTTAAAAAAAAAATTTTCGAAAGCGCAATGTCCCAAAAATTAGAATTATAAAACCGTTAATAACATTTATATATAAATGTAATGTGCAAAAATGAATGCAATTTATATTTGAAAACTTTTTGCCGGATATCCGTTTTTACCGAAATTCGTAATAACGTTCTAAATACCATTTTTGTGAAGCCAAATAATTAATCGAAAAAAAATGTTTGTTGCAAGTTGAAGACTGTAACAATGAATCAGATGTTGAAATGCCATTTCTCTAAGGACAAATTAACGAAAAAATAAAATTTCGTTACTTATTTAATATTTACTTAACGAGAATAGAATTTTATTGAATTTTTCTTTTTTTTTTTAGAAATATAAAAATAGGTAATAAAAGTATAAGTTTCAGAATACTTATGTCTCACATAAAATAAAATAGTACACATTGCTTAATTATAATTAAGTATAACAAACTCTTTATAACTATCTATGTAGCTATAACTATTATTTGACTTTGATAAAAAAATTAATTGTAAATAAAAAATTAAATTATTTAAATACTTAGTTAATCAAATTGAATGACAACCGAAATTATATATATACATATAGGTTACAGAAAATCGCAAGAATTGATAAATAAAGTAATTTATTTTTTCTACAGTTTTACTTAAGTACCTACAACTAGTTAACAATATTTCCGAAAAAGTATAGTTACTATTTGTGAAACAAATCCGACTTTTATTTAATAAAAAATATAATATGTAGTTACTTAACTTCGAAGAAGTTTACTGATTTTACCGATATAATATTTTCTAATATACTTAACTAACTAAGTATTTAATATTTAAACATATTTTGTTATTCTATTTAAGTATTGTGATTTCAAATGAACTGAGGTCTAATATTTGTATTTAAATCTTCTTAAGTATCAAAACTACTTAAATTTATTTATATGAATGTACAAATAAATATATAAGTATATATACATACAATGACTAAACGTCTGTAATATGACTTTTGTATCCTTTTTTTTATTTAAATTTAATGAACAAAATGTGTCTATTTGAAACCTATAAACAGGGTGTGTCATTGCAATGTTATTATTAATGAAAAATTACAAGCATTCTGGAAGAATCAGTCCCACCATTAAAATATTAAATCTAGCCTATAACCGCCAGAGAAAATGTATAATACCATCGTGCAGACACATCCTGTATATATTTATTTATTATTTTCATCATCATTATGACTCAAGATAGATTAAGATAAATTCCTAACTTATCGGTCAACAATAAAATTTTAGATAAATTTTTTTGTTATCAGTAAATTCATACTTTACTTGAAATTAATGTTATATATACTTAAATACATATAACTAAATATGAAAATATACCTATATATATATATATATGAAACTACATATATTCATATATTTTTTTCAATTTAAATAACTTAATATTTTGGAATAATTTTATAAAAATTTTATTATAACTATAAGTAGATAGGTATACGAGTATATGGAATGTATGTACTTACCTATATATATATCTTAAATATATCTATTTATTTATTACTTATGTAATTAATAAATTTAAGTAATTAAATTTTAAAATTATTAAATATTTTAATACATAAGTATAACTAAGTATATAATATTCATTACTAGTACCACAGAAAAAATTATGTACCTATTTAGATGAGATACCTTCATCTCTTTACAGATAACGTTAACAACAATTCAACAGGTTGTTTAGCCACCTGTTGATTTCAGTAAGTCATGTAAACTTGTTTTTATTTTTTTTTATTTTGTAAGTATGTATATTATTATTGTATTTAACTAAGTAAGTATATAATATTAAATTTCATTTGAAGTAAGTGAGTAAGTATTTAAAGTTATATTCAACAACATATTGAATTATAACTAATTGTTTTTGGTTGATAATAATATTCTGTTCTTCAATTAAAATACATCTATGTACAAATATACATGTATTTTATTTTCTTTACCTACCTCAAAACATTCGAATTATTTTTTTTTTTATATAAGGAGGTTTATTATTTAAAACAAAATCATAAAATAAAATTTATAATGACAAAATGAATAGCAGAATTTAGAAAATTCAAATTTTTATTTATAAATGAAAAAAAAAATGAAAAGATTGAATGAGATTATTTAGTTAAATATAAACAAAAATTAATTAAATAAATATAAATCATATATCTACATTTCATATTATTATTATTATATATTATATAGGTATATATACATGTGTAACTATATTATAATTCTAATTAAATAGACAAATTATTATTTTAAAATATAATCATAATATCATATTTAACGCAAATAAGTAGGTAAATATATAATATGTACATTATCTATATACTGTTAGTTATATAATAATATAAACATATTATAAGATAGAAATATAGAATTAAAAAATACATAACGTTATATTTATAAGAGAATTTCGTGTTTGTTTACCTTCCTAAATATATGTTGGACAATGGAAATGGAGGGATACTTATTTTGTATAAACCAAAGTAGATGTCAAGAAATTAATATAAAAATATAACATTTAAAAATTAATTATTTCAAACGAATAAAATTTTAATTTCACAATTATATTACAATATTCACAATAATATTATATACTTATGCATATTTATATTTAGGATATATTATATAGTTATTTTTAATTATTTATTACAGTAAAAAATACTATCAAATCAATTCGTACTGCGTGTTAATTTTTGTAAAACATTTTCTTCAAAATTCAATTTGGTTAGTAAAAAAAACTATTTATTTATTTATTTAAATAGTTTAAAATATATTAACATATATTATAAAATCACAATATATTTAAATATTCGAAAACATACATATATTTTAAATATGTACATAAAAACTATACTATAAAAATATGTAATAAATAGGTAGGTCATAAATACCTGTTCCACGAGTAATACTACTTGTACTACTAGTACTAGATCCTCCACCTTTAGATGAATTCGAGCATTTGAGAAGCATTTTAAAAATTTAACTTTTATTTTTTAATGTATTTCATGTAAACTTATTCCATTTGTAAATTTATAAACAAAAATATAGTATTTATTAATTTTAATTTATTTTGAATATTTTTTAAACGAAAAATCACTTTGAATTTATCTTATTCTTATTTTATTTTTAGCTAAACCAATAAATATTCATATTATACATATAAATAACAATATTTCGATTTAATTAAAAATTCTATTTTTGGCCTAACTTATTTTCTTATTTACTTTTTTTTTTTTGCGGTGTTATTGTACCAAAAAAAAAAAATAATAATAATAGGTACCTATATAGAAAATCGTATTTCAATTATATTTCTTAAAACTAATTTGTAAAATATGTAAATTATTTTTAGTATATTACTTTTATTCTGTAACTATATAAATTTATTTTTTTCTGAACCAAATGAAAATCCAAAAATTAATTCAACTTTAACTTTCGTCTGCCTTCGTGGACTACTGAAATTCGTTTTCTTCTTTTCGTTTTACCGGTGACAGTGGCACTGACAGCCCATTTGACAATTGACATTAAAAAAGTCACTTCATGTAAAAGTTTGCGGTAATTTATTTTTCAATCGGTAAAATTTCTTAAATTTTTTTTTTCTTAAAAATTTGTTTTTTTTTTTGTCAAAATTATTTAGTAAAAGCTGGTAAAAGTTTTATTGATGAAATTTTAAATTTATATTTTTTAGAAATACAAATGAATAGTAAATTAAAATGGATTTTTATTTACACATTAAATCAATTTTCATTATATACAAAGATAATAAGAATTCATAAAAATATCATAAATAGGTACATTCTTATATTTTAAATATGAATTCACCAAATTCACAATTCACCTTCTTAAGGTAAGGTACCGAACCTACGTACCGACCATGGTGAATTTTATTTTTCTTTAATTGTCAATTTTTGTTTATTTATTTTGCAAAAGTAGATGAGTAAAGTTGTATATATTATAGATGAGAGGATTTATAAATTATAAAATGCCTCAAAAGATAAATCCTAAATGTGTACAATGTGAAAAAACTGAATCTTCTATGTGGAAATCTTCTGAAAGTGGAATAATTTGTTTTAATTGTTTCGAAAACGCCATAAATTCAGAGAATTTACAATCGGAACCAGTCGAAGAATCAGAAATTCAGAAGGAAGAAAATGAAAATGGTGAAAAAATTAATTCAAAACCTAGAAAAAGTGCTCGAATGACAAGATTTAAAGCAAAGACAGCAGCTGCAACAAAAACAAATAATAAAGGAAGAGGGAGACGTCACATTTTTAAGAAACGTACGTTTAAAACTATATAATAAATATAAATAGTACATTTTTGTCTTGTAGGTGTTTTCAAGTCTCCTTTAGTGCCCGCTTCAACAAGAACTGTGGAAAGTGTTTTTTATAAAGGATGTTATATGCAAGTTGGAGATATTGTTTCTGTCATGGATGCAAAAGATAATATTTATTATGCACAAATCAGAGGACTTTTAGTTGATGTATACTGTGAAAAGGCGGCCTTTTTGACATGGCTGATACCTACTAAATATTCTCCTCCACCAAACGATAGATTTGATCCTAGTACATATTTAATAGGTAACAAAAAAATATGAATGATTATTCACAAATCATCAAATAAATTTTTTTAATTAATATAGGTCCAGAAGAAGACTCTCCGAGAAAATTATCTTGCATAGAATTTATAATGCATGCTCCAAGCAACTATTATCATGATAAAACAACACCTTTTCCACCACCAGATTCAATGGATTTTGATTCTAGGTCAGCTGGTTTTATTTGGACAAGTTTAACAGAACAAGCAGTCAAAACAAAATGACAATTTGTATTTTAACATAATTTATTTTTTTAATAATTCGCTCTAAGATAGAAAATTAGTGTATTTTATGAAAAAAGTTTTTACACTTACTATAAATATTATATGCAAAATGATTGAATATAAAATTGAAAAAATTGATTCTCTGAATTTGCGTTGTATTATATTATAATTATACATTTTGATTTTCTAATAAAAGTCTTCCTCAACATCTTTCGTTACATTTTGATTCTTAATTTGGTCTTGATTGGAGTACATTTCTGCAACTTGATTAGATGAAGTTGCATCTTCTGGTGATTTATCATCACGAATTCTTATGAAACGTGGAAAACGTAATGATATACCTTTTTCTGGATCAATAATTCCAGCACCTGCTTTGTGTACAGGACTTAACGATAAATCAGCACATTTGACTTCCCAAACTTGAACTGGATCAAACCATTCGTCTGGTTCATGGGAACTATCGTAACGGTAATAGGATTTAGAACCACCAGTTATGACATGAGGTTTGAAAAATTCAGCATGTTTTTGTAAATCTTCATCACTAAATCCAGTTCCAATTTTGCAAATACTTTGATATTCTTCATTTTCGATGTCATAACAAGCCAAAAGAAATCCACCATATGTCCCTGTGCGCTTACCTTTGCCACGATAACCTCCAATTACTACTAAATCTAAAGAATCTCCTACACCCGATAGATAATCTTTTTTCAATTTCAACCAATTTCGAGAACGTTTAGCAATTTCATATGTTGCATCTTTTTCCAATGTTTTTATCATTAGTCCTTCACAATTACCTTTTATTGATTCTTCCAAAAATACTTGAACTTCATCAATATCACTTGTATCTACTGAGCTGGCAAATTTAAATTGACCTGCAATTTCTTTAAAATTATTTTTAAGTTTCTCTCGCCTTGTTATGAATGGTTCTGTAACTAACGGTTGGTTATTCATGTACAACAAATCAAACATATAAACGCAAACTTGAACTTTAATTTCATTTTCATCAGCATCTTTTCTCTTTCTCGTACTTAGAACTTGGAAAGGTAAAATTTGTTGGCGTTCAATATCCCATGCCACAACTTCACAGTCCAATATATAAGATTTGACATCTTCATTTTTAATATCATTTATTCTTGATATTATATCAGGATATTTACTAGTATTATTTTCTTGATTTCTACTATAAATGCTAACTTTACCATTTTCATCACAATGAATCTAAAACACGTTAACATATTAATTTTTATTGTATATCAAATTAATTTCATACTTGTGCCCGTTCTCCATCATATTTCCATTCACATGTAAATTTTAAATTTTCAAATCTTTCGAAAACCTCAAAAACTCCTTTTGTTGGATGCGCTAACATAGGCTTTAACGGTGTTCCAGGTTCCATTGGACAATATTCCAATAATTTTTCAAAGCCATGTTCTAAAAGAGCAGAAACTACTTTATCATAGTTTGGGCACTGGCTGCAATAAAAAAAAAATGTATAATATAATGATGATCAATATAAAAATTAAAATCGTTACCAATAAGCCGTTTTTATAATTAATACATTTGCTTCACATGTTGCTTTAAAAGTATTTTCTCCCATTTTTTTGGCAGCATTTAAAATTTTTGGGGGAAAATCTGTTTGACCCGGTGGAGTATTTGTACAAGCCAATGCTAATGCTTGAAGTAAAGATTGTTCAGCTAAACCAATTCTTAATTTTCCACCCAATGAACGAATGAAATATCTTGCTTCAGAATGACGACAAGCTACAAACATTGATTGTATTTTATCAATTTTTTTAGTTGTTGAAGCAATTCCTGTCATTTTTGCAATATCTTTTAATTTATGAAATACACCTTCAACGGTTAAAGGTGCTGGAATAAACATTAATCTTTGATTACTTCTAGATTGTTCAGCAACAACTCCTAAATCACCAACTGTTTGAACATCTGATTTAATTTGTGCTAAACTTCTACCTGTGGTTTGTACAATAACTTTCATTAAACTTGTTTCTGCAACACCCAACTCCACACCTAAATGTATTTTTGTTAATTAAAATATTTTTTTTTATATTCAATATTTGAAACCTTCGTATGCTGGTGCCAATTGATTCAAGCTTAAATAAACACTTGCAAGTAAATCATTTGGACTGAGAACTATAACTGATCTGAAATAATTACTTAGAACATCAATCATTTTCAAACGACTGCTTATTTCTTCGACCATTTGAAAAGTTCGCGCTAATGCCAAATATGGAACTCTAAAACAAAATTTTTTTGATTAATAAATAAATGTGAATTGAATGTTAATTACTTTTCTCCTTTTTCCCAGAAAGCATCTGTAATAGGATTATAATTATTTTTGGATGGATCATAATCAGCACCTTTTTGTCCAGCGCCAGCAGATTGAATTTTTAGTTGTTTAACTACTGTTATAGAAGTATCTGATACAGTTTCGTCTTTATCTGTTTTATCTTTGGATGCAGTTTTAGTCACTTCTTCTGAATCTACGATTTTTTTAGGTGATGTCTTATTTGTTTTCGGACTAGACTGTTTTTTTGTTTTTGATGAACTTTTTGCTTTTTTACTTTCTGGAGATTTTTTAGTTCCTTTGGGAGAATTCTTTTCGTTTAAGCTAGCTTCCTTCTTTTTCTGTTTGGGTGAACTCTTTTTTGTACCATTACTTACTTTGGTTGGACTATTGTTAATCAAATTTATTTCCTTGTTTACAATATCCTTGACAGTATCTTTTACATTATTTTTTGACAATTCATTTATATTTCTATTATTTGATTCGTCTTTAATTTTTTCTATTTTAATTATGTCAGAAATTTCTTTTTTAGGTGATGTAGATTGTTTTTTAACAGGAAGACTAAAAACATAATTTTAAAACATTTAAGCATTCAAAATTATCTATTATAAATTACTTGCTATCAGAATTTTCTTCATCGCTGCTTGATAACCTTCGCCTTTTCAGTTTTTTCGTTCCAATGGTTCTGATGCTACAAAAGGAATATTGAATATAATTTAAATTATTTCGAATTTCAAAACAATTTTGCTTGATTATTGGGTTTTGAAAATGCCATATTATGGCATTAACAAACCTTCCTCTAATAATATTTAACATCTGAAATTGTGAAATAAGAAAAAGAAAAATTTATTTTTATATAATAATATACCTATCTTCATCATCAGATGTGATCATAGGTTTTGATACTTCAGATTTGGCGGGAATTTTTGTTTGAAAAAATGATCTGTGAGGCAATTTGGATAAAATTTTAGATATTGTACCTATATTCAATTTAAAAAAAATTCTTACAATATTGATTTTTGAGCCATAATTTTTATATAATTCAACAAAAATATTATTGATTAATTGCACAAATATATATTTTTTATTCCAATTTCAATAGTAATTTTTTTAAAAACTTCTAAAATAAAAATAACATATCTCGAAAAAATTCAATAAAAGCAATAATTTGTTGTTATATTATTATTTCAGTTTGTTTAACCTTACACGAGACCAAATTTTTCTTTTTAATTTTATCAAAATGATAAAATTTTGATTAAATAATAAACAAAATATAGTTTTACAATTCAACACGGGATTGTGATTGTAGTTCTTCAGCATTCAAAAAAACAAAATTTTATTTTTGACAGATAAAAAATATGTGGAACCCAACGAATTAGAATTATAATTCGTTGTTGGAACCAGAGGAAAATTTGAATTTGAATAGAGCGCTACCTTTTATTAAATTTTGTCAGCTTATGAAATAATTTTATAATTAATAATATCGACGTAGTATCAGAGATTCCCGTTGATGAATAAAATATTTGTTATATTAAACTTTTTAATTCAAAATTATTAGTAGAACGATTAGACCTATCGGTATTTTGCTAATTATAACTATTTATAAAATAAAAATAAGATTTTAAAATAAATTAATAAATATGTATGATAAACTACAATTTTCCACACAAACTCATGTTAGACTTAAAAAATACATAAGAAAAAGCAAAATATAGGGTAAGGCATGCAGTGTGTATAACTTTGAATGATTTGATAGTAAAAGCATAAATTTAGTGTTTTTATATACTTTTTAAGTACTAAAACAAGACTTTATAAGCAATTCATTTTAATAATTCATTTAAATTTTTAGTAATAACAAAATATTTAGCAGTGTAGTTAGTTCTAGGGTGGCTAAGCGTGGTTTCCACCATAATGTATACATATTTGCGTTTCACAAGCTTAAAATACGAAAGAATAATTTGTTTACACTTGTTTTGCTTTTATTTGATTTAATATGAAAACATGTTATGCTCTTATTGCACAATTTTAACTGATCATTTTGGCTCAAATACCGTTCGAACTATTTTTATCAACTAATTAATTTCCAAATTTGTGTCCTTAAAATATTATCTATATTAATTAAAATTTTTTATTTTTTCACAATAATATTAATGACGTCAAATTCTATTAGCATTGGAATGCAAACATTTCAAGATTGTATGTTTTCAAATATTCTCAAAATAAAAATAAGTTCAAACTTTGGTTAGGTGACTCTTTTTATATCCATCGAAAAAATATGTACGAGTATATAAAATATTTTCAATATACTTAATTGCCAAATTAATATATTGGAACGGAATTTTTATTTCAATCAGCTCCACTCATTTCTTAGGAACCCATTCATAAGGAACAGATTTTACAATTTAACAATATACCGGATGTATTACTAATGGAGGAATTGAGATGGTTGGGAGAACTTACAGTTGAAGATGTTAAATACGACCGTTAAATTTTCCTTAGCTTGTCCTTTACTATGTTAACATTCCGAGACATCTTTGGACACAACAAGGTTAATTGTTATTAAAGATTTGTGTAGTATTTTTTAAAATATTGCCGTTTTTATTTTCTCTTCAATAATATTATTAAAAATTTCCTAAGATTTTATTAAGAGCTTTCTTAAAAGCTTCTGAACAGATTTCTGAATATCCAGAAAATTCTTCAGTTTTTTACAACCTATTTTCCAATTGTATACTCGTTTTATTTGACAGTTAGTAACAAGTTCGAAAGCTTTTTTATTCCTTCCACAAGCTCTAATTTGAATTGTAGCTCAATTACGGTGTTAATCTCTGGTTCTTTATATAATATCTATAAACTTTTATTGGTTCACATCAGGTTTTCTTAAGCAGCTATATGAATAACCGTGATAGAAAGTAGTAACATGCGATACCAAAGATTCAGAAATGACATCCGCGTTAAATCTCTGCTAATTTATGTTGTCAAAATATATATATAGAGCGTGCTTCAATTTTTCCTTCTCGCTGGCACGCTGCAGCTACTGTAGGAAAACATACATAAATCTTGCAAGAATTAAAACCGTTGGAATTATGGTGAGATTTTTATGTCAGCTTCTTTCGCTGGCATAAAAAGCCGGCTTCAAAAGACAGGATAAGAAGCTGTAATGTGCGAAGCCCTTACGATGCGATGCGTCTTTAAAATTGTTTTAAGAAATTAACCTTTGAAAGCATAGGATATTTATTATGTGTAATTTAAGAGATTAAAAGTACGATTCGAATATTGTTTCAACATTTGTTAGACTGTAGTTATACCGTAAAGTTTGACCGTATAATTTAGAACTTACTGGGAACTGAGCTAGCGTGGGAAATGAATGAGCATGTGCGTCATCTCTGAGATACCTATGAAAAAGGAAGAGAGCTCCGACTATACGACGATGTATAAGAGGAGTAAGATGAGCAGTGACATTTGAGTCATAGATAAGATGACTAATCAGGTTTTGTACTTTATCAACATGTTTTAAAGCATTACTAGAAGCGCCAGTCCATATATGAGAATTGTATTTCATTTTGAGTCGTATGAAAGCTTTATAGATTTTCAAGAGGTTACAGGAGGAGAAGTAAGCCACAGTGGCTAAAAGAACCTAAACATCAAATATATGATCAAATATATGACATTCCAGATCAATTTTCAATTTCAGTACATACCTAATATGCTTAAGCTTTCAAACCGCTGAAGTTTGTAACGAAAGGTTAAGATCAAAAATCGAAATTTTTCTGGAGATAGTACAGTTTTGACTTGACTCTATTTGTTAAGCCCCAATTAGCTATTGCAACCAAATCATTGCTGAGGGAGTTGCTCATGAAATCTCTTTTAATGTTGATACATGTAATAGATGTAGTTTCAGATGTTTTAAAGTCGTAGAATTCCGCTAGAGTGCTGTCGCCTGCAGTGGTTTGCAGTAAGACATTTATAAATATAGCGAACAGCGTAGATGAGAGAACTGACCTTTGGGGAACACCAGCATTTATTTGGAATTGATCGGACATAAATCCATCAACTAAGACTACTGTTCGAAACGAAACTTTCAATCCATTTGAAAGAGGAGGACCCAGATCTTTAGCTTGACATTTTTCCAATAATGTACTATGTAATGCCATACACGAAAGCCTCAGATCCACAATATTTGCTTTAGTCGAATTGTGCAATGAAATTTGTGAATTGATATATTTAGCTTCCCGTTAAGGTATGTTATTAAATCCCCCAATAGAATAAAACAATTTCGATGCTGTATAGCTCCTCTATATAATAAATAGTAAACCAAATAAAATTTTGTTGTAATTTTTTAGGAAGCAATCAATCTTTTAATCTGTTTACTACTATTTTATTTTTTAATTTATTTTTTTACATACATTGTTTAACATACATTTACTTACTTCAGTTATCGCAAAATTAATTCACATTCATATATATATACATATATATAAAGTATATAGTTACTTTAAATTTGCACAGCTCATAAATTTATCAATTTACATAATGATTGTAAAAAAATCAAATTTATTCCTTCAAATGTTTCCGAATTTTTATTTTTTCTTAATATTTTTATTTACCTAATTCTATTCATATTCAAATGTTTTATTTAACAGGGCTGGATATAGTATTAAGACACACACTTGGAGTGCAGAATTATGAAGCCATTTTATTTAAGTTAGAATTGCAAAAATAATTTGAAATATTAGTTAGTTGGGTCTAAATTGTTTTAACTATTGAATTGTTTGATATTAGAGATTGCAGTATGATTTTTGTAGCACACACGCACAATTTTATTGAGTTTATCACAAAACTGAGGCTATGACTTTGAAATTTCAGCTTTAAAAACTTTCTTGGAGCACTTCTTGCAGCCTCAAAGTAGTTTTTATCACCAATCGGTAAGTGAGATAACTCTAATGTGTTAATCACTCACAGTTGAAAATATGGCTGCGATAACCGATAATTTTGCAGTTGCAATCCCTAAAAAAGTCGGCTTGTTATAGAGTAAAAGGGTTGGCTTGTGTAAATTTAATGCAAAATGTTAATGCATGTTCTCTTACATGTAAAAGTTGGTCTGAATAGACTAAAGGTGTGATACAAAACTACATATAGAGGTTACGAAAATTTTCGAAATGGTTTTTATCACTTGTTAATGCGGTTGAAATGTCTGATAGAAAATACGAAAACCTAATGCGAAGGTACTATACCCACCCTACTGAAGTTATGAGCTCCGTGATGAGGCTACCAAAAACACGAATGTGGTCATGGTTACCTCATTTAAGATGTTGTTGCTTTTAACTAAAGGTCACAATAGAGTAAAAGTTACAATAGTTTTCCTTTATTTAAAAAGTTGGATATTCTACCACTTAGACATTTATATCTGTTTAAAACGTTGAAATTTTTTTTCAATAGGTCGGGCTATCTCGCTCACCGATTTATTACTAGATATCATCTTAGAATTAGTCTATAGGCCCATAGCTATTACTTCCATTATTTCAAAAACGATGGAAATCTTAATTAATCATAAGCTGAAGAAATATCTTGACAGTAGAGGTATAATTCATGATAGCCAATAAGGCTTTCGAGCCCAACGTTCCACCGGTGATCTCATGACATGCCTCTGCGAGAAGCTCAACACCAGCCTGCATCAATCTGGTGAAGCTACTGTTGTAGCTCTGGATATATCTAAGGCTTTTAATCGAGTTTGGCATTCTGCTCTTATAGCAAAATGCAACGCTATAGGCCTTGGTTCAACCTTTTCTAAATGGATTGAAAGTTTTCTTTTAAATCGATCTATCATAGTTGACGGTTCTTTTTCCGACCAACTTCAAATCAATGCTGGTGTTCCACAAGGCTCTGTCCTTTCCCCCACCCTATTTCTCATTTTCATTAATGACCTTCTCAAAATAACTTTCAATCCAATCCATAGTTTTGCTGATGACAGCACTCTAGTAGCATCATATGATTTTCTAAAACAAACTAATGCTACTGCTTCCGCAGTCACCTCCAAAAGAACAATGATGGCCGGCGCGCTCAATCACGACCTTGCCAAAATTGTCGACTGGGGTAAAGCTAACAGAGTCGAGTTTAACACTTCAAAAACTCAAAGCTGTTTTGTTAGTAACAAGCTAACAACATTCGAACCGATTCTCCGGCTTCAAAATGAAGGTATCCAGCGACTCAAAGATCTGAACATTCTCGGAATGCGAGTGAATCAAAATATGCACTGGAATGAGCATATTTTCGATATTGCGAAAAGCGCCGCAAAATGTTTAGGATTTTTGAGCCGTTGCAAAACTTATTTTTCATCTCGAGACCTTTTAAAAATCTATAAAGCATATATACGACCCAAGCTCGAGTATAACTCACATTTATGGGCAGGTGCACCAAAAACTGCTTTAAATTTTTTGGACAAAGTTCAAAACCGCGCCATTCGTCTTATAGGCGACATAAATGTGACCTCATCCCTTATACCACTTGGTCATCGTCGTATTGTTGGAGCACTTACTCTATTTTATAGATATCTGCTTGGTGTTGGCACTTGTTCCGAGGAATTAAAATCACTTCTTCCTCCTCTTAAGCAATTCAATCGCACAACACGAGAGGCATCAAGTGCCCACCCTTTCACAGTGGAAATTCCGTGATGGTTTAAGTCCGGCTATGGAAATTCTTTTATAGTAAGAACATCCCGATTGTGGAACCGCGTCCCAATCGAAGCATTGCCAATGAGAGAAGGATTTTTTATTTATGACTTACAGAGGTTAAAGACGAATATTAGAAATATTGTTCGCTCTTTCCCACAAAACTTTTCTTCTTCCATTTTTTTTCCTTTCCTCTAACTATCCCTTCCTTTTTCAAATAGTCAACGGTACGCAAGTACTTAAAGGTTCAACCTAAGTTTTGGCTATAATATAAAAAAAAAAAAAAAAAAAAAAAGCTAAGCACAGTGTATGAAAATATAACCCACTAAAAGCGCTCTAACCCTTTATTGGTTTTCCTTGATAAAAGAAATACTATATTTACAATCGACTTGGAAGATTTAATTAAATCAGATGGTGAGTCTTATTCAGATGTTGGGAGAGGTATATAGTTGAATACCCAATTATAATTTTTTCTGTTACCTATATTAAATTTTCAGCTCATGATAGCTAAGTTAAAGATATCCCATCGTCTCAGATGTTGAACATGCTTTTTCATCGTTTACTAGGTTTCTAGCCAATTGATATTATTGTATTGTAAAGTTTTCTTTCCTCTTTTAAATTGTTTAATTTTTTTTTTTTTTTGTTATAAGAGAATAATTATAAAGTATTCACGCACCTGAATTTCTAGATTTGTATTTCTGGCACTTCTTCTCAGTTCAATAATAGGTCAACACACAGTTTTTAATATATTATATCTGACTATAAACCAACAGTTTATTATTTGTGAGGATTCCTTTCCCATCAACTATAGTAAAAGTTTTCTAAATCGAATATTCAAATTAGCCTTGTTCGATCATTCCATGCTATCAGTGCCGTGTATGTGACAATACAATATTTACAAAGGTGTGTGGCAGACAATATCGGTTATTATGTTATTTAGAATATAAAAAATATTGACCATTAAATACCCAAAAACATCAGTAATTTTAAATTTAAACGTTTATTATTTTCCTTGTTTGGAATATTTCCATGATTATAAATTTAAAAGAAACAAGACTATGTCCTACAATAGAGAAGAAGAAAAAAATATTACTTATTATGCCAATTCCGAATTAATTTATTTTTATTTGATGGTATATATAAGTATATTTCTATGTATGTACTTGTCATATGGTAATTTGTCTCTTACAACATTTTTATATTTCATCTTAAAATTAAAATTTCTGTCTTTATATTGTTTAACTGCCAAAAAAATTGAGCCGTACATGTTGACCGCTCGTGTTCAGATTCGAATTTGCCGCCCCAATTTTTAAATATAAAACAAACAAAAATAGTAAAAGTAATACAAATTTGTTATATATGTACATACATATATCCATTTTATTAAAAAATTATCAATAAAAAATCGAAATTAAAATAACAAAACACAAGCTTTTAATAATCCAAACAATTGTGTTTGGAAAAATTGTGCACTTATCATTTTCTAAAATTCTTTCCAATATTTCTATTATATCTATCACTGGGATCAAAATTTTATTTTCACCAGTATCTTCAATTAATCTGGCATATAAATTTCATCAATATCCTTTTCATTTTTATTCTTATCGGTCAGCTTAGTTCAATCCAAATCCATAAAACATTTCAATATCTCATCATTAGTCGAACATTTTTTCAATTTTGAATATCGTGTAAAAATTTAAAATAATCATTATATATGAATTTATTAACTGGAATCGCTCGTTTAATGAGTTTATTATTGGGTCCAATATTGGGAAACAAAAATTAGCTTTAAAATGCGCATCAGCAAAATTTTCGTCAAGATGTTCATCATAATCAAATTCGTATTTTGTATTTTTTGACGGAATAGCTGAAACATTTTGAAACTCAGGTTCTACTTCTATTATTCCAGTATTAATTTTGATTCGGCTAACAAATCGGTATACCCATATCAGACCGTTTGTTTTTTAAATAATTAATTAAATTATTCAAATAATCGATACACGATTTATTATTCAATGTTTTGTAGCATTTTACTTACGATTGAAAATCTGAATTTAAACGATTTCAATTTAGTCGCTAAACATTTGGCTTAATAATATATTTCTATATCTTTGTTTTTATCCTATATTAATCACAATATCGTATATTTCGTATAATCGTATAATCGTATATTTCACCCATATGGTGTCTTAGAGGCCGTAAAGCCTGTACATGACTTTCCCATCTTGTATCGCATATACAGGCTTTAAGAACTAAATGTGTAATATTCTGGTTCAAAACACACCATCTCGGGGTGGATCATGAAAAACAGATTTATATTTCTTTGTAAGGTATATTTTATAAGTTAAAAACTTAAATTTTGAACATCATAAGATGTGTACAGTGTTGTCAATTATTAAATGTCATCATCATTATGAACATGATCTTCTAACTCAATTTTATTATAGACTGAAATTGTTGAATTATAATGTTCCCCAAGACTATACATGTGCCTGTGATAAGTTATCACTATAACGTTGGTCCTACGTCTTCACTTTGTTTGTGTTCTTGAACTGTAGGTGGTCCACTAGCTTGCAAGACTTCAATTTGAACTTTTAATATGTTTGCAATTGGGCTTATTTCTATTTGACCGCCCCAAAAAGATGTATTACGAATTTGATTACAATATATTTCAAACTCCTCAATGCTCATCACATCTACAATATTTTGATTAGTCATATAAAAGATTAATGATTCTTTATGTTTTTCTATATAATTGGCAGTTTCGTTGCTGAAGTATTTAATTTTTTTTTTTTTGATTAGTAAAATTTTCCCAAATATTTAATGTAAGTGTTATCAAGCTCATTTGATGACAAATAGCATTATACAGGGTGGTCCGGTTTAGAGCAAAAAGTTTTTAAGGGGTGATTCCTTAGAGTATTTTAGGAAAAAAATTGTTCTAGAAGAGGGGTCTATCTTTAAATTTACCTGGGCTACAGAGGGTTAAAGAAAATCGGATTAGAAAAATTATGTCTAAAGAATATCAACTACAGCTCAGAAGAAATTGAAACTAGAGCAACATGTTCTTCATAGCTTTCTTTTAGAACTAATACATCTAATTAACGGTATATGTTGAATGAGTATCAGACTTACCGTTTTTGAATAATAACCCCTAAAAAAAGGAATCACCCCTTAAAAACTTTTTCTCTAAACCGGACTACCCTGTATAAGCAATCTTCATTTGATGGAATCAAAATACAATCTCAGACCGCGTCTTTAAAATATCTTTAACTGCTTCTAGCTCTAATGTACGGGGACCATTTCTGAGAAGCTCTTCTTGAGCTACAATTTCAGCTTGTTTCTCCTTTTCTTTTTTTATCTTTTTTATCTCTAGTTCTTGAATTATTTCAAAAAATTATTAATTAAAAAAATTTTCTCTTACTTCCTCATTTTGTGATTGAACTTCCAATTTAATTGAACAAATCTTATAATAACTGTTAATTGTTCTATATGACTGACTTCAGGTGTACATACAATCTAATATCACAGAATAATATTTAGTTTCTCTTACCATAATTTAATTGCATTGCAAATAAGACGAAATGAAGAATGGTACGACAATGATTGTAAAATAGCGATCCAAAAGAAAAATGAAGCAAGAAATAAGTTATTAAACAGAAACACAAGAAATAACAGACAAGTATACAATAGCTTAAGAAAATATGCCAAAAAGATAATTAATAAAAAGAAAAAGGACGCCCTAAGAAAGAAAGTAGAACAAATATGTACGGACGGAAGATAAAAACAATTAAAAATGGATTCCAACCCAGACTAAGTAATTGTTACAACAAAAATAAAGTAATACTGAGTGAAGAGAAAGATATACTAGAAAGATGGAGAGAATATTTTGATGAATTATTAAATATTGAACAATCAGTGGAATTGGAAACTGCGATACCTATAAATAGCAACATTACGATTTCAGAATATACAGACGAAGGAATTCCAACCATACATGAAGTAGAAGATGCAATTCTACAAATCAAAAATAACAAAGCCCCAGGAGAAGATGGCATTTTAGCTGAAATGTTTAAAAATGCATGTGAAATGTTCATCTCCAAGATACATAGTTTAATATGTACAATATGGGATACAGAAACTCTGCCAAGCAAATGGGAAAAAGGCATTATTGTCCTCATCCACAAAAAGGGAAATAAACTTGACTGCGCCAACTATAGAGGTATCACATTATTAAACACAGTGTACAAGACTCTCTCCAATATTATAAATAACAGATTAAAACATATAGCCGACAATATTCTAGGAGAATATCAAAGTGGATTTACACCAAATAGATCTACTACCGATCAAATATTTCTACTGAGGCATAGCATGGAAAAATGCTATGAGTACAACAAAAATCTCCACCTATTAATGATTGACTTCCGCCAGGCTTTTGACTCAATAAAAAGAAATATGGTAGAAGCTGTATTTAATAACATGGGCATCTAAAGAAAATTGACAAATTTAAGTATGCTAACACTCAGACACACCAAATGCAAGATAGCAGTGCAAAAAAAAATAACGGACGAATTTGAAGTAAAAACAGGAGTCAGACAAGGTGATGCCCGGTCAACAACAATTTTCAATCTAATGCTTCACCACGCAATAAAAGATTGAGACAGAGGCGGACACATATTCATAAAATCATCTATAATAAGTGCGTATGCTGACGATATTGCTATTGTAGCAACATCCTTTGACGAATTAAAAGAAATATTTCTGACTCTAGAAACAAGACGATCGCCCAAAATATAACAATAAATGATTATAACTTTGAATGAGTAAATAGTTTTATATACCTAGGTGCCTTAATAAATAATAAAAATGACATACATCTGACAATTAATGATAGAATCAAGCAGCACAAAAATGTTTCTAAGCACACAAAGGCCTTTTCAGATCAAAAATTTTAGCCAGGACAATTAAATTAAGAATGAACAAGACCATAATACAACCGCTCGTAATATACGGATGCGAAGCATGGACCATGACAATTAGTGACGAAAATCAATTGAAAGTATTCGAAAGAAGAATACTGAGAAAAATATTTGGTCCCAAAATAAATGACGATGGTGAATACCAAATCAGATCAAACGAGGAGCTAGAAGCACTAATTGAAGGAAACAATATTGTTAAATTTATTAAGGCACAAAGACTAAGATGGGCAGGTCATGTGGTGAGGATGAATGATCAAAGGATGCCAAAAAGAATATTAGACGCAGTACCGTACAATACAAGAGCAAGAGGTAGACAAAGATCACGATTGGAGTTAACGGATGGAGGACAGTTGCACAAGATAGAGCAGAATGGAGGAAAGTTGTGGACGAATAGTTACGGCTCACCACGAGCTATAGAACCAACAGATGATGATGATGGTAATTTAAGTATTGATAATATAAGTATAGTAATATAACTTAATATTTGATTTAATTTTGGTTGAAAGTAATGCAATAATTATTTCGTTCTGTATCTTCTCACCTAAATATGACGACACATTATATGTTTTGGAATGAAATAATGAACTTGATGATTCTCTAAGAGCTAAATTTTGTCTTGATAAAAACTGGATTATATGTTCCAAACGTTTTATGTACCAAACGTCTTGAAAGTCAAATAATTTACATTAAAAAACAGAATACTTTGCTTTTTGATACAGAATACAGCAACCAAATTTCGTATATATTTTTCACCATTTACCAATAATATATAATAAAACAGTACAATTCAATTTTCTTACGGAAAAGTATCCGAATAGAATTGTTGCAACAAAAACGGTTACCAAAAGGTTAGTTAAATATTGATACAATAAATATTGAATTACATTATTGAATTTATCGCCCCCTAAAATATACCAAAATCGGCTGCTCGTGGGCGGTGCACACATCCGTCATATGGACCTGCATGCTATTATCTATATTAACACCCATGTATGTGACAATACAATATTTACAAAGGTGCCTGACAGACTATATCGGTTATTATGTTATTTAGAATATAAAAAATAGTGACCAGACAGCCAAGTATAAATATTCCATCAGAATACCCGTGCTCCTATATAGATGTTAATTGTCTGTATAGTCAATTTCGGATCGTATACTCGTATTAAAGCCTTACAGTAATTTAATAATAATGTGGGCGGCAAAAAACATTATGCAGTCGCATAAAGTTTCTATAAGTTAATTGCAAGAATCAATGTCATCAATAATAGTGACTTAAAGTATTTATGTTTTTGTTTATTTTATTTTTTTTTTCAAGATTATGATCATTTAAGTACATAAAATTATTTTCTAATATACAAAAGTAAAAGTATTTACATTACTGATGAAAATTAAAGTATGTACATTCGTTGTGATTACAGTCACAAAAACAAGTTTCTTTTCTTTTTTTAAATATTTAAATTTAAAAATAACAATAAACAGAAAATTTTAAATAACTGATAGCAAAATAACAAAAGATAATACATATATATATATATATATATATCTATATATAAATTGTAAATATATATGTATAACATATAAAATACAGTTTATTATAAGGAAATGCAGAAAATTAAACTATTTTCATTTTATTTAAATTTATTTATTTTGTTGTGTTGTAAAGTAAATAAATAATATATTTCATCAGTTGAAATCGATCTGATCCAGTTAGTAATACAGAGAATTTCTTACTGAAATTATCGAATTAAATTTTTGTATTATTAATTAATAATTTAGTACATATACTTATTTAAAATATATAAAACCATTTTTTTTTTATTTAATTAAAAAAAAGACAGTGTTAAAATACAAAAAAAAATATTAACAAAATGATTCGCAGTAACTGTTAAAGTATATTATTAATGTAGAACAAAATGTGACTAAAATAAAATTTTTAATTATTTCTTTTTTCCGTTAATATTTAAAATTCCGTTATTTGAAAAAAAAAAAAAACAAAACAAAAAAATAATAATAAAAATTAAAAAACAAAAAAATATTTAAAATGTGTTAACAAAATATTTTAGAAATTGTTTTTTTGGCTAAAATTTATTAGTTTTATCTAATTTTTTAATAATTTGTTAATTTATAACTGAAACCGTTAATTTGAGCTTAAATAAAAATTATTATAAATTAAGGCACTTTTTTTACAAAATTAAGGATATTTTTTGTATATAAAAGTCCAGCCTTATGAAGTTGTACAAATTATTTTTCACAAAAAAAAACACATTATTTTGTTCTAGTTTGGGTCCTGTTTTTTAGCCTTGCTTCATTATTTTGCTTTTATTTTTGTTGTTGTTTACCACCAAAGTTGCAGAATAGAATTATTGTCAATATAATTTTATATGAAATTTTATTCTTTTCTTTTGGAATACATGTTCTCTAAAGATTGTGTAACGGTCATATTTCGAATATATTTTTTTAAAAGATTATTGCAAACTCAATAACATATTTTGGGCTTAAGTGTTCTCACTTTACTGCAATAGAAGTAAATCTACTCCACTTTTCAATAAATTTTCATTTTTACAGCGCTACTCCTTTTTTAAGCAAAACTACTCCTATTCAAATAATCCAATATGTAAACAAGTTAAGTTCAGTACTAAAACTGCTAATTTAAAATTTTTTAAATATTTCGATGGAAAATACGAAATTATATCTTTGTTTTATTTTAAAAATAGAAATCAGTACAATAAAATGCCTTGTATTTTAACACTTGTAATATTTTTGTAATTGAGCCTTGTAATATTTTTGTAATTAAATTTTTTTGCAATAAAATAATTTTGATGTCCTTTAAATGATCTAATGATCCAATAAATGATTCAAAAAAATAATAATTGAAATTGTTTTTTATATAAAATAAACAATAAAGCCTAAAGTAAATTGGCAGGATACAGAAAAAAACATTAAATAAGCTAATTATAGTATATATATCAGTCATATTATTTTTTGTAAAAAATCTACTCCCCAAGTCACAAATCTATTGCATTTTTTTCACCCAATCTACTTCTATTTTTTTTTCTAAGTGAGAACACTGTTCTTTCCTTCCTCTCTGAGTAATTATTTATTGGACGGAATTATATAATTTGTCACCACCTAATTGAATTATGATTCTGGTACCTGTTTACTTAAATTAAATTGTTAAGATTTTTTTTATTATTTTTTTTTTGCTCGGGGTGTGAGTATGCTCCAAGAAGATTTTGAAAGCATTAGACAACATTATGCAGCTCACAAGGGTAACAGCAGGTTACCAACATCAATTATAAACTCATCACTTGCTATTGGTTTTGTTTTTCTTCTGCTTCGTTTCTAGTCCTATTTGTTTGATTTTGTAACATTTTTTTTTTTCTGTTTATACGCAGGTTGGTGGGAATCTTCAAAAGACACAATGAGCTTTAAATGAGCTTGACATTGTGTGTGGGGTTCTTACCCACTAAACCACACCCTTCCTATATTGCAATCTAGTCCTACAGGACTAATGAACAATTTTTTTCTTGGCTTTATTTTAATATTCAATATAGACTAGATCCAGCGACGTCTATCTAACTTTTCCTTTGACGTATTCACCCATACCCTTGAAGACACATCGCATTAGAGACGAAAAACCGACCAGCTCTCCAAACAAATCTGTAATTCTCAACATTACTCAACATAACGAAATTCTTCACAAATCCCGGAAAAACAAGTCTATTTAAACGTGGGAGCGTGATTTTCTTCTGCTTCGTTTCTAGTCCTATTTGTTTAATTTCGTAACATAAAACTTTTTATTTGTTACTTTATGTCGCTATACCATTAAGCTTAACCATTGTACAATTGAATTTCTTATTTTTAATTTCTAACTTAAAGTTTAGATATTGTAGATTTGAATTTAATAATTAGCTTTAATTATTATTATAAAATTTGAATTCTTAAGTTTGTATATATTACAGAATGTGGCCCAAAAAACCATACAGGCTATACGAAGTGGTGTAATAAAATCTAATCTAATCTAATCTATTCCAAGAGTATGGGTTAAACAACCTAACTGTCTCTACGCAAAGACTTAGCAACTATCGTACACAATATAGATTAATTATAATATAAGTTATAACAAGTCCTGTGCGGGATTTGAACACGCCGGTACCGTCTGTGATTAGTAGTCAGATAACATAACCACTATACACCATACAGATCGGCTTAGATAAATACAATACATAAATAACAAGTTTTTATTATATGTGAGTTCTTGACACCTTCAAATATTAAATATTTAATCTCTATATGTAAATCCACTATGTTTGTTTTGTTTTTATATACAGGATAATGATTATTTATTTATTATGTTTAACTCAAACACATTGCAATAAGTTCTTATTCAAAATTTAAATTTCATTTACATTGTTGGTTTTACATTGTTTTTATAATTTTAAATTAAATTAACAATTAAAAAAAATAAAGTTAAAAAAGAAAAAAAAATAAGATCAACTAAAAATACAACTGCAAAAACTACTAAATAATAAAAATAGAATAATAAAAAGAGAAAAAAAAAAGACGGCAACTGGGATAAAAGAATATTTCTCATCTGGAGAACTGTCAGGAAAAAATCAATAAGGCGTTGGAAATTATTGGTGATAACGAACATTCTGGTTAATGGTTCTGATTTCCCGTAATTGGTTCTATGGAAGGTAGGGAATCGAGTACTGAAATTATAAGTTGTAAGTCGACTATTGTCTTAAGATTGTTGGAACCTATTAGACAATGAAAAATTTGAAAAATAAATAGAATATAAATATAGCCACGGTCCTACTCGCTTCTAAGGTATTTATAACAGTTTAAGGCGATGGGTATATGGTGATAAAACTAGTGGATTCGACCAATGTAAGTGGTCAATTCTATTTTTATGAGTAGCGTAATACGAGACAAGACTATTCCAAATCGAGTCTTACGACAGAGGTGTATAGAGATTTTAAAATACATAGTCATTAAGTTCTTTTGACCTATCTCTTACAATAGCATTATTTACAATAGCATATAAGTGATGAACAAATGATAGTTTATCATCACATGTTTGACGACTTTGTTATGACATTATATATTGTCAATGTTCAGTAAAGTGTTGTTAATTATACACCAGTTCATAAAGGTATTTAGGTCTTCTTGAAGTAGGAAGTATTTTTTATATATAAATATGTATATAGGATGCGCATAAATGATAATGTCAATATAATGTAAGCCTGTGGCAATGGCATTATGGCAATATAATGCAAGTGTCATCTCTATATCATTTTTGAAAGTAAAACAATTCCAAAATAAATTCTTGTAAAATTATTTACGTTATTTGATCAGAATTGCTGTAAGTTATCATATTTCAATATGTAGAATTCAAAAGTTTTCAAACCGTTCGGCAAACATAGTATGTGCTATTGACTAACAACGGTTTTTGTTAGTTGTTTTATTATGGTAGATGTAAATACAAATTTTTTTTTAATCTGAATTTATTTAAGGAAAAATCAATAAAATTTGTATACTCATTAATAGCCATAAACATTCTATTAACTGGTTTATATACATAGTATTTCCCCTTGTTAGTTCAGTGAAATACTAAGTTAAAAAATTTTCCGATCGAAAACAAGAACTTGATGTATTTTAATGGGTGTCGATCCGCTGCTTAATAGCCTGTGAAACAATTTCTCCATTTAGAATTTGCATTAATAATACAATATCGGAAACAGTTCTTCGGGATTTCAATGTATTTAATTGTAGTATAGTTTTAACCGTTCAGTATATAAGGAGGTAGAATCAGAACAAAGAAATTTTTTCTGATTACGTCTACTATAAAATGACGATCAAGCTGGACTTGCATATTCCAGATTTGGACGGACAAGGCAGATATATCAGACTTTAATGATATATGGATCATCAAACTCTTTGGACCACCCTTTTATGAAGGGTTAAGGCTATAAAAGGTAAGGCTATAAAACAATAGCCTTCATTAATGGCCTACATTGATAAGAAAAGAATAGCCTTAATTTTTACTTATTTTTTTTTATACAATTCTAATTTATTAATTAAGCACTTTCATACCTATTCTAAAATTTCAAGGTGAAAACTTAAAGCGACTTAAAGACTTAAACATTCTCGGAATTCGAGTAAATCAAAATATGCTCTGAAATGACCATATTTTCTACAAAAGCGCCACAAAATGCTTGGGGGTTTTTAAATCGGTGTAAGGCCATATTTTGGATCTAAAAATCTGCTTAATATCTATAAAGCCTACATACGATCCAAAATGGAGTATATAAAACACATTTATGGGCGTTAGACTAAGACTAAAAGATTGCGTAAGACTAAGACTATCACTTAATTCGCTCTAACTAAAATTGTTTAATGACGTTATTTTATTCCGCGCACTGTTGGTATTTTTTTTTATATAGAAAAATATGAAAATTATTCTTCACTTATTAATCTACATATTGATAATGACTGCTAATTTTGTAATTAACATAAATTTTTCATATATATGCATATATACTTATTATCTTGTCCTTCCACACTGTGTGTGTATGTATGGTATTGCATAATTTAATTATATAATTTTCAAAAGAAGAAGAAATTATATTTTTCTGTTTCTTTATAAAAATCAAATTTCTTATTATTGCAAATTTAAATTGATTAGTTTTAGTTAATATTAGTTTATTCTAGTTATTAACGGTTATTTTGAATAATCAAAACAATAAAATTAAACGTTAAATTTATTTTCTGATAACAATATTATCAATAATTTTTATTATTAAAAATTGCATTTTCCAACTCGAAAACATTTTTTTGTGCTATTGTACATATTAAAAACTTTAAGAGTCCTATTAAAAGTCCTATAATATGTCCTAAAAAAGTTGTAAAAATTTTGTCTTTTCTATTTTCTAATTTCAATTTTTATTATTTTTATCTTTTCACCTTGACGAATAGGTATTAAATATGAAACTGTACATTTCAGCATATTTAGTTAATAAATCAGTGTTCCTATGCGAAATTTTCTTTTTCCAAGACTTAATTGTAAGTTATCGTAATTTAGTTTTGGATCGCAGATTACCAAATGTGAGCCCATGAATTAAATATACATATGTATGTATATATATGTGTGTAAAGTAGATTAATAACAAATTCAGGCATCTTCATTATCATAATGAAAATCTTAAATTTCTATAAAATTAAATTATAAAAAAATGCTCTTTTCCATGTATAAAAAAAATAAGAGAATTTTATTTTTATCACGCGTATTCATCTTAATAAAGTCGAATAAGTCACTAATTAAATAAAAAATAAAATAAAAAATTAAATTATCAGAATGATTGTATATATAGTTAAATGGTTAATAACCTTGATGCAGGTTAAAAACTGATCAAAAATATAGAATTAAAAGTATTAAAGTTTGAACATATTAACTGCATGTATGTACATCTTGTTGATGGTAAATTAAGTTGTACAAGTATTAAAGAAAATATTAATTGAATTAAATAATTTTAAATAAGAGAATATAGACTTTAATGAAAATGTAAATAGTTTTGACTCTTGTTTTATGCTGTATATTTGTAACTGTTGATATTTTTGAAGTTTTCTGTTTTGTAAACTATCTAGATCTCGGTTATAGAGCTTTTTGAATTTTCATATAAATCCAGCTTTTTATCCAGATCTTTGTATACAGATGACTAGAATTTGTAAATTTTAATTTTGTGATAATATTTATTATATTTCATATTAACCACTTTGGCTATACCGATCACCAGTGATACACAAATTTTACCCCTTACAGCTAAAATATATATATCACCAGATGGGGCCTTTCCATTTTCATTCGTTTTCAGATACCGTGATCACCAACTATATTTAAAATGTTAGGTTTTGTAATTTTTAGTGACCAGTTATATTAACATGGGAAAACGAAAATTACAATATTACTTTATTTTTGTGTCTGCGAACAAACATGGAAACCTTCACTGATGATACATTGATGGTCAACGGTGTTAAATCAAAAAAAAAAAAAAAAAAATTTTAAACTATAAGACGTTTTTGCTTTTTAGTTCAGACCATAGATCTGAGCGCGCTCTGACTCAAATGAGCACGCTCTGAGCAAAGCATGTACAGATAAGCTCATAGCGATCAGATTTAATAAAAAAGCACGATTTGAGTAAACTGTCATTTTTATTTTGTTGTTGTTCAAATTGTCAATAATCGAATTTAAATTTAAAATTTGGAAATTTACAAAAGTTTAAGACGTTTAAGACGAACAAAATGTTTCAGTTTGTAACAGTAATTAGAGAAGCTATTAATTTCTTTTTCGATGAAAGTTATTTAGAAGATGAAATATCAGAAAGTAATGGGGATGTGCGAATAATAAAAAATCAGGATTATGCCGAAATATATTGGCCCAAGGTTTTCCAATAACACTTTTGCACTTTAGAATTAATAGAGAGGTTTTCGAAATTCTTTGTAACGAAATACATTTAATTTCTCAACATCATGCGGTCGCACGAAATTCCATTGATATTCCAAAGCAATTGATGATTATACGTTTTGGTATCTAGGACACCAGGAATGTATGCAATGTATTTTTTATGTACATTAAATTCGTGTTAAGTAAGCAAGTTGTCATATCCAATTTAGATCAATTGTTGATAGATTCGGGGTATCGATTTCCACTGTGTGGAAAATAATAACATCGATTAGTCATATACATATACTTATTAAATTAAATCGACAAAATAAGTATATTAAATGGCCCAACAATTTCAATGTCTATTTTTTTGTTAGAGGTGCCAACATATACATAATTTCAGATAGCCAAGCTGCTTTAAAAGCTCTGGCTTCTCCAATTTTTAAATCAAAGCTTAGCTGTTACAGAAGCTTAATAAAGCTAGTCGAACGAAACAGAGTTACTCTTATGTGGACTCCTGGACATGAAGGAATACAGAGCAATGAAGAGGTAGATGTCCTTGCAAAAACAGGTGCGAAGAGTCAATTCTTGGGACCAGAGCCAAGTATTGCTCGTTCAAACGCCTACCTACATGGAATTGTTTCCAAGTGAGACTCCACAGAAACCCAGAGCATATGGGATAGCTGCCAAGGACTTACGCAGTCCAAGCTCTTTTTCAAGCTAAATATTCATTTAGAATAGAACGCTCTGAACGCTCTGAGCAAAAAAAAAAACACGAATCTTTTTTGACGTGCTCTGCTCTGAACTAAAAAACGAAAACGCCTATAGTTGATTTCTTATTAATTCGGATCCGGGTCCGTAGGGTTCATAAAAAAAATGTAGCTTATATTAGGAACAATAAAAATACTAGAACTAATGAAAAAAAACTTTGAGTTCTAATCAATAACATTTATTAAAGTTATTAAATACAGCTAAGTTTTAGGAAAAAATAATATATTTTCGTTTTGTAAATATAATTGTGACATCGCTGTACTTTTAAATTCTTTCAAAGTTCTATAAATGAAGTTGCTTGTTGATAACAAAAATAAAATAATAATAATAATAAAAATGTTGAAATAAATGTATCCGATCCGAATGTATACATTACATGATCTGTCAATATTATGAAATGAGAGCGGTATTATAAGGATAAATGCATGTCATGTTTTCAACTTCAGTCTTCATATTTTACCACATAATATAATATTGTATATATTTATCGGTATTTATCAAAAAGGCCAATAAAATAGAGTTGCTTTCTTATTATTATTATTAATACCCTCATTTCAATTATGACCAATTATATAAGCACCAGCATCAGAGGCCTTCAGCTTAATAATAATAATTTTATTTTATTTTTATTTATTTATTTATAATCTCAGATGAGCTATCAGAGCTCGTGTTGAGTATTTAACGCAATTTAGTATTTATTAATTTATTCAAGAAAAAATCAAAGTAATCATAAAAATAAAAATGTCGAGGTAATATAAAAAATTTAAATAGTAACAATAAAAACTCAAACAAAAGAAAATAAAATAAAATTGTCTACTATAAAAATAATAATTCACTATTCAATTTCTAATTCAATAATTTAAATATAATAAAATTAAAAACCCAGTTGAAATTAAAAAGCTGTAACTATAAATATTTTGTTAATATTTTGATATTAATATTTTTTTGCATTCTTTTTTGAACTGATGTTTATTCATTTCCTTAACATGTTCAGGTAGATTATTATATGATCTAATTGCAGTCCTAATTTTTGCTTGTAATCCATTCAGATGTGTAACCAAGCATCGAGTAACACTTACGTACGAATCTAGTTTCATAATCATATGTAATTGATTGTTTCTCACAATTGAAGTATTAGATTTTATTAAATTATCCTTCATATTGTAAATTTGAACCAGTTGTATTAGAGTTTTATGATTTTCCAACTTCAGTATATTCAATTTGTTGCTGATCTCCAATTTAACATATCGAAAATCTTTATCGCTTTATTTTCTATTCTCTGTAACGTGTTTATATTTTTCATATACGTATTGCCCCATCATATTCCTACTCCGTAAGTCAATTTGCTATGGTAAAGACTGTAGAATACGGAATTTTTTTTTCATATGATATTCCCGCTATTCGGCTTGCCTTTGATTTCACTTCCTTGAAATGGTCATTAATAATCAGTTAATATTTTCGTCCATAACTATACACCTAGATACTTATACTTATTTACTTTTTCTATTATATGACCCTTATACTTTATTTTAATTGCTTCAGATTTATTCTTAATTAACATATACTTTAATTTATGTAAATCCATCCATTTCTCTATCATTAATAGGCAAAATTTACAAATTAACATGCAAATTTGACTAGTCTTTTTTTTTAATGTCTCTGGCTTTTTTGAATAAGGGACTGTAATATTTAGTCAATCTTTCATTAATATAAATTATTTGTGAATTAGAACTTGTTAAGTTAGGAACGATTTTTTCTGATTATTATTTTTGTTTTAGAAACTATGTTAGCGGTATCTATTTGAATCATTTTAGTATTTATTTATTAAGTATCCATGCTATTGAGAATCATATTCAGGTCAGGAAATTGCAAATTGTGAAATTTAAGTCTTAACTTCCTCGATAAGTTCTTTAATCGAATTTTTTTACTATTCTCAAGATGGGTCTTCTTAATTCATCTATGGGTCAGGGCTTAAATCAATAGAGTATAAAACTATAGCAGCCATAGTCATATATAACAGTTTTCAGATATATTAAAAGAGTTTGAACGTGCTTGCAAGAACTCAAATCTCTATTTTTAAGGAATCCAATGGATGAATTTGAGAGGCAATAAATGTCCACACTTACACCTTAGAAGTACAAAAATGGTTAAATATTGGACAGGAAAATTTGTTCATAGTTACAATGTGAAATTGTATTCCATTATGAATATTTTTAAAGGCGCTCAGATTTATATATTTTGGTACGAACATCAATTTGTCTAATTTAATTTTGGCTATTTGTGTGAAAAAAGTGCAAACGTTTAATTTGCTTAAATTAAAGCCTGAAGTCCAATGAAAACGACACGACATTGGACTGCGCGACACTGGATTGACATAGAATGTTGCATAGCAAGTCCAATAAACGTGACATTTTCATTTTCAAACCACAATTCGAAAATAAACAAGAAAAACATTTTTATTTTAATGGTTTAGAATTTTAGATGTTTAGAAATGAAACGTCGTGGAGCAAAAACGACAAATTTGGGATTTGATCAAATTGTCTACACAGAATATCGCATAACAAGTTCAATGAATGCAACATATTCGCCTTCATTTTCAAACAACAATTCAAAATCAACAAGAAAAACATTTTTATTTTAATGGTTTAGAATTTTAGATGTTTAGAAATGAAACGTCGTGGAGCAAAAACGACAAATTTGGGATTTGATCAAATTGTCTACACAGAATATCGCATAACAAGTTCAATGAATGCAACATATTCGCTTTCATTTTCAAATAACAATTCAAAATCAACAAGAAAAGTATTTTTATTTTAATCTTTTTAGAACTATCAAAATGAAATATCGTAGAGCAAAAATGACAAATTTGGAATTTTGATCAAATTTTTGTCCCGACATTGACATGTCGTACTATTTGCTATGATTTGCTTTGATTTGCTATGCTATTTAAACACATTTATTCAAAACATAACGTAATATATTTTGTCGACATACAATGATATGTCGTTTTCATTGGATTTCGGGCTTAAGTATTTACGTTCTGGGGAGACTGAACTATAACAATTTCGAACTGAACAAAAAATGAAAGACAAAATAGTATATATAAAAAAAAGAACTTGCAAGTGTACAGATATCAGTAAGATAGAAGAGATCATCACAGGACACTTCTTCATAAGAAGACTGTGGTGGAATTGAACGAAATTCGTCGAATTTATTTTTTTCTTCCTGATTTAGGCAATATTTCTTATTCAATATACTCGTAAGACTTCTTTTAATCTTATGATGCTAACTTCCAGTATCCATAACAAATTTAAGTTATTTTTCCTTCTTGTTAGCTAGCCAATATTTGCTATTTTATATATTTGCTATTTTATATATTTGCGAATTTCGAACGAAATTTTCATCTATTCGTCTATACGTGGTCCCACCAGCTTCTTGGTGTGTTTCGGGTTCAGTATAAAGTCTATAATATACAAGACATCTAAAATATTTTCAATTTAAGTTAAATTAAAAATATTTAAAATGTTGTTTAAAACTATAAAACTAATTTAAAATTAATAAATAAATGTTATTCACATTTTAAATATAATTTTAAAGAAATTTAATAAGGAAAGTAGTTAGAACAAAAATAAAAGTGAAATTATATAAAATATTAAATCTTAGAAAATTTAAAATAATATAATTAAGTAAAAAAAAAAAAATTAAAAATGAAGATTTTAATGCGAGCTGACACTCATGTGTCATTTAGTGTACCAATTGAAGAACCACAAGCAAAAAGCACTTTATCACAGGTTTTTAAAAATATATTTTTTTATTTGTTTTGAGAAATATATGAATTTTCTTCAAATAACCATATAAAACAACAAATATTAAGCCAGACAGCTACGGCTAAGACTTTAAATAAAAAAAAAAAAATTTCTTTTCCAAAATTCATGAAATTTAAAAAATTGTATAGATATATTAATTACTGTAAATTTAGAATTTTGGAAATAAGTAAATAAAGAAAAAAAAAAATAATTAAAATTACTTATTTACTTACTAAGATATATCTCAAAGAAACTTGATGAGTTCAGGGTCAACTGAAAAAACTTTCCTAATTGGTTCTCTATCTAATGTAATATAACTCTTCTTCCTATGGTAACTGACTGTTCTTCGCAGTCCTTTGTGGCTAAAAATTAATTAAATTTATTTAAAAAATCGTACTGATTCACCGTACTTATATAAAAGTGTATATATGTATAAAAAATGTATCTTGTCAAAACATAAGCTAACTACTAGTGTAATATAACTTTGACAATGGTGGAAAGCTAAAAAAAAAAAATTATAAAAAAATTAGCTTATTTATGTCCAATTAAAAGCAAAAATTTTGGAAAATATAACTGGCTATTAAAAGAAAGATTATTGAATGGTGTTCCATCCATCTAAAACTAACACTACAATTAAACTAATCCAATAATATGTATTATAGTGTTAGTAGAACTAAATAAACAACTAATGATTTTAAATTTTGATTGATTTTATAACTCACAGATAGTTTTTTACAATCTTGGTATAAGTTAACTTACATGTGGTTTTTTGTGATTTCGATATAAGTTATAAAATCAATCAAAATTCAAAATTAGGAGTTGTCTAGTTAGTTCCAACACTTCAATATCAATTGATGAGCTCTAAATATAGTATACATAAACTACTTACATTTATGCATACAAATTTGAATGTATAATTTAAATCTATATATTTTATGTATTGAATTTTAACTCTGGTAAGACCTCTAAATAAATTTATTAAGTTTATGTTCTTAATTCTATATTTAGTAGAGATAGAATACAATTTTGTATTAAGGAAAGACTTTCGAAGTTGCTTGCAAACAAAAACGCATTAATTGGAAACAGAATACCTCGTTTAAGTACATTTTGTTTTTTCATTGTTTAACTTAAATTTGATCGAAAATATGTATTTTACCCGTATATTTTTCGATCGAAATTATTTTCAAAAATGGCTTTATGGTTGATATAACTGCTAGTATTTTTAAATTTCTTCAAAATTTAAAATTTCATAAAAATTTTACTTTTTCTATAAAAATTCTGCAATTTCATGCATGTATGTATTGTATATGGTTGTATGTATCAATATTTCTAATTAGTTTAATGTTAATTTTTTTTTTATGAAATTAATTTAAAAAAAAAAAAACAGATACATATATGAGCTTTTCGAAAATGTTCTTAACTAATTTTATTAGATTAAAACATATCTACTAAATGTTCAAAGAAGCATTTAACTACTTAATAGTTTAAATCTCAAATTTAAACTATTAATATTTTTTTCTACAACTTTCTAATAATCGATCTCATACATTTTTTCTATATTATCTAGCAAACAAGCGGGTACGTAAGTGCTAAAGGCAAATATCTTAACGCCTTGGTTTTGGGTTATAATAAAATTAAAAATATTTAATGTGTTAGGATGTGCAAAAGACTGTTCAGTATATCTTCAGCCATTTTGTTTTTTTTTGTAAAAATTTCAAGAAAATCGAATGGAGGACCTTTTCCGAATAATTATTGCTTGACCAGTTAATTTAATAGTTTATTTTTAATGTTTTCGGACCTCGTATTTGGATTCTATAATATTTATGTATTAGTTTACTTGAATTGACATAGTTAGTATAATTTTTTTTTTCAACACAACATTTCCATTGAAAAATTTTATTTCAATTAAAATAAACCTTCATTAGTTTTGTATACCATTCTAAATCACATCAATAACCATCAATTAAATGAACTTTAGATTATAAAAAAAAAACATATTAATAATAATTTGTAATTATAAATTATAATACATATATCATGAACATTTAAATAAATAATATTTATTAAAATTTAATCGATTACGAATTATTATTCACTACAAAATATTTTTTATACGTTATCAATTTTGTATGATCACAAATACAAAACTAATAATCAATGTCATTAGATTTCCCTATATAGAAATTATCTCACGTGTACCAAGAATGATTTTTAAATAGGAAAAACACATTATTTTTACATGTATTTCATCATCATACCTATATATTTGTTTTTTATGTAATATCTACTACCTATTTATATGTATATATTTTGCTTCTAAAAATTGAGCCATAAAAAAAATATTAAAAATATTTAATTAGAATCGCTTGATTTCATTTTTAAAATGTGATTATTATATTTACTGCATATTTTCCATCCTATGCCCCACTGGGATTGCAGGACAGTAATGATGATGACATAATATTTAGTTTAAACGATTGAACAGTGTAAATATCTAAATTTTTAGATGGTTATTTGAAGAATTACTAATTACTGGATTTGAAATTATTAAAATTATTAACTATTAATTATTCATAATAAATTTGGTATGTATAGGTGTTGGCAGCTTTATCAGTATCTTTAGGGTCTATGGTTGTTGGATTTGCTTCTGCATATACTTCACCAGCTCTAGTTTCAATGACTGATAGAAATATAACAGCATTTGAAGTTACATCACAACAGGTTAGTACAACTATTATATATATTTTGCTTAAAATTTGTCATTTTGGCTTTGGTCCAGGATGTTTCTGGACCAAAGTGGTATTGTAATTTAATTAAAACAAATAATTAGCCCCATTTTCCAAACTATTGAGTCTATATTTTAACGGTTAATACCTTTTTTCTTAGTTAAGCTCTATACCTATATGAAAAATAATTCCATCGTGATGAAACACCCTGTATAAGAAAGTATAGAATATTGAGGTTTAAGTTAAAAAAAATCTTATCTCTATGGTAAAAAATATATTTCCGTTACTTTAAAATGGTTAAGTGAATTTTGACTGGATTGTTAACCCGTGTTCTTCTTGTTTATAATTTTCTATCGCAAACACAATATCAATAGAACTTACAATTATTGGGTCAATACAAGTATAGTACCCGAGGTCGTTAAAATTTGAAAAATTTCTAAAATCAAAAAATTCCCTAAAAACCTAGTTTTTGACCGATTTCAAAGTTTTTTTTATATTTTCTGCTTGTTTTAAGAAAATTTTCTAAAAATTAGCAAAAATTCAAATTGTTTGGCAATTTTGTTTGCATACCCGGGGTGGTTAAAATTTTCTAAAATCAAAAAATTCCCTAAAAACCTCATTTTTGGTCTATTCCACAGATTTTTTATATTTTGAGCTTGAGTACTGTCTCGTGTAGCTATATAAAATAATGCCAATGACAGCGACATCTACATCATTATTATGAAAGTCTTCTTCTAAAGAGGGGTTACAAAAAATCGAATTAGAACAATAATCTATAAAAAATGTCCACCGTTCTGGTGCTCAGAAGATATACAAAATAGAGCAATGTGTTATTAAGAACATTTTGTTGCAAATTTAATGCTCTGAAACTTACTTATTGGTTGGCTATTAGATTTACAGTTTTCGAAAAATATTTGTTTAAACCTTAAAATTTTGATTCTGAGTGAATCTGAAAAATGACATTTTTGTGAAAAACTTTAGTTATCTTGGTAAAGTTGTTTTTACTTACTGCATCACCTAACGATTACTCAATTTTTAATGTACCTACTAAGTCAAAATTTAGTGGTTGTTTTTGCATTGGATAATTGGGAGTTCAAATAAACAAAAATTCGTGTAGATAAGAGGGCTATGAGGGTTATCACAAATATTGAATATTATTGTATAGTAGAACGGACTAAAAAATATTCCAACATTATATTCATGACCTTAAATATAGCCCCGAATATTTACATTTATATAAACAATTCAACAATTAAATATAAGTTTTTAGCATTTCTGTATTTTAAATTAAAAATAATTTTTTTTATTTTAAATATTTTAGGCATCATGGGTTGGTGGCTTAATGCCTTTAGCTGCTTTGGCTGGTGGTATTGCAGGCGGACCTGCAATTGAATATCTTGGACGTAAAACAACAATTTTAGCAACTGCAATACCATTTATTATTTCATGGTTATTAATTGCATTTGCTATTAATGTTAATATGATATTTGCTGGTCGTATATTATCTGGTTTTTGTGTTGGTATTGCATCACTTTCATTACCAGTTTATTTGGGTGAAACAGTTCAACCAGAAGTTCGTGGAATTTTAGGTCTTTTACCAACTGGTTTTGGTAATACTGGAATTTTAATATGTTTTATAGCTGGAAAATATTTAAATTGGTCACAATTGGCATTTTTGGGTGGTTCAATTCCTGTACCATTTCTATTATCAATGTTTTTTATACCAGAAACACCAAGATGGTATATTAGTCAGGGTAGAGAAAAATGTGCTACAAAAGCCTTACTTTGGTTAAGAGATAAAAAAACTGATATTCAACCAGAATTAAAAATTATTATTAAATCACATGAAGATGCTATGAGAGATTCAACATCAAATGGATGTTTTGAATTATTAAAACGAAATAATTTGAAACCACTTTTAATATCATTAGGATTAATGTTTTTTCAACAATTGAGTGGAATTAATGCTGTTATATTTTATACTGTTCAAATATTTAAAGATTCTAATTCAACTATAGATGAAAATCTAAGTACGATAATTATTGGTTGTGTTAATTTTATTGCAACATTTATGGCAACAGTTCTTATCGATAGATTGGGTAGAAAGGTATATATGATGAAATATAATTTAATTATTTTAGATGTTATAATTATTATAAAAATAAATTTTAATATTTTAGATTTTATTGTATATATCAGCAGTAGCTATGTGTATAACACTTATGGTACTTGGTGGTTATTTTTATTGCAAGAAAATAGATATGGATTTGTCAAGTGTTGGTTGGTTACCATTAGTAAGCTTTATCATATTTGTTTTAGGATTTTCATTGGGATTCGGACCAATTCCATGGTTAATGATGGGAGAAATATTACCAGCTAAAATTCGTGGATCAGCTGCAAGTGTTGCAACTGCATTTAATTGGTCATGTACTTTCTTAGTAACAAAATCTTTTCAAGATTTGAATGGTAAATTTTTTATTTCAAAATTAATTTCATCAAATTCAATTTTATTTGGAATTTTTTTTTTTCCAAAGATTTATTGGGAACACATGGAACATTCTGGTTATTCGGTGTAATATGCTTTATAGGGCTTTTCTTTGTAATAACAAAAGTACCAGAAACTCAAGGTAAATCATTAGAAGATATTGAAAATAGATTTGCTGGACGAGTTAGAAGAATGTCTTCAGTTGCAAATATGAAACCACTTGCATTTAATTTGTAACAAAAATTTATAAGATGTTTTTATGTTTTGAAATATTTTTGTTTGTTCTACTCTGATCCTTGTTAAAATAAATATTTTTGATTTTTTGCCTAATTTATAATTTTAAAAGAATTTATTTATATATATATTGAAAATAAGTTAAATAAAATCAAGTTTGTAAATAAAAGGCAGCTTATTTGATCTTTTACATTGTATCATTTTCATTATTAAAGAAATTTTCAAAATTTTTCAATTCTTCATAAATAAGTCTGCCGGGACTCTCTGTTGAATCGGTCAATTGAAATGCGGCAACAAGTTTATAATTTTTCGCAAAATATCCTTCTGATTTTCCACATTTTAATAAACTATGTAATTTTTCGATTGCTTCATTTAATGGTAATGAATCTGTTAAGAAAATTAAAATAAATATTTGAAAATATATATATATATATATATGTGTGTGTGTGTGCACAGGTTCAATTTCAATTTCAATTTACCTGTAAAATCACCAATAAAAGCTATTGATATTGATTTCTCATCAATTTCCTCTGATGTGTGAAATCCCTTACGAAACCATCCTGTTCCAGGATAAATATTACCATCATCTCCAATTAGAAAGCTTAAAATAAAGTATATTTGCAATTAGAATTTTAGTACTCGCTCTTATACTTAGTTTATACTTATGATCTATCTGACAACAAGAATATTCTAATATCTAATTTCTCGGACAATACTGAAATTTTAAGACCCCATTTAAATTCACAGTAGTATCTCAAAATTTGTTATGCGATAACAATTCCGCATAGCTAAAGTGTTTGGCTAAGATAATTGAAAGTACAAATTAATAAAAGACTATTACAGCAAAAAGATTTTAGTCAATACTGAAGATGAACAGAATTTATTAAAAAACTGGGAACGTCATAGAATTAGAGTACGAGGTACACGTATATAAATTCATTCTAAAACAGCGATACAAATAGTTTTATGGGTGTCAGCTATGATAAACTCCTTCTAACAGTAAAATCGAAATAATTCAATAAAGTAATGTGGTGAATATAAATATAATATAAATATGTGTCAGATCAAGAGCGAGCAATTATTTTACATACACAAGTGGAATGAATAGTATTAAATATTTTATATATAGTATATATAAATGTATTAAAATTAATTTTAGTATTAGATTTAATTAGACAGAATTTTATAATGTAAGCTAGTCTGTAAGTAGAGTTAAGAGAATAATAAGTATACAATCTATGTAATTCTATGAACAATAGCCCAACCCACGTAACAATTTTATTAAAAATTTTATTGCTATAAGACTCTTACGCACTCTTATAGCACTATTATAAACACTCTTATAGCAGTATTAGTGTTAATTTTAGTGCTCCGCAATTGTTGCGAAATGTTATAAGCATATTATAGCACTAAAATGGAGAATCCTATAAGGCATATACATAATATGTAAACATTATATGTATTAGTGTATATGTTATATTAGTATACATAATATGTATTAGTGTATATGTTTTTATTTTGAAATGAAAGTCTTCTGAAATAAGTTATGTTATGCGAGAATGAGATAGATATTATTTTTTACTTTAAAATAATAATTTTATGGAGTTTATATTTATTTTATTACGCACATTTAGACTTATAACAACATTGCTGCATCTTACACAACATCTTTAGTGATTATCGGGAGTCATATAGTCATATATCATTCTTATTGCACTAATTTTGTTTTTATGACAATAAAATGTTACGTGGGAAGTCACTCGGTACATTAGATAACCTGCATAAAGATTTGAAAATACACCGATGATTACAGAAGAACTTGATAAATGTAAAAAAAAAAGATAACAACTGATTTTATCTTAAATATTGCTACAACATTTTTCCTTTAATTTGGAAAAAGCCTTTTATTAAACCCACCCACAAAAAAGATGGTAAAGATGACGTAATTAATTACCGTTCAATTGCCAAATTATCCTCAATTCCTAAAGTGTTTGAATTAATTGAGTTTGACTCTGTTTATTAATACTCTCTTTTTCTAATACATAATCAGCACGGATTTATAAAAAGTAAAACCGTGGTAACTAATCTTGTAGAAGCAAAACGTCAGCTTTTATTAATAATGTGGAGGAAGGCCTGCAAACAGATGTATTGACATAGATTTTAACAAAGCTTTTGACATTTTACCTCATATAGTACTGAAATTAAGAAAGTTGGGATTCCCGGTGCTTTTCCTAAATTGGATCAATTCATATTTAGTTGATATCCTATATCCTATAATGTCTTATTTAGGTCTTTTACATCGACATCATTCGTAGTCAACTCAGGAGTTCCCCAAGGTAGTCACTTGAGGTCTCTTCTATTCCTTATTCCTGTGAATGATGTTGCATCTGTGACTAAAAATAGTGAGCTACAAATTTATACAGATGATATGAAAATTTTCAAAAAAAATAAAGTCCATTGCGATGACTCAATCTTACTCCAAACTGATCTAAACAAATTTTATCTTTGGTCTAATAATAACTTACTACTTAATATTAAAAAGTGTGCTTTAATGTGCTATACACGTCGTTCCTAAGCGTTGGCCTAAAGAATTTTCTGATCCTCCTATATTTTAAAAGCTCTGTACACAACATTGATTGGACCTAACTTGGAGTAAATTTTATTTGTATATATATTATAATAAAATAAAATAAACTTATTTGTAACAAAAAACAAAAAAAAAAAAAAGTATGCTAGCCAGGTATGGTCTCCATTCTATGATATTCATATACGAAGAAACGAAATCATTCAAAAGAAATTTTTAAGATTAGCACTACGTAATCTTCCTCGGGAAGATTCGATTCGATTGCCACCTTACAAACATCGTCTAAATTTAATTCATGTGGCCACCCTTTAGAAAAGAAGGGATATTACTGATGTAACCTTTGTTATTGAAATTGTTAAAGGTAACATTATTTCTCCACCTATTTTTAATAAAATTTTTATTAACAATAATTCTCGACTTAGATCCGTTAATCTTTCCCCCCTGGTTCATCATAGAACTAATTATGGTAGATTTGAACTCATTAATAGAATGTTAGTAATGGGAAATAAATACAATGCCGTAATTGACGACTGCTCTCATTCAAAGCCTGTATTAAAAAAACAACTGCACTAATACACAAACTAAATAACGCTCACTGCTACACCTTAAACCGTCATTTAGTATTAAGAACGTATGTTAAGAATTTAAAAATAAATTTTATGTTGAATTATGTAATTTTTTTAAATTTGTAACGTACATTTAAGTAAATATTATTTGCAACTGCTTGATTTAAGCTTGAAATAAATAAATAAACACATACCAGTACAAACAGATTGACCGAAAACTCGCTTGCAGTCACATTATAATTTTAATAAAACGAGCGAGCAAAATGTAGCATCAAATTTTTTCTGAGAATTAGAATAAATGTTTAAACACCTTATGTGTCCTATAAGTACTAGTAACTATACTTTCAGAATGTTTTCGAGAAATCACGCAAATCACTATAATATTTCTATAACATCGGATTAACGTTATAATAACTTCGATCGCGATCCCGATTACAAAAATAAAAATAAGGATAAAAAAATGTTATAACTTAATTTCTGCTTTCAGTAAAACATACACCATTTTATCATATTGTCAAACTCTCAAAGATTCAGAGTAAATCTATTATTTTGCTTCTTAAGATTATATTTTACTTACTTGTATTTAATATCGGGATATGACATTACATTCATTGAGTATATTTGAATATTTTTTACAATTCGTTTACAAATTTGAGGATTAAAGCATTTTAGGCCCATTGTATGATGAATTACAACATATTCAGCCGGATATGTTACATAAAAGACTTCCTAAAATTATTTGATCGACATTTAAATGTGTATCATAATATGCTACATATTCATAGCTATGCATTTAATTTTAAAATATCTTACTTTCGGGTCCAATGAGTCCCATTTGCTTAATTTTGGACAATTAGCAGTTTCTTTAAATACAAAAAAAAAAAAACAATTTTTTTAAATTTGTTTGGTTCTAATTAAATTTTTTATTTGTCTTACCATTTTGAGCGCGATTTAAAGGCAATTTGAATTCTTCACTAAATAAAAAATAAAAATATTTGAAAAATTCATAATAATTTACAATGATTTGATGTCTTACGATTTAATAACATGAACAATGTGAAAAATAATGAAAATTTTAATGAAAATTTTTAATTCCCGCTTCATATTGGCTTTGTTTGTATATATACAAAAAATTGAATACTGAAATTGAATTTTTAATAAATTCGTAATACAACTTGCTATTTATAAAGAGAATTTTCTGATTAAGATTAACTCTCTCTATAAGGTTAAAAGATCACAATATAATCTTGAAATAAAATAATTTATTTAAAAAAGTTCTATTCCTGTTTAATGGTGATATTATTATTCAGATACTTGTAATCAATTGTAGACGGAACCGTTCATTACGTACACTTAAAATTCAACTGTAATATGTGTCGTAATGCAAACATCGATAAATACATGTTAAGCCATTCTGAGAAAAACGTGAAAAACCTATAACATATTTTTTAAACATAGTCTTCAAATTTTTGTTTTTAATTTATAATGGCTAGCATATTTAGCAATAATAAAGAAAAAAAAATAGCATAACTCATTGGATTTAAGCATAATATTAATTTAAAATTTGTAAATATCGGGTTTTGAAATTGACACATGTTTGTATCGGGTTTTGCATTTTATTTATTGGGTCTTGTTCTGAGAAGTGAATTTTTCGGTTCGTACTGAAAAATATGATAAATTTTATTTTTGGTATTCTGCGAAGCGAAATAGCGATACTGATCGGTTTTTATCGCAACGTTTCGATTTTCATGGTATTATGAGAATCGATTTTTTTTGTTCGCTGTCAGAAAAAACGATAAATATATCATTATAGAAAAAGTTAGTGAAAGATGGCGAATGAGAAAAAGTAAGTATATAATTAAAGTAAAATTCAAGTAAACTAATTTTATTTAATTATATATTTGTATTTAAAAATATTTATTAAATTTTATAATACATTTTTAATTATAGTAAAGTTACAAATAGTAGGCAGTTTGAATGTTTTTTGCTGCAATGATTCTTACATGTGTTCCATCAACCCATCCAATTATTCCTGGAAATCCAAATTTATTATAAAATCCGAATTTGATGGATGATTTTGCTTATTTTTGGTTTCAGTAAATTTTATATACTCTCGACACAATTCCGTCTCAAATATTAACAATGTTTCGCAGCCAAACTTACCAAAAAATCGTTCCCCATGCCTTTTTGATAACTTCCTTCAGCAAGGCGCAATATTCCAGCCAATATTGGGTTTTACTGAATGTGGACTAATTGTAGGATTTAAATTATTGTCTAATTTATCTAGAACCATTACAAAGGTTTCTTTCGAGAGTCTGAAATACTTAATGAATCTAACAAACCAAATAAAATTTATCATATTTTTTTTATTTCATATCATATTCATACATATATAATTGTTATAACTTGTACCTACGTTAAAATAGGTAAATCTAATGGATTCGCTTTATCCCTCAATTCTCTTCTTCTTATTCTAAGTAAATTCATCTCTTCCTTCTCATCAGACGATGTTTTGTTATATAAATGCAAAAACATTTTTTAATATCTATAAAATTTGAATTTAACTTCGCTTAATTTCACTTTTCAAACAGAAAATTAAAACAAAAAATGTCAAAACATAAAAAAAAAAAAAAATTTACAGTTTTAGCCAGCAATGCTGCCAGTTTTACAAAATATCGTATCATTCGCTTCTCAGAATACCAAATGTGATACAATGTGATGCTCTACCGGTACGTAGCGAAAAAGTGATTCGCTTCTCAGAATTGACACAAGGCCCATTGTAATTTATCGGTGTTTGATCTTAACAACTCACTTTAAGTGTATTGAAAAACAGTTTTTTTTATATCGGAAGTATATTTCAAAATAAACAGTGACATCGTAAATGTCTTGAAAAAAAAAACTTCAACTTGATATAATGTAAAAAAACTAAGTTGTTAATGCTATCTGTAAAATAAGTTGGAAATATTGTAAAATTAGAGCTTTCTGAGACATTGTGTTTGAATTCATTTGTGATCAAGCAGAATGAACAGACAGTTTTTATTAACACTGTACAAAATTGAGTTTTTAAAAAATTTTGTAAACCAAAATACCTGTCAAAACAGTCGCGGAGACATCGACAACAACAATTGTGATCATGGAAACTCAAGCTTTTGTGAGCTTCTGTAGACATTTAAGATCATGTGGACGTTGTATTCAACTTTGTGTTGAGACATTTACGATGTCAAGGAAACTGATCTTGTTCTTATGTGAAAATTAAAATGCTTGACAAATCTCATAGCATCTTCTGCCTTAACAATGTTGCATTTTAAACTTTTGTCTTTTTGCTGAACACAATTTGGAATCACTGGAGGACTTATCTGTTTATATCAGACAAATTTGAAAACTTAATAATTTCACAGTTTATTGAAAAAATAATATAAATATTTCCCTGAGCAATTTAGCTTGTTCTCGTTTTGTTACATTTTTCGCTTGCTTTTTAGGTTTTTCACCTTTTGAAATTCGAATTGGATGATTTTCTAACATGATTTTAGGGAAATTATTGTATAGATGACATTGATAATATTTTTAAATAAAAAATAACTTTGCATTAACATTTATTTAAATTTTCAAAAATATTATTTGTCAAATTTTGGCGCCAAAGTATTTATTTTAATCATATCGGCTTTTGCAAAAAACCAGTTAATTTATAACCAGTTATACTTTGATATATCGGTTTTTGCTATGGAACCATTTCAACATGTAAATATCGAGTTTTGAATTTACTTTTTTTTGCAAATATAGACTTTTGCATTAAACTTCAATTTAAAAAAAGGCTTTAAAATATCGAGATTTGATTCAGTTTTTATAAATAAGGTTATAGATCTGCAAATTATGTGTTTTTTAATATGCATAATGTCAAAATTTTTATCGATGTTTGCATTTGAACGACACATTATATAAAAAGTTGATTTGATTTGATTTATTTATTAAATTGCTACATAAATCTGTGGCATCGAAAATGCAATGAAAAAAATTTCACTGCGGTTTTAATACTGTAACGAAACCTTGTTTAGATACATAACCGCACTGCAATGTAAAAAAAATACAGATTGGTATAATTTTGAAATTTTTTATCAAAATTTTGACTGGATTAATTGGTTTTGTGTTTAAAACAGCTAATTTATATTTTTTGTTTTTAAAAAGGTTGTGTGAATTAAAAAATTAATTTAAATATTCTTGGTAATATTATTTTAAATACTATAATTGATTTGAAAAATTCATCTTTTGATGAAAGGGAAATATCGATTGCAGTAGATTTTAAAAAATGTACATATACTCAAAATTTTCGCTGCGTACTCTGCAGTACTCACTAATTAAAACCGATATCAAACATTTCTGATCCCAAAACATTGTCAAATTTTTTAAAAACATTTTTGATCACAGTACATTGTAAATTTGCCATTTCCACTGCATTTTTGATATCACGGAACTTAGTTCTAAGGTCCATGACTATAAATTCGACGAAGATTTTTTCTTTCGAAAATGCCAAAAGCATACTCACTTATTTTTGATTGTATCAACTTTTCAGAAGCATATATCCGCCCCGGACGGATGAGTATTTTATACCTTGATATTTCGAAATAGGAGCTTTGAGCTCAGTAGCAATAAACCGAAGTAGCAATGATTTGTGAGGGTAATTCTTCGGCTTAACGGGTATTTTTTTTATGTTCTTCACAGTAACTTTAGGTAGATTCACCTTTTCGTGCTTAATTAAGTGCGGTACTACAAGTTGGTACTGCAAGTTTATACTACAATATTTACAAAGTTTTTCGAGTATTTATTTTTAATTTCTGGGTATCAACTCATTAAATGTCGAAAAAACTACTACTATGTTTAAGCAAACGGAAGTAGCAATTGTTTTTAAGGGTAATCAAGCGCCTTATTTCGATGTTAATTATACGGTTGATGTTTGTTCAAAGATTGATAAGCTCCGGAATTATCTCAAAGTTATATGAGTCGGCAAGTAATATTGTGTCCTATGCTGTGTTGTGATATTATATTGTGAGGACTATTTATTTGTTGGACGGATATATTTATGTTTAGTTTTCATCTCATTTATATTAAAAGTCTTTTGCACTTTAATTTTACAACACTCTTATCAAATGTAGAAATTAATGTCATACGTAAACGTCATTATTATTGCTGATGAGTTATCATTATCCCTCTGCGATACAATTTTGGTTGAATTTATATCTTCTTCGCAATGTTTCCCCATTCAGATATGTGGTTAGAAATAGTCATGCAGGTTCGTCGGGCGCCCGAAATTACAAAAAAAAAATAATTTTATGAATGAGGGGTTTTGATACGGGGGATTTTAAAAAAGGGGATTTTGATACGGAGGATTTTAAAAATAGGATTTTAAGACAGGGGAATTTGATACGGGGTATTTTAAAAAAAGGATTTTCAAAAGGGAAATTCCGTATCCAACCCGAAAATAAAAGACAAAAACGGCAACTGTGACATGAAAGTGGTATATGGCGAATTCGTAGAGGATGGTTCAATGCATCAATACAATTAATAAGGGTTTAATTATCGACTTTTTTACTTTAATAATCGAAAAATGTTTTTATACAAATATTCAGATTTCGATTGTTTGAAATACATTTACTGCTACTATTTATTTGACGTTCCTTCAAGTGTATTTGAATGTATACCAACACACGAGAAAATTTTCAGCCGTCTGGATTAATATTTTTTTTGTTCTTTGCTCAACACAGCATGTTCCAATGGATTCCGGGAAATTTCTTGATAAAGCTCTACGCCTGTGATTTTTATACGTTTTTGTTTATGTTTTTTTAACTTGAATTTAAAGTCAAGCCATAACTGGTAATAGATACAGAATAATGCATTCCACTCTTTGGTTTTACGTTTTAGTGATCCTAAGTCATTTAATTAAATTGCAAATCGATCCAACAAGCCATTTGCACTTTTCCAACACTTTTAATGCACTTTTATTTCAACCGAAGTTGATGTTCCCACAAGCCAAATTAAGATTCTCTTCCATCAATTGCATTACTTTATCAAATTGTTTTTTATTTATTTTCTTATAGCTGTAAATAATATCATATAGCCGCACCGGCGAATTCGATTCGATATAAAATTATTCGAATTTTCTCGATTCGTTTTGATAAGAATTTCTTAACAGCGAATTCGATCGAAAGACTAATTTTGTACTCATTTCAAAAAATGTAATCAAATAAAATATATAACGAAATGTAATGACAAATTTCAAATTTAATATATAAATTTAGATTGCTGTTTAAGAAATAAATTATTAAAATACACATATGTACATAAGTATAGTTTTTTACAAAAAGAAAATAAAATAAATAATAATGCATATTATTATGGATGCAATAATATGACTTTTTTTTAAATTTACAGTGAATAGAGTTTTAGTTTCATTAAATAAAATAGTTAAATTCATTAAACAAAAAACAGGATATAAAAAACTTATAGCTTACAAATTAACAAATAAGTTTTATCACTTTATATTAGAATCATATTATAGCTCGTTTTTGACTGGTAAAACATATGACCCTCTTTTTCCAGCAATTTTTCTTTGATCACCATTTTCTTTTGCTTTATATTAATTGCTTCTTGTTGTTGTTTTTGCTTTTCTTCTCTACTCAATATTTTTTCTTCTCTCTCGATCGTCGTATTTCTTTTCTTTTAGTTGGTACATTTTTTTAAATATTGAGTTTGCTCTGACACATTGTTATTAATTTCTGTAAGAATTTTACAGAGTATATATGTAAGTTCTTCTTTTCTGTGAAAGATCTTGAAGCAGTTCTTACTCTCATTTCTGCTGAAATTGACTCCAGTGAAATACTTCGGCTATTAATTTGTGTTTGTTTTTCTTGTGTACTGTTATCCAAGTTTATTTGATTTTTTTGCTGTTCTATTTGATTTTGCTGTTGTATTTCAAGTCTATAAAAGATTTTGAAACCAAATAATCCATCAATAATCCATTAAACTTTTTCTCATGTTTAATAACACATTCTATGTGTACGAATCACAAACTCAAAATTAACAGAACTCACTCAACATGTTAAAACACTGACATGGAGAATGATTTTAGCTTGAATAGTCTACCAACAGTTGTTTTTTAACTAATCCTGATTCTATTATAATGTAAGTTTTTTTGTTTTAAACTATACTTATAATCAGTCCAAACCTAAAGTTAAAGCAAAGATCTACATGAACATACTTTTTAATCTTTTATAATCCCAATTTTATTTTATCTTTTGCCATGCACTTCTTTAGCATATTCTTCTCACAAAATTTTTGTCAGTTTAGAATCTTCATCTTCTATACACCATTGTGCTAAATGCTCATTTTTTTTTGCAGGTATACCCATAGCATATAGCAATTCAAATTGCTTATTTGTAGTAAATTTAGACCCAAATCAAAATAAATAATTAATTAGCTAAATAATAAAAATTTAAACTTACATTTTTTTTTAATATTTTTCTTATTTCAAAACAAAACACTTTTAAACACAAGAACCGAAATGGTTATTCGTTTATAAAATTTTGACGAGAAAATTTTCGATAAAAAATATTCGAATTTTTTTTAAATCGAATTCGGCGGTTGAAAATTTACGAACGAGTACTCGATTTTTATTCGATTGAATTCACCTGTACGGCTGAATTGTTTTATATATCAGTTTTATTGTGAAGTAAGTACATACATACATACATATATGTATTTATTTGGTTATTTGGTACCATTTAAATATCTGATAACAACAATTAACTGAAATAAAATACTAGAATATTTTTTAATTTTATTTGATTTTCATTTTATTTTACAATTTTTAATTATTTTAGTATTATGATTTATAAATTAAAATTTATTGTTAAAATTTTAAATATTTTTAAATTATGATTGCAAAAATACCATATTTTATTATACTCATTAAATTAAATCAATAATCCAAGGCACACTTTTTCAAAACAATTTAGAAATGTTACATATAAAGTTTTTATATTATTTATATTATGAAATAGAAGAATAATTTATTCTATATACTAAATTAATTTATTAAAACTAATATTAATTAAAATTGAATTAATCTTAAGTGACTAGATATTTTCATTATAAAAAAAAAACTTATATTTAATAATAATAAAAAAAAATAAAATTAATACAAAAATAAAGTAAAATATTAAATTAAATTTATATTGTATTGCTATTTATTGTAGCTTCAAAGTTTTTTCCATCATTTTTCATCATATTAATTTTATTATTTGTACAATTAAATTTCTGTCAAGCCACAATATCATTTCCTGATGTTATTCCAAGATAATTTAAATTAAATTCATCACTAAATAGAACTTCTTCTTCAACATTTGTTAAATTGATACCTAATTCAATTGGATCAATTTCTGTTATATAAAATTCATTTCTAAAGCCACCTTCATTTTCAATGTCATCGTCTTTATTTATTGGGTTCAGGTAATCTGGTGAAACAAACACAAAAGAAATAAATTAATTAATTAAAATAAATTTTGCATACAAATTTTTAATTAAAATGTCAGTTTTATGCTCAACTATTCCAAATAGTCGGTATAGTTTTTTTGTTTTATCTAGGACAATAGTGACAAACAGAAAAATTGTACATCCAAGAATTCATATTATTCTGATTTAATAAAATTCATAAAAAGCACGCAATGCAACTGAACTTGTCAATACGGATAACTGTCGAATCTTCCAGGCTCTTGGTACCAAAGAAAATATCAAGCATATGCTCTGAGGCTGATTATATTTGGCTAAAACTAGGCTAAGTGATTGTATATGTATATGACACTGACAGAGATCTGAAATCTATTTTTCAGTAGATTTACAGTTACAAGTCTGCTTGGAGCATAAGTAATAGTCTAGTTAGTGTTTATGATGTAGTGAAGAGATCGTTATGGGTCCCACGTAGCCTAGAGTTGTGGTGGCGATAAATTATTGTGTATGCAATCGCGTTTTAAACTGACTAACTAATAAAACAAAATAAAGAATTTCCAGAAAAGTATAAAATTGTGTATAAGACTTTGATCTAACTGATATGAAACATGGACGTTCGTCAAAATTTTCATTTTAAAAACAAAATCTTAAAGAAAATAATTTACGCAATAAAAATTAAATGGATTTGGAATATGATATAATGATGAACTTTATTTTATCACATTAGATTAAATTCTTAAATGAGAGTTGATTATTCAGTTTCAATTTTATTGGGACTAATAAGTCTATTGTAATAGATGTAATCTATGTTATAAGGCTTACATTTCAAATTTAAAAAAAAATCCAGACTTTTAAGATTTAAATTGGTTTTATTGTTGTGCATGACGATATCTCTCAGAGTAAAATCTACAACATACAAACAAATAAAATGGCCAGAATCTATAATAGATATGCAAAAATATATAATTTCAAAAATCTCCAATTGTTAAAAAGTTGATTTCAAACTTCGTTTTAAAAACTAATGGGGTTCAACAAATTGTTTATTGGAGGTGTATCTGTGGCAGCCATCATTATTTTAAATGGTTTGCTGCTGAAATGTGAATGTAACAAAAATATTTAAGAGGAATTTTAAAACTGGTCAAAATTAGGGTTATTCACGTTTAACGGACTATGTACAATTCTGAATTAGAAGCGATTTTGGGATTTGGGGATTAAAAGAACTGGATAGAAAGATTTTGAATTAGGGGAAAGGTTGCATCTACCCTTCTTACAAAACAACATGTCTACAAAATTTTAAGTCAATCGATCAAGTCATTTAGTTGGGATTTGTTTTTGGCCTTTTGGTTTTAATTAACCCGAATCCGAACACAGGGCTATTGCCATATGGCAACAGCTAACATATGGATATTTTTGCTTTATTAAAGTAAAAACCGTTATTTTAATAATAGTAGTATTGAGCTTTTTTTTTACCTATTTATATGTACTTACTCATATTAGGCTTTGAAATTAAAATGACATAAATAGAAATAGTGCAGTATATAGTTTTAGTAGTTTAGTGAAAAATGGATGACATGAACAAATAAGTTGCATTATTTTTCGAAATATTAAACCGTAATTATTAAATTTTATTTTTGGATAATTATTTTAACTAAATTTAGTTATTTGTCAAGTGGAAATTTTTCAGCTCGAAAAGTATCTCATACAATTTTTTTTCATTAGTATTTGTCTGTTGCCATATGGCAACGCTGGGCTAATCTATTATAGAAAATATTTGTTCAGAGTGTATTATTGCATGGGATTTATTTTTGTGATTTTATAGAAAATTAACAGTAAAAAAATCATTAGTTTATTTAGAAGAGATTTCTTCGGATGTACCTAAGTCTATATTTGTTGAACCATAAGTGGCGTCGATAGACATAAGTGGCGTAGATAGAATGGATGAGAACATCAGTTTATATCGGGTTGGGATTGCGATGTATCAATACACAATCCTTGACAAATTAATAGAGTTCACATCCGGAAATGCGTCAATTGCAATTTTGTTGACAAATTGCTATATAAAATTGTGTTCATTATGGTACTCAACCACTATCTGCTGGAAATATAAAACATAGAAAATCCCTCTCAAAACCTTTATGTTATGATAATACTGGACACGAGAGGGACGAAGATGGGCTGGGGATTATTGTAAAACAGTTGGCATGTATCAAATGTGATAAAGGACTGTGCATACGGTGTTTTGAATCTTATCACAAGCAATAATATTGTGTTCCATTATTTTAATATTTTTTTTTATCAATTTTTCATCTATTGCTCATTTATAATTTTACTTATTCCAAAATTCTGAAATGTGTATTTCATATAATTTCTTTCTTCTATGCATAGCCCAGCGTTGCCATATGGCAACATGCCTCCTGAACAGCACGGCGGTTCCATAAACCAAAAGAAATACAAAAATATGTTATTTTAATCAGGACTAACAGTTTTTATTAAATATAACGTCTTTAAAAAAATAATCTGGGCTAATTCCGGTTAATATGATTTCGAGCGCTATATTTAAAATCAATGGCAAAGGATTGCAATAACATGAAACAGACATAGTATAATCAAACTCAAAATTCTAAATCGGACTTTAACATCATATAGAAAAAATTCAATAAAATTAGAAATTCTAAAATAAATTATAGTGTTATGATTATAAGAGTTGAAATGGATTTGGTTTATTGTCTTGGTTTTATACAAAGAAGTTTTGGATTTTTTCAACTTCTCAATTAAAATAAAAGTAAAAATTACCACTTTCTAGTATGCTATCATGATATGTACTAATTTGTCTACAATTAATTGGTTGCACTTCTACATTTCGTCGTATACCATTTAATATTTCACCAGCTGATCTTTTTAAATCTTTTCGATTACCATGCCCAATACTATCCATTGCTAAACCAGTTGTTGATGATATTTGATCTGTTAATGATGATGATTCACTTAAATGTAATTCACTTGATGGTGATGTACAATCACTTTGCATTTGTTGGGTTATTTGTTGAACAGCTACTGTTGTTTCATCTAGTCCTGTTGTATAACCATGATTATTGTTTTCATTTTGTTCTTGTTGACTAGAAGATGAATTATGTTGTCTTTGATTGTGCAATTGTTCCATTTTAAAAAATAATTCCAAACGTTGTTTTTTCTATAATTAAATTTTTAATTTTATTATTAATAGATTTATATATATATATATTTTTTTTATATTAGTTATAGGTAATAATAATTTTCTTACATGTTCCCAAGCTAAAGCATTCTCTTCAGAATCTCTACTTGAAATTGTCCATAGATGTCCGGCACCTTGTGGTGCTTTTAATCCTTTACGAAAATGTGGATTTATTGATAAATTATGCCTAACCGAGTTTTTCCATCTATCATCATTTGATTTATAGTATGGAAATCGATCTCTGAAAATGTAAAATAAATAATTTAAAATGTTTCCATTATGGATAGTTAGTTTAGTTTTTATTTTATTAATCAATTCACATCATTGCACTTTAATTAATCATAGACGGATATACAAACAAGAAAGTTCATGTTTGGGAACAGAGTAACCTTTTAAAGTCTTTAGAAGGTTAAGTTTTATTTACACTTAAATCCATATAATAAAACCGTAATTAGATATAGGATAAAAGTAAGTAGTGAGTTTCAAAGCTTACTTGAGTCTTTTTTTGTATAGAGTATTCTGTCACTTTTTAATCACGATCATCATCTTATAGCACAACAACTTTTGGTGAGCTTTGGACTTCATAATTATGTTGTGCCACTTGTCTCCAATTTGGGATTTGTAGGGTTTGAGTATCGTTGTTCACGTTGTCTGCCCATCTGCTGCTCGGTCTTCCTTTACCACGGTTTCTATTCACCACCACTACGACTTACGTGGCCAGCCCATGTTAGTCTTTGGACTTTTGCAAACCGTACAATGTCCTCACTATCGATCATACTATTGAGCTCGCTGTTGTTTCTGATTACATATTCTCCATTCTGTAATCCTTTTGGATCGAGCATTTTTCTGAGAATTTTTCTTTCAAATATGCGCAAGCTATTCTCCTCGGCCACGTTCACAGTCCATACCTCGCACCCATACGTCACTAAGGGTCGTATGAGAGTTTTATATATAGTCATTTTGGGCGTTTTTTTATATTAATTTTGATTGAAGCAACTTTCTGTTTGCATAGTAGCATCTATTTCGGGTCTGAATTCTATTATGAATACAACATTGCATACTATTATCACTTCTTATTGTTGCTCCGACGTATGTAAAGCTTGTAACTCCTTCAAAGTTGTACTCTCCAATTGTTATATTCTGATTACTTCTTATTTGTTCATTTCTTGACATTTTTAGATATTTTGTTTTGTATTCGTTGATTTTTAAGCCAACTTTTTGTGTCTCCTCTTCTAGTTGTGCAAAAACTTCTGCCATTTATCTGTCATCCGCATATGCTACTATTTGGGTTGTCATATTGAATATACTGCCTTTCTTTTCTAATTTTCCTATGGCGTAATTAAGTTGAATAATAATACGATAAGGCATCATCCCCCTGTCGTATTCCCATTTCTATTTTTAATTCACGGGTTATTTGGTTTTGTATTACAATTTTAGCTTTTGATTTATGCATTGTCATAAGGTTTGACAATTCCTGAGGTATTTCCAAGAAGCTAAGAGCTTTTAAAATTATGTCTCTGTCTATGCTGTCAAATGCTTGCTTGAAATCTCTTTTTAATAGGAACTTATAAACTAAAGTTGGATTAAACTAGTACTACGATTATAAAAGGTACCTACTATGTCAATTTGGGCTCAATTATTCCGGTTTTTAAATTATCTAGTTTTATCATTAATCAACAATTTTTTTTCTTTATAATCAAAATTACGTACCGATTCGTTGGAATATGATAGGACAGGATAAGATAGGAATAAATAAGGTATGTAATAAATTAGTAGGTAATTCAAGATTAAAGGTATTAGCTTTTTTCGTAAGTTTAAAGGTATAAATATTTTTCGAACAAAAGTGGATAAGTAGAGCCTATAAATAATTTGAAATTCCTTTGAATATAATTTTATCATATACATCTTTATAATTGTATTCGAAGTCTAAGTAAGATCTAGCGTGTCTTAAAGAAGAGTAGAAGAAGAGAATTTCTAAGCAGGATACTTCAGGTCAGATATATATTATTGATAGCGAACCTAGCACTTTTCGGTTGAAAGACAGGCGCTTGACCTAATGCGCCACCAGCGTATACTTAATTTAATTTCAACAAGTTTTCTTTGAAACACAAGAAAAGAATGTACGCCGCAATATTATGAAATAGTGCCACAAAAAAAAATTAAATTTGCGGCGTTATTTTATTGCGGAATAATTTCATGTCCCCTACTATAATACAAGCTTTGATATTACACTTTTAACATAACTTTCTACATCTAACTTGAACTTCAAATTTTTTTATACACTGCAAATTTAAAGCCAAATAATTGTCAAATAATAAATTTTGCATTTTTGGCTATCTTATAAAAAAAATATTCCAAAACTTATACATAACATAGGCTTTTGAAAATTTAAGTTTTTAAGTACTTCATAACAAAAAAAAAAAAATAAAAATTAAAAATAAATTTATAAGTAACTGTAATCACGTTAACTTTTTCCTATTCTCAATAAATTTGTATAATTTACATTAAAAAAAAAAAAAATTAGTTATTCCTTCGTTTTTAAGACAAATTTGGCCATGCAAGACCATAATAATAACAATAAAAAACTAATAATAGTATTAACAAGAAAAAAAAAATTTATGACAAAAATTTATAGGCAAAAAAGGAGAAACAACAACAACAACTTATTATTTTTTTTATTTTGAATATAAATGTTTATAAATCATGTTAAATTCGAATGGAAAATTCAAAAAATTACTTTATGATATTTGTGAATGTATAATTCAACAGAGTGTTCAGAAGTTGTGTTGTGTTGTTTTTCATTTTCTGTTTTGTTTTTCCTTCTTCTTATTTTTATTATTATCATTCTTAGTAAATTTCCATTTCAGGTGAGGAATGCTTTCTATCTTTATTCTTTTCTTTTTTTTTTTGGTTTCAGTTTTTATTTTTGGGCTTTTTTTTGACGTGCATATTTAATTCAAAATATAAATATGTAAATATACATATTTAAATATAAATCAGTTTATTACATATAGGTATATATGTATATGTATAATATACATACATATATATTAAATAAAATAAAATTTATGAACTCATTTGGTTCGTACCAGTTCGTTAGCTGACACGAATCGCCATTCAAATTTTCTGGGTTTTTTTTTGTTTTGATATTTTTTTTTTCTTTTAAGGGATGGACACAAAATGAAACCACCCTCCATCTCTATAAATATAAAATTTTATTTTTATTTTGATTTTCTACATTTTTTTTTTTAGGAAAATTTATGCAAGATAAGTTGTTTGAAAAATATGTATATAAAAAAATGTATGTGTATGGGTGTGTGTAAATATATTAAACTGTCATAATATTGTAAATGAAAATTGGTTCTTATGTATATAGTGGTAGTTGTGGAAAATATAATTTAAAAGGGTATAGGATATTAGTAAGTCTATTAAAGGTAAGTGTTTTTTTTTTTTTTTTTTTTTTTTTTTTTTTAGTTTCCTTATTAGCATTGTGATAAAATCAAGTGTACATTGGTAGGTAGTAGAAGAATTTTTTAAATGTTATTTTTGTTTTAGAAAGTTTGTTTAAAACAATTTCAATCAAAATAAAATTAGATAGATTTTATCATGTGATGAGATTATGTAATGTTTACGTAAAAACATTATTCATAATTTTCCGGAATCCACTTTTGGACCGAACTTCCAGTTTTCCAATTTGTTGTTTTGCATCAAACTCATCACTTCCTCCTTTCATTTTTTATTCCACCTACAATAATTCAAATAGATTTTTCAAGAACTAAAGGGAAAGTGTTGGCAAAACTTGATTCAAATGAGTCTACTGGTCCCGTAATGGTACTTCAAATTTTTTTTTCCGTCATTTTGACATCTCTGCGCTAGCTTAGTCCACTTATCCTGCTCTACTGGTCAATATCCCACCCAATGGAAAGTTACGTACGTTCATCCAATTCATTCCAAAATGTCAGCTACAGACCTGTAGATGTTATTTCGATTTTTTCCAAAGTCATGGAATGTTTGATCAATGAGAATATTTCAAAATATCTTGAAAGCAAAGGTATATTATTTGACTGACACTATGGCTTTAGATGGCATCGATCAGTAAATCAAATCAACATCAGTTTGCACAATTCCATTGAATCTTATATGTTGTTGCTTTAGGTATATTAAAAGCTTTCAGTCGAGTATATAGGACATGGCTTTGATATCTAAATGCCAAGCTCCAAGTTAAGGTATCTAATCTTGTACTTTTCATTAGATTGAAGGCTTTTTTTCGAATCGTTTCATTCGTTTCTTAGTATATGAATTTACATCTTAAAAATTTAATATAACATGCTGGTATCCCGAAATGATCTGCTCTCTCACCCACTCTCTTCTTAATTTTCATTATTAATTATCTACTTTAAACAATTACCTTCAATCCAAGTCATAGCTTTCAAAACGACAGTACTCTGGTAGCATCTTTTATTTTTCTTCGAAGTTAACGAATAATGATTAATATAATTAACCACGGCTTAATTAAAATCGTCGACTTTGGGGAAAAACAAACAGAGTTGAGTTTAACTCGTCAAACACCTTTTTTGCGAAGGTGCTATTTTACGAAATTTAGATAATCTAAGGATTTTAAGATTTTAAGTATGCGCGTGATTTAAAAAATTATTTAGAACAATCATATTTTTAATATGTCGAAAAGACCTTGCAAGTGCAAGTGGGTTATTTGAGTCAATATAAAGCTCTGTTTTCACCTTCGGAGCTTCATAATATCTATAAAACATTTATGCAACCTAAGATGGGTCGTAATGTACACATACACAATACATATCACATACTTGGGCAAACACTTCCCTTGAAGCCTTATGATACTTTAACCGTGTTCAAAATCAAGCATTTTAAATAATTGACGACCCAAACGTAACTTCGTCTTTAATTTTCCTAATATACATCGTTGCCTTTCTCTGTTTTATAGACACTTCGTAGGTGTGCATACATGTTCAGTAGAAATCAATAAACTACTTGCTTCGCTTAAATAGTTCCAATGCGAAACAAGAGGAGCCGGATCAACCCAATCCTACAGCAAGATATACCAAGTTGGAGTAAAACGCTTTACGGAAATTCTTTCATAGTTCGGACTTCGCGAATATAGTGGAATTATATCTCTTCCTCCTACCCCCAACACCATAAAGTGTGTAACTGACAAAAATTCAAGAATTTGTAACTGTTTTGATACATTGATCATTTACATTTTCGCCATACACAACTTTCATGTCACACCTGGTGTTTCTCAGCTATATTCATACTTAAATTTCTTGGCTACAGGACCCAGATTAAATTTTAGAAAAATTTAACAATCAAAGGAATGACCCCTTACAGGGTTCCCAAGTCGAAGCGGATTACAATATTATGTTATATATATATGTATATATATCTTTATTGTAAATAAATGAAATAAATTTTATACAGTTGCAACGATAAAGAACGAATGGTTAAATTTCATTTAACAGGAATTGTTTTTGACCGTTGAAACCATCTGAGTAAATAAAAAAATAATAAAATATTTATAAAAAATAAGTACATAAAATGAAATGAACAATTTTTCTCGCTATACATTTAGCCATAAATAAGTTATGAACTTACAATACATTTCAATTTATAGAGACTTCTGGTAGTGAGCAGATGTATAGTGCATAAAATTATTCTCATATTGATTATCAATATTCTTGATTGACATTTATTGATTCTATATTGTTATATTTAGAGCGTTTTATAATCAAAAAATTTACGTAATAAAAAAATCAGAATATTTTTTTGTACAGACAGTGTATATTTACTTTACCTATCAAAAAAAAATACAGTGTGTATCACTATTATTTACATAATGAAAATAAATATACTTCTTGTTATTGGTATAGATTTAATATATTGCGGAGCACTTCTGTGTGAACTCAAGTTGACGATTATTTTTGTATAAGAGTAAGCCTCTTATAATAGGTCTCTCTTTAAAAGAGAAAGTTAAAAAGTAAAAACTTAAATAATTTCCATTAGTTTATCAACTTCAAAACCTAAATCTAAACTAAACTTGACGAATAACTTTTTACAAGTGGAAATTTAAATTGCAAAAACTTATTCAAAAGAATGTTGCTGACGCCACATATTTCCTCTCGTTTTAAGAACAGAGTCCTGTCATTGGAAAAGTTTTCGCAAACTTATCGTACGGGAACAGTCATACAATAAGTATATAAATGTATTTGGTCACTTTGGTTAGATAAATTACATTCGCCAATTTAAATCAATTAAAAATATTAGAGCGTTTAAGCGGTAACACAATTTTGGAACTACCAATGAAAAATTCACGGCGAAAAAACTAAAATAAATACGCTCTTATGTATATGCTCACAATTACAACTACAATCGCTCAACCACAATTTCGTTGTCGTCGAAATAAGGCTATTTTTCATTTTTTTCGCTGGTAGTTGGACATTTTTTGACAACCTTTATAAACATCAAAAAATTAAAACAATTAGGTATTATGAAATCTGATATTAGAATATTATGGATCTGTTTTTTTAAAAGTACAATTTATACTTGCTTATTTTTGTAATTTAGATAAATATATAATTCTAGATTTATTAGCGATGTATTTGGATCTGATGATGCTACAAATAAATTAATAAATTATTCAAAATGATTTTTTCATTTTGAAATTCCGCCGACATTTGCTTTTCTGTTTTGTTTGTTTATTTTTATTTTTCGTTTCGCTACAATTGTTTTATATTTGATGAAAAATAGTTGAGCGAAGCGAATTTCGTCGGTGGTCGGTGATCGTAATTGTGTTTACCGCTTTAATTAATTATTTTAACTGTAATAAAATCATCTAAAAACTCTTGTAATATTTTCAAACCATAACAGATACTAATAAGATTTTTTTTACACTCTTGACCGTAACTTAGGTAGAATCACCTTTTCGTGCTTAATTAAGTACGGTACTGCAATTTTATACTATACAATATCTACATATATTTCGAGTATTTATTTAACAAATTACTAATGGCTTATCTATTCATTAAATGAGGAAAACTACTGCTATTGTCAAAACTAAGCCTTCTTAAATAGAATAGTTTCATTTTATTTAATTAAATCTGATAAGTTTTGATTCATTAGCAATCGAACCTGGGACCTTTCGGTTGAAACACTCTACCTACTGCGTCACCCAGCGTGTCAGTTATAGTATAAATAGAATTGTGGCGACTTGCGACAAATACAGATACAACTTCTGTCAAAACCCCAAAAATAGCCCCATACATTCTATATGCACATAAACACAATTGCGAATACTGTAGCTGGGCGACGGATACATATTAGAAAAATTTCTATTTTTGTATCCATCGCCAAGTTACTTTTGGTAGCATATGCGATTGACATCGTAAACAATTTCCAACAACATTAAAATATTAAAAGTAAATCTGTTTTCTTTTACATTCTTTGGAATGGCTTTTGAAGAAAATTTACTAAATTTTTGATAAATAGAGCTATTTTTATAACTCTACTTTGTACCCGCAATCGTGTTTATGCCAGCGATGTATTTATCGCCAGTATAGCTGTATCTGTCGTTAGTCGTCCCAATTCTGTTTATACCATTAAGTTGTTAAGTTGAGTCAGAAATAATAGGGTTTACGGAAATTGAGGATGACATTTTTTATTATTCAATATAACGATCCGGTATTTACGTATTGAATGTCTTTTATGTCCTTTAGGAAAAACTGTTTCTTAGAAACAAAATAAACATATGGCCATAAAAGTGCATGAAAGTACCATATTTCTTCTAGCTAAAAAGGGATGGGGAGTTCTTCCGCAGTATAGCAACCAGGCTGAGTCAAAACTTTTAGAATTTTCTACTACTTTTCTACTACAGCTCGAATAATTTCTATGCTATGATATTTCTAGAATCCAATTTCAATCATCTTGTATTATAACATTTTAATTATGTTCTATAATAAAGAAATTTGTTTTTCAAATTTTCATTCATTCGATTGACATGTTAAAAGTATACTGACATAAATGAGCTTTTTTACAAAACCCATATTCCTTACAAAAAATAAATTTTAAATTTATTTTAAGCTAATCAAGGATTTTGGTGCATTGGGATTTTCTTTTACGATTTAGCTATAGGTTCAAACAAATGTCGACCATTTAGAATTCTCCAAAGTGCAGGGAGATTCTTGGGAAGATGTTGTATTGGCGTAGGACCTAATAACCATACACAAAGGATAGCTCGAATTGCTGGCTTTCCAAAAATTTTATATCTTTAGTGGCGCATTATTTTTACTTCAGAAGATTGTGATTTCGTAAAACGCACATTCCTAGTTTTATATAGAACAATTTTTTTTTAATAAATGCTTCTAAACTATTCGACGTAGAATGTATATAAATTACATATATTATGTATGTATGGGTTATAGAAAAAACTTATTCCTTTCCAACAGTACCTATTCCCGATACCTTTCCAACAGTATATAAATATTGGAGTGGTTTTATGATAAAATCTTGAGGTATTTAGTTTTTCAAGAAAGAAAAATAAAGATTGTTTTTTTTCCAAAATTTCTCTAACAATATCTCCATAACGGCAGCACCAATCATCATCAAATAAATGTTAAAATATGCTCCAAACCGTTATCTTTCTAGAATATGTAACTGAATATATATGTATATATGTATGTAATGGATCAACAGATATAAAGAATTTTATACAAAAACAGTAAAACAGCAAGGATTCTTTCAAATGTCATTTTCAACACAAGACAAGATGCACCACTAAAGATATAAATTTTTGGAAAGCTAGCAATTCCAGCTATTTTGATATGGTCATTAGGTCCTACGCCGATACAACATCTTCACCAGAAAAGCCGAGTCCAGTTATATACTTTAAGATAAAAAAAATCAGTTTTTGAATAATGGTATTTTTCTGGATGATCCAACGTGATCCTGGTCAACGTGGAATACTTCAGATCTTCGAGAATTAATCTTCATTATGGGACTCATTTTGATAACTTGAACTGGTTCAAGCAATTTACTAAGAGATTAATTATAGAACAATTATTTCAAAAAAAATATTAAAAAATCGATCAGCGAAAACCGATCTTGTTCTCATCATACTTTTATCTTCTTTATCCAGTTAATTTACTATCGGAAGCATGTAAATCGAATAAAAGTATGTAATTTATAATAAAAAAAAACTTTAAAAATTTTGCCTTTGTATGTAGTTTACTGCGGTCTGATCTTTTAATTCAGATCGACTTAAGATACATTAGTTAAATATGTTTGTGTCCTTAAGAAAGTTAAATGCTAATCGTATTATGGTCAGTTCCAACATCAAGTGCCAATATATCATTATTGTACGTACAGTCAATAAGTAAATTTCGTATTTAAAAGAAACTTTTCTGTTAATCTCTTGATAAAAATCTCAATTTTAAATAAACATTTCTGATAAATTAATTTTTTAAAATTTTTATTTTAGCCACACGAAATTCTTTATGCCTTCTTAATGTACAAGCGGACATACAAATATTTTACAAAAGGCTCTACAATACATACATTATATAAAAATTATTATGAACTATAAGAATGAAAACTACATCCCTTCTACAATTTTATTAATAAAAAAATATTATTATTTTTTTTAATGGCATAACATATATAACGATTGACAACATTAGCCTATCAAAATTGATTTGAGTTATTCTCTAGGATCTAGATAATTCTTCAAATTAAGTTTCTCAAGGCAGCAGTGAAATTCAGTGCAATGAGTGAGGACTAGAAAATATATTTTTCAAAAAACTGAAAATATAAAAATATATTTATTCATACATTATATTACAACATATATATTGTATGAAATACCTGAGTATAAAAACGAGCAAGACAGTTTTTGGATATTTTAAGTTAGTTAGGGTTGGCAGGTTGGATATTTTTATAATTATGAGCACGCAATATTTTATACGTAATAAATTGTATAACTTGAATTTTAACGAATAGACCAACTGAAATAAAAATATGTATGTATGTATGTATGTATACACAATTTAATATACTTTACGTGCATATTCATACGTACTTATCCTTATATAACAAAAATGAAAAAAAAAAAAAAAACAAACACGAGAAATTTAAATAAGATTTAATGGTGATGGTAGCTTGCGGAAGGGTCATTAAATCATGTAAATCAATTCCAAGAGTTCATTTTTTTTTCGAGTGTAACAACTTTTATTAAAAATGAAAATAAAAAGAAAGAAAAAAAAAATTTAAAAATTATATAACGAATAATATAAAAAGGGAAAATACAAAATGGTGGATAAGTATTTTGACTGAAATATTTTTAGATGTATATAGATTTATATATAACTAATATACACCGTTATACAAATAAATTAAGCAACAAAAAAAAAAAAAAAAATGGAGAATATTTTTCATGTTTAATATTATAACTATATTTTTACGTCAAAAAACAAAAAAAAAAAAAAATAAGGTAAAAGGAAAACAAAAATTATAATGAAAATTATTTATTTAAATTTTAATATTGAAAAAGTAAAATTTTGGAAATGAAATTTTAATGAACATGTCAAAACAAATGAAATATAAATTCATAAAAATTGATGAGTGTCTTATAAAATTTGAATATAAAAGAAATAATAAATTAGGGGTGTAATGTAGATATATATCTATATATATATGTAAATTATATGTGAATGTAATGAACATAACGATAAAAGAGTTATAAATCAAATTATTACAAAAAATGCAATTAATTGGTTCAGCACATGGGTTTTCTTTCAATTACGAAATATTTTTCGTCGGATTCAGTATTAATTGTTATGTGGTACCTCTCAAGACTTTGTTTTCTTTAACATTCCCATATTTATTATTACATATTATTATTATTTCTTTATTTACTATAATTAAAATTATAATAAAGGTAAGCACTAGCTACCAGGGCCATCGGCTTTGTTTTTATTTATATAAATGATTTTCCATGAACGATTTCAAATATTCTAAACATTCTAAAATTGAAAAATTCAAAAGATGAAACTGTTCCTAATTTATTTATTTAGTTAATTATACCGAAATAAGATTGCAGTTATAGCGATACGTAAGATGAATACGTAAAAATTAATTAAATAATTTTTATTTTTAATTTTATTATACAACGTTATAGATACAAAATTTTAATTGGAAATGATTGAAGTTCGGTAAAAAATGTTCTAAAAAACTAATTCTGTTCAAAATTTTAACAATTAAAAATTTTATTTTATCATTTCTGTAAAAGTAAAGGGTAGAGTAAACATTCAAGGCAACAACAATAAAATAATAAAGTAAATTGTTAAAATTACGAACTGAATTTTTTAACCACTGCAGTAAAATTAAAAACAAAAATGTTTACGTATTGCTATAACTGAAACCTATAAGTATAAAATAGATATTCTGTTAAATATAGTAAAACCTTTTTTATTTAAAATGTGTACCGGAAATAAAATTAAAATAAAATAAAAATGATAACAAGATATCAATATTACCTTTTTAAAATTATTACGACCATAGAGAAGTTTATGCGTACAAATTCCAAGATGTAAGAATTGATAGAAGTTTGCAAATTAATTAGTAAAGAATTATTTCTCAATGTCCCCTACCTATCATATCATAAAAATTATAGAAAGCTTCTTAAAAAATAGATTATTTCTGTTTCAAATAGGATCGGATGTATCGCATTCTGTGGAACTTACCTTAGGAGTCCCCCAAGGCTTTACATTATCACCCATGTTATATAATATTTTCGGGAGCGGTACGCTATCTTGTTTTTTTTAAATCTTGGTTTTTTCTTAATCTTGTTTTTTTTAAATTTTGTTTTTCAAAATCTCGTTTTCTTAAAACCTCGTTTTCTTAAAACCTCGTTTTTCCTAAAAATCTTGCTTTTTTAAAAAAATTTTGTTTTTTTTTTAAATTCTTTTGGAAAAATTTTAAGGAGTGATAAAATGTTGCTTTTGATTGAAGTGATAAAGTCTTGTTACCGCCAATAATAACAAGGTTCCAATAATATAGGATGGAGGTTCTAAAAATAATGCCGACTTTATTTTAGAGAATACATCACTTATCTTGGAATTCACCTCGATAAAAAATTATTGTTTAAGACTCACATTAATAAAGCTATTGAAAAATGTAATTTCTTTGTTAAACTTTTGCATCCCGTAATAAATCGTAAGTCTTTTTTAAATTCGGAAAACAAACTTCTAATACCTATATAAAACAATTTTGCGTATAGTGTATTTTTCTATATGGATTTATCGTATGGAAAGACACTGTCAAAGCACTTATGCAAATTTTGCAAAGAAAACAAAATGCAATATTGAAATTAATTCTTGCAAAACCTAGACATTTTTCAACCAAGAAATTGCATGAATTAGCTATTATAATCACCATATTGCAACAACTCAAATAATCCGCTCATAAGAGCAATTTTAGAATACGTTTTAATTTACGTTTATTTTTTAGTTTGCAAGTAGTGGTAAGTTTTATGAAAAAACATAAATATTCAAAAATGTTCTTTTTGTCGCCATTTTTCTTCTAAATAATAAATAAGTTAGTCAGCTATAGCCCAAATAATAATTAAGAATAGTCATAGGTGTAAATACAATAGAATAAGCTCTAAAAAATTTAAAATTCTTAAACAAAATTATAAATATGTAGGTATCATGGCAATAAATAAATAAATAAAAAAAAAAATTAGCAAAGATTACCACAAAATATGACAAAATGTTTCATAGCATTATTCCATATGCAATACAGATATTGGGGGGGAAAATCATACATTAAAAATTTGAGCTTTCAATATAGATAGGTAGGTGGGTAGTTATAGGGACTGCCGACAGTACACCGACACACTTTTAGACCATTAAGGTCCATTGTGATACAACGGAAACTTTTCTCGCATAAGACTCTACTCTTTGAACCAATTTGAGCTTTTTACAAAGTGATGGAGATTTTTGATTTCAATGTAGAGAAATATAACCATGAAAATTGGTAGGTATGGATATCACAGAAGAACTTCAACGAAATTAATTCACAAGTCCTACTTCATAAAAAATACATATTGGCAACTTAAATTTACATGATGCTGGAAACAGAATATACTAATGAAAATATAACCAGCACACGTTTGATAGAGAATATCAGAGCTATAATACAAGATCTGATATACATCATTATTATTACACGCTGGGTGGCGCAGTAGGTAGAACGCCTGTCTTTCAACCGAAAGGTCCCAGGGTCGATTCGTGATGAAGCAAAAGAAAATGCTTTTTTGGTTTTTCGACCTGGTCTGGTACCCTTTGTCATTGGGATAAAATAAATGACAAAAAATAATATAGAGTATAATCTGGTATTAACTTAAATAAAATGGTACTATTCTATTTAAGAAGGCTTAGTTCCTGACAATATAGTGGTAGTTTTCCACATTTATTGAGTTGATAAGCCAGTAATTTGTTAAATAAGTACTCGAAAAATATTGTAGATATTGTAGTAACTTGAAGTGCTTAATTAAGCATGAAAAGGTTATTCTATCTAAGATTTAATGTACATGATGCAGTATGCAATTTAGGATATTAATTTCAAAGAACAATTGAAAAAAAACTTTTTACAATATGAATTCAAACTCGGGACCTTCTGATTAAGAGTCATGTGACATAACCACCACACCAATCTGTAGTAGGTTTAAATTTGTTTAAGTTTGTGATCTGGTAACATTGCATATTTTTCACTGACCGAAATTTCGTTGAAGTATTATTGAAGCTCCTATGATTTTAACTCAAGCTGCCGAAGAAGAAATATTAAAATACCTGTCAAATTCAACGATTTTAGAAATTATTTAATACTTAAGCAGCTTCATTTCCATTGGTTATTGTATAGTCGCTATTTCAATGTAATCATTTAAATCCTCAGAAATTCTTCTTTCGCCGAGCTGCACATTATGTAGTTATAGTTTCGAGCTAATATAGATTAGAACTACTTTCACTACAAATTTTTGCTCGCATCATAATTATTTTAAGCTTCATAATCTTGTGCCAAAAACAACTGAAAACATGCTTGATTTTCCTCATTTTTCGTACCTCTGGCAATTTTTGAACTTACAGAAATTTGGAAAATGGTAGAAAATGTGTTTGATTTCAAGAGATTGTCTGAATATCAATTTTAAGATTTGTAACACGTTTGGTTTTCAAAATATTCCTGATTTTGAAGTATGCTGATGAGCGTATACAACTGAAATGGTTTGGCAGTTACCCAAAACATTTGGATTATTTGCAAAACCGTAAAATATACCGTAAAATAATACGTTTTGTTTATTAAATATTTCTGATGGCTGCTGCGAGTTGTATGACAGTTACCAAACAGTTCAGAGCTTTGGAAAACAGAAAAAGGCGTGTAATAGTAGGAATAAATTACATTAAACTGGGTCACTTTTGAATGGAAAAAACTGGCTAATGCTGGAGATTTCGTCATAGCAGTATTTTTAGACTTAAAGCGTGCATTTGAGGCATATGATATGGGATCAAAAACAACGAGCTCAATTGGCTTAAAGCATATTTAGTAGAAAGAAAGAAGGTTACCAAAGTTAACAATGTTTTATCTAGTCATAGAGATATTAAATTAGGTATTCCACAGGGATCAGTGATGAGAGTTATAATGTTCCTTTTATAAATATTAATGATATTGGGAATGTTCATAAATTTGTCCGTATAGTCAGTCATGTTCGCTGATGATTGTCTGGTATATATTAGTGGCAGAAATTTTGCAGACTTATTTCGAAATCTAAACACAGACCTGCAAAATATACATAACTGGCTTTGTATGAACAAGTTAAAGCTTAATGTCACAAAAACAAAATGTATGCATATCAATTTTAGATCTGCAGCTTCTACAGTTTCTTCTGTTTATATTAATATGAAATTATTGAACCTCTTACGAGTATTAAGTATTTAGGTGTTATTATAGATAATAAACTGAATTTTCGTGAACACTTAGACTACATATATGAGGAAAAATTAACAAAAATGGCTTTCTACGTTGAATTCGAAGCAGTCTTTCTTTTGCAAAATTGAAAATGGTGTATAATGTGATTATTTTACCTCATTTTGATTATTGTGCAACAGTCATGTTTTCCTGATCATCAGAACACCTGAACAGGATGCAAAAGCTACAAAACAAGGAGATGAAAATATTGCTAAAATGTAGTAATAGTTCAAGAATTGAATTTATGCTTCAAACACTAAATTGGATAAGCATAACCCAAAGAATACATTTCAAGGTTTTAATTTTTGTTTTAAAGTTGAAGTACAACTTACTACCACTATATCTCACAAGGAACTTACAGCTCCTTAGTGAATACCAGACGTATAATCTGAGAAAAGGGGGAAGATTTAGAGTCGCACATTCAATAGAACAGCAGGTCAAAACTAATTAATATAAAAAAGGACTGCAGTTGTTTAATTCACTGCCGAATGAGATGAAGTGTAGAAGTGTATAAGAAACATCAACCGATTCAAAAAAACTATTTCAAAGTATGTTAAAAATTTTTTTTAGAATATTAGTTTTAAAGCTATAGCTGAATATTATTTTTAAAGTTATTTTGTTTTTATTTTGCTGATAAATTTTAATTGCTGATTATATATTTTTTTGTTGATATTTGGAAGTGATATTATTTGTTTTTTTGATGTATTGAATTAATTGAATTGAATTTACTTAAATTAGTATTAAATTATTGTTAATGTTGATTATATAAAGTTTAATACAAAACTAATAAAAAAAAAAATAATAACTTGGGTTCTTTACTCCAATGGAGCTAAAATGATAAAACTATAGTTAAGAAATTCCTAATTTCGTTTTATTTTAACCAACGACTTCGCTTAGAAAAAGAACGAAGTAGCGAACTTACTTTGACTACCTATATCCATCATAAGCCCCAATGTGAAGGTATAGTCAATGATAAAACAAAAAAGTTGGTAATTCTGAATTAACATACGTTAATTATCAATATTTAATTTAATTTATATAAACTTCATATGATCTTTAAAACTACCCTCAATCCAAATTTATGTATATAAGTACATAAACCTAATATCTATATACATACTATACGTATGCGTATGGTGATTGGTGATTATGATTACAAACCTATATAGGTACATAAAAATTTTGTTATCGTTCACTGACCAATCATCTCCCATCGGTCTTCAATAATTTAAAATAAATTTTGCAATTATCATGCAGTTAGGTATAGTGTAATTCACACGATGTCAAGTCAATATCGGAAATATGAAAAAAAAAAAATAAGAAGAAAATCATAAAGCATAAAAAAAATCCTGTACACATACATTCATCCATTTATATAACACACGAAAAAAAAAATAGACTTGCTGTTGTTCTTTTTTTTTTTAATATAAACGCAATCAACCGTGTAAAAGGTGCATTTAAAGGTCGTCACGTGGCAAATGATTCCCTTAAACATACATATAATAATATTCATTATCCTTTAATTTAATTTTTTTCTGAACAGGACGACAAAGCAATTAATCGGAATAGTAAACTAGACAATTTGTAAATTATATGTGCATGCATTAGACAATTATTATTATTATTTACAAAAGTTTTGTTAACATGAAGGGTGAACATGTGCAACCCCGTAAATATTTAATATTATGCGGTGGTTTATGAATAATACAAAAAATGATGAAATGAATAAAAAATACATAATAATCTCAAATAATAATGGTAAAGAAAACAGTGAACAGGTAAATATTGAATTAGGTTATACAATGATGGTGTATATACACTTTGGTGTAGTATACTCCTAGTAAATTATTTGTAATAATTTTTTGAAGAATTTTACAGGTACATTGCACGCAATTTACCTGTACATTTTATATATTATATATGTATGATTTGTATAATTCATCCATTTATGAAAAAATTAAAATTTTATTGTTCACATTATGATATTTTCAGAGTCAAATGATTAAAAAAAATTCATTTTCAGGATCTTCATTATATGCAAAACATACTCATTTTGAGATACATCAAATTGAAATCTTTCAAATTATTTGTAAAACTATACTCAGCCTGTGTTCTGTTCGAATATTAAAGAGTAATAAATTAGATAGGAGGCAAACAGTACATTATATAGAAATGATAAAAAATGTATTATACGGAATCTGGGAACTGTATACTAAAAGTTCAAACTGTCTGTCTATTATTTAAAATTATTTGTTGTTTACATAATTTTAGACATAGACGAGTTCTTTTGAATGTACTATATCTCTGTGGGGCTAATCCCATATTTACTATAAGTGGTTCTTACAATGTTTTGCATAATGTTTTCACAGTGTATGGCCTATCCATATCAATTTTTTATATCCTTATAATATTGATTTGATTCAATCGTTCAACAATTGGTTTAGTCCGCATCCAAAATATTTTTAATATATTCGCGACAAAGTTCTATTTACCAAATGTATGATATTTAATATATTTATGTTTACTTTTTTTTATATTACTAATACAGACATGTGTAGATAAACATTCATGAAAGTCATTTGATTTGAATATTCTTGAGTTTTATCAAAATGTTTTGTATCTTGAGTTCGATTTCGATTTAGAAATTTGACAGTTTTTTGAATGTTTGTCTAACGCTTGAGATTATCTGTATTAGATCTGTTTCGCCAAGATAGCTAAAGGTATAAAATTTCTCAATATTTTTGGTTATATTCAGTTTTATCGGTATTGATTTTAAGTTCTTGTCAGCAATTTATATTATACGTTGTAGTTTCTGCTATCTCAGATTTTTTTTTTTAATTCAGCAATGTCACAGCACATATATGATTTTTTTTATTGTTCAGTGAGGCTCCATTTTATTTCACCATACTCATTGTGTATTTCATGTATAACTCACTTTAAAAGCATTAGCAAAACTATAGAGAAAAATGAAGATTTCACTCATTTCTTTTGGTTTCTATGACAGCTGGGCATACATCAAACTGTTTATATTTGTTCACGATATGACACTTTGCATTCTTTGCATTTTTGAGTCATGTCGTTTAAAAGCTGATATAATTTGGTATTTAATTTTATTGAATGAGTACTTTTGATTATTTGTTTTTGCTGTAATGCTGTTTCCGGTTTCATCTAAATGATTTAAGGTAAAATTTATGCGTACACAAATCATTACTATTCATGCAGATTCTATTATTTATTTTGTTATTTAAAGATCTACTGCTAAATAGTTTTAATATGACTCTTGTATTATTTCCAATTTTCCCTTAAAATTAATAATTTTGTTAAAGATTGGAAAATTTTGTAAAAAACCCCGCGGATATTAAGCGAGAGATGTGGTTAGAAGGCAGATTTAAAGCTCTGAACCATCTAATATATTGACTGATCTTTTTGGTATTATAATATTCAAGATTATATAAAGAGAGTGTCATAATTCCAAAAAAATTACAACTGTTAGGTTAGGAAAAATCGGCTTCCAATAGTTCAATAATTTGGATCGGGAGGTTTGGTTAAGCAGCCTGTAAAATACATATATATATTCCAGAACATGCGTATGAGCTTTTTACCAGGGAAAGGAGCCGTTATTTTAAAATTTGCTTTAAAAATGCTCTATTGATTGGTGATATTTTCAACTTCTGGGAAGGACCATATTTTCCTTTGGTAAACCAAAAATTAATAATAATAATTTTTATAAATAAATTTGTTTTTCATGTTTTCATACTTTTTATCTCAGTTTTGGGTTTCTGCAAAGTTTAAATTAAAAAAAAAAAAACAAAAAAAAATTTACTTTACAAAAGTTTCTTATTTTTTGACGAAGAATCTGAATTTGCATAAAAAATACCCCTTTCCATTTGAAAATCTCGATTTCGGTCAATTTCGGCGATTTTTGGACTTAAAAACTACTTTCCCGTCTTTCCCGGAAATTGAAAATATCACCAATCGATAGAGTACTCTCGATTTAGTTAACAAACTTATTTTTTTAATTTTAAGATAACGGCTCCTTCCCCTTTTTAAAAGTTGATACGCATGCTCTGGTATATACCCGGTAGAGCGAAATAACATATATCTTCTCTAAACAGCGACTTTCAAAAAATACAAGACTTGGCAAATGTATATAGGGTAAAATTAAATGCTTCAAAAACCTAGAGGTTGCCTCATATCAGCAAAGCAAAATCGATCAATACCAAAATATTCTATTCGAAAACGTAAATGTCGAAAACTTCAAGACTCTAAGAACTCTTGGAATAGCAAGCGATACATACAAATGCTTGCGCGAAAGTAATCGTGTACATTCCTAATGGATGCGCGAAGGAACGTTTGTGTATGAGTAAACATATGGAGAAGATTGCGTGCGCGTATTCTGTACTTAAAACTGTACAGCTTTACTACCATACACATGCAAGATTAACCGTGCTCAATCACTAGGCTTGGAGTTTACGTTTTTTTGTTTTTACAGTTAATTTTTGCAATTTGTTTTTTTTATGCATGTCATTTGTGTATTTTGTTTTTGGATGTACGGTTTGACCAAATTTAAAAAAGTATCAAATATTTCTGCATCCATCCTAATATAGTTATATAAATCTTCTGGATTATTTTGTCTTATCTCTTTAATTCATTCCACGTCACTATAATTTTTTTTATTTTTTAACCACCGTTTTCGCCAAATTTTACTTTCCTTTTTTGAATTCTTAAATTTTATATATTTTAAATAAATTAAAGCAAAAACAACTACTGTTACTTCACTTGCCCTCATGCTTAAAATAACCAGAAAACTGTTCAATTTGAATTTGGAGTGTTCAAACCACACGCCACTCCAAAATTTTAATTTTTATAATAATTTGTATGCATGAACTTAAAGCTTTAAAACGAACAGTATTCGCGCACGCAAGAGTGTACAGTGAATGGGTAAACAACACGCCTCGCAAGATTGCAGGAAAAACTCACACTTTCGCGTACAAGTTTGCGAGCGAGTAAGAATTTGTGGTATGTGGCCTGCTAATCGAAATAAACAGTAAAATTTTGTGAAGGTTGCTGCGAAATGTTTAGAATTTTTAAGCCGAAATTGGAAATACTTTACATCTTCGAATCTCCTATTAATATACAAGGCATACATTCGGCCTTGACTGGAATATAACTCGCATATTTGAGGCGGTGCACCCAGTACCGGCCTTTACTGTACTTGGATAAGGTACAAAAGCGAGCCATCGAAATTATCAATGATGGAAATGTTTTACAATAACAAACTAACATCATTAAGTCATCGCCGTAATATAGGAGCAGCCAGCCTGTTTATTATTATATAACTTAGAAGTTTTTAAGAGACGGGTAAACAAATATCTTTTAAGCTGTCTGCGAATTTTATGTATACTAACTCTTCTATTCTATTCTACTCTATTCTATTTTTTTTTTATTATTTTATAGTTTTGTTTATTTCTTTACTATCCCTCTTTTTTTAATCTTTTAAATGGCTTACATCCTGCAACAGCAGTTAGAGTACTGATCCTATTTTGGCTTCATTTTGGCCTCATTCATTATATTTTTAGTTTGAAAGTCACATTTTTGTTTAGTTGAAAGTCACAGTTTCAATGCGATGCAACCGCTGAATAGATATGGGAGTAAATATATGTCTTTCACATATCCTTATTCCAGGACTTTATATTATTGTGAATTTTTTTTTTTTATTTTTGTTAAGTGGAATTTTTTTGTACATTTAAAATTACAAACCCAATTTTAAATACAAATTTAAGAAAAGAAGTGATGTATGATAAATTTGCAATGGAAAAATTCAATTGGAAAGTTGTAATATGAAAAAAACAAAACTTTCAAATTTTTTATTTAAAAACTTTCACTTACCACTAAAAAACTGAAAATTTAATTTAATTTTTTTTTTATTTTTTTTCTTAAATTAAAATTATTTTTTAAATTTTATTTTCTTTATATTATATGTATATGTATAATGTATATATACATTTATGCACTAGCAATTGACATTTCATATATTTTTTGTATATGCTTGCAAAAATGTACTAAACTTGCATTAAAAACAAAAAAGAAATAAAAAACCAAAATCAAAACAAAAATTCAGAAATCTTTTAAAATCCTTTTCAGAAAATATGAGTTGAGTTCATTTAGAAATCAAAATAAAAATAAATAAAAAACCAAAAGAAAAATATTTTATTTAAACGTAAATTGGTACCAGGAACCATTTATTGATATTTTTTCACTATGGATGTATTATATATGTACTCGTATATGTATATAAAATATTTTTCTGTGTATTGTGAATCATCTACAAGTATGTATGCATATGTAGAGTTTTTTTTTTAAATTGGGATTTTCCCGCAAACGAAAAAAAAATTATTTTCCCCGAATAGTTAGGAAAATTGAAAATAGGGTATGTGTATTTAATATACTCAATCAAAGAAATTACATGTATATGTATACATATACATATTTGATTACACATACATACATATGCACATATTATTATGTACAGGTGTTTATTTATTGAGTAATTGTTTGTTGAAAATAATTTCTAAGGTTAAGGAATCTCTTTAAACACAATTTTGTTTTTCCGCAATTTAATTTGAAAAAAAAAAAACAAAAAAACAAAAGCAAACAATTTTTGTAAACAAAATATCAACATGTATGCAATTTTTGTGTTTTTCTTTTTCTTTCTTGTTTCATTGTTATCAAACAACATCTCTAAGAGACAGACAGAAATTCTTTTAATTCTTTTAAAAATAAAGTTGTAAAACTTGATTTCATATAATAATATATAAGTTATATAAAAAAAAAATAAGTTACAGTACAGTATAGGCAAGTAAATAATATTTTGAAAGTTACAAATTACACCTAAGGTATATGCCACAAAATACTGCTACTGTACCTGACGATTAACTTTATGCTGAAAATAGATTTTGAAATACTCTGAAAATAGTTTTGAATGACTCTGAAAATAGACAAAATTTATGGGTGAAGAGTGATTTGGGTAAGAGGTAAGCAAATCTACCAAAATTTTAAATTTCTGGTAGTTTTTTGACGTTTACATTTTTTTTCTGGGAATATGTCAAACGTAATTTTCGGCTCGAAAATTAATTAAATAAAAAAAAAATAAATAATACAAATAATAATAATATGTTGGACTGACACTAGAATAATTATAAAAATGTATTTATTTATTTCTTTGCCAATAATTTCAATTCCCGCCATCTTGATATTTCAATAACCTGACAGTAACAATGGCAGAAAACTACCATTTTTGTTTTATGTATGAACATGAAGATAGATTTCTGCCTCATATAAACATGGGCAATTGTGTATAATTTAGTTTTATTATATTACATATTTTAATCAGTTAAATTTAATTCGTATATAAATTAGAAATTGAATTCGAATTTACTAATTTGAAATTTCCCTGGTTTGTGTCTTTGAATTAGCCAACTCGAAATTTTTCATGTTTCAATTCTAATTGACAACATATAAGCCAAAGATAAAATTTATTTATATATATGTATATTATATATATATATATATTTTAATTAATTAAATTTTTAATTGATAATTTGGTATTGTTTATTGCCAAATTTATATTGTTAAAGAATAGTCCATTTATAGTCTAGGGAATTGGATTTAGAATTATAGTGTTTGATTAGGCATACACTCTTTATGTAAAATATTTTTCCCCAAGCACTATCAAACTATTACTTCTGAACCATGGTCATGAGATGAAAAGATGTAATGGAGAGAGAAAGTCATAAACATTTCTCTAAAGAATAAAGTTAGATTTCAATTCTAAGCAATATGAGAGAGGATAGAGATATGTCCGAGAGAGGAATATAGACAAACTAATTAATTTTTTTATCTGTAAAGGTTGAAATTAAATAAATATTAAAACTCTAGATATGTTTCACAATTTTATTAAATATTTTAATCGATTTGGGTTATTACTCCATCACCAAAGACTGAAATTGTCTCAGTTTTGTCTCAGAATTGTCTCAGACTGAAATTGTCTCAGTTAGCAATTGACATTTCATATATATTTTGTATATGCTAGTAAAAATGTAGTAAACTAGGATTAAAAACAAAAAAGAAATAAAAAAACAAAATCAGTTTACTGATGATGGTGTAATAACCGTAATCGATTAAGTCATTTAATAAAATTGTGAAACATACCTAGAGTTTTAATATTTATTTAATTTTAATAATGTTTCACCTAGAGCCTACAGCATATCCTAGAATCGAAATTAATCGAGACTGCAATCTAATTAAAAACAGAAATTGCTTTTTTATGATTAAGTGGATCTACTGATTTTCATCACTGTAATTTTTGTTTTTGACAAGAAAAAATTCTTATTCAAAATTAAAATAAATTTTAAAGAAAATTAGTAAAATTTTCTCTACAATAAATTAACAATAAACTTTAGTAAAATTATCTAAAAATAATTTTCTTACTTAATTAATTATAGCAACAACAATTTTGACCAGATTTATGTTGTCCATTTTGTTACAAATTAATATGATATATAATGTGGAATAGCATAGGTTAATTTTAATTATTATTAAAATAAAATATCAATTATTTTTTCCTACTGCCACGACATTATTCAACATGCTGACTATCATGTTCATACGATGTGGAAAAATTTAAAATTTCACTTTTGAACTTGCGTTAAATTATGTTGCCTATGTATGCCCTTACGTTACATCATATCAGTTTCAGTTTAGTTTAAGATGGTTTAATTTACTATAATTTATTATTAGTGTAAAAGATTAACATACGATAACATATTTCAAATGAAAAATAGATGGCCGGAGAAACTTTTATTCATATTTAGCTTATAAATTTTTCTATCTTTCTTTTTGGCTTGTTAGGCCGTTTCCGAACTTCTCGCACTTGCACTTGATACTCGCACTAAACCTGTCGAATCACACTTGATTTGTTGTCAAAATCTTAGTGTAGTCTCAAGTACACTAGATATCGCAAAATTAAATTTATTAAATTTAGTGCGATTTGACAGGTGTAGTGCGAGTATCAAGTGCAAGTGCGAGAGGTTCGGAAACGCCCTTAATTGTGTATTACGAGTTGTTACAAGGTATTAAAAATTAGTATTATGTGTGGAGTAATTAATTTTTCTCTTTCTATTTTGTAAGTCAACGTGTTCACATCACTTTCAATTGACTTGCATCAGTCATGTCGATTATAATTTAATGAAATGTAATTTCATAATTTTTAAAATACGATGTTCAGTTGATGTTAATTTTTTTTTTTATTCGCAATTTGCATGTTTCAAATTATACAATAATCGAATATAAATTGTTAGAATTGATATTGGCAGGATGAACGTGTGAAATTAACCTCCAGTGAGTTTAATTTCTTTGTAATAGGTTCACTGACGTTATGCATGTTGTCGTTAATGCCTTTGTAATAGGTTGGCCTAGTATGTGTTATGCCTATTGTCGTTAGTGTACTTGCCATTATATTTGAGTCTGTCTCGATAACTCCTAATACTATAGTGCTCAATTAAAAGTTGATGTTCATGGGTAGGATTGATAGTTTTAGATTTATTATTTATAGATGCGGTGAGTGAAATGAAATAAGGCCTACTGAAATAAAGCCGAATTAATTTAAAACATAATCAATTTACCATAAATTTTTGCAATAAATTTGAACTAAAAATGGGTAAATAAAAAAATTGGTTTTTTTTTACATAAAAACTATTGTAAAATATCTGAAAAAGACGATCTTGATATGCTCGGTTTTGTAAACAAATTCTGGCTACGAATGGTAGAGATTTAAGTATATTTAAATTTTCTTTTATCAAATTTTAATTAAAAGTCGATTGTACATTGTTGTTTTTGGAAACAAGATTGAAATTTTTTGGAAAAACATAGATTTTAGAAAAAAATTTAATTTTGTTTTATTATCAGCATTTTTTTAATAATTTCATTTAATAAATTAGTATATTATTGAGCTGAAGCATACAGCACTTATCTTTTGGATAACAGTTACAGTATACCCTAACTATTTCATTTTTTTAATAGTTTTAAATTTCCTAAAATGATATAATATAAATTGTCATTATAAGTTTTTAAATGAAATAAAAAATTATTATTACTTTTATAAAGTTGTTCGACTTAATTTCATTTGACTTTATTTCCTTGTCGCGTTTCTTTGTAAATAAAATAGAATTTTTAGAAATTTTTAAATTCTTTTTTGTTACTAAATTTTTTCTTTATTAGACTCAGTCTGTGTCTATTGCTTTCCAAATTCAAAACGAACTCCAATTTTTATTAATAAAATTTTCAATATTGAGTTATGAATTAACTGTATTTATATTAGGACAATACCAGGAACACACCAAATACAAATTGAAATATGTATCTCAAATTTTTACAATAATTGGTAATAATGGCAATTTTAAGGAATTTCAAAGTAACTAGTAAAGCTATTTTAAGAACAATCAAAAACATTTCATCACATCTCCATAAAACTTTACAGGACTTGTCTACAATCGCCTAATTATAACTCAAGGCGTTCATTTTTTAGAAATTAAGGCATTAATTATTTCATAAGAGTAGTTTTAATTCATCTATGTTTCAATCATGCCTCCTCAGGTACAAGCACTGATGAAGGAAATATGTTGCTTCCGAAATATCAATATTTTCAATAAAATATAAAATTATTCGGTAAAGGTCACTTGAATACAATTATTGAATTATGTATAGTTAAAAAAAAATTCTTAAAAACAAAATCGGATAAATCGGATAAGAGTTAAGTGACAATTTATTTATTTTTTGTTTCTTTATTTTCCCCGCATAATAAATATGAATATTCATCCAACGATAAGACTCTATTTTAATTATGATCTTAATTAATTGCTTAGTAATTGTTGTTACATCTATATTAAGAACAAAATACACTTTTTTCTTTGAAGTTGTTGATTATAAATAAACTATATTAGAATATGTGGCAAGACGATATGGCAAATCTCGACAAGTTCAAATCTCCTACGATTCGTCTCTTCTGCTAGACGACACAGTTAGTATCAGTATATTAATCTACTACAATGCGAAAATAAATATCTATGATTGAAAACTTAAGCAAAATCTCATAATTAAATTATCCTAGAGCTATGCCGAAGCCTTAATCAGGCTTTACACGGTACAATATTGTATCAATTTTGAATAGCAATTGTTGTGTTGTGTAAATGCTTTCATGCAATATTGGGTCAATATTGCATGATTGAATGGTCTTGATCGTAAATTTCACAATATTGTATCAATATTGCTTCATGTAGACGCATACATAAATATTAAATCAATTTTTGTTTTTAGTAACGCACTACATAATAATATACATTTTTGTTGCTCAACTAAATCAGACATGTTCATGAAAATCTCATTGAATAAAAAATTGTTTTGTATTGTGAATATGCTTTCACAACAATATTAAATCAATATTGTATGAAAATTGTTTCATGTAAATGCTGTCATGCAATATTGTAACAATATTGATTCAATCGAAATTGATACAATATTGATACAATATTGTACAGTGTAAAGCCTGCTTTATATTCCAAGCATTGCTTTGTATACTGTATTAGGCTTCCATATCAAATTTTTTTAGTCTTCTGATAGAAGTTGAAGTGAAAACCAGTATGTAGATAAATTTTGCTTGTGAATTTTTTTAATTTGTAAAATTATGAATGAAAGCATTAAATTTTTTTAATGCGGCTCTAGATATTACAGTTTAAAGACTCCCCTTCCATATTGGTAAATTAAATTTAGTCCAAACTTTGCCAGAAGTAATATCTTTTGAAAAGAAAAATGTCCATTTGATTTACACATAAGCTGGATATTATTTTTACTCAATTTTTTTAATCTACCGGCCTGTTAAACAATATACAAGGCAATGTTCCAAGTAAAATGAAAAAAGAATAAAAAAAAAATATTATAACATTTCAGAAATAAAAATAACTTAAATACTTCTATTCTGTTATATATTTTCAAACAGTTTGTTATGTACTATAACTTTTGCAAAACACTGTATATTATTTTACAATATAATTATTGCTACAAACTAACTATTTTTAGAGGTGAAAGTTGAATAGATGAATTTGTTTAGATATTTTGTAACTAAATAAGTAAAATATCTATGTATATATGAATAGGAATATTGTAAGAAAACAATAAAATAGAAAGAATGAACAAAAAAATCATAAATACTTCCAATTTTATCACCTACTTTTCAAGTATAAATTTTCAATATTAAAAAAGAAAATTAGAAAATTTTTCTTTTCTATTTTTCAAATTAGGAAATAATTTACATACATTCTTAAAGTTAATAATCTTACAATATTATTTTAAATAGTTTAAAATTAATGTGGAAAACTAAATGTTTTTACAAATTGTTAGTATATGTAAAAAAAACAAAACTTACGATATCCATTGATAAATTCCTGAAACAGTCAATTCTCCTCTCTCCTCTAAGGCATATTCAATTAATTCAGTATATGTGAATGGTGGTTTTTTTGGACTGAAAATAGAAAATAAAAAAAAATATAAAAAATGTTTTTTAATATTTAATTTGTTGAATGTTTATTATGGTTTAAATATATTATAATGTTGAACTTCTGAATACACACACATACATTGTTTTAATATAAATTGCTAGAGATCAATTATTGTAAGCTTCTTTGACTCTTTTCTTGCATTTAATAAAATGCAAAAAAGAGTCAAAAATTGTATAAAATTATATTGAAATGATATCGAAATTATATTTTTGAACATGGTAAATCTAATTTTAATTATAAATGTCTAACTAAAAATGAAGAATTAAGATAAATATTATGAGAAATGCAGAATAGAAATGGCAAGATCAGCATTTTGCAAATATAGAAAATTACTTCATAATTATGCTATCAATATATAAGACTCCGATTGGCCTTATGCACACTTGTTGTTTTACTGCATGTTGTCTTTTCCTATTCTACCCTTCCATCAACAAACATAAGAGCTTTTTTTTAAATATGAACTTTAGTGGTTGTTAAAAAAAAATCAAGAAATTTTTGGTCATCTAATTCATACAAAGGAGCAATAAAAATTTTTGGTAGGTGTACAAATGTACAAATTTTTGGGAAGGAAAATCAAATTCTTACGCACACATTCAAACTTCTAAGCTTTCGCTGTCATAACAATAACATACGTTCGAGCGACATTGGAACAACACGAAGTGAAACAACAAGTGTACATAAGGACATTCATAATAATCAAATATTGGTGTAATGCTTTCTTTTTCCAATGCATTTGTTTTAATGCAATAGTTTTAAATAATTTAATGCTAATGGAGAAAATATTACATTGAATTTTCCTTTTCAATGATAATGCTGAGATCAATGCAATATTTCAAAATTTTAGTTGTATAGAAAAACTGTGTACAAAGAAAATGATCGTGCTAATGAAAAACATTGAATTGATCTCAGCGTTATGATTTAGATTAGAATAGAAAATAAGAAATTCAATAGAATATTTTTTTTTACGCGGTGTTGAAATTTGACCGTTAAGAGAACAAAGCTGATTTGTAAATTGTAAACAGAAAAAAAATTGGAAGCATTTAAGAATGTAGTATGTTTCAGATCTAGGTGTTTCAGATGAATGCTGAATAATTTATGAATTTAGGTAAATGGATAAGAAAAATAAGTTATTTATGCAATATTATGTGAAACCAAAAGTACATTTGTTTTAATTAATCATTGTTACCATCACTGAACCATTATTGGTGGCAAAATATTTTTCAACACTTATAATAAATTATGCTGACACTGTTTTTGCTTTTTTTCTAAACTTATGCATGGAGGTTAATTGTACTCGGTAAACTCGGTTATAAGTAATTTGTAGTAATTAAAATATGTGTGCACTTTATTTCAATGTATTTTAACTATAGTTCTAAGTTAGATATAATTTTAATTTGTAAATTGAATGTGTTATGTTGTATTGTAAAACAAAAAAAAAATAATAATAATTGTAATGAAGTTTGAGCTAAACTAAATAAATAAATAAGCTATCTTAACCGAATCTGTTCGATATTTGCGAAAATCAAAAACAAATAAACCTAGCAAGAAGTGATGTTAAATTTAAGAAAAACAAAGATTTAATTTAAAATTTTGAATTTGGTTTGTTTTGATTTGTTTACAATCATTTTGAGAGAAATTTAGATATTTAACTGTAATGTCAATTATCTTTATTATATGGTCTTGAAACGTGTTCAAAACCTCTTAATTTTTTGCTTACACCGAATATTTTCTGTATTCGGTGGCCAAACAATTATATTAACATATGTAAAATGTATACCAGATGCAACCAAAAGTCAGAATAAACAGAAGAGATAAAAATAATGAAGATGTGAAGGTGTTTTGAATTAACACTTAGAATCCAACTTCCTGCAAACTCTCAATAAAGTAGACTGTAGGAAGATGGTGGGCATACGTACTGGTCATAACCACACGAATAAGCACATGTGTAGACTGGCACTAAATGACAACCCAACCTGCAGACATTGTCTGCAAGAGGAAGAAACCTCCACACATGTTGTAGAAGAGTGCATAGCTCTTTCAAGGCTGAGACTCAGGTTGTTGGAAACGCACTACATAACCTCAGAAAGCTTCTGCAGGATAAAACCCTCAAACCTATGGGCCTTTATCAAAAGGGTCGACTAAGTTGAGGGTAGAGGAGGGCATAAAGGGCTAATAGCCTACATTCCGGTCCTGACATATTAGGGCCACCTCCGTGAGAAAAAGAACACTTAAAATATAATTGATGTCCGAAATTTGAAATCAAGCTACATGGGACACAAAAAGAACCTTGCCCGAACAATTTTTGGAAAAGAATAATGAATTCGGAATTACCAAGGTTGAAAAGCTATACGAAATTTAGTAGTATCAATTTATCCTGGCTTCTAAATAAGCAATCTTTTAAAATTTTGAAACTTGAGTATAAAAATTGGGCATTTTCATTCATTCATTATTATTTTTTGTTATTTTTTGCTATTCATTAATCCATTAAATATAGTAAAAATGTTAAATAAAATATGAGCAAATTTATAAAGAAATTAGATATAGATTGAAAATACATTCTAAATTAATATAAACCCTATAGTTCACATTTCAAAACATTAAAATTATGAACATGATAGCTGTTGAAAGTATTCTGTGCAAGTATTTGCAGTAGCGAATACAGTTTAACCAATTGACTTAACGTAGAGTGGAGTACTTAGAGCACATAGAAAGACAACAAAACAACAAAAAGCACAATACAAGATCATAGGCGAATTTTAATCCAAAGCCATGCTTTCAACTCCTTAGATAATCCAGTACAGTATTCGATCTCACTTACATTTTGCAATAGCTCGAAAATTAACTTAGAAAATGTTGAATTCTATGAGGTGGAACAAAAACAACACTTTTATTATTAGCTCTAAGATTATGCAACAATGTATTTCTATAATTAAAATAAAGCTATAACAAAATTCCTCTGTTGCAGACAGCATAAAAGCCACTCAAAATGATAGCCGGTGATCTGATCTAATACATAAAAAATTCAAACACTATATAGACTTAGAACCTACTACTAATTAAGGAAAATATTACAATGAATGTCCCTAACCTTCTAAGTATTAAAAAGATAGACCATTTAAACTACCTAATTCTACAAAAAAATAAAAACATTGGGAAATATAGATAACATTCTGTAAACTATATGTAAAAACTATGAATACAAACATTATGACTACTTAAAGTTAGTTTTTGTTTCAACAAAAATATAAAATAAAAAAATAGTTAAAATCTATTATGTATACATACATACCCTTTTGGTGGAGATGGTGAATTTTCAACAATAATATTTTCACCAACAATCATATCACCATCTTCAGTTATCTCAGCTGTTAATTCTTTTATTAATTCATCAACTTTCTTACCAGTTTTAGATTGCACAATCCTATTATTATTATTATTATTATTATTATTGTTATCATTGTTAATATTATTATTATTATGGCTGTTATTATTATTATTATTAATTGGTTTATTTTGTAAGGTCATATTAATTGTTCCATTATTTAATGTTGTTAATAAAGCTCCTTTTGGATTATTTTGAAAATCTGGTGACAAATGTGGCAATTCATCTAATCGAAAATTAAATAACCATGATAAATTTCTATCTTCAAAATCTGCTTCTACCTCTGAAATTTAAATAAAATAATTTAAATTTTTTGAATTAGAGTTTGATTTTTTTTAAAATTATTAATCTTTTGTTAACTGATCTTAATATAACAATGACACAACACAACAGCAAGTCTGTAGACGTGATAAATTTGTAGATATCTAGAAGTAACATCTTTGAAAAATATATTTCTTAGATTTTCGAACATATGTGTATCTTCTTAACTATATATGAGTTGTTTTCGTTCGGCCCGGACAATCATAGAGAATATTTTTAATATCTTCCTGATTTCTGAGTATCAAGACCATCACATATCCGACAGTTATCAGTACGAATACTTTTATGAATATGACCATACAATATTAAGTTCCAACAGACATTGAAATTAAATCTACAGAAAAATAATTGTGATTTTGATATAAAACGAAATGAGAAGATGATGGAACAATTGCAAACATGGTGCCAATATTCGTCTTGTACAGTTAATAAGTCAAAAAACCTCTCATGTTTGTGGGACACATAATATAAAATAATATTAAGTTCCACATTTGAAATGTTCTGATAATTTCCGAAATCTGTATTTTGAAATCTAGAGATTTCAATACTGTACGGGAATAAGCAAATTTGCCATTTTTAGTCCTTCGCAACAAAAATGCTTGAGTGAAGTTAATACAAATTTAATTTCTACTAAATATATACACATGTATTACAAAATTGGATATCGCTTCACACAATGATTACTATATTATATTGTTGTCTATAGGATTCAAAATTATACCGGGTATCTCAGAGCATGCGTATCAGCTTTTTAAGAGGGGCAGGAGCCGTAATTTTAAAATTAAAAAAAAATTATTAACTAAATCGATATTTTCAACTTCCGGGAAGGACCGGAAAAGGATTTTTTAAGACCAAAAATAGCCGAAATTGGTCAAAATCGAGAATTTCAAATGGGTATTTTTTTATGCAAATTTGGATTCTACGACATTAAATCAGAAACTTATGTTAAATGATTTTTTTTGTGTTTTCTCATTATTTTTCTTTAAAATTAATAAAAATAAAACAGAAATCCACCATATTTTCCTTTGGTAGACCAAAATTAAGAATGATAATTTTTTTAAATCATCGATTTAGTTAATAAAATTTTTATTTAATTTTAAGATAACGGCTCCTTCCTCTCTTAAAGCTGATACATATGCTCTGGAACACCCGGTATATTCCGAAATTGCAAAATTGTAGTGCGATTGCAAAATTTGTAATCAAATTGGAAAACAATTTATATAATTTGTATGAAAATTGAAAGTTGCTTTTATAGTCCCAAACCTGGTAACAAAACGAGTTTTACTTTCTGTAGAAAGACAATAAAAAAAATCAGTCTGAAGCCACTGTCACTCTCATTCAAATAGAAAACATTATTTATAAAAAGAAAAGTTTGTTTGTTTGTTTGTTTACACGTTCACAGTTTTATGAGCCCAATACACGCTCAGTAATAATTGCACATTCATATTGTGAAGTAGTTATTTCACGCATTACTTGAGTAAAGATGGAGCCTGAACTCGCATTATAATTGCATTAGCTATAAAAAAAAAAAAAGAAGAAGAAATCGAAAAATATGGTCGAAAGAATGGTACATTGAACGAAAAAAATTTAGTGAAATAAAATTATTAAAAGAATTAAAATCTACATCAACTTCTGATTTCACCAACTTTATAAGAATGAATAAATCTAATTTTATGGAATTGTTACTTAAAGTGGACCCAATAATTTTCAAAGAAGATACCGTTAGGAGAAAGGCTATATCTTATTATGAGCGCTCGCTTCTACTTTACTCTCTCAATTTTGTATTAAAACTAAGAAATTTCATCATACACACGTTCATTCTTAATCAAAGAGACATTAAAAAAAAATAAATTTTTTTTGATTTTATACAGTCAGAATGCACATTCACTCAGTCAGAATGCACAATCACTTAGTCAATACCATACATCCTCAAACAGAATACCGTGCATTTATTAATGAGCGTGTATTAGGCCCTTTAAAAATAGAATTCTTAAATTTTGCACAGTTATTTATGATAAAAAAAAGTCGTAAATATCGGTTCTTCACAATGTTATAAAATGACAGGTTCGGGTAGTTGTCATACAGGTCCTAGTATAAATCAGGAATATTTCAAAAACCAATTGTGCTACAAATCTGAAAACCCATGCTTCGGTACTATTTTGAAATTAAACAAACATATATTTTTACTGTTTTTTAGAATTCGAAGTGGTTCCGATATCTGCAATACAACTAACACCCATCAGGAATACTCAGTAATCACGTATACTGTCTCAAAAACAAACAAAGAGATTTTTTACCATTGCCTGAAATTCGTACTGTGTAATCTGAACGATAACAGCCAAACAATTGCTTGCACAACATTAAAGTTTTAAAGCTTAAAACTAAGAACTCGTAGTTTTACATTAGCTAGCAATTTACTATACTTAGCTGGGGAAAAAAGATAATCTGAAGACTTATATTGTAAAATTGAAATAGTCACAAATGAAAATGAAACTGTTACCTGCCTAAACAAACTTCTAGATTCGTGTGGGATCGTAGGAAACTGGGTTTTTGATATTTTCCCCTCACCAGTAGCATCCAAATTATGTTTTAAAGAATTTTCAATAGTCAAAAACTATGCAATGCACCAGCTTAGTAATAGCAGTTATTTAATTTACCATATTAATGAGGCCATGTTATTGAAGCACAAATTCAAACCAATCGTCGGTTTTAGGTGAAAAAAATTGCTAAGTGAAAATTTATGGTTCGCGGCAAATTAAGTTTAAAGTTGTTAGAAAATTAAAAACAAAATTGAAGATAAACGGAACTGTTTATTAAAATACAAACTATGATAAATAACGTATTATTTGTCGGCTTTCAAACCGAATTGAAAAATTTTAACTATTATGGTTTTTGAAGGTTTTTTGGAGTTAGTAATTTTTTACCATTTACTTTTTTGGTAAATTTTTTTCCGAAAATACTTACTCAGAATTTGTTATTATTATTGAAACAAAATTAATTAAATAAATCCAAAATAACTTTTATTCATGGTTATCATCAAAATTTTAAAAAATAACATCAATATAAAGCAACTAAATACAAAAATTAAGTAAAACAACATAAAAATTTCAACATAAAAAATCTAAAAAATCCAAAACTTTTTCTGTTAATAGATAAAATAAGAAAATTATAATTTCTAATCAGACTTTAATTTATTCACTTCAATTCATATTCAAACTCTAATTAATTTTTAATTAGATTCATCTGTTTCGGACTCAAGTCCGGATTCAGCAGCTGCGCCTTGCATATTTTCCGCCGATGGTAAGCTATGGTACCAAGGATCATCAATGTTAAAATATGCTTAAAACCGTTATCTTTCTAGAATATATATAAATATATATGACTAAATATATATATATATCTAAAGATCAACATCAGATATAACGGTTTTTATACAAAAACATCAAAACAACAAAGATCATTTCAAATGTCCTTTTCGTCCTTAAAGGATAAAGTACGCCGATGTCTATTTTTGGAAAGCTAGCAATTCCAGCTTTCCTTGGGATATGGTCATTAGGTCCTACGTCGATACAACATCTCCCTCAGAAAAGCCAAAAATCGATTTTGGCGTTTGGTCATTTTTTTCACCCAACGCAATATTGCAAATTTTAAATTAGACCCCAGCGCATGTGTTCGAATATCAGTATTTTCAAGGAAACATTTTTTAAATTTGTTTCATAAATAAAATTTTATTGAAGTAAATTTTATACATTTTCTGTTGAACCCATACCACATCGGCTTATTTTGTTAGTTTAAATAAATAATAATATTTTTTTTTTCCTAATCTGTATGCAAATTGAATCGGTGAATATCGGAAAATTTAAAATATACTGTCACATAAATATTTGAAAAAAATATTGCAAAACTTAAAAAAGTAAAATTTTCTGATCTGGAATTTTGCAGGTTCAAAAGTGAAAAATCGAAGTTAGAACTGAAACTTTCATCGCTTTAGCTCTTTATAGTCATCGCTTTCAATTCATAAAAGAAAACACATTCACATTCGTATCTAAGCTAAAAAAAAAAACTGTACTAAGCTAAAAAAAAAAATGTATGAAGTGAAAAAATCAGAATCTCAAAATTTCGTAACTCAGTGTTTTTTAATCCAGAATTTTGAAATCCAGAATTTGTAATTCAGAATTAAGTTAGTACTCAAACCATGACAATGTTACTTAATAACTTTTTTAAAATTACAAAATATTATCATGCGAAATTTTTCATAAACAAAATAGTCAATAAATTATAGGTCTGCAGTGGCATTATGTAACTTTGTTTCAAACATTTCGGTCGAAACAAAATGTTGTCGAAACAAAATTTGGAAGACATTACGTAATTTGAAACGTTAATTTATTTTGAAACGCTCGAAAAAACAATGAAACACTTTACATAATTCCATTTTTGATTTGTTTCGTTAAAATTTCAACAATTACTGCTAGAAAATAATATTAAAATAAAAAAAAATGAAGCTAAAAGACATTGCAACTAGATACAAGTTACAAGCTAATAATAATACCAACATTTTTTTTTTTTTATTCTGAAAATATTTTTTCTTAACAGAAAATCATTATAAATTTACTTAATTTTTCATTTTATTGGAATTTTTATTTCTGTGCGTTTCTAAAATAAATATTCCAATAAAAACCATGTATTAATTTATTATTTTTTTTAAAATTTACCTAAATGCGTCAACTATTTTTCAATCGGTAAAATTTGGTCGTATCAAATGTAAAAAAAGTAGCGTTTCAACCTTACGCAATACCAAAATATGTCGTACCAATTTTGAAAAGATTGAGACAAAATAAAAATGATCGAAACAAAATTATGCAATGCCATTTTTTGAAAATAGTCGAAATAAAACGACGTTTCAAATTACACAATACCACCCCTGGTCTAATAGTCAAAAAATTATAAGACAACTTATGCTACGGCCACTATAAAATTAATATTTACATTTAGAATGTAAACATTTTTATTTAAGTATTATTAAAAATTTAAATTACATAATTACATAATAAATGAATTGTATTTTACACACATTAAAAAAAAAAGAAAATAAAAATAACTGATTCGGACTGGAGCATATCACCACAACCAAATGCGGTACTTAAAATTAGTACAAGAATCAGGATATGAACATTTCGAATCAACATTCGCTATGAATTGTTCTAATTAAAAAAACATAATAATTCCAAGCAAAACTATAACGCATAGTTATAAGCCAAATAACTATGAATGAAAATATATCCTTATATTTATATTATATATTATTAATATATTTTTGATGAATGTACCAGGTATGTCACTAATCGTCGCAGATATGACAGGATTTCTGATGTGTCTAAGTGTATTCTAGACTGTACATTTAATAATTATTTAAATTTTAAATATGCCTGTTTTTTGTTTAATGTACTTAATTTACCGGACTTCCTTCTAATATTTATAATAAACTCGATATCGGTAGATCCCTTTCAATAAATATCCCTCGCCATTAAAGTAGATTAAAACATCTGTCTTTTTTTAAGATAATATCCTTGTGGAATTGGCTTCTAATTGATTAAAGGCGTGCTCCAACGAACCGATCATTATTTAATAGATTATATGCTTCGAGTATTTTAAGAGTTTGTAGATATTACTAAAATCACCCGTAGTTGTATTTTGACATATTCAATTTCATCCTCATATTTACTTAGTTAAGTTGTATATGAATTGTTTCATCATTTAATTTTAGTTGTAGTTTTATTATAATTTGTAAATTTAGTTTGTTTTACTTTTATTTTTAAAATTTTATTAGTTTTAGTATTGCTAACATATTCTATACACTTAGTTAGATTATACAAATTGTAGAAACTAAATCGTCTCATTGTGGATCGAATAAAGTAAAATAAATAAATAAACATGATCTCTGCCTTATCAAAAATATTGGAAAAAGTAATTTATAATCAACTTGAATCGTATTTTGAAACAAATTGCTTTATGTCACAAAATCAATCAGGCTTTAGAAATTCGAAATCATAGCTGCGAATCGTTATTGAATTTAGTTTTGACGAATTGGAAAATTGCAATTGATGAAAAAAAAGTAGTCGTAGCGGTTTTTCTTGATTTTCGCAGAGCGTTTGAAACAATTGTTCGTGATATATTGCTAAATAAATTATATAGGTATGGTATGGTATTCGTGGTAGTGAATTAAAATGGTTAGAGTCATATTTAAAGAATCCTTCGCAACAAACAAAAATTGATGACATAGTTTCAAATCCGGTTGATATAAAATTAGGTGTACCACAAGGAACAATTCTGGGTAATTCTAGGTGTAATACTGTTTTTAATATACGTCAATGATATGGAGAGGGTTGTGCAATTGTCAAATTTGGCTCTGTTTGCTGACGATACTCTAATATATGTTGTTGGTAACTCTATTGAAGAATATACTCAAAAAATAAATGACGATTTAAAAAGATTTGGTGAATGGTTTATGGAAAACAAGTTAAAATTGAACACTGAAAAGACGAAATGTATGGTTATTAACAATGTTTTGAACAATACAATTTTAATAGAAAATGCAGAAATAGATATTATTAATGAAATTAAATATTTAGGCTTAGTAATAGATGATAGATTGAGCTTTAAACAACATCTAGAATATATATGTAACTTCTTGTCAAAAATAAGAAACAATTTATCGATATTAAGTGCAATCAAAATAATTTAATGTGATAATAAAACCACATTTTGAATACTGTGCATGTTTAATGCTGAAATGATGAACAGATTACCAAAGACCGAGAGATGTGAATAATATTAAAACTTAGTAAATTTACTTCAAAATCCTTCATGCTGAGAACATTAAAGTGGATGAGTGTGCCCCAAAGAATAAAAATGAATGTTTTGATAATCTATACTTATAAAAAAGAAAGTTTGTTTGTTTGTTTGTTTATTTGTTTGTTTGTTTGTTCGCTATACACGCCCACAGTTTTAAAGATAGAATTCTGAAATTTTGCACAGTTATTCATGGTACCGGTATGCAAATAACGCAGTACTTTACAAAGCCATCAGATGACAGGTTCGGGTTGCTGCCGTACAACTCTTACCAAGACTCAGGAATATTTTAAAAACCATGTGTGTGACAGATATGAAAATTTACATTTAGATTCTCTTTCACAAATAAAGAAATTCGACTGTTACCGATTTCGAAAATTTGAACTGGTTCGGGTTGCTGCCGTACAACTCCTAGCACGTACGTTTCAGGAATATTTCAAAAACCAATTGTGTTACAGGCATGAAAACTTACACTTAGATATTCTTTCACAAATAAAGAAATTCGACTGTTACCAATTTAAAAAATTTGGACTGGTTCGGGTTGCTGTCGTACAACTCCTAGCACGTACGTTTCAGGAATATTTCAAAAACCAATTGTGTTACAGGCATAAAAAGTTACACTTAGATACTCTTTCACAAATAAAGAAATTCGACTGTTACCGATTTCAAAAATTTTGACTGGTTCGGGTTGTTGCCGCACAACTCCTATCACGTACGTTTCAGGAATATTTCAAAAACCAATTGTGTTACAGGCCTGAAAACTTTTACTTCGATACTCTTTCACAAATAAAGAAATTTGACTGTTACCGATTTCGAAAATTTGGACTGGTTCGAGTTGTTACCGTACAACTCCCAGCACGTACGTCTCAGGAATATTTCAAAAACCAATTGTGTTACAGGCATGAAAACTTACACTTAGATACTCTTTCACAAATAAAGAAATTCGACTGTTACCGATTTCAAAAATTTGGACTGGTTCGGGTTGCTGCCGCACAACTCCTATCACGTACGTTTCAGGAATATTTCAAAAACCAATTGTGTTACAGGCCTGAAAACTTTTACTTCGATACTCTTTCACAAATAAAGAAATTCGACTGTTACCGATTTCAAAAATTTGGACTGGTTCGGGTTGCTGCCGCACAACTCCTATCACGTACGTTTCAGGAATATTTCAAAAACCAATTGTGTTACAGGCCTGAAAACTTTTACTTCGATACTCTTTCACAAATAAAGAAATTCGACTGTTACCGATTTCAAAAATTTGGACTGGTTCGGGTTGCTGCCGCACAACTCCTATCACGTACGTTTCAGGAATATTTCAAAAACCAATTGTGTTACAGGCCTGAAAACTTTTACTTCGATACTCTTTCACAAATAAAGAAATTCGACTGTTACCGATTTCGAAAATTTGGACTGGTTCGAGTTGTTACCGTACAACTCCCAGCACGTACGTCTCAGGAATATTTCAAAAACCAATTGTGTTACAGGCATGAAAATTTATTCATAGGTATTCTATGAAAAATAAAAAAACATGTATTGTCCTGAAAAAGTATTTTCGAATTTAGGAATCAGTATAAAATTTTTATTAATCAGAAAATACTGCAGAGTGTTCCAGGGGGTCCATGTGTACAAATCGAAAGATACAGTTATCGACGAAAATGAAGTTGTTGTTCCTAATCAATTGGAATTAAAAGTAGTAGCTTCAATATTGCTTCTACAAAACTTGAAGAACCCAAAACTACGGTACTAGATTAAGAATAAGAACTTGGCATCCTAATTTCATTTAAGTACAAATTCCAATTGATTGTGGAAAAAACGAACATTTCTTTATTTCAAGAATACCTCAACAGCAAGGAGCGTATTTGCTTATACTTCATCAGAAAAGATCACCAAAATATTGTCTACAAAGAAATTATTTTAATATAAGTATAGCTTAAGTTGGAGTATTGTTGATATTTTTTTATCGTAGTGAAAAAAAATATTAGAATATTTTTGATAAACCAATTTTTTTCAATTCGATTCATAAATCAAACTTCATTGAAATAAATTCGATTCATTTTGTGGTCGACCCGGACAACGTCGGGTAACTTTGCTAGTGGTATATAAAATAAAATATAAAATTATGCCAAGTTATTACAGTTAAGTTAACAAATAGACTAATTTATGTAGGAGATGTTTATCACTACTATTTAAGAAATATTTGGGATTTTAGGTTGAACTTTTTAAATAAATCTAAAACGCAGAATATGCTAATGTATAAGGGTCTAAAACTGTTTAATAATTTACCACTTAATCTGAAAATGGAAACAAAATTGTCAAATATAAGACAGTCTTGATTAAATACTTGAATGAATCATTTGATTGGAATATTCTGAATTGTTATACCTACCTAACAGATAAATAAATGAATTGTTAAAATAGATTAAAATTAAATATAATTATTGTTAAAATAGATAATACAAATGAATTGTTATAATTATAAATAATGCTATAATTTTACACTGTAAATAGTTAACAACAATAAATAAATGAAATAATAATAATATGAGTCGTGTTTCACCCAACCGGGTAAGAAATTGGTATCATATTTCGTTTTCGAATTAAAAACATGATTCCGTTATCAAAAACAAAATAAGAAACAAAATACAAAATATGTCCAAGCGATCGAGTGAAATATGTCGTGATCAACGCCGTCTTCTCCATAGTGCTAAATGTGCTAAGCACAGGGGCGCCGTGGATTGAGGGGCGCGCCGTAAAGTTGTCAGTCACATTTTCACATTACAAAACAATGAAAAAAAGGCATTTCCAAAAAAATTAATTATTTTTTTTTTTCAAATTTTGGAAAATTTCCCCGATAGGCCTCTGGTTGAAAATAATCGATTATATTTTCTTAAACTCTGTCCGCAAGTAATTAATAAATTATATTTTTATAACTATCCCTAATCTCCATAGAAGACATAATTGTGTTATTTGCCACACAATTGTTTTTTTCCCACGCAAATTGTAAGTTCCAAATTTTTTTCAGCAAATTTAAAAAACAAAACTTATACATTTTATGTGTGTAAATTTGCACATTAATGTAGCTAAAATTTAAATATTTCTAATCTGCTGATCTAGTAACCCGGTGTAAAGTAACCATAGCAACCAAAGAAAATTGCAGTTTTTTCTTCCTATTTCTTTTTTTTCATAAGTTATTTGAATTTTAATTTTGTAATTATATATACAGGGTGGTCCGGTTTAGAGCAAAAAGTTTTTAAGGGGTGATTCCTTGGAGTATTTTAGGAAAAAAATTGTTCTAGAAGAGGGATCTACCTTTAAATTTATCTGGGCTACAGAGGGTTAAAGAAAATCGGATTAGAAAAATTATGTCTAAAGAATATCCACTACAGCTCAGCAGAAATTGAAACTAGAGCAACATCTTCTTCATAGCTTTATTTTAGAAAAAGTTGTAGAGGATGATATAGCGCATCAACACAATAATAAAAAAAAAAAAAAAAAAATTAGCGAATTTTTTCAAGATAATCAACGATTTTACAAAATTTTCAGTTTTTAAAAGCAAAATTTTAAGTTTATGCAGTTATTATTCAAAAACGGTAAGTCTGATACTCATTCAACATATACCGTTCATTAGGTGTATTAATTCTAAAAAAAAGCTATGAAGAAGATGTTGCTCTAGTTTCAATTTCTTCTGAGCTGTAGTTGATATTCTTTAGACATAATTTTTCTAATCCGATTTTCTTTAACCCTCTGTAGCCCAGGTAAATTTAAAGATAGACCCCTCTTCTAGAACAATTTTTTTCCTAAAATACTCCAAGGAATCACCCCTTAAAAGCTTTTTGCTCTAAACCGGACCACCCTGTATATGACTGATAAAATATATGAGTAAAAAAGTATTAAATTATTAAAGAAAGAATTAGGACCAAAAGGATTTGTTTCAAAAAAAATATGTGACGCTCGTTGGTCTGCTGGAGCAGATGCAGTTAAAGCACTTAAATTAGGCTACGAGTCTTTTAAAAAATCATTAACAAATTTTCTAAATGATGATGATAAAAAACCAGTTGAAAAACTAGAGGTCCAGAGGCTGTTAAAACAACTTAATTTTCTTGAAACCGGTATAATGGTATTATTTTGGTATGATATATTAAATGCAATTAATCGGACAAATAAAATACTTCAAAAAGTTGACATTAACATTGAAGTAGGTGTTAAACTATGTAACAGTTTATATGAATATTTGTAGAGTAAACGAGATTTAAAATCTTTATTTGAAGAATGCCTATATTTTAAAAATTTTACTGTACATACTGATATTGAAAATTCAGAATCGCAAATTTTATTAAAAACTATAATTGATTCCAATATCGAATCCACTTTTCCAAACATAGAAATTGCGATAAGAATATTTTTGAGTATAGGATTAACTAAATGTTCAGGCGAAAGATCATTTTCGCTTCTTAAAAGATTATAAAATCATCTTCGTTCTTCCTTCAGATAACAAAAATTTAATAATATAAGTATACTAGCCACTGAGTCTGAGTTTTTTGCAAATACTGACTGTGAAGAAATAATTGATAGTTTTGCGAAACAGAAATCTAGGAAGAAAATTATAATTTATTTTTTCATTATTATTATAATTATTTTAATAACTTAATTTTTTTATTTTAATAATTTTATTTAATGTTTGATTAGTTTTTTTTATTTGAAAAAAAAAACGTTAGTCTATTGAATTTTTGTGCGCTAATGTTAATTTAATGCAATATTATTTTTCATAATCTCTTGTTTACTGTTAACCTATTGATTTGTTGATTTATTGCAATAATTAATATATGTGAATGTAAAATATATATATGTATAATATTATTAATAAAAATAATATATTTTTGCACAACAGAGTCTTTTTAGGGCGCATTATAGTTTTTAGCACAGGTGAGAACAAATTCTAAAGACGCCTTTGGTCGTGATCGTACCCCGCAAATGTGCAAATGTCGCTTACATTAAATTTCGATTACTTCACGCGGTTACTCTCTACCTACCAAATTTTAAAATGCGAAAAATAATCGTTTAGCAAATATAAGTGATATAAGGCAAAGACACCTTGTCACGATATAGTAATGATGATAATGATAATGAATTCGTGTTTCGAAAAGATGAAATAAGTCAGAGATATTTATGTGGAGAGGTATATTGGTCTTATTCAGTTATATCATTATTATGGTTAAATCACTATACATTTTATATTAAATTTAAAGCTGAAGTTACATAAGACCTTTCCAATATAAAATCAACATTTGAAACTGCAGTAATACAAATTGCGATCATTGGGCGATCATAATAACGGGTGTTCCAGAGCATGCGTATGTATCAGCTTTTTAAGAGGAGAAGGAACCGTTATTTTAAAATTAAATAAAAATTTTATTAAATAAATCGACGATGCTCTATCGATTGGTTATACTATTTTCAACTTCGGGGAAGAACCGGAAAAGGGGTTTTTAAGCTCCAAAATCGCCGAAATACTCGGTATAACAATCCCTAATAGGTTAAATGTATGATCTGGTATATAACTAACGATCACGGTATATCATACTAATATCCACAACAAATAATGTATATCTGAAGAAAATAAAAAATTTATGAGCAGACTATTGGACTATTGAGAAAGTAAATATTACGTACTCTTTTTTGTTCTTCTACAATTTACTCTGTATATAATTCGTTTTTCGAAATTCTGATCGATTCACTTTTAATTTTTTTTATTCCGTTTAGGTTTACAAAAGAAAATTATAAGGTACTAGAAAGGAGATGAACCACTAGGTAAAATCTTTTCATTCAAGATAAAATCATGTCATCACAATTAAATAATTAACACTTTAGATATACCGTGTTCGCCAGTGCTACACAAATTTTCCTTCTTCCAGGTACCTAGAATCACCTAGAATACTTACTCCTCATATAACAAGTAATGATTTCTAACGTTGTACGAATTCTAACATTGTAAATATCTTTGACGATCATTGTAACTGTGTACTAAAATCAGTTACAATGATCGCCAATGATATTTACAATGTTAGAATTCGTACCTGGGAGAAGGAAAAATTCGGTATCACTATTTTTTTTTTAAATTATGGGATCTTCAATTGGTATCCAATACGTGTTAATTCTTACGAGTATACCTTATGTAAGAATCATATCTGCCCTATATACTCTATCTATGTGGTTGGATTAAAGAATTTAAAGTAAGTAAGAAATGTATAAAATATAAGATTCTGTACACGTTTTAAATAAAAATAATTTCTGGTAGAGAAATTTATCCTTAAAATACATATAATAAAAACCGCTTACCAGAGTATTTTGGCGTTAGTTTTTGTTCCAAGGATTCATGGTGATGATTATTAAGATTTATTTGATTATCTAAATGCAAATGGATTGAATTAGATGTTATTAAATTATGTTGTTGTTGTTGTTGTTGTTGCTGCTGATGTTGCTGTATTTGTTGATTTGAATTATCAATATGATGTAATTGTTGTTCTTGTTCTTGTTGTTGTTGTTGATATAAAATTTCATCATTTTGTTGAATATCATTTGTATGTTGTATTTTATCAAAACAATGCGATATTGAATTATATCTTTGATCTAATTCTAATAAATCTGTACTTTGCCATTGGCTTGAATCAAAATGTTCATTATTATTATTTGTTGTATTTGATGATGATGATGTATTATATACTGTTGTAGTTGTTGCTGTTGGAACTGGTTGTAAGTTATTATCATAAGTTAAAAATTCAATTGCATGACAATTTATAAAATTATTATTATTAATATTATATTGTAGATCACTGCAAGTTTGTGTATTATTTTGTGATTGAGAATTTGCTAAATTTTGATAGTTTTCATCACCGACGGTAAATTGTTGTTCTTGTTGTGGTTGATTTTGATGATTTTGAATTTGAATATGACGTTTTTTTGGTTGTACATAATTACAATTATCCAAATGGTCATTTAAATCATCATGTTTTCGTTTTAAATAGAAATTTTCAGTACATAATGAATTTGTTGTTGTTGATACTGTAGGTGTTGGTGGTGGTGGTAGTGGTGGTGGTGGAGGATCCATATGAACTTGTTCCATGTTTGAGTTTACAATCATTTTACATTTATGTATTTAAACAAAAAAAAAAAAAAAACACAATTTTTTTTCTTTGATTTATTTTCACTTAAAATTAATTTTTTTGAACTTTAATGGTTTTTTTTTTTATTTTTTCAACAATTAATTAAAGTTATTTTGTTTTTAAACAGGACACTTACAAAATAATAAAATTCATTGTTTAAATTTTCTTCGCTTCATTAAACCGAACCCGTTATGGATATTTATTAAAATAAATTTTTTTTTGTGTTATTACGAATTCGATTGTTAAACTCGAACTGAATCCAAATGTCCTTTTAAATCGATGATATTTTTTTTTTTTTTTTTTTGGATTTTCGAACATATGTACATATGTATTAAAAATGCAAAATTAGGATAGTATGAAATCTATTTATGTAAATTAAAATATTATATTATATAAATGTACATATAGAAAATTACAATAATTGCTCTAATGCGCAGTCATGTAGAAAAATTTCCCTATATTTGCTTTTGATAATATGAATATTGATAATATGTATGTATGTATGTATATACGAAGGACCTTTATTTAAAAAATAAAATGTTTAAATAAATTTGTTCATCTATACATACACACATACAAAAAATATATGCCAATGACGCGAAACGATCGATTCATTTGGTTGGCCGAATAGTAAGGATAAATGAGAATTATTGTTGTATTATGTTATTATTTGTATTATTTTTAAAGTACTATTGTCCTTTATTTTCTATCTTTTTAATTTTTTTAATTTTTAGAAACAGGTGCGCAGGATTCCTGCTGCTGAGTTGCTATAGGATTCAAATAACTTGTTATATTTAAATTTTCGAAAATTAAAATCGAAAAATTAAATAAAATAATTTATAAAAATATTAATAGATGTGTGCATGAATGGTGCATGTATAGAATAGAAATTAATATTTTTTTCGAACTGTTAAATAAAATTTGAATTGCGAAACAAATCCCTTTTAATTCATAAATTTCGCTAGAATAGAAAAGATAGAAAATAAAGTACTTTAAAAATAATACAAATAATAACATAAATACAACAATTCTCATTTATCCTTTTGTTATTACAGTTCCAACCGACTGAAAATGAAAGTAAATTGAATTTTAAATACTCTACGTTGGAAAGTTTAAAACTAAGTAAATTCAAATAAAAAAGTTAGTTATAACTTTATTTTTGTACCCAACTATTTAATAATAGTAAAAGTACTTTACGTAATTTTTGTAGTTTAATTGAAATCACAGTATGTTCTTGTAATTATCCAAATGATTCTATTGTATTTTTTTTATTATTTTACTCTGTATTATGTGAATTATGTAATTTTAATAAATATTATTTTAACGATTATTATAAATAGATTTTATAAATTAATTAATTATCTAAAAGTGAACTAAACTAACTAAAATGCGTTTTCGCGAAATTGTTGTTGTGGTTGTTTTTGCTGCATATGAATATTAATTTATTAATTCTTGATAGAAAATATTATTAAATAGCATTTGGTAAATTAAGATTGGTGTTTTTAACTTTATCCAATACCTACCATACCATATACCTTCATAATATATATGTAAATAGTAAATGTTTAACTCAAAAACTCATACTAATAGACTGAAGGCAAAGTTTTACGCTATACACTGAATAGAAGGTCGGTTCACTGTTTATCATCTTTTAAAACAGTTTTTTACAAGCATGGAGCGTACAACATACATAATGAAATTCAACATTTTTCTTAACAGAATTTTAATAATCAATGAGATATGAATTGTAGCATTATTATTATTTAATTGAAGTTTCTAAAAAATGAAGATATTGAATATATATTATGTATTTATATGATATTATGATGTTATTAATTATATAGGAAATCCAAACTAAACCGATCGAAAATTTATAAAATTTTGCAGCAATTTTTTTAAATGAATCAATTTTATCACAATATTACAAAATCGTTTCAAATATTCTACACAAAATATTCATTAACATAGCATAGAAAGAAATTTCAAAATTGTTACATTCTTATTGAAAAATGGTACCGTATAAAATTGAGACATTGTTTTTGTTTTCATTTTACAAAATCCTAAAACTTGCTACATAAATTCTAAGTTAAATTGAAATTTGAGAATTGATATTCCAATAAAAAATATATTTAATAAAAATCTAAAAATATGTATTTGTATTTATCTTTTAACTAAAAATTTATTTTGAATCACCATATTATATAATTCTTAATTAACAAAATAATAATAAGAAAATGTTGAAATTAATTAATTTAAAATAAAAATTGTGAAAATGTATATCTTATTCTATATAATTCCATATCTTAATATTACTATCGTCACTCGTTGAAAGTAATTGCCCAGGTTTAATAGGATCCCATGTAACTGTGTTCACATCTTGATCATGTGCATGATAAACAGTTGCCACTACATTAAATATTGGTTCATTTTTATTTGAACCTTCGTCTTCTTTGATTATTCTAATTGCATCATCACCACACGCTGTTGCTATAAGACCTGCAGCATAGTATATAGAAATAAATAAAAGTAGATAATAAAAAATTAATTTGAACATAAAAAAACAATAAAAATAATTTTAAATTATTACCTGTAAGCTTACACCAAGCTATATCATAAACACTTCTTCTATATACTCCAGAAATTGTACATACACATTTCCATACTGTTTCGTTTTCTGGTGTTGCTATATTTTCTTCATTACCCGGAGAATAAGATTGCCATATTTTAACAGTTTGATCATCACTACATGATGCTAATCGTTCGCCTGTTGCATCAAATGCAATACCCCATACAGTACTAGTATGAGATGATAATGTTGCAATACATTCCCAATCGTTATCAACCGGATTTTCTTTAAACATTTTTATTGTATTATCATAGCTTGCAGATGCTAATATATCCTCTTGTGGATGCCATCTAACTTTTTTTACATCTTGTGTATGAGCATTAAGTACAGCAGCACATTCAAATTCATCATCACCAGCAACTTCCCATACCCATACTGATTTATCACGACTACATGTGGCTAAAAGATTACCAGATTTTGACCAATCACAACTTTTTACTTCATTTTCATGTCCTTCCAATGTAGCATTACATTCAAATTCACCTAAATTTTGTTGATTTTGGTACTATTAGCTTTAATAATTTATATTTTTATTATGAAGTTCTTACCAGAAGTTTTACTCCATATTGCTGTTGTTGCATCAAAACTTGCAGAAGCTAAAAATTGTCCACAGGGTGACCATGAAACATCTAGAAAATATCAATATATAATTTTTAAATTCAGTATTTATTTATAAAAGTATTTTAAGGGAAATTTTATAAAAGAATTATATATAGAACTTGTATTACTTGAGATTTAGATAAAAGTTTCTGTCAATAAAAAAAAAAAAACTAATAAGCCGAAATTAATTAGGCCCTTGAGACTTAAATAACGTTTGATTAATTTTTGAAGTTACTGAGTCATTACAATATTTTAACCTTGACTTATTTAGTTACCTCTAATTGTTCTTTGATGACCATCTGATAATATGGTTTTTGTTGTCCATTTCGAACCATTTTGAGACCAAATTCTAATTGTTTTATCTTCTCTAAAATTACAAAATTAGATAAGAGTATTCAAATTTTATTTTACGTTTTTTTACCCGCATGTTGCAAAAGCATTGCCTTTTGGATTCCAATTTGCACCCCAAACAATTCCTTTGTGGCCTTTCAATGCACAAATTTCTTCTAATCGACCCATTTTATATTAAATTTCAAATTAAATATCTTTAAAAAAAATGATTGAACTATAGTTTACGAATAGTTATTTACACATCTTTAATTAAAAATCTAATAAAATTTCAACGAAAACAAAAGTTGGTATATACTTGAAAATGTCAAATCAAATGTCAAATCAATTTTAAATGTTGATTTATGTTTAGTGGGCAATAAAATTGAGCAACATTTAAATGAGCAAAACTGACTCCGTAGCCAACGTACCATTCATTACTTTTCTATTGAACCACTTACGTGTAGTATAGAATAGTTCAAGGCAGTGCGCCGTAGCCTTAGTTGTCAAGGAAATGTTAATACTTTGGGCAGATTATGATCAGGTAATTTTCCAAATTAATCGAAATCTTCCAATTTTTTTTAAATATAATTCCAATTCAATAGCTTATATTCCACACAGAAAAAAACGCCATGGTTAACATAACAAACTAATTTTTTAGGCTTAGTGGGGATTTTTTGTACTCACGAAAAGAGGATTTTTCAGCCAAAATTTTGATGGCTTGTGCAAACAATATCCATTAATAAGATGCACTGGAAAAAAGGTTAGTTTTACTACTGCCTTTACAAAAAAACATTAGATAAAGAAGCAAAGAACTCTTGTAAATATTTGCTTATGTAATAAGTTGTGAGAGAGAAAGAGTGCAATATAAATCATTTAAAAAGCAACTTAATTTTTGCAATGTAATTTAAGAATTTTTCATGTGTGCGGTTGCCTGAAATTTTGTGTACGAATTTTTTTTAAAATAAACGTATTAAATTTATTAGGGTATGAGAATAAAGAAATTTTGAATGATTGATTTTTTACAGGTACCTACATATTATAATATTGGTTTAAAAAACACATGTTATTTCTTAAACGTCCTTTTTAACGTCAAAGATTTTTTTGGTAAATTCGAAAAAATATTCCGAATGCTCGGAAATTATTTTGACAATGGAATTGACTTATTTAAAACTTCAAAAAACGTATGTTTTTCAATTTTAATGAAGGTTTCAAAACAAAAAGAAATGAATTTAAATTTTTTAGAATTTTTTTTTTTGATTTTTTGTACTTCGCCTCATTTTTTTCAGTTACAAATAACAAAAAATGTCGTATAAAAATTGCAGAAATAATAAAAATTATGTTCCTGTTTCAATAAACAAAAGAAAAAAAAAAAATAACGGAATAAAATTAACGTCAACGTTGCTTACACGCTACCGTTTTTAGTGAACGTAAAAAATTACATGCTGCCTCCTGTCACTGTCACGAAATCTCTTATAATAGTATTGTTATTGTGGTATATGTAGTCACATACACTATAGTATGCTTGGAGAATGTAGATCTTGGCTGTCAAATCAAAACGGCAAAACGCACGTGTGGTGTTTTTATAATAGGCACATTTGTCAAAAGTGTAGAAAAATAAATTTAAATTTAAATTGTTAATAAACCAAAAATTTGGTTTTAGGCATTACATTACAATAAATAAATTCAAAGTACATTTTTTAAAAACTCATCATGTCTTCATTTTTTTTAAAAAGTAAGCCAAAGAAAACGAACAAAAAAAGAAAGGTATGTTTTTTTAATGTTTAAAGAAAAATTCACCCAAAAGTTGTAACTATTTCCATTTTTTAGGCTGAACCACCCATAAAACCTAATAATTTCAAAAGTAAAAAGAAGAATGATGATGATGAAGAAATTGAAAGTGATGATGCATTCGGTAGTGAAGGTGAAGAAATCAATGGCAATGTAGAGTATTCAGATGAAGAGCAAGAAACGGCACAAGATAAAAGACTTCGTTTAGCTAAGAAGTATTTAGAAGAAATTGAAAAAGAAGAGCAGAGTAGAGCAGAAGATAAAGATCTTCACGATCATGTATCACGAAGGCTACAAGATGAATATCTTGATAGTGTTGGAAAATTAAAAAAAAATATAGCAGATAATTATACTGGTTATAAAATAGATGGTATTAAGATCTTAAAACATAAACAACAAAAATTGCCTTTAACTGTCGTAATATCATCCAACGACAATTCCATAATGTTTAGTGGTGGAAAGACTTCAATTGTTGTCAAATGGGATTTACAAACATTTAAAACTTTGGGTACATTTGATTGTCAATCAGTAAATGAACCAAATCGAAATGGAATTAAACGAAGGCCACATATTATGGCTTTGGCATTATCATCAGATATGAACTTTTTAGCTGTAGCTGAAGGTGGAAATAATGTTCAAATTTGGTGTCCAAAAGAATTGAAGCATATAAAAACATTTAAAGGTCATAGAGATATTGTTACATGTTTAGTTTTTAAAAGAGATTCCCATGAATTATATTCGGGAAGTAAAGATAGATGTATAAAAGTTTGGTCATTAGACGAAATGGCGTATGTAGAAAGTTTGTAAGTGTTTATATTAACAAAAATTATTGATACTTCAATGTTATTATACAAATGAAATTTACTTTTAAGATTCGGTCATCAAAGTGGTATTACTGGTATTGATGCATTATCAAGAGACAGAGCAATTACATCTGGTGGAACAGATTGTACAGTAAGAATATGGAAAATTGTAGAAGAATCACAATTGATTTACAATGGACATAATGGAAGTATAGAAAATGCTCAATATATAAATGATGAGAATTTCTTTTCATGTGGAGTTGATGGGTACATTTTTTTTTTATCATTTTTTAATTCTATTAAATCTATTCTTTATTGGTAGGTCCCTATGCTTATGGAGTAGTATGAAAAAAAAACCCTTATATATTCAACAATTAGCACATGGTATATCCGAAAATGGTGAACCTAATTGGATAAATGCTATAGCTACAATTATTAATACAGATTTATTAGCATCGGGTTCATGTGATGGCTATATACGTGTTTGGAAAATGGAATCTAATAAAAAATTTAAGAAACTATTTGAAATTCCTGTATTAGGTTTCGTAAACTGTTTATGTTTTACAAATGATGGTAAATATTTGATAGCTGCTATTGGACAAGAACATAAACTAGGACGATGGTGGAGGAATAAAAATGGAAAAAATGAAATTCGTGTTATAGAGTTAGATAGATTGAAAGAAAGTGAAAATTTATAATAATTTAGAAAACTATCGAATTTTAAGAATAAACTTATTTTTATAATGAAATGAACAAATTTTCTTTACACATTTGTGTTCTCAATCCATCAATGAAAGATCCAAAACATGTATATAACGAAAAATAGTTATGTATTTATTATTGTTTATTCAATAGTAAAAAATTAAATAATTATGTGACTGGTTTAAAACAAAAGTGATAATCAAAATAATATGCTTAGAAAAAAACTTGATGCTTTAGTAACATACTGATTAAGTGATTACTAAAACATATATTTAGCGCATTTTCCCCTAAACAACTTAAATTATATTTATTAGTATTTACAGAAATTTCGACTAAAAATTTAGAAAATAGACTTTTGTGTCTATCGATTGCTAGTTAGGTGTAATTATAACGTTTCATATACGGAAGTAATTAAGTCTGAAAAACAAATTGAAATTAATCAAATTTATAAAAATACGCAAATCCAATTTTGAGTAAAAAAATTTGGAAAAAAATTCTTCAAGACCGAAAGCAAATTAAGAACAGTGCAATTGAATTTTCTGAATAAAATTTTGATGTTAAATCTAATTTATATACGGAGTTCATTTTGTTTTGACGAATTCGACAGAGAGTTTTATTGGATGACAGGCTTGACAATATTTGATTTTTTAAGAATATTCTTTCAGAAAAGTTAACACGATTAAGGGTTTAAAGGAAATCGAAACAGAGACCTTTTAAACAAAAAGATATTAAACTAACTTTTACATAGTCTTATGTAAATACAACTTTGTATTGATGGATAAATGTGGCACAAATGATCGCGAGACTTTTTTCCAAGTAGCTAAAAATTTCAAATGTTTTTTTAAACTACACTAAAAACTAAAAAGGAAATTGACATCTTAAAATCGAACAAAGAAAATAGAAAGTTAAAATATTTAATTCATTATAATTTTGTACATTATTATGTAATTTATTTTAGTATGTAATATTTTTTTTTATATATGTATGTAAATATCGTATGTAATTTACAATTTTTATATAAAATATTTTAATAAATTTCATTTAAATTTATTTTATTATTTCGTTAAATGTTTTCGATGAGGTAAAACTCAGATGGCAAATATATATTTCGCCTAAATCCACTTATCAAAAAAATCGCAATGCAAAAAATCAAACAGCAGCAAATTTCTCACTTATAAAATTTGCAATTTCCAAATATCCTTTATTAAAAAATTTAAAAAAACTGTTTTTTTTTGTGTTATCAACAATCCGTACCGAATATATCATATTTTACTCAAGCATATTTTTTACTCAAGTACAAAACTGGTAAAAATAGGTTTTCAATAAATGAATAGCGGGGAATTGGGACGTCATTTTTATGTGTAGCCGCTGTTGGATACACAAAAGGAAATATCTCCTAAATATCATCAGAGTCGTGTCCGGCATATTTATGTAAATGGCAAGTTCTGAATTTGGAGGGATTTTTTAAGAGTAGTAGGTTGCAAAATCAGAGACAGAATATTTATATGTATGTACCTACATAACATATGCATGCCTATATGTTATTTATGTTATTCGATATTATTGTAAAATTTACCAAACAAATGTTTGCATAGAAAAAAGTTGATATCTGTTCTTCTGAAAAACCTTTTACGAGGAGTATTTGTATTTTACGATTCTTTGGACTGGAGTATTTTACGAAAAAAATTGTATGAAATAAATAAATTATTACGTATTATTACACTACTTTACTTTACCTAAGAAACTGTAAGTCTGACATGAAAGTTGTGTAGATCGAAAATTTAGAGAGTGGTTCAGTGAATCAAAGTAATAAATAAAAAAAAATGTGAGCGTACTTTTCTGAAACAATCATCTTTTTCCAGAATCTTTCAGTTTTTAATACCTAAATTTTAAATTTGGACAGCTATTACTCGAAAGCGCAAGTCAATAACTTACCCAATAAAAACCTTTTTTTTTGTATCGAAATCCAACAACGGTTTACCATAACAAATATTTTTTTCAGTCCAGAAAAAGCACATATTTCCGCTTTTCAAACAACAACACATAAAAGTAAAAGAATTAAAAAAATGTATATCCAATTAAAAATAAAACTTGGGATTTTTGTAAATTGGTATTTCTTATTTATATTTTTTATTTATGTTGGTTTCCCTATAACTTCTAAAGTATTCAGAATACACTGTGTACCAGGTCTTTTTTTTCTGTATCATCTCTTTTCTCTATCTGCATTAGTTAGGTACAATATTTTGAGGGGATTCTGAGGGAGATGTTGGATCGACCGTCTAACGACCATATCCGAAGTATAGCTGGAATTGCTAGCTTTCCAAAAATATATATCTTTAGTGGCAAATCATATCCTTTACGGACGAAAAGGACATTTGAAAGTATCCTTTTTGTTTTGATGTTTTTGTACAAAAACCGTTATATCTGTTGATCCATTAGATATTTATATATTCAGTTATATATTCTAAAAAGAAGAGACGGTCTGCAGAATTTATTTGATGATGATTAATGCTGCCGTTATGGAGATATTGTAGTTCAAAATAGAAAATTTTGGAAAAAAAAACAATCTTTACTTTCTTTCTTGAAAAACCAAATACTTCAAAATTTTACCATAAAACCTCCCCAATATTTATATACTTTTGGAAAGGTGTAATTTCTTTCTATTATTCATGCATACAAATGCAAATATATAACTGAATAATATATACTAATGAATCAACAGATATAACGGGTTTTATACAAAAACATCAAAACAAATGTCAAATGTACTTTTCGTCCTTAAAGGATAAGATGCGCAACTAAAGATATATATTTTTGAAAAACTAGAAATTTCATCTATCCTTCGATCCTATGCCGATACAATATCTCCCACAGAAGAGTCTATTTTAATTGGAGAAAAATCCATTTTCATCTAAGTAACATCTTTTTATAGAAAATATTTTGCAAACTTATTTTTTCAATTATTTTATTGATTAATTTTTAAAGAAAACACACATCAAAATTTTATTTAAGTATTTTAGTAGTTATGCATTTATTTTCTTTGATCATTAACAATTTAACTGTACATACATATTTTTTTTAATCTTTTTTCTTTTTCTTTTGTAAACAATTATTAGTAAAATACAATATTACAAGATTCATTTATATTTATTTACAAAAATATTAATAAAAAACATATACATATGTACATTAATATATTTTCCATTTCAACGATTAAAATCGAATTCTCTTAAAAATAAATTTAATTTTTTTTTTTAATAATAATTGTGGCAAATGGTGGTTCAATCCGTATTGTGTAATATATGTACTCCAAAACGAAGTATACCTGAACTAGAGATTTCTTAATTTAAATGTGTTTTTGAATAAATCGAATAAAAAAAATTCTGGAAGAGTACTTGTAATTGTATTAAACAAGGGAAGGAAGCTTAAACTTTTAAACATAGACACAATGAACACCAATCAAGAGATTATAATAAGTTAAGTAAAATTAGGTTCTCGGTATGTTCCTATTTCGACTGAATAATGATATAATTTAGAAAAACAATGTAGCAATTTTTTGGTTATAAGTAGGACATGCTTGCTCTTAATTTATATGATCTTAAAGGATAATTTTTAAATGTGCAAATATTGCAAACCAAACAAATTGGACAGTAAAAAAAAAATTGAATTAAAAATTTAAAGAATTTAGACCGCCAGATGGAGAAATAGTGAACTGACAGGAAATGTTTCCTAAATTTTGTTTTTCTTTTAAGATAGAAAATTACTGGTCCTCATCCCCAGGAAAATTATTTTTAAAACCCATTATGGCTGTAAATCAATAATTAATTTATTGACCGAAAATTGATGTTTGTTGTATATGTTTGATTGTGTTGTGTGTGATTCGACCAATAGTAATATCGGTATGAAAATATTACAAAAATATTTTAGAATAGTTTAACTAATAATATTCAGTATACATCAAGAGTGTGCTCAATTACACAATAAAAAAAGGGATATGAAGATGGTAGTTATTTATGTTTAAATTTTTTGTTTAAAAATATTACTTATTACTTTTGCAGATGATATTGCTGTATTATATATATTTTTTATAATTCCAAGTCTATGGGATGAATACCCTAAGCTTTTACACAAAGATTTGGAATACAAAAAATCATATACAATAGCTTTTTCTGTAGAATTTTTGTGGCACAGCCTAATATAAATGTGGAAAACTTATATCTATTGTAGAGTACATCGCCTTCATAATAGCATAGTTTCCATTTTATTTTTAGTGATAACCAAAACTCTCAACTATTTATCATTTATTTTTTCGCAATGTTAAAGGGTACTGGAACAGGTCGAAAAATCCAGAAAGCATTTTTTGTCTTCGTCAGGAATCGAATCTGGGACCTTTCGGTTGAAAGGCAGGCCCTCTATACCTACTGCGCCACACAGCCTGTTCAATATACGTTTGGTAATAATATAAATGGAGCAACAAATTAATAAACTGAAGGAAGCTAACAAAATCTCCAGATGGTGTAAAAGGTGGAGAATTAAGCTAAATTAATCAAAATCCACACAAGTCAATTTCACAAATAAAAAATATAGTCGCTCTGGGTCTATGCCAAGCTTCTTTAGAAGAAGTTAAGAAAAAGAAACAAGATTTATAACTGAAATATAACCAGTTGTATTGACTAAGTGGGCGGACATTTACACTTTCAAAACATAATAAAGTTTTTTTGATTTATTTATATATGAATATGCAATTTAGAACCTTTCCCTTTCGAGATCTAGGTCTATTATTCTTTATTTGTAATTTTAATAATTTTTATCCCAATGATACAGAGTACTGGATCAGGTCGAAAACCAATAAAGCATTTTGTTTTCACCGTTAATCGAATTTGAGACCTTTCGGTTGAAAGGTAGGCGCTCTACTTATACTACACCACTCAGCGTGTTACAATAAAGTTTTGATCGGGATTACTACAATATTTAAAAAATCAAAACTCAGACAAAAGTTCAGAAAAAATTCAAATTTTTTTTGGCGAAATTGAATTTCTAATGTTGCTAAAAATTTGATTTATTTTTAAACAATTTAAGTAATTAAATTTGTTTTTTCAATATTGTTATTAAGTTGCAAAATTTAAATATTAATCCATTACTTTGTTCTATATTATCCTCCCTCCTATTGAGACCCTGATTTTGCTGACGGCAGAAAGATGTAGACGGCAGAAAAAAACAAAATTTGAATATTATTCTATTGATTTGTTATTGTTGACCTCCGATATTGAAACCCTCATGATTTTGCTAACGGCAAGAAAAAAACATTGTTGTTAAACAATGTGTTAAAACCCAGACTAACTAATTTCATTTCATACATACTTAAAATGAGAGGTCCATCAATTACAAATCCTCGATTAGTAGCTAAATAATCAAAACACTGTTTGTATAACAACCAATATTATTTTATTTTAATAAAATGCCAAAAAAGTAAGAATTCTGAATTACTGAATTCTGATACTCTGAAATTTGATTTTCAGAATTTTAAATTGTCTGAATTTTGAACCATCTGAATTATAAAAATCGTAATTTTGTTATGAATCCGTTTTGATCTACAATCAAAATAATAAAGGCAGTCTGGACAGTATTTAAACATTCGAAAAAACAAGTTCATATTCAACTTTACAAAATAAAATGTGGCGAAACATTGCCAATGCTTCTTGATGTGTTTGAAATGCTGTTATTCATAGAGGTGATAGAGGAGATACTCAGGATTCCTATATATCATAAAAAAACAAAATAACAAACTGGCTGTCCGCCACAAAAGTTGTCCTTCTCAACATGTCATTGGTAGAAGTATTACGCTTAGCTAATTAATTTAAATTTTGATAAACGTTTTTAACGAAAGAAGTAGCTCGAATTGTGTTAGGATAAAATCTTTTATTTCTCAATAATTTCTAATGGAATTCAGATTGATTAAAGATTTCTTAGGTAATATAGAGACAAAATTGTAATAATGGTTAATCTAAAGATTACCTTTAAAATTTTATAAAGGAACAGAGATAAACATCTCTGATAAGAGTTTTTAGTACGGAACGGAAGTCAGATTAATATGTAGATAAAGGCTCTTTTGTTAATTTTGTTCTATCTGAAAAACAAAAAAATTATAATATTATTTATAATTTGAGGGATTACACAAGCGACATGATGAAGATAATCTGGAAAGCAGAAGCGTGCCTTAATTCAAAATTACGTTTTAAGCTACGTAATCCAAGCTTTTATTTAAAGAGAAAAAATATTATTGAAGAACTTATCACAAAAACGAAGTCGAAGAAGTAAATATCACTAGCAAAAACTTTACCGTATTTATGATAGACAAACGGATTTAGATTTAGAATTCTGAATTATTAAATTCTATCTAATAAAAATTCTGGATTACAAAAATTTAAATTACAAAATTCGAGGTAACAAAATCCTGATTTTTTGATTTCTTTAAGAATTTGGTAAACTCAGAGTTGTTTAAAATTAAAATTAAAAAAAAAAAGTAATTTTATAGTCTTAGAAGTTTGTTAATACAGAATTTTAATACGATCCAAATTTCAGGCCTCCACTACCTTTACCTTGTTTCGTTCGCATGGGCGTAATTGAAGCCAAATTCTATCCTTTCTTTCGAGGATTTCCACATATGTACCTACCTTCACAAAAATTAACAAACAACCCACGTAACATTTTATTGTTATAAAAACAAAATTAGTGCTACAAGACTTCTATATGAATAATGTGATTAATATTGTTATAAGAATGTTCTTATAGCAATTGCGGGAGTTGTTATAATGGGATTTTCAGCAAGTGATACAGCAATGTTGTTATCAGTCTAAAAGTGTGTAATCCTATATCAAGAGTTAAAGTGTTGTTATAAGAATAGAATTGCTGGAATAGCAGTAGTGGTGTTATTATTTTACTGTATTCCTATAATGTTACTAATAGACTTACTGTAGGTTTTAGATAAATATTTTGCGACGGCCATTATTTTCTACAAATGAGGTAAATTTTTTTTAAATAAACAAAAACTGAAAAGTTTTATTTTGCATTCTTTTCGCAAAATTATCATTTTTACTTAAAAGAATAATTATTTAAATATCAAATTTGATGTTATGCATTAATTAACATACATTATTGAATATTTTAAAGATGTAATTTAAAAATATATTTTATTTTATTTATTTAAAAATTGGTTATTATTGACGGGCAATTTTCGCAGTATTATTACAATAAATGTCAATGAAATTTCATTCCCAGCCAAATTTTGCATTATGGTCACAATAATTATAAATATTAGTACAATTATTTTTGACCGAAAAATATTATTTATTAGTAAGACATTTTTTATATTATTAACTAATATCTATCTCCCTTTCTCAGGAAACAAATATATACTCCATAAAATTATTATTTGAAAATAAAAAATAATAGCTTTCTCACTCTCGCATAACATAAATTATTTCAAATGAATATCATTTCAAAATAAAAACATATACACCAATACATGTATACTAATCCTATAACAATATTACAGCACTTGCTCCGGTGCCTTATATGATTTTCCATTTTAGTGCTATAACGTATTTATAACCTTTCGCAGCAATTGCGGAGCACTTAAATTAACACTAATACTACTATAAGAGTGTTTATAATAGTGTTATAAGAGTGCGCAAGAGTCTTGTAGCAATAAAATTGTTACGTGGGAACAGTTCTTGAATACTCTGAATATTGCCTGCCTCCTGAATATTTTAATAATCTGAAACATGTTAAAAGTTGTGATTTGGAATTATCATGACGTGCCACTACTCTTTTTTTATTCATGTATCCGTGAATGTAACGTTTTTTTCTGAAACTATTTAGAATTAGAAGCCACTTTTTTTCTTTTATGTTATTTTTAAATATATTTAATTAAATTAATTTATATGACACTTATAATTCTTATTAACTAAAAAGAATTGAGTTTTTCTTTTGTTATACATTCAAATATATTTCAAATATATATATATATATATGTACATGTACATATTATGTATATAATTTTGCACGAGTATATAATATATATGTACATATATACATATATGGGACCAGTACAGATGGTAAAATCTATTTAACAAAAATTGATATTTGACCTAAAGGCATAAATCGCATAATATCGTATTTGGAAAATATTAATTTAACAAAAAAACTTATTATTAGGTAAATTTAATTTTTGTATTAATTAATTGAACACTGCAAAAAACCTTAAACTATTGGCTAAAAAATTTTTATTTTTAATAACTTTCTTTTTTAAATTATAATTTCAACAAAGTTTTTTTTTTATTTATGTATAAAGTCGGTCTTTAAATTCTATCCATCTAAATTTGCTGCCGCCTGAAAAAGCAGTGTTTCAGTACATTGGAATGGAGACTTTGGGGCAGCAGTTGAGTAGTTCTCCAAAAGAAAAAATTATATATAATAATAAATTTATTAAAAAAATAAATTAATTTTGGTAAAATTAAAATCATTCTAAAATCTGTCTTATCTGAATGCCAAATATTCTTTTGTTAAATATAGTTTTTCTGAGTGCCTTGTCTTGTCTTTTTAAAAAATTTTTTTTTGCAAATTGTCTTTTTTGTAAAATGTAATTTTATTAAAGTCGATTTTGTATACTGGGACTCAGCAAATTTCCCTTTGCGAAATGGATTTAGGCTAACTGCCATAGACCCATGTACATTTTATTTTAGTTAGTTTTAAAATATTCTATTTTTATTTTTCTTTTCTGAAAATATACAATTTACAATACTTGTAACTATATTTTAAACATCACAGATTTTTATTAAAATAAAATTAAAAAAAAAAAAATAAAGAAACAAAAAATAGTTATATAATTAAATATTTTGTACATATATGTATGTACATAATATATATTCAGGTATAGTATGTATATCAAAATATAGTTTTAATCTTAGATTATTATATAGGGTGTTTTGAGAGCATCAAATTACAGGGCCTAGAGGCGATTGAAGAGGTTAAAACAAACAAAAAATTGTATGGAAGGAGATTAATTCTCAACATTTTAGGATTAAGGTGGTCTAGGAAAAGTTATATTACTGCCGAAATATCATATACTTCATTTTTATTTTGTATTTAGTTATATTTCACTATAAAATCGTTGTCAGATTAGATAATTTAAAAAAATATGTGGTTGCATAAGGCTAATTGAACTCCGCTTCTAAAATATTATCATAAGTTATCCTAAGGGTTATTTTATTTGGAGTTTATATGGTTGTAGAATAATATATTATTAAATTTATATTAACAATATATTATTGTTAGCCTGAGCTAACAATATTACTGTTAGCCTGAGCTTTTTTCCTAAAAAGTAACGGTATTAACATATTTTTTTTTTGTGATTAAATAACGATATTAACATGATTTTTGTTTGTATTCTGATTGTTTCTTTTTCCTTTCCCTAAATTGTAAGTATAATATCGTATTTTTAGCTCTAAAATAATAAAAATTATTGTACAAATAGACTGTTTTGCTTATACTGTTTTATTTTATTAAAGAAAAGCCTTGTTTTTTGGATTTTTCACTATTATAACTTCAATGACTTTTTAACCAAAAAGTTGATGTTAAAATCGATATAGGGAAGCAAAAAATAAACAATCCAAATTGAAAAATAGATTATACAATACGTTATAGTTAAAAAGGCTTTAAATGATATTTTTTGTATAAAAATTTAAAAATATTTGACCTTATGACAATTTGGGGTCAATCGTAAAAGTCTACTGGGTTTTGCCCATTTTCAATGTTAGAAAAAAGTCAATTTTTGCTATCATGAAAGTCTACTGGGTTGTTATAAGTTAACTGGGTTGATAATTTCAAGTCAAACACAATTTTGCTGTTGACTTTGAAAAATTAAGAATATTTTTTGGCTTTTCTTTTTAATTCTATAAAATTTATTAATGTCTGCAATGGCAACATTTTCAAAATCAAGTCAATTTTATTTAGTAGACTTTCATGATTGCGTAACTTATTTTTGTTGATTTTTTTATTAGAAAAAACTCTAATGTCATTAGACTTTCATGATTGACCCCTTTATAGCTACCAACAAAAGTTACGACATATCTAATAACCCTCTAGTTCTAGAATATAACTTCAAAAATCTTTAAGCATAGCTAGTTTTATTTTATTTTACCTGCCTTCCATTTGATATGGAATTAAGCTAAACAAAGGTATTTCGATAGTGATCAAATACAACTCCTTTAAAACCTTTCTCAAAATCTCAAAATTTTTAAAGTCAAATACAACTCCTAAATAGTTGTGAATAAACATTTTTTTGTTTATTTAGACCTAGCAATAGCCTCTGGGTTCATGTTTCGATACACTTAGGACACCCTATATATATATTTGAAAATACATTTTTTTTTTAAATTTATATTTACGTATTAAAATCTTAAATTAAAATTATCTATTTATGAAACCTTAAAAACATTTAATTTTTCTATATAATAATGTATATATAATATAGCTTAATCCTAGATTTATTACAGAAATAATGAGTATAATAAAAAATAAGTCTATAATTTTATTTTTTATTTAATTTAATTCAATATTAGGGTGTTTATTTTGATTTAATTTGATGAATAATGAATCATTCATTTTAATGAATATGGTGAAATCGGATGATGAAAATAGTTAGTCATATGTAGTTTTGATTGCGAATGGAATGAGATTATAGAGAAAAATTTTCAGTGGGTTGAAGTCCAGTAGTATTCTTGTACCCTAGTTGCACTCAATTCAAATTGAAGAGTAGTTTCTTTTTCTATGTCGATTATTATTTCCAATCTCGAAATAAAATAAAAATCTCATCAGCTACAATATCCATAAAAATATTCGATTAAATAAGACCAAAAAGTGGCGAATATAATGAGAAAAAGGGGACTCTGAGGGAGATGTTGTATCGGCGTAGGACCTAATGATATCCCAAGAATAGCTGGAATTGCTAGCCTTCCAAAAATATATATCTTTAGTGGCGCATCTTATCCTTTAAGGACGAAAAGGATATTTGAAAGTATCCTTGTTGTTTTAATGTTTTTGTATAAAACCCGTTGTATCTGTTGATCTATTAGATTTATATATATATATTCAGTTATATATTCTAAGAAGATAACGGTCTGGAGAATATTTTAAAATTTATTTGATGATCATTGGTGCTGCCGTTATGCAGATATTGTAGTTCAAAGTAGAAATTTTTAGAAAAAAAAAAAATCTTTATTTTACCATAAAACTTCACCAATATCTATATACTGTTGGAAAGGTCTTATTTTTTTCTACTCATCATACATACATATTTTATTTCTACGTGGAATAGTTTAGAAGATATGAGCACTTACATTAAAAAAAATTGTTTTTTTTACCATTTTTCTATATAAAACTGGACATGTGCCTTTTACGAAATAACAATCTTCCGAAGTAAATGTTACACCAGCTTATTACATTACTTTGTAAAATGCGCAAATGAATATAAAAAAGATAAAAATTTTTTAGATAAAGCTTGTATATAACCGAAGAGAAACGGACTCTTCTAATGAGATAAAAATATTAAACGTTTCCTTAACAAAGTTTTTAAATATTTGGTTTTTAAGGAAAAAGTATGAAAGATTATTTTTTTTTTTAAATTTTCAGTTTTGAACTACAATATCTGCCCAACGGCAACATCTGTCATCATCAAATAAAAGTTAAAATATTTTTTAGATTGCTACCTTACTTACAGATCAACAGATACAAAAACCCTAAAACAATAAGCATGTTACCAAATGTCCTTTTTATACTTATAATACTAAATGTACTATATATTTTAAAAGTCGGCAACATTAATTATTTTCGAGATACAGTGATTTGGTCACAAGCTTGTGTTACATTTACTTCCGAAAATTGTTATTACGTAAAAGGCAAATTCCGAGTTTTATATAGAAAAAGAGTAAAAAAAACATTATTTTTAAATAAATGCTTATATCTTCTAAACTATTCGACGTAAATATAAAGTATGTATGTATGAGTTATATAAAAAAAATATATCTTTTCAACAGTATACAAATATTGAGGGGTTTTATGGTAAAATCTTGAGGTATTTGGTTTTTCGAGAAAGAAAATAAAAATTGTGTTTTTTTCCCAAAATGTTCTACTTTGAACTACAATATCTCCATAAGCAGGCAGCACCAATCATCACCAAATAAATGTTAAAATATGCTGCAGACCGTTCTCCTTCATAAAATTCAACTTTTACCAACTTTTTTAGTTAATCAATAAAATCTTTAAAAAAAAATTAACATTCATTACATGAAGTATCTGTATGTATACATAGAACATATAACTGAATTAATATATATCAAATAGATCAACAGATATAACGGTTTTTATACAAAAAAATTAAATCAACAAGGATACTTTAAACTGTCCTTCTCGTCCTTAAAGGATAAGATAGGCTACTAAAGATATACACCCATATTCTGTTAGACCCATCTCGCGAGATCGCGTGAGAATATCTCTGACGAGATAGTTTTGTATTCTGTTAGACCTTTGACGAGACGAGATAGCCATTTTTTATCTCGTCAAAAATTGTAAGCGATAGAGTATCTCAATCGAAGTATTTTGTGTTTTTTTATTAAAAAACTTAATCAAATAAATTAATTGAATAAATAAAATAGTTAAGTAAAGATTAATAAACAATTTTTCATTATTTTTTTTGCATTATTATTAAAATTGTGTTTTTGTTTTGAGAAAAAAACCATCTTAACTATTACTGTTTTACTACTGTTTATGTTCTAAACTAAAAAATATTTAAAACATAAATATATTTATATTTATTTTTTATTTAACAAATATTTTAAAACTAAACCCCACTAACACTTTCGAAAAATTTTATAAATCATATTTCGTTTATATACCAATAATTATTTTTGATAGTAAAAAATGATCAGTATACTACCAACAAATAAAATGTTCTATCGCGCCGCTTACAGTGTCTAACAGAAAGGCATATTCAGCGAGACGAGACGAGATGAATTTTTTCTTATGGGTGATATATTTTTGGAAATCTAGTAATTTCAGCTATCCTTGGAATATGGCCATTAATTCCTACACCGATACAACATCTCCCTCAGAAGAGCCGAGATAAAATATGCGTAAAATGACGAACTAATAAAAAACGAAGAAATAATATTTTTTGTTCAAAGTGAGATGATTAAGTAATGTCTGTATAAATTAGCAGATCAGCAATCAATTGCATTTCTAGTCATTTTATAATTTAAAAATTTTATATGTTAAAAAAATTAATTCGATGTTAAATTTTTATTTTAAATTATTTATAGCAATTGCTTTTTATTCACATCAGAACCGAACCCTGAGGGTGAAAAATAGTTCAAGGAGATTTCAACTAAAGTGTAGGAGATCAGTCAACCATGAGGTTTAAAGTAGTGGAAAAAAGTAGCAAAAAGACTTCAACGGAAGTCAGATAATTGACCAATAATAGGTTAGAATGGATGCTTTGTGATGGAATTATTATTTCAAAGAAGAAGACATAAAATAGTGGTCGCATATTATTTTAATGAGACATAAAATAGTGGGACTACATCTGATTATTTTTTATTTTTTCGATACTGATCTTGGTATGCATAGAACTTTTATTGAATCGTTAAATTTTTACAAAATTCAGTTTTGTTTACTGTTGTTATTCTAATTCTTGACATCTTTCGTTTAGTAGAACACGAATTTCACTTCCCATTGGATTCGAATTCGTGCTTGTTGAATCACTGAATTGCATTTTAATGTGCTTCCAGTCATTGTTTTAATTATAATTGATTATTAATGAATCACAATTATAGAAACTGTATAGTAACTGAAGATAAATATAAAAAAAATATTAGTACATAGTTAGGGTCTACAGTAAAAAAAAAAAAAATAAAATATTTCGTTATAAATAATTAACACCCTAATATTTATTATATGTTTTTATATATTTTAGCTTTCACTAGAAAGTGTTCTTTTTCTGCTACCATTAGCTTCTGATTCTATTTTAATGTCATTTTCATCATTTTTTTCTTTAAAATAATCGCATATTTGAAATAAACTATAATGTTTTGGATGTATTAATTGATTATCAATATTAATTTTATTAAAATCTAATTGATTTATTTTTTTTCTTGGTTGACTATTATATAATCTATTATTACTATAATTATTTTTATTACTACTATTATTATTACTATTATTATTATTATTATTATTATTATTATTACTATTAATATTATTATTGGCACTATTGAAATTTTGTAATTTATATGATGAATCAAGTTGATCATTTGAATAAAATAATCTTTTCATTGCTCGCAATGAATTTGGTTTTGATTTTTTTGGTATATTTTTAATTGAATCAGAATGATTTAAGCTTATATGATGAATTGTTGATAAATGATTAATATCAATTTTTCTATAACTTTCTTGTTTAATAAATTCATCACTACTACTGCTACTATATGAATTTGTACTTGAATTACTTGATATTGAATAACTTTTTTTAATTTCATTTAATATTTTTGAATTTGATGTTGGTTCATTATTATATTGTTTTTGTTTATGCTTTAATGATCCACAATTATTATTTTTAAATGATGTTCTTAAAAATTCAAATGATTTTATATCAGATGTTTGATTTGGTGATGGATTCGATTTTGATGATCTTAATTGTTGGCGTATTAATGCCAATGTTATTGATTTTCTTGGTTCCATTGTAATTTTTTGATTTTTAATAATATTTGATAGATTATCAACACTTGTTGAAAAATTTTTATTATCATACGATACTTTATTTCCTTTACCATCATCATCATTAGCATTATTATTATCATCGTCATCAGATGATGATGATATATAATTATTATTTTTACTACTTCTTGATAATTCACATTCTGATTGTAATCTATAGCTTTCCTCATTAATAATACTTGGAATTTCAACAATTTTCCACATATTACGATCAGATGTTGCTGATGCAACTGCTGCAACTGTTTGATGAACACTATTTAAACTACGTGTTATTGTTGAATTTTTTTTATTACTTTGGATTTGTTCTTCCATTTGTTTCTGTTTCAACCAAATGGGTGAATCTATAGTGGAATATAAACAAAAATATATTGTATAATTATATTAATATAAAATGTTAGATAAAGTCTTTAAGGATATAAAAATTTTTTAATAACATTCTCATTTTCATTAATGACCTTCTCAAATTAACTTTCAATCTAATCCATAGTTTTGCTTATGACAGCACTCTTGTAGCATCATATGTTTTTTAAAACAAAATAATGCTACAGCTTCCGCAGTCACCTCCAAAATGATGACCAGCGCGCTCAATCACGACCTTGCCAAAATTGTCGACTGGGGTAAAGCTAATAGAGTCGAATTTAACACTTCAAAAACTCAAATATGTCTTGTTAGTAACAAGCTAACAGCATTCGGTTTCAAAATGAAGGTATCCAGCGGCTCAAAGACCTGAACATTCTCGGAATGCAAGTGAATAAAAATATGCACTGCAATGAACATATTTTCGATATTGCGAAAAGCGCCGCAAAATGTTGGCGCCGCCAAAAATGGCTTTTTGAGTCGCTGCAAAACTTATTTTTCATCTCGAGAACTTTTAAAAATCTATAAAGCATATATATACGACCCAAGCTCAAGTGTAACTCACATTTATGGGCAGGTGCACCAAAAACTTCTTTAAATTTTTTGGACAAAGTTCAAAACCGCGGTATTCGTCTTATAGGCGACATAAATGTGACCTCATCCCTTATACCACTTGGTCATCGTCGTATTGTTGGAGCACTTACTCTATTTTATAGATATCTGCTTGGTGTTGGCACTTGTTCCGAGGAATTAAAACCACTTCTTCCTCCTCTTAAGCAATTCCATCGCACAACACGAGAGGCATCAAGTGCCCACCCTTTCACAGTGGAAATTCCGAGATGGCTTAAGTCCGGTTATGGAAATTCTTTTATAGTAAGAACATCCCGATTGTGGAATCGCTATCCCAATCGAAGCATTTCCAATGAGAGAAGGATTTTTTATTTATGACTTACAGAGGTTAAAGACGAATATTAACAACATTGTTCGCTCTTTCCCACAAAACTTTTTTTCTTCCTCTTTCTTTCCTTTCCTTTTTCAAATAGTCAAGTACTTAAAGGTTCCAAACCTAAGTTTTGGCTATAATTAAAAAAAAAAAAAAATAATGCATTTTACTGCAAAATTAAAGGAAGGTCGTGTTTATAAACTCAAGCTAGATTTTAACTTATTTATCTATTTATTTACAGGCTTAATTCAAGCGAGTTTGAAATTTTAAAATTATATAAATAGCATATCGTTCTTGCTTCGGCAGAACATGTACTAACATTGGAACGATACAGAGAAGATTAGCATGGCCCGTGCTGCGCAAAGATGACACGTAAAATCGTAAAGTTCCACATTTTTAAATTGTCTTCCATATCAATGAAAAAAATTATTTCAGTTGTCAAAAAGTTGAAAGTAAAGAAAGCCCCAGGACACCATAAAATACCAAATATAGTACTTAAAAACTTATCCAGGATTTTTTATTTAGCTTATTGCGATACTTAGTAAGTTTTATATAAAAATAAAATTAAGAAGGTTTTGTCTAGCCATTTTTTCCTTAAAACTAAATATTAAAAACAAAAAATAAAATAAAAGTATCGCAATAAGCTAAATAAAAAGAATCATAGGTGTAAATACATAGTATAAGCTCTATCTAAAATTAATTTTAGGATATATAGATCTTTAAATTCACTAGACCAACATTTCTTAAAACCTAACATTGAATTAGCTTTATTGATGATATTACTATTATTTATTTATTTAATTAAAAGATTAGATTAGAGGATAGCAGGATACATTTTGTAAATAAGTGTTATAACTATATGTTCTATGTGCATTTTAAATTGATCAAAGAATAGTTTAAAGGTTTTATAATCATTTGTATTTTTAGATTTTATATACTTGGTCCAGGCTTTATTTTTCTTATTTCTCAAATTTTTAATTTCACGAGTTTCACGAGTGATTCCAAGGAGGACTTGAGTTTGAATGAACTTTCAGTTTTGGTCAGCATCCCAAAGCCATTGAATAAAATTTCGTAAAATTTCTTTATGATTGATTGTAAATCAGAATTAATAAAAATGGAGGAGAAGTCATTAGGAATCAAAAAAATTATTTAATTTTCGAAAGCCAGTTTTACCAAAATTAAATTGAAGAAAAGTGTCAAAGTTAGGAATATTTGCAGAGTCAATAAAGTAAGTGATATGAATAGGGGAGCGATAGTCAATATTAACAAGTGAATTCTGATATTCAAAAATTCATGAGTTATTCCAGTCTAACAGGAATACTAGATCTACCTTGATAATTACGAACTGCAGATGACAGCCGAAGATACATTAAGTTAAGGGAATCAATAAATGTAGACTCAATTTCACTACAAAAAAGTAGAACCATGTCTATCTTTTCTAGACACTATAAAGGAGGATTGAAACAAATTCTAAGTCATTGATAGTACGCGCTAACCATGTTTTGGATAGTGCATAACAGTCGAAATCAAGCGGTATCAATTTAAAATTAATGTAATTAATTTGTTCGTAAACCTCTCACATTTTGATAAAATAAAAGAAAATCCATTTTTGTAGGAGTGGTATATTGAGTGTTAGGATATTAGTATTGGATTGGGTATGACAAAGATTAACGTGAACTAGTGAGTTTTATGGAATAAAAGTCGAGTTTCCTTTCACTAATCATTTGTATTTATTTTGCAAATATCGATATTTCGGAAGCAACTTACTTCCTTCATCAGTGCTTTGCGACTAATTAATATTTACACTAATCCTTACATATAATTATATAATTTGAACCCTCAATAATATGCTCATTTTGTTAACAATAGTAATTCCTTAATAGTGCTACCTAATCTATAGTGTTTTATTTATTAAATTTTTTTTTTTTTTTTTTTTTGTATAATTATTATTTATTGCATTTAAACTAGTCTTACGCAATATCTTATGTAATCTTTATAATATTTCTAGTCTTATGTAATCTTTATAATATTTGTAATAGGTCAGATTATACTACCTCAGTTATAATATGTTGGTTAGCAACTGTGATCGGATAACTGACAACGGATTGCGTCTTATGAAATTAGGATTATATGGTCTATACAAGAATTTAGTTTCTTTTAAAATGAAAACAAAAAAAAAACTTACCAACATAAATACGATTTTGAAATGAAGATCGTGATAATGAATGGATTCGATGTTGACTTGCAACTGACAATTTATAATGTATATCTGGTTGTTGTTGTACTTCAATACCAAATATTTTTAAAATTAAATTTTTTAATGCTGCACGAAAATCTTTTAAATGATAGGCATATAAAATTGGATTTACAGCTGAATTTAAATGTGTTAAAATTATACAACACATTTTCAATTGATCTGGTATTGGTATTTCACGATTAAATGCTGTTATACAATTGATTGTATATAATGGTATCCAACAGATCATAAAAAATAATACAATAATTGATAAATTTTGTGTTGCTTTAACATCACGTTTTCGAGCTGCTCCCAAAACTCTTAACATTGTTCCACCATGTCCTCTGGAATTATTTGATGTTGTGTTATTTGTAATTGTTTTAATTTGTTGTGGATCATATACTGATAGACGTGATGAACGTCTTGATCCACCAATTGGATTCATTGTTACAATTTGACGAATCTATATTTGAATACGATATAGAAGATAGTTGGTTAATATAAAAATTAGATAATATTTTTTGAAAAAAAGCCAACCAAACCGTGTTCTATTTTTTTAATTATAGAACTTTTAAGTCTTATTCAACTTTTATTTACTTTTTAGAAGAGGTTGGGGCCTCCGTATTTGATATTAACGAGTTTAAATGTTCATTTAAATTTCTTGGGTATTTCTTAATTTAAAAATGTTAATACGTACTTTACTACGTACTTGTTAATAAGATCTGCCCTAAATTTTACCTAAAAAGCTTGCAAGTTATACCAATTATAGACAACATTATGGTATTTTAATTTTATAACGTACTGAATTTTTTAGAAAATAGTTTTGATCGAAAAATAAATCATAATATTGAATAATTTGAATAAATACGAAATTAAACAAAAACAATTAAAAATGTTTCTGAACCGGAACGGAATACTTTCTACCGTAGTAGTATTTTACATTTTTTTTGTACGAATATAAATATTAATAAAACAGTAAATATTGAACATAATTATATTATTAAAATTAATACCAAATACGATAAGTTGGACCACTACTACTACATATTGTAAAGTTACTTTAGTGATTTTGATAAACGCACTACTGCAAAAGTAAAGCATGCAGAAATAGCAATACATTATATTGTAGTAATGTTTTAATTTTAATTTAATAAGATTTACTGCTTATTCTAAACAAAAGCGATGCGGTATTGCATCTGCCACAAATCCCCCATGCACATATATTTTGGATACTTCGGCGTATCATATTAGTGAGCGTACATATGCCATAGCTCTTTTGTTTAAATAAAGCAGTTATTTATCTATACCAAAATAATGTACAAGTAATATAGATCTTAACTATAAATTTGCAGTTATTACCTACATCAATGTTTAAACTTAATTTGCTAGTTTTGTTTGTGAAACTGTTTTAGCAGTAATAAAAATACTGCCAGTTTATGACAACCTCTAAAATAATATAATCTTATGTGGGGTTCCACTATAATCGTATGTGGTATTGTGTGTATATACTTTCTAAACTACTAAAATCATTGAAACATGAAGAAATATGTCTATTCTTAATTTAAAGACAAACGGGTGTGGCTGCTTTCAGCTCTATTCTTATTTTATTATTTTTGTTTCTGTTTAAATTAAATTAATTTTTTATTTTTTTGTTATTAATAATATTTTATAAGTACATACCTGTTTGACAATTACACGATATATATGCGCATAAAAACATAACATTAGAAATGCCGGAGTAATTATTGTTGCAAAATATAGGAATAATAAAAAATTATAATCCATTGTTTTCTCAAAGAAACAACTGTCCTGATATGGTTGATGAAAGCCAAATAAAGGCATTAAACCAACAATTGTTCCAGCTACCCAACACATTGATATTATACCTGTTGTATAAAAAAATACATAACAATAAAAAATTAAGGAAAATTAATAAAAAAAAAAAAGTTTAATAAAAATTAATTATATAATTCATAAAAATTGTTATTCATATTTGGAAAAAAAAAAAAACAAAAAATAAATAAACTGGAATGTTCCTTTCTTTTCAAGGACACAATAATTTTCAATATACTTATTATAGAGTATAGTTTTTGTTTTTTGTTGTTGTAGTTGTGTTCTAGTCCTTCAATATTATATATGTACTTATAATATGAATTGATAGAATAAATTCGCGTGACCTGACTTCAAAAATGTAATTATATTTTGTTTCATTGCTTAAAATAGCAGAATTGCAAATGAATCAAAATGAACGTTTTTGAAAAATATGAAATTTTATAAATACTATCATAAATTATTTTTTAATTTAGAAATTATGGACATACCAACGTCATGGTATTTGAGTAATTTATTTTTATTTTTTTAATAATAGAAATTAAATATTATTCGTTAAGAGATCGATTTTTTGTATTTATTCCAAATAAAAATTCAAAATTAACTCTATAATAAATGCAAAGCAAATTACTGTCAGATTTATGCTTAGAGAAAGCATATCAGACGTATAATACTACACGAAGGCTTGCTTCATTTAATTGTGCAATAAGTCATCATCCAGTAGGGTTAGTAAAACACCGCCACCTTTGATTAAAAAACTCTAAAAATAAACTAAACCAGATACAGGCGGTAGAAGGGTACAAGTCATAAGTTAATACATATGTTAATAGCTATACATTTATTAAAAATATTTCCAAAAGTTAGGCCGAAAGTATCAAAGCTAAAAAGAACAACAAGAAATTGTTAATTAGTCTCAGTTGTATGTACATTAAAACGTAATTGTTTTTTAAACAGTTAAAACACTTAGTTGTTGATCAAAAGAACAACTGTGAGTGATTGATTCAAGTGATTGATTCGAGTCTACCATATTCATAAGGTGGAAGGGAATGTGGAACAACTCAACGGTTCTGAAATTATTCCGATTGAATCTTTCAACCAAATAATTTGAAATTTCAGGGGCTAGCGTCTTAACCGAAAGGATCTGGTGAATAAAAGAGATATCTGCAATACTCGACGATCAGACAACGACTGTAAGTCAATGAATTTAAGATGGTGGGAATAAGGTTGAAGTCGCAATGGATCATTCCACGAAAAGTTACTCAAAGCGAAACGTAAAAGCTTTCGTTGAAACGATTCAATTCGATTAATGTCAGTCAAGTAATATGGAGACCACACTTGACTGGCCTATTCAAGGGTAGAGCTTACATATGTAACATAAAGATGTTTTGTGAGGTAGGGATCAGAAAATTCTTTAGACCATCGTTTAATGAAACCTAAAGAAGAATTTGCTTTGCTCACTATTTTATCATAATGTAGCTTAAAGATCAATTTAGGGTCAAGTGTTAACCTGAAGTCTATAATAGAATTGGCTCTTGAAAGCAAACAGCCATTTAGTTGGTAGTTGAACCAAACCGTGTTGCTCAACACAAATAAAACGTTTACAATAATCATATAAGAAAAGTCATTTATATTGTAACAGTTTAGGAATACACGAGAGCTTGGTGATGGGCCTTGTGTCTTTTAAGTCTTTTTTATGAACTGGAATAACGAAGGACTTTTTCCATAAACAGATTGAAATGGCCGATTGAAGGGATAAATTAAACAGAAAAGAGATGGGATGCGACAAGCAAATCATACATTCCTTAAGAAGGATCGAAGGAATACCTTTCCGGGGGGCCGGAAGAAAAATCATCTTTAAATAAAGAGATATGTTTCAACAATAGTTCTGCAGTTATAAGAATGTTTTTGATTTTAAAGTTAACACCTCTGATTACTCTGGGAAAATTCATTCAAATTGCTAAAATAGCATTCGTCAGGAGTGAAATCGTTTCTTGAAAAAGTAGAGGAAAAAAATGATGCAAAAAGATTCGCAATAGTTGTCGGATCATTGGAAGATCTTCCCATATAATTTATAAATGCAGGATGTTATGACGGCAGTTATGACGGCACATTTAAGTTTTATACCAGATTTTAATCAAATACAGAAAGTTTTATTTCATGATATTATTTGCCACAGAAGCGTGTGTGAATTTGATTTTAAAGAAAATCCCATTTGGAGTAAAAGCCTGTGCTACGGCAAGCAAGGGATTTCCCTGTCTGTCGACTTTCGAGAAAGGAAAACAGGCAGTTTTTTATTTTTGAAATGGACACGGTTTTAACAACTATAAATTGTGAAAAGCTAAGATTTGGTGGTAAGAGGTAAATATGGAGGTTTCAGCACCAACTTATTGGCTATGCTGATGTTAACTGCCTTGAAAATAATTTTTTTGGTGGTGGAAATAGCGGTTTAAAAAAGTATTGGCTTATAAATTAATAAAGAAAAAACAAAAATCTAAATTCAGTTTAAGAAAGAAGTGCACTGTGATGGTCAAAACATGTCATCATTGATCAATATAATTTTGAGGTAATATAAAGTAATTGAGGACATGTAAATATTTGAATACTACAGGTAATAATGATGAAGTTGAGGTCTAGTCACAAATAAATGGTGTAATAAAACATATTTTGTAATTGTTCTTGTTTTTAAGTCATAAAAAATTGGTTTAAGTTTATTTTAGGTACACACTTACTCTATGAGAATGGATTTTGGAATATTCGGTAAATCCACATATAAATAATCAACATTATAATATAAGCCTTTGTCCAACTGAAACTCTTGAATATGCTGAACATGTGCAATAAATGAACGTTTAAAGAGTTTCACGTCAAATACTAGAAGTGAAGCCTCAGGGAAGTCTCAATCGGAAAACTAAGGTTTAGATGAGCGTGAACTGATAAGTAGTGTGATAAAATATGTGAATCACAAACTGGAAATTGTGGATTACAAAAATTTAAAACAATTCGATCAACTGAAACAAATTGAGGAAGTGAAAGTTTATTTTTTGTTTTGACATTCATTGAAGAAGAAGTACTGGAGAAGTATGTCTTGAAGTACTAATCTTTGGAAAGATAGAGTACTAATATTTGTTTTGATTAACCGCGGTTTCTAATAAGAAAAACAGTACCAGGATTCACACACACACATTGCAATAATAGATTTAACTGTCAACAAAATATCAAAAGCCTAATCAAATAGTTTTTAATGTCACTCTACACAGAGCGATCAGAAAAATAATAAGATTTGTTATTTCTGTGGTGAGGTTAATCGTCTTATAAATTTTGCTTTCTTTTTACTTTACTATACATTTCTATACATACATAAATATTTTTTCTCGGAAAACCTTCTAATATACATATGTGAGTAAATATTTGTGCAAATAGAAACACACTTAAGTACACAACAATTTAAAATCTCATTTTTAGAATAAAAGTTAATAATATAAATTTATAACTAACATTGCAATTATACTATTTTGTTGCTTTCATCAAATCAACACGAATTCATATTTGTTATAAAACGTCTTTATATTGTTTTACTTAAAAACAATTTTTTTGTCTTTTAATCTGTAAATGGCACGCGATTTTTCTTAAAATAAAACGAAAAAAAATATTAAATAGAAATAAAGAGAATAAGAAAAAAAATTATTAATTGAATTCAAATTATAAGTGGAATCCTTTTGTTTTTATTTATTTTCGATTTTAATTAAAGTGTGTCCTGCAGGGTATACGAAATCTAGTTAATATAAAAAAAAATTTATAATACGATTTTGTAGACGTACGTGACCTATTGCACGTATTTAAATTTGACTTATTTACTCGACTCTATATAAAAAACGAAATTTTATCAATTTATTTGAATACTATTCCAGCATTTTCCAAATTTATTTAATTAATTCAATGGGATTTTACAATTAAAGAAGAACAAAAATTACTTTAAAAGTCACATCAGCCTTTTTTTTTTTTAGTTAGTGTTGCTAGATGATTTCTAAATTTTTTGAAAATTAATGGGAAAATTAATGCTGTAAAAAGGATTATTTTGAATATTTCATTGTAATTTTCTAATCCTTAATGAACATTTTCCAATTGAAATCTTTTGAAGAGATTGTGTGTACACAGTTTGAAGTGAGATAAATGAATATTTATTGATATTCGAGGATATATCATCAATAATGTTATTTCTTAAAGATTTGAAATCGTTCTGTAATTAGTATTGAACTGTATATATATATGTACTTAATAGTAATATTAATTATAATAGGCAATTAAGCAGCATGTGGCAAAGTATAAGAATTTATATAAGGCATTTGGATACATATTGTAAATATAAATTGAATTATTATTGTATTTGATGACATCAAAATAAAAGAAATGTAAATAAATGTGTACGTGCTTGTTTCCTTGTAATTTATTTATTTATAAAATTAAAGTTTTTACAATGGGCTGTGTGGCATAGTTTTTGGAGCACCTGACTTTCAAATGAAAGGTCTCAGGTTTGATTCCTGACAGTTCTTTCTGGATTTTTCGACTTGTTCCAGTACCTTTTGTCATTCGGATAAAATAAATGATAAAAAATAGTTGAGATTTTTGGTTATCAAAATTAAATAAATATTAAAACTCTATGTATATGTTTCACAGTTTTATTAAATATCTTAATTGATTTTGGTTATTACACCATCATCAGAAGACTGAGTCTATCAGTCTATCTGAGTCTATCGCTGAGTCTATCAGTCTTCTGATGATGGTGTAATAACCGAAATCGATTAAGATATTTAATAAAACTGTGAAACATACCTACAGTTTTAATATTTATTTACGTTTATTTATTTGTTTACGTATATTGAACGTTTTTCAATACAATATAATCTAAGTTGTTGGAACCAAAAATGAAAACTTAAAAATTGATCATGAGCACTCTGAAATTATCTTGACAGAAACTGGGCCCAAGAAAAATTCGCAATTAGAACATTATATAGAACATAAATCAATGCTTACAATGCATCAAGTTAGTGATACTAAACGTAACATGATGGTCAGCACATTCAACCATGACTTAGCCATTATTTTCAACTGGGGGAAAAGTAATAGAATTAAGGGGTGTGCGTATTCAGCGAACTAAACACTTGAATATCCTGGGCATGAAGCTCAACAATAAAATATATGGAATGAACATATCTTTGACATTGCTAAAAATTCTGCAAGATGTTTGGGTTTTTTGAGTCGCTGCAAAACGTATTTTGCTCCCCAAGACATGCTAAATATGTATAAAACATACATACGAGTCATACGACCCAAGTTGGAATACAATTCACATATATGGGCTGGTGCATCACGAACCGCACTAAATTTTCTTGATAAAATTCAAAAGCAGACAATCCTAATGTGAGATACTCCCTTGTATCACTTGAAAATCGTCGTGTGGTTGGAACACTTTCCCTATTTTATAGATATCTCGTAGGTTTAGGCACTTGTTCAGATGAAATAAAAACCGTAATGTTACCTCTCAAACATTTCCGCCGAGGAACAAGAGCTGAATCAAGTGCCCACCCCTAATACCCAGTACAAATTTCAAGGTGACTCAAAACTGGCTATGGGAATTCGTTTGTAGTCAAATTTTCCCGAATGTGGAACCATTTTCCAACAAACGTGTTTCCCAATGCAAAAATATACCTACGTACAATCTACAAAAGTTCAAGAATAATATTAATAAATTTATTCAAAATGTCCTACTGATCAAAGGGATATTTTTACCTTATTTAGTCCAAGCTATACATTCGCGTATAAAGGTATCGTTTAAAACCTAATGTTTGGTTTAACTTAAAAAAAAAAAAAAAATTAAAATATGGAACAATAGTCACATAGAATATCCCGTATATGGAATAGTTCATATATAGATAGCAGACGTATAAATTATGTACCATTTACTTTTATTGTTATACTGATGGCGTTCGTTTTTGTTCATGTTAGATATTTTACTATCTGAATTGTAGAGTTGATGGTTTACATATTTCCTTACTACGGAATAGGAATGCTATCTGAAGATCCGCATATAAAATTATCGAGACGTATTATATAAGTAAATGTGAAATCATGACAAAAAAGAAAAGAAGTCGAAATTCTCTTAATTAATAGAATAACAACAAGGAATATAGTTTTCTGCTCTGATAGCCAAGGAGCTATCGGAAGAATAAATAACGAAAAAGTGAAAACAATGAAAACTATTAGTTGTATAGAAAATCATTAAATTATTAAGAATCAAATGATCTATTATTTTCTTGAATACGCACCCATTCCGGGTTAGTGGGGATTTTTTAATATAATACATAACCATTTTTTTAATTTATTTATAGAAAGCACTTTTCAAATTAAAAATTTTGTAAATAAAACAAAACAGATAAGATAGTAAAAAAAAGCTAAAGAAACAATGATCAGGAAGAGTTAGTACTGGGATTAACGGTATAGGTCTTGGAAATAAATACGCAAAGGGGATAAATTTGCCCATCTGAATGTTTCAATACGCTCAGAAGAAGCTATATCCAAACAAAAACTTTTAAAAGTAGATCCGGATGCAGAAAGTTATAAATTATCATTGAAAAGACCCGACTTAAAGTTGTATATAATAAGGGGTCATATTGCAAAGCGACTTATAGAATTCAACTTATGTATAAGATGCGGAGAAGAGGTGGAACATGTACTTCATGTGCTTTGTGTATGTAATTGTTAAAAATAGTCGAATATTTTCGTTTTAATCTAATTAAATGTGCTTATCATACAGATACGCGTATTTCGTCTACTATACTTCCAGTTTTCTTCATTGTTTTGTATTTAACTGCCCAATGCAGAGCACAAGTAGGGGAAACATCGTGGAAGATTATACTACTTGGAAAAATTTTTCAGAAGTAAAAACAAAAAAAACTGGTGGTTATCCTCCTATTCATCAAGGGTATTAATTGGCTCGAAAATGCACTCTGTTTAGAGCTAGAATTGAATTCGTTAAGAGAGTGTGAAATGATTCGAAAGATCTAAATACAAATAATAAATTGTTTCTAATTTATTAAATAAATTAGAATATGTTTTTCAAAATTATGAGTTTATTAAATTTTAAATTCAAAATGGCACGAGTGCATTTGTTTTTTATGAATTTAATTTTAAACATTTATTTTGACTGAAATTATTATACTTTAAATTGTTGTAAATAAAAAAACTTATATATAATTTTTTTTTTTTGTGTTTTTCTTATACACTTACCAATTGCTGTTTTAGTTCTAACATTTCTTGAATATGCCATCGGATGTAATATTGCCCAATAACGATCAACTGATACAGCAACTAAACAAAATATTGATATTGTACATAATACAACTAATGTTGATAATGATAATAAACAAGCGTATAAATTTTTTGGTTCACCAATTGATGCTAAAATGGCAAATGGTACACCTAATAGACCAACTAAAAAATCAGCAACAGCTAATGATACTATATAATAATTTGTTCTACGTCGTAATTTTCTATCACGTTTAAATACAATGATAACCATTAAATTACCAATAACAGCAATAACACCAACTAATATTTCAAAAGCTGTATATGGTATATTAAGTTGAAAATCAGTGTGATCTTTAATATTTTCATATTTTGATGATGCAGATGATGCAGATGATGATGATGATGATGTTGATGATGAGCTAGATGATGATGCAGATGATGATGATGATGATAATGTTGTTGCATGAAATGATGAATAATTCAATTTAATGTGTTCATTGAAATCTGGATCTGGTAATAAATAATGGAATGACATGTTAAAATATATATGTACAAATAATATTAAAGAAAATCCTTTTTGTTTTTTCTTTTTATTTTTTTTTTTGTTTTTAATATGGTGTTTTTGTATTATAAAAACTTTTTTTTCTACTTCTTTTTCTACTTCTGTTCAAATCAAAAATATCCTTTAATATTTTTGATTAAATATTTATTAAAAAATCTTGTTGTTGTTGTTTTTTTTTTTAAATTTTTGAAATTATTACAAAATCATTTGAAGAGAGCTTGTTCAGCTATTAAATTCTATTGTGTGGATTTCATTCAATTTGTATTTACTACAAAATATTGAATGTGTTTACAATATGAATTGAATATCAATTTTGTAGACAACCATGATAATCGATTGAATGTCCTTTGAATTTATTTTAAACTTTTTTTTTGTTTTTATATTTTTCTATCTAATAAATTGTTTTTGTTTATTTTTAATTCGTTTTAGACTCACAAATTTTTAAATAAATAAAATTGAAAAATTGTTAATTAAAATTTCTGATATCCTTTTTGTCTTTGTTCAGAGTTTTGTTATTTTTGTTTTTGCTCAATTGCGCAGTGTTGATATGTATAATTTTTTTTTGTTGAGCTTAATTTATTTACTTAAAAAATATTTGCCAGTGAGTTAGATATTTCCTTTTAAGATTTATTTTCAAGTTCTATTGAAATTCGTTTTTGTATGTTATTTGATAAATCCTTTTTCATGTATCGTATCTATAATGTCCTTTATATATTTAGTCAATCATCTTCAAGATACTTGTCTCGTTATATTTTAAATTTAAATTAAAATCGCCATAACTCGACAAAATCAAAATCAAAATTTCAATTTTATCAGGATAAAATAACCAAATTTCTAATATGTATTAGTAATCCTTTAATTATTTCAATAATACAAATTATATTTTATCTTATTTTGTATTAAAATTTTTTAATTTTCAAAATATTGAATTCAAATGAAATTTATTTAAGTATAATTTTTTGATGAATTATTTATTATAACTTTTCGTGAATTATTTTTTAATTCCAATTCACCTTTAATAAATATACAAATTTTAACTATTTCAAATTTATGAATAGCAATATGGATGTTAATATTCGAAGTAAGTAATTTCAATTTATCCGCTTTTAATAATGAGAACATTGTAATTTCAAATAATGATGAATATTCTATTGATGATGACAGTAATTGTTGTATTATAAAATCAGATTTCATTTCACGTTCTTAACAAAATTATATTTTGTTTTTTATTTAATGTAAAAATTCAATTTATTCTTCCATATTAAATTTGATAAATGATGATTTTAAATTTGATACATACATACATACGTATTAGTTATGTATTGTTAACATTTTATTCTGTATTGTTCAAATTTATTGATGATAGTAAAAATATAGATGTTGTATATAATTTTAATTGATAATAATGTTATGATACAATAAAATACACCTGAAATGATTTCAAATTATTCTTAATTAATGTTATATTGAAAATATTATTAATTTATTATTATTATTTTTACAATATTAAAAAAAAAAAAACAAAAAATAATAAAATTATAAATTATGACCATTTTAAAAAATTTTAATTTTTATCAATAATAAACCTTGTATGTGTTTTATTTTGTAATTTAAATTTACCTATAATGAGAGTAATAAGACTATATAATTTAAAGTGAGCCGCCATTCTCAATTTTTTTTTTGTTTTTTTCTTTGCAAAAATTGAATAAACAATTCATTATACCTAATTATGGAATCATATAATATAATAATTATTCAGTAATGAAATTGGTATTTAATTGACATCAAATTATAACCTGATAATTATGAAATAAAGTTATAATTTTTTATTATATCAATCAGGTTGGGTTAGACCTTCATTCTAAGTGTAACAATGGGGTGTATATAGTTACATTCAAATTTTTGACTTTAAGTATGCAATCTCCTGTTTATTATGCACTTAGATTACAAAATTGATTCTAGATTGATTCTCATTTGATTTTGTACAATTATTGTGTACACAATGTCAAATTGCTATAATTGAGTGTGAAACTACTGTATTGATGTGAAATTGTGAAATTTTGGTACAAATTAAGTAAACTTTTTGTTAGGCAATTTTTGAATATGTATAATAATAATTCAAATTTCTTTAATCCTATTTTGAAGTCACCATTCCCTGGTTGTTAGACAAAATTTTTAGTATGAAAATAGAAGCAGTTTGTTATTGAAAAGCACAGACAATAAAGTAAAAGATTTTTAAAGTTGTCTTTAGTACAATGACGTTTAGACATGATATAAAGTAGAGGTCAGGCTGCGCAGTGGTTCGGCACCATTAGAATCGGGTCCGATTTCTTTAAAACATATTATGCAATTAAGATGATGAAAATAATTTGATAAAAATTTTTAAGGGACTCGGTCTCGACCAGAGGTGTCCGAGAAAATTTTTTAAAAATTATTTGCTGTAACTATGCAAAAATACTCATTTAGAAAAATCTCAATTAAATAGGTAATAAAGAGCAATTCGACCCCGCCTTCTATGACGCTGAACTTTTGTTTTAATTTCATTTTCTTCATTTGCATGCAATTGTTAAGATGAATTGAAGTGTCTCCGAACATTATAAGTATATGAAGAAAATCAAATGAAATCATCCAGTGTTGAAAATTGAATGAAAATCCTTTATTACAAAAATACAAAAAAATACAAAAAAAACAAACGCCCGAAGGAAATAAATAAAATCAGTCAAGCACATTTGTGATATTAGAAAACACAGAGTATACACTACAGTAAAGTATATTGGAATTATCACATTTGATTAAGCTCATTAGTTGTATTGGAAAAGACCCTGCACTATACCAGTATTGTATATATAGAAATTATCACGTTTAATTAATTTTAAATTTCAAGTGTAATCTAGATTCTTTTATAATGTACTACAATTTTGTTTAGTTAATAGCTGATGTTGACAGGATGTTAGTTTTGAATTAAAGATGATTTTCAAATATTTTAAAAAAATATTTTGTTTTTGAAATTTACTAAAAAATTTCTAAATAATTATGCTGTTTGTGCTAATTGTACTATAGTTGTTTTTTTTTTTTTTGTTTTTTTTCAATGATCTTGACACTGTTCTTTTTTTTTAGCAAAAAATTATACAAATTGTTTTTTAACAATTTTCTTCTGGTATTTATTTTTATTTACTATAACATAAGTTATTCATTAGTCATTCATTAGTCATATTCTAATCAGTGACGAATTATTTTGTTTTTCAATGATCTTCAATCGATCAAAAATACTTGTTTTCAATATTGATTTTAAAACTATTATATTGGTTTAAAAATAATCAATTGTAGGATTTTTGGATTAGTTAAACGGAATACGAGTACTAGACTTAAATACATTACATTCAAAAACTGTGATGAGAAATGATGAGTATAGCTGTAATTTTTATATATTTATATTTAAAAAATTTTTAAGCTTATTTGTATATATACGAATTATCTACCCATTTGTTCTATGTAATCTTCCTTGGGAAAATCCGATTCATTTGTCACTTGAATATGAACATCGTCTAAATTAAATCATCTGATAACCCTGCAAAAAAGGTGAATGGCTGATGTAACCGTTGTTGTTACAATCGTCAAATATAACATTATTTCGCCATCTATTTTTGATAAAATTTTTGTAAACAATATCTGTTGATTTAGAACTGTTAATAATTTTATTCTGGTCCACTACAAAGCTAATTATGGCAGGTATGAGTCCATTAACATAATGTTGTCCAGACCGTAATTGACTTCTCCCTTTGAGAGACATGAAAATTAATTACACCAATTCCCAAATTAAATAACTCTCACTACTACATTTTTAATCTCTATTTAGAATGCCAAGTATGTTATGTTAAGAATTTAAAAATAAAATGAATTGTATACCTAATTAGTGTTTTTTTTTTTAATTTTTAATTTATCAAATTTCTAAAATTTAAAAACTTGTAACTATTTTAGTAAATATTATTTGTAACTGCTTGATTTAAGCTTGTAACAAATAAATTTCTCAAAGCAATACAATAAGGGTATTCACCACGAAGTGTACATTAAAGGTGTAGTATTCTACTAGGTGTAGAAGTGTATTGTCATTGTAAAATTTTTATATGAAAAAATATTCTACATGGCTTGTAGATTTTTACTCAAACCTATTGTACCTACTTTTAGTATTGTATTTTAGTTGCCGTTTTAGTTTTTAAGTTTGATAGTATTGTAAAGTATGTACATATATATATTTAGAAAATGACTGAGATAAAGACAGAGGTAATTTTTTAAATTAAAAACTTAAATTGAAACAAAATTTTAATTGAAATATTTTATCAAAAAAAAAGACAGTTGTTTATCACTTATTCTCATAATTATAAATTTAATTCATATGTAAATAAACGCGTATCACAATTCTACATCGAATACACTATCAAAAGCACAAGGGTGTGTTCATGAAATCGTTGTACAAATAATTGTAGATCTACACCTACTACACTTCTGCACATGAAAATTCTATTTTTTTTTTAAATTGCTTTGCAATACCATAACGAAATAACTAAAATAATAAAACTTGAATTGGCAACTTATGTAGATTTATTTGATGTTTTTATAAAGTTGAATTTCAGTTTTAAAATCAGTTTTAACCAAAGATCTATTAAATAAATATCTATTGCATATTCATGAAAATCTAGTTAAACCTGAAGAAGATTTATAAATTTGATTTCACTTTAGATTTGTACCTTAATTTGCAGCATCCTGTAAATGCCATTTAAATATTTCTGTAAATTTATTTTCATATTTTTTTTTAAATTTAATTCAATATGTATATATTAAGTACTATACTATGTTTTTTTCTTTATTATGAGTTTTAAAAAATTAGATTATAAATCTTAATACATAAATGTACAGTTTGTAGTAGAACCGAAATATCTCTACGGCTAATAAGATCATTTCAAAGGAAGTTGTTGTTATTTTTCTTAAATATTTGAAATTTTGGGAACACATTTGAGCTATTGACTATTTAACATTTAGCCACCAACCAATTTCTATAGCTAGTTTAGAACTACCTCTGAATTTTATTTGTGTAGGCAGGTGGACTTAAAGTACATATTTCGTATGTACATATTTCGTATATTTGTCATATTTCGTATATTTCTTCTTGGGAAGAATTGTTTGAAGGGGTATTAATATATTTAATTTATTTACTTATTCCGAGCTTAAACCAATCACAATATATATTATTTATTTATTACAATTTAAGTTAAGTTAAATTTATAAGAGATGATTATAAGCTAAGAAAAAAGAATAATAAAAACAACCAAAAAACATAAAATAAGAACAAAAAAGAAAAAATAATTGAAAAAGCCAAACTAAAAACTTGTTCTAATTCGAAAAAATAACCAAAGTAATAGAAATAAATAAATAACAAAAAACTAAAATTAATAATAGTAAAATAATGATAGACTTGATATGCACACATGTATAGTTAACTTTTAATTGATATTAAAAAAATAATTGAGTTCAAAATTAATAAATAAAAAAAAATAAAAATTAATATGATTTGAGCTGCAATAATATAACAATGTAATCTATAAAAATATACTTAGGCAAATAGACACAAATATAAATTATTTTTTAAAAACTATGCTTTGTTAGTAGTAGGTTAATATGGGAATTATATGAAGACATCATTATATTTAATGGTTCATAATTCCCATAATTAGTTCTATGAAACTGGGACTTAAACATATTAAAATCTTAATCTAGAATTAGACCAAAAGTTGAGCTGAACCAGTAATTGGGTAGAAGAAATGTTCCTCTTTAATTAATTCAGTTAAAAATATAGCGTATTCAGATGTAGTAAATTCAATCTGGGCTCATATGGAGGTAATCTTAATAAGTCTTTCCATGGAAGATTGCAGAAAGCAAATCTTGTTTTTTTTTTTTTTTTTTTTTTTTTTCAATGAAACATTACAATCTGTCTCTGAAAGAGAAATTTAGTAGTTTGTATGACGTTTTTTATGCAAGTAAATTGCACTGACTAGCGGATGAGATAACCCAGTGGTGGTCAACCATCCATGATCCCAACATTATACTCCATTGTATTTCTTGGTCCCCATTTGATTGTTCCTATTGTCTACTGGGTAGCTGCAAGATGCTAAGACGAACAACAAACTGCTAATCTTATCTGGTACTTTCCGCTTATGCTTCTAATCTCCTCCTTAATGGTTCTCACCTGCAAATCACGATGTAAGACATCCTTATTGACAAACAAATCATTATTGATAAAGCGAATCTGAAGAATTTTTTTTAAACCGATTCAATTCTGTTCATATGTATGTTGTAGAAAGGATTCCATATCTGGCTGGTGTATTCCAAATTAAGTCTAAATAAGTAGATTTAAAGGGATTTCAGTACATAGGGATCGTCAAAGTATTTTGCTCAACGTTTAATAAAATCAAGTATAGAGTTTTCAGTATGTATGAGTATAATGAAATGATAGCTTAGTATAGTCCCCCAAGTCTTTTATTGATACAACTTGATACAACAAATGGGTTTGAAAAAAAAAATTACCGCTATATTCACCACTATATTTCCCACCTTCGAATGTAATTATTTATATAAAAAGCTCCGGAAGAGTCTACTACTTCTATTCCATTTAATTATAATAGTTTGGTTAATAAGAGAATAGATAAACGAAATTGGGCAAGAGCCAATTGGGCACGAGTAAATGTAATTATAGTGGGCATTTTATAACGTTTAAATGGAGATTGGTACATCAGCTATAAAATCGATTTAAATTTGCTTGTGGAGCTAAAAAGTATATCTTACAAAGTAGTAATGTTTTTATAAATTTTAATATCATCAGCGTAAATTATAATGTGACTATTATGGATTACAGAAGTCACATAATTTATATGGAGATAATAAATAGTACGGATATAGAGATAATTTAACGCTGGGTGGCGCAGTAAGTAGAGTGTCTGACTTTGAATCGGTTCCCGATGAAGCAAAAAAATTCTTTGTTTGTTTTTCGACCTGGTCTAATACCTTCTGTCATTGCGATAAAATAAATGACAAAAAATAATTGAGAGTATAATGTGGAAGAAAATCGAAAGACTTACTAAAATTGATATATTACATTAGTTTGAAACCCAATCTCATATTATTTATAAAGGTAGATGTGGTTTCAAGAAGATTTGTAATTGAAGACTTAAACTGTAATTATTTGTAACTGTAACTGTAGACTTTAGCTCTAAGCATTTAAGCACCTACGTCTACGAACAAAAAGAATAAGTGCTCCAACAATACGATGACTTTCAATAAGACATGGGACTGAGCATACTAACTGTCATATTAAATTTAAGTATCGATTTCTGGTAGTGTTGTATGTTGCCTTGATGTATGTTTAAACAATTTTTTTTTAGAATTTGGGCTTTTAACAAGTATCTTTGCAATTTAATAAGTTGAGTATCTTACAAAATTCAATTTAATCTACACTAACTTTTAAAGGAAAAATTAAACAAGTTTAAATTTAAAAACAGATAAATAATATCAATTAATATAAATAAAGTTTTTCTCCCAATAAATTTCTTAGAATTTTCTAATATAGTATCGTCACAACTTGCTTATAATTCATAAGGTTCAGGACTTATATAATTTATATACCCAACATATAATTATAGTACAAAATGTACACTACATGATTGAAAAAATTCACCTTACCCCTGCTTTAAAATAGAAAATTAGTTTTTAAAGATTTTTTTTTTTATTAAATCATCAAAAAAAAAAATAAAGATTTTTTAATAATTTCAAATTACAAATTCCATTGATTGATGATTTTTTTATTTTATTTTACTCACTCTAGCTAATTTGTTCTGAAACCAAAAGTTTAGTGTTCTGATCTGTTTATATACCGTGTTCAAATATTAATTTAACTTTATTTATAAAAGAAAAATATTTAATTGAATTCTGTTTCTGTCAAGTCACGAATTAAGTTTTCTTTACACAAATGTTCATAAATTATCCCGATTCACCAAATACACTCTTATTTTGCTAGTAATACACATTATGTACATGCATATAAATATTTAGTTATATATATAGAAGTAATATAAAATTATACTTTTAAAATTCATGTGTTATTGTTATTTTTATTTTTATATTTTCTTTACTTTAAATTATAAATTTAATAGAATTTTTAACTACAATAAATTTTTCGTAATTATGAATCGATCGAGTTTAATGTTGGAAAAAACATAGTCATAATTACAAACCAAATTTATATATTAATTTACTTAAATTATTAATTAAAATTTCAGTTATTAATTATTAAAAAGTCAATATAAGCTACTAGGTGTATTGGTTTACTTATATATAGAGTAAAAGTGGGGTTGTCTTTTTGTTCCTCTTAACATAAGTCGAAGTATTGAGGTTGTATTTGTCTTTTATATATATCTTGTTGGAAGTTACATTAAATGTTATATTGAACTGAAATCAATAATGACTCTCTTCAAAAAACTTGTAGAAATTCACTTAGGAAGCCTTTCAGTGCTGATTTCAAACACTGTGCAAACCTCCATCAGGTGGTTTAAAACTGGTTAAAATTTTTTTTTTTTTATATTATTAGCCAAAAATTAGGTTAGAAAAACGTTTATACTTTTGTACCGTTAGCTTTCCGAAAAGAAAAGAAGAGGGATAGTTAAAAAGAAGAAAAAGAGAATGAAGTTGGAGAGAGGTTCGGACGTCGGTGAGTTGCGAACTATGTTATTGATGTTCACTTTGAATTTTTGGAAATTAAACAAATAAAAACTACTTGTAGTCGAATGCGATTTCACATTCTGGAAGTTCTGACTTTAAGCGAATTTCCATAACCATTTTTGAATTATTTTAACGGTGTTCCTCGACAGAATTAAGAGACGGAGGTAGTGATTTTAGTTTTTCCAAGCATGTGTTTACTATCACGAGATATCTATAAAATAGAGGTAGTGTTCCAACGATACGACGATGACCAAGTGGAGCAAGTGTTGATGATACATTTACATCATGTATACGGCGAATGGCGCGTTTTCACCTAAAGTGTACTTCAATTTATTGTATTTCAATTGTATTAATATTTCAGTAGTGTCCATTAATAAAGCTAATTGTCCCCTATAGAAATACTCCACATTATCCATTTTGCAACTTTTCAAAAATAACCTGTTCAGAGTCCTCTGCAATTTATCACCTAATTACACGCTGGGTTGCGCAGTAGGTAAAGCGGCTGAATTTCAACCGAAAGGTTTCAAGTTCGATTCCCGATGAAGCAAAAAAATGCTTTATTAGTTTTTCGAACTGGTCTAATATCGATTGTCATTTGGATATAATAAATGACAAAAAATAATTGAAAGTATAATCTGGTAACAAATTAAATAAAATTAAACTTATATTTTCTAATTATTTTCCTTTCCCTAAATTTACCTTAACCTATTTTTCTCTCAATCCATCCGTCTTATCCAAAACCTACAATACTCGGCCTTTTTTTAAAGTTTAGCAAAACGTTTAATAAAGTTTTAACAACAATACATTTAATCAAACTGAACAGTGATTCTACCACCAATTATGGGTTCACCATTTTCCGGGTTATTAGCTGACATTTACGGTCACGAATCTGTTGATTTTCGAAGTAATTTCATACCGTTGCATAAATGTCCAAAAGGTAGAATAATGGACACTCTCTAAGAGTATGAAATATACAAGAACAACAACACTGAAATCTTGAATGACAAACTTATATTCAAGAATAATGTATTGACACTGCAATAAAAGCAATAAAATAGATGATAAAAATATAAGTAATTATAATAACTTATCCACTGTTTTCTGCAGATGACAACTTCAATGTTGTCGAAATATGTCTAATTTTCCACACAAACGGAAAATAAAAAAAGGAAAAATATTTTCTAATTAAATTACAAAAAAAAATATTTTCAGCAAAAGGTTGATTTTGACGTACAGGTGATTTTGAATATCAGTACACTTCTATAGGTCACTGTTTAGAGCTTCACTAGAAACCATCGTTTTAATAAAGAAAATTTAGTAACAAAATATTTTTTTTTGGAAATAAATTGTTTTGTATGTATTTTTCAAATCAATATCGTTTCTATCAAATTATGGCAGATTATAATGGATATCGATTCTCACGAATTTTAAAATTTTAAAATTTTATTGGAAAATTATGGAAAACTTTATAACTTGAGAATGTAAAATTACAGAAACTTGTATAAGATGCTAAAGATTCTAAAGATACCTACAAAGTCTTCCCTTTTAAACTATTTTATTGGAATCAAGTTATACTTCAATCAATATCTTGGACAGTATTCAAAAATGAACAAATGTTCAATTAAAAAATTTGGCCTACTAATTGTCAGTAGTTAACTACTAGCAAGTGCCAGTTGATTTAGATCAGAGCAGATCTTGCAGTTGACTACTTGACTGATTGTCACTACTCTCTAAACATCTCAATAAACTATGCACTAAAGACATCGAAAATATTCTGTATAAACGATTGATATAATGTTTTTCTGCCGCACAGATTAGGGTGAACGATTTTAATAATACATTTGTCATATAGACACATCAAGTTAAAATGTTTGATAATAATTTTAATGATTATAACTCTTTTTTTGTGATTTCTACAATTTTTCGGAAAAGAAAAACAAAATTCAATGTATATTAAATATTTCTTGTACAATTTAGAATTTCAAACCTATGATACTAAAACAATCCCAATAGATTATTAAACAAAAGGACATGTTTAGATTAAAATTATGCGAAGAACAAAATGTTTTGTAATGCAATACCGATTAGAAAACCCTGATTTTTCATTGAAAAACAAATGTACTTATTTTGATGCTTCCCTTCAATATTTAAATAAGTACCTAGTAAATTTGAAGAATTTACGCAAAATACGTAAATAAGGCATAGAAAAAGCCTCACTAAAAAAATTAATAATTTACCAACAATATTTTGTGTTCTGTAACAATAAGTTGCGCCGTTGCGAAACAATATTGAAATGTTTTTAGATTTCATTCATCTGTAAAATATGTTTTTCACAGTTGGATTCTTATAAATAAAAAAAATTCATTCAATAGAAAGATGCGATATTCATGAATGACGAATGTTATTAAGAATCAGCATGACATTCTATTCATCTTAGAATTTGTGTTATTGTGAATTTGAAAATAATAGATACAGAAATAGAATTAATATTTTTAAATTTTAAATTAATTTATTTTTAAACTGACTAGATTGATTCATCAAACTATAAGTTGTATAATTTTTATTATAGTAGCTGGTTATATTTTATTTAAATTAACTTATCTATTACATTTTGTTTTCATGCTCTTGACGGTTCTACGAAATAATTCCAACACCATACAACTCCCAATGAAATAATACACAATGAAATTACTCCCGCTATAAAATGAAATAATTCCCAGATCAAGAATGAAATAAATTCCAGACCTTAGTAGTTATTTCATTATGAAATAATTCCCAATTTAAAAACAATGAAATAACTCCCACATATTTTTTGATTTATTTCATGAAATAATTTCCAATTTTAAAAATGAAATAACTCTCAACGTCAATGGGTTTATTTTATTATTAAATTACTCCAAAATTACTCTTAAAATTGGGAATTGAAAATGAAACGCAAACATATTTATTTGACACGGTCCAAATTCCTTTTAATTAATAAGTTTTTACAATAATAAGTTTTTAAGTAAAAAAAAACGTGCTTACAAACTATTAAAATGGATATTTTTTAATTTTTAAAGAAAATGAAATAACTCCCACCATTTAATTGAAAATCAAATAATACCACACATTTTTGGTCTTATTTCATTATGAAATAACTCGCAATCATAGAAAATGAAATAAAACCTAATGTTAAAATAAAATAAATCTACCACTACCCACTACTTGGGGCTTATTTCATTATGAAATAATTCCCTACCAAAAAAAATGAAATAATTCCTACAATTTGGTATTTATTTCATAATGAAATATGTCCCAATTTTGTGTGAAATAAATACCAAATTGTAGGAATTGAGAAAGTGGGAAAAAAAGTATTGAGTTATTTCGTAGAGCCGTTCTTGACAGTAACTTAGGTAGAGATACCTTTCTGTACATTAAGTTATGTACTCCAATTTTTTTACTACGATGTTATTCGAGTATTTATATTTATCTATTAATTTTTGTGGCATATCAAACTCATTAAAATATGGAAAACTATTATATACTATTTTCACTCTGGAACTAAGCCTTCTTAAATAGCGTAGTTTACCAAATTGTACTATCAGCTATTTTTTGTCATTTATTTTATCCCAATGACAAAAATTACAGGTCGAAAAACCAATACAATATTTTGCTTTCATCGGAAATGGAACATGAAAACTTGAACCTACACCACCCAGCGTATAGCTCTAATCGAATTTTCTTAACGGGTTACTGTACAGAGAACAAATATAAATTATTTCTTGTAAACCTACAAAACTCATACATTTTCAAACATTACTTACGTACGATAGGTATTAACAATTTTAGATATAAATAATAAGTAAAGCTAAAGACCATTAAAGATTGGCAGATATTTTTGAGTAATGAGGCTTCTAAAATAACGTAATTCTGCATTATTTTTAGTGATTATTTTTGGCAATGATATTCCAACCAAAAATATGCTACCACATAAAGACCCGGCTAATGAAAATACTGTTTTTATTTTTATTTTGGGAAAGAGTATACAATCTGTTGTAAAGGAGCTGGGTTTTCTGGATTTCCAATAGAGAAAGTTTTATATGGCGGGATTTTGATTGAGAAGTTATAAAAATTATAATGAAAACCAATGAAGTCGCCCCAAGTTTAATATTTTAATCAACGATTCTATTGTTGAAATCAGATATCAGAACGAAAATATGGAATGAAATGTGGTATGTTCTACTTCCAGTACTTGACAAAAAAGTCAAATATATTTAATTATATTATATAATCAGATAAGGCGTTAGAATATTAATACTTTTAGCACTTACTTACCGGTTGGTTGGGATAAAGCAGGACAAGATTAGAAGCAAAAAAGGTATGAGAGAGATTAGTAGTAAGTTTCGGACGTGACTTTCATTTTATGAATATTCTCGTTAATATAGATATTTTGTTTGTATAAAATTTAATTCCAACTTTAAAACAGAAGTTTTAGCATGGAATATTTGAATTAGCAGTCTGCTAAAAATAAATAAATCTGCTATGAAATAGAAATATCATTTACTATATAATCAAAAATAAACCCCCGCTGGCCGATACTCATTTATTAAAACCCTGTTTTGCCGACAACAGGTAAACGCAGACGGCAAGGTTTTAAGCACAAAATATACAGCAAAACACAATATACAAATTATAGCTTTGACTTTAATAAATTTAAAATTATTGTAAGTACTTTCATTACAAAACAATTTTAATTTTTTATAAAAATTTAAATATGAAATTTTGTTCATATGTAATTTTGTCTTATGAAATTTTATCCATATAGTTATGTAATAGATCTAATAGGTGGTGTGTGTCAAAGATATATTTCAGCCGATTACTATTTCCGGTTGCTGTACACGCACGGAAATGAAAAACACCGTTGTTAGATTAAAACTCAGTCTCAGATGGACCATTGAAGAGAATAGAATAAAATCTGTAGTTGTATAAGTAAAATCTTAAAATATTTATAAAATACAAAGATTAATAAAATTAATAATAAAATGTGCGTAAATAAAATAAATAAAACATTTAAAATTAATTCAAAAATAAAATTTGTGGAAAATTAAATAATAGGAGTTGTAATCATTATAATAACTATACAAGTAAGAAAAAATATTCCAAAGAAAAAATATTCATCATCATTGTCCTGCAACCTCATCCGTGGGGCATAGGGCGGAAGTAAATTCTTTCCAACGGCTCTTATCTGCGGCTAACCTCTTCAATTGTGGCCACGTTCTTTGCTGGGTACTTGCTTCGGCTAAGACAGTTGTTCTCCACGTTTTTCTCGGCCTTTCGACGCGACGTGTACCCTGAGGATTCCATTCGAAACATTGTTTCGCGATGTTGTTGTCAGGTTTCCTCAAAGTATGCCCGATCCAACGCCATTTCCTCTGTCGGATTTCCACGTCTATTTGTGTTTGTTTCGTTTTTTGCCACAGCGTTCTGTTGGAAATGATTTGTGGCCAACGAATGTTTAGGATGCGCCGGAGACATCTATTGATGTACGCTTGGAGTTTTCTGGTGATGTTTACTGAAACTTTCCATGTTTCGCAAGACAACATAAACTATACAATATTTAGGGTTTTCCTTAATGGAGTATAAACAAACACGTTCTTTGCTGTTTCCCAAGTTCCCCACGTTTTTTGCTGTTCCATCTGGGTCTGTACCCCCACCCAAATCCCACATATGAGAAAGAATGTCCATGAGTCCATGAGAGAGACAATCTTCTTTCAGTTTCAGATGAAGTTTTGGAAATAATTTTTTAATCAATTCTTCATTACTTTGTATGGTTGTACTACTGATCGTTTCTATTTAAATTTTGACATTTAAGTCTTCTGAAATTTTGCTTTGACCAAGCTGTGTTAAATTCATTAACTTATTGTTCATTTTTGAAATATTTCTAATAGCTGCTAGGTGTTGTATGGCACTGTACGAATCATTCCAAATTTGTGAAATCGGTAACAGTCGTTGTTATTTATCTTTGAAAGAATATCTAAGTCACTAATATATATCACGACCCCTGGTTTACGAGACCAGTGCTCTACCACTGAGCTTAGAAGGCTATAACAAACATTTTGTCAAAGAATCTACAAAGTATTCGACACATTTACTGTATACAATTTGTATATTATTGTTATACAGAAAATAAATAAATAAAAATGTTTCTTCGAAAATAAACATTAAGAATTGTTAATGTTAGCATCTATTTTTTTTTGTATTCAAAAAATGTTTATATTCATTATTGGTAGTAAACAGAAATGAGAAAAAATATAATAATAATACATATTATAAAAATCCTGTCTGTAACACAGTTGGTTTTTGAAATAATTATGATCGGTGTTAGGAATTGTATGGCCGAACTATCCGAAACACTCAGAATGTTGGACAACGGTAATAGGCATCTTCACTTTTGAGGGAGTATCTGAGTACCAATTTGCAGGTCTGTAATACCTTTAATTTTTAAAATATTCCTGATGAGTGCTGGAAGTTGTATGGCAGTTATACAAACCATTCAGAATACTAGTCAAAAACCAAGCGGAGAATCAATCCAAGCTATGGTTTAAATATGGTTACGATACGTATAGTGGTATAAAAGTTAAAAGATCACAAACAAAAGTGCTTAGAATTTTATATATATATAGATTTCTTCTTGGAAAAATATCAGAATATTTAATTTCAAACAATTCGAGAGATATATTATCATCATCATCAATGTCCATCAGCAACCCCATCCGTGGGGCATAGGGCGGACAATATGGCATATATATGTTATAGCTTAGTTTATTTAATCAAATTATTTCAAATCCAGACACCTTTTCGATTTAAATTTAAGAAATATAAGTAGAGTAATAAAACAAATATTTTTGACCTCGGTCATATGACCTAATATTAAAAAAGATATTTTTTTACTTCCATAATAGAACATAGTAGACGAATTAATAAAAAAAAAATGTTAACGTGCTTCTTCTTTATCCGTGACAAATTTAAGCGTTAAAGTTCTAAAATTCATAATAATAATTTGGTAATTGATAATAATTGACCATGAATTTTGAATTTTTAACAAATAATATTTTTGTTGTACTAACAACGTCTCTTCTGACAGAATTGACAAAATATTTAGTTTACATTTTCATGGTGGTCAATTTAAAAAAAAAAAAAAATGAAAAAAACAAATAACAAAATAAATAAATAATAATTTTAACAAATTGAGTCTATACACAAATATTAGAATTGATTTTATTTGTTAGGGGCGTTCATTGTACATAGAAGAAAGCTAATTTTATATGAATTGGTATTTCTTATATCAGTGGTATTAAATGAAAAAAAAATATTATATTATCAGCATCTATCATAATAACCGGTGCCGGATGAAAATGGGAAGAGGAAGATTTTTAGTGCAGATGTGTATAGAGTTAATATACAATAATTCGATCTCAAATTTTTGTTAAATATACAAAATTAATAATTTCATCATTTACAATTCAGTATGAGTCTTACTCTAACAATACTTCTACTCCTCTACTTAAATAACTGTCGATAACTTAACTTTAAAAAATTATTTTATATCATAGACTATACTGATGGTCTAATTGTATGGAAGAGTCCGATAAATCATATCAAGCTACTTGGCTTATTGTGTTATTTTTTGAAGACTCCCGCCAATCTATAGTAAGACCAAAAATAATGCGGTATATAATAAATATTTTATCCACATACTAACAAGACATTGTGAACATTTTCTTGTTAGTCTCGTTGTTTCTTGAAGTTAATTGATAATATAAAATTGGTGAGTATGTTTGATAAATTTCACTATGGAAATTTACATTTGGTCTGTGGACATTTCACAAAAAAATTATTTGGTAAACCAAATTTTTCCAAAATTGCCACTTAGCGAAAGAACGATTACCAAATGGAAATTAAATTGTTAACTTTGATTTGGTAAGAATTTTTATATCCAACAGCGTGTATAAAAATGATTTGTTAAAAGTTCTGCAAAAAACAGATATTTCTATTTTTGCATCCATCAAATTCTATATAGATGTCGTAATTACAGAATGGCAAAGTAAATTGTTAATTTTATTTGCCATTCTTCTGTCAAGTATCTTGCTTCTGTATTTGCTTCTGTCAAGTATCAATTTTTTGGGTTGCCAACAGACCATGTACTCAACTTCACTAATCATTGTCTTTCATTTTTATCAGTCAAGTACTTCTCTACTGTTGAAGATACGAAATCGTTTCATTTCTAACGATATTTCATCTCTCCAACAAATGTTTGGTTTGCTCCGATATCTTGTATTAGATTATTCTTTTGGCTGGAACAGTTTTCTTACAGGTGTCCGAGCCACTGTAGTCTCTTAGTTTGCATTTTTTTGACTAGGTTCACTTAATTCTACAGTTCATACAGTTCAGCGTTAAATCTCCTCCTACATAGAACCCATCATTGTTTTCAAAACCTTATATCCGGCAATGAATTTTTTTCTGGAAAAAGACAATTGTATGGTCTTACCAAACCGGGATCAAGAGCGTTCCGTAAATTTGAAAAGCGGTCTTTCGCAATAGGAGCTTTGGCATGAAATATTTTGACAAACCGAAGTAGGAACAGTTTGCAAGGGTTTGCTCGCCGTACCTTCACAGTGATTTTGTTCGTGGGATTAACGCCGGTTTTTTTGATATTCTTAATTTGAGTACGGCATTACAAGTTTTTTACTACATATTTTAGTACAATATTTTTTGAGTATTTATTTATCAACTTTCTGGTTTATCAACTTGTTAAATATGGAAAACAATTATTATTGTGCGTAGCCAAGCCTTCTTAAATAGAATAGCTCCATTATATTTAAGTTGTTATCAGAATATACTTTCAATTATTTTTGTCATTTATTTTATCCTAACGGTAAGGGTACTGGACGTGATTGAAAAACCTGTAAAGAAATATATTGTTTTTGCTTCGTCGGGAATCGAATCTGGGACTTTTCAGTTGATAGGCAGGTTCGTTCTACTACGCAACCCAGCGTGTAATTCCTGCTTTCTGAACTACCACGACATTATATGTACGACATAGTATGTACGTTTTCACCCATATAATATTTAGCTGCCTTTATATTTTGTTATAATATATATGTTGGTTACAATTAACCAATGTTAAATCCCATACATGCTCATACAAATTCTATTAAATTCAAATTAAGATCTCATAGATAAAATCGATTTTTCGAATACTCTCAAAAATTAAAATAATTTCTTCCATAAATAACTGATGACCCAAACAAAAAAATATTATTTATTCAAATAGACGTTCTATCGCGATTATTTAATATAACTTACCTCTCCAATGACCTTTTCAAATTATGTAATTTATTGGAGTACCCAATAAGTGATATAATTGATTAGAAAAAGTTTGCAAATCACGTACATTCACACCTAGTGGTTTTTATTAATGAATTTTTTTTTTCACCGTAGTATCCATACTTTTTTTTTACCTTAATCAATTATTTATGTCAGTAAGTTGTCAATGTAAGTTTTCGTAGTGATATTAAATTGTATTAAAGTTGTATGTCTGAAACATTTTTGATTAAATTAATTTATTAAATACTAATTTGCAAAAATTTAATAACTTATATAAGAGTTAGACATAATCAAGGAAAAACATTTTTACACTGCTACTCATTTAAAAATCCATGTTTATTTAATAATTATTCATAAAAAGTAGTATGTTGTCATAGTAGTGTGTAATTATTTCTCTTTACGGCGAAAGTTTATTAATTTCAAAAAAATTACATAAATCTCTTCTGGTTTTTTCAAATATTTCTTCAATAGAGTTGCCATTAAAATGCAACTAATAGGATTGTGCAAACCTATCTACTGTTGCTTACATTATGTGCAAAATTACTGCGGATACTGTAGTTCTTCCCTTCTCCAGATAAGAGATAGGTCGGTAGCTAAGGTAGGTACGAGTGGATGCCTAAGTCAGTACACTTACTCCAATGAATCTCGTCCTCCTCGCGCATTTTACTCTTCAAAACCAATTTAGCGCTTTTTACAACACGATAGCGGTACTTAATTTTTATGCCTAGATGATCACTAAGAGATAATGGGTTTTATTTGTGAGCTAATGCGTTTCAGGTCAGAAGGAGGTTTACAATTATTTCGTCTTCTTCATTATCTTTGCAGGCTCTGCAGAAATTATTTCAGTTCACATTTTCTTGCACGTAACAATTTTATTGCTATACGATTCTGGCGCACTCTTATAACACTATTATAAACACTCTTATAACAGTATTAGTGTTAATGTGAGTGCTCCACAATTGTTGCGAAACGTTATAAATACGTTATAGCACTAAAATGAAGAATCCTACAAGGCACCGGAGCAATATTTCAATGTTAAATAATGTACGTTAATTAATGTATAACATCAAATTTGATATTTAAATAATTATTTTTTAAGTAAAAAATTATACTTTTGCGAAAATAATGCAAAATAAAGATTTTAGGTTTTTGTTTATTTAAAAAAAAAAAAAAAATTTTACCATGATGTTTGTAGAAAATAATGGGCGTCGCAAAATATTTATTCAAAAGCTACAGTAAGTTCATTAGTACCATTTTATAGGAATACAGTGAATTAATAACACTACTACTGCTATTCTATAGCAATTTTATTCTTATAACACTTTAACTTTCGTTATAGGATTACTCCCTTTTAGACTTACAACTCCCGTTGTTATTAAAACATTCTTATATCAATATTAACCACATTATTCCCATAAAAACATAATTATAACACCTTTAGTGTTTATCGGGAGTTATATAGGAGTATTATAGAACTAATTTTGTCTTTATAACAATGAAATGTTACGTGGGTAGCCTATAAGACAGTGCCCTGTGATAACTTCTACTATCTTACTGATATATAATATTGTTAGGATAGTAGCTTACGAGACCGCTTATAGCCCAGTATTGCGGAGATAAGTTTTCTAACATTTCAATCTGGTCTATTGGTCTCTGATTGCTTATTTGTGAAGTATGTGGAGGTGTGAATTTTCAAGAATGATATCTAATGCTTTTCTACTTTGTACAAGTTCATCTGCGTTGCAGTTTTCTAGATTGTCACTATGAACCATTCACCCAATATAGACGGATATCACCAGCTGATGATCATCACTTCCTCCTGAAAAACACTGAAATATTTTGGAAGACCGAAAGATACGCCAACATTTAGATTTTCGGAGAAAACACTATCTCCCACGTTTCCATTCATTTCCGATCCATTAGTGTAGAGCTGATATAAATAGTTTTCTGCCTGTACCATGAGGATATTTTCCCATTATTTTGTGGATAGGATAATATCGGTTTGGTAGGACTTCTCGATGGAATACTTAGTTGGAGCGAAAGATCTAAGTATTTTGGAAGAAGTTTCAAATCTGATCTTTCAAAATTATTGAGCGTTGGTTTTATCAAGGTTGGTCGAATCCCAACTGGTTGCCATCCCTTTACCATTAATAATTTACTATTATATTCTTTTTATATTTTATTATTGTAAAATGGTTTTATTGTAAATTTTAATATTGTAATTTGTAAACACTTGAACTAAGTAAGAATAAATAAATATCCAATTGTAAAAGAACCAGAGATAACCATGTCAAAAAATTAAAGTCAAACATTCAGTTCACTATGAGTCATCAACAATTTAGATTAAAAACTATTGTCTTGGTATGTTTTAATAGTTTTATTGATTTCGGTTATTACACTAAAATTATTACACACCCTTGCAACTAATTCCATAACATAATTCAACAATTTGTTTAGACTTATATTAAATTACTAAGTTGTGCATTTTCAATCTTTAACTAAAACTTTGATTTATTGCAAAAGTGAAGAAGAAACAAAATTATTTTCTAAATTACACAATGCAATCTGAAAAACAGCAAAGTCAATTAAGACTACACATATTTTAATATCAAAAAACTTTAATAAAATGTAAAAGTTAAATTTTTCAAAATTTTTATAAATATAGTTAATGTAGTCCATCACTCTTTTGTATAACAATTTAAAAAAAACAACAACAACAAGAAAAGTAGAAACGAAGAATTTCAGCCTTTAATTTTTTCGATGCATAATTTCTGTTTCCATATTATGATTGTTGAAGAAATTTAAATTTATCTACTAGTATATATGAAGAACTCTTTCACAACTAAGTTCCAATTGTAATGTACTTAAGATGAAAAAAAAAAAAAATTCATTCAATTAAAAATGATTGGAATGTCGAATATAAGCACATATATATGAGTTTATTTTAACAAAGAATGTTATAAAAAAAAACAAAACATCCCCTTACATTGTGAGGTTGAACAATTGAATATATATAATAGTGATACAACTCTTTTTCGAATCATTTAATAACACTTCCTGGCAGTTAGTTATACACGAGCTACACTTAAGTAGATTTTCTAAAATGATACTACATTATATGAGTAGATAAAGTGCAGTACTTAAATTTAAATTAAATAAAATCTGATGGGGATTAAATCGTGTGATTTTAAAAAAAGTTATACAAAATAAAAATTTAGAAAATTTAATTTAAAAAAAATTGAATTAAAATATTAATAAATCAAAGAATTAATATTTCTCCGTAATGACCTTGATTAATTTATTTTTATTATTATATTTTGTAATAAGCTTTTAAATAGTTTTAAAGGATGTTAGGTATTAATTAATTTCATGACTGAGTCTGATAATGATCATGAATACATCATATATGCATTTGAAACATGAATTAGATATCGTAGATAACTCGATAAGAAAATAAATTGATAAAAATAAAGATTAAAAACTGTAGGTATGTTTCACTAATTTTATTTTATTTAATATCTTAATCTATTTCGGTATTATATCATCATTAGAAGACTGATAATATAAATATACATGTCTTATTTATTTATTTTTTCAGCAGTTTGCAGATAAATCTGCAGATCTCTTTTGTTAAAAGTTTTGGTTTATTTATTTATTTAACAGTGAACCTACATATTAATGTGCAGGCTAACTAAAATATGCAGGCCTTACTAAATATAAAGATAAACGAAATAATATTTAAAAACTTGCAAAATATAATACTTAATATCTAGGAAATAATCTAAAACAGAAAAAAAAATTAAACAATTCAACAATATAAAAATTTAACATCAATTTATTACTATTTATCAACTATTTAACAAATTAACAAATTAACTATTAAACAATTCAAAGTACAGATACAGACCAAGATAGAGATTAATTCAAGCCAATGGAGCGCTCACCGAGAAATGCAAAAATAGCGTTTACACCTCCTGATCTGCGCCCCATTGGTTGACTTGTAATCCAAAAATACATTTTTAAATTAATTTACAATATAATATTATAAAAAATTGTGTATTAAATTGTGTGTTTGAGTGCTTAATTTTAAATAGTATAAAAATGAAGTATATATAGAGAAACTTACCATTCGCTATAGAATAATAATAATTATTATTCCAGCAAATAGTAAATAAACAATAGCATTAATGAATGTAAATGGTTGGTAGGACTTATTCCTACCAAGCAATATTTATAATAGTAATATGTTAGTAGATTATTAGAAAAATTGATGTTATATTTCATCCTAGATGTTATGATGTAGTAGGAGGTTTTTTATAAGAGTTATGTGTGTATTGGTACGGAATTGTAGGGCTTGTAAAGGGGCCAATGTGAACTGAGATGTAATTGTGTTATTTGAGGGGTATTGTGTTAGGATGTGTTTGATAGTGAGGAGTTCTGGACAGTGAATACATGTCGGAGGTGTGGATCTGTCCAATAAATGCTTATGAGTGGTAAGGATATGCTCCAGGCGCACTCTCGTAAGTTTAACACCTAGGGCTCTGGATTTAGTTTTTATTGGGCCATGAATGTTTGTATTTGGGTTGTGTATAATCTAGCAAAGCGATTGGAAGAATTCCAGGCTGATTGACGAATGTGCGCCGCGTGTATTGCAATGATCCTTTTAGCATGGGCGTAGGATATTAATGAATCTCTAGGAAGAGGGATTTTGGCCGCTATATTTACTTCAAGATCATTGTTTCCATCTATGCCTACGTGGCGTGGAACTCACGCCAATCGCAACTTGCCATTGTTATGTGATATGGAGTTTTTGATGTAGGATGACATATACTTACTATTGTAAAGGTTTTTGATTGATTTTATTGAACTAAGGCTATCTGTAAGTATAATGATGTTCTTATACAGTTTTCAGCGGCTTGGACTGCTCTGTTCTCTGCAAGATTTCCGCCTTCCAGAAAGAGTCATTCTTGATTATCGCCCAATCTACGCTGTGAGGTCCTTTTGATCGATCTTTTAAAGTTTTTTTAACATATTATTTATTTATTATAGTTAAAAGAGTTTTATAAATTTCAAAATATTGAGTTATATTAGGTCTACATGTTCGTTCATTAAATTCTTATATTGTCGGCGTTGAGTTGATAAAATGTCATATGTGTCCAGGTGTGTAACCAAACCTATTACCCTTTTACTGCAAAAGTACAAAATGTAAAATTTCTAAATTATTTATTGTGCAATCGTTATTGTTTCCTAAGAGATGGTTTACTACGTTTGAATCATTTTTTCCATTAAACAAAGTTCTTCAAGTTTCTTAAATCTGCTTTGAAAACTTCTTCCAGTTTGCCCAATATATTTGTAATGATTAAAACCCGATTTAATTACTAGTATATGGTTCCTTGTAACGATTTTATTACTGAATAGGTATTGTTATTATAGAAAACGGGACTTATATTGTATTTTTTCATGATATTTCCTATTTTTCAACTAGCTCTTGTAATAAAATTAAGCTTCCTGTTATTAAAGTCAAGTTTTATCTCTTTGCAAGATCTGATGTTTTGTAATATTGTTTTTATTATTTTATTTTTTTGAGTTACTCATTATAATTTAGTTTTGACATCAGAATATTCAATAGTTTAGTGACTTAGCTATAGAAAGCGGACATTTTAATACTGATGGGATGATAGAATACTTGTATTTATCTTTTCTATAAATTTTGAAATAAAGTTTTCCATCTACGTGACTTATAGAAATGTTCAAAAGTTGAGAAGACTATAATTTGATTCTTTTTCCAATTCCAGAAACTGATTCGATAATTGACTGTCTGTTCCTCTAAAGACGCAAAATACATCATCCACATATCTATACCATTGAATATTCTTTACTCTTGGATTTTTAGATTCTAAGACTTTTCTTCAAATTCATCCATTAATATTTAGACCAATAACGGGTTTAATGTTGAACCCATTGCAAGTTCTTCCATTTGCTTGTAAGAATATCCTTATCGAATTGAAAATTGTCCTGTTCCAAACAAAAATGTTCAATAGGTTTATTATTTCATTTTGAACAAATGTAACCATATTACTAAATTAACCCAGGTGAATTTAAAAACTTGAATAGTCATCATTAGGAATCTCGCCACATTCGTTGGAGAGATGAGCGAATAAAATTAAATCTTCAGACCTTCAACTGAAATATAAATCTACATCTACTTCAGACCCAAAACAACGGAAGGAAATATTAAATACCTAAAGCTCATGGTAGCTTAAATACCTAGATTAAGAAAATTGTGTGCTGATTTGCAAATGATGTCACAAATTAAATTAAAGTATTACGGATAAATGTATGTTATCCAAGCTAAAGACACCTATACCGAGCGTTTATCTCTCATGGGGCTTGAAATCAATTATTGTTATTTTAAGTTAGTTTAATTAATCTTTATTGATAATTGATTAGATTATTTTTTTATAATGTAAAGCTTATGCTATACATTTGTATTGTGAGTTTTAAATTTTGATTTACATTGATGAGTAGGTATGCTAACAATGCAATTAATGGACAATTGAAATGAAATACTTCTATAAATCTCTTTCTCTGCATTAATGTAGTTTTAATACATACAATATGTAAATTCAAATAATTTTTTTTTTTTTAAGTATTTAAAGTTTAAAGGATGAACAGATTTAAGACTTTTAAATAGTACTAGTGAATCCCTTGTGCAATTGCACATAAACAGTTCTTTCAGGTACGATTTTGTATAAAAAGAAATATTTGTTTTCGTATAATTGTAGTTGTTTTCTGAATCGCTTCATTATCGAATATTTATACTTTATAATGAAATTAAAGTATGATACCTAATACTTTATGACGAAATTAATACTAATTTCAATATAATTTAACACAATAAAATCCCATTACTCTCAACGTAGTAGATCGATGTATCTTAATTTGTTTATAGTCAAAAACGTTTGTAGTCACAATTCTGTTATAGCAATAGTCAACAATTTGTTTGAAAGAAAGTAATTAACTTCACAAGTTAATACAATCGATGCCGTTTATAAGTCACATTAAAATATAACGCCAATATTTTCAATAAAACAAAAAAATATGTCAAAAGTGAATTATTTTATTAAAAACTGATTTATATATTGTCTTTTTCTGTTCTTTATTCCAAATACATATGTATATTTTGTGACTATATAACAGAATTGCTATTTATCAATAAAATAAAGTTTAAAATTGTTGTAGATACGACAGATATTTCATTGAATTTGATTTTGTTTATAAAGGTGCAATTTTTTTTTTACTACGCCTATAGTCACAAAACGGTTATAGTCTCAGAAATATTACTGAATTTAGCGAATGACTATAACCGTGTTTTACTGTATATATTTTTTTTTAATAATATAGCAGAAGCAAATGAATTATTTAACTAACATTTATTATATTATTTTTGAAGAGTATGATCTGATCTGATTTTTCTTTTTCTGTTTTGTTTTCAATTTTTGTTTGTGTTTTTGTTTTTGTACTTTTTCCTATAAATTTGTGTGTCTATTTAAAATGACAGAATTTTTATGAAGCCTTTTTAAATTTGTCCGTGATTGAAATTTATTTTAGAGTATAGATGTCGCTCAACTTGGAAATAACCGTCATTTATTTGGTGTAACTATTTGGAATATTTTAAGAATTCATCACCAAGAACATGCTAAAATTTTAATATTTTTGTGGTGTAATTAATTTACTATTAACTTTTTCTTGCTTTTTTACTCACCACGTTGTTCATCTTGTTCATTTAAAAAAAAATAAGAATAAAATGTTTTCTAGTCTAGATTACAGCCTCCAATATTTCTCTACAGCCTAGAGAGTATCATAAGAGTATCTAAAACGCATTATTTAATTTTTAACAATAAAAAATTTTATTTATTTAAATTTAAATTCTCATATATTTTAATATACATATATTAAATTTTATTTATATGTTTACTACACGTAATATGTAGGTCAGATGTAGGGTATCATATTAATTTCTCTACTATTTTAATGTCATAATTTCGGTTTGAAAATTAAACCTTCATAATTTGTTTTTGGTTAATATTCGTATACTAACTACGCATTTATTAAAAAGGATTTCTTTACTTTATTTACTTAAAAAAATCTTTTGACATTTTCTATCTGATTTTTATGTAGACCTACGTTAATGTAACTGTAAAATTGGTAACTATTTCAATGAATATCTCATTTTACTAAAAACTAACAAAAAAAAATAAATAAATAGGAAATTTAAAATAATCATAGTTACCACAAAAAAAAATATTTTCTTAAAAAAAATTATTTTTTGTTTTTGTTTTTACTTTTATTTAATTTGGTGTTAAATTCATGAGATAGAAGACATGAAAATTAATAGTTTTGGTTTTCGTGGAAAATTAAATCTTTTAGATAATGTTTCATTGAATTCGACTCTATATATTTTCGTCAATAGAGATCACTCCTTATTATTATATATTATATATATGTATATTATATGCATCATTATCTTTTAGTAATTATGTTATAAATGAAATGGGTTGAGTACTTTGAACGTGAGGGTATATAACATATATAGATATACATATATGTGAGGACTGAAAAGTTATTTATTAATTACGTATTTGGAATTGGATACAACTATGTTGATAATGCTTTAATAAAGGAAAATAATATTTTTTTTTTACCAAAAAAGTATTAAATAAAATGTCAACATATTAAAATATTAATGGCTATAACATATAAAGGACTTTTGAACTTTGTATTTACCAAAAATTTCAAATTTTGTTTTGCTCAAATTAAATCTTTACTAATAAAAAAAAAACGATTTTTATAATCCAAAGAAACTAAAACGGAATTTGAAACTTAAAAAATAAACAAAAAATAAAAATAAAAACAAAAGTTTGATAAAAGGATTTGAATGTAAATATTAAGAAAAAGTTTTAAAATCTCGATTTTATTAGGTTATTTGATACATTACCACGGACAATATTATTGTGAACACATTACAGGTTTAAGTATCACACTGAACTGAATTAGATCAAGATATTAATTTAATTTAGTGTAGTTTACCTATAGATTTTGTTCAGGAAATATCAAATGTCAAAATAAATTACAAAAATGAAAAAAACTTGGGTTCAACTAAACTAAAAACCCAATCGAGCAAATGAAAAAATCATGTATATATAAGATCACTTGCAGTCATTGCAACAAAGTTGGGCATTGGGCAAACTAGGAGAAACATGCAAACACGACTCAATGAACACCTGAAAGTAGCAGAACACATCATCCAGGACAATAACAGTATTTCGAAAGAAGACATAGTAATGGTAAATTATATTAGAGATTCTAGGAAACTAGATTCAGCTGAAAGCATTTTGATGAAATTTACAAAACTAAAAATTACTAACTATTTAAATTTTTGTTAAATATAATAGAACGACTAAAACCATCCCTACCTGTCAGTCTAACGTCGGAAATATTATTTCAAATACCAACAATGAAATAAGTCACTCATATTCTCACTGACGCGATATAAAATCAGTCTACCTGAATATGTATTTTCCTAAGATCCTGTAAGATGGGTGATATGAGATTTTACTATTTTGGTAGTATTGGGAAGTTTTCTTGTCAACATGTCAATTTAAAATTGTCATGTCTGCCTTTAATAGAATAGAAAAATATTACTTAAGTGATATTTTTATACGATACGTCTGAGAGAATATGGGTGTATTATTCAACCCTCCACCTGTGCTATTTCTATCTACTGTTACTATCAATAAAAACTATCAAAAATAAACTATGTATGATGTATGTTACACAAGCTGGGTAGCGCAGTAGGTGGAGTGCTTGCCTTTTCAAACGGAAGGTCCCAGGTTCGATTCCCGATGAAGAAAAAAAAAATAAGTGGAAAATTAAAGTAAATGAAAATAAATGTGTCCATGTAATTGTAACACTCAAAAAAATTACATGATTCTCAGATAAACGTGTACCGTCAAACAAATTATGTTAAATATCTCGGAGTCCATCTTGATAGACGGTTGACTTGGTAAAAACTTATTTCAGGCAAAAGAGACCAACTCAACATAAAGTTCAAGACTAGTTAATTGATGGTAAACATTAAAAGATGAAATTAGACTACAAAATAATGATATCATCTGATCATAGGGAGGCCATAGGATAGCTATGGAAAAGTACTTCTAATTCTAATATGGAGATAATACAAAGAATGGAATCAGACATCTTGAGATGGCTCCATGGTATGTGAAAAATAGGAACGGACACAAAGACTTAAACAAATAACTATGCGGCCAGACTCACGCGCCATGGCCAGTTCATTAAGCATTCAGCTAGCCAACCAGCCAGAATATTCCGGCTAGCAGTAGACTAGAAAAGAGAGACCTATAATAGAACAAGAAAATCAACTAATTAAATGTTAGAAGTAATATATTATCAGGGACTAAAGCTTCTTCAATAGAGAACTAATTATCTTATTTTAATTTAAAATTTTTTTTAAAAATTCCATTATTTCGTTCATAATGAAAAAAAAGAAAAATTAAAATTTATGTTTTGAATTTCATTAGTAGTCATATAATCACAATATGATTAAATCCGTAATAAATGTATTTATAATTGAAATATGTACTATTTCATAAATTACTAAACATACTAACCAAAACTTAGTTTTCGCAGGTTAGTCGAATAGTCGCATAGAATATTTTTTCTAGTCTATATGGGACCTAACTGATGACCAAGATCTATATGGGATATGGGCTTTTACACAGAGATTTGCAATATACGACAATAGCTTTTTTTCTGCAGAATTTTTATGGTATAGACTAAGTTCAATGTGGAAAACTGTATCTATTATACCTTCATAATATCATAGTTTCCATTTTATTTTTAGTGATAACCAAAACTCTCATCTATTTATCATTTATTTTATCCCAATGATAAAGGGTACTGGAACAGGTCGAAAAATCCAGAAAGCATTTTTTGCCTTCGTCGGGAACTTTCGGTTGAAAGGCAGGCACTCTGCACTGCACAACCCAACGTTAGTTTATGGCTTCCACCTATGTAACAGAAACGCATCGGAAAGTTGTGCGCATTTGAGTGGCGAATCGTAAATTGATTGGTACCACCGTATCATATTAAACAAAAGCTCATGTCAAAACCGGTGCTGTCCTTGAAAATATTTAAAATTAAAACTTTGACATTTGTTTTTCTTCCTAAAATTTTTAAAAGTCACCTTTATTTTTGTTGGTAAAGTTGTAAACAATTGATAAATAGATTGAGATAAGACAAGACCAATGTTGTGAACTACACTTACAAGTTTATTAATTTTGTACAATTAATTATTAAAAACTAATTTTATTTATTTTTAAAACAAAATTTAAGTAAGGTAACAAAAAATTGCATCCACTTCGCAAACAAATTATAAAGTGAAAATGTTCAAAAATGTTCGCAATTAGCACACCATGGTATCACTGTTGCTACTTACGACAGGGATATATAGCAAATTGCCTTCAAATGTTCCATATTAAATCAATAACCAGTATATATAAATGTTCAAGAAATACCCCATTAAAATACTGCCAAATATCTTGGTGTGACGTTAGATGCGAAACTTCGCTGGAAAGCTCACATAAAAAACAAATCCGCTATAGACAAGCGTACTGGCTCATAAGTAAGAAATTTACCTTAACAATACAAAACAAACTTCTACTCTATAAACAAATACTGAAACCAGTATGGTCATATGGCATCCAACTATGGGGTTGCAGCAAAGTGCAGCAAAGTAATAGAGATAGTCAGAGGTTCCGGACCTAAGAAACATTGTGAACGCGCCCTGGTTCATCAAAAACTATGACCTACATAAAGATTTACAAATACAATCTGTCGATAAAGAAATACAGAAATTTGCAAGAAGTCACGAAAAAAGGATTCAGCACCATGTAAATGTGGAGGTAGTCGAGCTGCTGGACAATGGAAATATAGCCAGACGACTCAAAAGAGTAAAACCTTTTGAGTTAATGCAGCAATAATCACCCACATTCATGAGGCCTCGTCGCGTGGGTGATCGGAGGTTGACCCGCTCCCACGCTTAGATAGATTTATTTTAGGGGATTTTTGAAGAATTTCGTTATGTTGACTGCCACCGAAACGAGGTTTTTCACAAGTCTTCCATAATTATAAATTCGTTTTGAGAGCTGGTTGGTTTTTCGTCGCTGACGCAATAGGTCTTCAAAAGTATGGATCAATAAATATATATGTACATATACAACTAAGATTTTCTTTTAGTTTTTAAACGTAAAGCAAGTGTTTTAAGAGATTAGAATTTTTCTCCATGGAGTAACTTTTTTCATGCTACTTATACGTTTAGCGTAATACACATGGAAGCCTACCTGTATATCCTCAATTCCTCACAAATCCGTCAAATGTGCATGTTGACAAACACCTTGTTAGTTATTACTGTTCTAAACTTTTTTCTATTTTCGTCATTTTATTCTATCAACTTCTGACGAATAATCCATATTGAATTTAAAAATTTAAGTTTTAGTTTCATTCTGGTAAAACTAACTTTTTCAAGGTTAATTGAATTCAAGTTCAAATATAATTAATTTAAAAAGTGTAATACTGCTCATTTCAGTTTATGTAATAAAATTGCAGAGTACCATACTTAAAAAGTGAAAATTTAATTGTACCAAAGTTACTGTCAATACAAAATAAAAAAAAAAAACAAAAATAGTTATTATTTTGGCGATATTTTAAAATTACTCATATTTTATTTGTTTAGCATTAAATTTTTTCGTAAATGAAATTTGAATAAAGAATATTATATAAGTTAAATTTCTTATATGATTTTTCTTCAAACGGTTTATTATTCTTTAATATTCATGGACGTTAACTTATATATGTATGTGGTTTAATATTTTTAGGTCTAAAAAAAATACAATTTATCATTAACTTCACTTGATATTTTTAATTTCGTATTTTTTTTTTCACATTATAATAAAAAACCAACATAATCTGGCTCTATACAAAATGTAAACAATAGAAATAATAATTTTGACGAACTCTAAAAATAGTGTTAATATTTATTTGTAAACTGCATTGCTATTTATATATATTGCGGTATACCAAATACTATCATTACATGCATATATGATGAAATATGATTCAAGTTCTGACATTTTATTTTAATATATTGTAGTTATTATTATGTTTTATCGGTTGCAACAAAATTTTCACAGAGCACGTTTTATTTAAAATTTTTGAACATGTTTTGAATTTTTGAAGATGTTTTAAACTTTTCTATTGCAGTTCTATAAAAAAAAAACATAAATTGATGGAATCGAAATATTTATTTATTTGCAGTGTAGTCTTGCTTGCACCTGCTATGTAAGTTTACAAAAGTTCAGATATGAAATTTTGTTATTGTTATTTCGAATTAAATGGCATTGGGAAAGTTACTTTCAAACTATAAATTAAAGATTGTATTTTTAATAAGAGTACAGTAATAAATTTTTGTTATTGGTGAAATTTTACTGTTCTTACGTAGAAGTTCAATAGTCTCATCAAAAGCTAAATAATCGATATATTTGTAATTTGATTTAATGTTGTTTTAATTTTCTAGAGAATGTTTCAGAAAAAAAATTTCATTTTTTTAAATTGAAATTTATTTATATATAATAGACTTGAATATAAATTATATATAAATTACGTTCGTATCGTATGGACGAATTTCATAACTTTTTTTTTAAAAAAAATTATTTTAAACTTTTATTTTTTGTTTTAAAGTTTTAAATTTATAGTGGTTTATTTTTTTTTTAAACTTTATTTAAGGATTTAATTTTCAATTTTAATTCTCTTAAAATTTTTCGTTAATCAAAGAAAAGTGTTTTTAAATTATTCGGTTTTGGTTTTCAAATGGTTTTATTTTTTTTTTTTCAAATTTATTTTTCTTATATTCGCAGACTAAGTCAGCTTTAATTTTTGCTTCATTTTTATTTGGTTGTGTGTTGTTAAAAGTTATTAATTTTATTTTTATAGAAAACAGTACGAGTACAACAAAGGTTTTAATATGCATTGTAATATAGACCTGTTTTCGTGTTATTAATATTATACTTCCCAAGTTTGGTCTCCATATCGTAATGTTGAAATCTAACATATTTTTCCATTTTGCACTACTTGGGCTTATATAGTCAAACATGAAGTTATAGTTTTTTTTCCTTTATTAATTCACAATCAAAATCAGATAACAAAAAAATAATTCTATTTCGATTTTAGCCAAAACCGTACGATCTAGAAAAAGTTCTTGGAAGTTAACAATATCGTGTGCTGAACTTAATTACATTGTAAATACGTACAAAATAATTAAACCAAATAAAAAATATTAAGATTAAATTAAAATGAGTATAAATTAAGACTGGACGTGAATTTAAATAAAGAGTATTTTGTTTTGATCCTAATCTTAGTAAAAACAAAGCTGTTGTATATTACAGCCTACAGAAAAGATTATATAATTAATCTTAAGATAATGTGTTTTCTTATTTTATTAATTTTAAATCTTATTTTATGTTATTTGAAAGCTTTGTCATGTGACTTAATGTACTTATATTTTATTACACGTTTTGATAAAAATATTTTAAATGGTTTTTTTTTTTTTAATAAAAAAACTAAATAAAAAAATAATAATATAAAAAAAAGCAAAACTATTGTAACCTAATCTAACTGAATCTACCTTATTCTATCTATCCTAAGTAATGATCTAATTTTAATCTTATGTGCGTAAGTGTTTTCTAACCACCAATAATTTCGATTTACTCTTTTGTCTCTCTCTGGTATAATGTCTATCAAATTTTAGTATAGTGTAATCTAAGTTTCTAGGGTTGTAATCAATTATCTTGCATGTAGCCCGTCTATTATAGTGAAATAATATGGAGATATGATCCATTAGAGTCTAAGTATATAAAAAAATCAGGGGCAACGAATCCTATATTTAAACTAATTTTTTATATATTCGTAATTATGATGATAGTAGATTTTTGAAACAAGACAATTTTTTTCTATTTTAAGAGCTTTATCTATAGGCGATTGCGTGTTATTTTACGTATTAATTTTATGAAAAAATTATCAAATTATGTTAGCCTCGTTATATATTACTTTGTTGGAATGAAAATGTTCAAAATTGGACTCTGATTTTCTTGTTCTGCTGATGCAGGCTCTAATGCATTTTTTTCGAATTTTCTAATAAGCTTCATTGTGCTGTCGCTTATCTTAAACTAAACAGCAGCAGCATATAACATTATTGGTCTAATAAGTGCTTGATACGCTATTATTTTGACTCTAGGGCTTATTGTTTTATCATAGAAGAGATTTCTGGCGACCATAAATGTTTTATTGCTTTTAATTTTATCCTATTAGTAGTTCTAATATTTAAGTTTCTCCAGTTTTTTTTTTATTGTAATTAACTTTAACTACTGTGTTTCGAAAGAGTATTGTTTTTTATTTATCGGTATTTATTTTAAGTTGCCAAACTTTACAATAATCTAAGGTGAAATTAAACATTTTTTGCAGGTAATATTCTATGTGTTCTATTGTTTTACTTGCCGAATAAAGAACTATGTCGTCAGCAAAGGCTTTCTGTGATTGTCTCCTTTTATATTTTGGAAATAATTTACGAAGAATTGTGATATACTGTGATATACACAATGTAAAAACAAAGCTTATACTTACTTACTTACTTGCTGGGCTACAGACTTTGAAGGTCCTGGGCCTGACGCATAATCGTCCTCCACTGATTTCGGTCACGAGCGGAATCTCTCCAGTTGGTGATGTGAAGTTTTTTCATATCTGCCGATACTTCATCTCTCGGGCTTGGATTTGAAAAGTTTCCTAGCCGGAGCATTTTCATTCATACCCTCTACATGGCGTCCTCTAAATGGTGTACCCTCTAGCAAATGAAGACGTCTTATTCTGGCTTTTTTTTTTTAGCTAGGGCCATCGTTGAACGGCTGGTATAGTTCGCCATTGTATTTTCTTCTCCAAGACCCCTTCGTCAGACACAGGATCATAAATGCGACGAAGAATTTTTCTCTCAAAGATACTAAGTGCATGCTCGCTTGCTTTTGGTAATGTCCACGATTCAGAGCCATTTAGAAGCACCGGGAGGATGAGTGTTTTGTATAATTGTGCCTTGGTATTTTCGGATAGGAGCTTTGAACCCAGTTGATTGGACAAACCGAAGTAGCAACGGTTTGCAAGGGTAATTCTTCGCCTTACTTCAACATCGATGTTTTTGGTCGAATTGATGTTGGTTTCAAGGTACTAAACTCCTGAACTAACTGAAAATTATATGAGCCGACAGTGATGTTGTGTCCAATATGTTGTGAGGACATTTATTTGTCGACAGCATATATTTTGTTTTGGATCTGCCTTAATGCGAACACCTGGTCTGTTGTTGATTTATCAGGACGGAAGCCACACTGATAGTTTCCTATCACAGCAATACAATGGGGCTTCAATTGTACAGAATTTTACGCAAACGTTTAATAGGGATATTCCTTTATAGTTGGCGCAAGAGATAAAAACAAGCTATATAACTGGTAAATAGTTGTTATGCATTTGTTATTTATTCTAATTTTGTGTATTTGAATTTTCGAACAATTTTGCTTCATATTTTTTGCAAGTAATTTTATAACTATATGCACCTGATCAATATTTATTTAAATCGCGGTGTATATCGATATTTCTGCTATATCTAGAAGTATATTAAATAAATTATTTAGCATTTTCTTTTGTCTTTGTCTACAGTCTTTGAATAGATTCAATAATTATTGTTACAAAACCTTATATTTGGATATCACAAATTCAAACTGGTTTTAGTACTTGATTGGAAATCATTCCTTTATTTATGTTGAAAAAGGCGAAATTTCTGCTTTACGTCGAAATTGCAGTTTGTAATATTTTTCTTTTTTAATTTTTAATTATTTAAAATTCGTGTCAAAAGTCATACCATAAAATAAATAAATAAATAAATAGCTTCATCAATAATAGTACTTAATATTTAACGTTTAATAATAAAGTTGATTTTTTAGATCACTATACGCAAAGTTTTTATGTACTGATTTTTCTTCATTCAATTTGTGCAGCCTTTTTCTTACACTTGCTCTTGTTAATAGCGCTTTTCGTTCCTTATGATAAATATTTTTAAATTTTCTGTTCTGAATCGATATGAATTGTTAAGGACGAAATTTTCATGACAGGATTTTTATACTGATTTTTATTTAAAAAACCTGAAAGCCTCTGATTTTGCAGTTATTTTAATTTAAAAGTAACTGTAAACTTATTTATCAGTTTTCTTCTTAATAATTAACCAATTTTCTTCCATTTCCTAATTATTAGCTTCTGCTTTAAATGATTAAAATTTTATTAAGATTCATCGAAATGAGGTCACTACTTACAGAATTCAATGACATTAACAGACAAAAAATATAACATGTATAATGAGAAAATAATTAAATCATTAAATATTGAACTAGATGAAGATTAGTTGTATACGGAGATAGAGTCTTATAGAAAAATAGATAAAAAAAAAATCCTTAAAGTTAATATTCTTGCAGATAATTTTGTTAGATACTACTAGGAGACTTTAATAATAATCCTTCGAAAGTGGTAATAAATGTCATCTGAAATCTGTTGATTTTCATAATGAATGAAGTAAACAGTAATTTTTTTATTTTTTTTTTTTGTTTTTGAAATATTTTGAACTTTTTTTGATCCTTTATTATAAGGACATTTTTTATTATAACATTTAAAAGGAAAAATTTTCGATTGAATCAATTTTTTTTTTGTTTGATCACGTTTTCTTTTTTCGTAAATTGCTCAGAAAATGTTTTGATGGATATTTGATCCTGTGTAGAAGGTAGACGAAGTATAAAGACACTTTTCTAAAAAAATAAAAAAAACAAAATAGTGAACTAAGTTTGGTAGGAGAAATCCCTTTTACTTTAATTTTTCTTTTTAGCTAAGTGTAACTTTTTTTTTGTTATGCTTGAGAAAAATTTGTTTTTAACATTTTTAAAGTTTTTGGATATAGAATTAAAAATATTTTCTATTTTGTTCGACTTTAAAGTTGTACTTTAATCAAAAGGAAATAGAATTTGAACATGATGAAATGGATATTTAGAAAAAGTATTAAAATTCTGATTAAATCTGTATACAAAAGTTTTTGATTTTCTTTTTAATGTTGCCTCATTTATTTTTTTTTGGGATATTTTTTGATTTATGAGACCAACATTAATATAAAAATTGGTACCAGATACAATGTAATCTTGTTTTTCCAAATTTTGTTTAATTATTTTGATAAAAAAGTCTTTAGAATAGAATATTTTGTATATGTTAATATTTATTAACTTGGAAGAAGAAAATTTTGTGAATAACATAACAATATCAATTCAGTATTTTTGTTCCAAAACAATTTGATTAAAAAAACTATAAAGCAAAAAATGTAGATAGAGCCAAATCCGAAACAAACAAAATATAATTAGTTTTGTTCTTATTGGATTTTTCTACAAAACTCTCGTCCCAAGTTATTAGAGGTTTACTTTCACTTATGACGGTTAGAAAAGATAACCGACAAAGATTCAAAAATAAATTAATTGTTTTTAGTAAAAGGTTGCTGTTTTCAGATCCATGTCCTCATTTTTTAGAACCCTGATTTTTTTACCAGCACAAATCTGAGACGGAAGGATTTTAAAATTGTAGTAATTTAGGAGGATTTTGCAATAAAATTTAAAAACAAAAACGATAATGATATTTTGTAATGGTAAATTTCCCTGTGTAAATGGCAACGAACTCGTAACAAGGTACAGCTACCATTTTTTAATCTTGTATATTGTAGTTCTTGAAATAACATGTTTAACATCTCCATTACACACGAATGTAAGCTCATCAATTTTATATCCATTTTTTGACATTTTGCAATGACATATTGTAGAAGTGTTTTGAATATAAGGTCAATAACTTTGAAACATATATGAATGACAATAAACTATAATGGGGAAATAAATTTATAAATAAAAAATAATAAGAACATTATGCGGCACAGAACAATTTATACTTTGAATAATAAAGGTTTTTGTGATTTATGATGTAGTTCTTCTTTCTTTTCAATCATTATGCGTTAGAAAAAATATTGGGGATTTTGAAGGAGATGTTATATCGGCGTAGGACCTAATGACCATATTCCAAGGATAGTTGGAGTTCCTAATTTTCCTAAATATATATCTTTAGTGGCGCATCTTATCCTTTAAGAACGAAAAGGACATTTGAACATATCCTTGTTGTTTTGATGTGTTTGTACAAACCGTTATATCTGTTGGTCTATCAAATATATATATATATATTCAGTTATATAGTCTAGATAACGGTCTGGAGCACATTTTAACATTTATTTGATAATGATTGGTGCTGCCGTTACGTTGGAGATATTGTAGTTCAAAGTAGAAAATTTTGGAGAAAAAAAACAATCTTTATTTTCTTTCTTAAAAAACCAAATACCTGAAGATTTTACCATAAAACACCCCTAATATTTATATACTGTTAGAAAGGTCTCTTTTTTTCTAAAGATATATATTTTTAGAAAGTTAGGAATTCCAGCTATACTTGGGACATGATCATTAGATTCTACGCCAATTCAACCTCTTCTCCAAAATATTAAATAGTAATTTATTTATGTATTCAAGAACAGTTTGCTAACAATACCCTATATCCTCTTGGGTTTAACACTCCAGAAAGTATTATTTTTTTAAACGTTTACACCGAAGATTTTTAACGTATATTACAGAAATCGTGATACATTATTCATCTTCTATATCCATCCCGATATCATTATTATTTTTGTAGAATTTAATTACTATAGAAATTCAAAATATTATTTTGAAATTTTGAAACTATTTTGTTTGACACCATTTTTTGAATGGACTTGGATTTGGATGCGTGTATTTATTAAATTAAATAAATTTTGTAATTAAAATCAATTTAGTTTCGAAAATAAGGTTAATTTTAAAATTTAACTGCAATAAAAACTTTCTATTGAAATAATTTTGTTTTTATTATTAAAGATCTTTCACCATTTACCACAAACATAACAAAAAAATCTTTGTATTAAAAAAGCAATCGAAGCTTAATTAGTTTCTGAAGAAAAAGGATTCTCACTTTTACAACTTCGATGATTTGGGAACAAAAAAAGAAAATTTATGAAATAAAATTTTTTATAACCCAAAGGATAACCATAAATGTTGTTATTATTGTTGTTGTTGGTAGTTGAGGACAACGAAAACTTTTTTCCATTTATTTTGTATTTCTCAATGTCCTAGTTATGAGTATTAACAAAGTGTAAGATGGGTGTTTTTATTGGACATATCTCTTAATTAAATAAAATTCTTTTTTATTTTTTTTTTTGTTCTTAAAGCAAGATGATTTTCCTAATTCCAACATTCTTAGATAACTTTAATAAATTATTGATTTTCAGAAATTGTATATGTATATATTAGATAAGTTGGCTCTTCTGAGGGAGATGTTGTACCCGCGTAGGACCTAATGACTATATTTTAAGGATACCTGGTGTTCCTAGCTCTCCAAATCTTTTATATTCTTCAAGGACGAAAGGGACATTTGTAAGTATACTTGTTATTTTTATGTTTTTGTATATAAATCGTTATATCTGTTGATCTATTATAGATATATTCAATATTAAGACTGACAAAATTCAATAGTATAATCTGGCCCATAAGTTAAAGAAATTTGATTGTATCGATTCAAAGCTAATATATTAGTTAACACTGATTAAAATTTAAGTGTCAGTAACTTTTCATATTCTTTGTACATAATTGTAGAGACTTATCGTATAATGTATATGCACAAATTGATTAATAAATAAAATAAATAAAATAAAACAAGTAATAGTTTATTTTCAATAACCGCAGACTTTTATTAAAAAATCGTAACGAATCGTTCATTATCAGGATCATCTATTAAACAAAAAAATCTATTATTGGCACATAATATTTCTTTTAATTGGCTTAGTGCTTTTATTGATTACAATAATTAATTTTTTCAAAGCAAATTAGCCGGAACACTCATTAAAAAAAATTTTTAATGCAATTATGTTTCTGTATTTTCTCTTAATAAAGTTTTTTTTAAAAAAACAAAAGTTTATTTAGAAATGTTGATTGATTGAAACTAAAATGCTATGACTGTAAAGAAAGTAATTAGTATCATCTATTAACAGCTGTCATTTATAAGTTCTTTACAAAAATGTAAAATATTAAATTTTTTTAATTTAAACCTTTTTATTATTTAAGAAAAACATTTATTTTTTAAATTATTTCTATAGAGTAAAGAATTAGGATAACTTATATTACACGCAGATCAAAAAAATTATTCATCTAAAATTGCGTTCAAATAAAGCATAACAGGTTGCCTTAGGAAGTGGAAATCATTCACCAATTTCCAAAAATATGTAGTTTTCATACTATAAAATTGCAATAAAGAAGCTTTACTAAGTGAATTTTTTTTTTACTTCTTATAACTCACATATCGATTTATTTTAAATTTATATGAGTTATAAAACTGATCAAAATCAAATTACAGCACATATTTGAGGCTTGCCCTTTATGTAACACTGTATTATGTAAGATGTTGTATTATGTTGTTTATGTAAGAGCCAGGCTTTGAATCACGGGCCTTGATATACTCACAGAGGATACTACAGAAGCAACAACTAATATCATGGCATTCCTTAGAGAAACTGACATTTTCAATAAAATATAATAAAATTCAATAAAAACCAATAAAAAAAATTAAATTTTTCTAATATAATATAAACTGGGCTAAAATCAAAATTATAAACTTTAAGAGAAAAAAAAAATTAATTTGAAATTAAAAGACAAAAAAAAAGAAACAAAAAAAAAGTAAATCAAAAATCTAAATTTAAAACTACATTATGTAAAAAAAATAATAATGAAATAAACTAAAGATAATTATGTAAAAAACTTTAAAGAATGAGGGCTTGACAAAACCCACGTGGATGATAAATAATAAAGATCTTATAAATAAATAAATAAATAAAATCAAATTAGGAGTTGGCAGAGTAATCCAACACTACAATACCTACTGATAAGTTCCAGTAATGTTAGTGTACGAAACACTCTTCAGATTAAAGGAAAATAAGAGATAATGAAATGAAAGCAAACCTACACAATACATTAACACATAATATTATATGTCCGTCAATTTACTTATTGTAAATTCTACAAGTGAGCGTTTCATAAATACATTATTACAATAAAAATACAATTAAATTTAAAATTTTAACAAATGACTGGGTTAGTCACTTGGTCACACACATTGACAACGACAACGATAACTTCTGCAAAAACAATTTGTCGTTGAATTAAATTTAATTTTAATTGTGTCGTTGTGGAACATAATTTACTGGAAAATATTTGGTTGTCATATTATAAATCATCAGATGTAGAATTGTAATTTCGAAAACAAAATCAAAATGTATCAAGTTTAGATAAAAATAATAGATAAAAATTCGAAAGTGCAAAAATTCCATTGTGTCAAATGTTATAGTGCAAAATAACGTAGAATAGAAAGAAGTCAAAAGTGCTATAGTTAAAGAAAAAAATATTAATTGATTATTAAAATGTTTTAGTTGATCCACTACTTAACTAACTTCCTACTTAACTTCCAATAACTTATCCACCACATTTACAGCATATAATTTTTTAACAAAATTGTTATGAGTATAATTATTATATTCTTCAAATTTATACAAATATTATATAGAAGTTAAAACCATACGAGTATACGACTTAACTATTCAATTTAATATTGCTATCTAAACTGCCAATTCAGTTCAATTATTCAAATAGTCATACAAGCAGTCTACAACACCGTAATACAATTATTGTTTAGAATTAGTTTTATAGAATTGGAATAAAATGAAAATAATGTATGGAAATAATTAGTTTGTGCCCAGGTTATATAATATTAATTTTCTAGATCCAGTCTTTTCAGCAGATCTCTTCTTTGTACGGCTTTTAATGTGTCATTAAAATAAATTTTTTAGTTATTTCGAGATCAAATTTTTCACTTGTCTCTAGATTAATTTTATTTAAGTTAGATTTAGAAGTTAGGTTAGGTTATTTAAATGGAACCAAAAATCTTTAGATTTTTTTATTAGCTTGCTGTTGCTACCAGTCTGTCATAATTCTTGTTTAAACTCCTAAATCTAAAGGCACATAAATTATATTATTTCTGAACTATAGTGTAATACTACTACTAAGACTCGAAGATGAGAAAGCAAAAGTGAACGTTGATGAGTGTTGAATAAAATCAAATTAAAAACAATTCAAAATATTAAATAAAAAGTTAAAAATTTATAATTGAAATGGAAAACTTACCAAATATTCTTTTTTAAATTTCTGTTGTTAAATCTGGAATTAAAACAAAAAAATTTAATTAAGCCATTTTTAGATTTAGTTGTTTTTATTTTTATTTATTTTATTTATATTAACATTTTTTATTGCAATTTAAATTCTATTAAATTTCTCTTTTGTGAAGCTCTAGCTGCTTGGGCTATCGCCTTTAGAGTTATTTTTAGAAGTTCTGACGATATTTTTAAGCTTACTGCAACAACTTTTAAGAATTGCCATATTTATATCCATAGGCACTGATGAGTACTTTGAAAAAGAAAACTGTTTTGTAAGAATTTATTTGATATTGGTATTAGAGTTCCCTATTCAATTTAACGACACATCAACACGGTTTTCTGAAAAAAGAATTCTACAATGACCAACCTTATAGAGTCGACATCAACCTTCTTAGTCAATATGGAAGTGGGATTCCAAGCGGATGTAATTTACACCGATTTTAGTAAAGCATTTGATGTTTTATCCCATAGTATTATTTTATTAAACTCAAAAAACTAGGATTTCCTGCAATATTTGTACAATGGGTCAACTCATATTTTACTAATAGGAGCTACACTGTTTTATTCTGCTCTTCATTTTCATCACCATTCATATCAAATTCTGGAGTTCCACAGGGGAGTCATTTAGGACCACTGTTATTTTTTATTGCTATCAATGGTGTGGCTTCTATGATTTGTAATGGCGATTTAAAAATTTACGCTGACGATATGAAGATTTTTAAAAAAATAAGGTTTATGCAAGATGTTTATATGCTTCAAGATTATCTAGATAAATTTTATACTTGGTGCATTAATAACAATCTTTAACCAAACATTAGTAAATGTGCACTCATGTGTTGCACACGTCGAACCCAACCATTTAGCTTTAGATATACTCTAAACAACGAAACCTCTGAAAAGGTTAATTCAATTAAGGACTTAGGAGTTTATTTTGATGATAAACTATCATTCAAACTCCAGTTACATAACATCGTTAATAAAGCTGGTTCAATGTTGAACTTCATAAGACGTTGATCAAAGGAGTTTAACGATCCATACATTTTTAAATCATTGTATACATGCCTTGTTAGACCCCATCTTGAATATGCATGTCAGGTCTGGTCTCCATTTTATAATTCACATATACAAAGAATATAAGATGTTCAAAAAAAATTTTTAAGGTTTGCACTACGTAGTTTACCTTGGGACGATTATACAAGACTTCCTACATATGAGCATAGGCTAAACCTTCTCCATCTTAAGTCTCTGTGAAAAAGACGGGAAGTAGCTGATGTTTTATTTATATCCGGAATTATTAAAGGCGGTATTATGTCTCCTTCAACTTTAAATAAAATTATCATTAACACAAATACTCGTTTACGCCACTCAAATCTCTTTACATTAACATTACACAGACAAATTATGGTAAATATGAACCTATTAATAGAATGTTAATAGTTAGTAATAAATATAAGAATAGTATACATTTTTCAATATCTAAAGATACTTTGAGACGAAATATATATTATTTTTTTTTTTTTTTTTTTTTTTTTTGCGTGGATTGGTGGGAATCTTCATAGACACAATGAGCCCCGTAGCTTCCATTGTGTGTCAGATTTTTACTGACTAGTCCAACGGACTAACCATTAATTTATTGCTATTTTGATTTTCTTAAAGAAAAAGTTTACGAAATTCTATCGTATTAAATCTAGTGGCTCAGTTCTTTTAAGTCTTCTGACATCATTTTGATTATCTAGCAGTTGAGTGGCCTCAACGTTAACATGTCCCTCCAGACGAGCTATATGCTTTGTTGCATATTTTTTATTTCATTTTCTATGCAAGGAATTTTTAGATCTCTGTGCAAATCACTGTTGCGAACATACCAGGGGGCATTTACCATGTTGCGCAAGACTTTATTTTGGAATTTTTGTATACAAAGTACATGTGTTAGTTTGGCACATCCCCATATTTGTATGCCATATCGGTTTGAGTATCTGATTATATAACAAAATCTTGTTATGTATAGGTAATTTAGAATTACGACCTAAGAGCCAGAACATTTCTCTATACTTATTTTCAAGCTCAAATTTTTTCTTTTTAACGTGCTCTTTCCATCTAAGTTTGACATCGAATGTCATTCCTAGGTATTTAGTATTGTTTTCTTGGGGTATATTGACCCCATTCAGATTTACCAATGGTTGATTTTCTAATTTTTTATTTGTAAAATTTACATGTACTGATTTTAACTCATTGAGTTTAATTTTCCATTTCTTTGTCCAGAAGTATAGCTTATCGCTTGCTCTTTGCAATTTAATTGTAGCCTCGTCAATATTTGATCCTACTGCCATCAACGCAGTATCGTCAGCGAATGTAGCTACAGTTATATTTTCCATTTCTGGTAAATCATTGGTGTAGAGCAAATACAGTATGGGACCCAGAATACTACCTTGAGGCACACCCGTTTTAATATCTCTAATAGTAGAATACTCTTCGTCTTGTTTTATTCTGAATAGTCTGTTTTCTAGATATGATGAGAGTATATCTACGTATTGTTTAGGTAACATATTGTTTAGTTTATTTATTAAGCCTCGATGCCATACTTTATCAAAAGCTTGGGCTACATCTAGAAATATGGTAGAGCATACTTTCTTTTCCTCTAAAGCTTTTTCTATTATGTCTGTTATTCTATGAATTTGATCGATTGTCGAGTGCTTAGATCTAAAGCCAAATTGATAATTTGGAATCAGATTGCTATTTTCTATGATCGGTCTCATTCGAATCAATAATAGTTTTTCAAATAATTTTGATACTATTGGTAGTAATGATATTGGTCTGTAGGATTTGACCTCATTTATGGGCTTACCTGGCTTTGGTATCATAATTATCTCTGCTATTTTCCATATATTCGGCACATACCTTATTCTTATAGCAGTGTTTATAATGCGTGTTAGCATTGTTATAGCTTTTTTCGGAAGTTCTTTCAGGACTTCCGATGTAATTAGATCAAAACCTGGAGCTTTTTTATCTCTGAGTTTTTTAATTTGTTCAACTATTTCACTCTCTGAAAATGGTGATATAACATTTTCTTGCCAATTATTATTTTCTTCAGTGAGATCATCCGAATCTGTCTCGTCTGGACAAAAAATTTCTTCAAGATGATCTGCGAATGTTTCAGCTTTATTTTTATTATCTCTCGCCCATTCACCGCTTTTCATTCTGATTGGCGGGATTTGAGAGATCGAGGTTTTTGTACTCTTTGTTGCTTTCCACAACGAGTAGTTATTTTCTCTTTTAGCTGATAAATTTTTTATATATTTTTCAAAATTTTCATTTTTAAGATCTTTAATTTTTCTTTTAAGATTCTGAGTTAACCTATTTAGCACAAATTTGTCTGCCGGATCACGCGATTGTTGCCATCTGCGTCTAGCTCTTCTTTTTATTTTTATCATATTTAATATTTCTCTAGGGTAGTTGAATCCTACCGATTTATATTCACAATTTTTTGTATTATTCCATCCAGCATTTTGAATAATTTTAATAAAATTTTCTACTTCAGAATCTATATCACATTTGGATCTTAGTTTTGTTTTTATGTTTATTTTGTTTTCTATTTCTTGTTTAAAGCTAGATCAGTCAGTTGTCTTGTTCGTTAGCAGTGGTTTCGACTGTTTCTTAATAACCTTTTCATATAGACTTAGTATGACTGCAGAGTGATCTGAGTCCAAATCATGGTTATCTTCTAGCTTAATATAATTGGGTGAAATTTTTTTTGTTATATAAAAATCAAGCAGATCAGGAGTTTTATTTCTATCAGTTGGCCAATAGGTTGGCTTACCGGTAGATTGGTAAATGCAGCCTTTTTCTTTTATAGCTTTTCATAGCTCTCTTCCTCTCGTAGAGGTTACTCTAGACCCCCAATCTATGTGCTTGGCGTTGTAGTCACCTCCCAGGATAAATCTTTCGCCAAGTAGTTTAAGAATTTCTTCAAACATGTTATTCTTTATGTTGTATTTGGGTGGACAGTATAATGCACCGACATAAAGGCTTTGTTTAACAGACATAATTCGTAGCACGATTAGTTGGAATTCATCTATTTCTAGACTAACTTCCTCGTGGTGCTTAATATCTTTCTTTATTAAAATTGAGCTACCACCTCTGGGTGTATTACTCAGATGGTTTGCGCTGTAGCATGTATAGTCATTTATTTTAAGCGATGACTTATCTGTCATATGTGTTTCTGTCAAGAGCCATACATCAATATTTTGTGTTCTCAATAGAATTTCCAAATTATTTTTCTTGTTCAGAATACCATTGGCATTCCACGTGACTATACGAAGTGCGTTCTTAACCATGTCTTGCGGATTTATTTTTTGGTGTATACATATATATTTCATTATGTTTGTTTTCTAATGTGCATAGTCTTGTTGAGATTTCATTCATTGTTTTTATCATATTTTGCATCATCTGCATAATGGTATTTTCAGTCAACTTTTGTGTAGAAACTTTATTTTGTTCTTTCGGGTTTCTTTTTTGACGAAATATATATGAAATTAATTGAATATTTTGTTAACTTGATCTTTTTAATTTATATTAACAAAAAATAATATTACTATTTTTGTATTTTGAATTTTGTTATTTTTGAATGTATACTAAGTAAATTTAATTGTATTTTAATTAATGTATGAAATGTAATTTAGTAAACTGTTTGAGCTAAATAGTATAAATAAATAAAAAAATAAAAGATAATCATACGTCGACTGTATTATATTCTGTCCACCCATTTTCGCACGTTTTGTTCTATCTTTTGAAAATTATAATTTTTTATTAAATTTTACAACCTAATAAATAAAAAAAAAAAAAAAAAATTTAATGAACCTGGCTAATTTTATATAATTTCAACATTTAATTAAAAAATTAACAAAAAAAAAAACTTAAAATTCGTATCACTTAAAAATCACAAAACTTTAAAAATCCAAGAAATTTTTTAAATTATTTCATAAAATATTTACTACGAATTATTAAAAAACATTTACATAAAAAGAAAAAAAAAAACAAATTTTTCAGCGCACTGCTTTTGCATATTTATCATATTTTGACTTAGCAATTTTTTGTATTTTTGAAGGACAATTGTAGCACTAACGGCATATTTTCCTTTCTGGTTCATGTATGGATGAGAAATCAACAACTGATCTTAGACCAAATAATGTTGCAGCAGGTGAAATTCCTGTGAAGGGTATTGTACCAGGTGGTTTTGAAGTAGATGACGAATTTAAAACGTTTTTGATATTTTTACGAAGTGAATCTCTTAATGTAACTGCTAACCTTTTTTCAATCCAGATTGAAGTAAAATCAATGATTAATATTTTAATAAAGTCCCTTTTACAAAGGTTTTTGATTTTTGACCAATACATTATGACAGTAGATAATACAAGGACTTACAAATGCCATATTGAGTATGCTTCAAAAAACTGTCATTGGTCATCTATTGGTTATCACTACATGACATGGATGAGCACATCTGATCGAATGTGTCAACAAATAGAGCGTTCGTTTTCTGTTTCACACGCAATATCTGACGGTATATTCTTCGAAAAATATCTTCATGAAGCCATTACGATAAAATTGGTAAAATTATGTTATACAGATAAATGATCAATATTTATAATATCGAAAAATAAATAACAATGAAAAAAGAAAAAAAAAGAAAATAAAAATAAGTCATAAAAGATAAACATACGTCGTATAGACGTAGTAGTTCTATTTTTCTCAGCTGTTATTTAACTTATCGCAAAACAAAACCGTTATACGCTAGAGTAGAATATCAACTGCGAATATTAGAGAAAACAAAACATTAAATGCAACGCAACGGTTAATAAAAGAAAAATGTATACCTCATTTCAACGTAAATTATTCTTCTAGGGTTTTAAGCAGATTATAAATAAAAAGGCTATCCATATTTTGTCACTATACATGAGACTAGTATACCCAACCGCCGAAAATCTACTATTGGGATTAAATCTTAGATTGGTTTTACAATTTGCTTCCGTCTACCAACAGAAATTTTCCTGTATATGCAAGATCTTTATGAAACGAAGTATTTCAGTAGTTGTACTTAATAATATTTTTCTGGCGTTTGAGGTTAATTCCAATAATTTAGGTGGTTATTGGCTAGTTGTTTTGTTATACAAATTCTTATTAATTCGCCTAAATTACAATATCTTTATTAGAATATAATACAGTACGGTTACTAAATATACTCAAATCGAAGAAAGTTAATTAAACTTTTAAAAAAGTATATAGGCTTGGTATCAAAAAATTTAGTACATCTTAACTTACAATCTCTTAAATTCAAAAATTTAAACGTTTTTTGAAACCAAAACCAATTAGATAATACAAGAGCAGACCATTTGATTTAATTTCGCATTTTTTAAGAAATTATTTAATTGTAAAATTATACCATGATACAGAAACATCCTGAATGTGTCGACCTCCTTGGATAACAACGATATTACATTAAAATGATATAAAAAAAGATCGTTCTTGAAATGTATATTTAACAATGATGAAAATTTAGATTCAAAACATATCACTTTTATTGAACAACACATTATATACATCAAAACTATACATCGTTCGAATTTCAAAGACATCACAGAAGCTAATTATTCATACTTTTTACATTACTTAAAGATTTAAAAACTATTTGTATTTATATCATCTATTTCTGTAGTTTCCATTTAGTCATTTCATATAGAATTGAACGATTTCATTATTCTATTGCCATTCTAATGATGTCACGTAATGGTAATTTTTAAAACTAATTTTCTAATATCCAGTCTCACAATAATTACAGAATATAATAAAAAATTAGAAAATATTTAACAGAATTTAAAAAAAAATTCATTTATTCTGTAAATCACAACCATAAGGAATTCAAAATTAAAAAAGAAAAAAAATTAAAATTCAAGAAAAATGTATACATACATTCGCATGTACTTGAACGTTGAAAATTCTCCATTGAAAATAGAAAATTTCTATTAAAGGAAGAAAAAATCAAAGTCAGACATTTCTGAAAGTCAACATGTCAGTTAACTTAACAAACAAAAAAAAAAAAAAAAGAACAGGAAATAATGAGTCTTTCATATTTGACATTAGTGTGTTATGACGAGCTATGTATGTGTTGACAGGGTGATTTCATAAGATGTTTTTTAATAGATAGATAGATACATTTCATAAGATACAATTTTCATTTTATGTTATTTTCGTTTTGGTGAAATAATTAAAAACAGTTATAACATGAAGGTCAGAACATTTTTTAATATATTCGACCAACGAAACTCCTTGAAAATCGCTTTAGAATTTTGTTCAAATTTGTTTTTTCTATAACCACAAGTCAAACGCTATTTTGTGATATAAAAAAATATTTAATTAAACGATATCAAGTTGTGTAAGACATTAAACTGTTGCATTTAATGTGTTTGAGTATAATTATATTGAGTATATATATTTTTACCACTTATCCACTCTTTGGTGCGATTGCTCTTGGTCGGAAGGAGGAAAGTATCAAATACTGATTTTAATTAAAAAATTGACCAAAAATATAAAATAATAAAATAGCAATCATACAAGCAATAAAAGAGCATAAAATAATAAATTTATTTAACTCTTTTTTTTGTACAAATAAAATTATAACTTTTCAATTATTTTATCTAACACAAAATCTTAGTCTTTAGTTCTAGCATCTACCATATTTATATAAGTTGTTCGAGAAACTCATACTGAAACGCCTCCAACCGGTTGATACCGGATATTCAATTTGATTTCAGAGAAAAACATTCAACTGTAAACTAGGTGCATCGTGTCGTCACTTTGATAGAGCGCGCAGTCAAGGAAAAGAAAGAATTGTACGGCTGTATTTCTTGATGCTTCACAAGTCTTCGATAGAGTATGGCATGATGGCGTCATACACAAAATGTGCAACAACTTTCCAGGAAACTTATGTAATGTACTGGAGTCATACATATCCAACAGGCAATTCAGAGTAGCACACGGAGAAGCAACATCTAATTTTTAGCAGGTTTTTAGCAGGTGTTCCTCAAAGCAGCGTCTTAGGACCTATCTTATACTTTCTATATACTGCCGATATTCCAACAACACCACATATTGACATCGCAGTATTTGCAGATGATATGGCTCTAATAGCCACAAACACATTGGAGTATCAAACAGTTGGGCAACTGCAAATAGGGCTAGATAAAATCAGTAAATGGACACAAAATTGGAAAATAAAACTGAACGAGGGAAAATCTGGTCATATCACCTACGCACTAAGGCGGAAATCACCTCAACTTTTCTTGTATATAAACCAAATACAAGTTTCAAAGGCGAAAACAGTAAAATATCTTGGATTACACCTTGATTCGCGTCTCAATTGGAAACATAAAAATGTAGGCCAGACTTTAAAAATAAATAAAAACATATAAAAAATATATTTTCTTATCGGAAGATGGCACTGTCAAACATCCTCTCCAATTTACTAAATTTCCAATTTTTTAAGTTTGCAGAATCATCAGGAAGATGTAGATGTCAGTCATGAACAAACTTTAAAAATAGAGACCTTTTTAAAAATCAGTTGTTAAATTTTGTGCATTTTGTGCTCTCGAAAATTACAATATTATGGAACATTATTATTTTTTTTTACAAAAAGGGAATCAAACAGCTGTCTTGAATCTCCCTGTTGTTATTCTGTATTTCTCTATGTCAACTATATTAACTATATATATGTAGATGGTATTCAAGAACTTTAAATATATAATGTTGAAAAGGATATCATGGGTGAGTGTGTTATGGTATTAGGTATACAATAAAAATATGAATTTGTTCTTCTGTAATTAGCTCATTAATTAAAGAATGATGTGGTGTTGATTCTTCTTTTGTAATACTGTTGAAAAATGTTTGTAAAAAAAAGAAATTTTGTTTAGGTATAATTAGGTGTTATTAATTTAACTATGATTAATAAGGAATGCTAATACATTTATTACATTACGTGTTAATTAGTTGATTTTGGATTCTGCAATCAAATATTAGGTTAATTTAAGTGACTATGTAATTTGTGTATGAAATTTGGAGTTTTAAATTTTTGATAAAAAAAAGGATATTGTAAATAATTAATAAATTGTGTTTCCTAAGTATAGGTTTAGCTTTTTCAACTTTCTGTGGTGAGAGATAAATTTTAGAATAAATCGAAAAACAAATTTTTTTCTATAAAATTAATAATTTGATATTACAGTGAAACCCAGATTTAATAAGAAGACTGATATCTTAACACCCTGGCATCATTAAGCATCATGTTTGATAATACTATCAAATAGCACCATTCGTTTGACAATAAAGTAAACTGAGAAAATTATTAATCTCCCTAATTGATAACATGTAGAGATAGGGCTCCAACAATAAAACGATGTCCAAGTGTAGCAAGTGGTTATGATCATTTACATAATATGTGTCATTCTTCAAGTGTTTCTATAATGTGTCAAGAAAGCTTAGAGAAGCCTGGCAAGCGCCCGGTCATCATCAATATGCTTTACATAATTTTAGGGTCTTGTAAACAAAAATTTTTTCACCAAGTAGTTGATTAGTTTATTGTTGCTGTTCTATAGTTAGTATTACTCGCATAACTGGGTAGAAGAGACAAATTTCTAGCTCCCAGAGAGTATGGCTAGCATCTGAATCCATGCTTGGCCCTTCGTTAGATTTAATTTTTCTGCCATCTTACAGGTTAAACTATAGAGAAATAGTATAGTATAGTGGATCATATCATTCTCTTAAGAAGTTGTGAACATTTTTCAATAATTAAATATTTTTTTTTGTATGAAATATTACGTGCATATTTAATTGTGTTTTAAAAGTGAGTTGTAAATGTTGTGTACTCCAATTTTACTCAAAACATAGATGTTTCATTAAAATGTTTTGCTAGTGAAACCCTATAGTTTACCGGTTACAACTGAATCTAAAATTTAAATTTAAAGATTTTAATTTGTTTTTTTTTAATTTCTTTAAAAAAAAAAAAATTAACGGTTAAAAGCAACATGAAGTGTAAAAAATCTGTAAGCTATTATGCTAGATTTTTATATTCTTTTTTATTATAAATTAAACGTTACATCTCCATATCGTTACATCACTTATGTGCCTTGAAAGTACATATAATTCGTTTGAAATTGCAATCTCATTTCAAAATTCATAAAAAAATAAAACCATAACTAAAGAACACTTTACAATTTTAATTATAGAGTATTAAAAGCACGTTTAAAAAATTTTTAATTTCAAGAACCAGTATTCATGTTTTTTATACAATTTTTATCATTTCATACACAGATTATGTAAGCTTATAGAATTTGTAGTTTGCAGATTCACTGTAGATACTCAGACTCTAGATATAGACATCAGTTGAAGAAGGACATTTTTTTTACAACTGAAGTTATTTATGTATCGAAAAACGAAAGTGCTACAACTTTAACTGTACTACAACTTTTATATGTGAATTAGGTCGTAATTTGCTATAGAAAATACATCGAGAACACTAAATACAAATATTTAACGTTTTTCAAATAATTTGCATCATTGGAACTCCTTAATATCTAAAAAACATTTGTAAGGACAAAGAGTATAAGTGGTTCATACATTTGGGTTGATAATATGTAATTTCACGCTAACTTCCATTGAAAAGCTTTGTACATATAACAATTTCTATATTTTATAGGTAGTTCAAAGGGGTGATCACATATGCTCAATAGAAATCAAAAACGGTTTTCTTTTCTTACACAATTTCAGTATGAAAATGCTCCCCCCTATTCAGTCTAAATCCTATAAGATAAAATAAAAGAAGATTTTGGACTGCACTTCAGGAATGTGGAGTCATATTTCATTAGATGTATTTTCATATTCAAACAGTATTACAAAATACAACCTGCCGAAATTCAAAATAAACATTAACTCATTTTTGCAACAACTTGCATTAAATTTATATATATAAATACCGGGTGTTCCCAGAGCATGCATATCAGCTTTTTAAGAGGGGAAGGAGCTGTTATTTCAAAATTAAAAAAAAAGTTTGTTAACTAAATCGAGGGTGCTCTATCGATTGGTGGTACTTCCAAAAGGGACTGAAAATCTGTTTTTTAAGACCAAAAATCGCCGAAATTGGCCGAAATCCAGATTTTCAAATGGGAAAGGGTACTATTATCTTAAATTATTTGTTATAAGTTAAATACAAATTATGTTAATTCTCATTGCCGAATCTGCAACAAAGTAAACGAGAGAGAAATTATTGAATATTTTATTTGCTAGTGTGCAGTTTTTATAAAGCTACATTTCATATTCTAGATAAAAACTTTCCCAACAATATACTGCCAAACTTGAGTAAAAAATTTAGAAATCAAATTTACTGTTTCAACCTTTCAAGTTGGCTCGAAGTAGAATCGAAAACAAACTGTAACAACAAATACTTAAACCGAGCCATAGCATCTTGACAATCTACTTAAAATTGTCTCTTCAATATCTAAGTACGTTACCTACCTATTACTTCCTATTTCTACCTACCTATAGTATTTTACTGATATGACAGCAGTAAAAAAACGAACAATAGATATAAAGACACGAAACAATATGAAGTTTGTCTGAAGATGTTGTTTTGGTTTGATAGGCTTCAGAATTTTAAGAAAGTTGAAAACAAGAGTCAAGTAAAAGATAGAAAAAACTCTTCTGAGCTTCGATAACTTTTTTTTTGGTTGCCTCTATTTCTTCAATGCCATCTTTGGGGTTCTTTGCTATACATCAGTAGTTTCTTTACCATTTTTGTGATAAAAATTGTAGCCGCCACAGTAAATGCTTTTAGCGGCAAAATTTTTTAATATAAAACGTATACTCATTTTAGTGAAAAACTTTTATGCATGAGTTATGCATTACACTTTGTTGCACTGAATCGTGATGCTATAATTTATTTTCAACAGCACAGCTATATAATAATAAGAACATAAAAACATACAAAAAAAAAAAATTCATCATCCTGGCTATTTCTTTTATCCTTTCAAAAAATTATAATATTTGAGAACTTATGTAAAAAACAAAATTTTCGAGTCGAAATTTAAGCCTTGAAATTATTTCAAGTTTCTTTCAAATTATTCAACATTTCATAGTTTCTTTCAAATTATTTTTAAGGAAAAATTAAAAATAAAATGTTGTAACAAAAAATTAAAAAAATTAAGTAGCAAATTATTCAACACATTTATTTTACCGTTAAATAATTTGAGCATGTAACATTCTCTTTAAAATTAAACACAGTTATATACTTGTGTGTAGCTATACAGAGTATATCCTTTAACATTATTTTTAATTTTCAAAAGAAATAAAATAAAAACAATAAAAACAAAAAAAAAGTAAATAAAAAACAGATATTATAGATAAAAATTTGATCGGATGTTGGTAAGGTATGTACCCATTCTACACACCTTTAAAATAAATATAAAAATATTCAAGAAATTCCAACTAATTTCAATTCATCACACGCACATCTCATCCCGTCACCTTAAAAAACCATACGGTTTTATTCACATGTTAATACATATACATATGTAACGGTATATGAATTTGAAATACAATTTTCAATGATAAATGCCGGTAAAATAAAAACATACAAACATTAATTATAATTAGATATATACGAGTATATATGTAAAAAGGAAAATGTAAAAAAACAAACAAAAACAAATTTAATGGACAGGTACAGTGAAAAAAAAAAATTTTGAAAAAGGAATGTGAATTTCAAGGACATACTGAGAAGAGACATAAAAAATCGTTAAAATAAAGGTTTAAAATATTCAACAATTATAGTAAATGCTTACATTTATAACAGTTTATTTTACAGGTATTTTATTGTTAGTTATGGTCCTGAATTTGAAAAAAGAAATTGAAAATTGTTAATGTAATTTTTCGTTTTGTATCCTTTGCAATAAATTTTTGGTATTTGATTTTTGAATTCAGAAATCTTTTAATAAAATTAAAATAAAGAAAATGAAAAAAGGATTAAGGTGACTTCCTGGACAACAAAATTTATTTCGTTTTACTTTTTTTTTCTTCAATGGCGTTGCAACCCAAATCAAGTTGTGGTCTTCTCACTTTTCGTTTCCATTAATTTCTATCTTTTGAAGCCATCTTACAGTTATTTTATTAGTTTGCATAATTTATTCTGCTTTATTTTTCATGCTTTCATGCCCATCTCGACTTTGGCTTGCCAATTGAACGTTTTTTTCCCTCTAATGATTTTATTCAACTATTTTACGTTGAACTCTTTTATTGTCTATAATTGTACATTTCATAGGGATATTTTAGCTTGGCAAATGTTGATAAACTTCCTTCTTTGTATCTGGATTAGAAATAATCATTTGTACAAAATGCAATAAGATTAAATATTTATATATTTAGAGATTGAGATACGTCTATTTTTCTTCATCTAAAATATTTTCTGTGCCATCGACCAAACTTTGTTTCGCACTGATGTTGATTTTAGGCACAATTTTTGATGTAGTTAAAGCCATATGCAAGTTATAAGTATATTTAGTTGGCTGCATTTATTTGAAAATGCTTTTTAACTTTTTCTTTATTATATGAATAACCTAAGCATTTGACAGTTTGTTTTTATTCAATTTATTCAATTTTTATTCATTCATTTATTTACTCAAATGAGCCCCATTGCTCGTACAGAGTGTTTTTAGTGTTTTACAATTTTACTTATAACTAATTAAGTTTTAATTAAGTGCAGTCTTAATTTTAAGATAAGGAATTTTTTGTTTTTTATAGAAGATATTTAAGTTTGATTTTAAGTATTATTACTATTATTTAATTGATGAAAATAATCACTAATTTTACTTTTGAATTTAGATATTTGAGCAGTTTCTTTGATCGCAACTGGTAATTCATTATACGTTTTGAATGCTGTATTGCATATTGTGTCCTGTTTGTTAAATCTTTTTGTTGAAGATGTTACCCTTATTTGAGCTGCATTTCTAGTTGAGTATGTATGAACTTCATTATTCATCATCGGCTTAATATTTGTATTAATATTCTTAGAAAGTATGAGATGTATTTGTGTGGCCTGTTTGCCTTTTATAACATGATTAAATTGTAATGTTTTGTGCTTTCTATGAATTTCCTGTGTTGAAGTTTGCCTCTTATATCCAAACAAGTTCTTTATAGCTTTATTCTGCAGTTTCTGTAATGTGTTTAAATTTTTATTCACAGTGTTTCCCCATGTTTGAATTCCGTACATAATTGCGATATGAAATAAGCTGTAATAAATTGATCTCTTATTTTTTAGTGGTACTCTTTTATTTATTAGTTTAAATAGTCTTGCAATTTTTTTTCCTGTTTTTTATAGTTCTTTTATATGCTGTTCCCACGTTAAGTTCTCCTCTAATAATATTCCCAAATATTTGTAACTATTCACGGGATCCAACTTACATTTGTTATAGTAAATATTTAAGGCATCACCTGTCTTTCTTTTAAATAACATATATTTTGTTTTAGCTGTATTTATTGTCAGTTTATGTCGCTCCATCCATTGGTGAATTTCACTCATGTCCATGTTGATTAATTCTTCTAATTTTATGTTTGTTTTTTTTCCATAGATTATGGCCAGGTCATCAGCGAACATAAATGGCTTACCATTTCAGTTTTTTTTATAGTTATAAGCTTGTTTGAAGTCTACAAAAAGCTAGTAGACATTGTTGTTATATTACCAATGCTGGCTATTACAAATAACTGGTCTGTTATTGAGCCAGCTATGAGCGGTTCAAAAGCCGGCTTAGATCTATGTGTTTTTTTTGTATACTTGTAGTCAATTTTTAAAGATGATAGTAAAAGTTTCATGATCTGTGCATAATAGTGATATTTTTCTATAATTTTTACAGTTGATTCTATAATTTTTTTTTATATTAGGTATTGCAAACTAAGGAAATATTCCATTCCACTGCAGTTTATTTATCTATATTTAAGAAGTTCTGCTAGTATATTGTCAATCTCTGTAGCTTTGTAGCTTTTTAAGCGTCTTTGTAGCATTTTTCAGTTCCTGTGCATTTGGAGAATGGGTTCATTTCTAATAGGATTTGGAAATTGTTTGAAGTGTTCAAACTGTTGCTAGCGCTTTAGTTTTGTTGGTGAGTTGAGCAATCAAATGATAATTTATATTTTTTTAAAACATACTTTTGGGTTGGTATTGATTCCTAAGTTTATTGATTTCTGCAAAATATGCATTGATATTTTTTTGCTTGATTTTTTTCTACATTTAATAGAGCGATATTTTCAGAAATTTTTTTCAGTTTAAGGACATTTCTGAATTGCTTCGCCCTTGTTGTTTGCCACAGTAAAAAAATGTTTGAGTTTTCATATGAATATTTCATATTAAATATGTCTAGTTTATAGATTTAACTAGATCGTTTATTGCTAAAGTTATGTATAAATTACTTGTATTAAATATTCCTAATATCGTTTCTATAACCGTAACCGGGTATTTTATGTTTTCCCACTTATCGGTTTTTTATAGTTTTTTCCTTGCGGATGGGCAGGAATGGTTTGTCAAAGGGCATCACAAAGGTTGTTACAAAGAATTATTTGCGTAATAATAATAATGAAGAAGTAATTTTAATTTAATTTCTTAATTTTTTTATTTTCAAAATTATGAAAATTTTTTTTTTTTTTTTTTGTTTTTTATTATATATACAGACGATTCTTTTAATTACGCACCTTCGTGTATGGGAATAGTTAAGGAATTGTAATTTTGGATATGTTACTTGTGTTGCATTCATAGTGATTATCTCAAACAATTTTATTCCATTTATTCTTCGTTTTGCTTTTCTTCAAGGAAATGTTTACAATTTTTAAGGTAAGAAAATTTTATAAGAAAATTGTATTCTGTCAGGATTTATTTAAATATAATACATACATATAAGGAATGTTGTCCTTTTTCTTAATAAAAATTAATTGTGTTTTTTTGGTTTTTTTTATGTAGAAAGTTCTGAAAAAAGGATAACTGGTTCTAATGTAAATTATGAAATACTATTCTATTATTTTGTAATTTTCGTAATGAATCTTACTTTCATTATATATCACGTTTCATATCATTTATTCATTGGAGAGGTTCGGAAGATATTCATTGGAGAGATTGGTTCTTGAAGAGAATGATGATTTTGTGTATGAAGAAATATGAATTTGTTGAATTCATGAAAGAGATTCATTTATCATCAATATTATTGAATGGGAGTATTTAAACAAAAATAAAAATAAATAACGGTAAAAAAAATATCTGACAATTTCTGTGGTAACAAAAATCATTAGAATAACATAACTAAGATGGATTATGTATTTCCTATTACGTCCTGTATTATATAATTATTAAAGGTTTATAATAAATTGTATAAAAGCTATAAATTAGTAAAATATAAAAATATGTCATGAAAATGAAAATAACACAACTTTACAAATAGAAGCATAGTCCAATTAGAAATAGTTAGGTTCAATGATAACAAAACATATTTATTTAATTATTGGTCTGATAATTAAATAACAATTGTTTTATATATACGTAGTTGAACGTAGTTAGGATCAGAGTAAGGTAAAGTAATGTTAAGTTTTTTAAATGCAATATTTGCCAATATATTATGAAGAGAGTACCAAATGTAAACCTAAATCCTGATGGGTAGATCATATTTTATTACACTATTCAACAGATTTCATATAAAGACTAATTTGATTTAATAATTGGTATTAAATAATTGGTAAAAATTTTCTTTATGAGTCTTAAAAATTATAACTTTAAATCTTATATATAATACACAAGATTAACGACATGATGAGTAAAAAAGTAAGAATAATTGAAAAGTAAATTATTTACACCACAAAAATACTAAAATTGTAGCAAGTTCTTGGTGCTCAATACTTAAAACATTTTAAATATTTACACCAAATAAATGACGTTTTTTTCTAAGTTAAGCGGCATCTATACTTTAAAAGAAATTTCAACCACGGGTAATTTTTAAAAAGGCTTCATAAAAAATCTGTCATTTTAAATAGACACACAAACTTATAGAAAAAAATAAAAAAGCAAAAACACAAACAAAAATTGAAAACAGAACAGAAAAACAAAAATCAGATCAGATCATACTCTTCAAAAATAATATAATAAACATTAATTCATTTGCTTCTGCTATTATTAAAAAAAATATATCCAGTAAAACACTAGTCATTCGCTAAATTTCGGTAATATTTCTGACTATAACCGTTTTGTGACTATAGGCGTAGTAAAAAAAATGGCATCTTCATAAAAAAAATCAAATTCAATAAAATATCTTTTCGTATAACGATTTTAAACTTTATTTTATTCATAAATAGCAATTTTGTTTTGTAATCACGAAATATACATATTTGTAATAAAGAACAAAAAAAGACAATGTATAAATCAGTTTTTTAATAAAATAATTCACTGTTGACCTATTGCTATAACAGAATTTTTGACTGTAAACGAATTAAAATACATCGATCTACTACGTTGAGAGTAATGGGATTTTATTGTGTTAAGTTATATTGAAATTAGTGTTAATTTGGTCATAAAGTATTAGATATTATACTTTAATTTGATTATATATGTATTTAAGAACCAAGCGATTCAGAAAACAACTACAATTATACCAGAAAAAATATTATTATTTATTTTTTTATAAAATCGTACCTGAAAGAACTACTTCTGTGCAATTGCACAGGGGATTCACTAGTTATATTATAATATACTAACGTGTTGCATAACTTCTCATAAAACTGGTTCTGTAGATTATAGTTTTCTAATTAAATGTAAGATTGTTAGGATATACATAGTCAATAGATAACATTATCAAAAGATTAATTAGATTTGCAAATAACAATTTTATAAAAAAATATGGAATGGGTAACTGATTGAGTAGGCTTGCAGTTACAGCAATATTTATTTATTTATTTTATTTATAATCTTAATATTTTACATAATATTTTTGACAGAGTTTGGAATAGGCTGTACAGAAATTAGATATTAACTATATTTTTATTTCTATTATATAATATTTTATTTGATTTAATTCTAAATCCATCCATCTAGAATGGAATAAAAATAGTGAAAACCTTAAATAAATATTTTAATTATTTTAAAATTGAAACTATAACTAACTTATTTAAGTAACTTACTTAAGAAGATGTAAATGATTTACTATACTTATATGCCTTTACGGATGATATGGATTTTTTGTGACATTATTTCCAGAAAACTGCAATCTATGGTCGAATTTATTATTTATTTGTGACATTTTGTAATTCATCAATTTTGTATTAATATTTGACTTTTGATGAATTTTTGTTGTAGAAAAATAAAATGGCAGATTCAGCATCATTTTTAAAATGTTATTTTGTTTTATTTGAAGTTAGAAATATGAAAATTGGCACAGTCGTCCAAATTGAGCATAATCTATTAGAATATCGATCTCATGATGATTAATTTATTTTCAGTAGATAAAGAGGAGTTTCTGTTTAATAAATGGGTAAAGAAAACGGATGAGAATTATGACTATTAGGATATGACATTTAAAAGTTAGTTTTGGATTTAAATTAATACCAAGATATTTTATAAAGTTCGCCAGCGGTAATTTTTGTGGTTCAGTTAAGTATACCTTGAGCTTTGAAATAAGCTTTACCCTTCCGTGTTTTACAGCAATACGTAAAATAAATATGTACACATTTTTGTTTTTACTTTCGTTCCAGCGGTAGACACAAAATTTAAAAATGTTCTAAATGACAAGAGCTGTTCAAAGTTTTTACATTTTATGCCCGATTTTCTTTTAGTCGATATATCGGAGAAATTGTTAGAGTATAGGCAGAAAATACAAAAATATCATAAGTGTGGTAGAGAAACAATGATAAAATATCGGGAAAATAACAATAAATATCGGAAGAAATATCGAGAGGATCGGCATAAATGTCAAAGAATATTTTGAATAAATATCGAAAATATGTATATGTTTCCCATAATTATCGTCGATATTTTCAATACTAACAGAAAAACATGTGTATACTTACCCTGTTTTCGGTAATGCCGTCTACGCTGCAACTGTAAAAAAAATCAACTGCCATCACGCTTTCGGTTATGCAGTTGACGACAATTGACGATCGTCATGCTTTCGGTTATGTATAAAATGGCAGTCAAATTTGAGCATACAGAGCAGCAAAGAATTTTAGTTGTTGATTAGTTGTTGATCGTCATTTGTTTTGTTCTTTGATTGTGTAGTAAAATTTTTTTGAATGGTTCTATAGGTTTTTAAATATGAAAATATGTAACTTCAATATATTGTTTGTAATTTGTATTACATGTTTTTATAAAAAACGGATTTTAAAAAAAAATTAAATAAAAATTAAAAATACTCACAATAAATTACAATTCACAAATAAAAAATTTATGTTCGGTAATATCAAAAGTATGCATTTGTCGATTTGACAGTTGGTCGGTCGCACCAAATGTTAATTGATTGGTCGTTAATTCAGCATTACCGAAAGTAGGGTTACAAAAAAATTGTTTAAAAAATTTCGCACTTCATAATTTATAAAATAAAAACGTTCTTTAACGTAAATTGTTAAAATGTTGGAACTTAATTTGTTTTTTAGAACATTTTTACCATTCCTATAATTTTATATTAAAATTTATATCCACCACTACAGTAAAATTTTACATATTCAATTAACGTGCATAACTGCAACATAAGTAAAAATGTAAATTACACTAGTCGGAATGTTTTTAAGTTTCACTTTCACTTTTTTAAAACTGTAATTTAGAATAAAATTTATTTTTTCATTTAAATTTTTTTTAATGATATGCACAACAATTCAATTAAGGCCTCTCAGCCATAATTCATAGTAATACTACTTAGCAAATTAATTTCCACTGAATTTAAATGTTTACATACTTATTTATAATAATAAATTTTATTTGCAAATTAAATTTACTATTTTAACACCATTAGGTGTTAAAAGTACAATTTATTAATAATAAATAATTACACACCTAATCACCTACATCAATACGCATACCTATCTGAAATTCCCTATTATTTAATTATAATAGTATGATATACCTTAAAGTACAAAAAAGAAAAAAATTCTACAAATTGATTAAGTAGTTGATACATGAAAAAGAGATAGATATATAGCATTAAAAAAATATATATTTCTTTTTATTTTCTATTTAAATTTAATAAAAACTAAAACAAAAATGTGCGATTTTTTATTTGTATTAGTGTTGTATCGCGTTGAATAAAAATGACTTTATATTATCACCTCTGTTTATTCAAGTGGTTTAACATTTTAACAATTTTTTTTCTAAAGAAAATTTTTAATTAATTTGTTTTTTATTTTCGTTTTTTTTGTTTTTTTTAATTCGCAATTGTTACTTTTTTTGTGATTTCAATTGTTATTACGGCGATATGAAAAGCATAATAAAAAAAATGAAGAGATGAAAATAAAGAAAAAATTAAAAGAAAAAAGAAAATCCCCAAAAATAGACGGTGACATATGCGTGGTTTTGATGATGTTAAACAGAATTATTTGCTTAAATATACGAGTATTATACAGACGATTATTTTAATTGTTTTTAGTGTTATCATATTTTCTGGCTATATTAATTTATTTATTTAATATTTGTGTTTTTTTTTTCTTTTGTTTTATATTGTGCGCCATCTAAATATTTTGCTATGAAAAAAAAATAAATAAATATAGCCATGACTTAAAAATATTTTAATAAGGGTTGTCTGTGAAAACTCTCTAGTCTAATTTTGATTACTTTAAACATAAATTGAATTTAAAAATTTAATCAATTCGCTGAATTTCTAAGGTTTTTTGCAGAATATTATGATATAGATATAGTTATAAGATATATATAGATATAGTAGATTATATATAGCCTGTTTTAGGTCTAAAAAAAGCTTGTAGACATTGATGTTAAATTACCAACACTGGCTATTACAAATAACTGGTCTGTTATTAAGCGAGCTGTGAACCGTTCAACAGATGGCTTAGATATATGATGTTTTTGTTGTATACTTGCAGTCGATTTTTAAGGATGATACTAAAAATTTTGTGATCTGTGCACAATAGTGATATTTCTCTATAATATTTACAGTTGACTCAAATAATTTTTTCATTAGGTATTGCAAACTAAGGAAATATTCCATTCCATTGCAATTTATTTATCTATAATTCAGAAGTTCTGTTAGTACTCTGTCAATCTCTGTAGCTTTGTAGCTTTTTAAGCTTCTTTATAACATTTTTTAGTTCTTGTGTATTTTTAAGAAGAATTTCTAAGGTTTTTTGCAGAATATTATGATTATATTAAGAGTAATAAGAATAAAAATTGAGTACTATTTACTTGATCATGCTCATCCTAAAAAATTATGTATGTATTCACTCATTTTCGTATAAATTTTGTTACTTTGAATAACTATCATTAAGCAAATATTATTATTATTGAATATTATTGGTATTACATATTTAAAAAAAGAAGTATAATCAAACTTCATCTATGGTAAAATAAAAAAAAATAGATTTCCCAATTCCCAATAGTTGTTTGATATATACTAAGAATTGAATAGTTAGAACGAAAGTTATAATATGTATAAAAAAAATGAGTTGGGCGTTTGTTACATCCGCTACCTTTCTGTGCGAATTAGAATATAATATAACGAGACGTAGGGGAAAGTGGGTGAACTGTGCGCACCTAAGCATTATGTCCGATATTTCGATGCTCCTTGAATATTTGAAACTGGCAGCAGAAAAAATGTAAAGATGTAGTGGTAAAGTTCCATTTTTAATCAAAATTTATTTCTAATTATGACTTGTTTAAAAATAAAACTGAATTAAAAGAAATTGAGGCTGCAAAAATTGTACACTCGCAAAGATATATGACTTCAGTGATTATCTAAAATCAGTAGAACGGGACTATTTTCCGTTGGGCTTGCGTTTTGCTTAAAATGCTGTTATATTGTCAAAAAACATTTTAATTTCATTCTTATTAAATGCTGTAATCCGATTGAGAGTAGTTGATTTGGGCTTATGTAAACTAATGTTACTATTTCTTTTTAGAAATGCCCGATACCAATCGGATCCAGCTAGTTTTTTATCCTTTGAGAAATTATGTGGAATCTTATTTGTTTTCTAAGCTCGATTGGTTGGAGTCCATAAAACATTTGGGATAACGTAATCAAATGGTTCGATAACTCTTTTTCTTGCTCCATATTTAATACGGGTCTTCTTCCTGAGGCTGGAGTGGTTTCATAACAATGCCCCTTTTTAGCTTTGCGATTCGTGGATTCGGGTATATTGTAAAGCCTTGCAGCTTTTCTAATTGGTACACCATCTTTACTGCATTTAGAGCCTTTTTCATTTCCTCAGCAGTCCAACTGCCTATAGACGTTTTCCTAATGTACTGTTTTGGCATTCTAAAATATATTTAATAATTCGTTAAATATAAGCTTAGGGGTACGTATGCGCAGCGCACAGTTTGACGGTTATAGATGCGCACAGTTATACTTTACTTACCTAATTATGAAATTCAAATTTTTATAAATAACAGAGTGGTTTATATTGATTTTGAATACTTAAACACATTAAAATTATTCAAATAACCAAAAAATGTATAATACAAATACGAATCACACACATGCGCAACCGATTTTTTTTTTTTGTAAAGGAAAAAATAACAAGAAAACGTAGTATTTCACTGTTTTATGTTTAGAACAATATTGAAGCAATTTTCTCATCTCTCATTCACTTTATATTTTTTCCCCTCTCTTTTTAGTATTTCTATGCACACAGAACCTTTATATGATATTTTCTTATGCAAAAATAGACATGCGCACGGTTACCCAGAGTGCACAGTTACCCAACCTTCCCCTAAATGTCACATGAAAAAGCCTAAGTAACCTTACTTAAGATAACTTAAGTAAATGAAACCCATGTGCGCTCTTAATGGGTTTGCATATAATCAACTAACCGTACTTTAGTTAACATAAGCTTCAATTTCGTTAAAAAATTTACTTTTCGTTTAACTTAAGCTGATACGATTCAATTCTTAGGTTGCTTAAGTAAAATGACATTTGAATGAAATGACATTCGATTTAAGATCAATATAAAAAAATTCAAAATGGTGTTTTATCTTTTTTGAAAATGTCAAATGAAGTTTTACCAGGCGTAATTTAAATTGGCTAGTTAACCTTAAGTATAGTTTTAAGTTTCGACGGTCTTAAGTTTCCAGTACCCTTTGTCATTGGGATAAAATAAGATAAATAGTTGAGAGTTGTCCCTAAAAATAAAATGGAACTATTATGAAGATGAAGTACTCTATACAATAGATATAGTTTTGCACATTTAATTAATAGATATACAAAAAAAAAAAAATTTAAATTGTATGTAATTGTATATTTCAAATTTTTGTTTAAAAGCAGTTAGGGTGGTTCATCTCATAGACTTGGAATTATGCAGGATGGTCCGGTTTAGAGCAAAAATATTTTAAGGGGTGATTCATTGCAGTATTTTGTAAAAAAAATTGTTCTACATAGACGAGGGCTTTATCTTTAAATTTATTGTGGGCTACAGAGGGTTAAAGAAAATCGGATTAGAAAAAATATGTTTAAACAATATCCACTTCAGCTCCGACGGGATTGAAACTAGGACAACATCTTCTTTATAACTTTTTTTAAAATTGCAAGGGATCACCCAATAAAATATTTTTGCACTAAACCGGACCATCCTGTAAAAAAAAAGAATTACTAGTCACTATTGTAGTAAAATTTTTAAATATTAACCACTACTAGGAAATAATATCCTGTGTTTTGGGATATACATTCTACCCTAAAAATTCCTATTAGATTTTTATATTTGTATAATATTAATTGTATTTAAAGCTAGTTTCGTACTAATGTATGTAATAAAAACCAGTATACGTTAAAATTGATACGTAAAACACTTTATTATGAAAACGTTGTAAAAAATTTAATGATTTAAATAAATATTTTATAATATTAGAACTAGATTTTGTCCTGAGGGCTTTAAAGCTCAAGAACCATTTCTTCTTGCACATAAATAATAAAATAATAAATTTTCTTTTTGAGTTCGAGAAATCTTGAATATATGACATAGAGATGGAGAATTAAATAATGATTTGTGCTTATAGGTTTCCCACGTCTCGCTTGACAAGATTATATTGAAAGTTTTCTCAAAATTATTTCTTGGTAAGCAGTAGTCGGATAACGCTATCGAAAGCGTATCATCCTTCTGGAGTACCCAAACTAGTTATGGGTGTACCATGTTTTTGACTTGTGGATCATTGCCAGTAATACATTTGTTAGTGTGAACCATTGCTTCTTTTTGTATAAAGAGATGAAGGGGCTCTAGGTGAAGCAGAATCTCTAATAATGCGGTGGATGTTGTCCGCATGACCCCAATTATCATCAGACAGCCTGAGTGCTGTGGTTTATTGATTTTGGTTTGAGCTGTAATCTGCGTGCCTTTTTTAAGCCCCAAACTGCAGATGTATAGATTAGGGTTAGCCTCTTGCGGTATATAACCATAACGCCATTTTGGGGTTTAGTCCCCAAATATAACTATAATTACTTTAAGATGGCCGCATCTTAAAGTAATTATAGTTATATTTAAAACTGTTTTAAACGAAACAAAAAAATTACACTTCGGCTCTATTTACATAACTAAATTTTACAACCAAACACAACAAAATAAGAGCTATGGAATCGATGCTTTTAAATCGAAATATCAATTATTACACAGTTTTAGAATTAATTCATCACACCTCAATCGCTGAAATTGTTTTTAAGATCTTTTATGTTTGCTAAGGTGTGATTCATATAAATTCGAAACAAAAAAAACTATAAAAGATAACACCAAACCAACTTAATTGTTTCCTACGTTGGAAAACACTTAGTTAAAATTTAGAAAAATAATATTTATATAAAAGACCAGACAGGATAGGTACGTTGTTTTATAGAAGGAATTTTTTTTTAAAGATTTTTAATGTAAATAATGCATTTACCATTTGTGTATAGTATATTGTGTACATATCTTGTATATAATACATACGGAACATTAATGTAATATTCTATTCATTCTATTGTTTGAATCACCTATTGTCTTAATATTTACGATTACGATCTACAACTTTTAAGATTTCAAAATTTTCATGAATATGATGGAAAGGGTGTGAATAATAGACGATTTAAGTACTTGTTACAAATTGCATTCTACCTGCAAGCTATATGTTCGTACGTACGGTTTAGTCATATTAAAATTATATAGCGAAGGATAAAGGTAAAATAATACTTATGATGGTGTATGTATAATATGTTTTCGTAGAGAAAAACTATGGTATTAAAATATAAAAATTAATATTAAGAGCAATAATATAGGAGGTATAATATTTGTTATTTTATAAGAACAAAAGTATTATAAAGATATAAAAAGAAATATTAATGTTTTTTTTAATTTTGAAGTTATTAAGCTTTTTGAAACAATGGAAATTGACAATATCCCCAGAAACCTTCGATGTTACCTCATTAGAAGGATTTTACTGATATTCAAAAAAAGCTTATTTATATTCTTCCATGGAAAATACATGGATGTATTTTCTCCATCGTTTTTTACCCAATCTTTATTTTCATTTTCAATTTTCTTTTCGGCTAAAGAGCATTGTTGAGAAAAAAGTATCAGTTTTCAGTTGTAAAAATGTTGTGGAATTTATTTTTCCCAATGCATATTATCATTGGTAGTATACACTGATTAGCATGTAGATAGAAACAAATTAACTGAGCACTGATGACCTGTAATTAATTTTTTTCTTTATCGGCAACTTCACAATTAAAAAACTGGCTCTATAGAAATTAACTTACGTCGGCTCTAGAAATTAACTTATTCGAAATAAAAATTGTAAAGCTTTAGACTAAAATTTGCTAGAGAACATCTTAATTGGAATATTTCGAAATGGAAAACTTTTTTCGGACAAATTTAAATTTGAATGGAATCGAATAGTATAAGATACGTACGACAACCAAAAGGGTTAAAAATTCGAAGAAACTGTGCCAATCAGATTATATTATTTATCGAAGTAAAAGAGAGCAAAACATATACGTCGTCTACTGTCACCACCTGTAATTAATAATTTGATTTCTTCAATACCAAAAAGAATGCTTTCTGTAATCAAAAACAATGGAATCAAGTATGAAATGACTGAATCAAGTATTAATTACATTTTTAAACTTAAATCTATAAAAATACCGGTATTTTAAATATTTTTTACAATATTTTTACAGAATCTGTAATCTGTAATCTGTAATCTGTAATCTGATGGCACGATTTGAATGAGCCAGTATTAATGTATCAAAATATGTTTATTTTCCAGATAATCGATTGATGTGGTGTAGAATACTAATTCATTTTAGGGCCGGATTAGAACCCCTCACTCTATATTGCAAGTCTTTTTTTAATTAGTCATTGAAATTAATGTGAATTGAGAAAAACAGAATAATTTTTAAAGTTTATTTATTTATTTTGATATTGTACACATATCAGGTAGGCATTTTATTAACAATTTTTAATAAATTGTAATATTTCCTAAAATTATATACATATTATGTACACGGATATTTTAATGGGATTATCTATAATATTACAAGTATGATGAATTCAAATAAATAATCTTTACTACCTGTCAATACATTTTTTTTTTGTTTTTGGTATGGGAAAATATATCACATTTCATCACTTATGAATTTATTTGGGTGAACCACAATGTTTAGCATTAAAAAATGTTATCAAGGCACATGATTATAATATTTTCAAAATATTAATTACTTTCGAGTACATGTTTATGCGAGTAAATATATAGTAATAAAATAATATCGAAAAAAATTCGAATAGATAAGGTATCATAATTGAGAGAACTTACACAACCAGCAATAGAAAGAAATTTGTTTTTAAAATTTAATATCAATTATCATATATAGTATGTATGACCGTTAAATTTATGTAAGGCATAGTAAAAGAAGAAGAAAAATTAAAAAATTGTTTGTATATCAGTTAATGAGGTATTACATTACTTGGGATGAGGTTAGTGAGTTGTTCTGACCGTACTAAGTATAATTCGAATTGCAGAAATAACATATAATTTATAGAATATGCTGTAGGCTCTAAGTGAAACATTATTAATATTAAATAAATATTAAAATTCTAGAGGTATATTTCACAATCACAATTTTATGAAATATCTTAATCGATATTATAACATTTGAGAATAAAATTTTATGAATTTAAACTATTTTATCTTGTAAATTTTTACTCATGTATCTTTTTGGAAAACTGTTGCTTTTCACTTTAAAGAATTATTATTTCAGTGAACTGATTTTATTTTTAATATGACTAAAATTTATGTGTAGCCATAAAAAACTAATGTTTTTTAATATTTAAAATATTTTTAGAAATTGACAAAATTGATTCAAAATATACATAATTTTTTTAAAAAATATTTTGCTCACCACAAAATTCTTCAGCTCTAATGGTCACACTACTTGAATCATATAAATTTGATATGGTTTTCAAGTCAAAAATTAATAAGAGATTTCCAAAATGTCAAATGATGATCACATTGTTGAAATATTTTTTTCTTCAGGCAGCAGTAGATAATCAAAAGATGGTCCTTTTATGGATTTTTTATATGCTAGAAACTTCGGTTTAGATATGTTAAATAAGACGAGTTTTATGCAATGCAACACATTTCTTTATTTCGTATCTTTTAAATGGAATATTTATATTGCAAATATAACATGATTACCTTTTTTTTTTGGAACGATATAATATTTTAAATATTGAGTTGTTTATCACAACTTCGTATTTGAATACCATATCCTCGAAGACGCCATTGATTATCAATATTTATAAAAATGAACCTATGTTATGAGACAGTTCGTTTTTAATTTTCGAAGTATGTTACTGAAATCCAGGACCTAACCAAAGGCTATATTTGAATGTAATAAGTAGTGTAGTTCCAGCACTATTTCGAATTTCGTAGTTACAAACAACATACCAGATGGCGGTATAATATATTCATTTTTTTCACCACATAAGTACATAATGTGTAATAAAAAATACATTGGAAATTTTATTGGTTTTGTTCTCAAAAATATTTCTCAAAGAATATTTGTGTTCTATACATTATTGAATCAAGAACACCATAATATTATGTCCATATATATGTTTATTAGTATAGTATCAAAACAATATTTTGTATTTCTTATCGCATATTCCTTTTTGTTATATTCTTCGCAACAATATACACTATCGACTCGTTCCTCATAAAGTATGAAATATATTTGAATTATTTTCGCGTATTGTATTCATATTACAATTCTCAGGTTTTGACTTAGCAGACTATTCTGTTATATCCTAAAAATTGTAAAACTTTATATAAATTTAAAGATTAAACAAAATAATTAAAATTTTTTAATTTTTATACTCTTTTAAATCTTCTATTTTTTAAATTCACTCTGAATATATTAACAAATATTCATAAATTTTTGACATTAAATGTCAACTCAAGCTCTCAAAGTCTCAAGCTGCGTATTTGATTATTCAAGTCAAGTAACTAAATTTTTGTGATTGACTTAAGTGTAGCTGATTTCAAGAAATTATAGCGTATACATGATGTTGAAGCGTACTTGAAGCTTACTTAAAGCTATCATGTATACGGGGCTGTAACAGTAAAATGTTATAATGTGAATAAATGTGTAGAGGAATAAAAACAAATATGTTTTGCATTGATTATATTATAATGATTAGTTAATGATTATATTATATTCATCATTACATCCTATATGTATTTAACATTTATATTTATTTTAACGGTACATTTGCACTTGAGAATGCACAATCTTGTTTTCTTGTTCCCTACACATTTATTCACACTATAACATTTTACTCTTACAATGTTGATTAGTAACTATATAATACCATTTTACGAAAAAGTCTATGCCTAATATTTATGCATAATCAATTTACATTATATATAATATACTTACATATGTCCATAAAATATGTAAAAAGCAAATAATATTACCTATGTACTTATTTATTATTATTATTATTAGTTACAAGGATTACAATAAATTGTGATATTTAATGGTCTTAGGCCTGGTTCGATTTGATTTAAAAAGTCTATGTACACATGAGTTATTGAAACAAAACCCGTTGAAATGAAAAAATAAAAACAACAATTTTAAAATTCACGTTTCGTTATTATGCACAACACATTTTTTGTTTTTTTTTTTAATGTGTTTTATTTTTATTCTTTTTTTTTCTTCTTATACATATTTGTACAAAAAAATACCTAAACCAAATTATTCTATTTCTTGTTTTCATCCTTAATGACCTACTAAGAAAGGTACTCTAAGATTTTAAATTTTTTAAATTTATTAATTTATTTAATCAGCTGTTAGTTATCTATTATTATTTTATTCCTTCGTACTTTATACATTTTTTTCTTTTTATTATTCAATTGGAAAAGAAAAATGTTTTTGATCAAAAAAAAACAATTTTTTTTTTTTTTAAATCTGCTCTACCTGTTCTTACTTACCGTTTAATTTTATCTAGCTTACAACTATCCTAATCTATCTTATATTTACCCTGACTCTTATTCTAACCTACCAGCTATTTATATCTAGCTTATAACTACCCTAATTTACATTATATTTATCGTAACTATTCTTATATACTATGTTTTCCTGTTTTAACTCATTTTTCTGTTCTTCTATTCTTTCCACCAATATTTATCAATGTTTATGCACAACACAATTAATATATTTTTTGAATAAATAAATAAATATTTTCTTCAATTTAATTCTGCATTTATTTTTTCATTTCAATATAGATTTATATTTAAAGTTTCCCAAAAGCTTTATAAATCTCATTTCCAATAAGGCGGAACAACGTTCGCCGAGTATGCTAGTAATTATTATAAAAAAATTGTTATTGGCCGAGACCACAGAATTTTCAATATATAATTATTATACTGTAATTGCATTGGAGTTTTTATTTTCCTTTTCTTCTTATTTTCTTTCCATTTGAACATTCCTTCAAGATCATGCCAAGATATTTGGGGCTTTTGAAATCACTACTATAATCATTGATAATTATTGATTTTAGTAGAGATAACATTTACTAAACTGAAATCATCAATTTAAATTTTTTTTAATGATGAATATTATGAATGATGAATAGATATAATAAATTCTAAGCCTTTGAAAAGTCACCAAAATATTGTATTGATGAAATGTTATTCTATAGTTAATTTGTTAAAGACGGAGTTGAATATAATTTCAATATTAAGTAAAGTAAAATATTAAAAATATTTTTAAAAAATTTCATTTCTTATAAATATTTTCATCAACACGATAGCAAAGAAGATCATACGGAATAAAATTTTCAAACCATGAAATATCCGAAATTTAAACAAGAATGTGGCATTGGCTACAAAATATCAATTTTAAATATTTTTTTAATGTTAAATTTTAAAATTTTTTCCAGAGCTACACTAATAACTTATTGCATCTCTATAGCAAGCCTATTTTCAATTAACGTTGTTCATTTTGTTCATCCCCATAGTAGATAATAGAATAATCATTGTCAACAGTGATTTTGAACAAAATTTTGGTATTTCTTTTTATCAAGGTCGAATTAATATTTTTTTAATGAAATCAGACGAATTTTATAAACTAATTTTCATTTGGATGCTATTTTTCGTATTTCTTTGACCATGTCCCATTATTTACGGTCGAATTTTCTAATAAGAATAAAATCTTAGTCTCTACAACTTTTCTCTAATTCACTCTTCCATTGCGCATATAATGTTTTACTACATTTTTTCAGGTATTTGACAGTCTCTTTAAATTCGTGTTTCTAATGCTATACTTTTCATTTTAAGGACCGTTTACCAGTCTAGGATTTTTTAATTATATATCCAAAGCATCTGGGCCTATTTTTTTTATAACATTTTATCGATAGGGATTAATTTTAAACATCCGAATATTTAAACGGTTTTCTATTACATCTTAATATTGTTATTTCAACTAAATTTATTTTTTATTCGTATTTTTTGAGTGTTATCCAATACTTAGTCTATAAGTAAAAGCAGATTGATCTGTTATATCTTTATATTATCTTACCCTTTAAAGTAATTGTTTTTTTCTTATTACAAAGTTTTTCAATAACTGTTTTTCACTTTTGCCAATGACATTGGGTTCAGTTATTTACATTACGATATATTATTATATCACCTGATTTGATTGCGTTTTAAGTGAACTTTACAAATCTGGTAATTTTCGACTTATAGTATAATACAGTTGTTTTCATTCTTAAAATTGAAGTCTAAGTGTTTTATTTTCGACCTATTTATTTGTAATACGTACTTTCTAAAGATAATATGCATTGATTTAAGTATGGTTGTAATTGTGCTGGATCATAAGCTATTATAGTAATATACCGTACCAATTCATCTTGAATATTTTTTGTTAAATAATTAAAGATAATATAAAAGTGTTGCTTTCAAATGTTACGAATATAAAATAATAAATTATAAAAACATTTTACAATTTACTGTTATAAGTAATTAAGTTAAACCACAAGTTATATGAAAAGCTTTTAACACTCGATATTATACTTAAATTAAAATACAGAAACACCGACTGATTATTTTGTCTTGGTATAACTTTAATTATGGCTTTTCACAATTTCAGTAGATACAATTTTAAAGTTCTAAAGCTACTGTACAATTTCAAGTGCTATCGTTTTAAAAATGTGCATCTTATTAAGAAAATAAAATCTTATTTAAATTTCAAGGTGTAAATTAAGGTTGAAATTTAAGTCAGTCAATATTTTGTAATTTAAAGATATTAAAAATAAGAGAGTGCGGTTAACACTTTAACTACCGAAAAAAAAAATATTAGTTTGTAGTTGTTATTTATAAATAGAAACTACAATAATATGCAAAATAATATAGTTGTACATGGAATCACTGATTAAGTAATAATACACTAACGATCAGTTTACTTTAGAAATGATTTAAATAGAAAAACTCATCACATAATTAAATAATTATTTATTATTATTGTTTTTAATTATTTATTTTTAATTTCGTATTTACTTTTACAATACTTGTTGTTTATGTATAATTTACAAATTTTTGAGGTAATACGAAAGTCTTTAAATCTATAATTATAATCAACTTATTGTATTCTAAATTTTTTAATTATAATATACTTTTTTTTAATTATAATCAACATTTTGTGAAACAAATTGTTTGAAGAAATGGTGAATTTGATTAAAAAAATGTTAAATTTATTTGAAAAAATGTTGAAATTGAATGAAAAAGGTATATATTTTAAGACTGTGAGATAGAAAATTTAACGAAATGGAATTCCCAAATTGATAACGAGATAATGGGTTGTTTCTTCATAGACTTTAAATAATTTATCTCCCATTTTTTTTGTACATTTTGTCGACCAATATCGACTGTTATCTAATTCGGCCGGATATCAGAAGATTTCGGGTTCAAATAAATCGAAGATCATGGAATTAGGTTTTTCTTTTCAACTTCTTTTAAATTAGTTTGGAATACAATTTGGTAAACAGTTAAAATAAAATGAAAATATGTTATTATGAAAACAAAGTTAGATGTCGTTTTCCACATTCAAATTAATGGAAAATTCTGTAAAAGCAGTTATGAAATTAACTTCATTTTACAGTATTGGAATTATATATAAAAAAAAATTCTGGCTTTATTTCATTCTGAAAATAACACGTCAAGTTTGATTACAACAAATTGTAATTTTATCTTATATAAAAAACTATTTTAATTTTGTACAATTCTTAAATACTAGTTACGGCCCAAACTTTATGCCTGATTGTTTGGCAGTGACTTCCAGCATTTCGATAAGCTTTTTATTGCAAGGTAAGTATAATGACATATAATTTTGTGAGTTCAGGTTTAACCTTCGCTTGGGCGGCAAATAAAATATACGGAAACGGGAAAGATTAACATATGTTAATATTTTTGGGTTTTCCATATATTTAGTATGGAGAATTTTTTGATAAAAATAAGTGATTTTTATGTTTTTATGATTATTTTTGTATGTGCATTACTGTTACTTTTATGTTTGCTTTTATTACCAGCGAATATCTCTAAGATATTTTTTTGGAAATACCGGTATTTTAGAAAAAGGAAGTGCTACTAGGGACTTCCGTTTGTTACAAGGTACTTATAACAGAGTTAGTAGTTGCTGTTGAACGTGTCTATTTCAGTGAAATAAAAAAAAATTAAATAAAATATATATATTTTGGAAAGAATATTTATTGAATTTTCAATATCTGCAATAATATGGAAGAGTTTAAAATTTTATGTGCCGTTCAGGTAGGCAGGTAAATAAATTTTGTAATTTTTAGTTAAAGTGCGAAAAACACAAAAAATTAGTGTTTTTCTTCAAAAAACCCATTTTTTAAATTTTCTGTATTTTGGTGTAAATATTAATAAATATCTTCGAAATCAAGCAAAACTATTCAAGATGTATGAAATTTAAAAAAAATGCCGTTACAGGTATATGACACTTTTTTTTATTGAGGTTTACTATGAGAAACACAAAAAATCAAAAACAAAAAATTAAAAAAAAAAATGCACACAAAAAATACAAAAAACTTATTTTTACAGGTTATCGTTTGAGGAAGAACAAGTATATTTCTTTAGATTGGTGGAACATGTGCTAGATGATGAGCATGTTGATGTAGGACCACCGGAAGAAATAGTATTTGAACCAGTTGCCGGTCTCTCAATAGTCGAAAGTGATGATAATGATGAAAATTAAGAGATTATTGTATTTCGCAAAATGGAAATGAAGAATCAGTGGCTTATAAAATGCATATTAGACGGAAGTGATGGTCATGATTCTGAGAAAGATTCACTAGATGATGAATCAAAAGTACAAAAAGAAAAAAATCACATTGTTGATTCAAATCAATATTTTATTGGACAGGATGGCACAAAGTGGAATAAAATTCGATCAACATATCAAAGGGCTAGACAACAAAAAACTTCCGACAAAAATCGATAGGTCCGCATCCATCAACAAAAAGTTTAAATGATTGTGAAACATTCGCCGCAATTTTCAATACATCAATGGTTGACATAAAATTTTAATTTAACTTCGTAACAGAATTTTTCATTTTAATAACATACCAAAAATAAAATTCAAAACAAAATTTTTTTTCAAAAAACCTATGGTGTTTTATTCATTTTATGTTTTAAAATATATTAATTTTAGTATATTTCTGTTTCAATTTAAAATATTTCAGAACCTTTTATCTTATTTTTCAATTCTAATCGACATAACTAAAAAAACTTGATAGAGTACCATACATTTTGTATGAATAAAGAAAAATATTAACATATGTTAATCTTGCCCAACAACGAAGACACGTTTTTCCGAACTTTTTTTCCGAATATAGACACGTTTTTCCGAACTTTTTTTATATATTCAATATCTACTAAAAAAATTAGGCACTGATCTCTGATTTCATTAAGATCGGCCAAATATTAAAGTTTTTATACAAAAGTAAAAAAGTAAATATTAACATACGTTAATCCTGCCCGTGTGAAGGTTAAAACAAATTTTCTTTAATGTGATTCAATAAACATTTGTGGCGTCTCTTCATCTATTAAGATTAAATATTCTAAAAAAATATTTTAAAAAATTCACAAATTAACCAGTAATTGAAAATAAAGCTGAAAAATAAATAAAAATATAAATACCTAAAATATATCGAACCTGGACGCTTATTTCACAAGAAATGAAGTCCGAGAAACATTCAAAATTTCAGTTGTAATTTGATTATCATTTAATTTGCAGCGTTAAGAAGAGGGCTATAAAAATATTACTTTATGTTCAGTGAATAAAGGAGTTAATTATAGGAAACGTGTTCTTATTTTATTTTGTTTAATGGGGAGTACTAGGTAAACCAATTTATCATCAAAAAAGGGGCACACAAAATAAGTAAATTAGAAACATACGAAAGTTTAGTAATTTCGAGGGAACAGGTAGATAACATATTTAATAATGATTTAGGTAACGGATACCATTATTTACATACATTAATAAAATAATTTGTAAAAGTACAGGTAAAATAGGTAACTGGTATAGGGATATAAAATGGAAAAAATATAGAATTGAGATAATTAGTTAGTCACAAAAACTGATGAAGGAAATATATTGCTTCTGAAATATCGATATTTGTAATCAAATATTTAAAATTATTAGTGAACGGAAACATGGCAATAATTAAATTATTTAATATAATATATATATATATTGTAGAGTAACTTCGCTTTCATAATAGCATGAGTTTTAAGTGCTAAGCAAGATTATTTATTATCATTTATTTTATCCCAATTACACAGTGTACTGAACCATGTCGAAAAACTCATAAAGGTTTTTTTTGCCTTCGTCAGGAATCGTACCTGGACCTTTCTATTGAAACGTAGGCCACTCAGCGTGTTACGCTATTACGTACCATTATAATTCTTTATCCTGGCCACAAGGTAGGTAGAATGATAAGTTTTTTTTTAAAATTATTACAAACTATTACTATATTAAGCAGTTGGCCTATAAATTCATCGCATGCAATTAAGGAAAAATATTTTTCTTCGTTTATAATTTGAAGTTTACTTTCCCATTTTCACTTTCTAGTTTCACTTTGAGATAATTAACTGATACATTTTGATTAAAAATATATCCTTCTCTGTCTAGCTCATCAATCGGATATTCTCGAATAATCTTAAACTATACGTTAAATATCAAACCTATCCTGTGATTGATTAAACAATATTTTTTTTGTGTTATTAAAGTAAGTCTTTTTAAATTGAAACTCCTAGACTAAAAGAATATCATCAGATAAAAAACCATAAAGAATGAAAATTTAAAAAATCTTTCTACTCCAGCATTATAATATTTATTGTATGAGAAGATCTATTTTCCTTCTTCTATCATAGTGTACATATTAAATGAGTTTTATTTTTAGTTGCCTTAAACTAAGTATTTCCTTGTATGTACCACAACACTGTTATTAAATATAAACTTTAAATAATTCTTCTTCACACTATTATTATTTTGATAGTGTTGGTGTGAAAACAGAATGTAGAAAATTAATATTTTTTAAATAGAAAACTTCGTGACTCGGATATCCATTCCACCATTTATTTTAATACAACTATTTGTAATCAACATCATTGATTTCATAAAAGAATATTTTACTACACTGGTACTCGTAAGTAAAAAAAAATATATATATATTTATATATCGTTTTGCTTTAAAATTTCTTTTAATATTTGCTTTTGTGTCGCCGTATAATGTTCCTGTTACAATATTTCAATGTCAGCATTTATGTATTATAAAAGTTGAAAATAATATAGTAGAGAAGAAATTGAAACCACAAAGAATTTTCAAAGAATTTTCGCTATCAATACTGTTCAAAGTGCGAAATAAAATTAAAACCTATTCAATTTATGTTACTAATAGTTCATTTAATGAAATATATTGGAAAAAAAGAACAATAAGCCCAAACCAGTACTAGAATATTTAAAAATTGTAAAATATAATCGTTACACATAGAAAGTAATTAATGTAAAATTCAATAATAAAAAAAAAAATAATTGATCCTGTAAGCTTTAGGATATGCTTCTAAATTTAATGATAACATTTGTTTTACGAAGACAAAAGGCCTTTTCATAAACGTATCATGCAATACATAAGCTCTCATCAAGTGTCCATAAATGTTTTATAGATTTACCTACAGTTCATAAACTACATTGCAACAATCATATCCATATGACACAAAACTAATTTGCAAAACAAAGTCAGCTACGCATTATGAAATTTTTATAATGGCTGAGGGTGAAGAACAAGGTTAATTATCAAAATAAATTGCTCCATTTTTATTATAGGTACTATTTATTTATTTTAAATTTGCAACAAAATTAATTTGAAATTGTAAACTAAATTAAAATCAATGAATACTAAATTTTAAAATGCGTGTTCATAAACGTCAATAAATTATTGTAGTGTAACTGTCATAAATTAAAATCCTATGATTATAAGTCAGCCATGTATAATGCAATTGTAACGTCAAATTAGCCTACATTCTGCCATATACAAAGTCAAAAAGCCTATACTTTATTAAATTTTTCACAGCGTTTTTCACAGCGTTTCCACAGCGTATTTCTCGATAATGTTATGCTAATTTCTCAAAGAGTTTTAGCATAACATTATCGAGAAATTCAACTAATATGACATTAGAAGAGCTACAAATAGTTAAATATAAAGCTTCAATTGGCATGAGAGGACTGAATATATCCATAGTACAAGCAACTCATTAATGATAAAAGATCTGATTAACATAAAATTAACATTATTTCTTCACAATATAGAAACATCTACAATCAACACAACAGAAATTAAACGTAAAGACAAGCACTAATTTAATATCAGAAACAAAAATTTAATTCACCTAATAACGGCACATTTCGGTACTTCAAAAACCATGTATGTAGCGGCTATATAATAAACTAGATAATCGGTGGTGTGAATAAAAAATAAGTTAAAACTTTTAGTTTTTAACTCGCGTTTGTTTTACTATAGTTTTTTGTTGTTGTTGTCAACGTAAAATGATGTCATGCACATCATCTAATTAAATAATGTTATAGTAAATTTCGTTTCTGTTGCATGTTGCTTGAGCATTTATATTACAAAATCCCTTACGATTAACATATTCATCACCATGATGTGACGGTTTTCTTCTTGCAACATTGTGCTATCTATGGTTCTTATAGTTCAGAGAAAACTTAACCGTTCGGACTACTGATTTTGAGCTCCTATTTATTGCCTCGACACTACTTGGGACTTTAATCCAAATATGCGCTTTAGTTAAATGTTTTGTGATTACTGTACGTATAATCTTAAAAAACCTTGTCCGATGTTCTCCTTCTTCCTTGGCTACACCAATTTGAAAGCCAGGGTTGTTTACAAAATGAAGAAATATTTCCATTTTGTTTTTAGGTGACAAAGCAGTGCCTCTTTTCTCATTGCTACAACCAAGAAAATATTTTGCTAACTACATCACGTGATTTTCATTAAATCTATATAATTTAAAATACATCTTCTTCTACACAACCTAATCTTCTTCGATAACGTTTTCGAGCACGAATATCCATAAATGCAGTCATATTTCACGACAGTTAGCAAACAAATGTTTATTTTAAGTTAACTCAGAGGTATCTTGAAATATTACAAGCTATTGCTTAATATCTTCTACACTACTGTTTATTCACTTTTTTTAAGTGCTAGCTGGGAAATTTAGCTTTTACTAAAATCAAAATACTAATCTTTTTAGCTTTAACTTTTGCTTAATTTTTATTCACTAAATACACAGCGTTCACTGTAAAAATACCAGTTTTAGCATTTGCTATTTTTTTATTCACACCACCCAATAAACTAAAAACATTGAATACCAACAAATTAAGAATATAATTAAACAAAAAATACCTATAAATAACTGTGATAATAACTCTAAATTTTAAATAAACAAAAAAAAATTTAAAAGATTTTTTTTTTTAAACTTGTTTTAAGATTTTACTAAAATATCAAATTTGTAATTTTAAAAATAGTAATTCAATTAAGTTTCATATATTTAATAGTACATTTAATTACTTTTTTTTCTTTTTTTTTAATACTAATTTTTTTTTAATTCTTCACTTTTTGTTCTTAAATTTTTACATTTTGTTAAATTTTTGCACTTGTTACACCAAGAAAAGATAGAAAAAAAAGAAGTAAATATATATATATTTTTTTGTATAAAGTCTTCACAAAGAACGAAGTAATATATCTTGTTCTCTAAACAGCGACCTTCAAAAATACATGACTGGGGAAGTGTAAATAGTGTAAAATCTAATGCTTTAAAAACCTAAAGTTACCTTTTATCGACAAAACAAAACCCATCAATACCAAATATTGTATTCGGAAATGTAAATATCGAAAACTTTGAAACTCTAAGAATTCTTGGAATGGAAATAAACAGCAAACTATCGTGGCACGATCATATTTTTTCTGTAGTGAAGGATGCTGCGAAATTTTTGGGATTCTTAAGCAGAAGTTGAAAATATTTTACATCTTCGAACCTCCTGTTAATATATAAGGCATATATTCTACCTCGGTTTGAATATAATTCGCATATTTCGCGGTGCACCAAATATTAGCCTACAGTACCTAGATAAGGTACAAAAGCGAGCCATCGCAATTATCATTGAAGGAGATGTTACACAACACCTAACATCATTAAGTCATCGCAGGAATGTAGGAGCAGCCACTCTGTTTTATAAATATCTGTTGGGTAATAGCTCTGACGAAATAAGAAGTATTATGGCCAAAATACAATCATTCCAGCGTAATACTCGGAGGGCAGCCTTCGCTCATACATTTGTAGTCGAGTCTCTTCGAACCAGAACTGTGAAATATAAAAATTCTTTCGTCAACCGAACCTCTAAACTATGGAACACCTTACCATCTTTTGTATTCCCTCAAACGTATAACTTAGAAGTTTTCAAGAGACGGGTAAATAAATATCTGTTAATCTGTCCGTAAATTCTGTACTAACTATTCTATTCTATTCTATTTTCATTCTTTTCTAATTTTATTACTCTTTACTGTCCTTCTTTTTTCTTCATCTTAATATAGCTTAAATTCTGCGAAGGCAATTAGGGTGCTTATCCCATTATTTTGGCTTATATAAAATAAATAAGATAATACAGTTTATGGTCTTTGAGGGTTTTCCTTTTGATATCGATTCTTGAAAACATTGTTTGTCTCGTTAATTTAACAATATTTTAAAACATCATAGTAAAAAAATATATCTTAAAAGCTATATTTGATCTGTTAACCTGTTAAAATAACGGATAGACAAACCAAAAAGGTCATCAATGCAATACGATTACTTGAATCAAATATGAAGAGATTTATAGTAACTCAGCTTCAGGTAGAAATCACAAAATATGTGATCATAAAAATTCAAAAATAACTATTTCGATATTTAGAATAGAAAAATTAAACCTTTACAGTAACAACTATATATGGAATAAAATAAAGTAACTCCTATGTATAAGAAATATGATGACAAAAATGACACAAACAATTTCCGACCCATTACCATGTTATCAACTATTAGTAAAATTATAAAAGACATGTAAAAAAACAATTATCTGAATATCTTCGTAAAAATAATTTAATCTGTGATCGACAGCATATGAATTAAGTAAAAACTCAAATACTTTGAAATATTTTGAATTATATTAGAATTAAATTAGGATTCCAATCTGGAATCGATAACAAAAAAAACAGTTGCAGCAGTATTTTTCTACGTATCAAAGGCCTTAGTTTCTGTAGACAGAAACATAATGTTAAGACTCCTATACGAATGTGGTGTTATGGGAAATGAACTCAATTGGTTCAAAAGTTATTTTTCAGGAAGAATGCAATTCACTGAATGTTCAGGAGTAAGAAGCAAATTACGTAAAAATATGTGTGGAGTTATACAAGGAAGCTCTCTTGGCCCATCATTGTTCTCTCTTTACATTAGTAGCTTACTAAATTTAAAATTATATGGTAAGCCTTATATGTTTGCTGACGACCTTGTATAATTGTATATATGAATGATTTATTGGACATTTTGCAAGACATAATACAAAATGATTTGAAAATTATTAATAAGGGGATGAATAAACACAAACTGGAAATCAATATCAAGAAAACGAAATATATGATATTTAAAAACAAATCAATCGGACACTATTAATATAAGTTATGATGAATAGAAAATCGAAAAAGTGAAAACCTATAAATATTTGGGTGTCATGGTTGATGAGAACTTGAATTGGGATAAAACAAATAAAGGAACAAATGAAAAAAGGAAGAAGGATTGCTTTTCGTATTATTAATAGAAGAGCTCCTTTAAAAATGAAAAGGCCACTGTTTTACTGTATGTTTCACTGTACTGTTATGTATTCAATACAAATATGGGGAAACACATTTAACAAAAACATTAAGCTCATACAAACATAACAAAATAAAGCTATTAAGAATCTATATTCTCAAAGAACGCCAATTAATGTAATACATAAAAAACATAATATTCTACCAAATGATGTGCTCATCAAAAGTAAATTGGTAACCCAAACAAACTTGATGGTTACCGGCAATATTAATGCAAATGTCCAGCATACTACCAACAATTCTGTTCATAATTGTTCTACAAGAAGTGGAGATAACATTAGGTTAATCTCGTCTAGGACTAGATTTAATAGGCAGGATACAATATATAATTAGCATTTAAGAACTACAATAGGTTACCCAATAACTTCAAAGAAGAAAATAATATGGGTAAATTTAAAAGATGGAAAGAAATTAAATTAATATTTCATATGCCAAATTTGAAATCTTTTTTACCATGTGATATATGATGTTATAGGAACTAAATTTTACAATTAATATTAAAAAAAACAAAAAAACATAAAAACTTCCAATTTTTTGATTTAATTTTTACTTCTTTCTTTAATAAAATTTGAACAATTAAACTATGAAGATAAAATAAAAAAAAAATATATAAATTCTTCTTCTCTTTTGATATTTAATTTTAAATTAGTCTAATGAATTATTATATTGTTGTTATTTAGTCTTAATATTATTAGTAATAATAAGATACTCTGTACGAGCGACTGATCTCTTTTGAGATACTGAAATGAAATAAATAAAAAAAATAAATAAATGTCTAACTATGTCCACCATTACCATACCTACTGATAAGTTCCAGTAGTATTCGTGAATGAAACGATAAACACTATAACCTTTCATCTAAGAATAATTGAAGTAATAACATTACAAACGTTAATAAGATTTTGAGTAAAATATGAATTTTTCACAAATTATTGATACAGAAAATTAATTTACTAATGGTTTCAAGGACGAGGAAAATATTTTTAAAAAAAAGTGTTTGTGTGTAATTTTTGTGTTTTTTTTATTTTGTAAATGTTGAATAAAATGGTGTTTTTTAAGAGGATTTTAATTGTGTTCCGATTGAATAAAACTATTGAATTAAAAAAAGAAAAATTGCAACAAAAAAAAAATGATTCAATTTCATTGTTTCTAAATTAAAATTTAAATATATTAGGCGAAATAATTTGAAAATGAATAATTTTTAAAATTAAAATATGTATTTTCTAATGTATTTCGCGTCGGTTCAGGGTAATATTTTAACTTTTTTATGTTAGGTAGGTTTGTCAAATATATTTAAAAACAAAAAAAAACAACTCACTTGTTAACAACACATTAAAATCATATATTTAATAGAATATGCTGTAAGCTCTAGATGAAACACTATTAATATTAAATAAAAATTAAAACTCGGTCAGACTCAGTCTTCTGGACGATAGTATAATAATAAAAATCGTTTAAGATATTTAATAAAATTATTGATATATACCTACAGGTTTCGTCTTTATTTAAATTGACTAAAATCGCTCTTCCCATATATATATATATATATTATATATTGAAGCTATTCTACAGCAGACTAGCAATTCATTTATATAAAAAAAAATATTTTTCCTCCAATTTGTGATTTTACTTATTTCTCACCATACTTCTTTTATTGGAATTTATTTCCTAAAGCCAAACAGTCTGAATCGCATATTATAAAAAAGAAATGTTAAGGGTATGAGTTGAAACGGCCAATTTAGCTATAAAACAATATGGTAAAAGAAATAAAATAAATTTATAATATTAATCCCTTTATAGCCAATAGACATCAATTTATTTAGTTTCAAAAAAATTTTGATCCCTTAAATTCTTATTTCAAGTATTTTTATTTTTCACATTTCTTTTCCAAAAAGCATTTCATCAAAATAGCTGAGAAAAAAAAATTTTATATTAAATAACATACAAGTATAAGAAAAGTAAAAGATTTCGAAATTGAGACCTAATAATTGATTTATTGAATCACATTATTTTTTTTAATGATTTCTAAGGATTTGTTTACGGATGTAAAAAAAGATATACTTGGTTTGTGTATAGAATGTTTTGGATATACGAATACCACATTGTTAATTCTTTAATTCTGTGTATGATATTGTATATGTGAAGAGTTGTTATTACAAAGGAGGATTGTAACTTAATTGAGTTTAACAAATTTAAATTGTAAAATGGTATTTCCAGTTGAAAAAAATTATTTTTGATGTTTGCTGATCTGTTGACGGTTGTTTCTGTAATTAATAATTTGTTTTATGCGTAATATTGAGTTATGTGAAATCGTTTTTTTTTCTTTATTAATTTAAAATCAAAATAATTCTATTTCGATCATAGCCAAAGCCGTATAATATACAAAAAATTCTTGGAAATTAAAATATCGTGTGTTAAAATTAATTAATTATATAGGAAATGAATATTACTACAGAAAATACTTTATATTTAATAATTAAACCAAATAAAAAATATTAAGACTAAATTAAAGAGAGTATAATTAGTTAATTTAATTAATTTTTTTATTCATTCTAAAATATAGTTGTCAGTATATGTCACTGTATATGGCACTATCAACTAATATTAATTTAGAGCTTAGATGAAATCATCTTATCAACTACAATTTACGTTTTTTTTTATATATTATTATAGAGAGTACATATTAGTATAGAGAGTATACATTCAGATGTTATATACTAGATATAATTTAAAATTATTACTTATTTAACTATCTTAACTATATAGTAACAAAAACAAAAATAGAAAAATAACAAAAATTCATTATGGGAAATAAAGAGGTACCTTATATAATAAAGAGAGAACACAAAAACATTTTTAATTCTTCAAAAACCCTAAAATCTAATTTCTCTGACATAAAGTATATATTATAATATTTTTTAAAGGGGCCCCACGTTGATTATGCTTTTCAGCTCAATTTGTAACCAATTATAGATTTCAATACAGATATATATATATAGCAGTTATCCTTCTGATTACCTGTTTTTTAAATGATGTTAAATGATGATAAATAATGGTTAGCCTATTCCTGGTATTATGGCTATAAAGATCGAATATTCTATTTAGAATTTAATTATGTTTCAACAAATTATTTTCAAGCTTATAGCGATAAGCTATCATATACAATTCTATTTTGCAAATGTTTTCCAGACTCATATACCCGTTCGTTATACAATTGATTACCGGAAAATATATATAACTGGGTATTTGTGAATTATTTTGATTGCTTTCTTCTAAGCGATATTTAATTTTTCCAAAGTAATTTGCTGTGCTCTGCTTCATTTTAGATTAAGATAGACAATATTCGATAAAATTTAAGAACAGATTCGATAAAATATAAGAAATGGAATAGAATACAAATTTCAGCACTGCATCATCCGCGTAGAGCTACACAAAACCCCTAAAATGTAATTTCTGTTATGTTAGTAATATAGATTTTGAAAAAACCTAGTCTCAGATTTTTTTTTCGTAATCTAAATTATCCTCAATGAATCAATTTTTCCATTAAATTTGAATAAATCTGAAAGTTATGAAATGAGTAATCACAAATCATTGGATTACAATTAAATGAATACTTTTGGGTGGTGAAATTTATTTTGTAAAACTTTTTAAATATTTTGTTGCTGCAGGAAAGATGCCAACAGAGGTAGACTAGACAATTTTTGAAATTAAGTCAATTAATTTTTTCAAAATTTTCAAGTTATCCAATCAGAGGGATATGTTTTGAATTGTTACAAATCTCACTAACTAGCAATTATTTATATTCATTATAATCTGAGATTTCACCAGCATTGAGTTTGTAAATGAGTTTCCTACCTTAGCGTGCCGTATATAAAGTTGATAAAAAATTGCTTTATCAAAAGTTTCATCTTTAAAAATAATATTTTTATTTATTTTTTAATCAGGTCTTTATTTCCAATTGGCAAAATTTTTCAGGATCATCGCAATTACTACAGAGATGCTTTGATTTTACTAAATTTTAACACCTGGACATTTATGAAAATGTTCCTGTTTCAATTCCATTTTCAGTTTTATTTCAGTTGTATATTCTGTTTTTCATTTTCAGTTTTTTCAAGTTCTATTCTTTCCGATCACCCCAAAATACACATTTTAATACCCTTTTGTATCTTCTTTTAATATAATTATGTTTTATAGAGATCTGCTTAAGCTATTCTACAAATACAACAAGTGCGGTTGTAGACTGGAAAATTAAATTGAATTGTGATTTTTAAGCCATTCCTGAATTACAACAACAATATTGTACTATTTTTTTTTCTATTCTAGTTGCCATTTGCATCATTTTAAATTGTAAATAAAAGTTTAATAAGCTGAAATCGGATAAAATTCAATAATTCTATGGTAACATCCAATACATTACATGAAACTGATATGAATTCAGTAGATTATATAAAACTGATATGAATTTATTCAGTCAATAAACATTTTTTTGTTAATTAAATTAATTTATTAATATACATTTCCGTTTTTATTTCCAATTTTTTATTCTTTAAATTTACAATAACAAAATAAATAAAAAAAAAATAAAAAACATTTTAATTAATGGCGTTGAAGTCAATTAACACGCGTTGTTAATTTATTCGCATTAACAGTAGACTTAACACATTGTTATCATTATTTTATACTCATATTAAATTAATATTGTTCTCTGAATGTCAAATATAACAACAAAATAATAAATAAAAATAAAATAAATAAAAAGACATAATTTAATCCTTTGAGTATAAATTTTAAAACTTAAGATTCTATTATTTTCTAGTCAGTAGGAAATTAATTTAAAAAAAATTTTTATTATAAAATTAATTCTTCATTCCAAGCGATTAAATTTTACAATGAATAAAATATAAAATAAATTTTTTTTTATAATGCTATTTACGGACGGTATTATATTGAAATTATTTATTTTGAATTTAAAGTATGTGGTAATGGTAAAGTTTGCAACTAGTAAAGCTGTTTTTATTATAAAAATGTTATTTTGATTATTGTGCTCATTTTACCACCCATAGCTTCTTTTAAATTTAAACCTTTTAAAGAAAAAATAAATATTAAGTTATAACTTTCGACCTTTTGAAATTTTCGAAAAAAAAATTTTAAAATGCTTAAGAGCTATTTGGTGTTAATTATAATCCTGTAGGTTGATCCTATTTAATCTATATAGGATTATAATTAAGATACATAAATCGAAAAAGTAAATAAAAATAATATATTACTACAACTACAACCTACCTATACACATGATCTCTTATATGAAAATGAGATGACGTGAACACCGTATAAAAAACTAATTGAGCGGTATAAATTTGTATCTCACTAAAAAGATAAAAATTTTACCATTTACATGTGCCAGCTAACTCATTTCAATCTAAACGTAGAAGTAAAATTTTGACAGATTGACTGAACTTGCAGCAGAAGTAATAAATATGGTACAACAAACATGAGCTGCTAGATGTTCAGAATGTAACTTATCATAAACTCAAACCGGTGAAATTTAAACATAATAATATCCGATAATAGAATAAATAGAAAATTTGAAATAGCTTCATTCTGTATCTCACTTTTACTCACTTAGTGAAAAAAGGTGAAAAAACATTTTTTATAATATGTATCACACTTTTAAACACCCTGTGACAAATTTTTAAATTTCCCGTCGCCTAGTGAGAAATATGTACTCTGTATCTCACCCCTAAATAAAAGGTGAATAAAAACGACTTTATTTTATTCACTTGTTGTAAGTAGGTGACTAAAAAAAAAGAGGTAACCTAAGGACCTATTAAAGAGGACCTATTGCCTTCATCACATTTAAGGACCATTGTATTGATGACAAAAAAAAACAAAAATTTCAAGGTCTTCGGTCCCGAAACTTAGGATGCCGGACCTCTTGTTTGCATCGTGCTTATGAGCCATTGTACTATAGACAAATTAAAAAAAAAAACAAAATTTTAAGACTGGACTCGGACCTATTTTTGCTAGAAGCTGCTCAATTGCTTAAACTTGGCACTTTCCACCAGTCACCACCTAGAAGATATAGTTCATATGACACGGTCCCGTTGAATGCACGTATTTTGACTCTACTCTATTCAATATTCATTTGCATATTGAACAGACCTTTTCGTATATGTTTCCAATCACATATCCTTTCACCCTCACCTAAACTATTTCAAGATACAGAATATAAAATATTTCTAAGGGTGAGTGAAGCATTTTCCGTGAAAGTGCGAGCGAATAAAATACAGAATGAGGCTATTTTAATTAAATACGAGTATAATATTAAAATATGGACTGACCTCTTAAAACTGGTAATTATAGTCTTTGGTAGTCGGAAAGGAAGATCGTCACAAAAATCCAATACAAAAAACTTCATATGAATTCGGATACTATGTATTTTTTTTGTTCTATAGCATTATAAGACATGGGTCATACACAGAATATGCTGGCTTCTTGACTAAAAAAGTTAGAAACAGAAAACTTCGGCTCATTATAAAACATTTTATAATATAATATAATTATAATATAATGTTGGCCAACTTAAAAACATCTGGATAAGAATGTTGAAAAAAAGTAGGAAAATCAGGGATCAAATGATGAAATTAGACCAAATTAAAGTTTTATGACGAATAAATTTCAAAAAGATTTCGAAAGGCCGCCCTACTCTTGACTGCCTGAAAATCGAGTCCATTTTTCAAACAATATTTTGTTATTAATTTTCGGATTTAAACAATAATTGCTAACATTCCAGGTAGAAATACTAGTAAGTCGGTAAATACTTCTACTACTTACAATTTGTATTCAAGTTTGATAAGGTCTATGAACCTTATTGCACGATATCATCAGTCATCATCAACACAGGTCAATACTCCATCAGCTTGCTAGTACACTGTTGGATGTTAATACACTTAATTTATGTATTAGTGCATTTTCCTCATTTTAATTTTAATTTTAGCTTGTTTTGTTATCATAATTTTACTTTTACGATTGATTTTATGTATAACAAAAAAAATTGTGAAGCCAACAACATTTTTTATTGCTGTTGTCTCTGTCAATTTTTTGTCTGCAAATTCTCTCTCGGTGTCCAATACAAATATCCCCACTACAATTTTAATTTGTTGACAAGAGTCTGAGAGACAAAGAAAAAAAATACAGCAGTTGATCCCATCCTGGTATCTTAAATTCTAACTGTCATAAACATCAGAAGAATATTTAAAATATAATATAAAACTTTAGCTATCACGTTTTGACCACATTAATTTTCCGAAAATTTACAATAATACAAAATAATTAATTATGATCGAATTTGGTTTTATTGATATTTTAATTAACTTCAAGTTAATTAAATCCAAGCACAAATGAAAGAAGTATGTTGCTTCCGAAATATGAATATTTGCAAATAAAATTATAAGTGAGGGGAAATCGGACTTTTATTAAAATAAATTTAAAATATTGTTTTTGTAATGGTACCCACCGAAAATAATTTCATTATAAATAATCAACGTAATATGCGTCGTAGTCCAACTCGGCTATGTAATAAATAAAATTATTTTAGTATTTATTTCTTATTTTTTGTTTATTTTAATGGCAGTGGTAAAGAATTTCAATTTATTTTCCACTTTATTACAAAATTAAAAATTATAATTGAAAAGTTTTTATTTTTTTTTGTTTGTGTTTTTTTTTTTTGTTTTTTTTTCAGCATCCATAATTATTTGATAAAATAAATGGGAAATGAAATCAGTGAAATTATTTTATTATTTCATAATTATTATAACAACTCATTGTTCAAACTGAAGGCGGGGAAGTTCTTATTAAAAATGAGAAAAATTCAATTTAAATTAATTTTTTTTTTAAGAAAACAATCATTTGAAATGGAGATCAAAAAGTGGTATTTTTGTTGAAGAAGACCCTCAAAGTTTCACAAGTTGAATTAAAAATTAAAAGTTTCCATAACTGTACATTTTTTTGTATACCTCTATTGTTTAACTCTTATAAGCTTTTGAATTTTCAGAATTTTTTAAAGTCTATATGAGGAAAATTGAAAAAATTCATAAAAATGCTTCATAGATAAAATTGGAATTTTGTTTTGCATTCACATTTTAAATTTAATTCAATTTATTTATTTTAATTTAGATAAAACTGATCTAATAAATTATTATGTATATCTGTTCATTTCATATAAATCATTCATATCACATAAATTATATTTTCATATTGATATTATTAATGTTTTTCAATATTAACTAAATCTATAAGCAACCCTCCTATAAGACTTAATCCATACTCTATTATTTTACAAAAAAAGAAAAAAAAAATAACAAAATAAATTTTCATTACTACCACATATACGGATAATATTTTATAATATCCCAACAACCTATCATATTTCGAAGATAACTTCTATTTTAAAGGAATTATTACCGCTTATATTTTAGATAGAAAAAAAGTTAAGATATAAAAAAAAGAAAAACAATAACAAAAAAATAAAATATTGCATGATCATATTTTATTACACTTTTTGAGGAACCTTGAACTTAAAACTGTTGTCATATAGCTTTCACTTTTCACCCCATTAAAGTTTTTAAATTACGCGCAATTCATTGTATAACTGGATTTGTGTTTATTTTATTATGTTTACAAAATGGAGTAAAAATTTTCAAAATTTTTCTCCATTAAAAATGGTTTTTTTATTTTAGCATCTTCGCAAAACTTCTATCGTTCTCATGGTGGCAGTATTTTAGAAACATTATTTGGTTACAGTATTCAGCATGGAATAATTTTAATAAATAAAAACATTTAACACGCTGGAAGGTGTAGTATAGATAGAACACTTGTCTTTCAACCGAAAGGTCCCAGGTTCGATTGTCGATGAAAGCAAAATGTTTTAATTGGTTTTTCGGCCTGGTTCAGTACCCTGTAGTATCATTTGGATAAAATAAATGACAATAAAAAAAATAATACGGCCACATCTTGAAAGGGAAAAGGGACTGCAATTTCGATAAACTGATATATAAATAAATTAATATAAATATTAGCTCCATCACTTTCTAGCTATACGTAAAATTGAAGTGAACACAATTTTGAGCTCGTTCATGTATGACATAACTATTATTGCAGATTATCCCTTCCGTGGCCTAATCGGTTGGAGCACAGAAATGTGTTTCAATTACGATGTGGTAGTCATGGGGTCGATTCCCGTGACTACCACGGGGGTATAAAATTTATTAGAACAGAATAACCGAATAACACAATAAATAATATTGGAAAAACACTAATAATAATTACACAATTTTCCAACAAAAAATATGTGACATGACGTACCCAGTAAACATAGTAACATCAGGCATCTTAACGTCAAAGATGGATAAAATCGCAGCGACAACTTGCAGAAAAATATGGCGTCGTCTTACCACGTAGGCGCAGATAAAGTTATCAAAAGTGGTCTTCTACAGCAGGCCAATCCCCTACTTAGACTACTTAGACAGTACAAACAGATTAAAAATGAAATTTGACGTTGCCTCGGAAATTACCTCGGAAAGTGAAATTAGCAGCTAGAAATCGAGTACGATGGAAATGTCAAGTGGAAGCCCTATGCTCCCAAGAGTAGTAAGGAAGAAAAAAAAGTATTCCAGATTGCAACTAAAACATTCCCAAATAAAAATTTGGAAAATGCAAAAGTGCAGCAGGTGTGTTAGAGAGGCGGCCCCAGACTTTAAAAATACTACTTGTTTTTCTCCTATGTATTTCTTTTTTTAACTAAAATCTTACCTGGACTTCGCAAAAACAGGTGTTTGTAAATTTTGAATTTGTAAATATTTTAATATGGACCTATAATTTTTTTTATTTATTTTATCCCAGTGACAAAAGGTATACTGGGCCAAGTCAAGAAATCCATCAAGTATCTTACTTTAATCGGGCATTGAACCGGCGATATTTCATTTGAATAGCAGGCACTTTACATATTGCCTTTTCCATCGTGTTTGTAACAATTTTATTAAATAAATTTTTTTGTTTGCTTATTATTTTTTAAAGTTGAAATGAATACGATTGTTAAGTTTAAGTGAATACGATTGTAAACTTTTTAATGTATAAAATAATCAATATTGTAGATTGCAGTTAACAAATTTTAGAATTTTACATTTTACTGTAAAAGTGTAAGAACAGTGAGCATTAAAATAGTAGTGAGTAGTGAGTAAGCCTCTATAAACTTTTACGCATAGCCTTGGCATACTCCCAATCACATACAATAAAACTTTTTCTTTTAAGTTTTTTATATATCAATAAATTTGAATTGGGGAAGTTTATGTTTATTGTAGAGTAGTTCGTTTTCATAATAGTACTATAGTTTATAATTGAACAATTAACTATATTCAGTAAAAATTAAATTCAATAATTATAATATACATACTCTGAATGGAATTGGCACTCGAAATCTTCTGATTACTAGTTTGGTGATACCGTAACTACTATAGGTGCCATATCGTAAATTGCATAACTTTATTGGCATAACTTGCAACGTTGCCTTTATTGGCATACTTTCGTCAAGACTTTAATCAATATTTAGTTTAAAACTGTTAGTTATTCCCTTCAATTCAAATGTATTAGAAAATTTGAACATATTTCAGTATATAAACCTTGGGATTAATCATGGAAGTCTAATGACATTAGACTTTTTTCTAATAAAAAAAAGTCAACAAAAATAAGTCACACAAGTCATGAAAGTCTACTGAATAAAATTAACTTGATTATAAAAATGTTGCCATTGTAGGAAAAATGTTCACTGTCAAAAAACATAAGTTTGTTTGAGGTAGGTGTAATTTAATATTTTACTTATAGTAGAAATAGTTTTTCTTTCAATTTTAACATTATAAATTGTGTTTTAAATAATGTATATGTTTTTTTTTTTAAATTTTTGTTAAATTTTGTGTTTTTAAATAATAAATTTTGACTAGTTTTTCCAACTGCCTTTCGTTAATAAAAATTTTCCTAAAAATCTATACATATTAAATAAATGTTATTAATTAATTAAGTAATAAATTTATATATACAATATTCCTACCTACTTCTTCAAAGTCAAAAGTCAAAATTGTGGTTGACTTGGAATTGTCAACCCAGTGGACTTATAACAACTCAGTAGACTTTCATGATAGCAAAAATTGACTTTTTTCTAAAATTTGAAAAAAGTCAAAACCCAGTAGACTTTCATGATTGACCTCTTGTTAATCAAAAATTGACAATATTTTTTTCTTTTTCCATGTTCGATGCCGTGCTAAGAAAATTTTACATCGTATCTGGTTATTTACATTTATACCAAGTTTGGGAGTTCTCACAATAATAATACACATCAGGCAATGATAGCATTAGTAATTTAGAGATGCTGTAAAGGTTTTGTATGTAATTTTTAAATTATTTTTGAGCATACATTCTTTTTTTTATCTAATTTTTAATTTGTATTTTTTTTTTGCGATTAATCTGATTTTGATCTTTAACTTTTTCCACATGATTTCTATTTAATATTTGAATGGTACAATAGATAATAACAAATACAAAAATATGAATGGTTTTGAAAGTTTTAAACCTAATTATTGAATTTTAATTCTACATATTTTAAGCTGAAGTATGCTTTTAGAAGTGGTTTATAAAATTTTTAGCTACATATAGAATTTAATAAAAACTTTGAAAGCTAAATCATTTAATCTGTAAATTGCCAAATTGTGCACGCCAGAAATACCGTAAATTCAAAGCAATTTTCATTATTAATCTTTTAAATGATATATACTTAAAAGGAGACGTAGCGAAACTAAATATTTCTTAAAATGTTTTTAATTTCCAATTAAAATATTTAATTTAAAATTTAACCCCATGTATAGGTACACACATATATATTTACACACATATATTTTAACCTACATTTTTGCTGCAACTTACCAAAGTACAGAGCTTTTTTTGTCTCGGCGGAATAGTTTATTAAATTAAATTTTTACATATTCGGTTGTTGTTTAAGATAAATTAATAAAAAAAAATCATATATTGCCAAGAACAAATTGAAATGATGGAAAACATGACATACAATGAAATACTTTTATAAAACTTCCCCGAATTTCACAGAGCCAGCGAATACTAGTATTTTTTAACCGTTTAATTTTATATAATCATTTAAATTCTATTTCGAAAAATAAAAATTTCATAAAACTTGATGATAACAACAATCAACTTAGACTAATTTCAAAATTAACAAAAAATGTAATTTTAATTTTTAACCAATATTATTAATTTTCACAGTCAATAACTTATGTACATTTTCTGGGACAATTTGAAATTACAAATCTCATTGTTGTTAAACAAAAAAACCATTATACTCGTAATCTAAAAATGTTTTCCTTGTTTTTAATTTATTGTTTTTAATCTTAAAGGCTAACCGAAGGAAGGATAAAAAGTAAAAGGATACAATGAAAAGCTATAAATTAAAATAAACATTTTTACTATAACTATCTTTCATTATGTTTAAGTTCATCTGAGAAATAATATGCAAAATGTAGGACATGAAATAAATACTTCCATTCATTCATTTTAATTTTATTATTACTGCGTAATATTTTGAACATATTCATCTACACATATTGTATAAAAAACGTTGTTGTATTGTACGAATATAATATAATCGCTGTTTATAATTGTGTGAAAATTGTTTTATATATATTCTATTAAAAAAGGATTTAGAAGTGTGTTAATTTTAAACTATTATTTTGTAAAATGTGTAGTCGAGAATGATCATAATTAAAAAAAAAAAATGTTTTTTAATTCAATCTTTGACAGTGTTGATGTTTCACTGTATTCATCACATCATATGCACATGCAATTAACCTCAATATTAAAACTGAATGATTATTTCTGTAACTGTTCTAAAATTATTTCCCTACCAGTAATGGTAACGATTATTTATGTTTTTTTTTTCATTTATTCTATTGACTATTTCTAAAATCTATACATTTTGTTCTTTATGCATGAATGTTATATGTTACATAATTTAACTTTATGAAATACATGAAATGACTTACACAATATGGAAAATGAAATTTAGATGTTATTTCAAAAATTAATTTAAATTCTATGGAAAAATTTTCTATAAACTTTTTAGAAATATAATTTTTTTTGCTTCAATTTTTATTTGGAATCTGTATTTTTAAGATGATTATAAATTTAGCCCTTCTGAAGCTTTTTTTGTGAAATAATTTGTGATTTGCGAAGTTTTCCATTTTATCAGTTAGTATATTTATAGTATATCAGTTAGCTGTATATAAGTTTTCTGATCAGTTAGTAAGGCTTTTAATTTGCTTCGTCATAATATAATAATTTTTAAGTTAAAAAAATTAGGATTTCCTCCATACTTTATCAATTGGGTTCATTCTTACCTTTCTGATCGTAGGTATAGTGTTTCTTTTAGATCCTTTATATCCTTTAGATCCAGGTAGTCATCTTGGTCCTTTACTATTCATTATTTCTATTAATGATGCATCTTCTTTATTAATTAATATTTTTTATAATTAGTGTTCCAATCAATAATCTGCAGTTCAATGTTAACAAATGTGCTTTTATTACTTTTACACGCCGATTATGTCCAATTTCTTATGTATATTCTTTGAATACCCAACTCATTTCAAAAGTTACATCAATTAAAGACTTTGGGATATTTTTCGATAGTAAGCTTTCATAAACAAAGATTTTTAGGAATTGTTTCGTTCATCATAACATTAATAGAACTCATCAGTAGGTATTTGCAGTGTTAGACTACCAATACAACTCCTGATTTTGTGAGCTATGATGTGAGCTATGAAAATCGACCAAAATTTTACCGTAAAATGTATTATAACTATAAAAATTGATATGTAATTATAAATTTAAGCACTAAAAAATAATACCTACTGATGAGTTCTAGTAGTATTATGATGAACGAAACAATTCCTAAAAATACTTTGTTTATTATAAACTCTTACTATAAGTAAGTAATTTTTATAGATACAATGGTGGTATAAATTTATATCTATGTATCAATTTTCAAATATTGAATATTAATAAATCGAACTTGTTCTTTTTAGTAAAAGTAAAATGCTATGGAAATTTTAATAATTTCTAATTAAATTTATAATTACATAAATTTTTGTTTATAGTAAGCTTTTATTCCATCTTCATTACTCTGATATATTAAACAAATCTAATTCTAATTCTTGGATTTATTAAACGTTGGGCAAGAGAATTTGATGATCTTTATATATTAAAATCTCTTTATACATGTTTGGTCAGACCTAATTTGGAATATGCCAGTCAAGTGTGTTGCCCTTTTTATGGTGTTCATATAGATAGAATCGAATCGGTCAAAAAAAATTTCTTAGATTTGTTTTACGTTTTATTCCTTGGGCTGACCCTTATAGATCACTTCCTTATGAACATAGAATAAACTTATTAGATCTTAATACTCTTGAAAAACGTCGTAAAGTGGCTGATATAGTAAAAGCAGCGTTTCGTCTCCTTACTGTTTGCTATACTTAATTTTTGTTCACATTCTAGACTAAGATCCACTAATATGTTTAATTTGTAGTTTAATTGAACCAACTATGGTAATTATGAACCAATTAATAGGATGATGTCTCTGTGTAATGCATATAAACCCTACATTAACTTTTCCATAACTAATCAATCATTAAAAAATAAGGGGATTCTGAGGGAGATGTGAGATGTTGTATCGACGTAGGACCTAATGACCATACCCTTACTCCAAAAATATATATCTTTAGTACCGCATTTTACCCTTAAGGACGAAAAGGACATTTGAAAGTATCCTTGTTGTTTTGATGTTTTTGTATAAAATGCGTTATATCTGTTGATCCATTAAATAATATATATATAAATTTAGTTATATATTCTAGAAAGATAACGGTCTAAAGCATATTTTAACATTTATTTGATGATGACTGGCGCTGCCGGTGTGGAGATATTGTAGTTCAAAGTATAAAATTTTCGAAAAAAAAACAATCTTTATTTTCTTTCTTGAAAAACCAAATACCCAAAGATATTACTATTAAACTACCCCAATATTTATATACTGTTGGAAAGGTATTTTCTATAACTCTCACATACATACTTTATGTCTACGTCGAATAGTTTAGAAGATGTAAGCATTTATTAAAAAAAATTGTTTTTTTTACCCTTTTTCTATATATAAAACTAGGAATGTGCCTTTTACGAATCTTCTGAAGTCCTGACCATTATCTTTCTAGAATATATAACTATACTATATATATATATATATATATATATATATTTAATGTATCAACAGATATAACGCATTTTATACAAAAACATCAAAACAACAAGGATACTTTCAAAAGTCCTTTTCTTCCTTAAAGGATAAGATGCGCCACTAAAGATATATATTTTTGGAAAGCTAGCAATTCTATCTATCCTAGGGATATGGTCATTAGGTCCTACGTCGATACAACGTCTCTCTCAGAAGAGCCAAAAATAATCAGTATTTGTGTAACTGAAATTTGTGATAAATCTTTTTTGATCTGTCTTCTTAATTGAAGTTATTTTCATTTTTATTGTAAATGATTAAATACAAAATTTTTAATTTTGTAATATAAAATTTTTAATTTTTGTTAAATTTATTATTAATTTTTTTTTTCTTTATTATTTTTGGAATGTTTAATTTTAACTTTTAATTTAAATAAGAATAAATTATTGTAACTTACTTGAATTAAGCTCGCAAAAATAGATAAATAAATATTTCAAATTTTGTACTTTATTCAAATTAAATTAAGAAATTAATATATTTAGGTGTGATTTCAGATTATTTCAAAGAAAATAAAATAAGAAATCAGGAAAAAGGTAGACTAGATCTAGAGAGGAATAAATTCAATAACGGTGAGACTAAAATCGTTTCTTTCTTATTTTGACGAATACTGTAAATCTCTATCTCTTGGTTACAAAATCACAAAATTATTTTATATTATTTTCGTTATATGAGGCCCACATCGGACCAAAACAAAACTGTTACAAATGACTAGAATCCCATGCAATTTTGGTACTAATTTTCATTCCTGACGAAATTCTTACATGTAGATAATAGTATTACCTCACCAGCCGAATACCATGTTACATTTGTATTTCAATCTATTTGTTCAAGCCTAAAAGGTGTTTCAAAGGCATGAATGGTCTAGAAAATTTTCGAATATGCTTACAACGAATTGGACAAAAACTATATCTACTAAAATTTACATTTTTAAATAGAATTGTCTAGGCATTCTAAAATGAAAATTTTTAATAATATGATAATCGTAATAATATATTTAATGCAAATAATTAGATTCACTTAACAGAACTCATCTTAAATTGACTTGGTTTCAGATCTAACCTAATTTTTTCCAAATAAACGTCAATTGAAAAATAATGTGGTGATTATGTAATATTAGCATTAATTTATTTTCATTACAGTATGTTCCGTTTCCCCACTTCTTAAACAAAACTTCCTATATATGTAGTTATTACAAGTCTGAACTTTTAGCTTTCGAAAATGTATTGAACAAAAATAATAATATATGCATGTAGGTATTAACTTTTATCTACCTATAAATAAAGGTATTCCATTAATAAAGAAAATAATATCGATATACGTGTAGTGTATGTATCTATAAGATTTTTACTTAAAGTTAATAAAAAAATTAAATATTTACTTTGAGTCTTAACACTTACAGAGAATTAGAAGTGATTATTTTTCATCAACTGACAACATTTTAAAGTATAGGCTGTGATAAAAATAGATTTCTAAAAATGTTTCATTCTTTTTTGTATTACATAGATTTACAGATACACTAATTTGATGTAGAGGAGAAGATAAACGGTTTAGAAAATGATATCATAATTATCAATAACATTAGGTTTTTGAAATGATTTTAGAACAGCGGTTCTAAACTGTTTTTTCTTTTTGCAAGAATATATTTTTTTACTACAACCTACACTACATAATTTAATATGTATCATAACTATTTTTCTATGATCGTGAGCTTAATTCGTGAGCTTCATTTATCTTCTAAATACATAAAAAAAAAAATTAAAAATTTAAATTGTGGTTAAACGTAAATATGAATACGTATCGGATATACAGTACATACAGTTTAACCAGTATCCCAACATCGTTAGGTGGAAACTCTCAAGGTCAAATGAAACACGGGCAACGTAGATCAATGGCCATCGAACAATTTTAACAAAAAGAAGTACGGCTACCGCCTCTCCCATATCGAAACCTCTGCAAAATTTTTCTCACTGTCATTCTTGACTGATAAATATACCAGTCAGTTGAATATTACGCATGTTTCTCCTATTCCCAGGTTACAAAACCGACTACTCCATTTACCGACCAATTACCATTACTTCGATTCTCTCCAAAATAATGGAAATCGTAATAAACAAAAGGCTATTGAGATACCTAAGTAGTTTGCGTAGTGTAAGCGAACAGGCGATTTTTTAACACCACTCTGTGTTAAGCTTAACACCAGCATTCATTGTACCGGTGCATCCGAGGTTGTAGCACTCGATATCTCAAGAGCCTTCGATCGTATATGGCAATTTGCTCTTCTGAGCAAATGTCAGGCTTTTGGCTTGGGCAGCCTCTTCTGCACATGGATTGAGGAATTTCTCTCGAATCGTAGTATTTGTGTCGTTGTCGACAGTTGTATGTAATGTAACTGTGAAATAAAAGCTGGCGTTCCACAAAGCTTTGCCTTATAACCTAATATTTTCTTAATTTACATCAACTACTTACTCTCTTCAACCATCAGTCCAATCCATAATTTTGTCGACCTACGAATTTTTAAGGAAATAAATCTAACATCACCCCTACCTTAATCAGCTCGAAGAGAAACATAATAACTAACTCACTTAACCATGATCTAGCAAAAGTAACCAACGTAAACAGTTAATGTTTAAACAGTAACAGTTAAACGTAAACCAAAAATGGGGTAACGTAATGACCTAACCGACCTAAGATAGAGTACAATGCTCACATATGGGTTGGCGCCCCCAACCTTCACTAGCTTACCTGGACAAATTTCAAAATCGCCCCTTACGCCTAATTGGCGAACCCACCGTCCAGTTAACCTTTAATTCTCTTAACACACTTCGAAGCGTTGGAGCTCTCTCCCTCTTTCTTTTATAGATATCTTGTTGGAAACGACACTTGTTATATTGATCAATATGCTTCAAACAATTCCAGCGTAGCATTAACGAGGGTTCAAGGGGCCATTTCTACATCGTGGAAATATCTAGGAAAACTGGTTTCGGAAATTGTATAAAACTGGTTGATATTCTTTTTAAATAGATGAAACTTATTGGAGACCTGGAAAACTATTTGATCTGCAAAGAGATACGATAGGACCAAATATAGTAAATTTGATAACTTGTTAATTATTATAACATGAATGAAGGAAATTCTTACTTGTAAGTTGCGATATATATGACCTAGAGCCACGACAGGGACCGTTATGGTGAGCGGTAACTAGTACATTTTATTTAAATGATTGGCGACATTTAAATAAAATGTACTTTATGTTGTGTAAAATGTACATTATTTTATGTTGTAAAAGTTTTTCATGTTGCTGTTTTAAAAAATTGTGTAACATATTTTTTTTCATTTCATTTACCTCTTAAAGGGTTGTGATATTTTGCTGATGCAAAACGATTTAACATAAAACAGTAAGTAGACAAAAATAGAGATTAATACCGGAACAGACTGAATTTTATTAGAATTTCGATTTTTACAAAGTGTTAATCTAATGAGTGCATTACTCTAGAAACAATTAATTACAGCTTAAACAGTATGTAAAACTTGTATGATACATCCATTCCAACAATTTCGTAGATATTTAATAAAAAAGACTTTTTTTTTTGTCAATAAAATGCCTCAAGTTTTAAAAAAGATGAACTCTGAATAAAAAAAAAAACGCAAGAGCTATTCTAAAAGAAATATTTTATTGATTTAGTTAAAATTGTGATGTCATATCTCTTTATGAACGCGTTCTCATTTAAATTATATTTTCAAATTATCCCAAATTGAAAACATATTTTCCATCGAATATTCTATGGACTCTAGGTAAAATATTGAAAATAATAAAATTAATATTTTTTGATTTTTTTAACTAATTTATTTAAATACCTTGGTCGATTTCGATTATTAGACCATCATCAGAAGTGTAACTGATGGTGTAATAATCATAATCTCTCAATCGCTTTTAAGTGCTTACAAGTGAATGAGTATAGTCAGGAACTGATTAAATCATTTTATTTATGACTACACTTAATTGTATTTTTTGATGTTCGTGTTTCGTCGTGCTTTACTACTAATACAAATTTATATCAAGTACTTGAAATACTTACAAACTACTGTTGTATGTTTATGATTAAATATCCCATATGAAAACTACAATATTTAAAAACTCACATATTAAGGAGTCCATGTTCTGCTATTGTTAAGTTTTTCAAAATAAATTAAAATAAAAAAATTTCAATTATAATGAATAGTTGGGAACCACTTTATTTTTACAATCTCGTATATGATTGTGATATTGAAGCAAAAATTCTACAACGAATAAGTACATAACTTTTAGAAAATTACTTGTAAGACACAAAACACAGAAAATCTAAGTAAAATTTAAATTCAATAATTTTTTTTGAAATATTATTCAAAATTGTTAAGACCTTATTCATTTTGGAAACATAATTATCACAGTTGAATTGTTACAAATACAAGATTCATTCAATAAAATGATGCGGTATTCATAATAGTTATTAAGAATCAGCATGATGTTATTCATCTTAGGATATGATGTATTCTGGAATAATATAGTATATGATTATAGAAATAATAAAAATATTGATTTGAATTCATTTATCTTAAAATGACTAAGTACTTAGTTTAGTTAATTTAAAACTATATGAGCTTTCATACATTTCATATACAAAATCTAGTCCATGATTCTGTTTTAATTTTTTGAATCATTGTATTTTTTTATCAGGCAGATTATTTTTATAAATTTCCGAGACAAATAATGTTATTGCAGAATACATATATATCTAAATCTATACATTTTGCAAGTTTTCTTCATTTTTGCGTAGAAGTTTTATTTTAAGTTTTGGCGTTGAAAAGAAAACCGAAATGCTGCAAAAAAATTTCAAAATAAAGTAAACTGTGTTATAGTTAAGAAATGGTAGTTATTTAACAAGCATTTTCACCGTGATCTGCACATTGAAACAGTAACGCGAATATCAAGAAACAAACAGTAAAGACGAGCAGTGATTGACTCATGTGAGCTCGGAAATGGCAGTAGTTCTTGATATCGACAACAATCTCCGTGGGTTCAAGAGAACGAAACCCCGAGATAATAGTCTCCCACACAGAAATTATTATATCAATAGCTTTTCTTTGAGAAAATTGAATTGAAACTAATCTTCTCACGCGGAAACTATATTGCTCTGACTGTTTCCTTTACGGGAAATATTACAGTAATAAGCTTGCTATACGGACATTATTATGTCGACAGCAATCCTCCACTTTTTAGGTACTCATTAGGTACTGTGAAAATTTTTTAAACACGCTATTAAAAAAATTACGAGCAAAAATGTTATTAGTTAGGTTGGTTGTAATGGAAAAAAGATAGGTGGGCTTTAGTGAGATTCAATTCCTATGCTATCAAGATAGTGCTTTTGATGTCCTTAAGGAATTAAAAAAAGATTTGATTATCAAAATAAAACTAGGTTAAATGGGTCTTATCAAAATTATATCGGTACAACATACTTCCATACATAGATCTAAGGTCTTTTTTAAATCCTTTCTCTTTGTATACCACAAATACATTTTTTTTTATATGATTAGCCAAAATTTAGGTCAGAAAAACATTTAGACTTTCGTACCGCTGGCTTTTGGAAGAGAAAAGAATAGAGAGGGGATAGTTAGAGAGAAGAAAAGGAGAAAGGTTCGGTGGAGAGTTGCGAACTATGTTATTTATGTTCACTTTGAATTTTTGTAAATTAAACAAATAGAAACTATCCCTTCTTGGGAATGCTTGTAATGGAATGCGATTCAATATTCTAGAAGTTCTGATGATTAACGAATTTCCATAACCAGTTTTTAACCATCTTGGTATTTCAACCGTGTAGGGGTGGGCAATGCAGCCTCTCGCGCTCCTCGATGGATTAGTTGTGATTTTAGTTCTTCCGAGCATGTGCCTACTCCCACGAAATATCTATAAAATAGGGTTAGTGTTAGAATGAATTAATATGCATGCATATACAGATATGAGATCGTAGTACCAATTCAAATTTTTTATTTTTACTTAGAACAAATTAATTCGCAATTTTTTTATTTAATAATTTAACAAAGAGGCAATTTAATAATAGAACGAATGTAAGTTTGTAGCATAGAACAGTAGCAAAGATGATGCTAAACTTGCTTAAAGTATGTGTCATGTTTGTGGCTTCAGAATACATTATAACTATAATATTTAATTTAATTTTTTTTTCGAATGGGTAATCTGGGATTGCGTTTCAGAAAATGTTGATTAATGTTATTCAAGAAAGTTGATAAGTTGCATTACTACATACAATATAATTACTTTGGTAAATGTGGACCATTATGAACTAGTTTTGATAAAAGGATCAGGGTTAGATTAATTTAAAGTACTTTTCCAAATTTTTTAAACGATTTTATTTTTACTAAGCTACACATGGTAACATTTATATAATTATTGCAAATTGAGCTACGGTTTTTCAATGTCTTCGAAATTGTCTTTTATTTACGAAATAGAGAATCCAAACGATTGAATAAGAATACTAAAAATCAAAGTTACTCGAATACAGAATCTGAATTTAGAATTATTTTCCTCAACATACAAAAAACAATAAGGTAGCAAAACTTAAATTTAAAGATTTGCGTACATTGAGCGAACGGTCAAAAATGATCATCATGTGACTTTATCATTCCGTGGGGGAAATCTCCCTCGTGCGATTTAAGATGTAATTTATTTTCAAGTCGGATATGATTTATGGATTGAATTGCATTCATGTAGAATGGTCTTTTTCAGGCTAATGGGGTCTACCCCTTGTTCTACTAAAGGCAGTGCAGTGTCTCTCTCGCTTTCTTTTTCATGAATTTTCGCAATGAAAAACAAAATCAATTGCGTTTTCTCCTGTTTATATATTGAAGTGGTTGAAACTTTTTCATCAAAATTAATTTGGAGTGCAGATACTTTGTCTAAGAAAAATTGAAATTTTGAAATGCGACGAGTGCTATATTAAAGTCTAATAAAATTAAAAATAAAATTTTTTCTTACAATACTTGAATATTTTATAAAAAGGTTTTAGCAAATTTATGTAATACCTATCTTGACTGTATTATGTATGCTTGTTTGTTTACGTTCCTGAAGGTTAGAAAAATTATTTTCAATTTTGACCAGCTCTCAGTTATTAAATTACCGTAATAATCGCATCATTTTTATAAAAACAATGAAAATTCTTCTTTAAATTTAAACTAAATATGGTGCAATTCAGTCGTAGAAAATTTTTATTCTCGTGTTGGTTCTATAAATTTTTTTATCGTCCTTTAATGCGATTATAATGGAATATCGCGAAAAATTTATTTTTCATGGTTTTTGTGTTTTTCTGTTTTTGCGTTGATTCTCAGTGAAAGAAAACATTTAAATAGTGTTTGTAGCATTGAGGTTTTTTTTTTTTTTTTTTTAATTTTTTAATGTAACTACGTAGAAAGTAATAAATCTTTTTTATGACTAGAAATGTTCCTTTATTTGGTAGAAAATGTGTATCCGTTTCTGACTTATATCCTAAAGATAAGATAGTGAGAACAATTTATTTTTTTTTGGTTTATTTTGATGCCAACAGGTTTTTAATATGTTGGTTTAGATCTAACATGTAATTATTTGCTAAAAATTTACTTATTTCAATTTGGTTTAAGGTCAATCTCAATGGCAATCGTTTAGTAAAATATTAAAGTTATTTTATATTTTATTTGATTCAATTGGATTAAAGTGAAAAACTATAGAAAATTTTTAAATTAACTTTAGCATTTGATATTAATTTCAACCCAGAGTATATCATCTATTGGTTCTACAGTTCCAGGTGAACCTTAACCTCGTTTAGAAATTTCGTCCATTCTGCTCTATCATGTGCAACAGTCCTCTATAAGTCAACTCTAATCTTTTGACTGTTGTTGGCGATTTGTTCAACCATCTTGATTGTGGTTTACCACACTGGGTTGGAAGAGCCAGAATATTCATATATGTAGATTTACAATAACTAAAATGCAGATGTTTTAATCACCTGAACTTTAGTATTTAGAAGGCTTATAACTGCCAAATTTAAATTAATAGTTAAATCTAGGAATATTGCTACATAATTTAGTATTATGCTCTAACTGAAGACAGACACCTTCAGACTATAACACTACAATCTTATTACATATTTTTGAATATATAATTTCTAGATTTAAATTGTTCTTCAAAAACAAGACCTTTCCGCCTTTCCGCCTTATGGTATCTTTTGATGTATTTAATAGCAGAATCACATTTTAATTATACTGTGTTGAATCAGCTGTTTTTATGTTTAATAGCATAATTTCTGACGACATCAGCAATTGTTTTTACTTCCCGATTCTTGTGGATATCTTCATTTGAGTCATAGCGGTGTGATTTCGTGATAGTGCGTTAGGTAATTAGCAGGTTGGACTTCTCGATGCAGTCAAAGCTGGTTGCTATTAGTCAATATGGGATTAATTATACTAATGTATTGTTTCGGGGATAAGATAAGCTTGAACTGTTTGTATATTAACCAATTCGTATCTCTTGTTTTTGGCTTGATTTGTTGTCTTTCTACCTGACGTACTGCTTGTAATTAAGGTGCTCCTCAGGAAAATTTAAATAGGTATAAAACATGGAAATGAATATTATTTGAGTCTTGTAGATAAATCGCTATTGGTAGAACGACATTTTCTCTAAAATCTTGCCACAAAAAAACGTGAAGGTTCTCTGATAGACGGAAATTTTCATCTGAACTGATATTGACGTTGAATTTCACTATTACTCGATAACATTAAAATTTCTAAATTAATTATGTATAAGAGAAATAATGTTTGTGTCCCAAATGATTCCCCCGAAAAATAAATAAAAAAATTCGTTTTTCTATCCTTATGGAATAGAATGGATTCACAAAAAATCTGAAAGGAGAAAAAAATATTTTAGATAAAAATAATTGGTACCTACATAAAAATGTTAAGGCAAAAGAAAAGTTTTAATATCCGTTCTTATGAAAACTTTTCGGTCTTTTCTTTTATATATATATATTATATACATATATAAATTTATATCTATAAATGTCCCTTTTTATCTTCATTTTCACTCTTAAATGCATCTGTGATAGGCTGACACTGTTATTCAAATAGTGTAGAGTTCAATTGAAAAAAAAATGGTGTCAACTTTTAAACTTTTATTTAAACAGGATGCCGTTGTTTTGTTTGTTTGTTTGTTTGTTTGTTTAGGTGCTACGGTTTTTGACAAAAAAGATTTATTTTTTTTTGTAAATTGTACCTTTTAAAATTGGTCTACAACTTATTAATTGTGTAAACACAGAAGAAAAATTAAAAAAACGAAAGATTTAAAAAATTTGGATTTAAATTTCCTGGAAGCAAATTTGATTGACATTTTTTGTAATAAAAACAAAAAGTTTTTACTGGAAATTTTTATTAATACACCTAAGGAATTAAAAGCTTTTGCAAAAGGTATTCGTAAATTAGCGGATCAGAAAATGGTTAAATTTTAATTATTTTTTATTAATTTGTTATTTTCTATTTTTAGTTTATATACCAAGGTAAAGAAATATGTTACGTGAAATTAAAAGAAAAATATATAATTAAATGATTAAATAAGACCTTATCAATTTCGTATGAGCCAGATTGTAAGGACTATTTAATTAATTATTATCATTACAATTATATAAGTAGAGTAACTTAGATAAATATTTAATTAAAACAAAATACAATAAAAGAGTTAAAAAGTAGAAAAAATATGATTATGCAAAAATAATTTAGGGCACCCGAATCAAGGGTCAGTGAGATGTCAAGAAACCCAAATAATTAAATTTTTTGTTAATGTAAAATAAATAAAAATATGCAAATAAATGGGAAGTTTGTTTGATCGCTATTATACGTCCACAATTTTAAAAAAATAGTTCGCGAATTTTGCACAATTAATCATTATAAAAAAGAGAACTAATGCGGCATTTTACAATTCAATAAAATTATAGATTTGGGTAGCTACCATACAACTTAGCTTCTAGCAACCATTAAGAATATTTCAAAACCTGAAGGTGTTACATAATTGAATATCGATAATCATGTACTCTCTCAAAAATAAATAAACGTGTCTTTCTCCATTCATCGAAATTGGACTGGGTCGGAAGAATTTGTAGTGAAAGTATTTCTTATATATATTAGCCAAGAACTTATCATAGCTTAGCGAAAGAAGAATTTCTAAACACTTATAGATGTGACTAGTGATGATACAGTCACCAATGAAATTGAAGTTAGTAGGTACTCAAATGAATTTGTACATCTGTTAGATTCGTCAGATGTTTGAAATATCTTGCTCAAGAGACCGAATCAAAAGTAGGAGCTTCACATTTGTTCATACGAAATTTCAGCTAACTAAAACTACACAAATACAGATTAAGCATAAAGTGCAATAATTACAAAGGTATTATGTTACTGAAGCACGAATTCAAACAAATTCCAACTTGCTACAGATTTTCAATTGTTGTCAGCATTTGTTTGAATATCTGTTATTTAACTTCTAGAATATTTTTCAGTAATAATTTTTTTTAAATTCTGTTCAAAAAAACTTTTTTATTGAAGCAAATTTTAAACATTTTGTTTTGAACCCGGAAAACGTCGGCTGACTTTCTAGTAAAAAATAAAGACATTAAAGATAATTGACAAATTTATACGTAACCGTAAATTATTTTTCATGCCCTTTGGTAACAATAAATCTACGTTTAGGTAAATTACACAATCTTTCTAAAATTTAAAATAGGATATAACACAAACATACGACCAGGGCTATTTTTTGTACTTAAAATCACATGGAGCTGTCTTCCTCTATTATTTGGTTGCAATGAGGTTATGAAAAGCTTTACATATTTATCTTGATATGATTATATACTTGGAAATCTTGCAAAAAGAAAAATTTAATCTGAAAAAATAAATAAAATAACATCAGTCACGCTGACATCATCTGACTTAATATTTTACAGATTCAAAACTACGAAAAACAATAGATTTTTATAACATTTTTCATATATATTCATAATCTTTTTTGCATTCCTCATGATATTATTGTTCTACTACTGCAAATACGCTTTACTGCTGATGTGAATTTTGTAAATATACATGATCTTGTAAAATATTTTTAGTTCTCAAGTTATCATTAAGCATAAGCAATTGTAATATAATTCGAAAACTATAGCAAAATTAAATTGTGAAATTCTACTACACCTGTATAGTAGGATTAAATAACTAGACCATCGTTTAACTCACAAGCCCAATAATGGGTTACATACTTCTTATAGCAGTTTATCTTGTTTGAATTATTCAAAAGCTTCGTCATAGAACATTCTAATATGATATGTTTTGCAAAGCATATTTTGCCACTCTGAGCTTGTGAAAAATTGAAGAGCAAAGGCAAATTAATCTTAAAAAAACAAGTGAAAATTTGTTTTTGTTTTGTTTTTGTTCCAGTTTCTTCAGATCTACGTGATACTCGTAACAATATATTTGAGCTACTTGGTTTTGCAACACTGAATTTCCTAATTTACAAGTAATGGTTTGTTTCTATAGTTTGGAATATTTACAGGTTTTGGAATATTTACTGATTGCTTATTCAATTGCCTATATACATTAGGAACTCAAACTACTTTATTTTTTTGTATTTTTTATTTGGCTAGTATATTATAAAATCCGATTTTTATAACGAAAACAATATTTTTTCTCAAAGGAAGAGATAAATATGCTGACACATAATATATTGACCAAAAATACTCTGATTCCCTGCTGTGTAATAAAATAACCTGATGATAGTTATTTTCATAAAATAAAATATTCTTCCAGCAGCATAGCTATTTTCTGAATTAACAAAATTTTATGGTTTCATAGATATTTGTTACACAATTATTCTTAGGATATGGACACGTGTATATTTGTTTACTCAATAAAAATATTTACAAATTAGTTAGTGTTAGAATTCTAGATCACTTTATATATACATAATATTATAAGCATGTTATTAATGTTTTGATTGATAATTCCTTATTTTTGGAATTATTTGTTAACAGCTGTTCAAACATTTGTCGTTACTGATTATTAATTTTCTATTCGAATTCTAATGAATGTATTCAAGAACATATTTAATAAAGGTCATCAATTTTTTATGGGGATTAGTTTTAAGTTCATAATCGCAATTTCTCGTGATATCTCAATGTTGTTAAATACTGTTATTCATGGTTTTACTTATTTTATTCATTACACGTGGGACGACAAGTCTTTTAATGTGTAATATACAAAAAAGAAAGAAAACTGAAATATTAAATGTATTTAATATTTAATTTTTAATATTTTAATCAAAAATTACACAAGAAGAAAAATCACGAATTTCCTATAAAATATACCTCAAAAATTATTTAAAAAATGGTCAAGTATTGCACTACTATTGCACAAAATTAAAATCAACCCGTGAATAATCCGCCACAGAGCTTGGTAAATTTTTTATAATTTTTTCACCACGAATATTGTTCGGTTCCAAAGCACCACAATTTTCACAAAAAATGATAGATGCCTTAATTGACTATTGGGCCGAGGAATCACAAGATTCAAACCCCAAGAAGCAAACTGATTTAACTGATGATATAACGGTACCAATTTAAAAATGATTTTATACATAAAGCATGTATCTCTGAATTTAACAAAATTTTCAAATGTAAAGCCAAGTATAGTTTTAGATGCATAACTAATTCAATCATACTTTCGTCTATTGGTGACGAGTCGCGTTCAAGCCTGGAAGATAATTTGCAATCTGTACTTCGGTGGCTTAACATCCGAATGAAAATATTCAATTAAAAAATTCGCCTTCAGCAAATCGCTCACATTTAAACAACATATTAAAAATACTAGTGGTTACTAGGAACTTGATAAATTATATGGGGCGTTAGTACAGCTCAACTACGTATATTAATACTTCTTCTGGCATATTCTACTGTTGAAAACAATACACAAATCTGATTAAGTCATACCAGTGTAGTACACACGTAGCTTAACGCTTCACCATGATAATTATATCTGACACAAAAAACTTTACTACAGCAAATAGGTTTTGCCTAATCTTGAGCTTCAGCATTTTGTTGAAAAAACACCGTAATAGTTTTCCATAAATCCCCACCAACACGTCAGAATAATCGTTTCAAAATCGTTTAAAATTGCGAAAGCTACAATGAGAATTAGCTAGGAAGTTGAAGCGAAATATTATTAATGTAACCTCAATCTGTAAGATTTTGTGTAATTAAATTTTAGCAGTAATCACCTATGCATATTCAATCTATCTTGTCTTGAGGAAGGTTTCAATTTATCGAGATAGCTACAGATCAAGTTGAATAAAGTCAAAACTGTTCATTGTCGTTACTTACACATGATGAATAAAAGAGGTTTCACTATTTCGCTCATGAATGCGATTTATATTGCGACATTTTTCCTACCCAAATGATAGAGCATGTTCGTACTGGAGTAATCATCCAATGTGAACTAATTTACAACTTCATAACATTTATTTAGACTAGTTTTCTTATGATAACCTCATAATCAGCTTCAGTAGTCAGTTGCAATTTAGTAAATAGTTGTCATTTATTGTGTCAGCACATTTTTCCGCTGCTGTTTTTAAAAAGTATTTTCCATTCAAAATTACTCTCAAAACTGAAAGCTGTCTGGACTTAGACATTTGAATGAGTCTATAAAATAATATTATTGTGGTAGATGTACTGGAGTTTCTTTCTGTTCTTATCTGAATCTGCATAATTGGTTTGATAAAATAAATAACGGATAAAAAAAAACAAATAACAGCAGGTGGGTAGGTTATAAATTTTAATCTTTCTTATATTATTTTTTGAATCGAATATAATATCGAATCGCGGCTTTTTTATTTACTCTATCGTACTCATCTGAAATTTTACTATTCCTATTTAGGAAAAATATAGTTATCTTGTAATTGCTGATCACAATTTATATAAGGTTGTTAACACTTCAGTCGATTCAAACAATATAAGAAAAGGCCTATATGAAAGAGTACACGATTTTCCTTTATAGTCAAGCTGTTAAATTAATTCATCTAGAAAACATATAGGTCTGATGCTTCAAATTGATAGAACATAAAATATTTGACTTAATATTCAATTTGTGATCAAACAATCTACGGCAAAACGTTGCAAAAGCTTAAAGCATCTGATAGGTAAAAACCAGATGATGATATTAGGAAAAATAATGAGAAAACAAAAAAAATTGTTTAAAATAAGTTTCTTATTTTTTTACGTAGAATATGAATTTGCATTAAAAAGTATGCCTTCCCATTCAAAAATTTCGATTCCGTCCAATTTCGGCGATTTTTGGTCTTAAAAAACCCTTTTCCGGTCCTTCGCGGAAGTTGAAAATATTACCCTTGATTTTTTTTTTTAAATTTTAAAATAACGGCCCCTTCTCCTCTTAAAAGCTGATATGCATGCTCTGGAACACCCGGTATATACTTATAAAGGACAAGTTTTGTTTGTTTGTTCGCTATAAAAGCCCACAGTTTTAAATATAGAGTTCGGAAATTTTGCACCAGTAATTCATGATCAAAAAAAGAACGGCATACTTTACAAAGCTATCAAATGACAGGTTTAGGTAGCTGCAATACAACTCCTAGCACCTATTAGGAATGTCTTCAAGAAATAATTGTGTTACAGAAATGAAAATTTATACATGAGTTTGTCAAACTGCTTCAGGTAGCTGCCATACTTCTAACTACTATTAAGAATATTCAATGGAATAGCTAATGGTGTTACACATCTAAAAATTTACCCTCAAGTTTGAAATAAACAAATTTTTAAGCTCGTTCAAAAATAAAAAAATACGACGGTTACCGATTTCGAAAATATCACTTGCAATAAGCTAATGAATTTAATACAGCTTGGTGAAATAAAAATATCAGAAGACTTAAATGTCAAAATTGAAGTCGGAACAATCAATACAACCATTCAAAGTGGAAAAGGCATTGAATACCTCTAATATAATTAGAAGTATTGTTTGAGCTTAAAAGCTTACGATTTCCGGTTTTTCAATTTTCAATTTCAATTTAAGTTTTGCCCTGTTCATTAACAAATTGCAGGGACAAACTCTAAAATTTTTTGGTTCGCAACCGAAAAATGATTGTTTCTCTCATGAACAACTATATGTGGGATGATCACAGATAGGAACACCAAGGAATGTGTTTGTTTCTACTCCATCAGGAAAAAACCGGAATTTTGCTTACAAAGAAATATTGCAGTTTAAGCTGTAGTGTTGTTGATTTTGTTATCGTAGTGAAGAAAAATATATTAGAATATTTTTAATAAACCATTTTTTTTAAATTCGATTCATAAATCAAACTTTATTGAATTAAATTTGTATACATTTTGTGTTAGGTAGAGATAATAGGTAGGTAGAGATTGAATGACAGTTAAAATTAATGAATGAATCAATCAATATGCATAAAATAAAGTGGTCATGATTTAATTTAAGCACACGAGGTTTTCTTCACAGGAAAACAATTTAGTCGTAGTTAGCAATAGTTATAGAAATAGTTACTTTATAATAAAATGACCTCCTCCCTAAATTTAGGATTAAAATAATCTATTGAAAATGTTTTCCTAAATTTAATAAAAGTAAAAATGAGTTGATGACAATTGAGAAATGATTTTATGTTCATTTATCATAGCAAGAAATTGTTTATATTTGTATAAAAGATAAATTAATTCATCATTCGAAGTTATGAAACTTCTCCAACTATACATCTAAATTAAATTGAGATTATAGCGGAAATAATCTATTTACTTAACACTCTAGGATATAATGGATTTCCTTATACGATATCCTTGATAAATTATCCTATCTTTCTCGAAATGTTTTTTTTTCATAGTACATTGTAGAAATAAGAAAAGAATTTAACAAAAGAATAAAATATCAACATTGAAAAAGAAAGAAAAAATAATTTTCTTGACTAACGGAAATTGAAAAAATCCTCACCATGAACGGTTAAACGGTTTTTATTTTTTAAAATAGGTATACAATATTAAAAATAAAATATTTAATTTGTAGAGAAAATGCCACGTGCACTGTGTCCTTATTCCATTGTAAATATAAGAAAAGAGTTTACTATATTCGCTGCTAACAGCTAAAGGCAATTTATTGTACGAATCAATTAAATGAAAGGATGAGAAAACCAAAACCTGTTCCATGTTGAAAATATTTGTAGCTAAATGAAATTTAAGAATTTTTTTTCCAAACTAATAAGGGTTATTTTAACGATAAAATTAATTAAAATTTTAGATTAACGTTTTTACAAATTACTCTCATTTAAAAAAAACATAACAGCAACTGTTGACTTCTGGCATGTTTTTTTTTTGTGAAAATTTTTTTGATTATACTATAAATATCTTGTTTATGTTATATACTAATTGGAATGAAATTATTTTATAATCAATTTGATTATAACTTTTGCATGGCCGGAAGCTAGAAATGCTAGTTAAGCTGGTTATTTTTTCAAATAATAATTTAAAGCACAAATTTATTCTGAATAGAATGATTGACGTACACCGTTATAACACACGTAATAAATGTAATTTCTATTTATCATTATTTAGAACGAACTATAGAGATAATAATTGTTTATATAGGTGCCTCAAACAATTTAACGATTTAACAAACGCGCTGCAAAAAATTTTCAACGTTTTAAACAAATATAAATGTCTAAGTGGTAGAATATCCAACTTTTTAAATAAAAGGAAAACTCGGCATTAGTCTATTTTTTTTAAAAATTATCCTTAAAAAGTGTTTTTGATTGATGAGAAGAGGTTGAATTTTATTAAAATAAGAACCACCCCAGCAACTAATTCCATATTGCAGTTTAGAACTGAATAGAGCAAAATACACCATTAGCATAAATTTTAAAGAACAATACAGATTTAAGTGGTAAATATTTCGCATTTCGCATCAAAACATTTTTTAAATAATTATTTAAATAGCAAGTATGTGCAGACCAATTCAGTTTACTATCAAGTAAAACACCCAAGTACCTAAACCTATCTACACTTTCAATGTTAAAACAAGAAATACTACACAGCGAAGAGAGGACAAAAGGGTTTAGAGACTGTATAGGAAATAAAGGAAATTTAGCACAATCAGGAGATGATACCAAATAGTAAAATTCTCGAGGAGACAATTATTAAGCCTAAATTACATAATTTTAGTTTTATTACTTATGAACATAAAACCATTTTCGAATTAGGTCCAAGTCAAAATTTAAATCGCAAAATAAGTCAAGTAGATTATTATTGTTGTATGAAATTACAACAAATGAATTTATATTGTTATAAATATAATTATTTTATAAGTCTATAAAAATAATTCTTGTAAACCTAATAATTTGATTACACAGCAATCGCTAAGATCAATAAATTTAATTTATTTTAAGAAGTTGTAAACAATTCGAAATGTAATATTTTATAATTGAAATTAATAAAGACAAAAAAAAAAAAAAAACTCTCATTATCGCAAATACAATAAGCTATGTAATAGCTGGTTTGGAATATCACATTCTACCTCTTATATATAATACACAAGATCGACGAAGTAGTAAAAAAACAAGAATAGTTGAATTGTAAATTACACAACAAAAATATTAAAATTTTAGCAAGTTTAAAAAATTTTAGCCAAAAATAAAAATATGCAAAAGGGTGTTGAATACTTAAAACATTTAAAAGAATTACACATTCCAGAAATCCAAAATAAAATAAAATACACCAACAAACCAAAAATGAAAAATAGAAGTAATAATTAATATATACATAATTGTAGGTATATTTTATGGCATTCAATGGGGTTGTTAAATATTTAAAAAATGAATTGTTAACGCTCTGTGGTACATAGGTAATACAAAAGTGCAAAAAAAATTTGCTCACTAAAGAAGTAAAAAAATATGGGATAAATAAAATACAATCACATTAAAATGATCTTATTGTTTATTAATTTCCAGACTAAACGATTGCCATCCTAACTGCTTCAAGGGATTGGTATTTACAATAATATCTACAAGATGGCATAGACAATAACATTATTTGCTTCTTATCAACTTTTTGTTCTAATTTTTGGTACAGCAGCAATTTAAATGTGGAAAACTACATCACTATTGTAAAGTAAAACTTTGCCTTCATAGTAGCAAAGTTCCATTTTATTTTAAATTAAAATGAACATGTATTCCAAATTAATTTCAAAGAATAATTGAAAAACTTTGTATGTATCTACATACATTATCATGATATAAGCTGAATTTGGACTCGAAAATATCCTTTTACTATTACATAACATTGTGGATAACATAATCACTACACTATCTTAGTGCGTCTAAATTAATGGCTTTCTTTAATATTGACGAATATTTTCTGATTATGTAAAGAACCAAATCTGATGAATTAATTGTTTAAATACACTTGAGAATAGACTCTACAATAAAGTCCTAAGTTCCACTTTAATATCTTATGCGAAAACACGAATTTATCGATATACTACTTTAAGAGTGCTGGGCTTTTATTGTGTTAAGTTATATTGAAATTAGTATTAATTTCGTCATAAAGTATTAGGTATTATACTTTGATTTCATTATAAAGTACATATATATATACAAGAATCAACGATTTAGAAAACAACAATAATTGTGCCAAAACAAATATTTTTTTTATATAAAATTGCGTTTGAAAGTACTACTTCTGTGCAATTGCACAGGGAACTCACTAGTAATATTTATAATATCAAGTAACACCTTGAAATTGATAAAATGCTTAGAGGTAGACTTAGCTTTCTGTGTTTGATTCTGAATCTTTGCATACATCACATTCTACACACTGCTTGTAATTGTCCTTGCTACAAAAATAATCAGTTATTTTAATTCAAACATGACGTTTCGTTTTGTCATCTTTTCTCCCATAAAATTAATAATACTCTTTAAAAATTTATTTGGTTCTACTCCGAAAATTACTTAGGCCTAGTGCAAACCACTGATTTATTAACAAAAAGATAAATTCAAATTACCGCAATTGGAAATTCAGATAATTTCCAAAACGATAATTTTTTCCATTCTTCCGTGACTGTATTTTTTTTTTTTTTTTTTTTAATTTTGGACAGGATATAAATTGCCTTTCTGGATGTTTACATAGTCAGTTGTTGTTTTTGTTCGTTTGTAAATTTTTCTTTTCTCAAAATGTTTGTTGACATTATTTTGTTACATGATTACAATCTTTTGTGGTATCTCTGACCCTCTTCGTAACTTTTAATTTATTTTATTTGTTTTTTTCATTTTTTATTGCCTTAGAAGTTGATTTTGGTAATTGTTTTACTTCTTTTTATGAAGTTCGCAGTACAATAAATTTGTTTTTTTTTGTGTTGAAAAATAATTTATACAGATTTTATTAAAAGTGCCAAAATTATTTTTTTATGGTAACATCAACAAAATATTAAACCAAAACTGTCTAAATTGAAATATCCAGAATTTTATCTATTGTATTTTTTTGTTTTGTTGTTGTTAAATATTATTTGCAGATGGATCAATAAAAGAACAGCAACTATGAAGGATTTGTAATAGTTGTTGAATATTATAGGGTCATTATTTTGTCATAAGCTGGTGATCAATCATCATCAATTGAAATTCTTTTATTTTTATCATTTTTTGTGAAAACACAGTAAAACATTAGGTTTGTACAGGATTTTATAGTTTGAAATGTACTACAATCTAAAAAAAAGAAGAAATGCAGGCTCTACGTTATTTCAAGTTAAATATTAATTATCATAATAATAATAGTTCCATAACATATGTCGCTAGTTCCATCATATATCTGATATTGCTAATTGTATCTTTGATTTTTATACAATAGAAATTCGATATCCCAATGAAGAAAAAATTAAGTACTACTGAAAGTACAACCGAGTAGTATAGTTAACTAAAAGTACAACCGAAGTTTTAATAAACTCCATCAGATCATATAACAGAATTACCCTTATATTCAGACAGCGCAATAATAAGTAATATGTGTTCACATTCAGGATGGTTTAATAAAACAAAATGTTCCTAACATATTTAATTTTCCTACCTAGAAATGTACGAATAGATATTACTCTTCTTTTTAGTATTACATAATTTCATATACATTGTTGAAAGTTCTGATCAAGCTGAGAATCCAAATTCTTGAAAACGTCTCGTGGATAATCCGTCCATGACCGTTCATATTTTCAATTGCAGATAATCCGTTCATGAGCGGAGTTAATGGAAAACAATATTGCGTCAATTTTCCGTAAATAAATATTGAAAGTCTGTAGCACTGAGAAAGTAAATAAGTAAATTATGCAATACCCTGCTTAGAATTGGTTTCAACAACAATAGCAGATATGTAGATAGGTAGTACCGCGGGTTATGTGAAGACATATATACCATAAAATATATACGGTATAATACAATAAAAGTTCACTGTGGAACTCCCTTCGCTTAAGCCAACTCGGCCTACTTGCTTAATTAATGATGGAAAGACGATTAAAGTCTTGGATTTTGATACAAGTAAGGTAAACCAGTTAGTCCAGAAAGAAGATATTTATATGAGTTTTTGTTCTATAATATAGATCAGGTCAGGTGCAAAGAAGCTGTAAGACAGTTTCATCTCTTCCTGTTTCGGCAAAATTAATTTGAAGTTATTGCAATTCTTCTAGCATGACATCTTTTAAATATCAGCATAGACTAGATTTGTTAAAATGTTTTTGATTTGACAACATGTTTTTGAATTAGTTTAGAAACTACTTTGTAACTCTATTTTAATTCATATTTTTTTTAAAAATTATATTAGAAAAAAATAAATTACTTTGGTTTGGTGATTTCGCGACATTATAAAGATTACAGATAAATTAAGTTTCAAAATAATTTTAAATTTAAAATATATTGAAATTATGAAATAATGGTCCTGAACCAGCTATAACCTTTAAAATATCCAATATATTAAAAACATATTCTCAACAAGATCTGCTCATACTGCTCTAACATCTTCTGAACAAATTTAGCTTCATCATCGAGGGCTATTAAAGAGATAATAAGTAGTGATATGGTAGAGATCTATAAATAAAACAAGTAAAAAATTTATCCATTGCGGTTATAAAATGGAAATGATATGAAATAATACGGACTGGATAAATAAATTGATGGCAAACATTTTTAGTGCCAGTAATAGAATTCTAATTTTTTAAAAATTTATTTTAATTTGTCCTATTTATACATTCAAATTGCTAGAGAGGGTACTATCATGGAAACCCATCCGGAAAGAACGAGAGGAGGAATAAGATGAAACTGTCCAACACCTACTCTGTACTCGCCCGGTCTTTATCATATAAGGAAAACCCACCTAGGAGTTTTTTTCTGTACTTGCTAGGTGGCCTTGAAGGAACTAAAATTAAAGATCTCCACCGCTTTCTAAAAAGCTCAAAATGGTTCAACGAGTAGAGTCTTATGTGGGGAAAGTTGCCCCGGTATCACAATTTACCTTACTACATACCTACCTTACCTACATACTTATACATTTCTTTATTTTATCCAAATCATTTTTGGGGCAGTTTATTTATGGTAAAAAGCATGAAAAATGTAAATAAAATTATTTTGGTTCTATTTTTTATTTAGTCTATATATATTTAATTTTTTATTATTATTTTAGTATTATTTTTTTTTTAAATAAAATATTTATAGCGTTAACATAGTGACATAATTATATTCAGTGATTATTAGAGTTATTTAGGTTCAGATAAAGTTTTAATTTAACTTTAACAAAAATAACTGTAAACAATATTTTGTTGTAATTTATAATTTCCAGAGAACTGCAAATTTGTAATCAGTATTGTTTCAAAGAATAAATAGGAAATTATATATCAAAGTGAGTGATTCATTTGTATTCTTCTTTGAGTTGAAATTTTATAATCAATTTGAATTGTACAGCATTTATAAAAATATTTCATTGCAAAGTCAATGTACTTTAATTTTTCAATTCATATTATTCCTGGCAGCTGGGACTAACTTTCAATATAACTTTAATTATGGTAAATATAGAAATAATAAATATATAATAACTTGTATATGCCCATAGTTAAAAAATGTATATGTCGAATAAATTATGATGGGTTATAAATTTAGAATGATTTCTTATCCAGAATTCAATAATTGGTAAGACTGTTAAGAAGCACAATGATTAAAAATTTACCAATAGAATGAAATAAATTTGAATTGTATATCGACATAGGATATCCTGTAGTTAAAATAATATCGATCAGACAATATTATTTTAACTACAGGAATTGTTTCGTTTATTTAATTTTTTGAAGTATATAGTGTGGTGAATAACCTCAAAAATCACTTAGAACTTAATATGGTCAAATCAACTATTCTAGTCACTTGAAATGATCATGCTGGAATATAAAATGATCACTTTCGAAAAGTTAGAATATTTTGAAATGGGGTGGAGTGTCTTTCAACTTATGCCTCGTACTGTATATAAATAGAATAATTTTTGCTTTTTTACGGTTATTTGACATGTATGACATTTTCTTAAATTAAATGCGTTCATCTTATTTCGTACATTTGAACATAATAATAATTTTAATTATTTAATAACCGTTAAATCCACATAATAATCTATTTATTACACATATGTTTTTTATGTATTTGTATTAGTGTTTCATTATTAACATACATTAATATTCATTAAAAAAGAAAATAAAATTAAAATATCACAAAATAATACATTTTGTGTATGTTTTTTTTTTAATATTTCTGAATAAAATGTTCAAATCACGTCATCATTTCTGTTTTGTTTTCTAATTTTAATATTTTTGACATTTTTAATATTTATTTATTTTTATGTTTTGCAATAGTATTTTACATCCATTATACATATCCATAAATTTATATATAAATAATAATATGTACATACATAATACTAAAAACGAATGAGAAAACCAAAAATTTTGATTTTCATTGATGCGAAGTTAACTCGATTGACGCCAACAAAAATCTTTTTCCATTTTCTTTTAAATTTATTGTAGAGATTGTATCGGCAGAAACTCTCTACATAATGATTCCTTTGAATTTCCACTGTAGAATTATTCAACTAGAAATTCATATTCTTGATATTTTTTTGTAAATATACTAATGTAAGTTATATAGATAAGTAGATTTGTTCTCTTTCTTTTTCTATTGGGACTTTGATTGGGTGAAAATATCTCTTTGAAAAATATTTTTTGTAGATAATATGGTGAATTTTAAATTTCATAATTTAGAATTCCAAGTAGTATTATTAATAACGGTTTCAGTAATGATAGATTTTTTTTTAAATTTTTTACATATTTCAACTAATAAAAATGCTATTAGAAACCGTGTTGCAGTAAAAAAATTTCGCACAAATTATATTTAGTTTTCAATTTTTCAATTTTAAAATATTTACCAAATCCAGAATGTGTACAATTAGGACTCAGAAATGTATACTTACTTCCTTGCTGGGCGCTACAGACCTTGAAGGTCCTGACGCGAAATTGTCCTCCACTGATTTCGGTCACGAGCGGAATCTCTCCACTTGGTGATTTGAAGTTTCATAGCCGGAGCATTTTCATCCATACACTCTACATGGCCTAGCCAATGCTGGCATCTTATTCTGACTTTTTTTTTGGCTATGTCCGTGTCGTTGAAAAGCGGGTATAGTTGGGCATTGTATCTACTTCCCCAAACCCCATCGTCAGACACAGAACCATAAATGCGAAGAAGAATTTTTCTCTCAAAGATATCAAGTGCATGCTGGCTTGCCTTTGGTAATGTCCACGATTAAGAACCATATAACAGCACCGGAAGGATAAGCGTTTTGTATAATTGTGCCTTGATATTTTGGGATAGGAGCTTTGAACCCAGTTGTTTGGACAAACCGAAGTAGCAACGGTTTGCAAGGGTAATTCTTCGCCTTACTTCAACATCGATGTTACTGGTGGAGTTGATGTTGGTTCCAAGTAGATAAAATCCTGAATTACCTTAAAATTGTATGAGCCGACAGTGATGTTGTGTCCTATATGATGTTGTGAGGACATTTTATTTGTCGACAGCATATATTTTGTTTTATTCTCATTTATGAGAAGACACGCTTTACCTGCTTCCTCTTCAATCTGTGTAAATGCTTCGATGACTCGTCGTCGTGATGTTCCGATGATATCGACGTCATCAGCGAAACCCAGGAGCTGCACCGATTTGTAAAATATAATGCCCTGTGTGTTCACACCGGAACATTTCACTATATGCTCCAACACCAGATTAAAGAAATTACATGACAGGGCATCGCTTTGTCGAAATCCGGGGCATGTTCGAAATCAATCAGAAATGTGCCTCCCAATCACCACAACACACCGGGTGTTTTCCAGGGTCATTTTTGGCAAACGGATAAGCTTGGTTGGGAAACCAAATTCCGACATTGATTCGTAAAACATTGATCGATGTATGCTGTCATAGGCACCAGTAAAATTCAATACTCAGAAATGTATATGTATATGTAAATAATTACTTTCAATTTTCACGTTAAAATTTTCTAAAATAATACTTTTGAGTTCGAGGTTTGAATTCTTCATAGAAAAAATTTATTGACAGTCTTATAAACTTTGTATTGGAAAGTAAATCAACCAGCCTTGAAACAGGTCGAATTGCTACCTGTACACTAAAAATAAATAAGACAATTTCAGATTTCTTTCTTCAGTCGTGTACAAAACACTGAATAAATCTGCAAGTAGTCGACGAATGCGTATCTGTATGATAAACATATTTAGTAAAATTAAAAGAAAAATATTGGAATATTTTCAACAGTGTTGTAGAAAATTTGTTATACCAACACTTGCAGCATTAATTGGTAACCAGATCATATATGAAATTCAATTACGGGATAATTGAAAAAACGTATTGTATCACAAATATAAACATTTTATTGTATACATCATTTAGCACCAAATCTGCTCTAGCCACACTACATTCTGGTGTTCATACCGGGTGTTCCAAGGCATGTGTGTCAGCTTTTTAGAGGTGACAGAGCCGTTATTTTAAAATTTAAAAAAATTATTGGTTAAATCGAAAGTGCTCTATCGATTGGTGATATTCTCAATTTCCGGTAAGGACCGGAAATGGGTTTTTTAAATCGGAAATTTGCCGAAATCAAGATACAAATTAAGTGATTGATTAAATAATTTAAGCATATATTTTTTGAACATGATAAATATGCAATGAATTAAAAACAAAAATTAACTGGGAGCTGTATTTGTGGATAGTTATTGAAAATTTAAATTATATTGTATGTAGAAAATATTGATTTATTATTGGAAGAAAATTAACTCATTCTGAACCATTACTGAAAATCTTCAAGTTGTAGTGAGTTTTTACTATTGGAGATTTTCTTTGCTGGTAATAAGAAGATAAAAGATCGCCCTTATCTAAGTGAGAAATTTAAAATGTATTGAGCACATGCAACACCTCAGAAAAAATCAATATTATTTAAATTTATATTCCAAACATAAATTAAAATCAACAGAGAATTGGAACAAATCAAGCTTATTGTGGTTTGAAAATGTAGTTTGAAATAGGGCTCGTGAACGATTATAAGCAACGGATAATGTCAAAAGAAAATAAAAAACATTTAAATACTGTCAAGATAATAATTTGAAGCTCTATAAAAATAACAACTAACAAAGTTAATTTGATTGCCTCACTCATCAGCATATTTATTGAAAATATTTTAATATTATTTTTGACTCTTGAATTCCAAATATAACTTTCTTACTAAAATGTCCATTTTTCACTATGTTGATTTATATTCATCCATATACAGTTATTTTTCGTCCTTATACTTTTTCCATTTTGCTTTCCTTATAAAAAAATTCTCAAAGTAACGGTTTCTTTAAAGATATGGGAATTGATTTTAGATAGAAATATGTGTGAAAATCGCTTTTATTGAGGTTAATTGAAGTTGGTAAGCTAAACTGAGATGTCAGTCTCTACTCTTTTAATTATTATAAAATTAGGACTAAGGGAAAAATGATATTATGTTAGGAGAATGGTACCAGAAGAAGATTTTAAAAATTGAATTCTTGAGTACAACTTTTACATTGTTGTTTTTTTTTCAAATCCATTTCAGTCTCTGTTGACAGGTAAAATAATCATTATCATCATCACTGCCCGGCAATCCTATCAGTAGAAGATAGAGCGAAAAAGTAAAATAATGCATATTAATTTTTTTTTTGGTATCGAGTGAGATTGAATAGTGGTTTATATTCATTAACTTTCATAACTATTCATTAACAGAATTCACACGATCTTTTTTTTAGGAATATTTGCTATGGAGAAGTTGGTATACAGCCACTTGAGTTTCTTCTTCGAAAAATAAATTTGGTTCTTTTTAAAAATTTTGTTCAGTTTTTCTTTATATTTTGAAACGAAATATATAATTTTTTATATTTTCACGGCTTAAAATTAAAATATTTGGATGTTGTATTTCCAAATATTTTCCGATAAATAAAGAATTATATCAACTCGCCATATAATATTTAATATTGTTAAAATTAATTGAATATTGTCAAAATTGCAACTTTGAAATTTTGCACTTTTTTTTTGTTATTTATCAAATATTATAAAAGCTTTCCCGTGAGAATATTTTTGTGTGAAAGTTAAAATAATTCTAGTATATAAGAAGCTATTTTGTAAGAATTATGATCAATTTATAAAGTTGTCTTCTAAAAGACATTAAAATTTAAATTAAAACACTAATTTGAACAAAGTTTGGAGGTCCCGGCGAGATGGATTCAACAGGCGAATTATCAGCTGAGCAAGAGGCGCTACGAAGTGGCATCGAGAATTTCATCCGAAATTGCAAGAAAGATGGTCAGGACAGGAGATCCAGAGATGAAAGCAAGACTGTATTTCAGTCCAATCATGAAAAAATTCTACCTCATGAAGTTCAGCTTCAAGATAATTTGTACTTCACTAACCAGTACTACTACGCAGCTCAGGCTGGTTATAAACAAATTCATGCTCTACTATCGCAGCAATCAATTGATGCGTCCAACTCAGCCTGTGGTGACTAAGAAACCGAAATGGGTGGCAGGGTAGGTCTATCTGAAAAGGTACAAGAAGGTGATTATAATGTTCCGCCAAATTCGATAATATCAGCGATGATAATATGAGCGATTTTTCAACGGGCGAAAGGCTCAAGCCTATGTCAGAAGAAGGTCTTACGAGGCAAAGTCATAATACAAACGAAAAAGGACAACAAATAAAAAAGGACAAAACCCCATTAACGCATCGTCTCAAAATTATTGACAAGTAAAAAAGTTAAAAGATCGTAATGTTCCAGGAATATTACGAAACTAGGATGAAAATCTTGGAACAGTCTTGGTCAAGGATCTCAAACCTGAACCAAGAAATCTGGGAGAAAAAGGAAGACCAAGAGACCCCTCTTGGTTATAACATGGATGTGTACTTAGAAATACAGGACTAGGTAGAGAAAAACACTATCTACCTGTCCCAAGCACTGAAACAGCACACTCAACAAACCACTTAAAACTACCGAAGGTATAGAAATCCCAAAGTTTAATGGAACATATTTAAAATGGAGAGAATTCAAAAACCTGTACCTTGAGATCGTCCACGAGTATATCTGGTAAAGCAAAGAAGCTCATTCGGCATTTGGAAATACAACATCCAAATTTTTTAATTTTAAGCCGTGAGAATATAAAAAATTTATATATTACGTTTTAGCTGACGATTAAATTTTTTGATTTTTAAAAGAATTTATTAATTTACAATAGAATTATCAAAATATAAAGAAAAACTTAACAGATTTGTATAAAGAGTTTTAATCTATAGTTGTAAATCTCAATTTATAAATTCACGCACTTTTTTTTGGATTGATATATTTAGCTTTGATTTTGGGCTAGTTATTTAGTATTGCAGATGTACTGTTTAGTAAAATATTGGTAAAATTACTACATATTAAGTTCTTATTTTTTTATATATTATATTATATACTATTTCTTTTTAAATTTATTTTATTATCAAAACTTACAGTTATTGTTCTTATTCTTGATTATTTTATAAACAATTGTAATTTAATTTACGTTTTCGTATAATTATGCAAATTGTTTAGTTTGATAGGTGTATGACAATCCAGAATTCAAAATGAAGTGAAAATATTTTGTTATAAAAATACTCGAAACAAAATAGAAAATCATCATTGAAGTAATTCAAAATAATTTTCTGAACTTACGAGCAAAAAGAGTTTTTGATGTTACAAATTTGAATAATTTTCCATTCTCCATCAGAGTATCAAATTAGGTTTTTGTTGGTGGTTTTATAGGTATTTTCGAATACTCAATTTAAATTCAGAATAATCAAAGAAAAATATCAGTGTGAAAATATTGATTTAATATTTCCTCTTTGCTTCAGAGGAATTACTTCAGTCTTTGTGTTATTCATCCATGTTTTATAGTTTCTATAAAATATCATATACAAAATTATAGGCCCAATAAATCAATGTAATAAAATAAAAATAAAAGTAGATTTGTTGCGCTAAATTTATTCAAGTCTGATCTTTGTTTGTTACTTATTAGATGATTAATATTTTGATGATAGTGTGACAACCGAAATATTTGAATAAATTTAGTGAAATTAGCTTAAAGTTTTTATTTTATTATTTCAAATTGTTTCACCAAGAGTTCACAGTATATTCAATTATGTTCACATTGATAATTGTTCTAGCTAGGAATCATTTTTCATCAATCAAGATTTCAAGCATAACCGAAATTTTAAATATGAACATGAATATAAGTTTATGATTTACTTTCAGCTTTTGTTATTGCGGTCTTATATAAAAGCTCGCGAGTTTACTTCTAGAAAAGGAAATTTAAAGTCATCAAAGACACAATAAGGCGTATACAATATACCCCGTAGTAGTTCCGTTTATACATTTGATTCAATAGCAAAGAGTAATAGCAAAGTGTTATCTATATAGTGATAGCTGTAGCTTATATAGTGATACTCTGTAGCTATATAGTGATACTCTGTAGCTTATCTTAAACATTATTTTTATTGTGATATATTGTTTTGAAGCATTATTGTAATAAAATTTATACATTGGATTATTTTATTTTTGTCAGAATACCGTTCGCTAATATTCTATAATTAGCTTACTTCTTCTCCACCATCCACATCAACATAATATGGCGGCTTACAATAGTTTTGTACATAGATTATTAAACGTCCCAATGAGTATATCAGACTATAACGAAGAGGGTAGAAACATTAAAATGCATAGCAGTTTCAACGTAGTAGCAGTAGCCAACGGTTAAAATATAGCAACATAATCAGTAATTTAATAAGGAAGCATAATAACAAATATAAGTGTAAAAAACAATAAATAAAACGACAAATGAAAAAACTAAATACATATCAGCATAATTCTGTAAATTCATCGCATATGCAATAAAAAGTACATATAAGTAAATAATAAATACCGAATCGCTTATAGAAACAATAACAATATAGGTAATAAGCTCAGCGAAAAAAGTAAAATATCAATAGAAGATTCAACAGGCCAAAAACAGGAACACATGCTGGGTGGCGCAGTAGGTAAAGTGCCTGTCTTTCAACCCGTTTGATTCCCGACGAACGCAAAAAAAAAATGCTTTCTGGATTTTTCGACCTGGTCCAGTACCCTTTATCATTGGAATAAAATAAATGATAAATAGTTGAGAGTTTTGGTTATCACTTAAAATAAAATAGAACTATGCTATTATGAAGGCGAAGTACTCTACAGTAGATATAGTTTTCCACATTTAAATTAGTAGATATACCATAAAAATTCTACAGCAGAAGCTATTGTATTGTGTATTCCAAATCTCTGTGTAAAAGCAGTTAGAGTGTTCATCCCATAGACTTGGAATTATATATATATGTAAAAAAATAAGCCAAACAGGTACAAGGGGCACATACCTGCATCTACCTGTAAAAAACATAATAAACTACACATCAAATTACGCAGTACACATAATACAGGAAGGTCACGGATCTGGTGATTTTCGAAGTAATTTCATACCGTTGCATAAATGTCCAAAAAATAGAATAATGGACACTCTCAGTATGAAATATACAAGAACAACAACACTAAAATTTTGAATGACAAACTTAGTTTAGAAATATAATTTTAATTTTCATATCAATATGAGTAGTTATAATAACTTAGTCACTGTTTACTGTAGATGACAACTTCAATGTTATCGAAAAATGCCTAATTTTTAATGTTAATTTTTTAAATTCAAAAACGAAAACGTCCACACAGACGGAAAATAAAAAAAGGAAAAATATTTTCTAATTTTAATATAAAAAAAAAATTTTCTACTTCTTCTATTATTTTTATTCTTTTTTATTAATCTGTTTATGTGATCATGAATAGGTGAAAACAGCATTGGTATATGAGAGTTTCAATATATATAATCATTTAAAAAATCTAACTATATTATTCTATCAAGCGCTATGTTTACCTAAATGAAGCCTGATCTGTACACAACCGTATTCCGTGAAGCTTAAACTCATATTGCAATAGTTGGTCGAAACAATTGTAAAACAATAGGGTTATTGCGTTAGGTTCGGAAACAGCCGTAGTAAAAACCACTTTGAATGAAAATTTAAAACAGTAGTCTGTTTGCACTAATTTTTGACATGCGTATAAAATTCAAATAAGAACAATAGCATTAAGATTAATCCGAAAGACTTAAATTTATATACATTTCACAGCATTCAAGTAATATATATATATATATATGTAATGTATATATATATTATGCATATTAGCTAAACACAAATTTGAAATTTTCTTAAAATCAAAAATGAAAAACTTCTAATGAAATAATCAAATTCCCAAGAGGATAAACAATGAATGAATTTTTCCAATTTTCAAGTAAATTTGGAAAATATAAGAGAAAATAAAGAGAAGAGATAATAAAAATGATTGCCACAAGCAACAATAAAAAAAAAATATAAAGAACAATGATAAGAACTTTATCGATAGATCATAGCTTTATTTAACAGAAACAGAAAAAAGGAAAACATAATTTTATAATGATGCAAGACAACAACAACAAAAACAACAAAAATATTCAATTCAAAATTTATTATAATAGACCACAAACAAACTTATCCAAATTTACTTTTCAGTTTGTCAAAGACAATTTGTATAGGATTTAAAAAAAAAAATTATATCGAATTGAATCCAACTAGAGGACCACCTTTAATGATGATTTAAAGTAGATCTTTTAATATTGATTGAATATTTCACTGAATTTTTTATTGGTTTTTCTCTTTTCATTTTAATTCTTGGATTATTTATTTTCGTTTTTAATTAATTTAATTTTTCAACTTTGGTTTTTTGATAAAAATAAATACTACGTTGCCATGATGAATTTGATTATTGAATTTTTCGACATAGTTGAAATTTATTATTTATTATTTTTTTTTTGTTATCAATTTTGGCATAAAATAATTTAATTACTCTGTTGAGAAAACTTCTGAAAGAATGCGTTATACAAAACTACGGCAATTTTGGCTTTTCGAAAATTGATAACTACACTTTTTATGTATTTCTTGAGGTCCTTGGGTCATAATACTGGTGTGCATTGTTCTCCAACATTTATTAATTAATATATGTCGGTTTTGTGTACTGGTATTTAAGTATTTAATAATGTTTGAATTTCGTAATTCTCCAACCCTAAACATTTACCACACAATCGATACTACAACTACTAACATTCAAAATTATAGATATTACAAAATAACACAATGAAAAATTAATTTAATATTGAAAAACACCAAGCACGATCCGATCCGTTCATTATAGACATGATCCATTTATTATAATATATTTATTTTAATATATTTAACATGATCCGGCGCTTTGATTATTATCTCACACGGTGACACAGATCATGATGATACCGAATCCAGGAAGAGATAATATTCAAATAGCTTGATACAGTTTTATCAATGTTATCTCGCGATTTGGATATTATCTCATAGTGTGTATAGGCTGACAGAAATTACGATCATACCGTAACCAAGAAAATATAGCAGGTAACTTCACAAAGATATATTAGTTTTTTATCAAATCTTTCGAAACTGTTTGAGCAACTATTAATTAAATCATTATAATAAACACTAACAACGACACGAGCTACATTTGTTCATCAATTTAGTTTTAGAGCATATATGTATATGAAAGTTTGGCCACAAAAATTAATAAAATATTCGAACAAAAAACAATACTGCTCTGGCATATGTGCAGTCACATTTTTCTCGAGTCTTCAATAAAGTCTAACATGATGGCGCAATTCATAAAATAAAGAGCATTAAGATGTACCATCAAATGTTCACAAGCTACTGACAAATTAATAATTATAAGAAGGAAATCTAAACAGAAAGCTGATCTTCAGATCTGAAAGTAAGTTAAATACCGCGCATTCCTACTTTTGTGAGACGAAATTCGTTTCACGAACAAAATGTATCGTTAAACGATTTAGTTCGTTCCTCAAACAAATTTCATCTTAGCAAAATAGATATACGCAGTATATCCAATTTAAGTAGAAGCTCGACGATACAGTTTGTTAGATTAATTTATGTATATTTGTTGTACACATCATTAATGTCTACCAACCAACAATCAAACGCTCATCTCAAGGTTTGCTGATAACAGAACAATTTTAAATTCTAACATGTATACTAAAATAATTTGAAAACATGTTGCAAATCATTTTGGAAGATATAGAAAAATGGTTAAATATGAATATAGAGGATTAAAGTCAACAATATGAAATTTCTTATATAACATTTAAGGTGAAGAAAGGAATATTTCATTAACACAAAATAAATGGTGAAATTATATCACAACACTCTGATATTTCGGGAGTCTGAATACATATAAAACGAAGGCTTGTGTAGAGAAATAGTTACCTTAAAAGTTCATTTTGTGTTATTTTTTTGTTATTTCATCTTATGTACGCATACACTAAGCAATCACAAGTATACGAAACTAACTCTATAATTAACAAATATTCCCTTAATATCCTTATTTTTATGATATGGAATAATTTGATTGTAAGATTTTATAGTCTTACGAGACTGCAAAGTCTGAAAGACTCTACTGAGTATTCATATGTGCGGTATAGAGATAATTTATTTTTACTTTCCTCTGTATGCTTGGGGGAATTCTCACGGAATTGTGTATACGAATTCTCATTTTCAATTAAAAAATTAAAAGTTATGACAACGTCATTTCTTGGCTCATATAGTTTTAATAAAGTGTGTAATATGTAATTTTGATAATTTGGAATAGTAGCGAATTTTATATCTCTATATTTACATATGTAATTATTTAAAAGTTTTGACATTCAAGTTCTAAACTCGACTATTTTTGTCAGTCTAATACATAATATGATCAATATCTAATACATATTAAGCAACGAAGAACCCATATTGAAACAAATCGGAAGCAGGAAATGGAGACAGATAGCTCATACTTTCAGCAAGCCGTCAAACAACATCGCGCAAATTAGCCTATAAAGTACAAGTAGACCCGGTCGTCAAAATAAGACCTGGCGAAAGACCATAAAACAAGAATTAGAAAAAACAAACATAATTTGGGACCAAATGAAAATCGCAGCTAATAATCGGGTGAGATGGAAATGAAGCCCTATGCTTCCAAAAGAAGTAAGGAAAAAAAATGTATAATATGATGAAACTTAAGTCTAAAATAATCATGTTAAAATTTGAACAAATATCATATCCAACAGTTAGGCAATTAAGCAAACATATCGGTAAGATCAGGTAAAGCATAATTTCGTTCTATAATTTACCCTGATGATTGAAAATTAAAACAAAATGAAACCAAAAACACAAAGTGATTTTTTAAAAATATTGTATTATTACAATGTAATACCTAGCTTGTCTATGAGCAGTTTTTTGCTGCCATTTGTATTTGTATTTGTAAGAAACTTGTGTACAAAAATTTGTTTTTAGTTATTTGAACATGAAGAGTTCTCTTGAACAAAACCTCATAAGCAAAAATCAAAATTATCATTTGTCGTATGACATATACATTATTACTATCCATATATAATTTATTCAAAATAAAAAATACTATAAACTAAGTTTAGTTTATATCTAATTAAAGCTCAATAAAATAATAAGCAATATTTACAATAAAAAAAAAAAAAAAATTAAAAAAATATACGTCATACAATACATATACATATAGAGTCACATCTGAGAAATTTGTTGTCAAAATAAAAATAAAATATTCCGCTAAATTTAAAAGTAAATAAAAATGTCACTTAAAAAAAAAATGTGTAAAAATAATTGACTTTGAGCTGATTGTATTAAAATAATTCTGGTATTCTTGAAAATTTTCAGTCAAAATAAATCTTATAGTTTTCTACCAGAACATTTTGGTACATGAAAAAATAAGTTCTCATAGTTAAATATATTTCAGAAGAGTTATACAGGGTTATTTTTATTGATTATTGGCTTCATTATAGCATTTAAAGCTTCTCCAGAATTCACAACACATTAACTTGTATACTTACGCATATTATAATAAATTATCAGAACTATGTTCAAAGTAGAAATCAATTTGACGTTTTTGAATTTTCGAACACACTGGCCTGTCTCTACGAGTACCTAATCATGATGGACTTAGCGCACATTTCATTCCCTCTCACCCACATATAAATTTTGTGGAGAGGGTTTTCTGTATTTGTTTGTTGATGAGACGGTATGTAAATGTATGCTAAGGCTTGTAAAAATAGGCCTATTATATCTGTAGCATTTTATTTATTTATTTCAATTATGTTAGTATAACAAATACAACAAACCCTACTCAATATCAAGTTCAAGTATCAACTATAAATATTTTTATATGAAAATTAAAAAAAAAATCATCAATGGTCAATCACTAATTTAATATCACATTTTATAATAACATGGGTTTTCTTAAATACAAATTCAACAATTTTAATTTCCATTGTCGGTGCACAGCTCGAATTAAATTAAATATATTTACAAATATGTGGAATTTATCGTTCATAATCAACTTATTGGAGATTCAGTAATAAATTATGAATTATCAATTTGTTTGTTTTAGAACAGTAGGTAATGTATATTAACATTAAGACCAAAAACAATTGTAGAAAATTATTTTTAAAAATTATTTTCTTATAAATTATTTATGAGCGGAAATCGAACGAAAGTACATCGAGAATTTTACAAATTGAATTGGTTCTAAAGAGAAATAAATTTCGCAATATAATTTGCAATTTATATGGCTTTTTAATTAATAATTCTAAATTAATGCTATGGGTAGGTAAGTACCAGTTGGTTCCCTTTTTTGTTAGATAATATTTTAATATTTCTCATTCCTATATTAATTATGTTGCGTCTTTTCTCCTCTATCCTCTTATTTTTCATAATTGCGCAATAATATGAAATTACAACATTTTACCTTATTTTTAATAAAAACAAAAACAACCAAAAAATAACAAATTAAAAATGATCAATGCGTATGTACAAATTAAGGCTTACAGAAATATTACCCTAACAAAAACGTTTGTTTTGTTTTTCTTTTGATATTTTTGTTTTATGAAAATAGATTGTGTATAATCTTAGTAAATTGCAGATATTTTGTGAAGTCAAAATGTTTCTTCTATGGATGCGAGTCAACCTTGCTAACTTTAATAATTAAATCATGCTACTTTTTCTAAATTTGAATTTGAAATTTTGAAGCTTTGACAAAAATTAAGGCGTTCTTTTTTCAGATGATAAAACTGATAATGTTTCAACCGAAAGGCTCCAGGTTCGATTCCCGATGAAGTAAAAAAATGCTTTATAGGTTTTTCGACCTGGTCCAGTACCCTTTGCCATTGGGATAAAATAAATGACAAAAATGTATAATCTGTTAACCACTTAAATAAAATAAAGCTATTCTATTTAAGAAGGTTTAGTTCCTGACAGTAGTTGTAGTTTTCCACATTTAATGAGTTGATAAGCCATAAATAAATGCTCGAAAAATATTGTAGATATTGTTGTATAAACTTGCAGTACCGTACTTAATTAAGCACGAAAAGGTGATTCTACCTAAGCTACTGTCAAGAACATAAAAAAAAAACTTACATTTAAAATTTCTATAACTCAATCGTAGTGGAAATAGCTTGACAACCTCTGTCATTCAAAAGACCGGGGTCAAGCTTTAACATGAAAATTGTAAGGTAATTCCAGAATGTATTATTTTGACATTTGAAGTTATTTCTAATAATTAAAAACAAAAAATGTTGCTGCAACAGGTGCCAAATTAAATTATAGTTAGTAATGCCGTAAGAAATTAAGGAGATTTAAATTTTTTTTACGTAATCAAGATATATAACTTAGAGGGAAAGATAGTACATTTGAATTTCACAAATAATAATATTTACAATAAACTATATAGTATATTAAATGTTCAGTAAATAGAAGTCGAGACAATATTGCTCGTTGACAACTCAAATATAGCCAGTATTATTGAAGCAAGTAAAAACTTTTCTGAGTGTGGTATAACAAAAATTTGGAAGAAAAAGTTAATTAAATACCGCTTGATGTCGAGACAAAAATGCTCTTCGTTAGTCCTATTAGCTAAGTACGCAATTTCAAGCTGTGGGCCTCATTGTGTCTTTCTAAAGACTTTCAATTCCACAAAAACAAAAAATTAGTTTAATTACCAATGCACTTTGAAGAAGCCAATTAATTATTTTTGAAATATCAATTTGTATATTTGTAAAAACAGTTTAATAAAATAATTTTAAAATTTTTCACTTGAGAATGCCATATGTTTCGAGACTAAAAATTTTCATCTTTCAGATATAAATCTTACAATCCTACAGATATAATATTGATGTACATAACAAAATTAAAAAATCATATTTTTAAGTTTTATATAGTAATCATATTCATAAGTTTAGGTACAAGTAATTGACAAAAAATTAATTCGAACTTTAAGATTATTATAACCAAACAACTATCATATAACTCTCTGCGACCAGACAATATTTAGCTAGGTCTTAATTTTTATCAATTAATTATTACATTAAAAAATACTATAAATTGAAGCATTTTAATGAATATCTAAAATCTAATATAATTTGTCAAAATCGAATTAGTTTTATATATAATTTAGTTACCTAGTAATAATTTAATAAATAAATAATGAAGGAAAAAAAAGTTAGACCGCGATAGATATTATACTTGTGTCCAGAAAGTGATACATTATTATGGAAACTGTAAATTACTAACATTCCTAGATTTTTCTTTTTTTTCACAAATTAATAATTGCGCCAAGTAATTTTTCGGATGACGATTTGTGTCTTTTGTTTCCAAATTAAATCTTATCAAAATTTTATTTGGCTTAAAAAATTACTCAACTAATAAAATTTACATAAATTTTACAATGAAACCTTCAAAACTATGGCGGGAAAGAAAATTCCAAATCAAAATCTTTAAAAACCATTTTTTGAAAAATATGCTCCATCAAGACTTACAATTTATTAGATGAACCTAAATAGATTTTTATTTGAGTGATATTTTACTGAGCCAAACACAAAATAATAATTACATTTGTGTAAAATAAATGGTCATATTAAATTGTATAAATAAACGTACCTAATTTGAACAACTTGACATGAAAAATAAAATAAAAAATAAAAAACAAACAAATAAAAACAAAAATGTAAGAAAATGATAGAGACAACAGGTTACGATAGAAAAAAAAAATGATTTCACTCAAATAAAAAATTGAATAAAATTTTAAACATAACTAAGTATATTTGTTACTTACATGTACCGGAAACTAGCAATTCTCAGCAATTAATCCAAATAATATATAAATATGTATATTTTATAAGTATGTACTATATAATAAACACTCAATATAATAATATGTATATTATATAAACTTAAATATTATATTTTGATATAATTATTTTTAAAATATTATTTTAAATTTCTAATATATAATTTTTAGAATTTTTAATGAATTGTTTTTTAATTCTTTTAAAATTAACTAAATAATACTGTATACAATTACCATTGAAGAACTGAATTTAAATTTAATTTGAAATTTAGAAAAAGCAATAAATATTAAATTAAATTTATAATTTTTATTTTAATTAACATTTTAAAATTTAATTTTTATATTTCAGTTCAAAAATGTACTTATATTTTTACTTTAAATTATTTTCTTTTTAATACACATTTAATTATTTTCCGTTTATTTTTTTTTTTTTTTTATAAGAAACTATTATATTAATAAATTTATTCAATTATACTTTTAATAAATATTTTAAAAATCTTAACTTTAATTTTTCAATTCATATTTTTAAGATAATTTCTATTCGCATAATAATTATTTATTTTGTCATTATTTGACTAAAATAAATAATATTTAAATAAATAAATAAATACCTACATTTTTTAAATTAATATTTTTGAATTGTTGTCTTTTTGTTTTTTTTTTATTTTTGTTTATTATTGTTATTATGTTAGTAAAAAGTTAACGCGTTAAACACGCCCGGGAAAATTCCGAAGAAATAAACTTTCCTACACAACGGTCAAATTCAAAGTGAAAAAACCAAAAATAAAAAATTAAATTCTGTTCTAAATGCCGGATTATTGTTGCATATATAAATACATATACATATTATATATATGTATGTATGTATGTGTATATAAGCATTCAAAATACACAATACGTAATTTATATTTGAAATGTATTTTTTTTTATTTGTATACAATATTAATTCAATTTTAATTAATTATACAACGGTATTAATATTAAATAATAATAACAGTTTTTTTTTTTATAATAATTGTCAAAATATTAGTTATCCTTACCTTATATATGAATATTATTAAAAGAGATAATTTTTATTAAAACAAAATTTAATTTTGAAATTCAGTTTTATCATTATTTTATGAAACTCATTTTATGGAGAGTTTACTGTAATAAGAAAAGCTTTATGTTGTATGATAAGCTTTTAGTTTTTAATTTTATCAAATTTAATATTCGAGTTGTACATATTCATACATACATATTATATTATATCTACATTATGCTTGCGTTGGTGTAACTGTCATGTATAAATTAATGAAGACATCATCGATGAATCAGTAAATTAATGTGAAAATTTATCATAAGAAAAAATCCTTATTGACTTTTTAAAATAACGGTAATTTTTCTTTGAAATTTTTTTGATAGTTTTTTGATAGTTAAGGTATAAAGTTTTATTAGCTTTTATCATATAAACATTGTTGCTCAAACATTGTTGCATGTAATTTTAAGGTTTAATAACCACCTATACTCATCCGATATACCATTATAATGTCCTATTCACTAAGATAAGGTATGTTTTTTTTTTTCATATTATTATTTTTAAAAACTTTAACTATTTTTTAATTAATCTGTTGAATTTGGCTCCATTATTTTTAAACCCTTTGAAGAATAATTTTTTAATTTGTTTTCTGGTTTTATTTCTCTTTATATTGTTTACATTTTTACATTCTTTCAGTTTTGCATTCTCATTTTCATTTTTATTTTCGTTTACATCACCTTAAAATGATTGTGAGATATTATGAAATGCTTCTATACTGTGTAATAATTTATATTTTAATTTAAAACTCTAAAGTATTGATCCATAACTTTTGTTTAGTTGTGTTACATATTAACTATTACTTGTGTAAAACAAATAAAAGTGAAATTATTTTCTTGGGTCTGAAAGGATTAAAGTTATATATTATACAAATACGGGTGTCTTTTAAATTACGGTAGTTTTTTACTTTGCAAAATTGTTTTTTTTTAAATTGATTTTGCATAACGGTATACACAATAGCTGATTGAATTTTTCGAATTTTCCATCATAACGAATATTATTTCTTATGTCCTAGTATGGTTGTTATGAATAAATTTGCCGATAGTTTTGAGCGATGGATGACCTAATGCACAATTTGAAATAAATCGAGTTTTGTTTGGTTGAAGAAATCATCATAAATATAATACATTATATAGTATACGTACATCATTAGAGGACAGTAACCTCATCAGTCATCAGTGGGGAATAGGTCTAACTGTTTAAGAAATAATGATATGTAATTAATTTTTACTTACTATATACTTAAGTATATATATAACAAAATATATATAGCAAAAATCGTTGAATATCTTTATCAAATGGTTGAATATTTTTATCTTGATATAGCTATATTGATAGTTATATATAGCTATATACAACATTATTTGTCGTTGTTTGTAGTTAAAGGCATCACAACGAAATATGTATAGAAAAAATATTAACCTGTAATTCTATAAAGAACGTGAAGTTTTTATATTAAGCATTATTTATCGTGAAAAGGCGTTATATTTCTATATAGGTTCACAAAGAGTCTTGACGATGTGTTGCCCGGTATATATACTTACGTGGATGCAACTTACGCTGATGAACTGTTTTCTTATGACAAATATTCTACAGTTCTGCTCTACATTATCAACACGGAAAGTAAATTTGACTGAATCTTATATCATGCAATTTATTGTTGTGTCACATATTAATAAAATAACGTAAAAGCAGTATTTTTTTTTCATCAATGACATTGAGGTAGTGTTTTTTCGTCAAAATTATTTTTCAAGGTGTTTTCAATCTATTTTTTGGAATGTAGTTATAGAATTAAGTTTTTTTAACAACTTTGATCGATTTATTTAGACTTTAAATTGCAAAAATATCTGTGATATGCGTTAAATTGTGTCTTGTATATGTTTCTGAATTTTACTCATTACTCTCTTCTATGTGGTTAATGTTTTTTTTTTACGTTGAAACGTGACGAGTCCTACCAGGCTATGAATTTTTATTTCTATGAAAAATTGAAAGCAAATAACTTTTCATTACTTCAAATGGTCGTGTTCTAAATATTTAATGGTCGTAGACATTTACTGGTTGACGGAATAATTGTGTAATTATTTTTAAAATTGCTTTTTATTATTATTTTTTTTTGTGTTTGTTTTTTTTTCTTACTTTATAATAATTTATTATTTATTAATTTACTTACAAACATAACATTTAGTATTTTAGTACGTTGTCTGGTGCTACATGATTATTGTATTAATTTATTAGTTTGCTTGTATGTTCTAATTTTTTGTATGTTTAAAAGTATATAATTTTGTAATTTTGTGTAATTTTGTGTGGGGTATAATTTGGTTAATTAATTGTTCTGATTTAAATTTTTACTATAAACATTTGCAGTTGGAAAAAGTGGAACAGCATAGATGTTGCAATATTTTCTTCGATATTAAACTAGAACGGAGAGCTTTGTAGTCGCAGTTAAAATATGTTTTTGCAATGCATTCCTTGAAGTCTAGTAGATTTTCCATCAAACTTATTCTTTTTACATGCATTTCGACCAAATAGTCGGGGATATTTAGCTTTGTATGATTTATTTTGTCTCTAATTTCTGAAATTATTATCCAGTTAAAATCACTAATATCTTCATTTAACATTTTTGATTTATAGTTAAAAGAAACAGAATTGTAATTCTTTGTGACTGAACAAAGAGGCGGTATGTTCACAGAACTACTTGATTCTAAATAAGAACGAACAAAAGTAAAGGACTTCTTCAGCATTTATATCTGGTCTAATATTTATAACTGATTGACCATGTATAAATATATCTTTTATATAATTTGATCTGTATATGACGGTCACTTCATTTGAACACTTTTTAAAATCTCTCACTGTAATGGAGAATTTTAATATAATTAATAAATATCAAGGCAAACTTTCTAGAATATAATAATTTAATGAAAGGAGCCATACTTTAAGGAGTTTCAAGAATTTATTAAAGTTTCTTGCTGTTCTAATGGTAATTGGTAGTAAATTAAAAAAAGAAGGTGCCAAAAAGTCAAAAAATTTCTTATTTTGCGTGTTATAGGTAAAAGGAATCTGTACCATATTTCTATTATCAATTTTAAGATTATAAATATTATTATTTCGAATATTATTAACATTGACACCTTCGAAGAACTTTCTTAAAGACCTGAAAACGTATAAGTGCCTTAGCGGAAAAATTTTTAAATCTTGAAATAATGGCCAACAACTACATGTCCTATTTTTGTAGTGAATCACTTTTAGAATACATTTCTGGGCAGTGACTATAGACTGAAGTGAATTTAAGTAAGTTCCTCCCCACGAAGTAATTCCATATTATAGTTTTGAGTTGACTAAAGCGTGATATATGTTAACAAGCAACTTCCTTGAACAATGGTTTCTAAGTAAGTAGAATTTTCTAATAGTCATAATTAAATTTTTGTGTAAATTATTAATATGTGGTTTCCAGTTAAAATTTTTATCTATATACACACCTAAATATTTAAAAGTTTCTACCGATTCTACTACAAAACAATTTATTGAACACTTTATGTTAATTCCAAATGAATGGTGACTTAGAGTAAAGTTCCCGCATTCTGCAAAATGTCCTTTAATATCCATGTCATGTCGATATTAGAACGATTTTTAAATTAAAAATAATCATTTTTGGTCTGAAAAAACAGATTTCGCTTCCTTCCCGGAAGTTGAAAATATCAGCAATCGATAGAGCAACCTCGATTTAGCTAATAAAATTTTTATTTAATTTTAAAATAACTGCTCTTTCCCCTCCTAAAAAGCTGATACGCATGGTCTGGAACACCCTGTATAACTAATAATAATTATAATAACTAAACTAGAAGAATATGCAGACATTTTATTTTTATTTAATAAACAGTAACAAAATGTCTCTTATGTCACATAAGACATGTAGCTCGTATTTTTAGTATTCAAATTTTTATCCTCTAAGTAGCAGTGATGATAAAAAATTAATTCCAACCTGGAGACATAGTTACCCGCAATAGATATTATATACTTGTGTTCAAGAACCGTTATATTATTGAAACTGTAAATTACTAACATTCTTTGCTTTTTCATTCACAATTCAAACTATAGCTAAATCAAATTTTTTTCTACGAATTTCATTTTATATCAAAATTATCTTTAACTGAACAAATAAAACTAAATATGTTTTTTGAAGGATTAAAGATTTTAACTTTGTGTCCTTCTTTGTTGTCTAAAAATTTTTGAAAAAAGTTATTTTTGTTTAAAAACCAAAACTCTTTTGAAAAACGATAGATAAAGTAAATCAATTTCTATTCCATTTTTCTATCCTCTCTATAATAATCTTTTATCTTATTTATGTTTCTAAAAACTTTATAGAACCTCTATTAAGCACTGAAAGCTTACAAAATGTTATCATAAAATTTTTCAACTTAATTAAAGCGAAATTTTTAATGGAAGCTTTTTAGTTGAAGCGAAATTTTAAATGAAAATATTTAGCATTTTAACAATTTTTAACGAATATTACAGAGTTGGTTCTTGTCACGGATATTATACAGAAATTTCAAAAAGTTGTGTCAGACTTATTTGTAATTTCTTTGGAAATGTCAGAATTTCATTCTTACGATATTTATCTTGTAAGAAAAATAAATGGTATTCTAAGAAACAAAAATTATTTTTCTGTGATAAAACTCGAGATGGCGCAAAATTCAATTTTTTATTTTAAATTTAAATTATTTTCTGTTCGATTTAACCGATTTTCACTTTTATATTTGTTTGTTTAATTTTTTTGGGACATTAAGAAGATTTCGGGCATAAAATTTGAGTAAACGACTTTGTTGTTCATCGTTGAGACAACAATAGGACAACATAATTTGCAATGCAAATAATAGATAAGACAACACAAATTGCACCGTTACTGAGCGTACAAGAAGGCATGCACCCCGTAGCGGTCAATAATTTATAGATATTAAACAGGATTATTTAGAAGATATTTTTTAGATTATAAAACATATAAATTTCTCAACCACATTATTCAAGCTTTGGCTTTGCATTTAGCCTGCCACACATCCGAGTTAGTTTTGAGTACTGATAAGTCCCAGATATTCAACATTTTTATTGTAAACAGTGGTTAATCTCTTTTTTTCTTATGCATAGCGGGGAAAAAAATGGAGATTTGAAGAAATCAACAAAAAGATAAAAGATGGATGAACAATTATAAACGAAGATGTCAATTTTCGCTTTGAATGTGTGCATGTTTTAAATAAAGAATTTCTAAGTTTTGGGCGAACATATAAGATTGTGTAAGAGTCTATATGCGTGATGATCTGACAATTGATAAATTTTCATAATCTGTCTTTTATATTAAATGTCATTCATACATTTCATACATATATTATATATGAATAGCAAAAGTTGAAAAATTATCACATGTCAATTCTTGTGTGTTAAGAATATAATACTTGAATGTGTAAAAAACAGATTTAATTTTTTCTAAATATCTACATTTATGCGGTATTTACAAAGTAACAATAGTAGAGCTACAATAATACAATGTTTAAGAATTGTTACATATATGTAACACTTATATCGTTGACGAGACGGGTGGTTCCTTTTTGGTTTTTGTCTAAAAGTTTTGTTATATATAGAAGGGCCCGTCTATATATGAAAATCCCCCTCAGACCACATAAAGAAAGGTTTTAATAATTTTTACTTATAACAGACTGTTACAGTTTTGTCGAATGTGTCGAATGTTGTCGAATGTTTTGTATGAATGTGTCGTGTCGTATTTGCAGAAGTACGTCCAGTAGTACTTCAAGTACTAATATTGGACCTATTCTCATTACCCTAGTGGCTTAAATGGTAATAATATAATATCAAAATAATGATCAAAGTAAAATTTTTAATTTTTTTATTCCAATATTTTAAATCTACCATTTTCAGTACTCGTATCTGTGGTGTGGTGCATCAAAGCATTATATATCTACTATTTTATTGTATTATTTTTGTTTTTTTAAAAATTTAATTAATTTTTTTTTTATTTCCTTTTTTTAAATTCACAAAAATTTAAATTTAATTTAATATAAAAAAAATAAATACAAGAAAAACAACAGGTGAGTTTAGGAAGACTTCTAACGTTGATAATAAAAATAAAAAACGAAAAAAAAAAATTATTGTGACAGTTGAATAAGACAAAAGTAATATTTTGTTTTTTCTTTTTCTTTACGATCATAGAAAGAGAAAAAATATTAAATCTGATGATGATGATGATGATGATGATAATGATGGGTAATGATAATGATGTTAGAAATGAATATGATGGGGAGAAAAAGAGATAGAAAATGAAAATTCTTTTTTTTTTCGTACCTTTAAGGTACGTAAATTAAATTTTTTCATTCATTTTTAATTTTTCTTTTTTTTTTTTGTTCTTTTTAATTACTGTTAAGGATAACGTTATTTGGAAAAAGTAATTTAGATTGCTGTTGGGGTCGTGTTTTCTTTTTCTAAGATTGACCTTGCTTCAATGTTTTTGTCCCGTTATTTATGAAAAAAAAAATAAAACAAAAACAGAAACAGAAACGTAAATAAATAAATAAATATAAACATTGAGAGAGTAAAAATAACAACTACAACAACTAAAATAACAAAACATAAACATAAAAATTAAAAGGATATAAGAAAATAATAATCAAAGGATGAAGGTATTTAAAACGATTTTTCTACTTTAATTTTTTTTTTTTTTTTTTGTTATTCTATTTTTCCTTTTTTAATTTTATTTTGACTTCTAAAGGACTCTTCAAAGTTATATATATTTTTTTTTCGTTGTTTTTTTTTTGTTTTTGTTTTTTTAACTGAAACTTTGAAAAAAGTAACAAAAAGTACATGACGAATGTATAGTTGGATTTCGTTAAAATTTACTTTTGTTATTATTCGAATTTTAATGATATCATTTGAGAAGATAAAAGAAAAATTTTATTTCAATTTGGTTTTCATCATTTTGTAATAAGGAAGAAAATCTTTTTGCGTTTTCGTTTTTGTTGTTGTTTTTTTTCGTAATAGTTATTAAAATTTAATTTTGAAATATTCAAATGAATCTCAATAAATAATTTCATCATCTTATGAAAGATTTCCTTTTTTTTTGCTATTTGTTTGTTGTATAATAATTAATTGGTTCAATATTTTATAAGATTTCTCGTATTTTTTAATTATAGGATTATGCAATAAAGCTGTAAAATAAAGTACTTCCTTAATCTGATCTAAAAATAATAAGTTAACAATTAAGAAAAAATATTATTAATAATTTTATATATTTATTTATTTATTCCGAACTAAAATCAAGTAAGTAACAATATATATTTATTTATAACAATTTATTATAATAATTAATAAAAGATTATAAGTTAAAAAAAGAATAATAATAATAAAAAACAAAAAAATAAAATGAAGAAAAAAAGACAGGAAAAGCAAAACTAAAATCTAAAATATCTAAAATTGGCTAGAGCGTCAAGTAAATGTAATTCATGTGCATTTGTTGACGTTTAAATGGAGATTGATGTTGGTATACCAGCTATGAAGTCGATTTCAGTCTGCTTGTAGAGTGTATGGCATCATGTACATGCTAGTGCAAGCTTGGATGTTTCTATATATATTTATTGTAATAGTCTTTGTTATTATACACACACACCATATGTTATTTTATAGTCACCTAATGTCCTGGTGTGGTGTAACCTAGTGCCAATGTAAGGCAAGAGTTGCCAAATTAATAGGCATTCAGGCCGCTCTTAGAGAAAGTTCTATTGCACTAGACTTGGCCACAAAGTCTGGAATGGTGAAACAGATATGCTAAATTGGACTTGGTCACACTGACTGAGATCTCATTCAATGTTTAATATCATAAGACTTGGCCACAAGGCCTGGTCAATTATAATATTTTTACAATAAATAAAAGACTTATTGTTTATGATCTGGCCAACTTTCATGACACAAATTAACTATGTTTATTTATTAAATTTTCACTCTATTTATACAAATATTTTACATTGAGTCTTATGACAGACTTATAACAGACTGTTACAGTTTTGAACATGAATGTGTCGTGTCGTATTTGCAGAAGTACGTCCAGTAGTACTTCAAGTACTAATATTGGACCTATTCTCATTACCCTAGTGGCTTAAATGGTAATAATATAATATCAAAATAATGATCAAAGTAAAATTTTTAATTTTTTTATTCCAATATTTTAAATCTACCATTTTCAGTACTCGTATCTGTGGTGTGGTGCATCAAAGCATTATATATCTACTATTTTTTATTATTGTATTATTTTTGTTTTTTTAAAAATAAATAATATATATATTTATTGTAATAGTCTTTGTTATTATACACACACACCATATGTTATTTTATAGTCACCTAATGTCCTGGTGTGGTGTAACCTAGTGCCAATGTAAGGCAAGAGTTGCCAAATTAATAGGCATTCAGGCCGCTCTTAGAGAAAGTTCTATTGCACTAGACTTGGCCACAAAGTCTGGAATGGTGAAACAGATATGCTAAATTGGACTTGGTCACACTGACTGAGATCTCATTCAATGTTTAATATCATAAGACTTGGCCACAAGGCCTGGTCAATTATAATATTTTTACAATAAATAAAAGACTTATTGTTTATGATCTGGCCAACTTTCATGACACAAATTAACCATGTTTATTTATTAAATTTTCACTCTATTTATACAAATATTTTACATTGAGTCTTATGGGGTATAGTAATTTGATGTTCAGTATTAAATAATAAAAAAATTTAGTCTTTCTTTTCAATAACAATTTTTTTTATGCTAAAAAAATGTGTTATGTTTAATGTAATAGAATGTTACAACGTTATATACATATGTTTGTTTTGCTATACGGTAGGTCTGGGATCTATATGGTAGATAAGTGTACTACAAGAGCTAAAGTATCTTCCAAAGTAGTAATTTTTTTTATAAATCTTCATATCATCAGCGTAAATCATATCAGTTGTGCGACTATGATGGAATACAGCAGTCACATCATTTATGAAGATAATAAATAATAGAGGGCCAAGATGACTACCTTGAGGAACATCTGTAGAAGCTTCAACTTCAGAAGACGTTCTAAATGTTTGAAAGGTAAGAAATCAACCAATTTACAAAAAAAAAGAAGGTAAACCACATTTTCTCAATTTAAAAACAATAATGTTGGGTGGAAAAAAGCTTTACTAAAATCGGTATATTTTACCCGAATATAGTCAAATTCAAAATCAACAAGATCATGAACATAATTATGAATATCACTATAGTTTGTATACATAATGATAATCACATAATTATAATAACGACCTTTTTATTCTATCTACTGAAAATTAAATCCACCTGCTAATCTCATTTGCAACCAAGAGATACAAAAGAAAATGTGTGACTTGATGTCATGTAGATTCAGATATAATATTATGTTTTCGAATTCAATTAAAATAATTAGAAATAAAAATATTTTCCTTAATAAAATCAGAACATAATAATTTTGCTTCCTTTCATCAATAAAGTATTATTTTTATGTTTATTAAATCTTAAAATGTATTACATGAATAGACATTACTATCTGATGATTTTGTAGCACCTGCTTTAGATATTAAATATATGTATATACACTCTGTATGAGCAGAGCTGCTCTGTTTTAGAACTAAAGTAAATAAATAAATAAATCTTCATTTTGATTTTTTCCCCCTTTCTAAAGTCTTGTAATCAAACACCAAGAAATTGTGATGACACTGTTTGTAAACAGTTAAATGACGAACTAATTCAAATTAAAAATAATACGAATTGCAAGAGATGGCCGACATATGATAAAATATGGCCCGAAAAGTATTTATTTTTGAAAAAAAATTTCTATTCTATAATTTAAAAGGGAATTCTTTACCAAATATTTTACATAATAAATACCGAATATTGTATTTATGAAAATATTATAAATGTCCAATTTAAAATTGGTCAGATCTAAGTTACAATATAGACCTAGCGACTGTAGTAATATTATGATTAAAAGACAAATCGTAAGTCGAAAATAGCAGTTGAATACAAAAATGGATTCAATAAATACTGAACTCAATCAAAGTTCTAATAAGGACTAAGTACCGATATAAGGACACTAACTTTTGTAAGTTGTATACATTCAACTTTCCAATTGCATTATATAATTCCTAAAATAAAGGCTTGGGTTCTGTTTTCATAAAATGAATTGAAAATTTACTTTCGAATCGTTCGATTTGTGTCTTAATTCACCGATTCATATCCGGAAAATACAATGAAGGCTGGTTTTCCACAAGGATTAGCTCTTTTGATGATGGAACATCTCGAAATCCTTCGATTTTTTTCACATGCTACAGTACCAGCTACTGATACTAAACGTAACATAATCGTTAGCACGCTCAGCCATTACTTAGCTATTATTTTCGAATGGGGGAAAAGTAAAAGAGTTCATTTTAAGACCTCAAAAAATCAAAGTTGTTTAGTCTGGCGCAAAACTACTCAATTTAACTCCACCCTATTATTCGGAGGTGTACATGTTCAGCGAACCGAACTTTACAATATCCTGGGCATGCAGGTCAAGAAAATAATATGAAATGACCATATCTTTTACCTTATCAAACATACCTCGAGATGTTAGGGTTTTTTGAGTTACTGCAAAATGTATTTTTCTCCACAGGACATTCTAAATATCTATAAATTATATACATACGACCTAAGTTGGAATACAATCCACATATATTATTATTTTATATTTTATTTTATTTATTTATTTCATTATGTACATATACATGAGACGGTAAGTCTCTTTAAGAGTATACGATAAAAACAAAAAATGTAAATTCATTGTACTAAAACTAACTTAATCTATATGGAAGTTAACAGTAAAGCAAAATAAGAATAGAGAAAAAAACAAATAAAATTTAAAATTTAAAATTTATATAAAATTAATTATTATTGCAAAATTTCTTCTCCTAACAACAACACCTTCTAAACATAGCAGACATAACAAACATTATTTCAAATAATTATTCTCAGTATTAAAATTAATAATGGCTACAACTTTTCTTTAAAGTACGACCAACAAAGCTCGTAGAATTTAGAATTACATGACTCATACATGAGAACGTTCGGCAAATAGTTCCACAGCACCACTGCCCTTACAAAGAATAATATTTAATTTTTAGTCTTCCAGAGTTTGTGGAATAATTAAGCTTGGACTTCTTAGTGTTATATCTCTGTTATATCTCGGTGTGGCTATATTATATGTATATATATATATAATAAAATACAGTTGTTTTATATTTAATATGCGTGTTTATTAAGTGACGTTCAGTGCGAGACTGCTGGTTGTCATCAGTGTGTTACATTAAATTATATAGTTAGGGAGTTGCCAGATAATGTAATATTATATATTAATATTATAATACTTAACTATATACAGCACTTATTGACCTACCATTGGTTAATTACTCACAGAAATATTCTGGCATATTTTTAAATATCATTTTTTCTGACAAAGCATGTGCATTTATATTTCATATAGTTTTCAAAGGTACAATCAAGTATGATTTTAGAAACTACTCTGATACTGTCAAATATACGCCGGTTCGCCACAAAGTGTTTACAAGCATTTAAAATTACGTTTAGTCTGGAAAAATCACCTGCACTCATTCCAGAATAAACTACATCACAATAACGGAAATGTGAAAAGATTAAAGACAAAACTAGTTTTTTTTTCACCCATTCACTACTATTGTAGGACGAAAATTTCCAGAGCTTACATAGTTAAAAAAAAACATTTTTAGAATATATGCGAGGGTGCATCACGAAAACCAAGCCTTGTACCACTTGAAAATCGCCGTATTTTTGGAGCAATTTACCTATTTTATAGATATCTCGTAGGTTTAGGCATTTGTTCAGACGAAATAAAAACCTAATTCGACAAATCATTCATCAACTTAAATTCATTTATTCTCCCTGTTTATAAAAAATGTGCTAAAAATATGGTCTCAAATTACCGTCCAATAGCAAAACTGTCATGCATACCTAAGCTTTTCGAATTAATAGTTTTTGATTCAATTTATGATATTTGTTCTGAACACTTATGATTTAATCACCATGGTTTTGTAAAGAAAAAATCTACTGTTACAAATTTTGTTGAGTCTTGCTCACACTTCCTGAACACATACAGGCTGGCTTTCAGACTGATGTCATTTACACAGATTTAAGTAAGGCATCCGATTTACTGCCTCATAGTGTTGTTTTATTAATACTAAAAAAACTGGGATTTCCTGAATTCTTTATAATGTGGATTAAATCAATTTTATCCAATAGATCGTGTACTGTAATGTATCAGCTTTTTCTGAATCATTTTGTGCCACCTCTTGTGTACCACAAGGCAGCCATCTAGGTCCCGTACTATTCATTATTTAAATTAATGATGTAAACAAGCTCATTAACAATAGTTGATCTAAATGAAATAAATAACCATGAAGACATAAATATTCCCTTCATAAGTCGAAAAGAAGTAATTAAGGAAATAAAAAACCAAAAATTAAATAAAGCCCCAGGTTTTGATTTAATAACTTCAAATGTACTGAAAAATATACCCAACAAAGTTCTCACACTCTTCGTATATATAATGAATGCCTGTATTAAGCTTAAACACGTACCTAGTATATGGAAAGTTGCCGAGATAATAATGATCCAAAAACCAGGAAAGCCTGCTAACGACACCAAATCCTACAGGCCAATATCTTTGCTCCCTATAATATCGAAGTTGTTTGAAAAATTACTATTGAGAAGGATTCAACCCCTCATAGGAATATAATACCTAATTACCAATTTGGGTTTAGGCAAAAACACTCAACAATAGATCAGGTACATCGAATAACAGACATTATAGAAAGAGCACTGGAAAATAAATAAATTTGTTCTTCAGTATTTCTAGATGTAGCCTAAGCTTTTGATAAAGTTTGGCATGAAGCACTCATCAAAAAGTTAAGTTGTTTGCTCCCTAAAAATTATGTTGAATTAGTAACTCAAATAGAGTTTTGAATGAGAATGAATACTCCTCTCTAAGAGATATAAAAGTTGGAGTACCGCAAGGTAGTATACTGGGTCCGATTTTATATTTCTTATACACCTGTGATATACCCGAAGTAGAAAGTATAAAAATAGCAACTTTTGCAGATGACACAGCGTTGATGGCAGTTGGTTCTACTATAGAAGAAGCTACAAACAAACTCCAAAAAGCTAATGACGAAATTTCCAACTGGTGCAAAAAATGGAAAATTAAATTAAATGAAGCAAAATCTAGTCATGGAAACTTCACCTATAAAAACATAGTAACTCCTCTCTCAGTTAAAATTAATGATGTCGTGATTCCATACGAGAATAAAGCTAAATATCTTGGCATGACCTTGGATGAAAAACTGAAATGAAAAGAGCATGTGAAAATCAAAAAACAAGAACTCCAGTTCAAATATAGAGAAATATACTGGCTGATTGGGCGGAATTCTACGGTCTCGACCTATAACAAAGTTTTGATGTATAATCAAATATTGAAGCCAGTCTGGGAATACGGTATTCAAATATGGGGATGTGCTAAACAAATCCATATTCAAACTATCCAAACGTTCCAAAATAAGGTACTGCGCAACATAGTCAATGCTCCATGGTATGTTCGCAATGCCGATATTCATCGAGATCTGAAGATCTCATCTATAAAAGACGAAATAATGAAATGCGCTGCACGGCATAAAACTCGTCTGATCCAACATGTCAATACCGAAGCTTCTAGCTTAATTGACAATCAAAACTTTGTGAAGCGACTAAAACGAACAAGACCACTTGAGTTAGGTTAAAACCTGTTAGCTATTAAAACCTTATTGGATTTTGGTAGATCAAAGGTATCTTAGTTTCTTTGAGTTAAATTTAAATTAATGGTTAGTCTATAAGACTAGTTTTAATGTTGCAATAATGATAGGAGTTTTTAGTGGGTTAAAGTCCCACAGTCCTTCAAATTGCCTGCCCCGGTAATAGGTAGTCCCTGAAGCCTCTTTCGATGATTTACTACTATCTGAAAAAAAAAAAAAATAACAATTGTAACGTGATCATATATGCTGATGACATGAAAATTTATAAAAAAATATCTTCATATAATGATTGTACTGTTCTACAGAATGATCTTGATTAGTTTTTTAAGTGGTGCGGCTATAATAATGATCTCCTTAATAATGATAAAAGCGCTATTATTTCCTATACTCGTAAATTCATTCCATTAGTAACTGATTATACTTTTGATTCTAAACTAATCAACCGAGTTTCTCATTTTAAAGACCTTGGCGTACTTTTTGACGATAAATTCCCATTTAAACTTCACTTTAATAGCATAATTAACAAGGCAAATTTTATGTTAGGTTTTATTAAAAGATGGTCTTAGGAATTTGATTATCCATACATTACTAAATCTTTATTCACTACTCTTGTTCGCCCCCACCTTGAGTACGCAAGCCCTGTCTCGTCACCTCACTATTCTACTCATATTAATAGAATTGAATCTATTCAAAAAAAAATTTTGTGATATGCTCTACGTAATCTTCCCTGGTCTAACCCAATAATCCTACCTCCATACATAAATCGTCTTAAGCTTCGGCAGATGAATACATTGCAATCAAGAAGAGTTGTTGCAGATATCTTATTCATATCCCAAGTATACAATGGTGAAATTAATTCCAAAATTATAAAAGATCAGATTAACTCTTACATTAACACCAGTACGCGTTTTCGTATAGAAAATCTTTTTAATCTTCCTTTCCATAGAACTAATTATGGTAAATGTGAGCCAATTAATAGAATGTTAATTGCAGTTAATTATTACAAAAACAGTGTTGACATTTCTTTGAACAAGGCCAGTTTAAAGAAAACCTAGTTTCACTTGCTCTCTTAGTCTTCCCACTAATCTAGTTTTTCGTTTTTAGTAGCTACTAATATTAACTAATTTGTAGTGATATAATTAACCTTTAATCATTTTAATAACTTCTTTTTTTCTGATTAAGTTTATTTTATTTCATTTTTTTTGAAAACTATGTTGTTTTAATTCAAAGTAATTTGAAGTCATAAATCTTGTTTGATACACTATGTTAATTGAGAATTTTAATAATTAAATTGTATTATCTTTTGTAAACTGATTAAATTAAATAGGTCCAGTATCCTTTATCATTGGGATAAAATAAATGATAAATAGTTGAGAGTTTTCGTTATTACTAAAAATAAAATTGAACTATGCTATTATGAAGGCAAAGTACTCTACAATAGATATAGTTTTCCACATTTAAATTAGTAGATATACCATAAAAATTCTACAGAAAAAGCTTTTGTGTATTCCAAATCTCTGTGTATAAAGCAGTTAGGGTGTTCATCCCATAGACTTGGAATTATATAAAAAAAAATAAAAAATTCCCCTAAGCCTTCCCTCTTTTCCCCTTTTCCCTTAAACATTTGAGCCGAAAAACAAAAGAAACCAATTCCTAGGTGGTTCAAAACTGGCTATGGGAATCAAATTTGTAGTCAAATTTTATCGAGTGTGAAATCATTTTTCAACAACATTGTTTCAAAATGCAAAATGCAAATACAAAAATATACCTATTCAAAATGGGTACTGATTAAAGGGACATTTTTTTTCTACAACCATCAATTAGTCCGGGCTGTGCATTCGTGTATAAAGGTATCGTTTGAAACCTAATGTTTGGCTTAACTTAAAAACAAAAACAAAAAAAATTAATTAAGTAAAATAAAGTTTTAAACTACAATAAAAATAATATTTTATACCTAAGCAGGTTTTAACTCTGAATTCTATGGTTAAAATATTTAAAAGAAAATGAAGAAAATTTGAAATTTTAAAATTATTTTTAAAAAAAATCAACATGGAAAAACTACATATTTTGAAAAAAAAAAGAAAAACATTTTAGAGAAAAACTTACTGTAAACCAAAATTAATTTAAAGAATGATACGAAAGATAAAATTTAAAGCTATTGAAATTTCAATTCGGTTTTTTTAAATCATTCTGAACTCATCTTAAAAATCTCATTCAATTGAATTTTAAGTTTTCTTTTTGAATGATTTACAATAAAAACCAAAAGTAAAAATAATGTTCATGAATGATTCTTCAAAACATCAGTTCTTCTAGTATATTTTTCCAGATGACATTTTAATAAAACTTTACACCTTTACACCAGTGCTATGATGCTATCTACATTATTTTGAAAAAATTCTTAGCTAAAAAGAGAAAAAAAAAATTTTTTTTTTTCTTCAATTTTTCACTACAATAATTTACAATTTGGCATATTTCAACATCTGACCACTCTTGAGCACACTGATATCTAAAAGATATGTAGATTCCTTTCTATTCTTTGCTCTAAATTTATTCTATGCTATTGTGAAAATTGATAAATTTATAGGAAGGGAAATAAAGAAAATTTCTATATCTACAAATTTTCAATTGATTGACACAACGAAATGAAAATTTAAAATTTTTTTTATTATTTTTGGTTATTTACAGCTGCTGTGAAAAAGACTTAAATGAATTTATTTAGAAATTTTATGAAACTCATTCAGTTATTTGTCGCCTGGAGAAATGTGTTTGCCTGGAGAAATATTCAGAGAATGTTACTTTGATAGTGAATATGTGATGTTGGATTGAGAACTTACCCTCTAACTAGTCGGTGTTCTTTTCAAATATTTCAATTTAAGATTCACTTAGGAAAAATTCTTTGAAATCTAATTTATTGATAAGATTTTTGTAATCTAAAAATTTGCCACTGGTTATTCTTTTTAGATCTAATGAGTTATTCTATCAGATGTTTTATGGATTAAAGATTTTTTTAATTTTTTGTGATAGCCATAGCACGTCAAATGAAGTTGAAAAAAAACATTGTCTTGCCAAAATTGAGTTGAAAAAATTATCGAGTTAAAAATTTCTTATTAAGAGGTGCGAAAATAAATAAAATATTTTGAATGTGTTTTGTATTTTATTAATTTTATTGTATTGTTTTAGTTACAAAAATTATAGTTACATATACCGGGTGTTCCAGAGCATGAATTATTTTAAATAAGTTTCTTATTTGCGGACGTAGAATTCGAATTTGCATAAACAAGTCACAGAGAATTATGTAATGAAAAATACATTGAAAAGCATTACATTTGCAATAAATTTTTAGCAAATTACACAGTAATGAAATTGACTGTCAGTGGTCACTACACTATGTATTGAAAGTTTTCATTACCATTTGTTGTTAAATTTATTATATGTAATTAAAGTAATTAAATAATTTACTGTAAAAATTTATGCATAATATGTACAAAATTCTATTACATATTAATAAAATTTATTGAGTTTGTAATTAAATTGATTTGTCACATATTTGCAAAAAAATTCATTACAAGAAAAAAAAATAGTGAAAGTTATTGCTGCTGTAATATCTTCACCGTAGTGCTGTAAAATGAAATTGAGAGTGGTTTATTAGACTATAAGAAGATTATCTGAAAAAGAATTAGTAATACTAAAATGCAATTAATTTTGAGAACATTATTTAATATAACATTTAACAGATAATAACATATTTTAACAAATATTATTATTTTTTTTTTTTTTGTTCTTTTCTTCTTTCTTATAACTAAAATAACAAAATTATAACAATAATATACTATATTAAATAATCATTTAATATTTAATCATAAAAATCGAACATCTTCTTCAAATTTATCTTCCGGATTATCTTCAAGATTAACATCACCGTCAGTATCATCACCATTATCACCGTCACTTTCAATTGTCTCATTATTATTCATAATTTTAAGCTTACATTATGTTAAAGAATGCAATTGCTTGTTGCTATATCTAATAATGCAATTGCAAATATAACTTGTTATAAACTTGCACTTAATAAAAAGAAATGGACACTACCTGTTTAATTTTTTAGTTTGGCGTCCACACGAATTGAGCACTTACAAAAGTTTGATTTTAATAAATATTTTATATTAACGTTAGAGTAGGTGCAATGAAATCTATTATTTTTCAGTTGAATTCATTGGTGTACAATTAAACCTATTGTTTTACATTTTGAACTCATTGTATTTTACATTAGATACTATCCAAACTATTTGGTTTTAATATGGCTAAAATTATAAAAGTTATTACTAGGTTTGAAAAACAACTACACAAACAATAAAAATCGATGTATTTTAAATGTAATGAAATCTTTCACTACATTGTAATTAAAAATCATTTTGAAAATCTCGATTTCGACGAATTTCGGACTTAAAAAACCCTTTTACAGTCCTTCCCGGAAGCTGAAAATATCACCATACGATTGAGCATCTTCGATTTAGTTAATCATTTTTTTTTTTGTAAATTTGAAAATAACGGGTCCTTTCCCTCTTAAAAAACTGATAGAAATCCTTTGGAACACCCGCCGGTCTATGTATAATATATACCAAAAACTTAGTTTAAATGTTCTTTCTTATTAGAGCTATATAGGTAGCGGAAGAGTCAAAATTAGATCTATTTTAATTTTTGTATTATTGTCATTGACCCTAGCTGCCTTAAGAATCACATTACATTAAATAATGAACCATTTCGAACCTTATATCTAAACTTTCCAATTTTAATTTTTATATGCCAGTCCCTATTGTGATACCTACACCGATTTACATTTTTACATGTCAATCCCTATTTGGTGGATAAATTTTATTTTTTTATATCTACAAATTTGTGATGCAATCTCGAAATTTCTTAAATAATTTTAAAACTATATAAGGAAAAATGTTGTGTGTGTGTAAGTTTTTATTGTTTGTATGTAGGTATTTTTCTTTCATTTTGCCAATTTGGTGCAGAATTTAGTATGCTCATTTTATGTGCACATCATTGTGCGAAATTTGTCAAATTATTTGAAATCAATTTTTCTGGTCTACAAAAATCTAGTGTAGTGATTTCGTCAATTTGATCTTAAAATTTATTTTTTAACTATATTTTGATATTGCTAAGTTTTTTCTATGCTTTATAATTTTCCATTTAAATTTTTGGTGAATATTTGAATTTTTATTTTTCTGCTTCCTTGTTTTATTAAACTTCTTACAATACAATTTTTTTGTTTCATTTTATTGTTTATAATTTACTTACAAATACCTTTTCATACATTAAGTGAACCGGTAATGATATATTTACTTCTTCTTCTACATCCATTTACCTATTTAGGGCGTAGTTACAAACAATTTTTTGTTTGCCATAACATCAGGCTTTTTATATCCTATTTCCATATTGACGTGTCTTATGCCATATGTGTTGACTCTGTCGTAGTTTTTGCAGTTAGTAGCTGTAATTGGTCTGTCTAACGAGTCAAAATCTCAAATCTGACCAATTATGCTAGAGCAAAGTAAAAGATCGGCACTTTGCTCTTCTTCCAGCGTTTCTAGCATTATTTGTCATATTTTCGATTTTTATAAGATTGGTTAAAATAATATTTTTTTTATGAGTCTGCATTTCACCTTCAAATCGTTTAATATTGAAATATTCGTACAATGTTGGATGTACAAAACTCACATTATTCTCCTTGTGTACCCATAGCTTGAAACTTTCTATTTGTCTCCCATCTGTATATTTTAGTGTCAATTTTTCTGCAGCATGATTGGCTATTGGGAATACAAAAGCATTTACTAACCTTAATTCTATATTTTTATAAATGTTCCAATATTGTTTGTTAGTTTGGTTGCACTCTTGGTCAATATTCTACTTATCTCGTCAATGCAGCTTCCTTGGTTCGATATCATTCACCCAAGGTAACTATAATTTTGTTACTATTTGACAATCAGAAATCAATTTTTGGTTTTGCTGATTATTATTGGACTTAACAATTATATCATTAAATAATTACGATAAAAATGATTAATATTTTGGAGTATATTTATATCGGCTTTCTGTTATTTCGACTATTGAAATATCAATTTTATATCAATTATTTATCGTTTATAGCGAGTATTTAAAAATGTTGAAAATAATTATTACTGTGACCATGTTTTTTAAATCACATATTTTCATTTTACTTCAATTATTGTCCAACTATACTATCAACAATAATTTCATTCAATTAAGCGTTATTCGAACTTAAGACATTTGATTGACGTTTGACATAGCCATCACACCATATCAATTGGTAAGTAAATACAATACAATTTTTAAATTTATATCGTTCGCAACAAAGCATAAGGTAAAAATGGGTTGATTAAATCTTCGTTTTTGTATGAAAAAGGTGCAAATAGGTTTTATGAAATACGTGCAAACCTGATTGAGATTATACATAATGTAATTATTGATTTAGGAACTGCTTTGAGTGTATGTTGGCAAATACATTAAAATAGCATTTCTACATATAATAATATCATAATTAGAAACTTCATTTTCTTCTGACGTACATCGTTTATTGAAAAAAATTTTGATACAAGTTGGATTTATATTTAATTACATCTCATCTCTGTTCCATATTATACTATCATCTGTCTTTTCCCAACATAGGTATTAATACACACGCTTTGGTTGGTTTGATTTTAACGAATTTTAAAACTGTATTAAATATTATATCGGACCAAAATATTTTGGAATTATTCGGAAAAATATTATTTTTAAAAAAATCCTCTACCGCCATAATCGTTTTGGGTAATAAATATTGTAATAAATACTTAAGTTAAATAACTTATAAATTTAGGTTCTAATTTTAATTTTTTTTAGTATTTTATTTTCTCTCTCTTCTATTGTATATGCAAATTATCAGAGATTCACAATTGATGTTGTTTCTTTGAAATCAATATACTCGTAATAATAAGAATAAAAAAATAATAAAAAAAAAACTAAAATTTACAGCACCATTCTAAAAATCTCATCTTTTAAATTATTCAAAGTTTTTGTTTCTAATTTTATTTTCTTGTGTTTTTATTTATTCAGTCAATTACAGTATAAGCCTATAATTCTATTTATTTAAAGGATAAACACAATAGCCAATATAAATGATTAATTTATGACTCTATACGTTACTTTTCAAAATATCTGTTTTGGACAATATCCAACAACTTGAATTTAAATGGATAAAGAGATAGGCAGGTTTGGTAAATGTCCTATTTGTTTTGTTCATTAACTAATCAAATTGACCACAAAAATTTACTTACCTCTTTCAATACACAAATATACTCAAACAATCATTCAGGATATAGGTCAAGGTTTAAAGAAAATTTACGATTTCCTTTATAGTATGTACATAATAAAAATTTTCTTTCTACTTCATTCCTTCTATCTGCATTTTGTGTAAATTAAAGAAAAATAAAATTTTTCACAGAAATTTAATTGCAAAAAGAAAAAAGGATAACGAAAATTGAAATGACGAACGTAGGTATAAATAAAAATTAAAAATCCCATCATCTTCATATACGTACTGTGTGTGTGTGTGTGTTGGTGGAAAAAAATTTAAAGTGTGAAAAAAATCACTCTTAAAAGATTTCTACCCGGCTGTGTTAAGAAACTAAAACAAATAGAAAAAAAAAATTTCATTAGGAATGGAAATATTTGTAATAGTTTTAATTTCTTTTATTCACACTTCAATAAATTCCGTCTTTGTAGTTTGTTTTAATTTGCCTTGTAAAACATGCATACACACGTATTTTTTTATTATTCTTCGTTAAATATGGGTGCTAACAACCAATTTCTGTTTTTGTGCATTTCAAATTAATTGATGATATCAGGCATTTTAATTATCTGCAAAAAAAAAATTCTTTATTCAGTCGGATCTGCAGAATTAAATGCGGCGTTACAAATCAATAAAATGTTCTTGACTTTTGGAATGCTCTCTCAATAAAATTATAGTTTATAGCAAATAAATAATTAGTTTACTTTTTTGCTTTTAAATAAAACTGAGAAGATAAAAAAGTACATAAAATATATTTAAATACTAGCAAAGTTACCCGACGTTGTCCGGGTCGACCACAAAATGTATCGAATTTACTTCAGTGAAGTTTGATTTATGAGTCGAATTGAAAAAAATGGTTTATAAAAAATATTCTAATATGTATAACAAAAACAATAATACTACAACTTAAACTACACTTATACTAATATTATTTCTGTTTAAACAATATTTCGGTATTTTTTTGATGGAGTATAAGGAAACACGTTCCTTGCTATTGCGGTATTCTTGAGATATAAATATGGTCGCCTTTTCCACAATTAATTTGAATTTGTGCTTAAATGAAATAAAGATGCAAAGTTCTTATTCTTAATCTAGTACCATAGTTTTGGCTGCTTCAAGTTTCGTAGAATCAATATTGAAGCTTCTACTTTTAGTTTCAAGATGAGAAGGAACAACTTCATTTTCATCGATAACTGTGTCTATCGATTTGCAACACTCTGCAGTATTTTTTGATTAATAAAACGAATTGACACATTTTTGTGGCTAATTCGCATAGCCCTATAAAAATTTTATACTGATTCCTAAAATTCGGGTATCTAAGTGTAAATTTTCATGCGTAATGTTCTAGGTATACATGTTCGTGTCAAAATATTTTTCATAATTTACAAAGAAATTAATTTTTTTACCAACCTAATATTTGGATATTAAAAAAATAATAAAAACAAATATAAATTACTAGTTGAAATATTTTAAAATAATTCCATTTTCGGCTATCTTAATATTTCAATAATCTGACAGCAAAACTGGCCTAAACCGTGAACATGTTGGTATATATATAAATCCCTATATACATAAGTCCCTATATACATGTCTTGTCACCCTATTACGAAATTCATATTAAAAGAATAGAAGCTATTCAAAAGAACTTCATAAGATATGCACTTCGCCACCTTCCTTGGTCCAATCCACTTGTCCTGCCTCCATATGAACACAGGTTAAATTTGCTACATTTAGCTACATTAAAAACTAGGCGTGAAGTTGCTGATGTTCTTGTCATCATGCAAGTAGTGAAGGGGAATATTACATCCCCATTTATATTGAATTCTGCCCAAATTTCAAATAACACTCGACTCCGATCACCTAATATTTTCACACTTGTATTTCATAGAACCAACTGTGATATGAATGAGTCTATCCACAGAATGATGATAATAGGGAATAAATATAAGAACATTTGCAACGTGAACGTGAACACTCACATCTTTTGAGAGTGATAAGTCAATCGACTATACCTCTGTAATCAGAAATTCTTCTAACTAATCCCTCTAACTATTAGGTAGTTAACTTTTGTAAATTTGTATTGTTTTTTTAAAATTTTGATTCTGTTAAATTTTAATCTTATATTAAAAGAAAAAGGAAAATAATTATTGTAATTTGTTTGAATTAAACTAAAAATAAGTTATACCTAATTAGAAATGTTGATAATTGATTGATGGGTGTGAAAAACATAATTTTCACCAAAAAAAATATTAGATAAAGTAGTCTTGGACGTTGGGATGAATTTTTAAATTCATGCATGTATTATAGACTACTGCCGGTTTAGATAGTTTTTTCTTCGTCGTGCGTTTTCAATAAGATTTCTTCACCTACCCTTCACATTTTGTTTGTCTTAAATTAAAACATTTTTCTCGAATAACTTTTACATCCTTAAAGAAAGTCTATTGGGTAATCGAGGACATTTTAAAAAGAAAATTTTCATTTCTATTTTTAAAAATTCGCATGTTGTTTTTTTATTTTTTATTTAATTTTTGTTTGGAACATTAAAAGTGAAAAATGTTTTTCATTTTGAATAAAAAAAAAAAATGTTCGGTAAAATCATACCAAATGTAAAATTCCTTTTTTTTGTTCTTGTTTTTGTTTTACTGTTTTTTTGTCTTTTTGAAGCATTTTTTTCATGTCTTTTGTTTGACTTCGTGTTAAAAACCTAAAGTGTATGAAATGTTTGAATTGAAATGAAATGAAAATAGCATTTTTTTTTTTTACTTTTTATTTGTTTTTTTTTTCTGTAATTTATGTAAGAATAGAAAAATTTTAACGAAGAAATAAGAAATTGGGGAGAAAAGAATATGAAAAGTAAATAATATTTGTAGAGCGAGAGAATTGGAAAATTAATTCTTTTTAAAATATTTTGTACTTTTTTTTTCACAGAAAATTTAAGTACAAGTTATAGTTTGCTCTTTACAAAGACTTTTATAATTTTCCGGAAGTTAAAAAAATGTAAATGTTTTTTTTTTTTTTTATTTTCCTTGTATTCAAATAGAGAGTTTCCCATGATAGAAGAATATACTTAACATAGCCATAGTCAAATCATAGATTCGAAAAGGTATCGTTCAGAAAATTCGATACACTTTTTTTTTGCAGCGATAATGGTATGAAATTGTAAAGCTGTGGTGTTGCGGCTTTGTAATACTGTGGAATTTTAATTCACAGAAGAAAATTATTATTTTTTTTAATATTAAAAAAGTTATGGATTCGATACAAATATATATAAATGTATCGTAATTGACATCATTTATGTAATTCGAAAGATAAGCAGACCATCTGCAAATTAATAAAGGTGTTGGTCAAGGTTGAATTGTGTCGCCATTATTATTCAAATTGTACTTATAAAATAGTTTTCAAACAAGCTGTTATAGGTTGAATAAAGAAATTAAAAGAATTTCAACTACCGTCAATAATATTCGATACAACACTCACTCAACCTAAATAATCTGCAATATCTGGTTGACGACATAACAAACGTAATAGGCTAAACATCAACATATACTACAATAGTGAGCAGATAAAACAACTAAAGTAACGTTGACATCGTCGCCATAGATAGCATTCTATTCCAGCATCGAAAGAGGGTCTAGTATCAAATGTGAGGTTTATTGGCTTGAAGAGAATTGGAATTGGGGTAAGGTGATTAGATGTAGAATAGAAATAGCAGGACCCTCATTTTGGAAATATCAAAAAGCGACTCTTGATATAAACATCTAACTTCGATTGCACTATTCTTAATTTCTATATCTGGTCAGTAATTTTGTATGGTGTAAAAGCTTGGATTTTAAAAATGAAAATGCTAAATAAATAAGAAGCTTTTTAAATGTGGTACTGCCGGTATTAGTTCAAAATGTCTTATGTGGACATGTGGAATCACAAACATTGAGGCTCTCAGAATAATAGACAATTATAGATAACTACTCACAGTTATCAAACACAGAAATATATTACTATTTTACATAATACTATTTACGAACTTACGAGGAATGACAATTACGAACTCTTCCAATTGATAATCGTAGGGAAAATCGCAAACAAACGCGAAATTGACAGAAAACGTATATCTAGGTTGAGAGACATAAGAAACTGGATCGGACTAGGAACAATTGGAACTAGGAATATATGCCATATATATGCTTGTGCAGTAGATAGAGCGCCTGCCTTTCAAAGGTCTCAGGTTCGATTCTCGATGAAGTCTTATTGGTTTTTCAACCTGGTCTAGTACACTTTGTCATTGGGATATAATAAATGACAAAAAATAATTGAGAGTATAATCTGGTAACAAATTAAATAAAATGAAACTATTCTATTTCAGAAGGCCAAGTTCGTGACAATAGCAATAGTTTTCCACATTCAATAAGTAGATAAAAACCAGTAATTTGTTAAATAAATACTCGAAATACTGTAGATAATGGATTCTACCTATAAAATTGAAAAATTAGTCAACACAAAAAAGTTGCCATCAGCAATGCTCCACAAATAGTATCCGATTTATGACATGAACCAAAAAAACCCATATGATCACTAAGCTTTCAGAATTGGAAATAGCAGTAGAAGATGAAATACAAGAGGTTGGAAATGATTTATGTAGGTGAAAAACTCACAATGACCCCAAATTACCAAAGACATTCTGATTTTTGTTATCTACCTAGAATGATATAATTTTTGGGAAGAGTCAATTATTTTAAGATCACATTACGTAATAAGCATTAAATAAAAAAATTTTTGGTATACTTATCTTTGAAAAATATTGTGATTTACTTTTTAATTGTAGCCGCACCACTAAAATGCTACCCTTTTATCTATAAGATGTATTGTATAATTAGAAGATGGAAATATAAAGTGGTTTCTTCAGTTTCTATTTTTCCGGAGATTCTTCTATTTTCTTTTTTCTTTGTATATTGCCAAACATTAGGTGTACATAAATACATAGTTTGAACTTTAGAGATATTAGGGATATTTTGGGCGAAGCTGCTGTACTTATATTCTTTTTGAATCTTGGAAAATTATATCTGGGTTATTTGATTTTGAGAACACAATATGCTTTAATATTCAGAAAAGTTTGACGTAAACTTACTTTCGTAGGCGGGTTTGAAACACCTAAGAATTTGCAATGAGCACTTGAAGCCTCTCATATTCCTTGACAGAACATTTTTCCAAGCGGAATTAACGTTTTAAATTCTCCAGAGCAAATATCAACACCTACGAGATATCTAATACAGGGCTCCATCAATACGACGATTTTCCGGTGGAACAAGAGGAGCCATCACATTTTGGTTGTCAATGAGACGAATGGCTAAACCTTTTAAAAAGTCATATTACGGGCGGCTTGATTTGAGGGATGGTAATTTTAATTTATATAGTTAGGCAGTACTATTGATCAATTTCGTGTATACATTTTATTTTGAAATATAAGTATAGGTAAAATCAGTTTTAGGAACTAAAGAAAACCCGAAATAGTAAATAATAATTTAAAATGGAATGATCAAGTACGAAAGACCATTTAGGTCATAAGCTTAATTACAAAATGTTTTATGATAGTCGTACTCGTACCTGTCCACCATTTTTTTTGTTTTGTTTTTCTTTTTTGTGTTTTTGACAGTAACATAGATACAATCACCTTTTCGTGCTTAATTAAGTACGGTACTGCAATTATTTTACACTACAATATCTACAATATTTCGAGTATTTATTTATCAAATTACTGGCTTATCAACTCACAGTAACAACATACTAAATTGCTAGCTCGTAGAGTCTTTAACTTATTCAAAAAAGGTTTGCTATTCTTCATAAAATATATATGAATAAACAATAATAGTATAATTATTATGATACTACCCTACTCTTAACTTGATTTTTTTTTTGTATGATAAATGAGAAAATTATAACCATTAAAATAACATAATTTTTCATAATATAACCTTTGCCGGAAGTCAAATTTTTTTTTTTTGTTTTGTTGTTAAGATAACGAAGTTCCGTTTCTTGGCACATTTTAACACATACACAATCATATCCGAGTAAATTTATTTAAATACATATACAAAAAATTTTCCTAAAAATTAATTTGAATAAAATTGAAAGAAAAGTGAACTGAAAATTTAACGGTATTTTCGTATTTTCGTTTTTTTTTTATTATTTTCCTTTTTTTGTTTATGATTTTGTAAAATGTGTTTTTGATCATAAATTATGAAATGATATCACACTTAATGAGTCCGTCGTTTTCCATTAAATTTTTTATTTTCATTTTTCTAATTGGTTATTGTAAAAGTTTATTATTGTGTGGATTAGGAGGAAATAATTTGGGGACATCAAATAACAATTCAAGTACGATAGAATTGAATTGTATTATATTAAAAGAGAATAGTGTAATATTCTACTGTGTCGTCAATCCTAGGTAGGTGTTTTTCTTTATTATACTTATATACTATAAAATTATTATTAAATATGCGTTGGTATCGAAATTCATTTTTCAGGTTTAAGTGCAAAAATATTTTAATATTAATAAAGAATTAAAAAAACAACAACAACAACAATTAAAATGTATATATTCATAAATAAAGATTTAGTTTTAAGTTTGAAAAGAATTTAAATTGGGAGTAGGATTTTCTTTGGGCATTTTCTATTATTTTATTATTGTTGTTTTTGTTATTATTGTCATGAATTTATATTACAGGAGAGAAGTATGTATATATACGAAACAAAGTTGGTAGGCAGATAATAATGTAAAAATCAGATCCACGTTGTTTTCTATAGAATTTATGGAATAATTTGTTTCTATTAGAAAATTTTCAATTTCATTCATAGGCAGGAGGGATTAAAGTTAAAAATTCTTTCATTTTCTTTTGTAGCTTAGTTAAATTAAATTTATTTTTTCCGAATAGTAGTAAGTAAATATTTTTAGTTATGTACATATATAAAATTATGACAGTGATGTTATAAATTTTAAAATCATATTGAAAATAAAATATGAATTTTAATATCGTGCTTAACTGTTGTATCCGGGTGCATACTCGTATATACAATTTTAAAATGGAATTTATTTAGCTTTAATATACTACATGACAAAATTGTTATTTCAGATTATTAATTTGGATTTATAAATATATATTGAAATATATGTAAAACAAATACATAGGGTGAAAACAAATATTAAATAAACGATGAAAATACCAATAATATCTCTAAATTCTTTGATATGTTCAGTGTGATAGCGTTAATTCGACATTAAGTGAAATCAAAACTGGACGAGTTCATTTTGTAATGATATGTAATTGTTATACTCATAAGTACATTTGACATCAGTATTATGACAATCAGCAATAAAATTCAGAAAAAACATTTAAAAAATCATTTGTGGTTAAAAAACGGGTGTACCTCAGGTAGTATTCTGGGTCCCATATTGTATTTGCTCTACACCAATGACTTACCACAAATGGAAAATATAACTGAAAATGGAAAATTAAGCTCAATATGATTTAAAATCGGTACATGTAAATTTTACAAAAAAAAAAATTAGAAAATCAACCATCGGTAAATGTGAATGGGGTAAATATACTCCAAGAAAACAACTTTAAATACCTAGGAATGACATTAGATGTCAAACTTAGATGGAAAGAGCACGTCAAAAAGAAAAAAATTGAGCTTGACAATAAATATAGAGAAATGAATGTACTGACTCTTAGGTCGAAATTCAAAATTACCTATACAAGATATTGTTAGATAATCAAACTGATATGGTTGTACGGCATACAAAATTTTGTTGTACTTTGTATACAAAAATTCCAAAATAAAGTCTTACGCAACATGGTAAATGCCCCTTGGTATGTTCGCAACAGTGACTTGTAAAGAGATTTAAAAATTCCTTGCATAGAAAATGACATAAAAAGATAAAGCATGTAGCTCGTCTGGAGGGTCCTGTTAACGTTGAGGCCACTCAACTGCTAGATAATCAAAATGATATGAGAAGGCTTAAAAGAACTAAGCCACTAGATTTAATAGGATAGGGATAGAATTTCGTAAACTTTTTCTTTAAGAAAATAACACTAGAAATATTTAATGGTTAGTCCGTCGGACAAGTTTTAATGGGAGGGGTGTGGTTTAGTCAGTAAAAAGTTGATACACAATCGGGGCTCATCCCATTGAGTGTCCACGCAAAAAAAAAAAAAAAATTGTGTAAATTTTACATAACGGTACCGGACAACGTCGCAAATATATTTCATAGATCCATTTTTGGCGAGATGGTTATTTAAAGGTCAAATTGAACATTTGAAATATTTTTTTAAGTTTTGTAGTATTTTATTTAAAATCTTATATATTTTCTTTTAAAAGAGAAAAAATATAAATGATTTATGTTGTTATAAAGAGTTCTTTACAACAACATTGTAGCGACCTTTCCAACCTTTAATATGAAATTTATTTGGTTTTGATCTGGGTTACAGTTTCAGAGATATCCAAAGTTTATCCGAACTTAGAGCTGCTCAAAGTACAAGATAAAATAATTTGTGAGGTGGATTTCTGTTCAAAGCATTTCTCTGCTTAGGAAAAACGATTTAAAAGGGTTTTTTTCATTTTGTAAGTTTTTCTATTTGTTATAAGTTCTGAAGTTAAATTTAAGATCTGTATGTAAGATTTGTAGTACTGAATTTTTTTTTTTTTTTTTTGCGTGGATTGGTGGGAATCTTCATAGACACAATGAGCCCCGTAGCTTCCATTGTGTGCCAGATTTTTACTGACTAAACCACACCCCTCCCATTAATACTAGTCCAACGGACTAACCATTAATTTATTGCTATTTTGATTTTCTTAAAGAAAAAGTTTACGAAATTCTATCGTATTAAATCTAGTTGCTTAGTTCTTTTAAGCCTTCTGACATCATTTTGATTATCTAGCAGTTGAGTGGCCTCAACGTTAACATGTCCCTCCAGACGAGCTATATGCTTTATTGCATATCTTTTTATTTCATTTTCTATGCAAGGAATTTTTAGATCTCTGTGCAAATCACTGTTGCGAACATACCAGAGGGCATTTACCATGTTGCGCAAGACTTTATTTTGGAATTTTTGTATACAAAGTACATGTGTTTGTTTGGCACATCCCCATATTTGTATGCCATCGGTTTGAGTATCTGATTATATAACAAAATCTTGTTATGTATAGGTAATTTAGAATTACGACCTAAGAGCTAGTACATTTCTCTATACTTATTTGCAAGCTCAAATTTTTTCTTTTTAACGTGCTCTTTCCATCTAAGTTTGACATCTAATGTCATTCCTATGTATTTAGCATTGTTTTCTTGGGGTATATTGACCCCATTCAGATTTACCAATGGTGGTTGATTTTCTAATTTTTTATTTGTAAAATTTACATGTACTGATTTTAACTCATTGAGTTTAATTTTCCATTTCTTTGTCCAGAGGTATAGCTTGTCGCTTGCTCTTTGCAATTTAATTGTAGCCTCGTCAATATTTGATCCTACTGCCATCAACGCAGTATCGTCAGCGAATGTAGCTACAGTTATATTTTCCATTTCTGGTAAATCATTGGTGTAGAGCAAATACAGTATGGGACCCAGAATACTACCTTGAGGCACACCCGTTTTAATATCTCTAATAGTAGAATACTCTTCGTCTTGTTTTATTCTGAATAGTCTGTTTTCTAGATATGATGAGAGTATATCTACGTATTGTTTAGGTAACATATTGTTTAGTGTATTTATTAAGCCTCGATGCCATAGTTTATCAAAAGCTTGGGCTACATCTAGAAATATGGTAGAGCATACTTTCTTTTCCTCTAAAGCTTTTTCTATTATGTCTGTTATTCTATGAATTTGATCGATTGTCGAGTGCTTAGATCTAAAGCCAAATTGATAATTTGGAATCAGATTACTATTTTCTATGATCGGTCTCATTCGAATCAATAATAGTTTTTCAAATAATTTTGATACTATTGGTAGTAATGATATTGGTCTGTAGGATTTGACCTCATTTATGGGCTTACCTGGCTTTGGTATCATAATTATCTCTGCTATTTTCCATATATTCGGCACATACCTTATTCTTATAGAAGCGTTTATAATGCGTGTTAGCATTGTTATAGCTTTTTTCGGAAGTTCTTTCAGGACTTCCGATGTAATTAGATCAAAACCTGGAGCTTTTTTATCTCTGAGTTTTTTAATTTGTTCAACTATTTCACTCTCTGAAAATGGTGATATAACATTTTCTTGCCAATTTTTATTTTCTTCAGTGAGATCATCCGAATCTGTCTCGTCTGGACAAAAAATTTCTTCAAGATGATCTGCGAATGTTTCAGCTTTATTTTTATTATCTCTCGCCCATTCACCGCTTTTCATTCTGATTGGCGGGATTTGAGAGATCGAGGTTTTTGTACTCTTTGTTGCTTTCCACAACGAGTAGTTATTTTCTCTTTTAGCTGATAAATTTTTTATATATTTTTCAAAATTTTCATTTTTAAGATCTTTAATTTTTCTTTTAAGATTCTGAGTTAACCTATTTAGCACAGTTTTGTCTGCGATTGTTGCCATCTGCGTCTAGCTCTTCTTTTTATTTTTATCATATTTAATATTTCTCTAGGGTAGTTGAATCCTACCGATTTATATTCACAATTTTTTGTATTATTCCATCCAGCATTTTGAATAATTTTAATAAAATTTTCTACTTCAGAATCTATATCACATTTGGATCTTAGTTTTGTTTTTATGTTTATTTTGTTTTCTATTTCTTGTTTAAAGCTAGCTCAGTCAGTTGTCTTGTTCGTTAGCAGAGGTTTCGACTGTTTCTTAATAACCTTTTCATATAGACTTTGTATGACTGCAGAGTGATCTGAGTCCAAATCATGGTTATCTTCTAGCTTAATATAATTGGGTGAAATTTTTTTTGTTATATAAAAATCAAGCAGATCAGGAGTTTTATTTCTATCAGTTGGCCAATAGGTAGGCTTACCGGTAGATTGGTAAATGCAGCCTTTTTCTTTTATAGCTTTTCTTAGCTCTCTTCCTCTCGTAGAGGTTACTCTAGACCCCCAATCTATGTGCTTGGCGTTGTAGTCACCTCCAAGGATAAATCTTTCGCCAAGTAGTTTAAGAATTTCTTCAAACATGTTATTCTTTATGTTGTATTTGGGTGGACAGTATAATGCACCGACACAAAGGCTTTGTTTAACAGACATAATTCGTAGCACGATTAGTTGGAATTCATCTATTTCTAGACTAACTTCCTCGTGGTGCTTAATATCTTTCTTTATTAAAATTGAGCTACCACCTCTGGGTGTATTACTCAGATGGTTTGCGCTGTAGCATGTATAGTCATTTATTTTAAGCGATGACTTATCTGTCATATGTGTTTCGGTCAAGAGACATACATCAATATTTTGTGTTCTCAATAGAATTTCCAAATTATTTTTCTTGTTCAGAATACCATTTTCATTCCACGTGACTATACGAAGTGCGTTCTTAACCATGCCTTGCGGATTTATTTTTTGGTGTATACATATATATTTCATTATGCTTGTTTTCTAATGTGCATAGTCTTGTTGAGATTTCATTCATTGTTTTTATCATATTTTGCATCATCTGCATTATGGTATTTTCAGTCAACTTTTGTGTAGAAACTTTATTTTGTTCTGTCGGGTTTCGGTAGTACTGAATGAATGAAAAATAAGATGTACTAAGATGTATAAGGATAGTTATGCTAAATACATTCAATTTAATTTTACAAATATAAAAAAGGGCGAAACAAAATAAGCAAATGGACGCAGAACCAAAAGATTAAGGTGAATTAACAAAAAATAATTTCAAATTACATATGCACCTAAGACGTAAAGCATATTTTATTATACAGCGCTACCAAAATAAACTTCTGAGTGCTACATAACAAACATAAATCGTTATAACACACATACCTGAAGAGCTCCATAAAGATTACTAAACTAATAATCCATAAACTAAAAAAAACATAAATTATGTTATTCGGAATTATGCTAATACACTTAATATAAAATTTCATCCTCAACACAATTTCAAGACCATTTCGATATTAACAAACAATATAAGAATACTAAAGGGACTAAAACCGTATACTATAAGGTGATGCAAGTGTATGGGGAAGCAAAAATATAGATTTTTGTAAACCCAAACAGACTTTGAGTTATATGCCCTTTATTAAATGTAGGAATAATTTATTAACAAAAACACATTTCTTATAAAATGATATTTCTGTATTTGGATACTTGATCAAATTGAGTTTAAATACTGGATATAAAAAATAGTTCAAGTAGTTCATCTAGTACCAAATTCGGTAAAATTTGGCTATGAGCGAATTTCCATAGCCATTTTTGAACCATCTAAAAATTTCCACTGTATAGGAATCAGCATTTGAGATCTCTATTGATCGTCAACCGAAGTGTTTGAGAGCATATGTATATTTTTTAAATTCTTCAGAGCAAATATCTACAACAAGGAGATATCTATAAAATAGGGTAAGTGCTCCAACAATATAACGATTTTCCAGTGGAAGAGGGAATGGGAGGGTGTCACATTTAGGTTGTCAATAAGACGTCATATCATATAACCCAATTGTCGAGATGATTTAACACTATTAGACGCTATGGTTCAAATATGTGAGTTGTATGCCAAGTTGTTATTGTAAATTACAAGTAATAATTAATAAGTAATTAATTTAATTAATATTAGTTCTGTTTTAATAATCCGGTTCAAGTTGAAGAATTATTTTTATTGCTATAAGCATTATTGAATTGACTTTATTTGGTACAAGATTATTTGAAAAAAGTTAAATCGAAAATTACAAAAATATTTTTAATGTGATATCCCATCACTTCAGGTATTTTATACATTAAGTATTTTAAATTTAAAATAATTCGTGCAATGTTGGTATAAATGACGGCTATACTATTTACTCAGTATTTCTATCCCTTACACATAAGAAAGTATCAGTCTCAGTTACACTTGCAGACTGAGATCAATCATTGAGAGTTAAATCATTGGAGACCGAAGTTATTAAAGACTAAAATCATTGGCCTCATTTACAAAATACTTCATTAATTTATGACTGAGACCAATGACTGAGATTAAAGTCATTGATCACAATCACAAAATGATGCAAATTGGAATTTGTTTTTCGTACATCACTGTTTCTGAAATATTATTGAATTATGGAATGGAATAATATTTTACAATTAAGTTTTCACAAAATATAGAAATTAATATACATAAGTTAGAATGAATGCAAAAGCAAGTTAAAAGGAAGATAATTTTAAGGCTAATTTATTTATTGTAAATTATAGGTGTATAATATTTTATGACTTTAATGTGTAGTAATTTGTTTCTCCTTTCAAATATGAAAATAATAATGGTAAATGGTGAAACTCGCACCTGTTACATTTAAATTGTCTGAAAATATAACTACACATATAATTTCTTTATATAGAAATGAAAAATACATATATATATATACACATTTTGCCCACATTTTTTTTATTATTAATAACAGCAAAATATTACGTACTAATAATTTCTTATATCAACCTTAGCATAACTTAAAAATTTAAATTAATTATCTAGCAATTTCAATAGATTGCAATTGTAAATTAAAAATGTGGTCAATTATCATGAAGAACTAAACAAATTTTATAATATATTTTATGTATATATATAGAAGGTTATAAACTTTCCCATAATATAGTCTTTGTGTCTGAAGGGTCAATCACTTTCAAAACCACAATACAATACAATGTACAAATTGAATTACAATTGCAAAACTATTAAAAGCATTTTAAAAACTATTGATAACATTTTAAAGAATACATTTTTATGAATATCATAAAATTAATTTTGTTAGAACTTTATGTAGCGTAGGATGAATTTTGAATTTAAAAAGGAAATTTAATTGGAAACTGTACAATTAGATTAGATTAGATTTAAAGCTTTGGGAGGGAATCTGTCCCCTATACCACCGCAGCCGCAAATAGTTTAATTGTGATAACGTGTTTGAGTTTGTTTAACCTGTTTTTCTTGCTAGATAATCTGCAGCCGTGTCCTGCTATGTCAAGTACAATTTAGTCTTTTCAGTCAGTAGTAGTCAATTCAGTCTGTGCAATTTATGTTTCTACTTTTTTTGCTTTTTTTGTTTTTTTTTTGTTTGTCAGAAAGAAGATAATTATCAAAAGAGCCTTCATCCATTCTATTTTCCAGCGAAGGACGAAATGAAGGACTGTGCCGACTTTGGTTCACTTAAAACTCCTCTCCTTTTGTTAAAATTAAAACTAGCCTTTTAGGCTAACAATCCATAAAATTTTATTTATATTACTTCAATAAAACTATTGAAATATAAAAGATTTAGCCTAGCACAGTTCGAACTATTACATTCGTTTAAGTCGCACAACAAAGCTTTGATTGTCAGCTTTAAGCAATAATACTTCTAATCTTGACGATTTTTGTGACGTACAGCCAGCTAATTTATTCCGTCTATTATTAAACGGATCTTAAGATCTCTATTAATATCAGTATTGCAAAAATACCACGCAGAACTGGCAATGCTTTGCAACACTTTGTGTTGGAACATTTAAATAGTTTGAATATGAAGTTTTTTAGTACAAAACCATATTTGAATACACTATGTCCAGACTGGATTTAATATTTGATTGTAGATCAAAAGTTTGTTATATGTTGAAAGCGTAGATGTCTGCCCAATTGGTCAATACAAATGGTCAGTTTATCATATTAATTAAATCCAATTCTTTCAGTTAAAAAAAATTCTGTATCATTCTGAATACCCTATTGTATTTCAGAAAGCAGCTCCTCAAGTAGAACGTGAAGATAGATACAGTTCAATTAAGAGATGATTAAGGATTCAATCAGAAACAGAAGCTGTATTCACGACAACATTCTGGTAAAAACTTTGTTGAATTCCAATCAAGCTTAATTCCAATCCATTGCTGAACCATTGCTGATTTGGATTTAAAAATTTTTGTATAATGCATATTAGAATATCAGTAATTCTGTTTACTAAAGTGTTCCTCATCAAAAATGGTTCCGTTTCATATTATAAAAGTAGTAGTTAATTTGTGTTTTGTCGAATATGTAAATTAGAAAAATACCAACAAAAAAAATGGTGATGAACAAATTTAAATCCAAAGACAATAATTGTTAGATTACTTATCTAATTTCATTATTTTTATATTTAATGCATAAAATTCGATGGTGAGAATGCCAGGATCAATAAAACTATGATGAATTATTTTGAATTATTCTGACACATTAATAACCACTTAAGTCGAAGTTTAAAATTTTTTAGTATGACTTTTTTCAAGTTATTACCGGTATTCTGTCAATTCTATCAAAAAATTGAGAAAAGTTCAGTGTCTGTTTCCTTATATTAATGGTTATTAAACTTCAAGTTTTGAATATATTTGATTGAAAAGCGCTTATTAATTTTTACGTAAGTTAAAAAATCAAAATCAATCTGGATACAAGTCAATTTTAGAAAAATTGTATAGCAAAACAAAATTTAATAGAACCGCTAAAAATATAAGCTGTTATATTTTTCTATAGAATATTTTGCATGTAGATTAGTAATTGATTATATTGTAACGACTTCAGTTGGTATAAGTTATTGTATTGTATACTAAACACAGTATAACTGAGTTAGGCCTATAAATTAATGCGATTTTCTCAACTTTACCAAATTCATAAAAGCCTAGGAACTCTTGTAGAAGATAGATTTTTGCATGTAGAAGATGATGGTAACAAAATCTAATTTTTTACTTATGTCGACTGAAGCGGTTCTATTTGTTTACCACTGATATATAATTTCATAATAGTTTTCTTAATCAATTTACTAAATGAATTTCTACTGAATGTAACAAATGATTCTAGTACAGAATATTCACTCTGGAAAACCACTATAAATTTAAAAAGACCTATTATGCAAATTCCTCCTATTAAAAACATAGACGGAAGCTGGGTTAAAGATAACGAGCAAAAAGCAATGTTATTTGCGGAACACTTAGAAAGGATTTTTCAACCAAATCTATTAAATGATACCGAATCACTACCAGATGTTGCAGCGCAAGAAAGTAGGAATATTGAACCAGTCACAGTAGCTGAAGTTAAAAATGAAATAAAAAAAAATATTAATCAGAAAAAAGCTCCTGGATTTGACTTGATTTCCGATCAAACACTAAAGAAACTTGGCAGAAAAGCATTGATCAAACTAACTAATTTGATAAATGCTTCATTTCGTCTACAGTACGTCCCACAATTATGGAAAGTAGCAGAAGTAATAATGATTCCTAAACCAGGAAAACAGACATCTGAAGTAACATCATATAGACCGATCTCACTATTACCAATTCTGTTTAAATTATTCGAAAAACTTCTATTAAAAGAATAAAACCCATCATAGAAGAAAAACATCTGATACCGGATCATCAATTTGGATTTCGAAGTCAACATTCTACTATTGATCAATTTCACAGAATTACCAATATTATAGAAAAAGCTTTAGAAGAAAAAAAAGTTTGTTCAGCAATATTTTTAGATGTTGCACAGGCTTTTGATAAAGTCTGGCATGAAGGTTTAAACTACAAACTAAACCTACTTCTTCCTGCTCATTTCTCAAAAATATTAAAATCATATCTATCAGAACGTTATTTCAGAATAAAACAAGAAGATACTTATTCTGAATTAAAGAAAATTCAAGCAGAAGTTCCACAAGGTAGTGTATTAGGACCAATCCTGTATCTCCTATATACTAGTTTCGAAGCCTACATTCGAAGAAAACATAGTTGCTACATTTTCTGATGATACAGCATTTTTAACCATTGCCGACAGTAACATCGAGACAACACCAAAATTACAAGCAAAAAGGTTCAAGACTGGACCTTCCGATGGCGTATTAAATTGAATGGAACGAAATTCGTACATGTTTATTTTACCAACAAGCACATCAAACATGAGCCTGTGAATATTAATGATCAAATTGTTAAATATGGAAACACAGCCAAACATCTAGGTATGACACTGGATGTAAAACTTAAAAGGAAACCACAAGTGAAGAAAAAACGAGAAGAACTAAACCTAAAGTACAAAAAAATGTACTGGCTACTAAGTAGACACTCTGTGCTATCAACTAAAAATAAGCTTCTGTTGTACCAACAAGTTTTGAAACCCATTTGGACATATGGAATTCAACTCTGGGGTTGTACCATTCAAAGCAATAGAAACATAGTACAAAGTTTCCAAAACAAAGTATAACGTTACATGGTATAGTAAAAGCCCCGTGATACATACGCAATAATAATCTATATAAGTATTTGAAATATATAAGTATTGTAGAAATGATTGACAGCATTATCAAAACAATCGCACAAAGTTATCAAAAAAGACTACAAAAACATATCAATGCCGAGGCTATCCAACTCTTGGACAATGATAATACAACACGAAGATTAAAACGAGTAAAACCGTTTAAATTGTGGCAAAACTAAAATTATAATATACATATATAAATTTTATAAACAAAAAGAAAAAAGAAACTGTCAAGACTTTGTATTCTAAAAACGTAGCCAATTAAGATTTAAAGGAAAATAGTTTATTAGTATGTATTTTAATTACTAGATTACTATCAATAAATTCAGCACTAAGTGTTTTTAAAAAAAATAATTTAAATATCTATTTTATTAAAGTGTGATCTCTCTTCGAAACATTTTTATCTAAAACTTACATGTCCTGTCGATCATCATCCACTTTTAGATAGGAAATATGGAGTAGAAATCTCTTTAAGAAGTTTTTAAATAAATATTTATTTAAGAGAGTCATTTGAATAAATTTATTTTTACTACTAAAATAAATTCCACCATCGATAAGAGTTGAGTGTTGGTTGAGTCGATAAGACACATTTATAAATAAATACGAAAACTGGTAAGCGAAAACAGAATCATGCTATACCAAGCAAAGCAATACAACAAATCCATTTATTGCGGTTATTTTCTTACTGTAATCCAACGCACTCTATCTACTTACTCTCATTATTTTGTACACACCAAAACATTATTATCGTTGCTGTCATTTACCCCAGTTTGTTTTTATCAATAATAAAATTACGCTCACTTATCTTTACTAACCAAATAATTATTCAGTACTGAGTACATTACAGACTATAAAATGAAATACAATTAACTCTCAGAATTTAGTTTGTGTCTTAAAAGCTTTGAGATCAAATCGTTTTGTACTGTAAACAATAATAAAAAAAAAAAATTGTAGTGTTTTTTACATTGCATAAGCATAAAAATTTATTAAATTTTAATTTACATTTGAAGAGAGTTGCCGTGTTAGGCAATAAAATAAAAACAAAATTAAGTTTTTTTCAAAATTGTTATTAAGTTTTAGTAAAATAATAAAAAATAAAAAAATGCCAGTCAGAATAACTGAAGATGTATTTGGTAAAGCAAAGGATCCATTTACTAGTAAGGATACAACAGTTCAACGTTTTACATTTTCTAATGACAATAATATGACAGTACAAGTAAGTATATTTGTACTAATTTTATATGCAATAATGATGCATGTTGTGTGTTGTGCATACTGCTTGGTTGAATGATTTTTTTTTTTTATATAAAAGTCAAATTGAGGAGAATATTATGTAGACATTGTTTGTTGTGTTGTGTGATCAAGAGTAGAGAAAAAAATCAGGTTGAGAGTATTATTTTTTAATTACTGTTTTTTTTTTATTCTTGTTTATTTTTTTGCTGTTATATTGTTTTTTTTTTATTAATAAAAACTACTGACAGTGTTGGGAATTGTAATTATTATCAACTTAAAACTTACTTGAGGGTCTTGTAGCATTTATAAGAGGATAAAAATAAAGTAGAAAAAAATTAATAAAATAAGAATTCATAGTTTGAGGTAAAAAATATTATATGTAGGTACTAATCTTGCCTTGTGAAAATTGAAATTATTGAGATACATGACTCTTTTAGGGAACTATAATCACTAATATTATGTTATAATAATAGATTTTTCCCTGTTTTAATCTTTGCGAATGAAAGTTAAATTTGAATTATTTTCATAATTTTGATCAGCTTTATCCCCACTTAAACAATACATTACCGCAATGTATGAAATATTCAGCATTATTTCTGTAATTATTTCTTATAGCGATGTCGTTGTTAACATCCTGCTGTCCAGTATATTTATAATTAGTAAATATCTAAATTGTTAAAATGCTATGGGTAAAGTACCATAGCTTTGATCTGTTTTTTTTTACGAATATATCCGATTTCAACCGACACGTTGTCAAGCGAAAATGATTGAAGTAATCAGTGAAGATCTGTGAATCTAAGATTAAAACAATCGAGCACCTGTTATGTATAATTATTCCTTTTTATTCTATATTAACTATACGATATAGGAGTCAACAAATATTTCACAACCTCAGCGAAATTACACAGTGTAAAAGTACTTATACTTTGTTAAAAAAAAATCAAAGTGAAACATTAGTTGGCATAATTCTGAAATACTAACTGAATAAAACTGTTTTTAAATTGAAATTTTGAAATTTAATTTCTACATAGTAAAAAATTTGCTGTAATGTTTTTACATTATGGAACACAAACTTTGGTATTTATTTTGTTGTAAATAAAACCTTTAGCAGAGTCCAGAATTTACCGAAAAATGTCAAATATGTTAGAAATATAACTGAAAATAAAAGTTGCCATAAATATATCCTTGTTCGATACGTGCTCTGCTTTCTTTGCACATTTGAAAGTTATATTAAACAATATGGAATAGACTAGATTATAAAAAAAATTTTTATGTACAATATGGAATATGATGAAATTCAGATATTACATTGTTTTTACAATATAGAAGCCAAGGAAAATATTAAAATATAAATTGCTATACTATTCGCCTTACTACAGTTTACCGAAAAACTCATACATAGATCGTTGAATGTAATAAACAAAAATTTTCAAACTATTGTGTTATTCACAGAGATTGAAACATTGTTTGTTTTTGTTCCCATTGACTTTTCAGTTCGGTTTAAAAAGAACTATAAAATTTAGCATAAATAATAATAAGTGACTTAATGACATCAATATAAATTGGAGTGTGTAATTGCTATTTTTTGATTTGGATATTTTATACCAGAAGTAAATTTTTTACTCGTTATCATTGCACCTAAGTGTATAAAAGTTTCGATTGCTTCAAAACTTTATTCGTGTTTTTTTAAGATATTTACATAGACTTTTCGTCTGTTATCTGTTATCTAATATGTTATCTGATTATCTTATTTATATAAAATTCAAAACATTTCTTAATTATTGAATAAATTAATATGGATGAATTGATATGTAACGCACTGCAAAGCTATACAATAGTAAATAATAAAAATTAATAATGAAGTCGATTCGACTCGCATTTTAAGCTAAGCCATTTCGTATCTCTCTTATCTTTTGTATTCAATTTGTTAAATTTAGTAATAAATATTGTTAAATGTTAAAATATTTTTTTTATCTAGAAAAAGCACTGTTTGTTTTAATTTTCCTCAATATTATGGTATGCTTACTGTGCTGTTTTTAGAAAGTCTATAATAAACATAAAATTATGTTGCAAAAATTAAAGAGTAGTGGTTGTTTTAAATTTTTTTCTCATGTAACATTTGTTTTTTAAATGTTTTGTTTTTTTTAATTTCATGACCCATTTATTACTATAGAACAAAAACATCTGGGACACTGTGTAACAAAATGCAAAATTTGTTGAAAATTTTCGTAAAATTAAAAACACTGCTCATTATTACTACAATACATTACTGTAAATACGATAAGGATGAAGATAAAAGCAAAAAAAAAAACTTTTGAATAATCTTTACAAAATATTCAAGTGGTACATCATCATTTTCTCTTTTCAATATACATATATAAATACATATGCAAATACGATGCAATATTGCAATGATGCATTCATTCATTTATTGTGTATGGGTGTACATTTATAATTCTCTTATTTATTGTTGCTTTAAAGAGGTACATTAAATAGATTTTCAAGTTGTTTTCATCATGTCAATTTGTTTTTGTGCTTTTTATGTTTTTTGTTTTTCTTGTTTTTTTTTTTTGGTCTTATAATTCTATTTGTGGATAATAAATAACACACATACGCTCATATTCCATCCCATTTTTATTATAAAATTTGCAGTTAAGAGTTAAGAAGATGCTCTCATTTTTACTTTAAGAGATGGTATTATTATAATTCTCCCATGTAGATTGTCAATTTCAATTGTTATCGAATACTATACTGACAGCTGCTAATGTTAAGTGCATTTTTAATCTACAAAAAAAAACAAAAATAAAAAACAACAACAAACTACAATAATAATTCAGTATTTCAAAGTAGTTGATAAATTTTATAATAATTTTAATTTTTTTTCTAAAGGTATTTCTACATTGACTTTCCATTTATTTTGTTATACTGTAAAATTATAGGAAGAACAGCAAAAGCAGGGTTAAAATTTCAAAAAATTTAAAATAACAGATTTTCATAAAATTGCATTGATTTAAATACTAAATACATTCTGCCCAATGTCCAATGTATGGGAGTACAGGACAGTGACGATGAAATACTAAATATGTCTCTATACATTGAAGCGGCCACCAGTTAGTCATTTTAAAGCTCTTATTCATAAATAATCAAAAAATGAAAATAAAAATGAATACCCAAGACACTGGAATCCGGCCTCGGTTACTCTTTGGCTGATTCTCAATCTGATTCTCTTACATTATTCATTTACATTATTACATTGGTCAGAGTAAAATCATATCTAAAAATTGATGTAAAAAATTGAGACAGTTGCTTGATCAGAGTTCTAGTATTCTCTCTATAATATTTGTATAATGTCTGTCTGATACTTTATACCCCAGAGTTGTCTATATTAACAATTTTATTTTTTACCTTATTTAACTATAATTATTGTGTAAAATATATGTGTATATTTATATATCTACATAACATATAGATAATAATAATAATCATAATTATTAATTATTTTCTAAAACGTTGTAAAGTGTTATAAAAATCAAAAAAAAAAAATTATTTTTTAAGCTGCAATTTTGAGTTTTTTAGTGGTTATTATTCTCATTATTCTCCCCTTAGTAAGAGACAATAAATAGAGCCAAATAGAAAATTTAAAATTGGGTTAATTTGAATGTTTTTATTTTTCATCTATATTTTAAGTGTTTACACGTTATTATTAATTTACTAATTGAGCTACTTATATATATACATATATATATATATATATATTTTTATGTTATTTAATTTACAGGTAATAACATTAGGTGCTACAATAACAACTTTAAGTGTACCTGATGGACGCGGTACAATTGATGATGTTGTTTGCGGTTTCGATAATGTTGAAGGTATATATACTTGAATAACTCAAATTGTAATATGTAACTATAAACAAATATTATTTTTATACTAATAAACTTTTTTTTTTATCATAATTAAATAAAAAATAATTTAAATTCACAGAAATTAAACAAACAAAAAAAAATGTTTTTTTTTCTCTTTTGATTTAAATTTTTGATAAGTTTATTTGATTATAGTTTTATACTAGTAATCAACAAAAGTATGATATTCTCAAAATTTTTATTGACTCTCTCAATTCTCTAAGAGTGTAAATTAATTTTTGATAATCAATAAAATATTGTTTATCTTCACTAATTAAAAACACCATCGGTTGAATCCCTTCTGTTCTATACGCAATTCTGTGATTTTTGAATAAATTAACATAAAAAACATAAAATTTTATATTATTTATTCCACATAACTTTTTTTATTGATTTAGTTAATTTAACTGCCGTTTAGAGCCTTATTTACTTAATACACAATCCATATTAATTTATTTTAGCCTCATACCTTGTACGATGGTGCTTGCCTTAGTATTGCAAATAAGTGTACGTTTTATTTGTGAATTTGCCTTTTAATAAAGCAAAAATGATATATTTTGCATTGAATTGCAAGCATTGTGTTGTGGTCATATTGTGTAACATAAATATTCAATAACTAAAATAGTTTGAACAATATAAATTTATTTTTTACTAATAATAAAAAATATATTTTTATTAATAATTAAATTATACAAATATGTAGATAGATAGGTAATAGTAGTGTTTGTAGCTCGGCACACTCAGACCATATATAGATATCAATTGACAAACTCAATACTTTCCATAAATAATTCGATAGATAGGCTTCTAGATAAGATGGGTTTTTTTTTAACTGTATGCAGAAAATTGTAGTATTTTTTTAATCATTTTCCACAACTTTAAAGGTTTTGCCAATTTTTTTTGATAAAAATCATTAAAATATAAAATTTAATATTTTAAAAAAAGATGTTAATAGGTATACTATTTACCGTATCACAGTGGCTACAGTTATATATTTTTTATAAAAAAATGTTTTAGCACTATAACTTAATCGAATTGCTTAAGAATTTGTATAATTATCTTATTGTACTGTCTTCGATGAATTAGTTAGAATCACCATACTATAGATAAATCTAAATCAAATTATTTTCTTAACGTCTTTTATATTGTTTAATACCGATTTTATTTTACTTAACTATATTAGAAGCAATTCTGCATGGCAAAGTATTTATTTATTTATTTAAACAGTTGATCTTACACATAAATCTGCAGGCCAACTTTTATTGGTCTTTTTCACTTTCGAAATGTGGGCCTTTTTATTAAATCATATTAAATATTTGGTATATATTATTGTATATTATATATTTATATTATTCTTATTAGTTGAATTATTTATTTATTTATTTATTTATCAGTGGGATCTGCAGATAAATCTGCAGTTCAACTACAGGTCCTTTTCCCTTTCGAAATGTAGGCCTTTTATATATTAATTATTTGGTATATACGTAAATATTGTATATTGTATTATTTTTTATTTGTTTTATTATATATATGCTTATTGGTCTAAATCCCCAAAATCAAAATCCCCAAACACAAAGTCCCCAAACACAAAACCCCAAAAAAAAAATTCTCAAACACAAAATTCTGTTTGGGGATTTTGGTTTTGGGGCATTTTAAAAGTCCGGGGATTTTGTGTCTTGCGGATGTTGATTTAGGGGATTTCGTGTGACTCCCTATTAATTATTATTATCCTTGACTTTCGAAACGTCTAAAAAAAGTTGAAGGATTTTGTGTTTACATTCAGTTTTTATAAACGGCTAAATTATATATTCGCGACGCCTCGAATGTTCAAAGAAGGTATCGATAATTTCTGAAAGACATTTGTTTGACGTTGATAATAATTTGGAAAATTTAAATGTGGCAGGAAATAATCAATTTACTGAGTCTTTTTATTTGTTTTAATAAATAAAAAAAATAATAAATAAAAGATATAAAAAAAAAAAAAATTTGTTTTCGTAACTGACATTTTTTAAAAAACAATATAAAATATAATAATAAAAATATAATATTAATTAATATGTTTGGTATATTATTATTCATTTTTTCGTCTAATAACATTCAAAAAACAAATGATCGTAAAATTGCAAGAATTGTTTATTAACGTTAAATAATACATTGTATAGACATTATAAAACAAACACATGATTTTGATATTGTGATAATAAAAGTTTAACAACGCGTCTCACAATCGTTTTTTTTGACGTTTCAAAAGTCTATTATAATATATTTGAACGGATATGGTTGTATTGAAAATAACATTTTCAGTAATTTTCACCATTTGAAAATTTTTTCGGTTCTCACGGGGTTTGAACCTGTGCTCCCCGGTCGTTACATTACTACACTCGAGTGCTTTACCACTCGGCTACCGAGGTTACCATGGCAAAGTAAATCAAGGGAAAAACAAACCACCGAAAAAATTATACAAATTATGCTGAAGACAAACATTACAGAATATAAATGAAATAAAGTGACAATTATTTGGTATAAATGTTGTTTAACATACAAATAAAAAAAAAAAATTGAATTGAATTGAATAAAGTTTATTTTGGACCATTAAACCTTTAACTTTCACTGAACATGTACAGAAGAAAGATATTTTTGGTTAGCTTAATGTCTTTACTTACCTCTAGAAATCGTAATATATTAAAAAAGTAATGGATAAATGGATTACATTGTCTAATCTGAAAATGAAAGTAAATTTAATAAAAACAGAAAAAAAATATTTGTGACTTTAAAAGTCAAAAAATTACGATAGAACAGAAATAAACTGAGTTAATAAATAATCAATCAAAATTAATAACACTAATTAATTATAATTATATGAAGAAATTAATAAGTAATATTCTATCAAAAATTAAATATAATTGATTACTTAATTTAATTGATAATGATTAATTTATAACTAATAAATAAAATAATGGAAAAAAAGAAGTAACTTTAATTTTAGAATACAACTGTAAGATAGTTTTTCAATTCAAAATTAATTTCTTGTAAATAATTAATCGAAAGATATAATTATGAAAAAAAAACTCTCTGCCGAAGTTTCAGCTATAAAAAGCTTCTCTTATAACTAATGCCATACTTTTCCGGTTTAGTCTATTTATCCGAAATAATATATTCCTTTATTTAAAAAAAAACGAATCTATAATCACAGTAAGTTACATATGACTTATGTTTTCTTGACAATTTTACAGTGGAGAATCTCTGATGACATGGAGTCGAATGCATTTAAATGAATTTAAAGTCATATCTATCTTTTTTTAAACAAAAACTACGTTTTGTTATACAGAAAAATCGAGCTTGACCTTAAAGTTGAAATATTTGCTCAGACAGTGAAATTTCGTTCGATACTAAAATTTTCCCGAGCTTAGTTTAGAATGTAAGTTTTTGAGTTGAGTTTGTGAAAAAAGACATTATTTATTTATTCAAAATTGAAACGATCTTTAACTTATTTTTTTGCATACACAATCGATTTCAAGCAATTGCTCTTAAAAACTCGTTCACGATTTTGAACTTTTTTGTACATTTACACATACACATTACACATACACGCATGGATTATATTTTTTTCTTCAAATTGACTTACTTTTCGGTCTAATCAAAATTAGATCTTTTTTTCTATTTTATTTGTCCTATGAATCTATGCGATCTAAACATTTAGTAGTTTTTATGGTTATTTTTTTCTAAATTTGTAGTATGTATGCAGTGGCTCGCGTATAAGAGAACCTGAAAATCCATGACGTTCTGATTTAGTTTTATTGTGTTGTATTTCTAGACCTTTATAATATTGCTCTATTTATTGTTAGGTAGTTTTTGATCACTGCAAAGTTTAAAGGAGTTATTTGCTATTTTGCCATTTAAAATTTTAATGTTTTCATTTGTACATCACGATGTATTATATCATATCACGCTTCCCTATAATTGATATATATATATTGAATATTTGAATTGGTGACCACTTCCACATCTGAATTACGTAGTTCTATATCGAATTAAAAAAATAGTTTTAGATGATTTGTTGTTTAGTGATATATAGTTGAATCAGAGCCAATAAGCCAATAAATTTTGGTCAACTCCAGTAGCTTCCATTTGTTTTATAAATATGATTTTAAATCGCCAACTGAAGTGAATTCTCCCTTACGATCAACTAATGGAACTAGTTTTTTAATTGATAAAATAGCCGAAGAGTTTCTCTCTCGAAGAATAAATATAATAATGGTTGATTTAAAGTTACATACATACGAGTGTGTTGCTGATTAAATACCAGTTATATGGTTTAAAAATCTTCTTAGTGGAATATCATACCTTTTTGGTTTACTCTCAAAATTTTATTTTATTGTATTTACATAGTACAACTTTATTTACTACAAATTTCAAATGTTTCTCTACCTTTAAATAAAAATATTACAATTATTAAAACTGAACTGAACTGAATGAATTTAAAGTACAAAATAATTAATTTAATAATTTGTTTTAAAGATTTTTATAATATTATAATCTCATTATTTTTTTTTTTTTTCATGCAATTTTATTTAAAGGATATCAAGCATCAAATAATCCATATTTTGGTGCTACGGTCGGACGAGTAGCAAATCGTGTTGGATATGGTAAATTTAATTTAAATGGTGAAGAAATTAATGTTAGTAAAAATTGGAATGGTAGACATCAACTTCATGGCGGTTATATTGGTTTTGATAAAGTTCATTGGACCGCTAGTATTCATGATAATCAAACTGTGGTAATGTCACATATATCTGCAGATGGTCATGAAGGTTATCCAGGAAAAGTTAGTGCATTTGTAAAATTTCAGTTAAAAGATGAAAATGAGTTTCATGTATGTTTTTCGGCAACCACAACAAAACCAACTGCAATTAATTTAACAAATCATTCGTATTTTAATTTAGCCGGACATGTAAATTAATCAAATAGTTTTTTATTTTAATAAACTATAAAATTTTAAAATAACGATAATAATAATAATCAATTTCGAATAGGGTGCTGGAAGTCAAGAACTTTATGAACATTTTGTCAAAATAAAAGCTGATAAAATCACAAAAACTGATTCTGATTCAATTCCAACTGGTGAATTTATAGATGTTGATGGTACTGCATTTGATTTACGAACTTTGGAAAAATTAAGTACTCGATTTAGCAATTTAAAGAGTTTAGGTTATGATGATAATTTTTGTGTAACATTACTTGATGGAAATAAATTGACAACAATTGCAAAGTAAATTGATGACGACAAACTTACATATAAATTTATATAATTTATTGTTATTTTATTTGAATAGAGTTCAACATCCAAAATCTGGCAGATGGATGGAAGTTGCAACTGATCAACCAGGTGTACAATTTTATACTTCAAATTTTATGCCAGATCCAGAAAAGAATGAGGTATGTATAAGTGAAGTGTGTATTAACAATAATTTTTCAAAATGGTAAAGTTAAAATTATGAATATTTTTATATTTATATGTTTGTTCTATAACTAATTATTTTGAAAAAGTAAATATTAATTTATTTTGTGTGTAAACTCTAGGCAGTAAATATTAATAAGTATTTTTGGAACTAAAAACGATTAAATTCTCTTTTACTGAAATTTTTTAATTCGAATTTTATATTTCAATGAATTTGTTACTCTTACTAATATTAATATCTATACTAATTTCAAAATTTTTTTAACCAATATTCTCTTTCTTGCTTGTTAAAGCATTCAAGTCAAATACAGTGAAGCTTGTCTAAAACGCAATCCCATGGTGATTAAAAAAAATTCCGTTTTATGCAGGTTTCCGTCTTACACAGGGGATCTAAAGATCGGCTAAAAAATACAAAGCTGTATTTATATTTAGTTTTATTACTAACTTATATTTTAACAAAAAATTAACAAGTAGGCAAAATTGAATTCATAGTGCCTTAAGCAAAAAATAAAAATAAATTTAGGAACATAAATATGAATGTAAAAAAGTATTCAGTCTTTATTTATGACTTTGTATTACTGAATAATACGATAACAGTATTTATAATACATATAAACAAATTACGACACAGTAGATCTGAGATCAGTGTTTGTTTAGTTTTATGTGATGCATTTTCTAAGATTTTTGTTTAAATATTTATAGTAGTTCGAACCATATTTTCTTCTCCTGTTTGCATACATTTTTTTTTTAGAACTACAGTAGCTTCCATAGCTTCTTCACAAATTATATTCTTTTCAATTTGAATATCATCGTAAACATCTGAATCAATTTCCACAACTTGTTGGTATGTTTCATCATTTAAAATATTTTGTAACTCAACATCATCTTCAGTCATAGCTTCCCTATCAATATTCACATATTCTGCAGCCGAAATATTATCTACATTTGAATTTAAGAGCAAAGGTAATAACTGCCCAGAATTAACATTATTATTTTCCAAAGTATAGTCTCTATAGGAAAACCTGCTTTTTTAAAACAATTTGGAGCACATGAAATTGCAGAGACAGCATCCAGTATATTGCATCTAATACCAGTAATAGATTTAGTTATTTGTGTGACATTATTGCAATCATTGCATAGCGAGAATCAATTTACTTAAAATAAGTCTTCTATATTTTATTTCGAAATTTCGTATAATTCCTTGATCCATTGGTTGTAACAAACTTGTTGTGTTAGGTGGAAAGAAAACTAGTTTGACATTGGAGACCTCTAAATGTGGATGTGATGTTGCATTGTCCAAAAATAAAATAACTTTTCTTTTTTCTTTCGCCATTCTAAATTTAAATTCCTTGAGCCAATTTTCCATTATATTTCTAGTCATTCAAGCTTTATCCAAGCATTGTTTGTATTTTATTTTATTCTTGTTGTTTAACTAAAGATCCGCGTTAGTTTTGAAATAATAATACAACTTCTAAATTTATTAGCCATTCTGAATTTTTGAATGAATGTTCAAAAATGTTTACATAATTTTGGTATATACTGTTGAATAACATAATATTCGCATCAGTTTTTTATTATTTTCTCTTTCGTTTTTCTATTCTTATTATCATTATTAAACTCTTTGACATTATTCATCTTTTTTGACAATCCGATTAATATTATCATTTCTATCAATAAAAATTGTCATTATCATTTTTATGCTTTAGTTTTTTTTTATATGTATTTCTTTATATAAAATATTCCCTTTATTTATTTTAATTTCCATCAAATATTGTAGGCTCCAATAATTGGGAAAGGAGGATCAAAATACTTCAAACATGGTGCTTTATGCTTGGAAACACAAAAATATCCTGATGCTGTTAATCATGTAAGTTTAATAAATTCTCTTTTTAAAGTCTTGCATCAATTCAATAATAATATAGAATACATGTTACAAGTATAGTATACATATAATATAATATAATATAATATAACTGTTAAAATAATGCATAAAATAAACGGTAAAAACGAACAAAAAGTAAAAAATATTTTTATTTAAGTAAATGCCTAACTATCATTCATTATTATTTATACCGATAAAAAAAATTACTGTGAATTATGGTAAATATAAAATGGCAATAAGTACCGTTAAAATTCATAAAATACGGAAAATTGGAAATACCAAATAATTATGCAGTTAAAATGTATGAATTAATAAAAGGTAACTGTTATAATTTAGTTAAAGTTTATCTGCTTTTTCAATCACTCCGGGAGCCATACGCATCTTGCTTTTTTAGTCTCTATTTGCAAAATCTCTGTTTTTCTAAAAAAAATTTCATTTCATGGTGATCTTACCAATAAAATTTTTTTTTAAATATTTGCCGTCCACAAAAACAGGGTTTGAAGAAATGAATAGCAGGGGCTAACTTTTAAAAAAATATTCGATTTTTTTTTAATTTTCGTCTGCGTTTACTTGCCGTCGAAAACTAATAAAAACAAACCACATTTAAAAAAAATGGCTTTTGGGAGCCTAAAATTAATCAAAAAAATTAAACAAAATATAAGGGAAAATTTTGAAAAAAAGAAGATTTTTGGAGATTCCATTGTCTACTATAGAGCCCAACAATATCGCAGACCTTGACCAAAAGCATAGCGTAATGTTACTTTGAATTTTGACACAAGCGGATTTTTTAATCACATGCTAACTTTGCCCACTGTTATAAATAAATAAATAAAAAAATAGATATTTTTATGTTACGTATTTCGATAAAAAAAATTTAAAACACAACAGCTTAACATTTTTTTTGGGACTTTATTAAATCAAACTTCATTTCAGACTAACATTTATAAATTATTTTTTTATTTTGTAAACAAAAATTTAATTAATAAAATTACGCTAGCAAAAAATACAACGTTAACAAAAATATGATATTATTTAAAGATTTTAAACGAATTATGTAAGAATTTGAAACGATTATTATTTACATGATAAAGTTCTGATACTATGTTTGGAATTGATGACCAACACATGTAACTTATTAGTCAATATTTACAATTTGTGTTCTTAAAAAAAAAATATTCAATCAAAATTAACACGCTGGGTGACGCAGTAGACCGAAAGGTCCCGAGTTCAATTCCCGATGAAGAAAAAAAAAAAAAAAAACAAAAAAAAAAAAAAAATGCTTCATTGGTTTTTCGAGCTGGTCTAGTACCTTTTGTCATTGGGATATAATAAATGACAAAAGATAATTGAGAGTTAATCTGATTAAATAAAATGAAACTATTCTATTTAAGAAGGCTTAGTTCCTGACAATAGTACTAGTTTTCCACATTTAATGAGTAGATAAGCCAGTAATTTGTTAAAAATAAATACTCGAATTATTGTAAATATTGTAATGTAAAATAGCAGTACCGTACTTAATTAAGCACGAAAAGGTGATTCTACCTAAGTTACTGTCTGTCAAGATCATAAAAAAAAAAAGAGATTTTCAAGAGGCGAGAACCAAACGTAGATTGGTGACCCCAATACCATAAATCTATATTTGCCAATTATTATATTGATGTGATCCGGTAAATTTTTTTGCTATGAAAAAAGCTATGTAACACCCTACCATCCCTACCATCTTACGCATTTTGCCACAAATCAAACATACAGTAAAAAAGAAGAGGCAGGTAAATAAATATTTCTTCAACTACCCGTATTACCCATATTTATTCTACCAATTCTTATAGTACTTTTCCTTGATGGTTTAATTTCAGTAAGTCCGTTTTACTTTGTAGGTTTGTGTAGTGTCGCACTATATTCTGCTGTCAAGTTCATTATTTAGTAAAAATAATATTAATTTTAGCTGTTAATATTATCAATATTCAATTTGGTTTGAGAATAAGCAAACCACTCAACAATTTCTTTTCCCCATTAAACTTTGCTCCTACAAAGTAGCTAAAAGCAAAAGACTGAACATCCAATTAATGTACTTGTACGTCCATGGAATGTACTTGTACTTAAAATGTTTAGCAGCTAAATCCGACCTCAATTTTTCATTATTACAAGTGATTCAAATTTATATATCTGTAAATGTCAAATATTTCATTTCTTCGTAGACAATAACTATTTTCATAAATGAAACAATGATAAACTTATGAAAAATCAGTAGTTATTTTTACCTTTCTAGTCAAACTAGTCAACAGGATATAAACAGTTCTTTTAACTCAGTTAAATTTACATAATTACTGTATAATCAAATTTCCAATCTTTCTTCCTATCTATTATATTCAAAATGTAAGTATGTATACAATGTACAATATACAATGTACGTGAAAATTCACTTGATTTCTTTAACGTATTTCAAATTTACCTGATGATATCATATAAAATCTAGTTACACATTCAGTGTAAACGGTTTAAAATACATATCTATGATGATGTGTAATAATTATTCATATTAGATATCAAAATCCTAGATAAATGATTGGTGGAATGAAAAGTGAAATGGTAGGGACGAGTTGGAAATATATTTTTTATACCATATTGAAATTTAGAATAATTTTATGAATGTTTTTATCTAATAAATTTAATGATAACATTTTAATATCGTATTCTTAAATATAAGATCTATATGTATACACGCATGTTTTCCATTTAATATATGTATGTGATATATGAATGTTTGTATAAATGTAATAAGCAAAATGTTAAGATAAAACGACACTATATTCGATGAAATTTTCAGAGGATTACAAAATTTTTGTTTGTATTTTAATTTATTTGAATATTTGATATTTCAGTTTTCCCCATTTAATTAAATTTATAATTTAATACACCAGTGTTACCAGAATTTCATAATTAGATATTGTTTAAAAAATTTTACAAGATTGTTTATCACTATACTTAGTAGTTAAGACAAACAATGGAAGCTCCATTCAAACAGTTACACTTATTTTTATATTATATTTTTTATAATTAGAGCTTCAATTTTCAGTTTTAGTATTACATAATTTCAATTTGTATGTTTTATTTATTTCGTTTATTTTATGTTATCCGTTTAGCTCAAATGTTAATACAATCTTTTGTTTTGCAATATAAAAAATAAAAAAATTCAATCTACAAATTAAATTTACACTTAAGTTAGAACTAATTTAAATACATTGAATAAATTGCACAAATATTTAAATTACAAGTTTTTTGAATCTGTTTAGAAAGTGGGAAGTCAATGTAATTTCTGTGTTTGTTAGACATTCTTATGTTATCATAATTTGTCCATGGCAAACTTAATATACATGGAATAGACTCTATTACTTTGACCCTTTATTTAAAAACTATGACACAAAAGAAAAATAAAAACTAAATTTATCAATCTATTATAAAATTAGCTTTCATCTGGTAACACTGTTATCTAAATTATTTCTAGAATATAATTTAGAAAATATTCTTAGCTATACGATAATATTTTAATAATAGCGATTATTATTAAAGTTACGATCATATTATATATCTATATATTATTTAAATATAAAGAAGTTATTTTCGAAGTAATCGTTTTGCTAAAATAATTTGTTTCTGTTTATATGAAACATATAAGACTTATCAAGATTTTATCAATTATTTTAAAGTGAAAATATGTTTTCCAAAATTGTTGAATCTGAAGTGTTTTTTAATTAAATAAATATTAATATACATGTACAAATAGTATATATGTAGTTGTAATTTAATATAATATTATAAATTTATTTTCGAAAAGTAGCTTAGATCTGGCACATGGAGTGATAATAAACAATAATTTATATGGGTTGGTGTTATATTAAACAGATTTAAATAAAGAAATACAAAACATTTTAATAATAAATAAATTTCTCTGATCGATTTTTCTATTATTGTTTTGTGGAATTAAATTTTAATTAATAATTATATTTTATATTAGAATTTATGCTGTATTAGAATAAAGTGTTATCAAATATTAGATGAAAGATAATTAAAAGATATTATTTTTATAAGCCGAATTGTAAAATCACTCTTTTCAGACTGTAATAATTATAAAATTTGAATAAAACAATTTTTTCTTTATTTGAAATGTAAATTAAAAATACTTTATTTTTTCTTAATTTTGATATTTTTCATGGTTTAATAACCTTAATTATACTTAAATTTATTATAGCAAAAACTATAGTTTTCGATGACGTCACATGTTATTTACTACCATATGATATGTTATTACCATTACTACATATGGTATCTTACTACCATAAGATGTTATAAAATTTTTGAATCATTGGACTTTATTCAGGGTCCAATATTTCCAAATTTTTTTATTTAGTATTCTACGAAGCGAAATAGCGATACTTATCGGAATTTTTTGGTAGGTTTCGATTTTCATAGTACATTCTGGGAAGCTGTTTTATATTTTAGCTGTTGAAAAATTTTGTGGAAGATAGTAAATAGAAAAGCATAAGCTTAACATTAATATAAAATTTACTTAAATTAATAGATATTAATTTTTTATATACATATTTTTATTCAATATTAATTATTAAATACTATTTTGTATTTTTAATTGTAGAAAAGCTACAAAATAACTTTGTAGAAGTTGTAATTCTTCTTTTTGTCATCTCAAGATATATTCTAAAATAAATATCAATAAAAATTGTACGGCCAGAAAAATAATAAAATGCTAAAATTAATGATTTTGACAGCTTCAATGCAAATTGCAAGTCGTTGTTCAACGCTCAATTCTGCCAGTTTTATAATATATTATATACTACCTTTCTCACAATATCAAAATTTTCTATGATGTGATTGTGATGATCTATCAATTCGTAGTTTTTCGTCGTTATAGACTGAAATTACATAACTGGTATTTTTTTCTTCCTTACTCCTCTTGGCAGCATAAAGCTTTCATTTGACACTTCCATCGTACTCGTTTGATAGCTTTTGTTTTCACTTGTTCCCACGTTATTTTCGCTATTTATAATTGTTCTTGCTTTATGGTCCTCCGACAGGTGTTCTTTGAACGACCAGTTCTTGTGCCATTTGGATTCCATTCTAGGTTCATTCGTAGAGATTTACATTAGTTGCCACATTGCTCAGCTTACAAATTATATAGCCAAACTGAATGTTTAGCTGGAGGGTTTTTGTCAATGGGATGCCTCTAATCAAATCAAGCTTAATCCCGCTAAGGCACAAGCCATTTCGATATATTCTAATGATTTAGCCTATAATTTCCCGCCTTTGATACTAAATAATAAAAATATTCCATTTGTTAATCATGCTAAAAATTTGGGTGCTGTATTTAATAAAACATTAGATTAGTCTGATCACATTACTCGAATTGCAAACCAAATGTATACTATATTACGTAAACTTTGGAAGTTTTCTACTCATATTCCATTTAGAGCTAGTGTAAATTAGTTAAATCTTTCATCTTGCCACACTTTTTGAATTTCGATGTAGCTTACTCTTCGATGAGTGCTAACGATGTTGCTTAACTTAATATTATTTTCAATTCATGCACCATGTAGGTATGTCTAAAATAGTCGCAGATATGATATGATTGTGATATAAGATAAAGCAGATATGATAAGATATGATATGATATCAGTCTTTTGTTTAACGTAATATATATTGGGGCTTCATTCTTATATTTATAACAAACTCGATTTTGGTATATCTTCGAGATTGCTCTCAATAAATATTCCCTTTTGATTAAAGGTGTTTGATTTTTCACTGCCGTATGTCAGAATTGATTTTACACAAGACCGGGATATTCTAAGTTTAGTTGCTCTAGATAATTCGTCGTCTGCATTCCTATGTATCCAACAGACCATTTTTCCCGAAATTAACTCTTCAATGTGCTGTACCATTTTCTGCTATGCTCTATCCAAATTTGCTGTAAAATTAAAAGTATCTCTTATAGTTGTCGAAGTATTTTTTTCTGATATATCCAAACAATTTTACTGCTTTTTAACTGCCTCCCAGTTGCGACCATTTATCCAAAATACACTTGTTGTACTTATAAGTCGTAATATTTTTAAAAGCATTCCGTATAATTGGGTATTCCTAACTAACAGACAATTTTTATTCGTAAATGTTCAAGTACATATTAAGAGCTAGAATGGTCCATGTAAAAAAAATACTTTAGAGATAAAATTGCAATAGAAAAAAGGTTAATCACTTCAAGCAGTTTAGTACATTTAGAAAAATAATTGTGATCATATTCAAAATTCGTTCAGTTTTATATGTTTTCCTTGCACGATGACAGTTTTATTTTCTAATAGAAAATGGCAATAATTCATTTTTAAAAATTTTCGATTGGTCCACTCTGGCTGGGACCGCCTCATATGTAGCCTTACACAGTACAGTAAATTTCTAAATAATTTTTTACTGATTTTTTTTAAATATATTATTTTGATATTTCAAAATATTAAAATTATAAAACTATTTATGTTAGATGTTAAAAATTTGCTCAAATTTTTATAAAACGCAAATTCTGTTTGATTATTTTTAAATATTTCAAGTCAAAATTTCCATCAAACTTAAAAAATCAATTTTTTCAAGATTTTGCTTTTGGTAGATGGGATAGAAATGCAACGGACGGCTTATCTGTTCTGATTTGCTTTGTTTCACCAGATCGGTTGCAATCTTCATAACTGGTGTTGCGTTAGTCTTTCGATAAACGTCCGAATTACTGAATAATTTTGTGTTTCATTTAGACAATACCTATTAAAATTTGATAAAATATATTTTTTATTTAATTCCAGAATTGTAGCAATATCGTGGTACTATTATGAAATTATATTAAATAAATTTATATTCTATTTAGTAATTAAAATTAATATACTTAGACTTACATAATACAAAATATTAAATAATTATTTTTTTTTTTTAGGAAAATTTTCCATCAATCATTTTGAATCCAAAAGAAACTTATACACATGAAGTGATTTATAGATTTGGTGCTTGTTAGAGTTCATTAAACAATTTCAACAATTTCTTAAAATATAAAAATATTAATTTAAAATAATCACATAATAAAAATATGTAATATTATTATGTTATAATTTATTTAAATATGTATATAATATGTAAATACCCGCATACAGAGCTGATATCTAAAATATTTAACAGTTGATACACTTAATTTTTTTTATCTAATATAAATTCGAAGAAAGCACAATACTTAGTTTACAAATTACAATCCAATCGCGTTGTAATTTTTTTTTTTGTTTAAAATTTAACTTCTTGACTACTCACTAGATTGCAACTCATTGTAGTTAGTTATATATCAGTCCCCTTAGTTAGTTATATATCAGTCCCATTAGTTAGTTAGTTATATATCAAAACCATTTCATAGTTTCATTTGAATATCTGAACCACTTTGCGAATTTTAAAGAATAGCTTTTTACAATTGGAATAACTTGAATTTTGAATAATTTAACATAGTTGTCATAGTTGTCATGTATTTAAACTAACTACTACTAACCAAAACAATTTTATTATATTTCCTGCAATGTGTTACAGTAATTCAAAATTTGTACTTATTCAGTTCAGTTTGTATCAAGAACTCAACAAGTAAAAATTTCAGTTCAGTTTGTATCAAGAACTGAATAAGTAGAATTACTGCAAAACATTATACAGATTGAAAATATTATTTAAGTAATTGTAAAAAATATTCACAACAAAATTGCAAAAATCAAGAAAATTATAATAATTTGTTGCTGATTACACACTCTGATCAAGCATAATGTATTAAAATACATTATCTTTGATCTGAATAAGTATATAACAAATATTTTGATAGGGAGTAATTGCTTGAAGGTCTGTTTTTCAATTCTAATAATATTCCTGTTAAATTTAACTTAAAACTTCCTATGTAACTAATTCATTATGTCATGTAGGGTACTAGTAATATTAAGTAAATTCAAAAACGCATCAGCATCACGCATTATAAAGTTTCATGATGCAAAATACTAATTTCCTGATACATTTGCTAATTTTAATTTTAGAATTGGATTGTTTTAATAACTAACTAATCCATTTCATTAAATTTAAGTAAATAGCAATTTGAGAAATTAGTTTTTTGCATCATGAAATTTTATAATGAGTGATTTACCTATTGAAAAATAATTTACAGTAACTGTTACAGATTGATACTTTGAATGTTATATCTCTTGTCAATACGAATACATATATACATATTATATTTAAATAATAATAAATAAAAATTATTTTATTCATAAAATAACACAAAATTATCACTATTATTATCTTGTATCATTATCATTACTATCAAAACTATAATTATTATTATTAGTAAAATATTATATTGCATTATTATTTCTATACATTTACATACTAACAATTATAGCCTTATACAATTTTTTTTTATAGATGTGCATACATTTAAATATATGTCACAATATAATAATGTATTTGTATATATATAATATTAAATTATGTAATCAAAAGATGTTATTTTGAAAAAAAAAAAAAAAAAAAAAAAAATACAAATAATAAACAGCAAAAAAAATTAATTTTTTTGTTTAATAATTTCGCTTTATTCAGTAATGAATCCTGATGCCTGATGGTATCCTGAAAGCTCAAATATGCTTTTTAATATTCAAATTTTGAGAATTCCTAAAAAAGCAAAGAAATAAATAACAATACACACAAACATTTTTAGTAGAGAAAAAAATATTTTTTTGGTCCTTGTTTTTCTTTTTGTTGATTTTATTTTTTTTTTTTATCTCAATTTTTTTAAATCCTAAAAAATATTTTCGCATCTGAATAATCTGATTCTGTTGTTCTTTCGGAAACAAAAATGAAAAGAAATTTTGTTATTTTTCTTCTTTTTTTATTCTTTTTTTTTGGTAAATTATTTATGTTTTTCAATTTTTTCTATTATTTTAAAACAACGTTAAATTTAAATTATAAAAGCAATGATTGATGATTTAACTGAGAATATAACTAGATTATAAAGAAAATAACTCTTTGTTTTTATCTAACACTCTTTTTGTATACACGCGTTTAATAAATATTCAGTTGTTATTTTAGTTAAAAATTAAATTGTAATATAAATTGTCCATAATATTTATTACGTTTGATTTATGACAAGTAAACAGCTCTCACAACATCATATATTCGCGTATGACTCAACATTGCTGTCGGTTCATATAAATTTGATATAATTCAGGAATTTGTTTTCCTTGCAACTAAAATCAACCACAAAAATAACATCAAAACATTAACATTGAAAAAATGCGAAGAGTTATCCTTGTAAACCGCGAAAATATCCTTACTGTCTAAAAAATATAATGAGTACCCGTTTCCTAAGTCATTGTTGAGT